>OU745247.1:17510000-18760000 GCA_916618015.1 Xestia c-nigrum | reverse complement strand
CGAAAAAAGATTGTTGGCGATGGAGCGTCGCATGAGCAAGGACCCGGTGCTGCGGCAAAAATACGTAGATTTTATGCGTGAATACGCGGACTTGGGACACATGTCGGTGTCAAATTTAGATTGGCGCTCGGTTGAACATTTCTTCCTTCCGCACCACGCGGTCCTCAAGCCATCCACCGGTAAACTGCGCACAGTGTTTGATGGGTCCGCGCGGACTTCTTCCGGTGTCTCGTTGAATGATTGCTTGCATTCCGGCCCCAAATTGTTGAGGGATCTTTGTGACGTCATCACGTCTTTCCGTCGTCATCAAGTAGTCTTTGTGGCCGACATCAAAATGATGTTCCGGCAAACGGTTATTCACCGGGATGACAGACGTTATCAGTTGATCCTGTGGCGGGAGAACCCCCAGGACCCCATGATTGTATACGAGCTCAACACGAACACGTACGGCCTTCGATCAAGCCCCTTTGTTGCTATTCGTTCGCTTTGGGAGCTCGCGGACCGGGAGCGTTTGAGGTTCCCTCGAGCGTCCGCCATCTTGAAAACGGACCTTTACGTCGATGACGTCTGCACTGGAGCTCCCACAGTTGAGGAAGCTATCCTGTTACGTGACGAGTTAGTCCAGATTTTGGCTTCCGCTGGCTATGAGTTGCGTAAATGGGTGTCCAACTCGCCAGCGCTATTGGACGGAGTGTTAGAGGATCATAAGCAGGATCCTCACTTGTTTGAGAACGTTGACAACCCCGCCATGTTGGCCGTCCTCGGCGTTCAGTACCGACCAGTCCAAGACACCTTTACCTATGATGTCGACTTGGAGTCACCAACCACTTGGACTAAACGACTGGTGTTGTCTACTGTTGCAAGGACCTTCGACCCTAACGGTTGGATCTGCCCGGTATTGTTTTGGGCGAAATGCTTCCTTCAGCGCCTTTGGACCGCTGAACTCGGTTGGGACGAGCCACTTCGGGAAACCCTGTTGGAAGACTGGCTCCAATTTGAATCCGCACTTCCTGCGGTCAACGAGGTCGCGCTACCACGCGCCATCCTCCCCCCTGGGGGTTATACTGCTACCCTTCATGGGTTTTGTGACGCGTCTTCCAACGGTTATGCCGCCGTTGTTTATCTGCGTACCGTCAGCGCGACAGGCCAGGTGAAGCTGTCACTGGTCATGGCCAAGAGCAAGGTGGCCCTCCTCCGCACGGCATTGACCATCCCTAAGTTGGAGTTGTCAGGGGCGGCGCTTCTTGTGCGACTACTGAACCACGTGGCGCATACGTTGGGTGGAACTGTGGACATTCGGGCTTCTTACGCATGGACGGACAGTCAAATTGTTTTGTGTTGGTTGAAGACGTCCGTCCACTCTTTGGAGGTTTTTGTTGCAAACCGAGTGTCTCAGATTCAGAGTTCTGAAACGTCGTTGATTTGGAGGCACGTGCCCGGAGACTTGAACCCCGGCGACGTAGCCTCACGCGGGTGCATGGCCCCCCGTTTGATTGCTCACCCCCTTTGGTGGGGACCGGCCTGGTTGACTCGCCGCGAGGATGATTGGCCTCGAACGCCAGTCTTGATGTCGGATCCTTTGCCCGGACTTAAGGTGTTCGCTGTTGGGACAAGGGACCCTCCGTTTGACCCGGAAATTTTGTTAAATCGGTACAGCTCCCTCGACAAATTGTTGAACGTAACCTCGTGGATCAGGCGCTTTGGTCATAACTCTAGGAATCCAGGGGACAAGCGCCTGTCACCGGTCCTCTCTCCTCAAGAGCGACAGGAGTCACTCCTCCTTTGGGTCCGCTCTGTGCAGGCCGCACACTTTGAAGGGGAGATAGAGACATTGAAGGCGGGTAGGGTCAAGTTGTCGGGAGCCGTCAGTAAGTTGAATCCCTTCGTGGATAACACGGGTCTTTTGCGTGTTGGAGGACGGCTGAGGCACTCTAGTCTTCCTTATGGGGCCTGTCACCCGCTTTTGTTGCCCAAGGAGGGCCATTTGGTTAAATTGTTGGTGACCGATCGTCACATCAAGAACTCGCATGCCGGTTGTAATGCTCTGTTAGCCATTTTGCAACGAGAGTTTTGGATTTTGTCGACTCGTCGTACCATTCGTAGCATCGTCTTCCGTTGTATGCCGTGTTATCGGACTAAGGCCTCCACTATGTAGCCCCTAATGGGAGACTTGCCGGCTGATCGTGTCAATGAGGCGAGGCCATTTGCTGGCGTCGGAACGGACTTTGCTGGTCCCTTTTCGGTGAAGACGTCCACCCTTCGTAATAGTAAGATTGTCAAGGCTTATTTGTGCGTTTTTGTCTGCCTATCAACCAAGGCAGTGCACCTGGAGCTGGTAACCTCCCTCTCGACAGAGGCCTTTGTAGCAACTTTGGATAGATTTGTGTCTCGCCGTGGGTTGCCTTCTTTGATTAGGTCTGATTGCGGTACTAACTATAAGGGTACAAGTAACTATTTGAAGGAAGTATACACCTTCCTTAATGAGAGCCAGGTTGACATTGGTAGTAGATTGGCCCGCCGAGGGGTCACTTGGTTGTTTGACCCGCCAGCCTGCCCCCATTGGGGGGGTATTTTTGAGGCCGCGGTGAAAGCGGCAAAGGGGCACTGGCGAAGATTGTTGGGAGACACCGTTCTCACCTTTGAGGAATTAACTACGGTATTTTGCCGCATTGAAGCTGTGCTAAATTCGCGCCCGTTGTGCCCGCTTTCTTCGGACCCGAACGATTTGGAGGCTCTAACACCGGGCCATTTCTTGATTGGACAGCCACTTGTCGCCCTGCCGGAGTACCCTCTTGTTGATGTGAGCCAAAATCGGCTATCGCGGTTTCAGTTGGTGCAACAGCTCGCTCAGAGCTTTTGGAAGCGTTGGAGCTTAGAGTATCTGCACATCCTCCAGCAGCGCGTCAAGTGGACGGACAAAACTCATCCGCCCAAGATCGGAGACCTCGTCCTGGTTAAGGACGCCAACCTCAAGCCTTTGTATTGGCGCCGGGGGCGCATTCTTAATTTGGTGGCTGGCACCGACGGGGTCCCTCGTTTTGCTGAGGTTTTGGTAGACGGATCAGTCATGAGGAGAGCGGTCGCAACTTTGTCAAGACTTCCAATTGATTAGCGGACGGGTAGGCCCGTCCGGGGGGGGGTAGATGTTTCGTACCATACGTGTATCCGAACGCACACGTCTTGACATTTCGAGCATCTGACAGCTTTTTTTTTGACGTTTAGCTCTTGTCGTGATCCATTACGAGTTCACATTGATTTTTGTTGATTGATTGAGATAATTACCGAATCTAAGAAAATCTCCTTTGTTTGCAAGATTTTGGTTGTGAGTAATCGTTGATTAGACGAAACGCCCCTAATTGTGTATTAAACCGGGCTTATTTGTTAATTGTCCGCGCCGAATTTGAGGTTAGCTTAGCCCGCGTGTGAAATTGAATAAAACATTAAAATTGTGAAAGTTGACGTGCATTGTGCAGTTGAACTATTATTGTGCTTTGTCCAGACGTGTTATACGCTGCTGGGGCAGCGTCTGTTGAAACATAGTCGGATCTGGTGAACCTCTCGACCACACATCACTTTACACATACCCACACAGACATACAGTACCAGAGCCGGCTTGATCAAGGACTAGTCATCCCCTTCAGCCCACCGGCACCAGGTAAGTTACCTTCATAAGGGCGATTTGATTTGTCTCCGCGAATCGCGGAAGGTTCGGTCATACCTTGCCCTGGGTTTGGACCGAACAATATGATTTGGGTAGTTTTGGAAGAGTAATTTCTTAAAGTGGTCCCTTTTTAATTTGGTTAAGATCTGATAAAGAACTTCGGAGATAGGCAACGGAACTCCTCAATAAAAGCTTGCTGAAATCGTTGACCTTTGTTTGATCGATTTACTTAGATTTTTGTCACCGACTTCTGAAGCTAAAGTTGTTTTTCACTTTTTTTTTGTTTGTTTTGGAGTCGGTTTTATTTTTTGTAAAAAAGTTTTATTAATAAAAGTCAAGCCATCACGAGCGCAAACCCGCCAAAACAGGTAAACAAACAAACACAAATGGTTGTCGTCTAATTTAAATGTTCTCATTCGCGGGATAGTAATAGTTCTTGCCAGTTAATCAAACTGCCAATAAAACTAAAATAGCACATAAAACGTTAATTTTTTGTAACGTTTTTTTTCTCTTAGAATTAGGTCAACTGAATTAAAAATCATTTTGGGTGTCTGAGGTTTTGCGCATTTAACGTTACACGTTGTATAGTCCCCGCCTCGAGAAGCTATACATTTTGTAAACACACATTCACGTTCTGTTCCTTTGGATCAAATTAAAAAATGACAGCGTCAGGGTGATCTTACTTCGGCCGAGGTTGCGGGCCTGTTCGAAAGAGCTACGGCGGCCCCGGAACATAAAGGGCGAGGAAGGAACATGGATGGGTTTTAGTCAGTAAGAGTCTGACACTCCCTCCCGCTCCGCCCAGAGTGGGAGAAATCATTTGATGATTTGCCATCCTAAAAAAAAATTGGTTGTCTGTAAAGTCGGTTTACGGACGATAGATTTACGTGATAACGTCATAATCATTCTTTTATGTAATACAAAAAAGGGGGTAGAACGTTACTATGGAACGTTACTATGGAACGTTACTATTTTTCATGAGTGTTGCTGGTATTATCAATTTATAAGACGTTATCACGTCAAAAAAAAAAAAAAAAAGGGTGATCTTACTTCAAAATGGCGGCCCAAATGTTTACGTTCCATGATGTCAGATGTGTTCCAGTACCACAAAACGTTACACAACAGCGCTTTATATCGCTTTGGGAGTATATCTTGTTAATTGAATTGTTGAATGGGGCCGAAAAGTTTTGGAGTGGCGACCGCGAACCCGAAGACGATGCGTTGGAAGACCTCCCACTAGGTGGACCGATGACTTGGTGGAGGTTGCGGGAATCCGTTGGATGCGAGTCGCAAGGGACCGGTCAATGTGGCGACACTTGGGGGAGGCCTATGTCCAGCAGTGGACGTCTTTCGGCTGAAATGATGATGATGTTTGCTGCTACGTATCTTGGGAGAAATTCTTTGTTTACAAAAATTATAGCTTCTCGTAGCGAAGACAAAATAGAGAAATACGATTCGCACATCCTCAAGTTCTAGTGTTTTGCCAATGCATAGAGAATCCTTATCTCTGGTAATTATTTTCCACAGTAGAGACTGATGGACTTCGAGTCTTTGATAAACAGCTGACGGATGTAGCACTATCTCCACTATCTAGTGCACCTCGAACTTTAGACAAATGATGAATGGCTGCGATAAGTGTGGACAAACAAAACAATTACACAAAATACCTATGATTAACTAGTTCTGGTTATAGTTTGGCTGGTGGTCTGCCTAAGGAACAGCTCGTGGTTAAATAATAGTCGCTTTAGGTTGGTTCGTGGATGGGTGACCTACCGAGTTCCTCAGTGTCTCGGAAAAAAATAAAAAATAAATATTTTTTATTTTTGAATATTTTTTTTTGTTTTTTTTTTTTTTCGCAAAACAAGTTACAATAATAAAAAACTAGTACAGAATACAATGATCCTTAAGCACTAAGTTTTTAAAAATTCCCTGGACTCCACACTAGGATACCCTGTGTCGTGGGGTCCTGTCTCTTCCCAAGTTAAGGTAACATGTTAGCTTTAGCTGAACTAATGAGAAAGTAAATAGAGTTAACAAATTAAAAACTATTAAAGTACCTAAAACAATAATAAAAAATTAAGCGCGGAAAGCACGTTAAGCTGTTGGTTCTGGCTATAATTTGTAGATCACACGATCTTCCTCTTCTCTTCTTCTTCTTTTCTTCTTCTTTCGATCTTTATGTATATATATATATATATATATATATATATATATATATATAAAGATCTACAAATTTAAATAAAAATACTTTGACAGTCGTTACAGGTAGTCACTGGCATGAAAGTCTAAAAACCAGTCTTACCAAGGGCTATCGTATTATAACGTAGTACTAACTGGGTTGTGAAGGTCAGATAGATAATTGTGGCATATAAAATACTGGTATTCTGCTGCATCCGGTAAGACTAGAAGCCTAACAAAGGTCTACCTAAACTTTTGCCATTTGAAAATTGGTTTTTATAAACACTTTTACACGTCAACAAAGAAATTAGTTACAGTTATGTTAGGATAAATAGATTGAAGAATGATATGAAACTAAAGGGAGAAAATTGGCATGCCAATCAAAAAAGAACGTGTTGTGATGACCCTAAATAAAATGAGACAAGTGCAGGAAGATGTTATTGACGAGAAAGATTAGTGCTTATTTGATGGCAAACGGTTTTCCTGTTACGTCATTTATCTCATTATGATTGCTAGCTTGGGAGGTTATAAGGGCAATTTCAGAGCGGTTTTGGGTTTGAATTCCGGGTTATGTAGCTTGGAATCTTAATAGGGTGAAAAAATATAATTAGTCCGTCACTTAGATTATCAAAAAATATTTGACCCGTATTTTTTCTTTTGTCACATAAACCAAAATTGACGAAGATACGACGCTTTTAAAATTCCCAATACGTCACTGTTCGGTATCATTCTTAGTGAGTTCTGACGTCACGAGCCCCCACTCCCGAGTTTTGATGCGCTTTGTCTTTGTCAATATTCGTTGATTTACAAAAACAAAAAATACGTGTTTATTTCCCAATGCTCTAACTGACGAACTAAATATATTCGCAATTTATTGATGGTGGAAACAAGCCTATTGGTGCGCAGCAGTAGCGAAGGGTATATTTTCGTAATAGTGGGGGGTTACCATGACGCCTTAAAGCAAGATTGTTTTAGTGTCACGCCAGTGTGGGATAGTGACGGAGCTATAGATGACATCTAGCGCCATCTCTTTCTCACTCTGGAATAAGTTTAAAACAATTCTGCTATAAGACATCATGGTATGCCACCTCATGTCCTCATCAGGGAAGCCGGTAGGTTTCGAGTTGCATGAACCCCTCGCCACTGGTGCATGGTATATTTAGGCAATAGGATTACCCCTTTAATAGAAATAGAGCAATATCTGGCGGAATGCTTCTTTGTAGTATGAACTTTTACCTACTGCTTTGAGGAAAACAGTCCTGATTCTTCTGGCTTTATTCTAAACGATTCATACAAATACAAGAAGGGAGATGACAATCATGATTATTGTAGTTCAATTATCTCATTCGTCTGCCCCGGAACTGGGGCATTAAAATGAGTCAAACGAGCCGAGGGGCCGACTTAATGCGACATCCCGTTTGGTGGCCTTTGTTGTGTGGTTGGCAAAAAAATCCATACCTAAGACGAAAGTGAGTATAATATTAAGTGTTTTTTGTTGGCATCTGCATAAAATATGTATATACTCACGGATTTTTATAATAAGAGTAGTCAGAATCTACTGAAGGCTGTACTGCTTCTTATTAGCGTATCTATGGCAAAAAAGTTTAAATATGTTTAGCCCAAATCTCAACCAAGCAAACCCCTCTTTTTTTGCATTAATTAGATCACTGTTGATCTGCGCATATGATACAACATATGGCGTAAGACGGAAGGTGAGCCATTGTTTGTGGGGGAGACGCCACATACACATTTGGGGTTTTAGCCATCCATGAACCCCATCTGCTGATATTGTCTTCACTCCGGCTACCTGCTACGATCCTTGCATACTTCTTTCGTTTCGTCCACGTTCTAACATCAGGGGGGTTATCATGACGCCTTAAAGCAAGATTGTTTTAGTGTCACGCCAGTGTGGGATAGTGACGGAGCTATAGATGACATCTAGCGCCATCTCTTTCTCACTCTGGAATAAGATTAAAACAATTCTGCTATAAGACATCATGGTATGCCACCTACTAAGATGTCTTAAAGCAGGGTAGGTCATAGAAGCACGTTGGTTGCGAGGTAACGCACCTTTCTGAAGAGCATCACCAAAAAGGGTAGTGTGTGCTCTTGGAAAGCGTATACCCTCCGGGTTTTGCCAAAAGCTCTCTCTGCCTTGTCCATTTGATCTGCTTGGTTTTCTCACACATGTTGTGGTCGAATTTCAGTCAAATCATCTAAATAACAGTACTGTATTGTACGCTCATAAATTGACTAGGAAGGTCAAACGAATTGTCGTTTTGGCTATTGTTGGTTGGATTTTACATGCATAATTTGAATAAAATTTTACAAGTTGTATTGTTAGAACAGAAAAGTTACGGTAGATTCGCACGTGTGCATGGTACGGTTGGTTCTCACAGCATATATCAACCGTAGTATTCCACAAGATTTACAACATCGTCACGATAGATTTTTGTTGTAATCTATAGTTTCAGTTCAGTTTGAGTAGCTTTTATATCTAAATCCTATAACATGTTCCTCGTTAGCTTCAAATCTAGCGGACTGTTTAAATGTATGCACTGACTTATATGTAAGTCATCATCATTCATCATTCTCTTGCCCTTTTCCCCATTCAATTGGGGTCGGTGCAGCATGTCTTCTTGTTCCATACTTTTTTATTTTTCGTCATCTCATCAGACACTTCTTTTCATACCATATCCTTCTTAACACAGTCCATCCATCGTGTCTTTGGTCTTCCTCTACTCAAATACCCAACCACATTTATACTCAAAACTTTTTCACGACATTTTCCTCATTCCTCCGAATCACAGCCCACTTACAATTATGTAAGTAAAGAAAGATAAAAAATAATAAATCTGAATTAATTCGTCAAGCAGCAAAAACTATACGAAGCAAAGGCGGATACAAAGTCGCAAACATTGAACACTTGGTAACATTTTTTCTGCTTACAAACAATAAAAGCCATGCATTTATATGTAATATCATGCACTTAACACGTTTAGCATTATAATTACGATCAAAATCACAGTCAAAGCTTATTTACTGATAAGCTTGCAAAATCAGATGACCCAGGGTCACTGTAGTGAGTTGACCATACATGCAGCGGTCAAAACCAAGATATATGAGATTGCTTTGGTGAGAAACGCAGTCTGCATTTTACTGTTGAGTTGTGAAGTTCTTTAGACAAACCTTTTAAACATGAATAAGATGCTGATTGTACTTCTGGCTGTGTGCCTTGTTAGCGTAAGTAACTGTTCATTAAAAGTATTTTTTTTCAATTTTCCATCCTTGAACGATTTCTATTTCCATACGTTGGAATGTTGGTCACAAATCATCTTGACTTAAGGTTTCATCTTTTTCTGAACCAGGTTTAATCAAAATGTTGTCTGATTGTTTATTTATTGAAACAACTAGCTAATAGTCGCGGCTTTGCTCGCGTGTTGTTCTATAATTGTCTTACAGGATCATACTACCGTGTTTAAAAAAGTATCCAATGTGTCAATCCAGGTTACAAACTGCTTATGTGCCAAATTTCATCCAAATCTGGTCAGTAGTTTTTGCATGAAAGAGACACATCCATTTATCCACACAAACTTTCGCATTTATCATATTAGTAGATTAGATAAAATAAGATAAAAATCAAATATCCCTTGCACACAGAGTATAATGGATTTAAAAAATATTTATTTTCCGTTCCTATATACTTGTTTAAAAAAAAAAATACTACCATCATAAGTGATCATTATCATGTATTATGAATTACCGGCCCTGGTGGTCATATATGAACAAACTTATACAAAGAAAGGTGTCTGAAGTTCGAAGGTCCTGGAGGTAGAAATCACCTCTGAAGATATAACATTTGATCATTTGATCAGGGATCAATGCTATAAAGTATTGATTAATGCCATCACGATTCCAGGGATGTTGCGTGAATTTACCATAGTACCTAATATTCTAGGACTAGAATTTGATTGTGATGGCATAGAAACGTCTGGTTCAAAACTAGTACTTAACGTCTTGTTATGAGAAGTTATATTTCTTCAACATCAGCAGAATTAAAGCCCAACCATTTTCGTTTTTAACAAATTTTCGACATTCTCACAGACCCAAGCCTTCGTGAAGCGCGATGCTCCTGCAGCCGGCGATACCAATTACTTGGAGACCATTCAGAAGAAGCTCCAAGACTTCTCCAAGGACTTCAACAGCCAGCTGTCGACTACATTCGATCCTGAAGCTATGAAGAAGAACTTGAATGCTATTGCCGAAAGCGTAAACAAAGCGGTGAGTCACGTCAAAGGATATAAATTGTGCTAAGGATGCCTCAATGGTGTAATCGTTGCAAGCGCAACTGCTAAGCATTTGGTCAGGCAAAGCGTTATTGGGTTATTGCATCAGGAATTTCTCAGTAGCAGTAAGAGTCTGGATTTGTGCCCAGTTTCTGGCAATAGGGCGAGCCCTTTACTACATGTAGCTTTAAAATAACTAGAGAAATGTGGGTGTACCATGAGGTACACCTACGCCTCAATGTTCTGGAATTACAGGCGAGATGTTATGTGAAATTTTGAGAGTTACGTTTTAAGTCCCGTGTAATAGAGGGCGAGCCAATTGCCATCACTCGGGTACAAATCCCGACATCGTGGCTATTACTGAGAAATTCCTGATGAAAAAAAAAGCCCAATAACATTTACCCAACCCAGGAATTGAACCCAGGATCTTATGATCAGCAGTGGCGCTTCCAACCATCCGACCAACGATGCCGTCCATTAACTATGTCTAGTATACAGGGTGTAAACCACCTCATCACAAAGCCGTTAACCAAGCATTCTGTACATCAAACTAAGTAACTTTACGCAAAATTTTTTGCTGGAAAACAACTTTTTTTTTGAGGTTATAAATCATGTTTTGTGGTAGAACTCAATGTAACGCACAATATTGTGCTGATGGATGGATTGAATAGTACGGGAGTCGTGGAGGTGTTAAAAGTACAAAAAAAAACTTGTCAAAAAAAAATTGTAATTTTGACCCCCTTCTCTCCGAAACTACAGGTTCCCAGGTATGGTGTAGAACAAAAAAAAACCGGCCAAGTGCGAGTCAGACTCGCGCACCGAGGGTTCCGTACAAACCTGTAGGTATATAAGTAAAATTATTAAAAATATTTTTATTATATGATGTAACTAAAAATTTATGCTTTTCGCAATTTTTCCTTTATCTGTGTTATAAGACGTTGCTTCGTACCAAATTTCAAGATTCTGAGTTCACGGGAAGTACACTGTAGGTTTTGATTCCCTTGCGAGTGTCGAAAATTTGCGGCATAAACGGGAGTATCTTTTGATCGCGTTGACTTAGAAGTTTGATTTTTTCACAGCTCCAAGAGACCATAGACTTAAGTATTTGATATGAATTTCAGCTTGATACCTCCACGCGTTCCTGAGAAAAAAGGTCTTGACAGACAGACAGACAGACAGACAGACAGACAGACAGACGGACAACAAAGTGATCCTATAAGGGTTCCGTTTTTACCTTTTGAGGTACGGAACCCTAAAAATATCGCAATGATGGGAAGAACAAGTGCCTTCCGACTTCGTGAAGAGGTGTTTGACACCCTTTATTCTACGATATACGCACATAGCATATTCCTTTTAAGACGTAGGTAGATGTTTCATCTTGATGCCAATTTGTCACTTAAAGATAACAATTGGAGATGAATTGTGAGATGATTGTATTATGTAGGACTGAGTATGTGCGTATACAGATTTCGACGTCTGATTTTCTGCTCATGATTATTTTAATCCGGTTGCAATTGTGTGCAGTTGTATATGTTTTTAAATGGACAATTGGTTATGGTTGGTCGCTTGCTAGTATGTCATTAACACCTTATTGTTATGAGAGGAAAAACAGACACTTCTCTAGTAAAATTTGAGGTTCAAGCAGTTTCATTGCAACTGTTTCAAGTACGTATTTTTGGGACCCTAGTTTTGAATGCACTTCTGCCTTGTCTAAAGTTCGGTCAAGTCAGGCGATACGAATTAATTGCCATGACCGCAATTAATGCGAGCCTCTTGACAGCGGACTCTAGCAGATATTGTACAAAAGTATCTGGCACTGACCGGTCAACAGTTGGGCCAGCATCTGCCTGTATTGGACCAAACCTTTTTAATACAGGGTGTAAACCTCATCACAAAGCCGTTAACAAAGCATTCTGTACATCAAACTAAGTAATTTTAGGCAAAAAATATTGCTGGGAAACAACTTTTTTTTTGAGGTTATAAATCATGTTTTGTGGTAGAACTCAATGTAACGCACTTAAAACATTGTGCTGGTAGATGGATTGAATAGTGCGGGGGTCGTGGAGGTCGTAAAAGTTAAAATTTTACAAAACAAACTAGTATTAAAAAAAAAATTGTCAAAAAGTTGTAACTTTGCCCCCCCCATATCTCCGTAACTACAAGGTTCCCAGGTATGGCGTAAAACAAAAAAAATATCTCAATGATGGGGAAAAAAAGTGCCTTTCGGCTTTGTAAAGAGGTGTTTTACACCCTTTATGTAAAATACCATCATCTTTTAAGAAGAACCGCGCCGTGATTGTAACACGTTTAAAATGTTAGTATTGTTGATTTTTATTAAAACAACTGTCTATTCGTCATCTTTATCGTATGGTTAGTGCTTTACCTGGTGTCGGAGTTTTTATGCCACCCATAGGCCTCTGACTTGGTTTTACCATATCTTCAAGAAATATCTCTCAGGCATACTAGTTTCGTCAGGATGTTTTCCTTCACCTAAGCAAGTGATAATTATAGAACACGCACATGAATCCGAAAAATCTGAGATGCGTGTCTTGGGTTTGAACTTGAGACTATGTCTTGACACTGTTCGAAAGAGATACCGCGGCCCCGGAACATAAAGGGCGAGGAAGGAACATGGATTGGTTTTAGTCAGTAAGATTCTGACACTCCCTCCCGCTCCGACCAGAATGGGAGAAGTCATTTGATTATTTCCCTTCCCAAAAAAAAAGGCAAGACATAGCCTTTTTTTTTTGGGTAGTACAACGATCGCATCACTAGGTTATCATTGTCAGTGGCAGCACCTTGGCAAGACTGTGTTTCTTTTTTTATCGTTTATCTAAATCTTGGTCTAAGGTTCATGTTCACCAAAAAGATGACGGTCTGATTAGCGAAAAACAGCTGTTTAAAACACATTTTTGTATGGGAACTTGTCACAGTGACAGCTGTTTTTAGATAATCAGGCTATTTTTAAGAAATACCTATCAATAAAATATTAACTGACTGTTTAAAGTTTTTCCTCAAAAGTAAATTAAGTTTTCAGTTCATTAATGTGAATGTTATATTTTCAGATGGCTGATATGAAATCCAAATCAGCAGCAGCGTAGGAAACAAGACTGATTCGTGAGCAGCGAAGTTAATCCTTATATGTAGCGACGTAAAGGCCCTGAGCCTGTAAATCCTAGATTTAATTAACTTAGAATTTAATAGAACGTTCTTAAACATCTTTTTCTTTTATTTATTCCTTTTTTTTGCCTGCGGTTTCGTGGGCGTGTGGAGGTTCGACATTGTACCATGGAAAGCATCACCTTTCCATAATCCTACTATCCTACTAATCCTACTATCCTACTAATATTATAAATGCGAGAGTTTGTGAGGATGGATGTATGTTTGTTACTCTTTCACGAAAAAACTACTGAACGGATTTGGATGAAATTTTGCACACAGATGGTTAATAACCTGGATTAACACATAGGATACTTTTTATCCCGGTAGTAAGATCCCATGGGACAATTTTGGACCTTCACGCGGGCGAAGCCGCTGGCAGAAGCTAGTTAATTATAATTCCCGGATAAAAACCGTATATGCAAACCCATCCGTGTTAGAACCATAGAAGCGAAGTGGCACAATTATCCTCATGCAGGCTTATGAGATACAACAGACTAAAAGTAATGGACCTAGTATGATAGAAAAACCTAGTATACCACTTTAGTGCGAAACCCAAAGAAGAACTAAATGAAATAGTACATTTTGGTATAATTAGGAAAGCTTCGTTATTGCATTCGAGGTGGAATTCACACCGAGCTGTAGACGAAGTTTTTATGTAGCCGAAATATGCCGTAACAAATGCCCACGTATCAAAAGACGATTTTAATACACTTTCGAAGAAAAAAATCAATAGGAAGAACAGTGTTTTTGTCATAATTTAGTTCCATTTTTACCCACATGAGGGAGTTATTTTATGGCGGCGGCCATCTTGGACCAATTTTCATCAAACATACTTATGAACACTTCCGACTAACTCACCATTCAAACAAAAAGAACAAAATCAAAATCGGTTCATTCGTTCTGCAGCTATGATG
This sequence comes from Xestia c-nigrum, assembly GCA_916618015.1. NCBI lineage: Eukaryota > Metazoa > Arthropoda > Insecta > Lepidoptera > Noctuidae > Xestia > Xestia c-nigrum. The sequence continues at coordinate 18,745,799 of OU745247.1, read as the reverse complement.
CAAGAGACACACACATAGTACACACACAAACAGACACACTTATAACACCCCGTCGTTTTTGAGTCGGGGTTTAAAAATAAAAAAAATACCATTTTTGAATTTGGAACACAGACAAATGTTAACTTGTTCGTAAAAGTAAATATTCGTTTTAAATAATACTGTTTATTTATGATCATCACCATCTGCCTAGCTATTAACATGTTTACATGGAGCGACTGACTATCAGACCTCTTCAAGTTGTTGGACTTTTTGGACCACTTACTACCTGTAACGATTGTCAAAGATCTACAAATTACCGCCGGAGGAAACTCGGTCGGTATGTAATGGGTGGTCACCCATCCACAGACCAACCTAGGCAAGCACGGTTCAACCTAAAGATCGACCGGAGCGTGTATTTATCTATGACATTCTATTAATTTACGAACACAATTTAAATATTCTAAAAATATTTACACTATAAAAACAATATTATCATATCTCTTTGCCGAAATTATAAAAAAAATGGGCAAGTGCCAGTTGAACTCACGCACCGAGGGTTCCGTATTATTATCCTTCCTTAATAAGTCCAGTAAGTCATTCTTCATTCCAAATTTTGTTTTTTTTTTTTTAAGAATAACCGAATAAATTTTGATTCCCTTGAGAGTGCTGAAATAAACATTTTTTGTGGCGTAGACCTGACGGGACCTGAATTTCAAACCTCTATTGACACACAGACGGACAAACGGACAACAAATTAATGTTATAAAAGTTCTGTTTTTTTCGTTTTGAGGTACGGAACCCAAAAACAATCACTGCTGGCTGACATTGACCTTGATTTAGTATAAGAATAGTTCATCTGTGGAAATTTTTATTTCCGTACACGAGTTGATAAACAAAAAAATCTACACGTGTAAAATACGTTGCATGTTGAACCAAATATGAGTGCGATAAGATCCAGTTTTAGAGGAAGTGTAATGAAAAATCCATTATTGCTTTTACTGTGGACAAATTGGTGACTGTCGGTAGAGATTTCAGCCTAAAATGCCCTAAAATGATGCATTATTTGGAGATAATGCTTTGCCTTCAAATACTTCAAGTTGACCCAGAATATCTAGCCATTGGAGGATGGTGTACATGCAGCCATAAGTTTTTAACCAGACCAAGATGTTATTTGTCTTTTCCATTTTTTTTTGCGTTATGTATCGAACCACATAAGCGAATAGGTAGATAATCTTCATTTACTGTTTACACATTAAATCGAAAATGATTTTAATGAAATCATTTACGCAGTGCAATATAGATCGATTTATGCGGATACCACAGAACTAATATCCTGTCAAAGACAATAAAGTTATTTGCTGACTCAAACCAAACATTTAGCCGTCTATCATCTAAGTATAACCTGTCCTACCTGACCTCCGGGACGACCCTGAGATTAAATCCAATAAAACTTCATAATATTTTCAGTTATTTTCCACTATTCAACCAATCAGGACAACGTAGGTTGCCAATTAGGACCAGCCGAAACCAACATAAAGGGGAGTCCTGATGTGCAATGCTCAGTAACCATTGTGTTGTTGTGTAGTGAAGACGTAAAGAATTACCTACTATTTTCACCATGAACAAGTTGTTGATCGTTTTTCTGGCCGTGTGCCTTGTCAGCGTAAGTTTCAGTTCAAGTTGCTTTTGTGTCTCTCAATTCTCTTGCACTTATACCAATTCATTTGGGGTCGGCGATGTGTCTTCTCCTTCCATATTTCTCCATTACTCGATATCTCAATAGACACCTCCTTTTTAGGGTTCCGTAGTCAACTAGGAACCCTTATAGTTTCGCCATGTCTGTCTGTCCGTCGGTCTGTCCGTCAAAGCTTAATCTCTGTGACCGTTAGCACTAGAAAGCTGAAATTTGGTACCAATATGTGTATCAATCACACCGACGAAGTGGTAACATAAAAATTGGAAAAAAATGTTTTGTTACGGTACCTATATGTAACGTGGGAAGTGTTTTTTTTTTTAATTTCAACCCTAACGTGTGATAAATTGTTGGAAAGGTATTTAAAAATGAATAGGGGTTTACTAGAATCATTTTTTAATAATTTCAATAATTTCGGAAATAATCGCTCCAAAAGTAAAAAACAATGTGTCCGCCCCCCTCTAACTTTTGAACCATAAGTTTAGAAAATATGAAAAAAAAACTGAAAAGTAGAATTTTATAGGGACTTTCTAGGAAAATCATTTTGAACTTGGATGGAAACAACAGTTTTTGTACAAAAAAGACAAAAAGTTGTACAAAATAATTTCTAAACTCATAAGTGGGAACACTTATTGTGACGGACGGGAAACTACGGAACCCTACTACTGAGCGTGGCCCGACACGCTCCTGGCCGGTTTTTTTCCATATCAACCTTCACACAGCTATGTTTTTTTGCCCCTACTCTTAAACCTATCCACATTCATACTTAAAACGTTACGTTAAAATTTTCTGTATAAGTCACCGGCACTGAATTTTCTCATGGACTTTATATAGGTTTCTTAGGTGTCTTAGGGGATCAGTTCAATTTAAATAACCGTGTTTGGTGTCGCTTAAAGGAATTATATTTATTTTTTAAATTTACTTTTGAAAATGTTTTGTTTCCCGGCTATAAAGATACTTGCAAAACATGATCCCTCACGATTGATCTCATTATTAAGGCTAAAATTTTAATTTTCAATAGAGAAAAACACTAATTTTAAAACCCCTTTCTGCATGAAATCTGGTTAAATTTTCTGATTAGTTTTACCTTGACACTTTGCCATTTAGACTTATAGTTCAGGAACAAGCGAAGGTTTTAATTACTCCATTATCTTCATCATCATCAACCACAGTCAAACATCACCCATCGCAGGTTATAGGCCTCTCTATACCTTTTTATTTACTTCGATACGTCTTATACAGTAATAGCGTCAAAATACTTGCATCCGGTGACACTGGGAGCTGACCTCAAAAAAGCTGGGAGAAGGCTAGGTAGATGACAGTAATCACGGTAGGCGACCATTAAACAGACAGCTGAATGTAGTTTGAATCGGAACCTTGATGGAGTACGGCATACTCGGTCTTGGCCTACGTTTTTGTTTATTCATATGGCTTGCTGTAAGTTTTGTCAAAATTCATTTTTCTGGGTGTCAATTTGTCGAGTGATAAAACAGAATAGAATTCGGATTCTCTTTACTTGAGTATCTATGACTCAAAAACTGTAAAACTTAAGACTATGTTAATTAGCACTGATGAGGAAAATAATGGTGAACCACTGGTGCTACAACCTGGGTACAAGAGCATTTTATTCGGTATTCTTTTTTGTTTCTTGTTATACTGTAGTTAGCGGGCTTTCTTCCTTAAAGTATCATCAGCAGCTAGGTTACAAAATGTAATATGCCAGTGAGTCATATCATCATATTCCTGCCATTATCCCATTCTACTTGGGGTCGGTATACTACGTTTTCATCTTCCATTCTCCTCTTTCAGCTTTCATAATTATCATTCGTCAAACAATTTATCGATCTTTTCTTCATCGTCAGTGAGCCTCAAACTTAACAATTAATAGTGAAGAGTAGCGAAGATGATTTTGGGTCTAGGTGTGTATCTGTGCGTGTGTGCTTTCTTTGCATTTAATAACCTACTAATAATAGGTACTTAATCTTTGTGAACGAAATTAATTTAATTATTTAAACTGCCCCTGTGGTCTCGTGGTCGAAGGCGCGGTTATTGAGAGTGAAGTTTTGGGTTGGATTTCCATGTCGGGCAAAGTGTTATTGGGTTTTCCCATTAGTGGTTTGTCAGATCCTACTGACAAACCACTAATGGGATTTTGAAAGATTATGGTCTTCCGCCTGATCTCTCTCCAGTGTTGTTGAATTGCTGCCAGTTTGGACTACTGGGAATGAGGAAATAGGGAGTACACATTTCTGTGTATTCACCCACACTTGCGCACAACGATATCTTCCGCGCCGATGGCTGATCACTGCCGTGGTTGAAGCACTTCTATAACGAAATTAAGTTTTTTAATAATATATCTGTTGTTCTTTACACAGGCTCATGCTTTCGTTAAACGCGATACTCCATCAGCGGCAGATATACAGTCGAAAGCTGACGCCGCGGCAGCAAAGGCGGCTGAAGTAGGCACCGGTATAAAAGATGGGGCCGCCAAGGCCATTGATGACGCTGCCAAATCAGTAAGTTCTCTTGTGAAACGCGATGCTCCTTCGGCGGCAGATGTACAGTCAAAACTTGACGCAGCGGCAGCAAAAGTGGCAGAAGGAGCCACCTATGTAAAAGATGGGGCTGTCAAGGCCTACGACAACGTGGCCAAATCGGTAAGTGCATTCGTGAAACGCAATGTTCCTTCGGGGGCAAATGAACAGACTAAAAGTTGGCAGAAGTAGGCACTAGTGTAAAAGGTGACGCCGTCAAGGGCCTTGATGACGTTTCCATATCACTATATATATTTTATTCCTTCGTGATTTGCTGAATTACTTACAACGGTATTATTACTATACGCGTTGTGTTAAACGAGAGCCGTTCTTTAGAGGACTGTTTTTATTTATACTGCCTCGTTGGTCTAGATGTCGGAAATGCGACTGCTCAGCGTGAGGTCCTATTTTTTTTCCGTATGGCAAATCATCAAATGATTTCCCCCACTCTGGGCGGAGCGGGAGGGAGTGCAGACTTTTACTGACTAAAACCCATCCATGTTCCTTCCTCTCCCTTTATGTTCCGGGGCCACGGTATCTCTTTCGAACAGTCCCGCAGCCCCGGCAGAGCGTGAGGTTTGATTCCCACAAGAAAAGTGTGATGCCAATGGGCTTGCCCCTTATTACATAGGATTTAAAATGTGTAAATGTGGGTGTACTATTAGGTATCATATTTTTGAAACATATAACAACATTGATAACTAAATCTTCATCTGTCCATTTTTTTTCTCAACTAAGTTGAGGTCAGCTTCCAGTCTTATCGCATACAGCTGAATACCAGTTTTTAACATAAAGCAACTGCTTTTTTTACCTCTACAACCCAGTTAGTACTGTATAATACGATACCACTTGATAAGATTGCTTGTCAGACCTTTGGGGTCCCATGGTTTCAGGGAGCCATTATAAATGTCAAAAACCTACAAATGACAGCCGGGAACAACGGCTTAATCATCATTTCAGCTGGAAGACGTCCACAGCTGGACATAGGCCTCCTCCAAGTGTCGCCACATTGACCGGTCCCGTGCGACTCGCATCCAGCGGATTCCCGTAGCCTTCACACGACGTCATCGGTCCACCTAGTGCGGCACTTAGTACGGCTTACTGAAACGCCTTATTGATAAATAATACTTATTTTTATTTTCTTTTCAGGTGTCTAGCTACAAAGCCGAGGCAGAAGACCACGCAGGATCGCCCCAGTAATAAGACTGATTAATATGACAAAATAATTCATTCTTTATCGTCCACAGCATTCAACAAAGCCATAATTTTATTAGCTGCCAAATCTGTATTGCATTGCATTTTTCTTTTGATTACTTACATTAATGTTTCTTGAATGAAATACACATGTTTATAGACTTCACACATTTGGTTTTATTTTTATTTACTCTTGTAGCAACCCTAATATAAAATCTTCTTAAGAGGGCTATCACAGTTTTTTTTTGTATTTGAGTGTTTAAAGAGTTTGACACTCTAATACAAGAAAAATTGTAATATTTATTTTGAGCACTCCATAAAGAAATAATCAAACTTTCTCGGGTATATTTTTTTTAAATGTCGTGCCCATACCTAAACCATAATCATAGTTTTATGCTGTATGTATTCCATTTTCTCTCCTTCTTTTTTACACACTATGTCTACATCTCTTTTTTTTAGTATCTCCTTTCGCAGGTATGCTGGAAGAGATTTCTTTAGAAATAAGCATCACCTTTGTACTATTTTCTGTTCCTTTCTTCTTCTCTATATTTAGTGTGTACATAAATTGTTAAATAAATAATAAATAAATAAATAAATAATCACACATCAAAACTGAGGATTTAGATTGTCAGGGTAGCCCGCGAAATTCAAATTTTCTTACGTTTTTTGCAATTTGCAGGGCAGTCACAGTTCATAAAAGTCGAAGAAGGACATTGACCGTGAAAAATTCGTTCATCGACTCTTATGAACTTTGAGGGTTGTATTGATGATTTTCATTATTACAATTCTGTAGCTACATACGTCTTATAGCCGCGACCGATATGTTTATCAACATACTTAGGATTGCCCTGCAAACTGCAAAAAACGTAAGAAAATTTGAATTTCGCGGGCTACCTTGGAGCATCCCCCTTAAGTAGTGCTCAAAATGAATATTAATTTTTTTTTTGTATCAGAGTGTTGAACCCTTAAAACACTCAAATGCAAGAAAAAAAGTGATTGTTAAAACGTAACCAGTAGTACAGTAATTTGGAAGGAATTATCTGGAAGGGACATAAAACCGTAAAGTATGGGGTCCCTCAAGGAAGTATTCTTGGACCACTGTTGTTTATAATATATATTAATGACTTCCCAAAAGCCATAATCCATGACATTATATTATTTGCAGATGACCGTATAGCATTTTCACTGACGAGAATCAAGATAAATATGAAATGAATATAAAAAAATCACTTGAATGCATCATAAACTGGTTAAACCTCAACCACCTTAAAATAAACTTAGAAAAAACATGTTACATTTCCTTTGCCAATCTAAATACAAAACTTAAAAAACTAAACATAAAGTATAAAGGTGAAACTGTAAAGGAAGTAAAGACCACTTAATTTCTTGGCTTACACACATTGACTCTGCACTAAACTGGAAATCCATATTGACCATGTTTGCAAAAAACTAAATCAATTTTCATATGCCCTCTACATGTTAAGAAAAGTTGCAAATGGGAGTACTTTATTAAGTGTTTACCATGCATATGTAAGCGCCATACTAAAATATGGTATCTATTGTGGTGAAATTCTACGAACAGAGAGAATGCTCCAAAAGCCCAAAAAAAGTGCATAAGGAGCATATGCGGACTTAGGCAGACTGATTCCTGTAGACCAGTTTTCAAAAGGTTGAAAATCTTAACCCTACTTTCATTATATTATATATTTGAAGCGGCAATGATGATAAAATGCGATATTGATAAGTACTAAACGTTGAGAAGTGCGAGGCACAAAACTGGACTTAAAGGCATTCAATGTAAAACGGTAAAATTTAAATCGAGTGTATTTGGTATTGTGTATTTTGTATGCTGCATGCTTGCTTGCATGCTGCATGCTGCATGCTGTATGCTTGCAATGCTTGCTTCCTACAGCGAGAAAATACTTACAAAATTGTTCAATACGTTATAATTAAGGAAAAATTTAATAATTAATAATTTCTATTCTACCTACAATATCAAGCGCCTACAAATTTCATTAGAGAACTTTATGCTTAAAATTGTTATGCTTTAGAACTTTATGCTTAATAAGTTTATGCTTTAAAATATTATGCCTAATCATTATTATGGTTACAGACATAATGCTTAAAAAAATTATGCATGAGCTGTTATGCGTAATTATATTATGCGAAAATATAATTATGCCAAACAACATTATGCTAAGTTATATTAGGTCTTAAAATTTTATGCTAATGGATAGGGAACCCTATTTGCAACGTTGCCAACATTTAGAATACGCGCTCTTAAGGGTTTTATAAGTGAAACAAAGAAGACATATCACCACTAGCACGCGAGCTGCTTTTGAACGCGCTAATCTCAGGAACAACTGATTGAAATTGAAAAAATCTTTTTGTGTTGGAAAGTTCATTTATCGAAGAAGGTTAAAGCTATATAGCATCACGCTACAACCAATAGGAGCGGAGCATAATTTTTTTTTTTTTGTAAAAACGGGGAATATTTATTCCTTTTGTGTTTGTTACCTCAGAACTTTCGACTGCGTGAACCAATTTTGATGATTTTTTTTTTTATTTGAAAGCTGGTGCTTCCCGTGTGGTCCTATTTAAATTTGGTTACACAAGCATAGTCAAGCGTTGCGTCACTCTTGATTAATAAGTATGTAAGTAATTAATTATTTTGTATGATACCTTAATGCTTCTTAAGAGCCCTCTTACAGTCCACTAGCGCCGCCAATCGAAAAAATGTCATAATTCGTAAATAGAATCAAAAATACAAAATGTGGTCTATTATTACTGTAGAAAAGGCAATAACGTAATTTTATAACACATTGTCACCACTTGAAATATAGCTGTTTAGCTAAATCGTGCATTTGTAACAAAAACGGCCGTTTATGTTTTGAATGCACGATTTAGCTAAACAGCTATATTTCAAGTGTTGATAAGGTGTTATACAATTACGTTATTGCCTTTTCCACAATAATAATAGAACATGTTTTGTATTTTTGATTCTATTTATGAGTTATGACATTTTTTCGATTGGTGGCGCTAGTGGACTGTAAGAGGGCTTTTAACCCTCTTTCTAGATAGTAAAATGTTGCTTCATTTTCAAACTTATAAGTCAAGTGATCGTAAGCTTGACTGCTGAGCGTGAGGTCCTGAATTCGACTCTTGGCAGTTTGGTTCAAAGTTATTGAATTTTTCTTTTTATGTAAGTGCCTCTCAGTATCAGTCTATATTCTATATTTCAGCCCGGTCCATGGCAATAGGCCCATCCTACATCTACACTAATATTATAAAGCAGAAGAGTTTGTTTGTTTGTTTGGTTGGTTGAACGCTCTAATCACAGGAACTACCGGCTCGAATAAAAAATAATAATATAAATATCGCTGGACTTGAACACACAGCGCCATCTAGTGCCACACTAAGCAAGGCTTGTGTCGTGGACACCAGATAGTTGATATACTAAATAAATGCTTTTTTGTTTGTAAATACATACTTATAATACATATAAACATCGACGACTCGGAAACAAATGTCCATGCTCATCACACGAACATTTGCTCTTACCGGAATTCGAACCCAGGACCCTAAGAACGCAAGGCAGCTTCACTACCACTACGCCATTAGTGTCGTCAAAATCGGGTCGTCGAATTGAAAAAATATTTTTGTGTTGGATAGCCCATTTATCGAGGAAGGCTTTAGGCTATATAACATCACGTTACAATTATTAGGAGCGGAGCAGGAATGAAAAATGGTGCAAAACGGGGATTTTTTTCCTTTCGTTTTTTCTCTTAAATTATGTGACGCAGACGAATTTGCGTGGATCAGCTAGTACTACATAAGACTTTTTGCTCGTGAAACATGAACCTCTAACCAATCCTTCAGTATGTTTGATAATGCTAGAACAAAACCATTTCACATTATTAAATTAAATCTTTATTCCATCGATAGACCCTACTAATGACTACTCTTCCGGACTTTTTCTTTAGAGCCCTGGGTTTTTCTTTCGACTCCATTGCCATGAGCCACTTTGAAATAAAAACTTTTTTACAAAAAATAAAACCGACTTCAGAGAAAACAAAAAAGTGAAAAATAACTTCAGAAAAAACGCTTCAGAAGTCGGTGACCTTTTTTTGATTAATTTAGTTTTTTTGTCACCGACTTCTGAAGCGTTTTTTCTGAAGTTATTTTTCACTTTTTTGTTTTCTCTGAAGTCGGTTTTATTTTTTGTAAAAAAGTTTTTATTTTTCACTTTTTAGTGGTTCACATGTGCTTACCCCTTCACAGCGTACCGGCATGATTTTAGGTTATGAACTGGTGTAAACAATAGACAGATATGAGATTTCGGTAATCCCAGTACATTTGCTATCATTTATTGAGGAGTTCCGTTGCATATCCGAAGTTCTTCATCAGATCTTCATCAAATTGAATTGGGATCACTTCGAGAAAGTACAATTCCTTAAACTACCCAAACCGCTTCTAGTGTGCCTATAAAATGTGAAGAATTATCTCTATTTCTCCAGAATCCCATCATCAGCTACTGATTTGATGATTATAAGACCACACAGGAAGCACCAGCTTTCAAATAAAATAAGAACGATCAAAATCGGTTCACCCAGTAGAAAGTACTGAGGTAACAAATATTTTCGAAATCGGGTGTATTTTACACATGTGCGTACCCCCTCAGAGCATACAGGCGTGATGTTCCGTCATAATATAGTATAAACAATGAACCTACAAGCGATGGCAGCAATCACTGTGCAACATTTGCTGTGTATTTTTGAAGAGTTCCGTTGTATATCTCCGAAGATCAGCAAAAGGTCTTCAGCAAACTAAAATGGGACCAAACGGGAAGCACCAGCTTTCAAACAAAAAAAGAACCATAAAAATCGGTTCACCCAGTCGAGAGTACTGAGGTAACAAACACAAAAAAAAAATAAAAAAAAATACAGACGAATTGATAACCTCCTCTTTTTGGAAGCCGGTTGAAAATAAAGGTCAGTTCAGTTAAGTATAAATTATAGTTACTGAAAAGTTCACTGATTCAATGAAACAATTGAACCAGAATTTATACTTTCTACGTACCGTCTGGTGGAGTGAACAACAAAACAACAACAACAACAACATTTCTGATAGGCTAGATTCATTATTATAAGAAGTTTCTTCGGGACCTATGAACCAACATATAGGATATTGCTAACGTTGAATTCTGTTGATTAGTGAGAGCAAAGAAACGTGTAAATAGGTACAGTCACGAGCACCAATGTATACACTTTCCTAAATTGAATTGAATTTTTGCGAGAAATAATGATAGTAACTTGGAGATTTATGATCTTTTTCATAAAAATATGAGTTCCAGAATACTATGTCTGTAATAACATGATTTCAATCAGAAAAACTGGAGAAAAACACTTTTAAATGTTATATTGTGTTTACATATTGGCGCTCGTAACTGTACTTACATTTCACTAGTTTAGTCAAGCGAGCCTATGCTATAATTACGGTGACCCTATTGACCGATAGGCTGCTCGATAATGTTGAACTTAGGTGCAAGGTAAAAAAATAAATATAAATAAATATCGCTGGACATTAACACACAGCGCCACCAAGTGCCACACTAAGCAACGCTTGTATCGTGGACACTAGATAGTTGATATACTACATATATACTTTTTTGTTTGTAAATACATACTTATTATACATATAAACATCCATGACTCGGAAACAAATGTCCCTGCTCATCACACAAACATTTGCTCCTACCGGGATTCGAACCTAGGACCCTAAGAACGTAAGGCAGCGTCACTACCACTACACAAATTGGGTCTTCAAAACGTGTATGTATACGCTCCTGCAAGCACAACTTTTCAGTTTTCCACAATCTATGTTTTCTTGGCTATCGCTGCACCTGGAATTCTTAACGAAGAGTGATGGTCCTTCTTTTGATTGACCAACAAAACTAGTTCAGTGGTAGATCATCAATTTCTTTAGCACAATTGTGAACAAACATGATAATACGAGAGCCGATGACCAACATTTTTGCCTGATGACCATCACCGTACAAAATATAAATTTTATACAGAGTGGAGAAGATAATACGACAATAAATGAAAACACGCGTAATACTAGTTCATAGGAATAATTCTACACTATTAAAAAAATCCCAAAACCGAAATTAAAAAAAAAAACAGACAAAATCTAACTCTAAGGATACTCTTTATGACTCTTATTGGCCTGGTTTAAGGTCTAATTTGCAGTAAATCAAATTTAGCGAAAGTTTTAAATAGCGAGTTAGCAATGTTTTGACGTTTTACCGATGCGGGGGTCGTTAACCTGTTAGTGCTTCCTTAAAATCAGAGGTGAAAAATAATTTCCTGTGACTAAACTACTTGATATTTTCAAACGATTTTTTTTTTGTTTGTTAGGAACGTCTTGAGGTATGCGTAGTTTAATTTATTGTCGTATTGTCATCACCACCCTGTATAGATTTGTTTATTTTGATTATTATTGTGAAAATAATTTAAGGAATCTTAATACATGAATAGGTTTGGTTGGTCGCGGTTGTCAGATTATGGTACTAAGCTAACTATAAAACATTTTCTGTCAACAGATAACTGAAGGTCGGTTTTCTAGACTGCTAAATAGAGTGAGCGAACAGCGAGTCCGTGGTCGCTGATGCGAGTCCACCGCTTCTACGTATGCTAACACAATTGAGCGCGAACATTTTGGTGAACGCACACACATAATATTGCTTATGTTCACTAGATCAAGTCCACCGAAAGCAACATTTGTGCGGTACATAATTGAGCGGCACTGGACACCGATGAAATCGCACCGTAACACCTAGTATACGCAAACAAAATTATTATACTCATTGAGCAGTATATTTATTCTGCCTAAATTGTTAATCCTCATCGTATTTTTCAATTCATCAATCCTTTTCGTTTAAAAACAAAACATTCACCAATGACCACGTAAGTTTTAATTAGGATCGTCCGAGATCTTTGGTAATTACCAAAGATTGGCTTGCCAGAAAAATAACGACCCGGGGTCATTAAGATAAGCTGTCCAAACATCAGGCCCCGGCGGCAACAAGATAAAGGGGAATACTGCCGTGGAAAGCTCAGTTACCATTGTGTTGTTGTGTTGTAAAGACGTATCAAACTAAGTACTATTTCACCATGAACAAGCAACTGTTGATCGTCCTCCTGGCCGTGTGCCTTGTCAGCGTAAGTTTTTTTTTCTGTGCCTGTTTGTCTGCTCATTCACTTGCTTAGGGGACAATAATACACCAAGCCCTAAAGCAAACATACTGTTTAGAATAGTAGGTGGGTTTTGTGGACAAGCCTTTAGGCTTTGGGCAAGCTTTAAGGCTTATATGAAAGTACCGCCACTGTCTGTGTATCTGTTTTTCGTCTAAGTCGTTTAAGGTGGAAGCAATTTGCAGGCCAGTGCTAGATTGTGTGTTAATGAAAATATAACAAAAGATAATATGTAAAACGTATGTAGTTACAGGATCATAATCATCAATACTACGTAAGAAAAGGAGATTTTTTTTTCGGGCCCACCTGGTCCATGCATTTATTATTAATAATAAGACCAAACAAAAGTAACATTTTACATATTTTTTTTTGTATTAAACGAAATATTCCGTTGAAATGAAACCAGAATATTAAAATGATAATAAATAAGCTATATATTATATTTTTTTGCGAGTCAAATCATTCCTGTTGTGGCCAATGTCATTTGACAGCTATATAGCTAGCAAATACTTACGTGAATAGGGGCGTTCTTTTCTCTTCACTTAAAAAAGTACGTTGCCTAACCCATTGGATATCTGCTATAATTATTATAGAATCAGACATAATATAAACATAAATATTATTAAGGTGTGAGCATTTATAATGCTATTTTTAAAGGTTTACACTAAAATCGTATCCAGATGGTTTAAACAATCAACGTGGCACGGAACGTTTTAAACCTACTTTTTTAGTGGTTGACAGACAACTTCATTATTTTGACTTTTTTTTTTGTTTAAATACATGATATAGTTTTTCGTGTTTTTGCAGATTTTTCGCATTTATTCCGGTTAGACAATGCTTAGCTAATTTAACCACTGTAATGTAGAGGTTATAAGGAAGAAAACAATTTAAGTTTCATTATTAAATGCTACAATTAGCATTTCGGATTCGGGATTCGGGTTTTTTTTTCCAGACTGTCTCCAAACAAAAAAATTGTCTCCTTTATATTTCGCGGAGCATCCAACTTAAAGTCGAATTCAAAATCGCGAAGTTCGATAAGCTTTACATGATAACAATAATTTACAATCATTGGCTATTGCCATTGATTTATAATCGAGGCATTATGTAAATAGTACATAAGGTTAACTAATTTTATATTATTATTTTTTATTAAATAGCATTGGCCTATCAAGACGCGATTTCTCAGGATCTCGACCACTTTTTTCTCGTTTCGAATTAGGCTAATTTACTACGGAATTATCGCTTCGTGAAATGTCGACAAACCCTGATATATGTATACAGAATTTAAAATGTTGCCTAAGTGCATTTTTCCGAGTGACAAATCTTACTGAACTTGTTGCAATACTCAATTTAAGTTAGCGGAAATAACAAATTTCTTATTTGTATTTTGTTTTTTACACAGACCCACGCTTTCGTGAAACGCGATGCCGCGCTCCCAACAGTTGAGGATTTGAAGGCGCAACTTGAAATTGCGAAAACGAAGCTTGAAGAATTAATCAGCAAAGTGACCGAGGACACTAACAAAAACGTGAACGCCGACACAATCAAGGATAATTTCAATAATTTGATTGATGTTGCTAGCAAAGCGGTAAGCAATTTAACTGAAAACTCTTTATTTTACAACTAGCAGACGACACGCAGTTTCACCCGTCTAGTTCCTCGGGAGTAAGGGGATAAAATATAGCCTATGTTACCTGCTGATAATGTAGCTATCCATTGCTGAAAGAATTTTTCAAATCGGTTCAATACTTTTTAAGTTTATTCGTTACATACAAAAACACAAATCTTTTTAATTTAAATATTAGTATGGATTCCATTAGTATTTTAATTTCACACTTATTCTGGTGTCCCTGCATTTAATCTGTATTTTTTGTTCTCTTCTTCTTTAAAAATAAAAATGGTTTATTTTTGCAAATTGCATCAATGCAAATTGAATTGTTTTTTAATTCTTTTTATGAAGATTAAGAAGAACCAAATAATTATAAATAACTTTTATTTGTCCAATGCAATTTGCAGTATTTTTTTTGCATTTATTATTTTCTACTCATTCTAGTTCAACCAAAACATTATTTCAGTCCAAAAAATAATTAGCAATTTTTAATACTTCATTGCAAGAGGTTTAAATGAATCAGCTATTGATTTTAGTATTCTTTTCAGATCGAAGCCTTCAAACCAACAACTGAAGCACCAGCAGCCTAATTACATCACAATATAATTTATTCGTTATATTGCTCTATTAACAAAACAAAACATCAAATAAATCTATATTGCATTACTTTAATCTTTATGCAAATGATTTTTGTGTGAAATAGATATTTTTAACCTTCAATATTTGGTTTTATTATTCCTTTATTTGTTTCAGTATACATCAATTACATTTTTAAATATTTCAATCTAAAATAACATTAAAAAAAAGACAAAATAATTAATAGACCACCGATATGCGGAACAGGGTTCAAGCTACCGGTGGACGGGGCTGAATATTGACAAAGATAAAACGCATCAAAATTTGGGAGTCCCCCTCGTGATGTCAGAACTAGCTAAAAATTATACCTTGGCGTGACGTATTGAGAATTTTAAAAGGGTCATATTTTCATCAATTGTAGTTTACGTAACAAAGGACAAAATACGGCTCAAATATTATTTGATAATAAATATATATGTATTTTTTTTGTACTATAATATTAAGAACAAAAGTTTTACTAATTAATTCAGATCTAGCCTAAAAGACTAATAAGCAGTTTAACTCTAACTTAATATGTCACGTGATAGAATATGTTAAAACTAAGAATAGTGTTCATTTGCACTTTTACGCAAGTTCGTTGCACTTTCTTAGAGTCTAATATAATTTATAAAACACTATAATGTTCATGTTCACAACACACTACACTAATTCAAAAGGTTTAGTTCTTTTTAGCCTACGTACTAAGTCTGTGTTGTCTAGCAGCTGAATTGCTTTAACATTCACGTGTCGATGAAGTCGGTTTTCGTGGGCTTCAGCAAATTTTTGGATAATAGTGGTGACGAATTCCATTTTAAGGTCACGATGAAGGTCGTCATTTCTTATGTACCAGGGTGCATTGACAGCATCCCTAAGTACTTTATTTTCTGAATTGCTGGATTATTTTGACGTTGCTTCGTTTAGTACAGCCCCAAAGTTGGATGCCATGCATCCAAATTGGCATCAGAATATGCTTGTATAGGGTTATTTTATTATTGTATTGATAGACAAGATTTCTTTCCTAGTAACCAATGCATACTTTTATATCGTATATCGAGTTCCATCGCTTCTCTGTGGCTTGATCCGGTAGCCATAATTGCAGTATAATCTGCAAAGGTCGCAATGGTGTTGTTTTCCAGTTCTGGGATGTCACATGTGTATAATAAGTACAAAATTGGGCCTAGCACACTTCCTTGAGGTACACCAGCTTTTATAGCTTTTGGCTCGGAATATGCGTCCTCCTGCCGTATTCTAAACATTCTGTTAGTAATGTACGACTCCAGGATATCTGCAAATTCTGGTAGCATGCGTCTGAGCTTGAATATTAGACCCTTATGCCAAACTTTATCTAAAGCTTGCGCGACATCTAAAAACACGGTGGCGCAGACTTCCTTGTTTTCAAGTGTTTTGTCAATGATGTTAGTTATTCTATGTACCTGATCTATTGTTGAGTGTTTTTCCCTGACGCCAAATTGATGATTTGGAATAAGGTCTTTTTCTTCTATTATTGGTTTTAACCATTTCAATAACACGGGCAACGGAGAAATAGGTCTATATGATGATGCTTCATGGGGTGGTTTCCCAGGCTTTGCAATCATAATGACTTCAGCAACCTTCCATGACTCAGGTACATGTTTTAAGATAAATGCAGCATTGATAAGCTTGGTCAGCTTTACTATGGCTTTGCGCGGGAGGTGTTTTAGAATTTCACCTGTAATGAGGTCGTAACCCGGAGACTTTTTCGAGCTAATGTTATTTTGAATTTCTCTCATTACCTCTGCTGGTGTCACAAGCGTAATTCTTTGGTTTTGTGATAAATTTTCACTCACATGTGTTTCGATCGAACTTTCATTGAGTTGAAAAGTTTCTTCTAAGTGTTGAGCACACCTTAACGCTTTTTGGTCATTATTTATGGCCCATTTTCCGTCGCTAGTTCTGATGGGTGGTATTTGTGTAATCGGCCTTTTTGGATTTCTTGTCGCTTTCCAAAGGGAGAAATCAGTTGATTTGTCATTGGTTAGTTGCAGAAGGTTGGCACTCAGAGATTCATCCTCAAATTGTAGAATTTTCCTCTTTAATCGTCTAGTTAGGTTATTTAATGATGTTTTATCTCGTGGGCACCTTGTCCTCCCCGACCCTTGCTCGAGCCAGCCCGCGATGCTGAGCCTGTAGTAATAAAACAGTCCCTAAATAATGACAACCAGATCCAGCCTGTCCCTTTGCTGCCCCCAGCGACGCCCTAAGCCGAGGGCCGTACCCCACAGGGGGTGCCCTTAGAGCGCTGTCGCTTAGTTTATAGTCATTTTTGCCAAATTAAGCTTAAATTCAAGGCATCCACAGGACTTGCCCGGCTAAGCAGAAGCCAGTCTTCTCAGACTGAACTGCGAGATGCCCTACATAAAAAAAAGTGGGCACCTTGTTTGCTGCCACTGATTCCTTTGTTCCCTTTTCTCAGAAAGTAAATCCACAATTTCTTTAGGATAGATAAATCCCTTATATAAATTTACGTTTTAATTGCGGTGTGTTGTTCCACGCACATTGTTGGATGTCAACAATATATTTGTTTACTTCTGAGTCAAGCTGATCTTGCTTTTTATAGAAAGGGCAAAACTCTGCCAATCTGTTAATTTATTAACCAGTGTTAAGTGGCTTGGTTTGAATACGATTTTTTGACTAAGCACAAGTATAATTGAAGAGTGGTCCGAATGAAAACCTTCCTCCAAACTGACGTAATTGGCGGATATATTTTTGCATTAAAAAAAATCTATAAGATCCGGTATTTTCTGGTAGTCAGTAGGCCAGTATGTTGGTTTACTTGTGCTCATAACTTCAGAATGTGTATCTTTAACTGCGCTTAAGAGCTGCCTTCCCTTAGTTGTAGTAAGTGTTGATCCCCAATGCGTGTGCTTAGCATTAAAATCGTCGCCTAGGATAAACCTCTGGCCTAATAGTTCAAAGAGACGTAAATATCGCTCTTTTCTTATCATGTGCCGTAGAGGACAGTATACGGCTGCAATGGATATGTGACAAAATTTGGTTTTAACAGATACGAGTACTGCCACGGCTTGAATGTCTTGTTCTTCATATTTACACTGCACGTAGTGACTAATGTTCTCTTTGATTATAACCGCGCTACCTCCTCTGGCACAGTTGTCGGGGTGGAGCGAATTTATACCATGTATCCTCTAAATTTGACAAAAGATTGCTTAGTGAAGAGCGTTTCAGAGACCAAACACACGTCTATATTTTCTGTGTCCAGAATCGCCTGCAACTCACTTTGATGTTTGAGGAGCCCATTAGAGTTCCAAGCCATTATTTTAAGTGTGTTATTCATTTTTGATTATTTAAAACTGCTGCTTAAGTGCTGGATTCTAATTTCTCTAATCTCTTATCAAATGAGGTAATACACTTTAAGAACTGATTAGTCTTATCCTCCAGACAGAAAGGCTGTGATCGTTTCATTAGTTTTGCAGCTTCCAAATAGGAACCAGCGTTGGATACTTGCATGGGTTTTTCAGTTGACTGGACACTTGCTTTCAGTGCCCGTTTGTCTAATTTTGATAAGGGAAGAGACTGTTGGGTAGTTGGTACCGCAAGTTTCTTTTTAATATTTTTATTTTTCATAACTTGAATAAAAATATTAAAGTATAGTACTACCCTCTATAATTGGCAGGGCAGGTAGACCCCAGTGAACACATTTTGGCTTCTCCTCGGGAGATTTGGTACAGTTGGCTGTAAGATGCTTGCCAGTGCATTTTACACACCTTTGCTCTTTTCTGCAGTATTTATGAGTATGTTCGTGTGTTTGGCATCTTTTGCATTGGGGAATGAGTTTGGGATTTTTAAGTGGGTGTATTTCAATTTCACACCCTAAAATGTATTTTATGCCATAGATTTTATTGACATCTTCGTCATTACTGAATGATAAAACGAATATGTTGAGTGGTTCTTTACTCTTCCAGCTCAATTTGTTGTCTACTTTTTCTATTTTCAGTCCTTGTGTTGTTAGATCGTCTTTAATTCGATCAGGTTGGCAGGAAGAATGTGATTTCTTCACAACGACTTTAATTGGTCAAGCTTGCTTATTCTCGTATGGATGCCAATGGTAGTCTTTTGCTGTTAAGAACCTGGTAATTACTCTATACGAGTCTTCTGTTTAAATAAATAAATTATTTTTTTTTTGTCGTCTAGCTTATTAAGCCATTGGCTAAACCGACTATCTGCACACTGATCGCTGACCTCACATCCCACATATCATATACAACCTATTTTTAACCACCGACGCAAAAACGGCAGAGTGTTATAAGTTTGACGTTTCTGTGTGTATGCGTTGTGTGTGTGTGGCATCGTAGCTTCCAAACAGACGAACCGATTTTGATTTGGTTTTCTTAGATTAAAAGGTGAATTAGTCGGGAGTGGTCTTAGCTATGTTTGCAGAAAATCGGTCAAATCAATCAAATTATTTTCTGTTTAACTTTTAGCACTAAATGTGTCGGGGGTTTTTCAAAATTTTTAATTTAATTTAACTTGTATTATAATTGTTATGAAGCCCAGAATATACATTACATCACTGTGATCGCTGAAAGGTTAGAAACGGTGTAACTAATACAGTACAAACATACATTATGTTACAGTTTCATGTAATAGGGACGAGCTTATCGCCTTAAATGTCATGCTACTGGGCACAACTCCAAACTCCGTGACAGCTACTGAAAAAGTCCCGAAAGTCTGGGAATCGAACTCACGACTTGATGCCCAGCAGTGACGCTTGCAAGTACCCACTTAGAAGTGAGAATAAAACCTTACCAATGTTTAAATCGGGATAGCACATCGGACTCCACTAATTATAGACCCATTTCAGTACTACCCACATTTAGTAAAATTTTTGAAAAACTAATTTTAGAACAAATGCAAAGATTTTTTAATAAACACAAGTTATTGCATAACAAACAGTTCGGATTTACACGGGGTCGTTCAACTACTGATGCCGTGTTGAACTTTTAGGACATATTTATAATGCCTGGGAGAATAAATGCGATGCTTTGGGCATTTTTTGCGATTTGTCTAAGGCTTTCGATTGCGTTCTTCATGATACATTAATCAGGAAACTACACCACTACGGGATCCGTAATGCCTCTCTGGATCTTCTTACTTCATATTTGAGTGATAGGATTCAGAGAGACACTACATCTTTTATCACTTGTTTATGAGAGTGTGAAACGGTAAACACGAAATCAATTATTATTACTTTTGTACTCCCTTATTACACTAGTCGAATAGGCACGAATGCGGAATTCGTCACACTACTATTACGGGAGGCAATTTTTGCGAGCAATTTTATACCGAATGAAATTCATTTTAAGTGGAGGTTTAGTAAGCATGCATTATCAAAATGGACTACATTAATAGGCTAGTTTCCACCATCAATGAATTGCAAATCTATTTAGTCCGTCAGTTAGAGTATTGGAAAATAATGGACACGTATTTTGTGTTTTTGGAAATCAACGAATATTGACAAAGATAAAATGCATCAATACTCGGGAGTGGGGGCTCGTGACGTCAGAACTCAAGAATGATAGGTACCAAATAGTGTTGTATTGGGAATTTTAAAGGCGTCGTATCTTCGTCAATTTTGGTTTATGCGACAAAAGAAAAAATACGGGTCAAATATTTTTTGATAAACTAAGTGACGGACTAATTAGATTTTTTCAGTTAACCAAAATCAAAAGTAAAGTATGTATAATGGCTAGGAAATTTTTTGTAAGAAGCCTAGCCGGTTTATTTTTTTTTCAATGTGTGGCCGCGCTTTAAACCTATACAGGGTTATTTTTTGTTTACAAACAATTTTGTTTATAAACAAAAAATAATGTTGTATATACGATAGCTGGTATCAATATAAACCAGTTTTGTATGAGAGAAAATGTTCTAAAGTGTCACGTTTCCGAGATATCAGGTATCCGGGATATTATAAACTTCGAACCCCTATAAATGTAAAAAGTATATATAAATTAAAAAAAACAGTTTTCTAAAAAGAAAAACCAACTTCAAAAAACACAAAAACCACCATCCATCATCCATCATTTCTTTTCCTTTCTTCTTTTCTGTATTTAGTGTGTACATAAATTGTTAAATAAATAAATAAAAAAAAAAGTGAAAAATAACTTTAGCTTCAGAAGTCAGTGACCTTTGTTTGATTGGTTTAGTACACATGCACCAGCTTTCAAATAATAAAAGAATCTTCAAAATCGGTTCACCTGGTAGAAAGCTCTGAGGTAAGAAACACAAAAAAAACAGTCGAATTAAGATATTGATTGAGATATTAGTAGATATTAGAAGGCTGAATTCAAAAGTACAGATACTAAGCAGTCAAAGAAAGGACAACTTACATTTTTTATTTCTTGAAAAAGTTTTTGGGCAATCAGGAAACGAACTTGTTGTTTATTCAATAAACCTGCACCCTACTTTATTGCACAAACCGATAGTTTAGGTAATCTCAAAAAATTAAAGAAAATTCCTTCTTTAAATTATTTAATAAATATCCAGCCAAGTGCGAGTTGGACAGCTTTTCAATCCATCCATTAGTACAATGTTTTGAGGGCGTTACGTTGAGTTGTACAACAAACATGTCTTTTCACCCCAAAATGAGCTGTTTCCCAGCAATTAATTTGCGTAAAGTTACTTAGTTTGATGTACAGCATGCTTGGCACAGTTATTTATATAACTGAAATGAGTTCATATACCTTAAATTTAAAGTAGTGAGTAACATGTTCAATTTTTATAGAACTTTTAATTATTATCTAGAAGAAGGTATTCACCACCCCTTAAACCTTTCTTAAAGTTTGAGTAAATAAATACTCAGTCAATTCATATAAAGATTATACATATATTTAGTTTATTCATAAACAACATTATTTTTTGTTTATACTAAACCCGAAAAGGGGTCATTGTACTCATCATTTTGAACAACTTTTTCTATGGGACGAACCTTGAAATCGCGAAAAAAAATCAGCTGTTCCCTACATTTTGACGAGTTATGCGAACCTAAATGTAGGGAACAGCTGATTTTTTTCTGACAAAAAATAATGTTGTATATATTTGGATGTCAGATAGTCAGTTGCTACATGCAAAACACTGATATTTAGTTGCATCCGGATAGACTGAAAATAGGCTAAGTAGCCTTCCAAGTAGTGACTACCAATTAATATCTTTAAAGGCTTCCAGCGAAAAAGTGCAACAGAATACATACATAAGCCCTGGCATGACCGCGCGGTGTTAACGTAAGTACAGCGATTTTTTTATCGAAATTACAATTATCTTATGGCAATACAGGCAAAATCGTTATAATGCGCAAAACCTCAGACACCCCAAATTATTTTTAATTCAATTGATTGATTGAATTCTGAGAGAAAAAACTTATGTGCTGGTTTAGTTTTACTGGCAATTAGATTAACTGGCACGAACAATTATTATACCGTGTATGAGAAAATTTATTGGACGACAACCATTTTGTTTTTGTTTCTTTACCTATTTTGGCGGGTTTGCGCACTTGATGGCGTTCCTTATTAATGAATAGACAGGGCATTATTTTTAATGAAGATTAAAACAACAATGTGACCTGTATTAAAAATGTGGTTGAATTGATTCTGCTCGTGATTCTGATCAAACAATTTTCAGGTGTTGCGCATTTAAAGTTACACGTTCAATAGACATGATTAAATTCTTAAAAATAATGATGGTTCAATCCTCAGGAAGTCTGGATTTGCACCCAGTTGTTGGCAATAGGCTTGCCCCCTTTTACATGGGACTTAAACATAACGAAATGGTTGTAGCTACTATTAGATACAACTCTGCTTAACCTTTTGGGATAAGAGCTGTGTTATTATGTTTATGAAAATATGATATTTGAAACGAGTATTTTTAACGCAAAAACGACGCGATAAGTTTTACGAGTCTGTGTGTGTGTCTATGTATGTGGCATCGTAGCTCCCAAACGGATGAACCGATTTTGATTTATATATTATTTAATAATATTGCAATACCAAATGATTTGAAAAGAGTAACCATGGAGTTTCTTGCCGGTTCTTCTCCATGGAATCGACCAACGCGAACCGTGCGCCTTTTTCGACGTTTTATAAGTGACAGATCCAGGCCTATGTGAAATAAAATATTTTGATTTTGATTTAGATTTTTTGTTTGAAAGGTGAATTAGTCGGTAGTGTTCTTAGCTATGCTTGATAAAATCAGTTCAAGATAGCCGCTTGGCCGAAAAATGGCGTATCACATATTTATTCAACAACTCCCTAAATATGGGTATCAAATGAAAGGGCTCGAGTAGTGGAATACTATCTACACCCGATAAAAAAAATCAAATCTAATATGGCCGCCACCACAAAATGGCGAATTACATTTTTTTTATAACAACTCCCTCAATATCGGTTTTAATCGGGTGCTTTTTAAATTTCAAATTTAATGTCACTTGTTAATTTTAAAATCGAGGTGTTGTGTGACGCGCGTTCGTGTTAGAGCCTCAGGATTCAACTTACCAAGTCCGAAGTCTTCGTCAGTTACTGTTTGGGGTCATTATGATAACTTGCCGGCTGTAGGTACATACATCGCCTCCCGGACGGCATGGCATCAAGATAAAGGGACTTTCTGCAGTTGCGAGTGCAGTGTGCATTGTGTTGTTGGATCGTAAAGACGTACCTTTAATTTCAACATGAACAAACTCTTGATCGTCCTTCTTGCCGTGTGCCTTGTCAGCGTAAGTTTTATTTCAACTTTCTTTTGTTTTTGCCAAATAATTTTCTATGTTAGATCGTGTTTCATATATTGCAATTAAGTTTTCCTTAAATTACTTGGCAGATAATTTCATATTAAGTCTGTTCCATTTTTGAATTTAGGTACTCCATAATTAAGTGGCTATTTGGAGATCGTGAAATAGACCCTAAGTGTCCCAAGAGACGTTGCATTGATAAAAATTAAGGAGTCCTTATGATGAATTCTTTAAAAAAATATTGTGAATCGGATTGCTGTCCCATTGGCAAGTGATGAAAGAAAGAGATTATGTCTGCGCATTCACTTGTGCACTAAAGTACTTCGTGCGTCGATGATCCTGGCCGCCATGACCGATAAACATGAGGATTTTAATTATTCTCATCGTGTGGTTAGTGTCTAACCTAGTAACAGAGTTTTATATGCCGCCCATGGGCCTCTAATTTCATTTTATAATGCCGTCGAGAAATATCTGTCAGGCATACCCGTTTCTTTTCATTGTTTTCCGTCATTAAAGCAAGTGATAGTTTTACAATACACACATGAATCCGAGAAGTCAGAGTTGCGTGGCTTTTTCTTTCGGATAGGAAATCGTCAAATTAATGACTGCTCGCGCTCTGGGCGAAGCGGGAGTTTCAGACTTTTACTGACTAAAACCCATCCATGTACACGCAGCCCCGGCAGGCATCGGCCCCCTTCCTTTCCCTTCCTTAGATTGGATCTTGAGACCACGAACGGACACACAACTAGACTTTCACTGCTATATAGGACTTTTATTAATATTCTTTGTTCACACAGACTCAAGCCTTAGTGAAACGCGATGCCCCCCCGGCTGACAACAAAAACTATCTAGAAACGATACAGAGGCAGATTCAAGACTTTGGCAAGACTGTGAACACACAAGTGTCCCAAGCGTTTGACCCTGACGTTATCAAGAAGAACTTCAATGAATTTGTTGACGGTGTTACTAAGACGGTAAGAGATGCAATTTTTTTATGTTTTTAGGAAAATTCAACAAAAATCGCGTAAATGTCTTTTGAATTAATTAATTTTGTACTTTTTGTTTTTAATATATTTGAAACTGGCAAGAAACCGGCATAGTAACTAGATTTTTTTGTTGTTTAAATTTATGAAGCTTGGACAAATCATTTATTAATTTTTGTTAGGTTAAATGTTAGGAAATTAAATGTTTGTTTGTCTCAAAATTAGCCTTTACTTTAGGTTTATTATATGGTACTCGTAATTTTCAGAGAGACATAAATACTTAATAATAACCATCCTATTTACTTCTGGGCAAAGGTCACTTCTTACAGAGAAGGCGCGAGCATTGACCACCTAGCTTCCTTACTACTTTAGCTTTGCAAGTCATTCAGCCAGTCCACCAAAACCCCATGAGGTTTCGGTCGCTACGATAATCAGAATCATGACATATTATTTCAACTGATGGAAAACACAATTAATGACACTAAGAGGCATTTGTCCTACCCGTCATTGCGACATTTTTGTATTGCACTATTTGCGATATTGACAGCCAAAGTTTAAACTTTTCCACATCGAACGTTTTTGTTAGGGCGATAAGACGAGCTAAATTAGCAACTTCGTTTGAAATGCTGTTAGAATAAAGTTCTAATCAGCTTGCATTGGTGTGTTATGTTGTCACTGCGGGCCAAATAGCGCGAAATGAGTGGTTTCGAACGATTTACAAAAAAGCTAATGATTGGATTAATAAATTAAAACACTATCATGCTGCTTGCATATGTTGCTTGCATATGTTGCTTGTAGAATTATTTGCCAAAAAATCAGAATGATCACATGTTTTTTTGGTTGAAAGATATTTAGAGATAAGTTCGTGATTTTTTTATCGAGTCAAATTAATTGTATTATGTTTTCAAAACACCACCATGCTAGCATATATCCTGAAGAATATCATACATTTTTCTGGTCTTGTATAGACCAGTGAATCATATATTTTTAGTAATTATTAAACTCGCGTTTAGCTCATTTTTACATCGTCTGTTATGTATCTTAAACGTGATTTATAAGTACACCAAAATAAAGTATCCTTGTAATAATTTCTGCTTAGTTTGAATTAGTTTAATGTACAGAATGGTTGATTGACTGGTTTGTGATGGGTTCTTTTGTTTATTCTTTTTCAGATGAACGATATGAAAGCCGCGACACAACCCAAAGCAGCCTAATATTAAGACACATTCGTATGACAATGGAATTTATTCTTTATTGTTTACACTTTAGAGTTAATATCACAACATCAAATCATTTTCATAGGCTTTGAGGCCAAATCATGCAAATATTGTATTACTTTTTTCTTTTGGCAAAAGTAATGTCCCTGCTTGGTATCAAATAGATTTTTTATAAAACTTATCAGTGTTATTTTATTTGCCTTCTCATGGTTTATAGTTTGAGTGTCAGGCATGAACGGTTATTAAAGTGATAACGGGCTGCATTTCTAATTAATCAAGACGTGGTCGATTAGTTAAATAATAACACAGCCACACAGGTCGACCTTCAAGGTCAAGCAAGGCTTGCCAAAGTCGGTAAGTGGATGGGTGACCACCCTTTACATATTGAGACCATATCGATGTCTATGAAAACATAGTAACCTGTTGCTCCTGGCTGTCATCTGTGGATCTATGACAGTCCTTACGAATAGTCACAGGCACGAAAGTCTGACAACCAGTCTTACCAAGGGGTAGATACCGTATTAACAGTTACTGGGTTGTGGAGGTCAGATAGGCACTGCTATGTAAAGTGCTGGATATTTAACGCTATCAGGCTAGACTCGGATGAAGTTAGGTTTAGTCTAGGCAGATGGTAGAATTTTGATTAGGACGAATTTCTAATTAATCAAGACGTGGTCGATTAGTTAAATAATAACACAGCCACACAGGTCGACCTTCAAGGTCAAGCAAGGCTTGCCAAAGTCGGTAAGTGGATGGGTGACCACCCTTTACATATTGAGACCATATCGATGTCTATGAAAACATAGTAACCTGTTGCTCCTGGCTGTCATCTGTGGATCTATGACAGTCCTTACGAATAGTCACAGGCACGAAAGTCTGACAACCAGTCTTACCAAGAGGTAGATAACTAGATACCGTATTAACAGTTACTGGGTTGTGGAGGTCAGATAGGCACTGCTATGTAAAGTGCTGGATATTTAACGCTATCAGGCTAGACTCGGACGAAGTTAGGTTAAGTCTAGGCAGATGGTAGAATTTTGATTAGGACGAATTTCAGGAGTATGGTTAGATACTCCGATCATTATGAAGATACATAAAACAGATTTAAACTCACGCCTTAGGCCTGAATTCTTATCGCGCAGACGACCGGTCGCGACCGCCGGTCGTGACGTCAGCGAGAACTAAATTCGGCAGTCGGTCGCCGCTGACGTCTTTGTTTCAATATGAAGCACAAATTATAAAATTGGTCAGCGGGATCAGTTGACCAATTCAAAAATTACATAGGTCGATTCATCTCGCGGGATCCACCTGTGTGGGATGAGTTTACTAAAGAGCCCATACTGCAACGCTGTCGTCGACAAAAATCACCATACTGTGTGGTCCTTTTTAGACCACAATGTATACTCGTACGCGACCGACCGTGCACGACCGACCGTTAACGCGACAAGAATTCAGGCCTCAGTCTCATGCGGGTGGACCGAAACTACAGAACGATCCATGTGACAATCCTTTTAACACAATCTTCTCGTGTCGTCCATATTCATACACCGGGTCGTACGAGGTACGAGCACACTGGTTGGAAGAGAGACCACCGATATAAGGTGCCTGCCAGGGCTGCGGGACTGATCGAGAGAGATACCGTGGCCCCGGACGATAAAGGGCGAGGAAGGAAGATGGATGGATTTTAGTCACTAAAAGTCTGGCACGCGCTCCGCTCAGAGCAAGACAAGTCATTTGATGATTTGCCATCCGAAAAAAAAAGTTACCTATAAGGTATCTATCTACTTCTACATATTAACAAGGAAAATCATAGCGATGTTATTACAATTTGCGCATAACGTTATCAGTAACGTTATGAGCCTATGCGAAACTATAAATGCCAACATTGATAACCGGTTGACCTGTTATCTCTTACTGATAAACAAGGTCTTCGCAAGTTTAAGGTCAAACTTGATACGGTATCTCATAAGTAAAAATTATTTATCGTCATTATAACTTACCTATACTGAAGCTATTACCTACTTCATTTTGTGCGTTTCCACCCCATGATAACCTTAAGACGCCTGCGGAGCATGCGTATTTCATACAAACGTAATACCAAAATAATTTGTAAATAAAACATATTCCTAAGGTAGTGTGTATTTATTGCGATTGAATTACGGAATATCTAGTTTCCTAAATATAAATTTTGATTGGACACTGATTTTAACAAGAGTTTTAAGAAAAATAAGTTTTCTGTAGAAATTTTAAATTCCTCAAATCTCGTCTTTGTATCATTGTCCTCTCAAAAAATATGTTTGGGAACATAGATATTCTGTAATCCAATCGAAATAAATACACACTACTATAAGAATATGTTTGATTTACAAATAATTTTGGTATTACGTTTGTATGAAATATGCATGCTCCGCCGGCCTCTTAAGCCTAGCCTTTTCCTATGTTGAGGTCGGCTTCCAGTCTAATCAGATGTAACTGAAAATCAGTATTTTACATGGAACGACTGCCTGTTGGTCCCGGCTGTCATTTGTAGATCTCTGACAGTCGTTACAGGTAGTCAGTAGTCCGAAGGTCTGCAATCCAAACGGTTTACCCAGTATTAACTAGGTTGTGGAAGTCAGTTAGGGAGTCGCTTACTTTTTTTTTTTTTTCGGATGACAAATCATCAAATGACCCTTCCTGCGCTGGGTGGAGCGGAAGGGAGTATCAGATGTTTACTGACTAAAAGCCATCCATGTTCTTTACTCGCCCTTTATGTTCCGGGCCGCGGTATCTCTTTCGAACAGTCCCGCAGCCCAGTTAGGCAGTCGCTCCATGTAAAATACTGGTATTCAGCCGGGCTAGCATGGGCAGGGGATAAAACTTTTCTCCACCGGTTATTTCCACTGACAAGGGACAAGTCAGTGGAAATGACAGGTGGAGAAAATTTTATCCCCTGCCCATGCTAGCCCGGCCGGCAGCTGCATCAGGTTGGACTGTAAGCCGGCCCCGACATAGTTCTGGAAATGTTGATATAGTAAATAAATTCAGAAGAAACGACTTAATTGGTGGTCTTAATAATATTTTCACGTCAGCTTAATTCTGGCAACTAAATATAACAATGTATACAGTTACTCGTCGTAAATACGTATTTTTGTAAGTATATAGAAGCGCAGTCGTATTGCTGTTGAGTTCCATCACTTAGCATATAAAGAGGCACTCTCTGGATTCCTCTTTATAAAGGGAACGATCTGGAAATTTTTAAATTTTACTGAGAAAATTTTGAAATCTTTTTGTGCGATAACATTTTCAGGGTTTGGAATAGATTTTTTGTTGAAATATAGATAGTCTTATCAATGGTCTATTGTTGAAGACTTAAATTTATTATTATATTTTTGATATAGATTATTTGTTTAATCGTTAGTAGAATAAACTTCTTTTTTTTTTCACCGACGCGTAGAAGAAATCTTGTGCTTAAGAGGCCTACAAACGTAATAGGTACCAAAATAATTTGTAAATCATACATATTTTTAAAGTCGTGTGTATTTATTTCGATTGGATTACAAATTATCTAGGTTCCCAAATATATATTTTGAATGGACACTGATTTAACAAGAGTTATGAGAAAAATAAGTTTTCTATAGAAATTTTAAATTCCTCATATCCCGTCTTCATATCACTGTCCTTTCAAAATATTTATTTGGGAACCTAGATATTCTGTAATCCAATCGAAATAAAAACACACTACCTAAAGAATACATTTGATTTAGAAATTACTTTTGTATTACGTTTGTATGAACGACGCATGCTCCGCCGGCCCCTTAACAATTTAACTTTCCTACCTGATACTAAACACAACAGGGAAAAAGGGGTTGTCCTATTTATTAGGTACACCTCTGCCTAACCCTGCTGGGATTACTGGCGTAATGTTATGTTAAGTATTCAACTAATCAAAGTAGGGTACTAATTTACAGCAGTTCTACAGACAAAACAAAACTACTTAACATTTCACAGCTAAAATGAACGCAAGAACTTTGCGTTATTTTTGTAGCAGCACTGCGACTTCCGAAAACTAAAAAGAGCTTGAATATCTTTTAAGGGAAATATAACCTTAAAATCGGAACTAGTCAATGATTGTAAAAGTATCTCTGCCTGTCTGTTAGTTTTGTATACTAACAATTGGCGATGACCTGGGATACTTACGAGTAGGATGTAGGTTATTTTTGCATTTATGCGTGTGAAGTCGCGGGCAATAGCTAGTGTATTATAACACAATAAACACAAACAGAGGCAGTTCTACTTCAGCAATAATGTTCACAAATCAGGAAGAAGCAAATAATTCGTTCGATCGATCCGTTGCCTGCGGTTTTATTTTCAATCTACTGGTTACTTTTGTGGCCATCCTGCTATACTCTTCCCACTCACCCTCTAAGCACTGTAACTCTTGGAAGCCAGAATCAACAGTGGCAACAACCAGAAAACCGCCAAGACAATGAAGCTCGACGAAGTCTCAGGGAAATAATTTAACTGTCCTGGATCCTACAAAGAAATGAATCAGTAAAGTATAGCGGAGGAGTAGGAAAAACCAAAATGTCAACTTCCTGGGTAATAATAGCTAGTGTATCAACACTACACAGTCTACACACAAACAGGCTAGTTTCCACCATCAATAAATTGTGTCATCTATAATCTAACTGACAGAATATAGGGTGAATGGTAATTAGTGTACGATACTTAAGAGGCCAGCGGAGCGTGCGTATTTCATACAAACTTAATACAAAAATAATTTATAATCAAACATACAGAGTGTATTTCACCTCATCACAAAGCCGTTAACCAAGCATTTTGTATATCAAACTAAGTAACTTTACGCAAAAAATATTGCAGGGAAACAACTTTTTTTTTGAGGTTATAAATCATGTTTTGTGGTATAACGCACTCAAAACATTGTGCGGATGGATGGATTGAATGGTACGGGGGTCGTAGAGATATTTTAAGTAAAAATCATGGGATAAAAAGTGGTATTTAAAAAAAAAACTTATCAAAATCTTGCAACTTTGACCCCCAATATCTCCGTAAACAGAATGTTCCCAGGTATAGTGTAGAACAAAAAAATGATCAGACTGACAAGGAAAATCAGTCCCTTTCGTATTCGTTAAGAGGTGTTTGACACCCTTTATTCTTAAGGTAGTGTGTATTTAGTTCGATTGTATTACTGAATATCTAGGTTGCCAAATATATAAATTTTGAATGGACACAGATTTAAACAAGAGTTATAAGAAAAATAAGTTTTCTATAGAAATTTTAAATTCTTCATATCTCGTCTTTATATCATTGTCCTTTCAAAATATATATTTGGGAACACCGATGTTCTGTAATACAATCAAAATAAATACACACTACTTTACGAGTATGTTTGATTTACAAAACATTTTGGTATTACGTTTGTATCCACGACGCATGATCCGCCGGCCCCTTAAACACGTGATTGTGCTCATGATAACCAACAACTTTTACCCTTAGTTATTTTTATACCTTTAGTTTTTTTTTGTCATCGACTGTATGATATCAGCGATTCTAACCAAAGATCAGAAAGAAGTCAATAATTCGTTCGCCCAATCCGTCGCCGGCGCGGCGGTTCTTTTCAAACTAATAGAATATTCTCTCTGGCTCAACTTGGTCCTGCAGGTGGTTTTAATATGCATGGAGCCGAGCTGCCGATAAGCCATCCTTACAAAGCCTGACCTGATCCTATTTGAGCGTCTTGGGCCGTCTACCCGAAGGATTTTCACAGATTTACACCAGATTTACCCTTCGCGAATGCTAAGAAATATAGTGGTTGCATACTTTTATATTGCTTACGGAGTTACGGCTAAGTGAATTGTATTCTATTTGAATGTTTTAGACTTGATGCTTTTAAATTTAATGTTCTTAAGAGCTCGATGAACACCAACATTAAAATGCCTTTGAATTTCTTTCACAATAATTTAGTTTACCTGACAACATTGTTTTCTATTGCGGTCTTTAGTATTTAATAAGACAACCTTAGTCACAGAAACCAGTTTGATATTTACTAGATAAATACTTTTGCTGTATTTTAATGTTTTCCCCGCCTCATCCTTTTTTTGACAATTTGGGGCTCCGTCGACTACGCTTTTTAGGGGGAATATAAAGTGTTTTAAGGTTATGTTATATTAATCGGTATTTCTCAGGAATGGTGCATTATCTTTTCATGAGAAGTGTGCCACTGGGCAAAGGGGACCCCTCTTTCCCTCCACACCGCGTAAGTTGACTACCATCGCATGCATTTCACGAAAAATAATGCGTTTTGTTGTAAGCAGTATGTTCATTTGACAATAATTCGAGACTTTACAATATCGCTAGAGATATTACAATATAACGTATTTGTCCATTTTACGGTGACATATATATTTCGATTGTGTTATATAATATGTATCTATGTTCCCAAATAAATGTTTTGAAAGGACCATGATATAAAGACGAGATATGAGAAATTTAAAAATTCTCTAGAAAAAATCTTAATCTCATAACTCTTGTTTAAATCAGTGTAAATTCAAATAAATACAACACTACCATAAGAATATGTTTGATTTACAAATTATTTTGGTATTACGTTTGTATGAAATTCACATGCTCCGCAGGCCTCTTAAGGCGTGATGCTGTGTTATGTTTTAATATTTTTGCCGATCATATTAACTTAAATCTGAAACAAACCCTGCTTAGCAGAAGCTACATCAGGTCAAATCCACGATACCTTCGATCATTGTCAGAGCAGCTCGCAGAAATCTTCCGACAGAGACATATAACACGGGCACAGGTGCGGAAACTCCTCAACAAACATTTGTCTAAGTTGACTCAACACCAACCAACTTTACCAGTCGCTAACGCAATAATAAACCATATGTCTACGCAACAGGATATAATGTCAGTTTCTCGAACGCAGCATTAACTTTGCCGAAAAGTCTGTCGCATAGTTCTATGCTCGGAGGAATAAGTCATACTGAGATAAGTTATAAGTGCTTATTAGAACAAAATACTGGAGCAGATGGTACAGGAATGGTATACCTATAATTGTAATTTAATAGTGCTCTCAAATCTACTACTAACTTTGATATTAGGTTTACATTGTGCTAGTTAGTTAACATTTTGAT
Organism: Xestia c-nigrum; assembly: GCA_916618015.1. Classification (NCBI taxonomy): domain Eukaryota; kingdom Metazoa; phylum Arthropoda; class Insecta; order Lepidoptera; family Noctuidae; genus Xestia; species Xestia c-nigrum. The sequence goes on along the minus strand of OU745247.1, from coordinate 18,712,801 downwards.
AGTGCTTAACTATTTGTATGAAAAACTTTTTATGGAGTGGGTTTGTTTAAACTTTGTCATTAACAGTTAGGTACTGTTATTTTTTTTCTTTTAGTCATAGACATTATAATTTTTCAGTTTTAATGAATACTATGTATTGTATTATAATTTTGAAATGGTTAATTTATATCGAATGTGTATGATTGTGATCCTAAAGGGATTGAAATAAATGATTTTGATTTGATTTGTTTAATAATGTGGGTAATCGTGACACGTTAGATGTGACTTTAAAATCATACACAGGATTATTTTAAAGTTATAAAGGACAATTGTGAATTAACGTAAGTAGATAAAGAATTGATCATTCTAAACTTAAAATGAAATGGATATAAATGTGGTCGCTCAAAATGGGCCTTATCAAAACGCTTAAAGTCACCCAAAGGGCAATGGAGAAGGCTATGTTCGGAGTTTTGGAAATTTTGGAGTGGCGACCGCGAACTGGAAGACTAAGCGTTGGAAGACCTCCCACTAGATGGACCGGTGACCTGGTGAAGGTTGCGGGAGTCCGTTGGATGCGAGTCGCACAGGACCGGTAATTGTGGCGATTGTGTCTTTCGGCTGAAATGATGAATGAAATGATTACCATTTCTTCATCATTTTAAAGGCCGTATAATTCAGAACTTTATGAAATTTAAATTTTATGTTTGTGTGCTAGGTATCATTCGAATGCACATGGGTATCTTTGTGAAATTTTCATACAAATAGTTCCAAAAATTATCATATAGATGAATGGAATCTATAAATGGTTAGTAGGTACCTACTACGCTTCAACAATCTGTAAGAACAAAGTGTTTTATTAAGTTCTAAGAAGATAATATTCCTGAAAAATCTTTTTGTCTAAAAATCTAACAATATTTCATTTGAACTACTTTCATTTATATTTAATGTCACTTTCCAATTTTAAATATTCTAGGTAAGTGAATAAACAGAGTTCATTTTAATTTAATTTTAAACTGTTGAACTACAAATGATCTGAGACCAAAATCACACTTAGGTCCATGTTCACCGAAAAGATGACAGTCTGATTATCTAAAACAGCTGTTTAAAACACATTTTTGTATGGTAATATGTCACAGTGACAGCTGTTTTTGGATAATCAGACGGTTATCTTTTCGGTGAACATGGACCTTTTTTTTAGGATGGGAAAACATCAAATGACCTCTCCCACTCTGGGCGGAGCGGGAGGGAGTGTCAGACTCTTACTGACTAAAACCCATCCATGTTCCTTCCTTGCCCTTTATGTTCCCGGGCCGCGGTATCTTTTTCGAACAGGCCCGCAACCCCGGCGTGAACATGGACCTTAGAAGGTATGTTTATCTCATAACCAGGAATTGCTGGTTAAGTGACAGATAATGGGACAGTACCTAGGTATGAATATTTTTATAAAATCTCTTTCAAATAGCCTTTGAAAAAAGAGAGTGTTTTATGTTCAAAAACATGATTCAGGTGTACACTTTACATCAAAATATTTGAAGGCGAAACACAACACCATCAAATATAGTTGTAGCGAAATTACGCCTTACATTTCAGAAATAGTTGTTATGAGTAAATTTGATACACGTGGCATACTGCATGCTCAAAGTATTTCAATCTCAGGTAAAATCTCACCTAGATGTAATGAAGATACCCTTGGAAACTGTGACGCAAACACGAAATTATGTTTAGGAATGCAGATGGTGATGCGACGATGTAGATGTTAGTGAAAGTTTCAAATTATTTCTATTGTCATGTAATCATTTACTAAAACGGGGTACATAATTATTAAAACACTAGCTTCTGCCAGCGGCTTCGCCCGCGTGAAGTTTGATAATTACCCCATGGGATATTACTACCGGGATAAAAAGTACCCTATGTGTTAATCCAGGTTATAAACTATCCACGTGCAAAATTTCACCCAAATCCGTTCAGTAGTTTTTTTGTGAAAGAGTAACAAACATACATCCATCCTCACAAACTTTCGCATTTATAATATTAGTAGGATCATCGTAACGATTTTCATCCAATAATACCAGTACAAGACGCCTCGTATCTGACCAACTCTTTTTGACGTGACAACGTCTAATACGAAAAAGTGTCTCCTTACGCTCATTATAACGTTACACTTATTGTAACGTTACGAACGGAGCGTATGTATGCAAACATTTCATCAATGTTCTGTTATGACGTTGTCACGTTAAACTATCGTCCGTGAACCGACTTTACAGACAACAATTTTTTTTTAAATCCGTTATAGATTCATTTCACCTCTTTCACACAATTCTATCGTACTTAATTATCAAAATTCTTGGATCTGAAAAGGTTATGTATAAGTTTAATTAATGTGATTTGAAGTTTTTGATCCAAATGTACTAGTTTTAAAGTTAACATGCTGCGCCCTTACAGGTGCTCATGTGGTCTTCAATTTTAAGATTGGTATGTTACTGTGTGTATATTGTGCAATAAATAATGGAAACTTTCTTTATCTTTAGACTGGTGTGTTAGTTTAACATTGATTTATTTGTATCTATAAAAATATTACAGAAATACAAATGTTTCTGTAATTCAACGGACATATTTCGACTGAGCATTGTATTATTCTGGTTCTGACCCATAATCATCGAAATTATCAACCCGTCGGATGCTGAAATTGGTCTATAGACCGTTTCGACCAAACGGTCCTGGCGAATGTTGTCATAATCACGTCTGTTGTCAGTCGAATTGGTGACCGCGTGATGATGTGATTACAACTGAGATGCATATTGTTCGTTACTTAATTAAGGGATATAACCAACACTTGTGCAAAGTAACTGTTCCATTGTCTACACTCTACACCATGGCGTCAATTTCGGCCCTATCAGAATACCAGCGCTGAGCGCTGTGATAAAAATGCGCATGTGTGTGTGTGTGTGTGCTTATTTTGTTTTAAATATTACAGCACCATGCTGAGATTGAGAGCCGTTTGGCCTTGTACAGGACCAAGTTTTTACGTTTATGTATTTGTTTAATTCTTAATTTTTGATCATTTGGTTTTGTCACGTGTGACACTAATTAATCTTAATTTCTTTATATACACATAGTGTACTTATTAAGCTTATGATTCCAGACATGGAGTGTCTATAAATTAGCAGTTTTTTTAAGGTATAACACAGCCACTCATTTTTAATTATCAAAGCATTTCAATTCTGGTTCTAGAATTAATTCAAGACAACAATTGTACCCTACCATAATTATGGGTAATTATTGGTTATTGCTGTAACTATCATTTAGGTTTCTACCGTAGCAAGCAACTCTGCAGAAAAATAAACCCGCAAATCAATGTTATTGACTAACCAAACACAACTTAAATAAGATTTCTAACTCGCAATTGCCAAAGTTAATTGGTTACAAAGTTCACTTATCGACACTAGAACATAAAACTGAAATCAGACCACGTTTCAGATGAAGCCAACTCATTAACGCTCACGAATTGAAAAGTACAGAAGTTCGGAGTTGTGGAATAAGAGCTAACAAAAGTGATGCCTCTGAAGGCCGTAAGTATGCGGGCACATTGAGCTCCTAAGATAAAGGATTTGAGGAATGACAGCGTATTTTACGCAATGACTGGCAAAAGGCAAGTGAAGATTTGCGAGAATGATAACGTTATCTAAGAATCTGTTCGTTGTTCTAAGTGGGTCGGGAAGTTCATCAAAGTTTTTGGTAAAATAGGCTTTATTGTTTAGAAAGTATGAAATGGGACAATAGAGCTGTTTTGAAGAAGTATTTTGTGTAGAACAAAGGGGAAGTTAGATTGCATTTTTTTTGGGAAATTTTTGTCTGTTTGCTGATAAAAATCTTTTTAATCTTTTTGTATATAACTGGATAGTTACTTCCTTGTTGCCTAGTTTTTTGGATTATGAAAGTAATTTGAGAGTGTACCAGTGTTTTTGTGCACAGTAATTATCTAATGCGTAATTACTATAGGTAGTTAGAGACCAAAACTTAGTGATTTTGAACGCGGTTTAGCTCCCGTTATTTACTGAAATAACCCACCAGAACGTTTCAAATGTAGCTTATGATTCTTAGGAAAAGTGTAGCTTCTCGTTTTTGTAAAATACTTTTAGGAATCGAATTAGTAGTTAAGTACGAAGATTTTACAAAAAAAGATATACAAACATACAAGAAAATATCTCTTTAGAATATTAGTTCGTTGAAATTAGACTCCATTACGGAAAAATCACTGTAATCTAAAATGGATACTAACAGTATCAATGAATTGTGAATCTTCTTCACCTTAGTAATTACTGTAACTTCGTCCCCTATAACTTACTAGATGTTCCTGCATCAGAACAATGTTTCAACCGTAAGACATCATCAAGATTTTAGTACAAAACTCGGTCGTATTTACGAGCTTCAGATAGGAAATCCATATAAACCGGGTGATTAAACTGTGGTGATATGTTCAGTACTTACAACTCAATATGGTGTAACTTGCGATAATAAATTAAGGTTTATGCAAGGTTAAGACATTGACTGAGCTGAACTATACCTTCTACCTAATGGTTAAGGTTCCATTTCATTATTACTGACCCATCAAATATGTTATTTCGGTACGTTTATAACAAATGAATAATTTACTTATGACTTAACGTTCATTGATGAGTGATGCTGAGGAATGATGAAAATGTCGTGAGAAAGGTTTTAAGTTTGAATGTGAATGGCTTTATATAATAAGAGTAATAGAGGAAGACCAAACAAAACGATGAATGGACCTTCCTTTAGGGTTTACAAGTGTGCTGTTGGAAAGAGATACCGTTGGGGATCATAAAAGGCGAGGAAGGAACATGGATGGGTTTTAGTCAGTAAAAGTCTGACACTCCCTCCCGCTCCGCTCAGAGTGGGAGAAGTTATTGACAATTTCCCATCCGTAAAAAACGGTTTACCAGTGTGATGTAATTTTTAAGTCTTAAAATATTCATTCATACATTTATTCATTCTAATTATACTGTATCGTCTATTATCAAGCATTGAAAACCCTTATGTGTTCGCAATAATACTTTAATACTAGTCTAAATATTTTTTTGGTTACTCTCAGTGACCAACCACAAACTTTATTGTTCGCAAACTTTCTTTTATATCATTTGCAGAGGTCTTGTTACTCAAACAATGCAAGGATTTTAGGCATTTCGTTTTAAAGCTATTGTTTTCAGTAGTTTCAAAATAGCGAAAAAACTGAAGAGTCGTTGTGCGGTAGAGTTCTAGAGCAAACACAAAAGAGGATGAATTTTTTATCAATTGTTATCGAATATAGTTTAAGGCTTAAGCTTTCTAATAAAGAAAATATTAATTGGAATATTTATGAATTAAGTTAACACCGAAAATTCATGGTACAAACAGATTCTGTAGCAGTACCTACAAAATTCATAGAGCAATGTTGCGGTTTGAAGAAATATTTTTTTTTTTTTTTGTTTGTTTCCTAACATTTTTTTCTGCTTTATCAGATAGCTATCAGCTATCTATCTACATCTACAGTAATATTATAAAGAGGAAATTTTTTATTTGTGTGTGTGTGTATCTTTGTAATGAATAAACTCAAAGACTACTGTGCCGATTTCAAAAATTCTTTTACCATTGGAAAGCTTCATTCACCCTGAGTTACATAGGGTATATTTTATTCCCGTACTCGCGCGGGTGAAACCGCGTGACATCCGCTAGTATAATATATAGTATGTTAAATAAAGCTGAAAAAAAGGCTTAAAGTCACCCAAAGGGCAATGGAGAGGGCTATGCTCGGAGTTTCCTTGCGTGATCGAATCAGAAATGAAGACATCCGCAAGAGAACCAAGGTCACCGACGTAGCCCGAAGAATTGCTAAACTTAAGTGGCAGTGGGCAGTTCACATTGCTCGCAGAACGGATGGCCGCTGGGGCCGAAAAGTTCTAGAGTGGCGACCGCGAACCGGAAGACGATGCGTTGGAAGACCTCCCACTAGATGGACCGATGACCTGGTGAAGGTTGCGGGAATCCGGTGGATGCGAGTAGCAAGGGACCGGTCAATGTGGCGACACTTGGGGGAGGCCTATGTCCAGCAGTGGACGTCTTTCGGCTGAGATGATGATGATGATGATGAAATAAAGCTGCCTCTACTTGTCGTGTTACTTATCCCAGAAAATATAAAATAGGTAACACAAACAAATAAATTTATTTTAAAAAAGACCTAAACATAAATGCTGCTCAGAATGGACTTATAGTAGGTAGTTTTACTGTACTTGACTTGGGCTTGGGACGCGTCGGTGTACAGGCAAGGTAGACTTATGAGGTCCCGCACTGGAGACAGATGACCAGCTTCCGACTTGCAGGGTACTGAAGACCGACGATCGGCTTCCTTGTCAGCTTCAGGTCTTGGGGCGCGACAGTGGACAGGCAAGGTAGTTCTTGAGACAGGCGTTCAGCTGCTTTAGGGCTTGGGGCTCGTCAGTGAGCAGGCAAGGTAGACTTGCAGACCGGCGTTCAGCTACCACGTACCGTTGACTTATAGACTGTCAGTAGTGACGATATACTATATATCTCGTATGAGATCCCGTTCCAGACTGCCGAATGTGGCAGGAAAATCTCCTTTTATAGCCAAAAATCCGCAGTTTTTCCATATCAGTTGTTTTAATAAAATTCTATAATTCTCCCAAGAATTATTTGACTTTAAAATCAAAAATGTCAGTTGCCAGTATTTAAAACAGCCAGTAATAATCAGTAAAAATTTCCTCGAAGAATTCTGAGAGCGTGCTAATTAATTATATAAAAGTAAGATAAGATACTGTTATTTAGTAAACAATCGTAATTATCTCTAAAATACATTATTTGAGCTAATATATTAATAAAATAAAATAAAATTATATAAATCAAAAGAAACCTTCATAGGCCTAGGCCAGTAAGAAAATTATAAGTAGAGGAAAAGTAACTGACAGCTTGACAATTGACGTAATGTCAACAAAGTAAATATTGAGAAAATAATTTTTATTTCAGCGAAATCAATGTTAAAACATCGTTTTAGATCGAATCTAACGCAAGCTAAAATAACTACTGCCAAAGCGCGACGTAGATGTATAAAAATATGCAAGGATAATGAAAATGAATGATGGTATAAAGTGTAAGTACCTATAGTGTCTAAATACTATATTTCCTCACAAGTATAAAGTGTCTGAAACATGAAAATACTATATACTCTAGAAAATATCAGATCCTAATCATTTGAAGACGATTACAGTGTCCACAAAGCTCCTCAATCCAGCCATCTTAATGTCTCCAGAACAGTTGACTCGCCTTTGTTACCCCGAACATTTACCCGGACATTCATTAAAGTCAGATGTAATTAAAATTCAGTGGTTAATTCAGTGAAGAAATTCAGTTTAGTCTTAACGATTAGCCAGATTTTATGTAAACGATAGGGGCGGTGATGGTGATTAGGAATGGGGTTACTAATGACTTTGATGGCTGATGAGCATTTGTATATTTGTTGTTTGTTTGTGGCTAAATAAACTTGTACCTACTAACTGGGAATTCTAGGCCAAATAGGCTGACCCTCCATGTAAAACAACGGTATGGTAAAATAATGGCCGACCCCAACATAGTTGGGAAAAGGCTGGGCAGATGATGGCGGCTACGGCTCGGGTATAAATTTCACCTCGAATGCAATAACAAAATTTCTCCACTTGTATTAAAATGTACTGTCAGGATCAGGACAGATGGGTGAAATAATAATGTATTCAGGCACTTTATTTTTCATTCAAACTAACAACATAAAGTGGTCTAGAAGTGGTTTTAGTTCTATCTCACAAACAATTTAAACTAATTTAAATAATTATCCAATTACTCACAGAAGACGCAAAACTACAGTCATCAATCATTATCACATTCTAATCTCCTTACTTCAGTTGTTTTAATTCAATTTATAATACTTGAACAAATTACACTTTGAATAGTTCTAGTCTTTGAATAGTCTTTTTGAATAAATTACGTGAATGTTTTGTTGACAAAAGCTATTTGAATAAATAACTAAGAATTTACTGTGATATTATATTCATTTTATGATATTAATTCCTGAACTCAATCATGGCGGTGTTAAAATTCTCAAGGTGTTTTGGAGCATTGAAATTTTTGAAAGATAAATTAAGTGTTAACGGCTTGATAGTTAAGGTTGTCATCTTGTAACTTTACTTTATCATTTTGGTTACTAGGTTCACTATTAAGTACACAATGGTTTTTTATGGACAATGGTTTGAATGTGATTTTTTTTGTCAGAAGTATAAATTTCAGTACATTCGCACCGTAAATCGTTTTTAAATTGGCTTTAAACAATTTAATCTGGGATTTTTCTTAAAAAACTAAAAATCGACATAACTCAAAAACCATTGAATTCCGGTAGAATATTTGGTAGCTCAATTTCATTTTGCATTATAACCCTACTATAACGTACTGCAAGGAATACGTCGAATTACCAGTAACCCTGTATATTGTTACTTACGGGATAACGACGGAGGATATCCCGTTAGTGACAATATAAGTTTAAGGTATAAATTATTGTACCAGTGTGGACACGGGCACACCACATAAATTAATATCAAGAAACTTTTCTACTTGACTATACAAATCATAAAATTGGTCAACGGGATCAGTTGACCAATTCAAAAATTCATTAAGTCGATTCATCCCGCGGGATCCACCTGTGTGGGATGAGTTTACTAAAGGGCCATTTTATGGCACTCCTTTTTTTTTGGGATGGGAAGTCATCAAATAAAGAACACCGGTCAAACGGCGAACAAATTTTTGTTGATATTTTATTTTAGCGTCTGCCCATGAAAATTATATAAAAGTATAGAGTTTGAATTCCTGAAGAGTTTTGTCTTCAGTCATATTTTTGTAGGAAGTCAGGATTTAAAGATATTCCAGTTTGAAGTTTTAGAGGTTATATCTTGTTAACAACTGACAATTCGAAAAATAAATCTAAAAATACCTTAACTCACTTTAAATACATTAATATAAATGCATTTATTTACAACTAGCTGCGCCACGCGAAGTTTAGAAGAATATAAGGATAGTGGGAGAATAGTTTAAGGACTCCGTATTCAGAATATTAAGTCCAACAGACGTCCGTAGGTCTGCCACATGGCTCACATGGTCACACGAGACATAATTAGGTACTTACCTACTTAAATAAATGATCAGAAGAATATTTATTTAATTACCTTTGTCAACTATCTATAGGGCAGTTAGTTAGAGATATATTTTGATAAATAAGTCGCCAACCCGTCTTGAGCAAGCGTGGAGATCAATGTTCGTGCCTTCTCTGTTGAGAAAAGGCCTTTGCCCTGCAGTGGGACAGTAACAGACTGGTACTATTATTATTATTATTTTTCATGGTGAATACTAAACTTACTTTTAAAATCAATTGTGTGAAAGTAGAAAGAAAATGGGATATGTGTTGTGCTTAGTCATTTAAAAAATAAAACAATTCTGTAAAAACCATAAAGTAATTTATTCTGTCAATTCTTATTATTGCCTACCCTAGCTCTAAATCACAGCCTGCGTTCGATTCTTCATTAATCTGATCAGGTTTTTGACGGTGCCTTGAGGAATTCTGTCCCACCCGTCTGTTAACGCGGCCTTCAATGCTTTTATCAATCAATCATTTCATTTTCAGGCATCTTAAGGCCCACTCGTAAGATACACAACATTACATTACAACTTAGAAATATACTAATACATACAAAATATAACTTATAAACTATGAACACATGAAGTGACGGCGTCGTGTTACGCTGCGCGGTGTCACGTAGCCTGCCGCAAAAACGTCGGTAGACAACAACCTTCGGCCAAAACTCTTCCTTGAGAAACTTGTCGAGAAATTGTGTCGGAACTCGCACCACGAACGACTTGAAGTTGGCGTTGTTCAAGGTCCAGCTGGTCTTCATCTTCATGTACTCTACGACCTACTCAACCTTCGTGGAGTGATGCAGTCGGGACACATAAAGCAACTTCGTAGTTGGTATTGCTGGACGCAGCAGCATTTTGGTACTGACAGTCCAGTACCGCATTGATTGCGACAAGTAGGCTTTTTCTTCTTCTTCTGAACTAAGGTGAAGCCGTCCTCATCACACTTCTGCTTGGCTGGACAGCGCTGTACCGGATTCCTCGGAAGGGTATCACAGCGACGGTTCTACTTTCCCCCTTTCTGCTGCTTAGGTTGTTTTGCAGCTGAATCGTTTTATGGTTGAAGGGACTGAATTTCTGCCCAGGACCCTTCTCTTGAGCTCGTCCCAGGACCCTTCTCTTGAGCTCGTCCTATAAGCGTTCGATATCAGTCCATATCTGGACTCGACCAGTCCATCGCCCGTATGTATATTCACTTCATTCAGGAACTTTCTAATGATACGCGCCGTGTGACATCTTCGGCCCCTTCAGGCGCGAAAACAAGCGTGGTTTTTTCCTCTAAAGAGATACCAGCCCATTATACTACGTACAATACAACACACACTTTATTATTATTCTATGTACCTATTATGAAAAGACAATTCGTGACACAATACAATGATGTATGTGATGGAAGGCCATAACTCTATTTAAGGCTTTTCACGGCCGATAAGGCCTCAAATAAAGATGCGAATTTCAACAAGTATGCAAACTATTCGTAGAAAACATCGTTTTTGAGGCCAAGCGCCCTTCTATCTAAGTGTATCTGGTGGCTACGGGCGACTTATACAGATTTTCTTGCTGAATTCGAATCAATGTTCAACTGAGATTTGGCAAAAATGTTAGTTACGGCCTTTCACCGTGTGACGGTACAGCGCATGTCATTAAGCAGGTTGACAAATAAAATGTCATGTTTTTCTTTTGTCGGAGATGACATTAAAGGTGGACACACACTTATCAATCATAAAATAAAAAAGCAAGAAATATTTTTTTCTCATACGTATGACGCCATCTATTCGTACGATTCGACGCGGATAAGTGTGCTAGGTTTTATAATATTTCATACAAGTTATTCTAAAATTCGATTCTTTCGGCGCGGTCGATTGTTTCGACGCGGATAAGTGTGCGTTCACCTTAAAAGTATATCTTAGCCAAAAGCCATGAAGTCAATCCAGGAAGAAAAAAAGTAAGTCATGATTATTTTTCTCATTCATCATTATTCTAGTCAATTGACCTCATAATAATGACGAATTTTTTTACAGACTTCGTTAGACCTTAAGTTTGATTTGATAAATCTTAGTAAATTATTCTGTAGGCATCTATCACGGTGACATACGTAGACGCTCAATAATTTCATCAACAATTGTCTCGCCCGGGTTCTTTTCCCACTCTGGGCGGAGCGGGAGGGAGTGTCAGACTTTTACTGACTAAAACCCATCCATGTTCCTTCCTCGCCCTTTATGTTCCGGGGCCGCGGTATCTCTTTCGAACAGGCCCGCAATCCCGGCAGGATTTTATGGCACCATTTAGATAACGTATTAACTTCATTTAGTTTTTTTGTTGCGTTGTGTTAGAATCCCCCAAAATACATTAATTCAAATTATACTATCGATAATGAACTATCCAATAACACCATATTCACACTTCGTCAGTGCCATTAATTAACCCCAAAGATAGAAAATCACATTCCGATGGTTCCGAAAATTTTGCTGCGTACGAGGTGAAAATGTCGGAAGTTACCCATTTACATACGAATTTACATACAAACAGTTCTTATTTGATAATTATGTTAAGTTGAAACCTTGTGATAATATGAGACTGTTTGCAAGAATCTTCAGTTAACGAAGTTTTGCATTGTCTGGTATAATTAGTAACTGCCAGTCGTAGATTAGTAAAAAAAAACAATTTTACTTCGCGTGATTTAAAGTTACTAGTCGAGTGCAATTATGCAATAAGGTGGAACGAACTTTATACTGGGTGGATTTTCATGGGACTGTTTTTAATTGAGTTCCTATAGAAGTGGAGAAGAAAGTTAAAAAAAAAATTGCGCCGCCCGCTACATTTTTTTTTTAATTTCCTCCAGATTTTTTTTTTATCGTTCGTGAATATCTTCAAATTCCACGAATTCATATTGTAGCGTTATAGAGTGGCCTACGATCATCCTGTTTTTGTTCATTGTTGTCGATGCAATGCATTTTTCAAGTTGTTTTTGAAATTTTAATATTTTCTGCAATTATTTAAATAATTTCAAATTTTAAGACGAAGATTTCTTTTGAAATTGGTAACTGATGATTTTCACAGATAAATGGATCAAAAATGATTAATAAAGACCACTTTCTTGAGTGTAGTGACTTAAAATTCATACGGAAATGCCCAAAATTTGCTAACCACCACCAAAGGAGACAATTTTTTTTGTTCGAGGATTAGTTTCCCACATAAATTCTAGTATATAATAATGAAACTTACATTGATTTCTTCCTTATAACCTCTAGATTCCAGTGGTTTAATTAACTTAGCATTGTCTAACCGGAATAAATGCGAAAAATCTGCAAAAACACTTACGAAAACCAAAATAAACAGAAAAAGTAAATGTCAAAATAATGAAGTTGTCTGTCAATCACAAAAAAAGTGGATTTATAACGTTTCATGCCACGTTGATTGTTTAAACCACCTATGCGATTTTAGTGTAAACCTATAAAAATGGCATTAAAAATGCTCATAGTTTAATAATATTTATTTTTATATTCTTTCTGATTCTATAATAATTATATAGCACATATGATTTCCAACGGATAGGTACCGTACTTTTTTTAGTAAACAGAAAAACGCCCCTATTCACGTAAGTATTTGCTGTCAAATGACATTGACCACAACAGGAATGATTTGACTCGCAAAAAAATATCATAACATAGCTTATTTATTATGATTTTAAGATTCCGTTTTCATTTCTACGTAATATTTCCTTTAAAACCATAGTAAAATGGTTACTTTTTTTTGGTGTTATTATGAATAATAAATGCAACGACCAGGTGGGCCCAAAAAAAACTATCTCCTTTGGTACCATAAGTTAAAAACAAAAGGTCAAATTTCATACATCAGTACCTCGCTCAAATATAAGCTTTGAGCTGTAAACACCGTGTTCAAATCGGTTCAGTAGCTCTCCAGTTAACGCAACAAATTATAGAAATTACAAATTAGAGAGCACGAATACGGGGAATAGAGGAACAGAAATGTTTTTGAATAAATAAAGGTAGGTGTTAGGCGGCATGTATGTGTATTTGAATTCTGAATCTTCAAGTTAAACAAACTCCTGGCTTCGCTTTGTTCTTGAGTTAATTTGACTTGATTTAAGATTTGTAGCACGGATAGGGCGCATTTGTTTATTTTAGCACCACTGCTCTCAAAACAGTGAAAACCACTTTAAGGATACCTGCCTTTTAGAATATGCTGGAATCAAAACTTCCAAGACACGTGATGTAAATGATGATTTCGAACTATGGTATTATGTTGAATTTATTGTTGACTACGATGTGGAATTACAAGTAGGTAGCATTAAGTATAAACCTTAGTGGTTTAAAAATGCTATTCGGCTAAACAAATGTAGTGAATTTTTAAATGGAAAATAAATTAAAAAAACAATATATATTTATATTAAAAACAACATTTTGGTTTATAGAATTTGTTGGAAAAGGTCAAAGCTTCCATAATAAGATTTTGACCTTATTAGCTGTAACTAAAATCCCAAATCAAAAGCAAATTAAAAAATGTTTATTTGACGTCAGTACATAAAGCACACACACAATAATATTAAAAAAAGTTACAACAAGGTCCATTTCAGCATTCATGCCAGACAGGTGATGCTGTCTGACGCTGGTCTTCCAATGAACCTTGAGGGGTTTAGTGACATACAGAAAACAGTTTCAAACATATTTAATAAATAAATGGTTATACAATTAATAGATAGCGAGTAAGTTAATGATATGTGTACCTATGTATGAGTAAAATCTACCTAGTACCTGTAAAGAGAATGTGAGCAATACGTATTACATTATAAAATACTACTGACAATAATAAATAAATAAATACCGAGACCGAAGCGAAGATAAGCCGAGACAGATAAAATATTAACCAAATACTAACTATTTTCTCATCAATACCGAATTTAAATTCATGCAGGCATGTCTTTAAACCACCAAAATGTAGTCTCCCGGTGCACCAGTACTCCATCAAAATGTACGGTTTCCAAAACAAAAATGCTTCACAAATTATTCGCGAACTTTGCATAAATATTGGATTTTAATACCGGACTGAACTACCGCTTTGATCAATATATCTGCTTAGTGTATTTTGGATAGTAGGCAAAGGGTAATGGCGTCCATGGTCCACGCATAACGTGGCTCTTGATTGGTGAAAATCTTCATTATCCGATTTTCGATTCGGTTAGTTAGTGGCTGTAAAACGAGTTGGTGCGTAACGATGTTTTTGCTGTTTGTTATTTTTGTTGTGCAACGCATCAGGGAGGATTAACTTCTAACTAAAGTAGAATCCGTTTATTATGACTACAATAAAATGAAAAAACAAAAGCAGACAAAAATTACAGATTTCTTAATAAATTAAACAAGCATTATGGACATTAAACTAAATAACTTTTACGCAAAAAATGTGTGCTGGGAAACAACTTTTTTTTGTGGTTGTAAATCACGTTTTGTGGTAGAACTGAATGTAACGCAGTTAAAACATTGTGCTGATGGATGGATTGAATAGTACGTAAAAATCTTACAAAAAAACTTGTATTTAAAAAAAAAACCGTTGTCAAAAAGTTGTAACTTTGACCCCCCATATCTCCGTAACAAGAAGGTTCCCAGGTATGGTGTAGAACAAAAAAAATAAGTACCTTTCGGCTTCGTGAAGATGTGTTTTACTTTTAATTGAAATAGAAAGTTATAGTATGTCATTAATTAGGTACGTCAGTAATTAGTTATGTCAGTAATGAGTTATGTCAAATTTCTAGAACTTTCAAAATACTGCGGAAGTGTGGACATGAAAATGTTACCGTCAGCCGCTTACAAATTAAGCAGAGCACTAACGACATTAATTTCATACACCTACGAGATATGAGACAGTTCCGCTCATTAACCTGTTTTATTTACACGCTTTAATAAGCGAGTATTAATTATAGTCTTCATTAATAACACATCTGCATGAAATCATATTACCGAAATAGCTCTTTGAGTAATACGGCTTATGAGTATTATTATCTACGTCTACATCAAGTTTTCCTGCTTTCAATGATATTTTACAGTGATGGTCAACTATATACTCGTAGGTCGTTGTGGTTACAAAAAAAAATCCTTTGAATGAAATTGGTCCTTAAAAAAATCAAATATTCAATTAAGTCGTTCCCGTCGAACCAAATAATTGCAACATGTTCAAATACGCTGAAGAATATTGCTTCCATACAATATACGGGAGAAAGAGTGAAATACAACAGATACGTCAAAAATATGGTGGCATTTTCCAGACACGGTGAAGGTACGTTGCTCTTCCTGCTCCACCTCAAAAGGTTTTCTAGAAGGCCTAAGTTAGTTTCCAAACAAGGAGAGCCGGTAGTGTCATAAGCTAGACCCTCGGCGAAACCGCAATACCCTTCACGGCCTTCTAACAATATGGCACGTGTATCAACGCGAAAACAAAGTCGTAACATCCTGTTTAGTTAGATATTTGAATTTAGAACCAGTTCCAAATTCACCACGTTCAAACTTCTGTTCTCTCCATCACGATTAGACGACTAATAAAGAACAATGGAGAAGTAGACGTGCACCAATTCCAAATAAATCGAAACATTAAAAGATCCTTTCAAACGAAGTCGCATTCAAAGTGACTAATTGAAAGGCTAAAGACAAATTAAAAGGTACTCACGTCTATCAATAAAGCTGAACGTGCCAACGAATCCCGTGGCGTTGTTCTGCTTGGTCCCACTATGGAACTCCAGGATGAGTGAGGGTCCAGGGGAGTATAGAGCTGGTGGGGCATCGGCTCTACTGCCACAGAGCTCCCGAGCCCAGGCTGAGCGTTCGTTGAGGGTGCCAGGAGGGCCGGGACCTTGGACCTCCCAGTATACTTTTAGGTAGTCGCCTCGAGTGCAGCTGTAACAAAGAAACAACGGTTGGGTTAGTTTTTTAAGTATACGTCGCCTGTTATTTGGGCAAAGATATAGGGCATGCCAGGAATGGCATGCCCTATATCTTTGCCCATAAACACCATTGTGGGGCAAATGAAAAAGATTTACAACATACAAATAAAACACAGAGCTTAGTTAGTTACAAATTCAAAACAACGACAACTTTAGTATGTTTTTTTTTACCTGTTGTAATAAAAAACTACGGTTGTTCAGTGAATTGAAACTATATTTGTGTTCAAACAACATCGTTTGACTCTTCAGTTAGTTCATTTTATTAATAAACTAGCCGATGCCCGCGGCGTCGCCCGCGTACAAATTATATACTAAAACCTTCCTCAAGAACCACTCTATCCATTGGTGAAAACAGTATGATAATCGGTGAGGTTTTTGAGTTTATCGCGAACATACAGACAGACAGACGCGGTGCAGGACTTAGTTTTATAATATGTAGTGATTTTAAAATATGTTGTGAAGTCGTTTAAACAACACACTTGAAAAAGAAACACGAAGTATTTTTCCTGGAAAAACTGTACCTATTTGAAATATCAAAATTGGAACCCAAAAAAATGTTACAGCGTACCAACGTTCTAATAAAAATAAAATCCGATATAAAACCTTCGTTTTAAAACTACCTACGAGGTTGGAAAACTGAAAACTACTATGTGGTCGCAATATTTTAAAGGAATAACCAATACTATCGGCCAACGATCGTTTAGTGAGTTAAGTGCTGCGAAGTTTTAGCGTCTCAATTTTACGAAATAAATGTTTCCCAACCTGTTTTATAGCACTCCATTTTATAAAGACAAGCCTTTATTAAGATGTCATCTAGTTTTATCGGGAAAATTATGGGGCTGTGAGAAATTTTCTTGTACAACAAGGGAGTTTCTGAGAAAAATGATAACATTGTAGGTTCTAGCTAGATTTTTTACAATTTATATTATCGTTGTTTTTTTTTTGTAACAGCGTCTTTTCATTTTTACCGTTCGTGTTTTTAACTCCCGACGCAAAAACGACGGGGTGTTATAATAAGTTTGACGTGTCTCTGTGTGTGTGTGTATATGTGTGTGTGTATCTACAGGGTTATTTTTTGTTTATACTAAACCCGAAAAGGGGTCATTGTACTCATCATTTTGAACAACTTTTTCTATGGGACGAACCCTGAAATCGCGAAAAAAAATCAGCTGTTCCCTACATTTTGACGAGTTATGCGAACATAAATGTAGGGAACAGCTGATTTTTTTTTCGCGATTTCAGGGTTCGTCCCATAGAAAAAGTTGTTCAAAATGATGAGTACAATGACCCCTTTTCGGGTTTAGTATAAACAAAAAATAAGGTTGTATATGTTGCATCGTAACTTCCGAACGCATGAACCGATTTCGATTTTGTTTTGTTTTTTTTTAAAGATAAATTATTCGGAAGTGTTCTTAGCTCGGTTTGATGAAAATCAGTCCAAGATGGCTGCCGCCACCAGCTGGTGGATTACATATTTATTCAACAACTCCCTCAATATGGGTATCAAATGCAAGGGCTTGACTTGCAGAAAAATTTACACTATTTAGGTTATGATCCTACGAGTCGGGTTTTTTTTAATTTTTTTAATTTAATATAACTTGCTGATTTGTAACTTTTTAAAACAAAAATTGTTCAGAGTTTCCATTGTAAATATGTAAGTACCATTTTTTTTGCCAAATAAACCTTAAATTTTTGTAAAATAACATAATACAAACAGGGAATTATAGTTCTTCCACTGTTTTGTTCGCTGAAAGAAATTGATCTGAGGTTATTTTTGAAAGAATATGATCTTTATGATAGCTACAGTAAGGTCGCTGATGGGTTGCTTTTTTTAGGTTATAAAATCAGGCGTTACATTAAATTTCATACAAAATATTTAGATTTCATTCCAAGAATCAGATGCAGGCGTGGATGCAGCATCCGCCATTTTACTAACACAAAAAAATGAATGCAGGAAAACTAGATAAACTACGATAAAACTGAAATCACCCTGAAATTATGAATTTTACACACGTGATTCTGAGAAGAGAGTAAATTTTCATGCAGGGTTACCTGCATGAAAATTTACTCTCTTCTGTTACTGTTATTTTTGTTACTGTTTTGGTCTGTAAATGATAAAACAAAATGAACAACGGCACCTTTTTTGTTTTGATCAAAACTCAGCTCAGACACAAGGGAAAGGCATGTTTTTTAGGGTTCCGTAGCCAAATGGCAAAAAACGAAACCCTTATGGATTCGTCATGTCTGTCTGTCTGTCCGTCCGTTTGTCACAGCCACTTTTTTCCGAAACTTTAAGAACTATGCTGTTGAAACTTGGTAAGTAGGTGAATTCTGTGAACATCATTAAGATTTTCACACAAAAATAGAAAAAAAAGTTGGGGTTTCCCCATACTTAGAACTGAAGTTACAACTTTTTTTTTATCAAACCCATACCTGTGAGGATCTATGGATAGGTCTTTAAAAATGATATAAGGTTTCTACTTTCATTTTTTTTCTAAACTGAATAGTTTGCGCGAGAGACACTTCTAAAGTGATAAAATGTGTCCCCCCTGTAACTAAAAAAAAAATATATGATGTACATTACCATTAAACTTCCACTGAAAATGGTTTGAACGAGATCTAGTAAGTAGTTTTGTTGTAATACGCTATAAATCGTAAACCGCAATTTACTTTTCATTCAATCAACTCTAACATTTTTATATTATGTTACTTGCTGCTAAGGAACCCTTCATAGGCGCGACAGCTGAAAACGATTTAGATCGAAAATGACGATCTGAGCAAATAGTTTCGTATAAACCAATAATAATTCAGGCTCATGTAAAACTCATCCCTACAAACTAGCGGGTAAATCGTAACGATCATTTCGAAAATTAATTCTCATTACTATCAATAATTCATAGACGAATGCTGAATACAAAATGGCGCTTGGATTTTATGCATGCAGCTTAATAAGGTTGGCACATTTCATGCGCTGTTTCTGAATGGTTTGCATTTTAAAATTGTCAATGCACATTTTTTGTTTTCTGGATTTTACTAACAATCTAAAAGAAGAAAAGTAAGAAAATCTTTATTTTTCGGACGGGAAATCATCAAATGATTTTTCCCTCTCTGGGCGGAGTGGGATCCCGTGTCAGACTTTTACTGACTAATACCCATCCATGTTCCTTCTCCGCCCTTTATGGGTCATGGTTTATCTTTCGAACAGTCCCGCAGTCCCGGCAGGTGTAGGGGAATCTGTGATTGATTCCGGGTAATTATTGGCAACATCTAGCAAAAATATTACAGTTTATTTGAGTAAGTCAAACTTAATTTATTGGAAGTAATGCTTTAAAAGACTCAAAGCGAAAAAGATAGTTTCTACAGAATCATTGTCATTTTCGTGCTTTATGCCAATTATTATTATAACTAGCTGTTGCCCGCGACTTCGTTCGCGTGAAAATGTTGATAGGTCATGTGTGAGACTGCATCGTCGGTCCAGTTGTCGCAAGCGCCATGAGGTCCTGGGTCCGATTTCCGGGACGGGCAAAGTGCTATACATGCTTTCTTTTTCTGCCCCTGCCGTAACTCCATAACCTTTGGCTTACCTAGGTCCCTACAAAACGGTAAGTACTGCCAGCCGCGAACCGCGGCGCGAACGCGAACTAGTACTATTAACTTGTGTACGGCCTATACTATTAACTTGTACTACTGCAAAAGGTCTCTCCTGCAGCTGTTATTGGTGAACGAATGAACAACTACAATGCAAAACTTCATCCCCTTTACCCCTTTGTGGGTTGAAATTAAAAAAAACAACGACTTACTAACTTTGATACTATTTAATAACTCAAAAAATAATAACTTTAATTTAAAAAAATGTTGCAAATTTTTCACCCCTCAAGGGCTGAAATTCTAATAAAGCCGTTACGTTAGCTTCCAATCAAAAGCCTAGATAACAAATTTTGTACTTTTTACGTCGACAATTAAGGATTTTCCACACACAATTTCATCCCATTTTTAAGCCTTCGGGGTGGATTTATCAAAAACGCTGAAACACGTATAAATTAATTTATAATCGTCAGCCTAAACACAAAATTTGAAGATCCTAACTTTAAAACTAACGGACTTTCATATTAATTTCCATCCCCTATTTTATCCCCTTGGGGGTAGAATTGATCAAAATCCTTTCTTAGCGGATGCCTACGTCATAATATCTACCTGCATGCCAAATTTCAGCCCGATCCGCCCAGTGGTTTGGGCTGTGCGTTGATAGATCACTATGTCAGTCAGTCAGTCAGTCAGTCACCTTTGAGTTATATATATTTAGAAGATTATTTTTGTTTCTTTTATTTGGGGTCGGCGCAGCTTGTCTTCTTCTTCTAACTTCTCTATTATTTGTCATTTCATCTGACAACAGATTTGAAGGTAGTATGATGCACTCAAAAGACTACGTTTAGAAAGCCATTATGTCTTTTAAAGAAGTTATCATCATCTGCCTAGCCTTTTCCAAACTATGTTGGGCTCGGCTTCCAGACCAACCGGATGCAGCTGAATACCAGTATTTTAAATGGAGCGACTGCCTATCTGACCTCCACAACCAAGTTAATACTGGGAAATACGATACCACTCGGTAAGTAAGCTGTCAGACTTTTTGGGCCACTAGCCGTGACCTACAGCTTAACGTGCTTTCCGAGGCACAGAGGAAACTCAGTATGTAAGGGTGGTCACCCATCCACAGACCAATGGCCACTCAGATCCAGCCTGTCCCCTCGCTGTCCTCTTCCAGCGACGCCCTAAGCCGAGGCCCGTACCCCACAGGGGGTGCCCTTAGCGTGTAGTCGCTTAGTTTGTAAGTTTTATGCCCTGGCTGGAGGCCTTACACTCAAGGCACCCACAGGATAGTCCGGTTAAGCAGACGACAACCTTTCTAGGTTGAACTGCGAGATGCCATTCCGAAAAAAAAAAAAAACCACAGACCAATGGATGGCATGGCTTAATCTAAAGATCGGCCCGAGCGGCTGATATTATTTAGCCACGAAGCTCCTTGAAGAAGCTAAACCTTCGATAAATATACTAGTAATCATTCAATGTTGTGATTGACCAAGATATATCTATACCCACCACAGTACAAATCACAGTACATCGATCTGATTGGGTACGCCTTTAAAATTGCCCGTGATAGCTTTTCTTCAATTACGCAATTATGGGTTCACCGTAGACATAAATTATTTAAGGAGAATCGATTCGAAGCTGAAAATAAAACAGCCCCTACCCGTCAAATGTAGACGAGATTGATACAAGTCCATTATAAGTTGAACTGTCGTTTTATTGAAAGCTTGTAAAGGGTGTAAAAAGACTCTAAACGAGGGTGAAAGGCACTTGTTCTCCCCATGTCTGGGAACCTTCTATAGTTACGGAGATATTGGGGGTCAAAGTTCCAATTTTTTTAATGTAAGATTTTAACTTTTAAACAATTTTACGAACCCCGCACTTTTCAATCCATGCATCAGCATAATGTTTTAAGTGTGTAACATTGATTACTACCGAAAAACATGTTTCAACCCAAATTAGCGTATAGTTACTTAGTTTGATGTACAGATTGCTTGTCTGACGGCTTCATGAAGAGTCTGTTCACAACCTGTATAATGCGAGGTCAGGCTATACTGGATTTTTACCTGAAAAACGTAGACACGACGGCACATGTCCAGTATAAGTTGACCAGTCATTGTATGGAAAGCATATACAATGCTAGGTTTACCTTACTGGGTAGAAAATGATCACTTTTATCTTCTTTCATATTGAAGTTGACATTTTTTGCCAACCCCTACCTAACTCAATTGGACAGAAATGACAAGTTTCTTAACGTTTTTTGAGGTGAGATATTTTTGTTTTTGTCTCCTAGTTTTTATGTCAACGACAACTGTCCGTAATGTTTTCACTTATGGCGGGAAATGTAATGTGGTTGAAAGCTTTTTTATCAGTGTACAGGTCACTATTAGGCACGTAGTAAAATAAAACAACACAGTTGGTTTCAATGCGCACGACTTACTCGCCCGGCGGCCAAGCAAAGAGTGTGCGATCAGTGAAGCACCTCACTGACCGCACCCCCACCACCGCTCGCCCCACCAGTAAGACATGTCGGTATTTATTTATACACTACATCTACCTTTTACAAAATTAGAAAAAAAGAATTATTTCAAATAATTATAATCAAAATACAAATCACTTTATTTCAAGAACAATCATCAAATAATCTTAATAATAGTCTGAAAAACAATCGAACTTATTAATTTTCGTCACACACATTGTTATCGACGGTATCGTTATTTCCTGAACATTTATCATCGTCATTTCTGCAAACTTCCCACTTGCCTTCAACCCTTTTCAAATGTACTATATTTCTACGTAACCTTTGTCCACTATCATCATTTACCAATTCGACATCGTTTCCTTCTTTATTTATCACTGTATGTGTCGTATCCTTAAATGTGGAGGACAACTTGTTTTCCTTTATAGTATTCTTAACATATACTTTTTCTCCAATGTCTATACTAGATTCCGTCGCTTGCCTCTTTCTATCTGCATATTCTTTTCCCTTGCTTTTCATTTCAATATCCCTGTCTCTAGCTTCTGGATCAGTAAATTCTACATCCACAACGGAAGGCAGTTTATCTCTAAACTGACGTCTGAAAAAGAGTTCTGCGGGAGTTTTACCTGTGACAGAGTGGGGTGTGCTATTATACATAGTGAGATATATGAGCAAATCTTCTTGCCAATTAGATTTTTGGCTTTGGCTAATTCGTAAACGTTTCAATATACTGCGGTTCTGCCTCTCAACTTCGCCATTTTGTTGAGGCCAATAGGGAATAGTATGAAACAATTGAATACCAAATTCTTTGCAAAAACTTTCAAATTCTGCACTAACAAACTGCCGACCATTATCAGCAGTAATGCTTACGGGAGTCCCTAACCGAGAGAATATTTCTTTAAGCATGCTAATGGTGTGCGCAGAATCTATGTTTTTAGTGATTTTGATTTCTTTGTATCTGCTATAATAATCGATTATGACTAAAAGATAATGTCCGGTAGGTAAGGGTCCAAGATAATCTATTGCTACATCAACCCAGGGCTGTATTGGCAGTTCTCTTCTGCGCATGGGGTTAGGAGGATTTGGAGCAGAAACCAAAGTGCAACCTTTACAAGATCTAACACAGTGTTCAGCATCTCTGTCAATTTTGGGCCACCATACTTTAGAACGTAGTCTCATTTTCATGGCTACAATGCCCGGATGGCCTTCATGAGCAGCTGCTAAAACTTTTGACCTCAAACATGACGGGATTACTATTTTATTCCCACGCAACAACAAATTGTCTTGAAAACAAAGTTCTTGTTCAAAGACCTTATAAGTGTTGACACTCTGGTCCCAGCTATTGTTGTATATTCCATTCCTGACTAAATTCAGCTCTGAATCTCCCTCACAAGCTTGCCTTAACTCACGCAAAGTAATTGCTACTGGACGATAATGATCAACAACTAGGTTCAAATAATTATCATCATCAAAAGGCTGTGGAGACTTATTATCCGAACAAAGTCTTGACAGTGAGTCTGCAATATTTTTCTTGCCCGGGCTATAGACTATTTTAAAATTGTACGATTGAAGGCGCAAAACCCAACGCTCGATTCTCGCACACGGTTTAGAATCGGTTCCGAATATCACCTCTAACGGCTTATGGTCACTAACAAGTTCAAAACTTTCCTTTCCAAACAAGTACATATTAAAATGTTCCACTGCCCAAACCAACGCAAGGGCCTCCTTCTCGGTCTTACAGTACCGTTTCTCACGGTCTGTGAGACTCTTATTGCCAAATGCAATTATTCGGGGACCATTAGCGCCATGTTGGACGAGCACAGCTCCCAAACCAACTGGACTAGCGTCAGCATAGACTTGGGTACGGTCAAGCGGATCATAGTAGCCTAAGGTTTTAATTTGAGTCATGGCTCGTTTCAACCCGTCAAAAGCCTGTGTTTGTTTATCGTGCCAATATGAGGTGATATTCGCACCTTTGCCTAGTTTTAGTCTTAGGAGTTCGCGCAAAGGATCGGTCCATGTAGCTAAATTAGGGATCCATTTTCCTACATAATTGACTAGCCCTAAGAAGCTTTGTACTTCCTCAATGACTGTTGGTTCTCGAAACGATTCTATTGCCTTTACATATTTGTCAAGAGGCTTAACTCCATTACAAGATAACTGATGACCGAGAAAATCAATTTGATTTACTCCATATGCACATTTTTTGTCATTAAGCAAAACATTGTTATCTTTTAAAACCTCCAAGACATTTTTGAGCCTTGCACTATGTTCGGCCTCGTCGCTACCGTAAACGACTATGTCGTCAATGAAATTAACGACTCCTGTACAAGGCAAGAGGACCCTTTCTAAATTTTTCTGAAAATATTCGGGGGCGCACGAGATTCCAAACATAAGACGCTTGTACCTAAATAATCCTTGGCTACAAATAAATGTCGTAATGTATCTACTGTCTTCACTTATCTCTAATTGGTGAAACGAATTTTTTAAATCTAGTTTGGAAAATACTTTGGCATTTCTAAACTTTGGAATTAATTGCTCCATGGTGGGCAAAGGGTGTTTTTCCCTAATGATAGCTCGATTGGCTCTCCTCATGTCTACACAGATGCGGACATCGCCATCCGCTTTTAAAACGGGTACCAAGGGGGAGATCCAGTCAGATGGGCTATTAACTGGCTCTATAACGTCTAACTCAACAAGCTCTTGGATTTTTTTATTAATTTTAGACTCTAGCGGGACAGGGACTCTTCGACAAGGCTGTGCAACTGGTTTAATTGATTTATCTATAGGGATATGAATTTGAACATCTTTAAATTTAGGGAACTTACCATCGATTATATTTACTCCTAATCCAATTTTTAGAACACCAAGGCATGTGGCAGTATCTTTGCCGAGTAAATTTCTAGTGCCATCTTTTACAACAAAAAATGTGGCTTTGCCTCTAGAAAAATTGTTACCAATTGTTATGGTAGAGTCAAAAGACCCAAGTACAGTTAAAGCATTACGACTTCCGTAGGCCATAAATCTTTTGTTGGGAGATTTTATTTGATTCTCAACAACGACTCCATTTTTCTTGAGAGTTTCCCACGTTACATCGTTAATTATATTACATTTACTGCCAGAGTCTATTAACATCTCTATTTCGACACCCCCTAGCGTGCATTTAATGGTGTCGTCATTATCAATATGAAAAATATAATCTACCTCTTCAGACTTGCTTTTGGGTTTCTTACTAGGTTTAGAAGAGATAATATCATTGTTTTTACGTTTTCCTACCCTAGTCCTACACTGTTTGCGAAAATGTCCAACAAACCCACACTTATGACACTTCTTATTTTGGGCTGGACAAGATTTAAAATTGCTTGAATGACTGCCACCACAACGCACACATGAATTTGCATTTAAAGTCTTTCTAGAAGCTTCCACTCTATTAACCGGCAGATCTTTACTTAATCCCGGCAACCCAAAGTTATTAAGTTGTCGATTTACAGTCTCTAGAGCGTTGGCTTCTGAAATAATCCTGTCAAGCGTAACATCATCACCAAGGGTCAGAATTGTTTTTCTTAATTTGGCTGACTCACACTTCTCGGTGATTTGATCGATCATGTGTTCATCAGGGGCAGTGAATTTGCATTTGGAGCTCTGGTGTCTAAGTCTGACGAGAAACTTGTCAAATTTTTCCCCATTTTCTTGTTTGATAAGCCTGAACAAGTGACGCTCATATACACGGCTTTGTTTAGGGGCAAAATATTCGTCGAGCTTGTTGACAGCCACAGTAAATACATCATTGTTATCACCAGCGGTTTCTACATGTGCACCAGGAATATTATAATATATTTCTTGGAGGGGTAACCCACCCATGTGCAAGAGCAAAGCTCTTTTTGCCTCAGCTGTGGTAACATTGGTAGCCGTCAGGTACAATTCTAGTGCACGTTTCCATTTTTCCCAGCGTAAACCAACTGAAGCTGGGTCACCATCACAGTCCAAAGACTCAAGAGGTGGTATGTGCGACATACTTGTAGTCCACCTGGAAGGAAAAAGTAATTTCCTTTTTTAGGTACCGTTCCGAATTAATCGAACTACCTCTTGATCTTATTGTATTAACCTCAGTCTACTTAGACTTATCCATACCAGATCATTTAGGTACCGTTTGCTTAAGCAAACTACCTCTGACGACAATGTTAACTTTGATTATTGACAGAACAAAAAGTGATAATAATTGAACACAGGGCACGTCTATCACTGGTATCACGGTTACTGAAAAAACGCTAATAATCATACTAATATTATAAATGCGAGAGTTTGTAGTATGGATGTTTGTTACTCTTTCACGCAAAAACCACTGAACGGATTTCGATTGCACACAGATAGTTTACAACCTGGATTAACACATAGAATACTTTTTGTCCCGGTAGTAAGATCCCATGGGAAAAAATGATCAAACTGTACGCGGCGAAGCCGCTGGCAGAAGCTAGTTATAAAATAATTTGTAATCCTAAAGAGCAACAGCTTATCGAGCATATTAATATCTTGATCTTAATTTCTTTACGATCATAAAAAAAAATTACAACCGAATTTAATTTATCCCCACATATATGCTCGTTGCCCCACAATAACGGTAAAATATTCAAAAATAATTATGTGCCAAGTATTCTCAACTATCTCTGCCAATAATCACAGCATTTATCATTGACGTACAAGTTCCGTTATTATACGAATTTTTAGGTACCAATCAATGTAACTAAATCAGTTTCGTTTTGAAATATTAACGGCCTTTAACTTCATAACAATTGCAAAATTATCCCAACGATTGCATAAAAAATATTATGTAAGGCATGAATATACACAAACTGATTTGCTACAGATTTACCTCTTGGTTCACTTTGTAAACACTATTATTTTATTTTTCCAATTTCGGCACGTACCTTATTTTTGGATCCTGGCAGGGTCGCCACTTGTACAGGTCACTATTAGGCACGTAGTAAAATAAAACAACACAGTTGGTTTCAATGCGCACGACTTACTCGCCCGGCGGCCAAGCAAAGAGTGTGCGATCAGTGAAGCACCTCACTGACCGCACCCCCACCACCGCTCGCCCCACCAGTAAGACATGTCGGTATTTATTTATACACTACAATCAGGAAAAGAAATATTACGTTTTTTCTCAGCAATGGGAAAGGAAATAAACAAAAGATTTTTGGTTAAGTGAATTTGAGTGTTTGAACTCTGCTTTCATCGTTTGTAAATAAAATTTAAATAAATATTTCATGTTTGCTTTTTCTGAAAATAAAAATTGACAAAAATCACTACCGCACGCAGCGAATTTTCCACTCTCATCAATTACAAAATTCCTCCTACATTTTAACTTTTTGATTAAGTCAAATATTATTTATTACCTTCAATAATTGTACACGAAACTCTTATCTAAGCACTATGCAGCGTTACAACGAGGGAAAAGAGTGTTTACGATGAGCTCTGGCACCCAATGTAAGACTTAACTAAGCTTCCATCACGATTTAAAACTAAACTTATATTGTCAAATACGTGATTTTTTACATAAAAGAATAATCACAGAAGAAAGCCCGTAACTGCAATATAAGTTTATTGATTACAAGTCCTCCAAAAATATTTTTAACTGAACTGATCTTACCTTCATTCTTCAATCCGTTATAGACCAGTAAACATTTTCTATCAACCGTATTGCAAGCGCTCCTTCATCATTCACTCACCATTCGAACTCGATACAATAAATCATTCACATGTCGATATCAGTCGAATGCGAATGCAAAGAAAGGGTTCAACTAAAAGCAAAAACAGCTTAGTTTCAGACGAAATGTATCCTTCTGACCTACTTAGGCTTGGCCCCGAGTACCAACCAAATAATGGACTGGCTAACTGGAGTTTTGTTGCATTAAGGTCCATCTTCACCCAAAAAATAACGGTCTGATTATCTAAAAACAGCTGTCACTGTGACATGTTCCCATGCAAAAATATGTTTTAATCAGCTGTTTTTAGATAATCAGATCGTCATTTTTTTGGTGAACATGGACCTAAGAGGGCCGTTTCTTTATTAATGCTAACCGGCTTTTTAAAGAAAATATTGTTTAAGGAGCAAACAAATGGATCGAGCTCTTTATTGATAGCTGTGGTTTTGTATATTTCAAGATTTTTAATTTCGAAAACTCTTTTGTTTTGACATCGAAGCAAAGACACTTCATCAAAATACAACGACGTAACCTTATAACGGCTGGTATAACATAGTATTTATTTTTCGAAGTAAGAACTGCATAATTACATAACTTTTTCAATTACCATTACATATTTATTGTGATACTAGCTGACCCACGCAACTTCGTCTGCGTCACATAAGAGGGAAAAAGCTACCACTACTACCTACCTACTACTACCTACTACTACATACTACTACCTACTTCTACCTACTACTACCTACTACTACCTACCTACTACTACCTACCACTACCTACCTACTACTACTACCTACCTACCTACTAATACATTTTTTTTTCATAAGAACCCTCTCCTGACAGTAACAAACACAATAAAAAAAGAATCAGGCAAATCGGTCAAGCCATTTTCATGCTATGTCGTGACAACGGAAAACGGGTTTCATTTTTATATATATAGATAAGCAAAAGAAAGAAACCTTTACTTTGACAAGACAGATATCAAATGTGATCTATTCAATTGGCCCTACTATAGAAATATTATGTGAACTTCTTGGCGAACGAGGTCGTAACGATCGTGTGGCTTCTTTAACTGTACAATGATTGTGTAAAATATGGTGTCTTACCGCACGTCCATAACAAGGTGTAAAACATTTATATATTGTTGTGTTTACTATCTCCGTTAATTGTTTATTCCTCAACTTTTTAAACAAATTATTTTAAACACTGGTTTCATACAATACTTGCAGAAAACTTTGCGAGTAGGCAGCTAACGTGCGTACAGGTGAATTAATATTTGTGTTTGAAATTAACCTATGTCTATTGAAATCCGGCCAGCAGTTTAAGCGTTAAGCAGCAACAAAACTTACATACAAAAGCTTGAGTTAACGAACTAAAATAAACTTTCATATGATACTTGTAAGTTACTAGTACGATCTAGGACATAAAATATTATAATTAACTACGTAACTTTCTTCTGAGGAAATTAAATTATTTCAGAACTTTGTACTCGTTAAGACAGTTTTCGGTCTCTGATGTTACGCAGTGGAGTTACGTACTAGTTGCCACTTAATTAGATGATATTTTCCGTTCTTCATATTTTATGAAAAATAGGAGGAGC
The DNA here is from genome assembly GCA_916618015.1 of Xestia c-nigrum. Lineage (NCBI taxonomy): Eukaryota > Metazoa > Arthropoda > Insecta > Lepidoptera > Noctuidae > Xestia > Xestia c-nigrum. The sequence continues at coordinate 18,683,282 of OU745247.1, read as the reverse complement.
TCGTGGCTAAATAATTAGAGCCACTTTGGGTCGGTCTTCAGGTTACCTTCAGGAACCTTAGTCTGTAGATGGGTGACCATCCTTACATACCGAGTTTTCTCCGTGCCTCGGTCGCGGCTGTGATTTGTATGTTTGACAGGCGTTACAGGTAGTCAGTGGCTCGAAAGTCTGATACGATATCCCTAGGTAAGACTGGTTTCTTACCAAGGGATATCGTATTACGCAGTACTAACTGTGGAAGTCAGACAGGCAGTCGCTCCATGTAAAATACTGGTATTCACCTGCATCAGCTTAGACTGGAAGCCGACCCCAACATAGTTAATTATTATTTTATTATTATACTTTTTTTAAATTATGAATTTATTTCACCTTTGTACATAAGCTATATAATTTTATTTAAAAAAATCTGTTATTTTGTGTGCAATAAAAATAATAAGAATACAGATATTTTTGTTTACTGTCTAGTATTTTATCAAAGCGGCCATGTCCAGAAGCTTCAGCAAGTACTGATGGCAACTATACTAGAAGGGAGTCGATGAAGGCAAATTGTAAGATTAAAGGGTTGAAGAAGAACCGATTGAACAAAGAAAGAAAGTAAGAAAAAACATTTATTAGCCCGACAGGACAACACATAAAAAAAATGGTAAAATTGTGATTACAAGAAAGAAGACAAGATACTTACCTACTTGTCTTTGTGAAGACAAGTAAGTATCTTGTCTTGATTCGTATTTAGTTTTGTCAGTTAATGAAAAGTTAAGTAGATAACTGCATGGAGCGACATGTGGTTATCAATGCAATCATCCAGTTTGAGTACATTGTTTTAGATTCTTAGTTCAGACACAATGCTGTGCTTCAATAAAACGCCGAGAAAATTGAGTTTAAACCAAAATATTAAAGATCACTTCATGACCACAATTAGCACGACAGTTTAGTTCACAAAAAACCTTTGATTTTTGTCAAATCAAAGTCAACTAGAATCCCAAAAAGAGCCATGACAGTGCAAATCCCACTCATTACGCAGTGCGAGTCCGTCAAATCACGTAACCGAAAACTGATAAATTTCGCGCACATATCGACAATTGCACAAATTCTGCCGCACCAACTGTATCGGAAACCATCGTCAACACTAATCGTTGTGCCGAACAACATGTTAAGCTTTCGATTACAAACACTAGTCGTCAAACGTTCGGCTATTTGCCAGCACGACGTACTGTGAATTGCAAATCTGTCGGTTGCGCCGGTTTGCTTGACCACCTCGATTTTCATCACAATACATATGTTAGCCTGGTTTTTGTGACGTTTCCAGCATTTTAATGACGTCACGAATGGTTGTTACAATGTTTTTTTTAATGAAATGCAGGACACGCTGGGGAAATGGAAGTAAACATTTTCGTAAAGTGTTGTATGGAAACATAATAGTAAGCATAATCCTACATAATTACTCATTGTCTGAAATCAATATAACTGTTTTATATTTCAACCCCACTACGGTAAAGCGACAAGGAAGAGTTATGATTTTAGCAGTCTATGATGGTATGTTTGTATTAACGTACTATGTTCCTCCATAAAACCTAAACTATTTATCCGATTTTGAAGAATAAGATGTCAATCGATTTGATAAAGTTACATGACGTTGCCATTTTCTTTACTCAGTGGTAGTATTCCACACAAACACTTTTGTTTTCTTAATATTCCCTTTTGTTTAATTTTTCTTTGTTTTTGTGTAATGTTAAAGTAGGTATTTTACTTAATTCAATGTACGTCCAATCCCACTGTAAGTCCAATCTCATCCTCCCATCTCCTTAGTGGTTATTTTTACCTGCTCCGTTTACTATTTCTGTCTCATCGTCATCATCATTTTTTTTCCCTTTTCTCATCGGGGCAGCATCTCTTCTTTAGCATTTCTTTATTACTTTTCTCCTCATCAGACATCTCCTTTCGTGCCATATCATACTTTTTTACTATTTCTGTCTCTATTAGTCAAAATCAAATTCAACCAAAACTAATTAAACCACACAAAAAATCAACTAAGAAATACGAAACATAAATTAAAATCCAGCTACTTATAACATCGCTCGATGAAATCGACTGCAACTACTCGATCACATTCAGTAAATTGACTTCGACGGAAACTTTTAAATTTAATTTGTGTTGTAGAATATCGAACAGGCTGCCTATATGTAGACTGATTAATAATGGAGTGGTTCCATATAAATGTAACACATAAGTAACATAATATTATGACGCCTGTAATTCCTGACGGACTAGGCAGAGTTACATTTATTATACAGTTACAGAGAAAAATATATTTGTTGACTAGTTTAATATTGATATTTTCTTAATTTAATAATGTTGATTGATGTTGACGTTGATTTTAATTTTGTGTAATAAAAATGATAATTTTGTAATTTAATTATAATTGTAATGAAAATTAATTTATTTAATGTTAACTGTAATGATAATGATAATAAGTTCCTAACTGATCTATTGAGTGATAATTGTAATAATAACATTAAAATCGATCTGGTATTTGAAAATAATGTAAGTTCATGTTGCATAAAATAATGTAGCTAAATGTTTGCATGCCGAATGGTAAAATATGACTGAGCTTTGATATGTATAACAACGATTGTATAGGTACCCATATTTGCAAAATAAAAATTATATTCTCTTCTATGCTATTCTATTATACAACAATATTTCACCCCTTGGTGAGTTTATATTGCCATTAGCCGGACACATCACCGGGGTGTAAAATACGTTTGCACTTTGCCTGTCCAAGTGTCCTATTTCTAGCAATAATTGGATTTAGGGTGACTTCTTGTTTATTTCAATAAAATGCGGAGATATCAAAAATGATCTATTCTTTAACAATGCAAGTGAAGTAATATATAAAAATGGTAGTTAAAACTTAAAGCTAAACGTATACATGGAGCGTTGGTTACACAAAGTAACGCGATTGGCTCTTCATGACGTGATAGGCGGTCATCATTGGTTGGTGAAGATTTTTTGCGTTCATCAGCTTGAACACCAAATAATCGAACCCATTGGACCTCAGAATCAGCAGTAGGTACTAACCAACGTGGTGACGTTAACAGTAATAGTAAATACTGAAATGTCGTTCCATATTGGGATAATAATTTATGACGTGCCATTAGAACGCGTAATTAAGAACTGTTACGTAGAATAGTAGCAATGATAGCTAGAAGATAGAAACTAAATAATTTATAACAAAAATTGAGGAACCTTTGAGACATTTTTCTTGCTACAAACTGAACGATGATTTATCCTTTATCCAAAAATACAAAACTTTTCTTAAAATCGCAGTTTGCCAGAGATTCAGTCTACAGTAAGTAATTGAATACCGTATCTTATTAAATAAACAACAAATAAAGGTACGACCGTACGAGACAATGGGTGTAAGTAACAAATGCGGTCCAGAAAAGTCGGAAAGCTTTCCTAGAGCCTGGGGTTAGATTTGTCTTACCGCTGTTTCCCTGGAGTGGGATCCCCGCATTGTGATCGATCTAACTGGAGTTGACAGTGTGAGAAATAATCGTGGAACTAGGTACGTATTGTAATGTTTGTGTTTTTATACTTACGTTTTTGTCTATTGTAATTCAAAATTTTATCATACGTTCTTTCCGAATAACTGCATAGCCTTTATGCGGAGGCTTAGCATGCCTTTTCCGCCTTTTAATTAGCATTATTTATAGCATTTCTGTATATTTTAGTGGTTCGAAATCTTTGTTTACTTTTGTGATGTCATAATGACAATGACAAGCCTAGTTTTTCTTTTAATTTTATTGCTGTAACTTGGAGTTGTAGGTTTTATACATTTGATGTTTGATACCTTCTTTGTTAACCATTTTATTTTTCTGTTCTAGAACCAACATTTTGAAATTTATAATTTCTTCATGACGGGAAGCCGAGTCGAAAAGATTCAGTCTGCGTGTGGTCCTTGAGCCAGCAACAAGCTGGACATTACTCTGAAATATTTAACGTGGTCGCGCCTAAGTCTGCAAAATCTTGCCCTGGCGTCATAATGAAGTCCTCACGGCCTTGAAAACGGCTGCTGCTGCTGCTGGTGCTACTACTATTGAGAGCCCCTGGACCGTCGACTACCATGAAAACTTACTGCTGCTACTACTGCGACTGAGACAACTGCTGCTACTACTGCGACTGAGACAACTGCAGCTGCTACTCCTATCTCTACATCTGAGCACCTGGACACGGACAGCGGGTGAGCCTCTACCCTCGAACCATCGAAGATTGGCGACTGCGAGTGAGCCTGTCACTGCGGCGAGCGGTTTCTGCCAACTGCGAACTTCGGACCTGGACCTGGACCATTGTCACCATGCTAACGGCTTCGTATCGGCTTCCCTAACTTAGTAAATGTCTATTTCCTTGTATTATTAAACCATCATATTTTCTCTTGCCATTTTTCTTTAAACTTTACACAATGCAACCTTACATTTTCCTCCCCAGGAAAATGTAACGTTACAGTATGTACTGGTGAAGTTGGTCGTACTTATTCTATTTCTGTGAACAGTTTTGGATATAACGATACTAGCACTTCGCTTGGCAACTTCGTCCGTCAAAATTGTGATAGCTCGCCTAATTTGCACGATATCAATACAATTTAGTCTGTATTACTCGGTAAAGATGTAGCTTTCAAATAGTGAAAGTCTTTTTTTTTTTAAATCGGTTGTGTTTTTCTTTAACAAACAAACAAAGAATCAAATCTTTACCAACCTCTTTTAGATTATTGCTTTGGAAGTTCGTAAGTTTGTTTGGTTCTTTCCGTAGATGATATAAGGAAAAAAAAGAAGACAGAAAGAAGGCCAGTAGTAACATAGGAGAATGTTTTGGGCTGAAAGCGAAAATACACCGTAAATGTATAGATTTACAGTTTAATTGTTTCTCTAGGACTTCGTCGAGTTTCAGTGTGTTGTAATTTCTGGTGGTCGGCACTGTTGATTCTGACTTTCAAAAGTTGTAATGGTTTGGGAATAGAGTGGCCGGTTTGTCACAAAAAGAAATAGTTTCTATAGATAATGGGATCATTCACTCATTGTTATAAAGTTAAGTAGCTATGTCAATCCGTTCAAGTCATTGTTATTGCTTACAGAATAAAGTCTTATTGTCTAGCTAGACCCTGGCCTGCACACAAGAAATGACGAAATCCTATCTCTAATAGGCAAATCTTCTGACTAATCCCTACTTAATATTATAAATGCGAATGTAAGTTTGTTTTGGATGAAATTTTGCAAACAGATCCCATGGGACAATAATCAAACTTCACGCGGGCGAAGCCGCTGGCAGAAGCTAGTTCTTAATAATTACGCTAGAACACAGTAACATTTATAGTGTAGGCCATTTTTTTTCAATAAATAACATCCAACTATACTTCCATTCATAAATATCCTACATTGAATTTTTCAGTCTGACATATTTCAACAAACGCGAAACGAATACAGAATCGCAGACAACCCAAAAACATTTTGTCGACAGATAAGACAGTTGAAACATACGGCCCCAAAACAAGGCTCACTTTTTACGCCATGTAACCCTAGCCGGCTTAATTTAATGCTAGCACATGAGAATTACCATAATACGAAATTTACAATTCCTTTTCAGTACAGCGACCGATGTGAAATTTCAAACGGCATACTGGATTGGTATTGATTGCAAATTGAAGCACATAGGTCTTTATTTGATATTTTGTGTGGTGTTTCATATGTTCTTACATTTTGAATTCATCATCATCTGCCTTGCCTTTTCCCAACTGTTTTGGGGTGGGCTTCCAGGCGTACAGAATACAGCTGAATACTCGTACTAGTACAGCTTATCTGACCTCCACAACTCAGTTAGTACTGGGTAATACGAGACCCCTTGGTAAGACTGCTTGTCAGACTTTCGAGCCACTGACTGTTACGACTGTCAAAGATCTACAAATAACAGCCTCTAATGATTAGATGTTCTTACATTTTAAAGTTATGAAACCTCATTGGTGTTGGCCGTAAATGCAGCGTACAAATTTATCACCATCATCATCATTTCAGCCGCCACTGCTGGACATGCACTCGCCTCCCCCAAGTGTCGCCACATTGACCGGTCCCTTGCGACTCGCATCCAAAGGATTCCCGCAGCCTTCACCAGGTCATCGGTCCACCTGAGAGGTCATCCAACGCATCGTCTTCCGGTTCGCGGTCGCCACTCCAGATTTTTTCGGCCCCATCGGCCATCCGTTCTGCGGGCAATTGGCAATTCTTCGGGCTACGTCGGTGACCTTGGTTCTCTTGCGGATGTCTTCATTTCTGATTCGATGCGTTAAAATTGACTTTGACTAATTATTTGGAAATATCCAATATCTATGTTTGTTTTTACAAGGCTTATACTTTATTTTGTTTGCAAATCTACCCAATTTACGATGATCAAAGACGACGAAAAAGAAGTGTTATAAACACTTCTTTTTCGTCGTTCATAAACCATATTTACATTTTTGTGGTTCATAAACCGACATCAATAAATAATTATCATAAAACTAATCATTTACTTTGCTCTGCGGGCATGATATTATAATAACTTCTTGGTAACCCAGAGTGGTTTCAGAAATAGTTTATTTGGAACACCCACACCAAAATCACATCCTACGCAATTATGATTAGCTGGGTAAAACATCAGGTCTATTTGTGATTAATTTGCTGTTAGACCCCATTTGGCAAAACTTATATTAATAGGGTTTATTTGATTTCTGTCTACAAGGTTTAAACCACCTCATCACGAAGTCGACAACCAAGCATTGGTTTTATCAAATTAAGTAACTTTACGCAAAAATTGTTGCTGGGAAACAACTTTTTTTTTAGGTTGAAAAATTATGTTTTGTGGTAGAACTCAATGTAATGTTAATTGACCATAAACATGTTAAGTTATGTATCTATACGTACATTTATTTTCAAAGTAGAATACAAATAATTTATAGTTGTTCTAACTGGTTTACAACTGATTATGGCAAATAAAGGCAAATAAACAATCTAAAAGGTGAAAAACACCTCTTAACGAAGCTCAATGGTACTTGTTCTCTCCGTCATTGTAATCAGTTTTTTGTTCTACACCATACCTGGGAACCTTTCAGTTACGGAGTTATTGGGGGTTAAAGTTCCAACTAATTGACAAAGTTTTTTTTCAACCGACTTCCAAAAAGAGGAGGTTATCAATTCGTCTGTATTTTTTTTTTTTTGTGTTTGTTACCTCAGTACTCTCGACTGGGTGAACCGATTTTGATTGTTCTTTTTATGTTTGAAAGCTGGTGCTTCCCGTATCTTCCCATTTTAGTTTGCTGAAGACCTGATGCTGATCTTCGGAGATATACAACGGAACTCTTCAAAAATACACAGCAAATCTGCAGTGATTGCTGCCATCGCTTGTAGGTTCATTGTTTATACTATATCATGACGTAACATCACGCCTGTATGCTCTGAGGGGGTACGCACATGTGTAAAATACACCCGATTTCGAAAATATTTGTTACCTCAGTACTTTCCACTGGGTGAACCGATTTTGATCGTTCTTATTTTATTTGTAAGCTGGTGCTTCCTGTGTGGTCTCATAATCATCAAATCAGTAGCTGATGCTGGGATTCTGGAGAAATTGAGAGAATTCTTCACATTTTAAAGGCACACTAGAAGCGGTTTGGGTAGTTTTAGGAATTGTACTTTCTCGAAGTGATCCCAATTCAATTTGATGAAGATCTGATGAAGAACTTCGGAGATATGCAACGGAACTCCTCAATAAATGATAGCAAATGTACTGGGATTGCTAAAATCTCATATCTGTCTATTGTTTACACTAGTTCATAACCTAAAATCACGCCGGTACGCTGTGAAGGGGTAAGCACAGGTGAACCACTAAAAAGTGAAAAATAAAAACTTTTTTACAAAAGTCGGTTTTATTTTTTGTAAAAAAGTTTTTTTTAAGTAAGTACATGTTTTTAATGTAAGATTTTTACTTTCAACATCTCTACGACCCCCGTACTATTCAATACATCACATCAGCACAATGTTTCGAGTGCATTACATTGAGTTCTACCACAAAACATGATGTTTCTCCCAAAAAAAAAGACATTACCCAGCAATATTTTTTGTGTAAAGTTACTTAGTTTGATGTACAGAATGCTTCGTGATCAGTCTGTTTAAACCCTGTATAACATTATCTTGTTTACCAATTTCAATTGAAACTTCGACTCCATAATTGAACTTCGCTCAGTAGCAAAAAGCTCTTCGTTTATCAGTTTCTTATTAGTGAATCTTTAGTTTGGTATCGTCAGCTGTTGCATATTAATTAGAACAGCTACGAAGTTATCTAGACTGGTCTGGTATAGATGGACCAAAATATTCTCCTCCTTTTGATCTGTGTTGTGTTGCAGATCGGGGGAAGCAGCTGTGTAGATATAGTAAGTGCATTGTTTTATGATTTTATTGTTTTGGATGGCCTATGGGGCCGATAAGCTCTGGAGTGGCGACCGCGAACCGGAAGACGATGCGTTGGAAGTCCTCCCACTAGGTGGACCGATTGATCTGGTGAAGGTTGCGGGAATCCGCTGGATGCGAGTCGCAAGGGACCGGTCAATGTGGCGATACTTGGGGGAGGCCTATGTCCAGTAGTGGACGTCTTGCGGCTGAAATGATTATGATGATGATTTAATTTTTCTCACTGTTTACTTTTTATTAGTATAACCATTATTTTTTATTTTTGCGTGCTTTATTCTGTCGGGCTAATAAATAAATGCTTCTTTTTCTTTCTTTCTTTCATTGAAAACTTAAGTACCTACACCACTGCCTAACCCTTGAGGGGATTACAGGCGTAATGTAATAATTAAAAAAAACTTTGTTTTTGATTCATTAATTCTGTTGGTAATATTGAATGAAGTATTACTTTTATTACCCGCAAAGTAAAACCAAAATCTCTATTTCATTTAAGATCGTAGGTTTTCCTAGTATACAGATATCAAAAAAAAATATTTCCCAAAAATAATTTGCGTCCAATTTTCAATATTTTTGAGCGTAAAACCCGGTACGGTCGAAGAGATCAAAACGGGCCGAACACATTTGATTTTTAGATTTTTGTGAAACACGTACCTATAGGATTGAATCAGAACATTCACATAGGGCTTCATTCGATTCCCCCGTAGCGGCCGACAGCATAAAAAGTGAAATTAAACTCCTGTTGAAAAATATAGCTGAACTTTTAAATTCACAAGGCAACAGAAAATGTTTTTTGATATTCCGATTGTGAAGACCGCTAATGTAAGTACATATTTTTTGAGTCTCAATTTACATATTTTATAGGAGTGTCGCTTACTACATATTTTACGAGTGAGTATAGTACTTGGGTATACATTTTAACATTGGATATTTCACATCCATTAGTTCCTGTACTGAACGAACAACAGCACACGATATGGGCCGGATAAAGTGACGGTTAGTTATCTGATAGTTAATACTATCTACCACTTAAAGGCTGATTATAACTAATACTTTATCTACCAGATATCGCTATCCGACACCTGTGAAACCGAAAGTGTTAGTTTATCTGGCAGCTAAGTTCCTAATAGGCTAACCGACACTTTATCCGCAACCGGTGAAACTGGCCCTAAGTGCTCCATCGTTTGTGCAACAACACTACATTCACACACCAGGGCAGAGTCATTCGGGGCAGCGGGACTGTTCGAAAGAGATACCGTCAACAGGAACATGGATGGGTTTTAGTCAGTAAAAGTCTGATACTCGCTCCCGCTCCGCCCAGAGTGGGAGAAGTCATTTGATGATATCCCATCCCAAAATAAAGTGCAGAGTCATTTCTTTCATTTTTTTTTGTCATTTTTTCATTTGCCACTTTATTTTCAAGGCGTTTGTGGTGCGCAGACCAACGTGCTTGCTCCATTCGGTGTTGGATGAAAGTTTTTGGCCGCAGGATGTGGTATTCCGTCGCTTCCGCGAACAAATTCTAAAAGAACACACAAAGCATCGTGCAAGTGAAGTGTTACTAACATAGTTTTAAGTTACTTACACTTACAAAAATTGTTATTAGTATGTATTTTTAGATTAAGGTATTTATCTATGGGTCTTTGTTACCTGAAATAAAATATGATTTATTATTAATGAATTGAATCATCATACAGGGTGTAAACCACCTCATCACAAAGCCGTTAACCAAGCATTCTGTACATCAAACTAAGTAACTTTACGCAAAAAATATTGCTGGCAAACAACTTTTTTTTTTGAGGTTATAAATCATGTTTTGTGGTAGAACTGAATGTAAAACACGTAAAACATTGTACTGGTGGATGGATTGAATAGTACAGGGGTCGTAGATATGTTTAAAGTTCAAAATCTTACAAGAAAAACATGTATTTAAAAAACAACTTGTCAAAAAGTTGTAACTTTGAGCCCCCATATCTCAGTAACTAGAACGTTCCCAGGTATGGCGTAGAACAAAAAAATGATTGCAATGATGGGGAGAACAAGTGCCTTTCGGCTTCCAAAGAGGTGTTTTACACCCTCTATATGACTTGGTAAAGGAAACCGTCGTGAGGAAACAGGCATGAAAGGCCTAGAGACCCTGATCTAGAGCTAAAAAATTCGAAAACATGTGACATCTACCAATCCGCACTGGGCCCGCGTGGTGGATTTTAGCCCATTCCCTCTCATAGAGAGGAGGTTTGTGTCCCAGCGGTGGGAACATTAAAAGGCTGATGATGATAATCATGACTTCAAAATATCCTTAGGTTTCAATTCAAAACTTTCTGGAATTGCAAGATGTTATACAAATGAAGTTTGTCTAAAGCATGTCTACATACTTCAGGCGACACAGATTTCGGAGAGAACGTTGTTGTTTATCTAAGTACAAATAACAAATCGTTTAAATTTCAGCTGTAGTACAAGTGCTAACAACCCTGCTATCGCTCGCAGCGCCATTAAGTCAGTCATTTCCGTCACTTGTCTCGGCTAGAAGATAAGTGGGCGACACGCTGTTTCCTCAATCCCAAACCTGCTACAAAATAATTCAGTACTCAACAACTGTGCACAGTGTTTCGGTGTCTATGTTACCGTGAATATCTGAAGTTGGGGAATCTAAAACCTACCAGTGAATGTCGCCACACTAGCTCGCGACCGCAAGTGAATGTCCGTAATTGTTGTTTTTTTAATTTACCTACTTGAATCCGAAATTCACAACAAACGGCGATTTGACGTATTTCTATAGGAAAATATCGCTGCGATTCTCTCGCTCGTGGAGACGGCCCAAAAGAGTGTATAGAAAAACGTGGCAAGGACGATACTATCGCTGCGATTCTCTCGCTCGTGGACACGGCCCCTAAGTTATAGGTGTCCTACAGTTGTCCTTTTGTAATGTACCCAGGCGATTATCTAGGTTGGATATCGGTCATGAACTTCATAATAGACTTTAACCTAGCCGTCCTGGTTAACTGTCCTTCACCAGCGAGATTAATGATTGTCAATATTCACCAATAAATCTTAAGGGGCCGGCGGACCATGCGCTTTTCATACAAACGTAATACCAAAATAATATGAAAATCAAACATATTCTGGTAGTGTTAATATATTTCGATTGGGTTACGGAATATCTTTGTTCCCAAATAAATATTTTGAAAGGAAAATGATATAAAGATATGAGGAATTTAAAATTTCTTTAGATAAATATTTTTTTCTCATAACTCTTGTTTAAATCAGTGTCCATTCTAAATATGTGTATATATTCGGTAATCTAATCGAAATAACCAACCTTAAAAATATGTTTGACTTACAAATTATTTTGGTATTAGGTACGTTTGTATGAAAAACACATGCTCCGCAGGCCTCTTTAGCTCTACCAAATTTCGCACATTTACGGTAGCATCAATAAATGCGAACAATGGCGACTGTGTTCGTGTTTGCAGTCTACACTGCGATCGCGGTCGGCAATAGTTTGCACTTGATGCATATTAATGTACAGTCCCGTAGTACTGTTCATATACAGTTTGTACCATATCGTGAATAGGATCGGGTTTGTTTCGATGATATCGCATAATATTATTTTGATTGAATTTCAATATTCAACGGTTAGAAGTGTTTGACTATTCAACGTATAAAATTTAAATGTTGGTGTTTTGATTCAGTTTGACGTCGTTTGTTTTAAAATGCTGAGTGAAAATCTTTGTATGTATTTTAATATGCATTAGTTTATTTCATCTTATCTGTAATATATGTGTAACAGTATGTATACTTTTTATGTATTATTTTTCTCATTGATTTTTGTACTCTATCACAATGCTGTCTTATTTGACCCAAAGGTTGACTGGCAGAGAATGCATTGTGGCATTAAGTCCGCCTATGTACCACTCCTGTACATGAAGTTTAAATAGATAAATCAATTTTCTCTGACTTTTATCTGTAGTTTTTGTATTAATTCCAAACCCTATTGTCTCCACCAGTTGCGACGTCTAAACCGAAATAATGCAAACGATTTCTTATTCTCTTTATTTCATGAACACGTCGTCCTTTCTGAACAGTCTAAGCTGATTTCAAAATTATAAAAAACTCCTATAATCACGTGCATTTCTTGATACTACAGCATTAGCACTACAACGCTTTTTGTTCCAGACTTTTCTGAAAACATATCAAGCACCACTATTGCAAGTTATATTTGAAATAATAATCCAGACGAGGCAAGGTATTAAATGATGCAGTTTATCCCTCGCCAACAACACCAAAGAGATTTGCTAAAGATGTAAGAGCAAATGAAAGAGACGGAAAACGGGGCTCATAAATATTTTATAACGTCTACGAGAGCTGAAATTCTTGAGAAGGTATCTACTCGTATTGTGATATAATGACGGTGGAAAATTATGTGAGTTTTAATGGATCATTTTAGTGTAGATAAGTTGAAATAATTTGCAACATGTGGTAAATATACAAGGAGTAGTTTGCATCCTAGTCGAAATTCAGGAGCTTTTCACTAAAGATATTGTCAGGAGTTAGGAGTTCGGAGATTGTCACATAAGAATAGTCAATTTGAATTACGATACCCGGTAAAATAGCTAATAAAGCTGCTATTTCAAATTGTTTAAATTTAACATTATTGCAGAATAAAACGAAATTAATAGAAGAATCACGCGACTTGTCTCTGTGTGCATTTATTTGTGTGCGTGAAAGCGCGGTTACAGGATCAGTTACAGACGGGCTGCGTTTTAATATGGATGGCTTACACTTACCGGTTTTCGTAAATGAGAAAAAAAAGACGTCCCATTTTAGTATAGATTTCGGTCGTAAATCATTGGCATTGATGCCTTCTTGAATTTGACCATAATGTGAAGCAAAACCACGTGTGGATTTCTGGGGAAAAAGACACAGAAACTCATGACTCAAACGCATTTATGCCACAAAGATCTTTTGGTGCTCGACTGATGTTTACCTGCACTTTAAAAGCTTTATAATTCAGCTAAAAGACGTCTACTACTGAACATAAAACTCCCGCAAGTGTCGCCATATTGACCGGTCCCGTTCGTCTCTGATCCAGGGAATCCCCGCAACCTTCACAAGGTCATCGGTCCACCTAGTGGGAGGTCTTCAAATGTAACTACTTCTGGTTTATGGTTTCCACCGGTTGCGACATCTGAACCGAAATGAAAATTCTGATTTTGATTATTTGAAGTACTGAAACCATACATAGAAAGTACCTAAGTAGCCAGAAACTTAGCAAAGAGTTTTCAAGTTTGAACTTCTTTTCATTTTAATATTGAATATGTTTTTAGTCCTGCTAAATTGTTTGGAAATCTCTCAAGAACGTCTTATGAAAATAACCGATTTGAATGTGTTCCAAAACTACGCACAGTCTAGTGAACAAAGTTATCTAAGTTTGGTAATACGAAACTAACTTATTGTTCGATGAGTAAAATTGCCTAACACTTCAAACTTTCTTCAATTATGACTCATAGCTCATAATCGCGTGGCCTAAAAGATATGAAAAATATGCAGTCTTATGTTTTGAAGTGCGTATTCGAACTTTATAATAATTCCTAATGAAGTTCGTATGTTGTTGTTGTTGTACGAAGTTATATAACGATTTGTTTTTCTTGTATTATTTTGGTTGGCCTGTCATGTGTCTCACTGCCGGAAAAAGAAAAAAACACTCTATCGTTTAACGGTTGTTATTAATTACTAATATTTATCTTGGTGTTGAAGCAATAAGCTGTGAACGAAAAGCTATTGTGAATAAATAAATAAATCTTAGGACGGTTTTGAGGAGCTCGTGGCTAAATAATAACAGCCACTCGGGTCGATCTCTAGGTTAAGCCGCGCTTGCCTAGGTTGGTCTGTGGATGGGTGATTACCCTCATCATCATTCGAAGATCTTTGATAATCGTTACAGGTAGTCAGTGGCCCAATAAGTCTGACAACTGGTCTTACCAAGGGGTATCGTAATACCCAGTACTGAATGGGTTGTGTAGGTTCAATAGGCAATGACTCCATGTAAAATACTGGTATTCAGCTGCATTCGGTTAGATTCGAAGCCAACCCCCAACATAGTTGGTAAAAGGCTAGGCAGAGATCAAGGAAGCGATTGATGGAATGTGCGAACGATAATTATAGAAGGGATGAATTTTTCCTATGGTTCTTGGAATAAATTTGAAATATCCTTAGATTAGAATATTCATCGTACCATAATATTTACTACCAAATCATGTCATGACTACATACCAGTTGGGAATACGACTTTCATGTTATTGTATAGCGGTATAATCACAGCATACATTATGCAGAACAGAATTAGTTTACTATTTCATGAACTATTTGATTCTCCAGACGCGTCTGATGTCATGAAATTGGAGGAACAATTGAACTATTGTTCAATCACAGGTCCCTAATATTATGTACATACTAGGCTTCAACAACGTCTATCCTAACAAACAGAATCTAACTTTCAAACTACAAAAGAGATGTAAAGGGACAAGTATTGATTGCTTGCCCATTAAAAGTTGGTTCTAATTGACCAAGCTGAATCTTCTTTACTTGCTCTGAAAAGATTAAATTGTTGTAAAATTCTTTTACATTAAAACAAAATCACAAAATTATAGGAAATACACACAAATTGCAAAAATAAAGCACTTAGAAGTAGAATGGAGTATAAACTAGGAAAAGTTTGGAAATATCTTACCAAAATTATTTATTTGGAACAAGTAGTATAATAAAACGCCTGATTTCGTACCTAACGAGTTAATAACCTTGCTGAACTACATAAACTACTGTCCAATTCTAAACCAAATCATCATACGAAACAATAAAGGAATACTTTCCAATAAACTCAAAAGCAAACAATTTTCACCGTAGCAGTTCAGAGAGAATCACAAAAGAATACACTTAGCGTCGTCTATGCGTTACGGAAATACGTATTTGCCTCTTAAACTGAGGACAAACGATGCAACTGGGAAATCTGTAGTGCTGAGAACGAAATAGAAACTGACTTTGGTGTCGTGAACGCAAGAGATTTGTAAAGCAAACTTGCCATCAAAGCTTGATAAATGGTGTTTGTACGAGGAACTGAATCTTGGAACCTAGCTGCAAGCCTGCTAGTTCTTACTAGAACAATTGAGACAACAATACGATTTGGAAGATAGATCTCCGTCTTCCTAACGGTAGATATTGTTCTTCAAAAGGATGAGCAGTTTCTAGCATGAGTAATTTGGTGATGGTTGACGTGGAATGCAACGATAAATCTTTAAAAAACTCATATTACTTTAACAGTTGTAAAAGTGGCTTAACATTTTCTTTTATGTTGAGAGGTATTCAAGTTTTAGAGAAATTGGAACATAATTCAAAACATAACTCATCTCTTTTACAAAGTTACTTAGAAAATCATCAAAGTATTCTCGCTGATTGGACGTCTTGAGCCCATGACAATATAGAATCGTCATAGGATCTTTTCTTAATTAATATTACCCAGCTAGGGTTCACATGTTAAATATTTCCCACAAAAAACTAACATCGTTAAAATGTTTTGCATTTCGTAACGAAACGGTTTCCACTAGTTGTGTTTTCAATTTTCGCCGCCAACGGCGATACTTTTAACTGTGCACAATATTTTCGACTTTTCGCTTTGTCCTGCCGGCTTAACGACTTTAATTTAATGAAAGTCGCGTCATATGACTGTGTAGTTCAACGCGTTGTCAGTAAAATAGTTACAATTCTAAGTTGTAATTCATGATTTAATAGCAAACGATGCGATGTTGAATTTTAGAAATTCATTATAGGTAACACATCATCATTCTGATGTCCTTATCCAACTCGTTTGGAGTCAGCACAGCATGTTTTCTTCATCCATACTTCTCGATTACTCGTCATTTTAAGCACCTTCTTTCTAGCCATATAACCCTTTACACAGTGAAGGAAAACATCGTGAGGAAACTGGTATGTCGTATAACCAAAAATTCGAAGACATGTGACATCTACCAAACCGCACTGGGCCCGCGTGGTAGATTATAGTCCATACGCAAAATAAGCGCTTTGACGTGGAGTTGTGGACACCAGCTCGTTGTACAATACAATGCCCTTCACACAGCCCATCCCCAATCCGTAAACCATTCATACTCAAAACTTAGTAATTAAAACACTGAATATTAGAGCAATCTTCAAATTACAAGTAAAACCACCAGCACCGTGTATTTGACACTAATGCCAAATATACAAAGTTTCGTGTCCGTGTCAGAATCAAGTCAAGTCTATCATAAAATGTATTGTCACCAGGACTCGAGGTGTGTGCAAAATTTTAGGTCAATCGGTTTGGGGAAACTGGTTTGAAATTCAATTACAGGAATTGACTAATAAATCTATACTTATAATAAATCTGTAGAGAGGTCAATTCTGTACATGAAATATATTTACAAAATAACTATCGGGGGGTGATTAGTGATCGATACTGATGCCAAAAATGCAATCAGTAAAATTTTTGTCTGTCTGTCTGTCTTTCTGTCTGTCTGTCTGTCTGTCTGTCTGTATGTTATTTATAGAAAAAAAAACTACTCGACGGATTTTAACGAAACTTGGTACAAATATTCTACATACTCCTGAGCAGGTAATAGTATACTTTTCATCACGCTACCATTAATAGGAGCAGAGCAGTGAAAGGAAATGTTGGGAAAACGGGAGAAGTTACTTGGTTTTTTTAGCTTCCGTCGCGTGTGCAGCCTTAATGGTTAAAGCTACATAGAAATCATGTATAACGGAAATATTCCACATAAAATTATATAAAAAATATCCCAAGACAGCATATGTCTATCTTTTATAGTTGACTCACAATAACACGTGTAACTCCCGATAGCTTAGCAGTTCGGAGATTTGTTATTATTATATTTGTTTACTCTTACGTTTATAATATTCTCACTCAACCCCAATTTTGAAACTTCACGCGGGCGAAGCCGCTGGCAGAAGCTAGTACATACTAAACTAGCTTACAAGTTCAATAATATCTAAAATTAAAACTTTAATTTAGCTAAAACTAAAACTCAAGAACTAAAAATACTTCAGAATCTTTCACAAAATGAGCGATAACGTTTTCACAGACGAGTGTCAGCTCAAAAGTTTTTCTCTAACTATATTAACTTTCATATAACAAGATTGATGCGTCACTCACACACAGAGACGAAAGAATAACTGGATACATTCGTTTTTGATTGATCAATCGAATCCAGACTGTCCACTGCGAGGGATAAGTTTCATCAATCATCTGTCACCAATCTTGTGACCGGTCTTCGAATGACAGGTCGGCAGTTTTTCCATGTGTGAAAGATTGCTTGGTAACTGTGTTTTTTGAGATACGAAAAGGGCAATAAAGTTTAAACTCTACATAGTTTCTAGGTCTCATATTGTTAGGTTTCTTACTTTATAGCTCTTACCGTAGCCTGACCCTGTTCCCGATACGAGTAAGCTACAATTCTTTATATTTTTTTGAAATGTTTTTTATTGTTTTTTTTAGGTAATATAAATGTGTTTAAGTGTATAAATAATACTCTATATTGCATTACAGCGATATAACGTTGAACTATTTAATTGACTAACAAGAATATGGACTCTGGTATAGAATTGATTAATTTTTCATTTCTAAATTCTCCATAAACGCTAGAAAAATCATACTGTTACGGACATAGACAATACCACGAAAACCAAACGCCTAAAAGTTGATTGGATTACTGTGGCTTACCAATATCCATAGGTTAAGCTAGCTGTCAGATTTTTAAGCCAGCTGTCAGATTTTTAGCCATCTGTCTGTCTGAAACGTTACGTCTATCAAAGGTCGTATGACGGGGGCTTAACTTGTTATCCGGGGCCAGTGCAGCTTAACCTAGCGGATCGATAGACAGGCTTTCAACTACAGTGAACTAGACTAATCTCACTATGCCTGTTATATTTATGTGTGAAACTTTGTGAAGATGTTTGTTACTCTATTACGTGTATGCTGCTGTGTATGTGTGCTGAATGGATTTGGGTGGAAATAATTGACACACAAGTATTGATTAACTTTTGATGATTGATTAACACTGGACCCGGTAAATTCATGACAACCTGTGGTGTCTTAAGCCAGCAAAATATGCCTAAAACTGGGTGGAAATAATTGACACACAAGTATTGATTAACTTTTATTTTGTTACAAGAAATAGCAAGCTTTTGAAAAGCTAGTTTTTTTTAGCTTTAGAATACGAATTAATCCACAGGCACTAATTATTAGGCACTAATGCCTGTTTTTTATTAGCTCCAGGTAACAATCAATTAAATATTTGATTCTGAACTTTAGGCAGTGAGCCGTGTATTGAAAATCAAACCGCGTTTTTATTTTTAGGTAAAAAACTCAAAAACAGTTCGCGCGACCTGGGAATTGAACCAAGATCTCATTTTCATATAATTTTTTTCATATTTAGATCAGAGAGGCAGTCTATTATGCGTAAATGTAAACTATACTCTATATCACTTGAATTATCTATGTGGCTTCTGATTGATACAAAGCTCAATTTAACCATTAATCGGTCTGTATATCGGTAACATCAAAGTAATCGTAGTATGCAATGTTTAGTATAGACATTCCGTCTTCCAATTACGAGGAATTTCAGTAAACAGTGTCATTCTTAGAACCGTTTAAGGTCGGTTTTGTACTATTTCAGACTTTAGTCTGATAAGATATCGAGACCTATTATTGGTAATGATTTACTTGGAAAGTGTTTTGAGATTGAATGTACACCCTTAATTTTTAATTAGTACAAAAAATAGGTCTGTAAGAAGATATTTGTGTAGTCAAAAGTCAAAAAAATTTAATCCCAAAATTGTCTACCGAAATTTGTCATAATTGGCAAACTCATAAATGAATGACGCTACAATCATCGGATGAATGACTGAATGACGGATGATCCTCACAAAAACGACTAACGAATACCAACTAATATGAATTTAAGAATGGCCTGTACCATATTTCCATACATTGAGTGACATTTTTGGGTATAAACAATCGCTAATAACTTTGCTGATTATTCATATTATTTAATGAAACTTCACATAATTAATAACAATACCATCTTTGAAAAGCCCTTTAAGTATTTGTACTTATTAAATTTAGTGGTGTCGAGCAACATTTTGAAACGGGGCAGTAAGGTTGGATATCATAAAGTTGCAGTAACAGCAAAACTACCCCTCATTTGTTCAGCTGTTCAGTATATAAGGCGAACATAAATGTACAGAACAGCTGTTTTTTTTCGCGATTCCAGGTTTGGTCCCATAGTAAAAGTTTTTTGTTATCGTTATATGAGCACATGCATTCACGTGTTTAAGTTTCGTACCCTGATTACCAGTCACCCTATATAAAGTGTTTTTCCTAGCCTGTTCGGTCCCACTAGTGGGTTTCCCTCCAGTCTAACCATTTTGTCGAGAATCCGTGCGTTTTCCTTCCCGTACTTACAGAACCTGTCTAGTTCACCCCGCCATCACGTTCGTGGCCTGACGCTAGCCTTATTATATCAGAGCACCAGTTTCCTGCTATTTTGACCACCAGTTTGTCCAGCAGACGTGTCCTGTCCAGGATAAATTTTAAAATAAAAAATTGCAGGGTTTATCAAAACTATATTGTAGATCTAAAGATTTTTTAATACGGCAACCCAAGAGAAAAGGTTATTCAAAGATGGGTTTCACTAGTCCACAATACAAAAGCAAAGCTATTTACTTCTCCTAGTTATTCCTACTACACAGTAAGCAAACCTCAGCGGAAGGGAACTGGAAACAGAATCAACACTGAGTGCAGCCGAATGGAAACTGAGCCAAAACTCAAGTGGCTTTGAGTCGGATGCGTTTAATGTTAGCTGAACATCAAACCGCCTTGATTTCATTGTTGCCTGGTACTTTGTAAACGATGTTGTATATCTGTGTAAAAATACGAGTTATTTTACAATGTTTGTCACTCTGTAAAATAATGAAACACTATTACAAAGTTGGCGTAGTTTATTTTGTGTTTGAAACTCTCAAGGTTTTAAACTTAAGTATCAATATTCTGAATCTCAAAGCGTTAACATTAAATCAAGGCTCAAATTAATTTAACAAACATACATAGAAAGAAAGAAGAAAGAAAGAGAACATACTTAATATTCATCCATTTATTAGACACTGGACCCGGTAAATTCATCACAACCTGTGGTGTATAAAGCCAGCAAAATATACATAAAACTATTTTAGGTTTTTTGTTCAAAATGAACATAAACAAATAAATAGCATAATAGCATAAAACATAAACCCTTTTGGATGAAATCCTGTTTGCAGAACTTTGAATACAACTACCATAATGTTATGAACCAACAAGGCACAATAGGATTTTCTTTGTTCGAAACTTTAACCTCGCACATAAAACACTACACACTCGTAGGTCACAATATACCTCACTCAGGTATTAAAACACAGTTTCCTGCTGAAAAGGGACCACAGCACAACAAACCGGTAATACAAGACAGTAAATCAAAGCTCTGTTCCGTTGAGCCTGCATTGACATCGTGCCGGAACAAGTGAATATTAATGTCTCTCTCTAATGAGAGCTCGATTGACATGGAAACATGCTGCGATAAACATCTAGTTGTGGATGGTGATTAGTTTTGTGTGTGCGGTTTGTGATGTGTGATGGGAATTTATTTTGTCTTTAGATTAAATGGTGTTATCGATTGTTATTGTTTTAGGGTATTATCGATTGTTATTTGCAAGTAATTAGCCAGAGGAGATTTTACTGAATTATTTATACATATTACAGAATATTACATAAGGTACTCTGTCCGCTGTTAACGGCTTGAACGCCCGTTTAAGATGCTTTACCTTCCAAACAAATACCTAAAACGGTTATATTGCGTGATGAAAATAATCAGTTCTAAATCAGAAAAAATCTTACTTTGGTAGTCAAAAAATAACCCACTAAAAAACTTTTTTTCAAATAATAAAACCGACTTAAATTGTAAACAATAGACAGACATGAGATTTCAGCAATCTCAGTACATTTGCTATCATTTATTGAGAAGTTCCGTTACCTATCTCCGAAGTTCTTCATCAGAACTTTATTAAATTGAAATGGGATCACTTCAAGAAAGTACACTTCCTAAAACTATATAACTAACTTCCTAAACCCAAATCGCTTCCAGTGTGCCTATAAAACGTGAAGAGTTCTCTCTATTTCTCGAGAATTCCATCATCAGATCCTGATTTGACGATTATGGGACAACCTGGGATGTATGACCCTTTCAAACAATTAAAAAAAAAACAAAATCAGTCCAATACACATTACACTACAGAAAAGAAGAAAGTGTGCATTTATGAAGAGTTCCATTTATATCTCCGAAAACCAGCATCAGATCTAGAGCAAATACAAATGGGACCACACGGGAAGCACCAGCTTTTAAATAAAAAAATAATAATCAGAATCGGTTCACCCAGTCGAAAGTTCTGAGGTAACAAACACTGTCGAAATCTGGGTGTATTGTACACATCTGCTTACCCCCTCGAAGCATACAGGCGTGATGTTACGTCATGATATATTATAAACATTGAACCTACAAGCGATTGCAGCTATCACTGCAGATTTGTTGTCTATTTTTGAAGAGTTCCATTGTATATCTCCGAAGGTCAGGATCAGATCTTCAGCAAATTAAAATGGGACCACAGCGAAAGCACCAGCTTTCAAATAAAAAAAGAAATCATCAAAATCGGTTCACCCAGTCGAAAGTTATGAGGTAACAAACACAAAAAAAAACAGACGAATTGATAACCTCCTCTTTTTGGAAGTTGGTTGAAAAAGAGACGAATTGAAACCTCCTCTATTTGGAAGTCGGTTGAAAATGGCTAAATAGCCAATACACTCACTTGAATTTAAATTGTCACTTACTAAACCCGAATCACACAGCACAGTAATCTAATTCACCGAATCATTACACAACTACACCGGAATGGTGTAAATGTACCAACACAGGTGCTTATACATAGACGGACCATAGTAAACACTAATACCACTAAATAGTTCCCTACAGAAAGCCAACTTCATACGACGAGCCAAAATTTACGCACACATAGACACGCTTCACGTAAAGCGAATACAAACGCACTCATGACCGGATTTTGTTTGAGTCAAGGGCTCTACACACCACCGATTACTGACATCTTCAAATTATTGCAAATAGAAACCTTTTTTTTTAATCAGGCTACTGAGGGCGCACCAAATCTCCGTTATGATGCCAGCTTGTCAGATTGTATAGCATGTTTAAGGGGAGAGCGATCATAATAAAATAGTAGAGTACTGACCAACAAAATGAACAACTTTCTCCAGTGGATCAACATCGTAATCGCGAACGAATAGTTATATCTACTTGACCCAAAGTATGGGTTGACTGATGAGCCTGTTTGGCAGTGTCGGCTGGTTTGCCAATTTGGTGGGCAGAGTCCACGTCTATGATCTCTGTGATGTCCAGTGTGCATGCACCTGTTTTTGCTCATTTTATGTAGTCTGCCTTCTGTATCAATCTGTGCTGTGGCGCTAGTAAACACTAATACAAACCACGGTGTATTTGCACAACGTTGCATTGCGCTGAATGCCGAATATTAATGGGAACAACTATACTGTACTTGTATCGATGTTATAATCCTTTAGTAGCTAGATTGTGTGTAGGATTCTTAGCAGCAGCCATCGAGCCTAAATTCGACCCTTGATGGCATTTGGCTCGCTCCCTATTACAAGGGACTTGAACATAACTGGTGAAATGTGGGTCTGGTATTAGGTACACCTAGCTCTGACTAAAACCTCTTGGGATTACAGGCAATGTTATTTTATATGACACGAATGGCGCAGCGGTAGTGAGGCTGCCTTATGTTCTTAGGCTTCCAGGTTTGAATCAAGGTAGGAGTTGATGTTTATGTGGGGAAAATGGAAATTGGTTTCTGAGTCATGATTGTTTGTATATGTAAAATACTAGCTTCTGCCCGCGACTGCGTTCGCGTGAATTTCCCGCTTGCAACATTTCTTATTACTGCTCCGCTTCTATTGGTCATAGCGTGATGTTATATAGCCTGTACCCTTCCTCGATAAATGGACTATCCAAAGCAAAAATAATTTTTCAATTCGAGCCGGTAGTTCCTGAGATTAGCGCGTTCAACCAAACAAACAATCAAACAAACCCTTCTGCTTTCAAATATTAGTATAGATTTAAAAAACAAACAGTATTTGTGTAGTGTATCAACTATCTGGTGTCCACAATACAAACATCGTAGCTTAGTGTGACACTGAATGGCGCTGTGTGTAATGACCAGCGGTATTTATTTATTTATGATTGTATGTGTGTCTGTTGTGACTGAAATGAATAGTAAATGGACAAAGAGGATTAAATTGGATATACATTGAAATTCAAAAGCTTGTAGCGTCACATCCCTAGCGCGAGCGACGCACATCACTACACTCTAAGCCGCCCAGGCGCCGCAGGGGAAACACCGCGGCGCGGGGGCGAGAGGAAGCGCAGCGACGGCCAGTCGACCGGCGCCCGCGCCAGTGCACCGCCAAACGCCTAAGACGACACCCGCCGTCACTCCGCGCGACCGCACTAGACTCGCGTGTACATAATAATATATTTTGCTCTGTATTCTTTTTATTCACATTACATTCTCTGTACATAATCTTCGTCTCATTTTTATCTCCGACATCACCCCCAAAGTGGTGACCCGCGACTAGTAGGTGTTAGGCAAATAAAGAAACTGACCACGCCGCGCTGCATATAAATCTACATAATGGCTAACAAGGACGAGTTTCAAGACTGCACGGCGTCCGTGGACCGCGTGACGGTGAAGCTGCCGCCATTTTGGGCCGACGACCCGGAGGTGTGGTTCTCGCAAGTCGAAGCCCAGTTCGAGACTTCTGCAATAAAATCGGACAACACAAAATTCAATATGGTAATACAGCACTTAGAACAAAACTACGCCAAGGAGGTACGCGACATAATCCTACATCCACCCACTACCGGGAAATATGACAAGGTAAAAGCTGAATTAATTAAACGGTTAACCATGTCCCGTGACCAGGGCATACAGCAAGCACTTTATTTAGAGGAACTAGGAGACCGCAAGCCCTCCCAATTTTTACGTGCGTTAAGATTGCTTGCAGGGTCGGACGTGCAGGATGAATTTTTATTTAGCGTGTGGTCAGGCCGCCTACCTACACAGGTTAAGGCTATTTTAGCCGCTCAGAGGAGTTTGGCCTTAGATGAAGCAGCCGACATGGCTGATAAAATTTGCGAGGTGATGTCGCTAAACACGCAACAAATAGCTAGTACAAGTAAAGCCAACGCTTCACATTCAAACAATTCTGATGACATGTTACAGAAATTAGAAGAACGCGTCATGGCACGCTTACAAAATGGCGTCATGCAACAATTGGCGCAACTAAGCGTGGGGCAGCAGACACGTGGTCGCACGAACCGAAGACCTGGTAACAACCTCAGGAACCGTTCCCGGAGCCGCAGATCGTACTCACAGAGCCGGACTCCAGGTATTTGTTGGTATCATGATAAATATGGCGGGGAAGCGCGCAAATGTATTGCGCCATGCGGTTTCAAGGCGGGAAACGCTCCCGACGGTCAATAGAAGCGGCGTCTGACTGTCTACAATCCACCAGCCGCCTTTATGTTACTGACAGAAAAACCAAGGTACAATTTTTAATAGACACCGGTTCGGATCTTTGCGTATTACCAAGGAAATTCCTAAAATCGCAGGCTAAGCACACCACGCTAACTAAATACAGCTTAGTCGCCGCGAACGGCACCATCATTCGAACGTACGGTTGCTTAAAGTTACACCTGGACCTGGGACTACGCCGCGATTTTTCCTGGAATTTCGTGGTTGCTGACGTGGACAAGCCAATAATAGGCGCTGACTTTATGTCATTCTATAACTTGCTCGTTGATTGCAGAAATAAGCGGTTACTGGACGGAGTAACTGACCTCTCGACACCTGGAGTGCCAACTGCAGCTAAATGTCACAGCATCAAGGCTATTTCTGGCACCACTGAATACCACAGACTGCTCTCACGGTACACAACTTTGACTAAACCTGCTGGCATACTAAAAGAGGTAAAGCATTCAACTATACATTTTATACGTACTACTCCGGGACCGCCTGTTTTCTGTAGGCCTCGTCGGCTTGCACCAGACCGCTTGAAAATAGCAAAACAACAATTTGAAGAGATGATTTGTGACGGAACTGCACGCAGATCTGATTCACCTTGGGCTTCAGCGTTACACCTGGCTCCGAAAAAGGATGGATGGAGACCTTGTGGGGATTACCGAGCGCTCAACGCTCGCACAATTCCAGACCGGTACCCGATCAGACACATAGAAGATTATTCCTTGATGTTAGAAGGTAGCTCCATATATTCAACCCTTGATTTAGTCAAAGCCTACCATCAAATACCAGTTTACCAGGAAGATATTCAGAAAACTGCGATTACGACCCCTTTCGGCCTGTTTGAGTTCCCCAACATGTCGTTTGGTTTAAGAAATGCAGCCCAAACTTTCCAACGCTTCTTAGATGAGGTGCTGCGGGGATTAGACTTCTGTTTCTCATATATTGACGATATTTTGGTCTTCTCCAGGAGCAGAGCAGAACACTTAGAACATCTGGAAAAACTTTTTGAACGTTTAAGTAAATTTGGAATACTTTTGAATGAGAGTAAGTGTTCTTTTGGGCAAGAAGAGGTCACTTTCCTTGGATACACCGTGTCTGCCAAAGGTACACGGCCCCTGGACGACAAGATCAAAACAATCCAGGATTTTCCACCACCAAAAACTGCAAAAGGCCTACGTCGTTTCCTAGGCATGATTAACTTCTACAGGCGTTTCTTACCGCATGCTGCCGAAGCACAATCACCTCTGCATGATATGCTGTCTGGTCCAAATGTCAAAGGCCCAACAGCCCTGACCTGGACCACAGAACAGTCTATTGCCTTCGAGAAATGCAAAACTCAGCTGTGCAATGCAACTCTGCTTTCACACCCTGTACATGACGCACCGCTTTCTTTGACTACTGATGCTTCTAACACTGCTCTAGGTGCTGTCTTGCAGCAAAGAATCAATGATGAATGGCAACCACTTGCTTTCTTCTCGCAAAAACTATCAAAACCACAAATAAAGTACAGCGCTTACGATAGGGAATTGCTCGCAATATATGAAAGCGTAAAACACTTCAAACACATGCTTGAAGGCCGCCACTTCATAATTTTCACGGATCACAAACCCATCACTTATGCCTTTCAACAGAAAGACCGAAAATGTACCCCACGCCAGTTTAATCATTTAGACTACATTTCTCAATTCACTACAGATATCCGGCACATCGCAGGCCAAGACAACCTGACTGCCGATACCCTCTCCAGAATTGAGGCCGTCTCTACGCTCGACCTGTCTACGCTGGTGCAGGCACAGAAAAAGGACCAGGAGCTGAAGAACCTTTTATCGGGTAGCACTTCTTTAGACCTACGTCTGGTTCCGATCCCAGGTACGAAATTTGAACTTTTTTGTGATGTCACACAAACCAAGCCAAGACCTTTTGTCACAAGAGATCATCGAAGGACCATTTTTGACCAGCTACATGGTTTGAGCCATCCAGGGGCAGCCGCTACAGCAAAACTGGTCACTGAGAGGTTCGTCTGGCCCTCCGTACGGAAAGACTGCCGTGCCTGGGTTCGAACCTGCGAGGACTGCCAACGTAGCAAAGTTCAGCGTCATACATCTGCACCACTAGGGAAATTTAATCTCATTGGAACTAGATTTTCTCATGTCCACATTGACCTAGTAGGACCACTCCCACCTTCTGCAGGCTACAAGTATTGCTTAACAGCTATTGACAGGTACACCAGGTGGCCTGAGGTTACACCAATTGAAAATATCACTGCAGAGACAGTCGCCAAGGCATTTTATGAAACCTGGATTACTCGGTTTGGTTGTCCGGAAACCATAACAACTGATCAAGGGCGACAATTCACTTCCCAGATCTTCAAGGCGCTGAGTGAGCTGTGCGGGGCCCAGCTGCGGCACACAACAGCATACCACCCGCAGGCCAACGGCATGGTGGAAAGACTGCACCGCACATTGAAAGCTGCTATCATGTCACACAGCACTCCCCACTGGTCTGACGTGCTACCTACAATTTTACTTGGCATGAGGGCGTCTTGGAAAGAAGACCTACAGTGCTCGGCCGCTGAGCTAGTGTATGGTGAGACCTTGAGGATGCCTGGTGAGTTCTTTCATTCAATATCAAACACACGAGTACCACCAGCAGACTTCATCCACGACCTCAGACAACACATCTCTCGCCTCAGACCTACACCTGCATCCAGGCATGGAACAAAGGCAACTTTCGTTCACAAAGACCTCAAGGTCTCTGAGTTCGTTTTTCTGAGAAAAGATGCCCTGCGTGGAGCATTAGAGGCACCATACACTGGCCCACATAAGGTCACAGCAAGGACAGAGAAAACTTTCACTTTACTGTTAAACCGAGGACCTGTGACTGTTTCAGTTGACAGAGTGAAGCCAGCCTACATAATGGCTGATGATGCAAAGATTGGCAAACCGATCGACGACCAGCCAGTTAGGACGACACGTTCAGGTCGTCGAGTTAATTTTCCTAATTATTTACAGAACTTTGATTCTCCAAGGGGGGTGGTGTAGCGTCACATCCCTAGCGCGAGCGACGCACATCACTACACTCTAAGCCGCCCAGGCGCCGCAGGGGAAACACCGCGGCGCGGGGGCGAGAGGAAGCGCAGCGACGGCCAGTCGACCGGCGCCCGCGCCAGTGCACCGCCAAACGCCTAAGACGACACCCGCCGTCACTCCGCGCGACCGCACTAGACTCGCGTGTACATAATAATATATTTTGCTCTGTATTCTTTTTATTCACATTACATTCTCTGTACATAATCTTCGTCTCATTTTTATCTCCGACATCACCCCCAAAAGCTAAACGAAAATAATACATTTACAATTCCAATTAATGACTGGTCAGTGTGTTAATTAATTTATCATCAGTTGTCACTACAGTACAGCTTTTATTATTACGTAAAATGAGAAAGGTTTGTTAAAAAGGGTAAAAGAAGACTAAAACCTAAACTTTTTCTGTTCTTCCTTTCTAAAAGCTTACCAAAATGCTACTCAAAATATATTTCAACAATTTATCACTAGCTCCAAGTGTATTTTAAACGTTTGTGCTTCGTGAGGTAGCGAACTGTCATGTTACGAATAAAATACCTGAACAACGTGGATATATGAAGTTCCTCGACTGACGCATGTATAAATATCTCTTTATATAATAATATATTCAGAAGAAGATAAACATATCGTATTTTATCACAGAATTTGAGGTAGAAATAATATTTATGATCTTTGAGAAGTTTGTCAGCCCACACAAGTTGTCAGAATGCCGCGTTTATCACACAGAAGAAGGTCCGGGGGTGGTGGGTGTGCTTTAGTTTTAATATTATTAATGTTTTATTTAAAAAAAAAATCTTCATTTTGTGGGACATTGCCGCGGGGGCTGTCCGACCGTCTGGCTATAGATGTCGTCTTTTTAGAGCATAAGGTAAAAATAAAAGGCGACTGGTGGTTGTCAGATCTAAAGAATTTAAGATGTCACTTACTAAAACTGAGGTTTTAAATAGATAAGGTAGGATTTGGAGGCGTTTCTGAGAAATTTACATAAGAAATCCACATAGAAAGATTGGTAGGCTACGTGGAGACAATAGCGTGGACGACAAAAAAATCTAATAAATCCGTCACATACATCATCATTATCATCATTTCAGCTGAAAGACGTCCACTGCTGGAAATAGGCCTCCCCCAAGCGCCTCACATTGACCGGTCCTGCGCGATTTGCATCGGACAGATACCAGCAACCTTCAGCAGGTAGACCGTGTAGTCCGTGACATAGATATCCAAAAAATATTTGATACGTGTTTTTTTCATTTTTAATATAAACAAAATTTGAAGACGATACTGTGCATCACCTCGTGTGACGTCACATTTCGATACATTTTCCAGAAAAGTGACGTCATAAGCCCCCACATGATTTTTGATGCATTTTATCTTCGTCATTTTTTATTCATTTGATTTGATAAAACAAAAAACACGTTCCTATCCAATATTTTTTGATAATCTAACTGACGGAACAAACAAAAATCATATTTTTTTTGTCAGTCGACATCGCTCAATAGCAGACTGATTTTTTAAAAGGTAAATTATTTGAAATCAAAATTATTGCTACGTTTTCTTCAGAAACAAAACACAAGTTACGAACAATTAAATCCAGAACAAAACTACTTGAGCCAAATTCAAATGATAAAAATATTCTGTATAAAATCTTGCTTTCAAAACTTGGCACCCCTTTTCATAGATTGTCACGTACTTTTGTTTTTAAATCTTTTGACTTACAAACGACATCCTTGACAATGCACTGCAAAGAAGTAAGTTTGTAACGAGAAATAAAGTTAAAATGAGCTCCTATCGTGAAACGATGTACGGGCTTCTAGGGTTCTCTACTAAATAGAGGTTCGACTTTCCACTACATATATCGCCTATTCTATTTTAAAACTACAGAAATACGGCATTTGTGGCTTTGCATCCCTTTTTCTTTTTTGCTTTTAGGTTACAAGTATAGGTACAATTCGATCTATTCCCATCCAATACCAAGAGCTAATACCATTTGGTATTAGTTTATTTCCGAATTTATTTTCTATTCCCAACGAGTACCACATTTTAAAACCAATACCAAAACAAGTTTGCAGAAATTAGGTACAGTAAGGTTCAGTAAAATTAAAATGCTTTGAGTGATTTTAAGTAATGTTTAATCAAGATTAGGGTTTGAATATAAATATTGTTTTTTTTCTTTTAATTTGTCATTTTTTATATGGTGATGATATAATTGCGTATCTTAGTAATAGTAATAAATCACGTAAAAAATTGGCAAAAAATCGAATATGAATAGTTAAAGTACTGATAATCTAACAAAATTATAAAATATCACAAATAATCAACTTTTAATAAAACAATGTTTTTGGCAAAAACTTCAAAAATGGATATTTTACTTAAATCTAACAATAGTTATAAAATATCACAGATAATCAACTTTTAATGTAACTATTTGCGTATATTCATAATAATAAATCACGTAAAAAAATTCAAAAATCGAATATGAATAATTTACTTAAAATCTAACAAAATTATAAAATATCACAGATAATCAACTTTTAAAATAATTATGTAGCTTAGTAGTTTATAAATCAGCATTTTTTTGGCAAAAAACATCAACAATTTTGAATTTACTTACAATCTAACAATAGTCATAAAATATCACATGCAATCAACTTTTAAAATAATTATGTAGCTTAGTAGTAATAAATCAGCATTTTTTTTGGCAAAGACATCAAATATATATAATTTGCTAACATTTAAAAGTAGTAAGCATTTCTGGTAATAATCAGCTTAATTTTAAAATTTCGCCAAATAGAAGTTAGACCTTTAATTTTTCGTTCATGGAGTTGGTCAGTAACGTATGTGATCCACCGATTTTTCGCTATAGTTTCCGTTGCACGTCGCTTTGCGTCAGGTGCATTGCTCATGTATTGATTAACAACTACAGATTGCAAATCTGCGTCTTCTTTCAGAGCTTTTAGAAGCTGAAATAAATTGGCATTTTTGGGCACAGAGGAGTTTAATTTCATATGCCAAGACTCTACGGAATTCGTGGTTCGATGGCGTTCACCATAAACACACCAAGTGTCTACAAAACTCTCGTCTTCCAACCATTGCGACACCATGTAGTTATTAAATGCTTCAATTGCGACACTTTCAGGACTATCTTCCATAATGTAGCACCAGTCTTGTGATATTAAGTCTCGCGGAAGTAAAGGCAGTAAAGATGAAAGTCTTACATGTCTTCGGGTGATAGCATCTTTAGTCAGATTCAGATCTTTTGCTTTTTTTCATACATTTTTGGAGTAACACCCTGTTACCTCAACTGAGGGAAAGACAGCTGAAATGGCGTATAGTATGTAAATGTTAGAAAATATAATAAAACTTTGTGTAACTGAGTGTACAAAAAATTCCGTTTTGGTATTCGTTAGTAATACATTTTTTATTTAAAAAAATATGGTACTCGTTGGGAAACGAAAATAAATTCGGAAATAAACTAATACCAAATGGTATTGTGTCTTGGTATTGGATGGGAATAGATCTACAATTCATATATAACTATATTTTATCTGAATTTTATACTATTTTATTTTTCACAAAACTTTTTCATACTTGATGGAAAAGTTCACAGTATTTGTGAGTTTTATTGAATTTTCTTTGTATCATATACAGTCATGCTAGATTCACTTCTTGTAGATGTCAGAAATATTGTAATTTTTTATTACGTCTAAACTGATCTACAGTCACAATGTAGATCAGTTTACTGAAATAAAAAATTAAAAAAAGATCCTAGAAATTGTCACGGTAATATGATTGAACCAAACCATCATACTTTCATTAGTATGGTGGTTGTAATAGTCAGTATTGACGTTGGTAGGCAGATGTCATTATCTGCCTACCAACGTCAATACTGACTTGGGCTTCTCTAAATAAGCCACATATAGGCAGGTAGTAACTAATAGTTATTTGCAGACGCTACCAATAGCCGTGACTCAGCGAGCGCCGAAATTTGTGGTCCGCACTAATAGGAGCCTGGTAAACCGTATGGATTTCTAATCAGCACTCCGGTGCTATTGGTTCTGTATGAATTTTGGAAGTGTATTGTTGGGATCTTATCGGTTAATTAGTGATATTAAGGACGCACTAACATTTTTTTACAAATAGTAGTGTTTTTCAGGTACCATTTTAATGTAGAAGCTATCACAAATGTACAACGACGGTACTGAGTCACAGTAACGAAATGCATTTTCAAAGGTCCAAGTATTCTTTCGGAGTCAATTTTAATAAAATTAAAAAAT
Organism: Xestia c-nigrum; assembly: GCA_916618015.1. Classification (NCBI taxonomy): domain Eukaryota; kingdom Metazoa; phylum Arthropoda; class Insecta; order Lepidoptera; family Noctuidae; genus Xestia; species Xestia c-nigrum. The sequence continues at coordinate 18,650,699 of OU745247.1, read as the reverse complement.
AATATCAAGCACCTAGATTATTTAGGTGAAGTATAAATTCCAGCACTCAGAGTTGTTCAATGTGTGCGTAGTGCGCACGCGTGGTGTTGCTGTGTGCGGCATTAGATACCTAAATTTGAGTTAAACGAAAGTGTTACAGCGTCCTTAAAGCAAGCTCTGATGTTATCCTGGGTTGGTGTTGAGTACCTTGATAATGACACAGCTTCGTATCGCTTTTTTCGGATGGAAAGTCATCAAATGACTCGTAATAAAGGGCGAGCCTATTGCCATCAACCGGACCTACATTCCGTGGCTACTACTGAGAGTTAAAAAAAAAACAAAAAAATAAAAATTAGAACTTGAACCCAGGACATGCTTAGCACCTGCGCTTGCGACCACTGGACCATCGAGGTAGTATTTATTTCATCTACAGTAAAATGGGCCTTTTGGGTTTTTGGGAGCTATTTGGTCCCATATAAACCAAAATTTGATTGGGTATTTCCTGCAGGATTTTTCAGTAGCCTCCAATCAAAGTTTTCCTAGACATTGTAAAATAACTTCTACCATACACCAACCAATATTCTGGGTCATCCTAAATAGCCCCCAAAACCCAAATAGCCCCGTTTTACGGTACTTATTTTATCGAAACATAAGTGTATTGATACCGATTTCATGTCAACACTAGCATGAGTTTTATTGAATTACAATCCTTCAATTCCCAATAAAAGTTCCGAAGAAGTATTTCGCAGTTTCTTACAGATTTTTAGTTCCAGAGTTTCAGTAGAAAATGAAATACAATTTTCAATTCTGTCAGGTATTTCATAATCCGCTGAAGTTGAGGTTACTCGCGGGATATTTCCCTCTAGCCCCGTCCGTCTTTTCTAAGAGTTGTGAAACTTTATTATGAATTTAGTTCGGTCTACTCCCAGTGCATCTGAGAAGAGGCATGGAGATAGATTTCCGCTCTAGAGGTTAAAATCGAAGACGGGTCATTGACTTTAGGTTTGTCTATCCTGTAAGTACCATATTGAATTGGCAAGTATGCAAAACTTTCTCGATAGTTTTCATATGACTTTGAGAAATTAAATGATATTGTTAGCATCTATTCACAAAGTTGAGGCCATTTACAATTTAGATTGACAAACTTCATGAATATTATTGAAATCCTTACGTATCCTCGCTTACACGTGTTTAATTTGCCGGTACAAATACGATGTTTTGAACTTTGTAATTGAACTCAATTATTTAATTTAGACACGTGTAGGTAATCTAATTGACCTTTGTTACTCATGAATTACAAAAGCTTATGTAGATATCTGCTGTCAAAAGTTGCGATAAGTCCAATAAAACTTTTCCGAAAAAGATTACCATAAAACGCCAAACAGGCTTTATATTTATAGCTATCTATTGTCGATTCACCTTTTTGTCTTTTCCATTTCCAGGATAGACCTTTAAAAGGCAAGATGGATGGGACAGGAGCACTCCAGTATAATAAAAACGGAATTCCTTCATTAACGCCAAGAGGGATCTTTAGACCGTCGACGGGGTACCGGCTTTCTTAAGGATTCTTCTAACTTAAATCACTTTCTAAGAAGTGCCCTAAAGTTTAATTGTTAGCCAGAGTTGCTTCACTTTCCGAATTCTTGACCACGTATAATTTAAACGGTGGGTAATTGAATGTTATGGTCGTAGACCCTTATTTGCTGAAGAATGGAATGATCAAAGAAGGTGAATACATGAATGGAAGATTTATCAGGGCATTTTACGTTCTTTAAAAAGATGGTAAAGCCTTTTTTCTAACCGCATTGAATTTATATATAAATTGGACGACATAAATTTCTGAAAATAACCGATAAATTCTTATTAAAGGCTGGTCTCAGAAATGCTTAATTATACTTACGACTCGAATGGCGTAGTGGTAGTGAGGCTGCCTTTACGTTCATAGGGTCCTGGGTTCGAATCCCGGTAGGAGTAAATGTTTGTATGATGAGCATGGACATTTGTTTCCGAGTCATGGATGTTTATATGTATAATAAGTATGTATTTACAAACAAAAAAGTATATATGCATTATATCAACTATCTGGTGTACACGACACAAGCCTTGCTTAGTGTGGAACTAGATGGCGTTGTGTGTTAATGTCCAGCGGTATTTATTTTAATTTATTTAATTTAAGGATGTGCTACAGAACATGAAACAGAACAACTGTCTGCAAGGGATCACCATTGCACCTAAGGCGATTCTGACACGACACCGCTCGTCCGCGCAGTCTGGCGGAGATGGCGATCCTGTGGCGCGCCGCGCGGAGAGGTCCCGAGCGCCGCTCGTCCGCGCGGTCGGACGGCGTGCGCGGAGTTCAAGCCAATCTGTTGTGAGATCCGCTCACCACGGGTTGCGGGCCTGTTCGAGGGTTGCGGGCCTGTTCGAAAGAGATACCGCGGCCCCGGAACGTAAAAGGCGAGGAAGGAACATGGATGGTTTTTAGTCAGTAAGAGTCTGACACTCCCTCCCGCTCCGCCCAGAGTGGGGGGGGTCATTTGATGATTTCCCATCCTTAAAAAAAAAAAAAAAAAAAGATCCGCTCACCACCCGACCGCAAAGAGTCCTCTGATACTGATACTGTTATCCTGCGTCATCCCACTACATGGGCAAGAACCTCTTTCCGTGACTTCCAATTGTTTCTACTTACGGCTAACGTGAACCACTGGTCGTAGTTTTTGTTCAGCTCGTCCCCCATCTTTTACAAGGTCTGCCTTCTGAGAATCGTCTAACTGCGAAAAATGAATTACCATTCCCATACAAAATATTCAAATGCTTGACCCAAAAGTATTTATATATTGAGAGCATCACGTTGAATATTAAGAGTGACACAAATCTGAAATATTTAAAATACTTCCTTCCATCACTGTCATACATCTTCTAACAAGCACAAAAATGTTCCACGAAAATAATTTCTGTTTATTTCACAGCAAATCCTTTGAAGTCTTATAGAACGGTCGGAAGATTCCGACTTTATCCTTCGCTACCGAAAGTGGATTTAGTTTGATTTACTAAAGTATGTCGGTTTGGTTTCTACTTTCTTTTAATCTAGATATATCGGGTTTGAGGAAATGTAGCGGTGTACCTTTTTTGAGGAATTTATTTTCAGCCTGAAATGGAAAAATAATAAGAAGTTTTATATTGAATACTTCTTTTACTTGAATACGTGTTCTTGAGTGGAGACCTCAATACTCAATACTTTATTGCATTCCACATGTCGCCGTCCCCGGGGAATAAAATGGTAATGTGCTATAACGATAGTTTTAAGTTTATTGCATATTCGATATTTAGAGGTCCGATTACACTTGGTCAATTTTTTTCAGACATTTCCTACGGTTATTGTAGAAATTACGAGATTTTCATATGTATCGTAATAAATTAAACAATATTATTTATTAATATGCTTAGTAGACTTTTTGCAACGAATAAAATTGTTAGAGACTATTACAATTCTTTCGATAAGTTACATTTCCAGTAAGATGCTCTTACCATTATATTCGCGGGAAAAAAAGACAACCTAATTTGCGTAAAGCTCAATACAATTTTATTCCGGTAACAACAATTTTATTTTAATATCGTTAAGTTTTTTACGATAAATTTTATTACAAATCAAAAAAAGTAATATCGATTACTGTATCCGAAAACTAACATATTTTCTGTAATCGGTATTAAAATTTACCACTGAACAAAGAGAAAGTATATTTCCGACATTTTATCAACTCACAGATGTTAAACCTGTAACGCGAATAACTTTAGATGGAAAAACAATAGAACACAAACCATAAAATACTCAATTCCTTCAGACGACTTAAATAATAATATTAACGTTTGCAAAACATACTTTTTAAATACTATAAAAATATCCAAACAAACCGTTTATACCGCATTAGAAAAATTAAAAGAGACGGAAGTTTAATCGACAAAAGGGGAATCCATAAAAACAGGCCCCATAAGATGAGTGATCTACGAAAGAAAGCGTGATGGCGCATATTAAAATATTTCCTGCTGTAGAATCCCACTATGTCACGCTTCATATCTTTCCTCACATAGTGGGACACTATGTCAGGAAAGATATTATAAAGCGACACTATTTATCAGAGCACCTAAACATTTCTAAAATGTACCGATTGTATGAAATCTGGTTCCCCAATCAACATTATTCTGCAGAACACTAGGCTTCTTTTGGGACAAGCCCGCCACACACGCCCAAACCACTGTAACTCCTGAAAGCCAGAATCAACGGTGACCTACCAGAAAAGCGCCGAGACAATGAAGCTCTTAACTGTCTTGGATCCCGCAACGAAATGAATCAGAAAGTATAGCGGAGGAGCAAGAAAATAAACTGTAATTTCCACTTCCATCCATATCAGCAGGATATGTTTTATTACTCGTTCTTTAAACCATAGAAAGATTCATGCGGAATCTGCTCCCAAATTGATCAAGCTAATGAAAAGTATATTTATTTTGATGGTACATTATTCCTAATTTGCTAAAATAAACTGAACTAACTAACTTAAACTAAAAACTTAAAAAATGGCGTCAAAAAACTCCTCCTCAACGCTGTCAACTGGTAATATCCCCAAGAGACTGGCAGCGTTACCACGCTGAATGGCAACGCTAAGCCTTTAGCCGAGGTAAAAGCTAGCCCTAGGATTACGGGAAGTGTCAACTAAGCGTTTTGATGTACTATGCTATGAGCACTCGGAGAGTTTAGTCCTAGAGTTTCAACCCCAAACGGAAATATAGTTACCAATAAGGTTACTATACTTTCGCCGCTTGAGGTTCTACGCAGCCCCAGCGGTAGCCCCCGCACAGCACGATGAACTAGGAAGATTGGAAGTCGCAAGAGTATCGACACATGTTGCTTCCCACACTAGAGGCCTACCCATCTTCCATGGAAACAAAGACATGCCGTCAGGGGTCTTGCCATCGTCGCGTGCCAAACCATGGGGTTCTAATAATGCTGGAAAGCCGACGGTGACTAGAGATCGACGGATGATGTCATTCAAGTTCGCGTGCCGTGCAAAACGGCCCGCACTTCGCCTGCATGACAGGCCGTGGTGTTCGAGGCTGTACACAACTTTACCACAGTGACAGCGATGAGGAAAATAACATGGGGCGCCTAGGCGTAGAGCAACAGCAAGGCGGAAAGTGGTGCCGTCGAGCAACGTGTCTGAGCTCGACGACACAAACACGAAAATTACAAAAAAACAAGCCTCAATTGCAGCAGAAGCTGAATCAATCAAGTTGCATTTGAGACAAGCTTATGATCAGCAAATACCTATAAGTAAAGCGCTACATGCAGATTTATTAAGTTTGTGTAATATTGATGCAATCACACAGCACTACCATGCGTTTTATTACTCTCTCACGAGGTGCGAGGGTAACCCGAACGAACATTCAGACTCTGAAATCTCTGAGAATGTACACGACACGGAGTATAGCAACTACCGGTATCAGCTTCTTAAAAAATAAGAAGTAAGTACTTTGAAGTACAGAGTTCCTAATTATTTTGCTGATTTCCTACACAGTTGTTAAAAATTATGAAAAATAAAAAAAATATAGACAAAAATTGTTATTTTTCTTCGCATATTACCTTGCACAAGTACAAAACATTTATTCAGTATTTGATACTTGCCTCCAGTTAGTCCAATAAATTTTCCATAGAATAAACACGTAAGTTGCTAATGCTGTAATCTGTAATTGATTGCTTCCCAGCGAATAAAATGGTAACAGTACATTACGATATGGGATCCTTTTACAGTTTATCGACCAATAACATAGCAATACATTATTACGGTAACGTATTACATGAGATTTGACGCGAATAATATCGTAATGTTGCTTTACAGTTAAAGTATGTGCCTTTAATTCATGGTATAGTTATTTAAATTAATAACTGCATTTCTAATAAAGATAAATTATTTAATATAGTTTACAATGTTTTTGTAAAAAATCACCTTTCTTTTGGTATTAGAACAATCCCGCTATGTATATTAGTTTATGAGATATTCACAAAAAAACGTTTTTTATTTTTCCTGTAAAATTTAGTTTTTACGATTACCATTTTATTCCCCGGGGACGGCGATGTATTCTTAGGTAGTAAACTTATAACTAGATCACATGGAGGGAAAAATTAAACACAATTTCATTCAAATTACTTTTCTTGATTGATACAAAGTAAAAATTCAACGTAGCTATTGAGTATTATTGATACGGATCACCAATAACAGGAAGTATTTTATTCGAAACAAAATATTTTTTGTCAAAACGAAGCATGTTCCCGCTATATTTCTTCTGTTGTCCATTTCCCCTGGAACCGTCGAGGTTCATTAATCAAAACTCGATTTATAAGTCGAAAAAGTTGTTAAAATCTGAGCTCTCTCAACGTTTATTCCTTTTGTCTAACAAGGGCTGACAATAAATCGGAGTTGACAACCTTTTCAGTATTTTAAATAACTTTTAGGATTCGTATCTACATCTAAAATAAACCGTAGTGAAGAGTGAAAAGTAGTAGTGAAACTTTACGATGCCACAGACAGACAGACACGTCAAACTTATAACACCCCGTCGTTTTCGCGTCAACGGTCAAAAATAATAAAAATTATGTGAAAATAGTAACATCAGTTACAACAATTATTGCTAATTGTTACCCAAACAATACTATAGCCTAGGTAACGTATGTTATTAATAAAAAAACTAATTTCATACAACAACCATGAGAAAGAATATGGAACGGAGCAGCCCACTATATTTCGACAAGTATGTATTGTACACAAATTGTGTTGGAACACGCGATATCTCAATACCTTTGCGTTCCTGAATGTGATGATTAATCGACCGGCCACCGCGTGCTTTCTGTATTCTAATTGGCCGGTCGGCGAGTCTAACAAATTACTTTTTCACGAAATACAAAAGATCCATTATCCACTCAAATTAGTTCCCAAAGGAAATCATTAATATTAATCAATGTTTCAAAGGCTTCAGTTTGTAAGCGTAAAATATCGGCTCGAAGCAAAACGATAGAGTGGGTAGTATCGATAATAAATTAATATTTTAGGTTGGGAGCTATTTCTTTTTGTTATAAAACCGATGGTTAAACGCTCTTTGATGTTCTTTCTTTGAACTACGCACACAGCATAAGTGCTCTTAAACTACTATTGAGTTGGCAAAGGATTTAAGCCAGTCAAGTGCTCCTCTTTATTTATTCCTTGTTCTTTCTAGAGCGTTTGGCGTCACGGCAGACCTCGTACAAGATAGCGGGACAGGCTGGACTAAACCTACGACTTATTTTTTTTTTAGGATGGGAAGTCATCAAATAACTTCTCCCACTCTGAGTGGAGTGGGAAGGAGTGTCAGACTTTTACTGACTGAAATCCATCCATGTTCCTTCCTCGCTCTTTATGTTCCGGGGCCGTGGTATCTTTTTCGACCAGGCCCGCAACCCCGGCAGGCTTCGGCCCTTGCGGGCTCCTCCCTTAATGCTGACCTCTTTGAGGCGCGCGTGGAACACGAACGCGCCGTCGACACGGCCTGTCGTCGTTAGACGGACGAATGGCTAGCTAGCCCCATAGCTAACCGTCCCTTTGGACGGCTAGCTATGGGGCTAGCCAATGTGGGCCTTTGCCCACATTGGCTTTTGATAGAAAAAAGTGGGAGTCATGGGGAGAGGCTATTGCCCAGCTTTTGGATGACGCAGGCTAATTATAGTACCGGTATAAATATCTTTACAGGAGTATTTGTTCGAAAATATACAAGCTAATAGTAAAACGTAATATCTTTAAAGCCAGTTCAAGCGCGAAAAACTTAATTTCCTGATAACAGCGCTCTAATTGAAAAATCATAAACAAGTGGAGCTATATTGAAAAATGTAAGTTTTAAGCTTATTTGTACTGTTTTGTGTTTGTGGGCCATTTTTAGTAAACGGTGAGTAAGTTTAGGAACTAGTGAGCCCTATAAACCGATCGATAGTAATGAGCAAGTAAGTGCTTGCTTGGGTGCTTACATAAAACAAAGATTTATAAAACTACTATACAATATCGTATACATAATCTCGTTTTCTTCACAGCAAGCTCTTTTGAATACCCAAATTATGAGAATTAAAAAAATAACATAATTCGACATATCTGAGCATCATGTCAATAAACTTAAATTTAAATTATGGAAACCATAAAGTGAATAACATTGAACTTATAAGATTTTATAACAACATTAAATAATAACAGCCGCTCGGGTTGATCTTAAGGTTTAGCCATCCTTGCCTTGGTTGTTTTGTAAATGGGTGACCAGCTTTACATACCGAGTTCCCTTCGTGCCTCGGAAACCACGTTAAGCTGTTGGTCCCGGCTGTAATTTGTAGATCTTTGATAGTCTTTACAGTCAGTGGCCCAAAAAAGTCTGACAACCAGTCTTACAAAGAGGTATCGTATTACCCAGTACTAACTGGGTTGTGGAGGTCAAATAGGCAGTCGCTTCATGTACGATAGTGGTATTCAGCTGCAACTGGTTATACTGGGAGCCGACCCCAACATAGTTGGGAAAAGGCAGGCTGAAGATGATTAGTTTCAGGTGGAGCTAATAAAAGCGTGTTTAAAAGTAGCTTTCGAATAAAATAATTATACGATACTAAAATAAGTCCAGAACTCCTCCCGACGCGAAAGTTATTTCAGTGAAAGATATAAATACTCCAGGAAAATTTTCAGATTAATCTGCAAACGAAAATAGATGATATGACTCAGTTGGAGACAGTTCTTCACTCTGCATGGTTTACAATAATCCCAGAGCCTTGAATATTTTATTAGTTTGATTAGGTACTACAGACAATGCCTAGTTGATAAGCTTCCATAACTTAGGTCTATTAGAAACAGAATCTTTAAACGGTCAGTGGATAACCAAACATACAGTGTGTTACTGGGGATTTTATTTCGCCACTTCATCTTCACAGCTAAAAATGCCAAAGAGCGGACGTTTTCAAATCAAATCAAATCATTTTATTACAGAGACAACAAAGAGATCCATAAATTGTTGGTTACAACTAAACACAACAACACGATTTATAGAGAGGACCATTCCCCTTATAACTAGATCATCGAAACTGTAGGGTATTTTTTCCCATAAATCACCGTATTATGGTGGAAGAAGTAATCAGCCTTTTGGATGCCATTGTGACTGCCCCTCATTCTGCTCAGGAGCGAGGCGGTTTACTTGCGGATGTGGCATGAAACCCCTCGGTATGAGAAAAAACAAGGCCATCGCAAAAACATCCTAAAGGATTGTTTTGGGGAATTAGTCTCTAATAAATACGTTCAAAAAGTGCTGATTATCAGTCTAATTAGAATGAATGGCATTTTGATTTTAATTAGATATGTTACGGCTAATGACGGATGTGAAGTGTAGCCCCAATGTCTTTGCTAAAATAAAAATACGACTGTTACTAGAGATTTGATGCAATCAACTTAGAAGTAGCTCATCGGGTGCTGCTCCTGCACCGCTCGCTCGGCTCGCGCGCTTTTTACAGATAAACCTATCCTGACTTAAGAAGTTGCTCAATTACTGCAATGGTCTCGGCTCTGATATTATAGGTTTCACATCTAACTTACGTTACTCTAATAAAAACACCGTTCAGTTTCAAAAATATTCAAATGATTATCAGATCGAATATCAATAATTACTCCTTGCGTTTTGGCTAATGTGAAGTACAGCCAGTAGTTAATCTTAAGTTTATTTTCATGACCATCTTAAGCCTTAACAAATGTACCAAGATAGATAGTAAATAGAGAGTAGTATATCCAGTTACATTAGTAGCGTCCTACAAATGGATCTTCCCGCTATAAATCAGTACGTAAGAAATTTATGTGTAATAAATTCCAGAACGCAAGCGCAGGTATGTATTAATAATGGCAACTGAATTAATTTCACATATGTCGGCCATCTTGCTACGCATGAAGGGTTCTTGGCTAAATTATTTGATTGCAATCTAGAGAAACGGCCACTCTTTTTCTTTTTTTCACCCACTTGGAACACTTCCAGATGTTTTCAATTTGGAAGTTTGTGAAGTAAGATATAAGATCTATGTTTCATACTTTAAGTGAGGATGTTTTTCTTTATGATTGAATTCGTAAAATAAAACATATTTTCTCCGTGGAAGGATGGCTGACTTGCACACAAGATACATCTTGCATCAGAAATTAACAACACCAAAGTATTCACGCTATCAAGAATTCTACCTCCTAGTAAAATGCACAGCGAAGAAAGTTATCGGATACAAACTGTCCTCAAGTTAACGTGCTTGTTGAATAAACAGCACAACTTTACCGTATCCTAAACAATAAGTATACAAAGGAGAACATAAATTGGGCAATGCACTAGAGTGTAGCTCTACGACAATTTGGATTACCATGCGCCAGAAATTCAAATCGTTCTAGAGACACGGAGGTAGGTAGGTAGGTAATAACTAGATGGTGAAAGCTCGCTAACGCGGTCATACGTCATCCACACTGCTATCACGGTTCCGCAGTGCCGTGTTTGCCGACGGAACCCTACTCGGCTGCTCCCAAGTTTATCCCCAGGCTGATAAAGTGCCCGGACTTCTGATCGTTAGATTCAAAAAGTTTTAGTGCTAATGAAAATTAAATGGACGGTCTAGATTTTAGATAGGCTCGATCATGCTATAGAAAATGTATTTTTGTTTAATAAAACTAAAAGCATAAACACAAATTAAATACAACCGTATTTCTACTGTTTTGGAATAAACGTAAATAACGCTGTCAAATATAAATCAAAAGCAGGCGAGGTCATGGACGCGACGCAAAATCATTCCAATTATTAATAAATTTCAGGTATTCCAATTACATCACGAAATGAAAATTTAATACCTAATTTCGACGCGTATCAATCATATCATAACGCAACGATAGAATTCACGATTTCATCCGAGTATTAATAATGTAATTTACAATCATGGCTCTCCGGAAATGTGAAGATGGGACCACAAAACAGATGGTCACAGAAGGATTATTACTAACTCAATATATTAAGTAAAAACGCACGCACACGGACACATTTCGTGGACAGCAATGGTGTATGTGCATTTGCTACTGGAATTTGGTTGAGTTATCCGTACTCTTCTATCTGTGCGTGCATTTTGCTCAAGGACCTTCTATTCATACCTATCTCTTTTGTAAAGGGTCGCTACGAAGTCCGCGTTAATCCAAATCCAGTTTCGTAACAAAGACAAAGGGATGTATTGGAAATATAATGGAAGAGACGTCACTTTCATTAATGCCGAACAATTTTAGTTGATTGGGGTCCTTACTGGAAGAAATGGGATCGGGGGCATCGCTAATACAATATTAATTTGGGAAAGAAAGACAAATTGTAGTTGAATGGGAGTGGGATGAAGTTATCGAGGATATAGGGGTCCTGAGATAGCAAACATGATTTCTTTTAGTTCGAAGATTTTCTTTTTCAATGTAACTATTGATTGTTATTATAGGGGACGGAGTATATTTTTATACGAGTGTCGCAACTCTTCAGCAATAACATCTTTGTCATCATTTCCAGATATTAACGTCTTCATAAATTATTGACCGAAAGGTTATATTTTAAGTATGTTAATTCAAGGGGTAATATTTGAAACTACCGATCCGATCCCGAAAATTCTTTCACAAAATACTTATACATTATTGCCAAACGTGAAAGGAGTAGTAGCGTAGAGCTTTTCTCTGACCAGAAAGCAAGTGAAGTCGCAGGCAAGCGTATATCTTACATTTATTTAAGACCCGATTTTACCTTGAACAACTTGGTAGCAAAGACGTTGCTTCAGAAGCGTAACCAACAATTTATCTCACTTCGCAACAAGCGAGTTCAACAAAAGACAAAACTCTCTGTCGCGTCGTCACGAAGAGACAGAGAACCTTGATGTTCAATGCACGATCAAATAGCTTTCAAATAGCTGCTGTAGACAGTGCATTTGCCGTGCCGTATCCATTTGGTGGAGCTCCAAGACATTCGTCAAATAACTGGGAGGATCCGGGAGACAACGTGTTCCAGATATCTTGGGAACAAGTGCTACATGATTCGTAACACTTGTAATTCAATTTATGTTTGCAGGAACACCGCGTTAAATGTTCCAAGCTGAATCAGTGACGATTAATTTGGGTATACGGGTAGGTAACGGAATTTCGCGAGGGTGGTTTCTGGTACAAATTGGGGTACTTACCCAAAAGTTTTATGCAAATTGCTGGAAACAAATAAAGATTTTTGAACGTAAATCTGAATTCTTTTGTGTTTCCACTTTTCACAGGTTCAATCAGACGTTCTTAATTTTATTTTTGGCAGATTTTTGGGAATGTGTCTCTAGTTAATATATCGAAAACCAAAACCACTGTGCTCGTACCTGACTCTAAAAAGATTCCGCAACAAATCTTTTTTATGAACACGGATGAAAGAAACTATATTTTCTGATAAAAAAAATACGCCACTACGACGAATTTCTGTAGCACATCCATCTCATTTCGAAACGTGAAGGTAGCATAAAAGCTGAAGAAAAATTGGATGGCAAATAGAAATAGAAGAAGTTCGTGGTTCTTTAAATCTTTTATTAAAAGAGGTATCATATCAAGTCATGTAACGAATGCTGCTGTAGATAGAATGGATCTAATCGAGTCACAGTAATTTAGCAGATTTTTGAATTCAGAAATCATGGTTCCTCAATTGGTGAAAATGGGAAAATGGTACATTATTTTCGTTTAGTGGTGGTCATTTTAAATCAAAACACATCCCAAAAGTAGCTATCTACAAAAACAATCTGCAATTGTTTTAGGTCCCATTTGTTCCCTACTTACTGGTTCGGAACACTAAAAATCCTGTAGTATTCTGTTCGTAGATTCAGCTTGTTGGCGCAAACATTCCAATTGTCTGCACCCATTGACGCGAGTCGGGCATTCCCTTGCTTGTACCGCATTCCTCGGAACATGGCTCCTGCGGTATCGAAATACATACCTGGGTATGTAGCTTGGGATTTGGGAAGCAGATTGCGTGTACTTTAATCTTCTGGGTGTAGAATTTAATATAAGTTGTGTTTGGGTGCATTATTGTGTCAGGAAATTGCAAGAACAACATAATTATCAATTTCAATTGAGGCACTTTTGAATGGCAAGCTAAAGAAATAAATGAAATTGTTGGCAAATGGTCCATCAGCAAAGGTAGTTCTGTATGGTGAGGAATTGGCAAAAGTCTATATAGGTTTTTCTACTACCTTATGTGTAGTGATAGAATTAAGAATCTATCTAACTCCATCAAGAATTTTGGATTCCGTGAACTGAGATTTAATAAATCTAGAAAAAATAACAATAAAGCTATACTTGGCTTGTCTTGTTTTTAATATTTGATTTTTATGGTAAAATAACGAAGTGGTTTAAATCCTACCCAAAATCTGATTTCTGAGAACTGATATTTAAACTTAGGAGCAATAAAAGAAAAGCAATAGGTACTAGTTTGAGTATTGCTTTTATTCCTCACACTTATTTTATAATATCATAAATTCATAACTTTTGCATTTACCTTTATCTAATTTTAGATCCTACCTTTAATTTTAACCAAACCAAACAAACATTTTCCTGTTTTGATTAATTTTCGGAATCCGACTCTAAATTAAACCACTTAACATTAATATTTGAGGAACAAAAATCCCGTACATTTAAAATTGAGTTTGTGAAATATTAAAGGTAGAAACGATCCAATATCGGTGTAGGTTGAGTCGAATAAATTCAATCTAATCCGAATATGCGAAAGAACTGTCAGGAAACCGCAAAATAAATAAATGTATTTTCTCTCTTTCTTTCTTGAAAGCGAACCCGTATAAATTGGGGGAAATATGAGAGAGGCCCACGATAAAGTCATGGATATTATAGATGGGTCTTAGAGACTATTGAAATCAATGATATCTTTATTGCAAGATCACTAAATTGAGATCTTTTTGGGTCTCGGTGGTTACCAAACAATGATAGATTGGTGTAAAAAATATGGTTTACGATCTTCGATCAATATATTATTGATCGAAGTTTAAGATGCAATTTCGTGGAAAAGCGACCCGTTAAAGACCTGTCTGCTCATCTTTCTGATTTCAATAATTAATCATTTCTTTTTGATTTTTTTTTATGGGACTTGGTTGGACGAAATTACCAAAAAAAAAATTTTTGACAAAAAAAAATCCAGCAAAGATCACTTCCTAAAAGCAAGCCTAGCATATTCGTCTGAATTTATTTAGCCGTGAGTTAAAGGAGAGGAAGTTAGGTACATACACACTAAGGCTAAATTCAGTTAGTGTGATTCTAATCATTGTTTCTAATCCTTGTTTCAATTATAAATATATGTTACCGTAAAATTGTAAAACCCGTTAGATTGTAATCTGTCTAGTGAGATTGTAAACTCTCGAAAGATTGTCAAATGTACATACTGCTTACATATAACGCATAATTTTTCGGTAGAATAGAATCTATCGAAATGAAAGCGTAACATTGTGAAATGCATGCGACGGAAGTATCTCTGCCCCCATAATCGGGACTAGGGGCACCCCAACGTTACGTTAGTTAGGTTCCTTTAAACCCTGTAGACAGAAATAGGAGCCCCGCGTAGCGGCCTTCAAGTGTAAAATACGCTATGAAAGTATGCAGTTCTTCATTTTTCTTGCGTTCAAAGTCAATCCAGTATCAGTGACTCCAACGTAAAAAAGATTCTCCATCATCATCATCAGCCTGTTAATGTTCCCACTGCTGGGACACAGGCTTCTTCTCTATGAGACGGAATGGCCCGTAATCCACCACGCAGGCCCAGTGCGAATGGGTAGATGTCATATGTCTTCGAATGTTTTGGTTCTAGGATATTTTTTTCTCACGATGTTTTCCTTCACCATTTTGAGAGCAGTGGTGATGAAATAAGTTACACAAAGTAGTTCGCCTACCTGGGTTTCCAACTCACGACTAACTGTTCGTAAGTCGGTAAATAATAAAATTTGTTTTAATAAATACACTTGCAGATAGTAACTAAACCGAAAAACAGAAACAGTTTCAAATATACCATCACTTCGCTACAAGAAAAGTCGGAATTCACAAACTTCGCCGGCTCAAATTAGATTTCCGTGGAAACCTTAGACGTTTGATACCCGACTCGAGTATAAATAAATGTTGATCGAATAACGCCTGTCTTTCAAATCAAATAACATTTTATTAATAGCCTTGTTTCTACGAAATAAATTGAAGTGTTACTTGATTTAATAAAACGTGAGAAAAAGAAAACTAATATCTAAGAAAATACGGACGAATGCCGGCCATTTTTTTCTAAGATCCGAAAAATATTGCCGCCTTGAACCTTTGGACGGGAAGATGAAGTAGCAATAAATATGAAATTCAGAAAATCCTAGAGGATTAATTTTCTGATCTCAAATTGGGATGCGGGTGGAATGAAAACATCGCGGTTAGTCTCCTAAGGGAATGTTAGTATTTCGTATTAGATCGTGTTTTGTGTGGGTGGAGAACAAATTGAAACATGTCTTACCCAGTTCCATTATTATTAAATTGTGAGAAAATTATAAGTAGTACTCGTAAATAACCAATTACAAAGAGATTTGGAAAGAGAAAGGGGAGGCCTTCGCCCAGCTGCGGGACACACAAATAGGCAACCAAAAGAAAAAACCAAGAATCTGGTTCCTCAGCCCTATTTTTTTTTTGTAAGAGTGATCTATTTTCTTTCAAATTAAAGGTTTACGAAACGTAATATTTATAGAGCGGACGGAATATTTTCATAGCAAAATATCTTTATCCCGAATATTTTCGATGACACACGTATGCTACCTGGTAACAAGTATTTTAATAAGATTTTCTTCGTCTTATTCTGTGTATCGCTCGTAAATATTTTGAATGTCTTTGTAGGTAATCCAGTATTTCAAGTACCGGATATACTTTTCGGTCTAATAGCGTGGTCACCACTACGTTCCGCTCACCGGCAAATAACAGGAAGAGAAGTTATGTGATCAAGAGCGGGCCGTAAAAAATCGTTCGTTGCTTGGAATAATTTATTCCTTTGGCCATGAATCACTAATAGTAATGAGGTTAACCTACTTTCGAAGATCTTGTTTGACTTACCATCAATTAAGTATGGTACTCATCCTTTAGTATATATTCTTATTAATCTATACATATTGCAGTGTACCAGCTTATTGGTACAGTAATATCGTGTGTGCGGTCGAACAAGCTATTTGGTTTACAAACATTGTTTTAGGCTTTCACGGTTTAAAACTAAACTTATATTGTCACTTACGGGATATCTTCCGTGATTATTTATGGTTTTGAGCTCCCGATATCAAACAAAAATCATCATCATACAAAAATCTCCACAAAACCTGGTGATACTGTGAGTGCGTTTTGTCGTGACTTAGTGCCGAGTTCCAATAGTGCGCGTAGCAAAAGACAAAGAAAGAGGGTAGACAGATTTGTCTGCTCGTAACAATTTTATCTTCCGTCCACCCGCAGTCTCCAGTCAACCCACGATCATGGCGCTTGCAACAGCGTCAAAATATCGGGAGCTCAAAACCATAAATAATCACGGAAGATATCCCGTAAGGGACAATATAAGTTTATTTGGTTTACAGTTTAACTCACAAATTACATTTTAAAATATGTAAACCAAACAACTTGTTCGACCATACTTAGTTTGTCTATTATATTATCCTTTAACAATGATCGATCGATTGTCGAACTTCTACTTCTTTTTTATTGTCTTCATAGTATCTAACCTGATACCAGAGCTTTTATGTCACCCATGGGCCTCTGAATTTCCTTTATTTGCTATTGTTTTACTAAAAAAACTGGTTGTTTGTAAAGTCGGTTTACTGACGATAGTTGAACGTGACAACGTCTTAAGAAAATACTGATGGAATGGTAGCATTTTTTGACACCACATTCACTTTTCACTGCACTTGATACTCGATCAAAACATGTAAATGTACTATAGTATAGCAGCTGTCCACGCAGACGCATCGCTTACTCAAGTAGGAGAGAGACGGATGTCGATCGCTGCCGAACGCAAAGGCCGATTGTGCTTCTTTGTCACTCGTTCCGCGCTCTCGCTTGCACTTCAAGCCTTACATGGAACGCCTCAGAGCGATCAGCGAGGTAACGCCGCATGAGGTAACGCCGCATGGGGTAACGCCGCATGAGTCATGTTTTTTCGTGCATGCAGCCAACTCTATCGAATTATAAGACGTTGTCACGTCAAAACAAGAATTCTATAATAATGAATACTTGTTGAGGGCTAAGTTTATGTGTTTTGACGATGGTATAATTTTCTGAACAAAGAAAGCAATTTAATTATTCGGTCAATTTCAATCTTAGTCATTTAAAAATCTTTAAAAGTAAATTAAACCAACGATAGACCAAACAGTAGGTTTGCAAATGAACGAAAAGAAATGCATTCCGGCGAGCCATTCACAGAAAGCAATAAGAGAAACGGAAATAAAGCGTTCACAGTTGAATCAAAAAGGTACTGGAAGCAAACAGCAATTCTAAAGCCAAATAAAAACCAGCTAAATGGCCGCTAAAGTAATATAAATTGATAAATTGAACAAAAGTATATAAAACTGGCCTTTGTCCGGGGCTTCACTCTCGTTAATTTAGAATTTGACCATAAATTCGTGTTGTATTCTGCTTGTTATAATATAATTCAATCATAATATTGCTCAAATGACACGTGGCGTCATCTATAATTACAAGAACGTTAATAATGTTTTCCTCGGGAAACAGTATTTTTTTGGGATGAAAGTTACACTTTTTTTTCGGATGGGAAATCATCAAATGACTTCTCCCACTCTAGGCGGAGCGGGAGGGAGTGTCAGACTTTTACTGACTAAAACCCATCCATGTTCCTTCCTCGCCCTTTACGTTCCGGGGCCGCGGTATCTCTTTCGATCTGTCTCGCAGCCCCGGCAGGCTTCGGCCCTTGCGGGCCCCTCCCTTTAAGCTGACATCTCTCTGAGGTGCGCGTGGAACACGAACGCGCCGTCGACACAGCCTGTCGTCATTAGACGGACGGACGGCTAGCCAGCCCATAGCTCATCGTCCACAGGCCAAGTTACCCTATGTCTCTTTCTGTATACCTGCCAACGTATAATGTATATGCAAAATTTCAGGATAATCGGTTCGGTAAGGGACGAAACCTGCCGGGACTGTTCGAAAGAGATACTGTGGCCCGAGAACATAAAGGGCGAGGAAGGAACATGGATGGGTTTTAGTCAGTAAAAGTCTGACACTCTCTCCCGCTCCGCCCAGAGTGAGTAAAAACATGAAATATGGTCTCGCGAAAGTTACATAATATGCTTAATGTGAAAATCATCTCAACCCTTTCATAACGTGTTGGGTTTGACCTTCAACATAACCAGATGTAGCCAAATATTTTGCACTTAACTGTCATTTTGGCCTTTATTGCCTAGTCATAATGGCTTGCTTAGCATGCAGGTTAATTCGGTCCCAGTCTTGGTAACAAGGAAACAACTAATCTAATGGTCCAACCAGGTTCATGGTTGATGAATGCAAAGTAAACTGACGTTTCGACAACCGGTGTAAACTGAACATTACTGAACTAGCTGCGGGACTGTTCGAAAGAGATACCGTGGTTACGGAACATAAAAGGCGACGAAGGAACATGGATGGGTTTTAGTCAGTAAAAGTCTGACACTCCCTCCCGCTCCGCCCAGAGTGGGAGAAGTAATTTGATGATTTCAGATCGAATAAAAAAAGCCGTGAAAAGGTAACAATCAAACAAACTTACTTTCGCACTTATAATATAAGTATGGATGTTAAACGGAATAGTAAAAGATTGAAAGAAACATTATTTCTTCGTATGCCTAGTGCGGCGAAACGATTAAATGAAAGTTTACTGAAGCAAATAATACAGAATGAATTTAGGAAGATTCGAATTTGGAAAGAGATTTATCGTTTCAATGCAATTGGATTCGTAAAATGGATTAGTCTTGTGATTTGTATTTTCTATCTATTTGAGATAAAATCGGAAAAAATAATTACGAATCGAAAAAACTTTTATCCATTTATCTACTTAGTGAATTGATTGACAAAATTAATGTGTCATTATGAATTTTATGATTCAATAGATTGTTACTTTTTTCTTTAGATTTGCTTGTTTCCATTCGAAGACTTTGTGAATAGGTATACATAGTAAGTTTATAATGTGAAAATATCAGTCTCCATGAACTGTGTTTACTTCACCTGACAGCCTAGTTACAGCGAGTTAATAGAATAATCTAGGGTCAATTGCATAAGCCTAGCTTTACCCGGAACAAAGGTAGCATGACCCCGTGATTCTATATTGCTGTTTAAATTAAACCTATTTTAAACTTATATTAAGCCTAAAACAGTGTTTAAACCTATTTTGTATCTCGTCTCTGTCACACTATAAAGGGTGTAAAACACCTCTTAACGAAGCCGAAAGGCACTGGTTCTCCCCGTCATTGCGATATTTTTTTTGTTCTACACCATACCTGGGAACCTTCTAGTTACGGAGATATTGGGGGTCAAAGTTACAAGTTTTTGACAAGTGTTTTTTAAATACAAGTTTTTATTGCAAGATTTTTACTTTAAATATCTCCACGAACCCCGCACTATTCAATCCATCCATCAGCACAATGTTTTAAGTGCGTTACATTGAGTTATACCCCAAAACGTGATTTTTGACCCCAAAAAAAAAGTTGTTTCCCAGCAATAATTTTTGCGTAAAGTTACTTAGTTTGATGTACAGAATGCTTTGGTGACGGCTTCGTGATGAGGTGGTTTACACCCTGTATAAGTGTGAAACTTTTAATAATGAATTAGGCAAAGTAAATTCAAATGAGTATGATAATAATGTGAGCTAGTTACATACCAAGTATAACCTTTTGCTCGAATTATTTTGGTCCTCCCACTCATACCGAATATCGTATCTATATTCTATAGCTAAGAGCAGTAAGGGAATTTCAACCATTTTTTTTCTTCTAAACCAGAATTCTTTCCTCAAACTACTTACAAAGAAAGTATTCCATGATTGATTTTATAAAATTCATGAGTAACGTAGTACTTTCTTCAGAGCTGCATCTGAAATTCAATGCATGAACAACCTCAGCTTTCGAAGGAAACCGAGGCGTTCCCGAGAGAAATGTACGATGTTATTATGACTAAGCTTAATCACAAAATGAAATGTTTGGTAAAGGAAAATGGATCCACAAGTCGGTGTACAAAAGGTGATAATTGTGCAAATTGGTTTGAAGTGTATTTCTTTGATAAAAAATTCAGGTCACTGTCTACCTGTAAGGACTGTTGAAGATCAACAAATGAAAGCTGGGGTCAAAAGCTTTATATGCTTTCACTAGGTTAAAACGTCATAAAGTTCAAAATTGATCAACGTTGTGTCACAGTGTGATTGTCCTTTTAACCTCCTGTGCATGACCTATTTGTAATCGATATTGTACCGTATAAACTGTTACTAGGAAGCCCGTACCCACTTAGTTTCGTACTAATATGTTACTATTGTATGGCTTCCAACGGATTATCACGCTTACCTTTCAAACGAGGATAGACATACTATCTAGTTCACTGATGGCCAGTTTTCACCCTTATGCCTTGAGTTTTAAGGTTGAAAAGTCAGTGAACTATAAATTATATTGTCAACTTAGTTTTTAAAGAATAGGCTCGTTTCCACCATCAATAAATTGCTTTAATTATTAATTATTATTTAGTCCGTCTGTGAGAGTCAAAAAATAATGGACATTATTAATATTATTTTTTATATATTTTTTTGTTTTTGTAAATCAATGAAAGATAAAACGCAAAACTTGTGATTGGGGGGCTCGTGACGTCAGACGTATTGCGACTATTATAAGCGTCGTAGCTTCGTCAATTTTGGTTAACGTAACAAAAGAAAAAATCTGGACAAATATTTTTTGATCTAACTGGCGGACTAGTTATGATTTTTTCAAAAAAATCATTATAAATCATAAAAAATCATAATAAATCATAAAAAATCATAACTATTATTATTCCTAGTCGATACAAATTTAATCTAAAACATAGAAGCTAGGTATCGTAGGTTTGAGTTTAATTTAATTTTTATGCTTAACGTTGGCTTTACAACTTACGGGTAACCTATTTTGGGTTACCTCAATTATTATTATTACAATAGACCCAGGCGTAACAGAGGTAGACAGGTTAATCACCTAATAAAGGGTAGAAAATAGTTTCTATATTGCTTACTTATTTTTACAAATTATTTACACCTCATTTCATAGTTTTAGAACTAAAATGATAATCAAGCCATTTCTTCTGTTTGTTGGTTATCAGTAGTAATTATTAACGTCGACTCGGTTTAGAATCGAATTGCTTTCATGTATTAGGTACGATCGGATATTAGCCGGGAAAGTTGAAAAGTGTCGACAGATTCGTTTTCGCTGGAATAGAGGTTTAGGAGGTGTAGGAGTTCCTTTTGAATTGAGAAAGGTAAGAAAATAACTATTTTGACCATTCACCATTAAATTTACTATTTAAAAAATCAAAATCAAAATATTTTATTTCACCTAGGCCTGGATGGGCACTTAAAAAACGTCGAAAAAGTTCCACAGTTAGCGTTGGTCGATTCCATCGAGAAGAACCGGCAAGAAACTCCATGTTTACTCTTTTCAAATCATTTGGTATTACAATATTATTATGTTTCATTACAGCATTAGTACTAAAGTATGCGGGGACAGCGTAGGCCCGTAGGTCGTTGCTTGCTATACAAAAATGTAACACAAAAGGAATATTTAACAATACATTCAACTGTAAACCCCGAATGGTTCGGCAGAGGTATATACTTACTTTGCCTGTGTCGTCCCTCGGCTGGGTAAAAGCCTCCCCCATGAATTCCAGGTATTCCGATCCACGGCCAATAATAACTACTGGTTGTTGGTCCTGACCAGCTCTTCCAGGCTTCATCATCAGGGTCTGTCCTGACTCTTCTTAGTTATGTCAGGGTTCCACAAAGTGGCTATTTTGGCCCACGCCTGTGGCATGATCCATGAGGCATACGGCGACTTCAATTTAGCGCCTTTTTGAACAACACGTCAGTGGAACAGCTTGTGACTAAATAATAAAGCCGTTTAGGTCGATCTTTAGGTTAAGCGGTGCTTGCCTGGGTTGGTCTGTGGATGGGTGACACTGACCACCCATTACGTGCAGAGTATCTTCCGTGCGTCGGAAAGCAGGTTAAGCCGTTGGTTCCGGCTGTCATTCGAAGATCTTTGATAGTTGTTACAGGTAGTCAGTGGCCCAAAAAGTCTGACAACCAGTCTTATCAAGGAGTATCATATTAGGCATGCGTTTCGACTCCCATTATAATAGCGGGTAAGCCTATAATTATCAAACGGAGGCTAATCCAGACTCCACGCTGATACTGAGAAAAACTCAATAACATTTTGCCCGAACTAGGAATCGCACCCAGGAAAGCCACTTGTCAGTTGTAGGGCCCGGTGTATGACGACACGATGCATGTAGCTCGTGCTTTTGCAAGTAAAAAAAGGTAATTACGATTGTGACGAACGGACAAACACATCTAAATGAAATAAGTAAATAAATAGGGTTGTACAGAAGGTATACAGACAATCACCACACACACACACACACCACTATAACATACTCACACACTCACTCCAACTCCTCAGGCGCACTCACACACGCTGTATTCTTAGCTATGCATAGATATTAAATTGTAAATGATTGGCTGTACGATAAGTTAAAATAGTTAAGGTTAAAAGAGTTTTGTTATAAATAAATAGATAAGTGACGAATGTGAAATGATTTTAATCGATCAAATAAACTTTTACACACAGCCTACGTATCTGCCCCATTGTTCTATTCAAGTAACTTCAAACGCAATAAAGCTATTTCATTCGAACTAAAATGTAATCGTACGAGTTTTCACACAGTAGGAGAAACGCTTGCGATAAAACGTTTCACCGCACAATCAAAACACGCTCACCAAAGACACACACACACACCAAAGACATTCACACAGACACACTAAAACACACAAGTTTCGCGATAGACGTACTTAATTTAGTGTGCAACCGAACTGAACACAAATCAACACAAAATATCGCATCGCATGCAAAATTCAAGTAGGTTCAGTCCACATTGCGAATTTTGGTCCTACAGTTGGGATTTACTGGGAACACAATTGAGGGGTTAATTTTATGCAATTGCTGGCCCACTCCGGTAAAATATTCTGTTCTTTACACTCGTGGACAGACATGATTTTCAGACTTCATTATTCTGGCTCTGCGATATCGAAAAAGCCACGAAGGAAACTAATTTGGACTCAGGTCCATGTTCACCAAAAAAGATAACAGTCTGATTATACAAAAACAGCTGTCACTGTGACATGTTCCCATACAAAAATGTGTTTTAAACAGCTATTTTGGTGTCCATTTTTATGGGGCACAAGCTCTTCATCCGCGTGGATGTCGTATGTTCACCACAGCAACACCTACCGGGTTCAACTATAAACGAGGACTATTCAAGTGTCCACAAAAAGACGAATTACCAGCATACCGAAATAAAAAGATTTATGTCAGTACACAATAGTTATTGGTGTCGATTCTGTTGTGCAAAAACTAAACTTAATTTAGGCAATTGCTATCTTTTACTCTCTAATAAAATGAGAAAGAGACGGACGTAATTTACAGCTGTCAAATTTTATTGAACTAATATTTTCATACAAATGAAGGGTGCACGTAAAAATATGTCGACTAAAGCACGGTGAAGCGCAAGGCATAAACTAGTTTGACATCTGTAACTTAGTTCATAGCTATCGCCGTCCTTTTCTTGCACTGCCTTTCAGTAAAGGATAGCAATAGACTTAATTAAGTTTAGTTTGTGCACAACAAAGTCGAAACCATTATGTAACTTTTCATCTGCCAAGTATGTTTATTTAATTACAGCAAAATCCTGACGTTAAAACATAAAAAAAAAAAAAATTTTTGCATACATAATTTAGCTCAATGATCCAAACACGTAAGGCCCTGTTCACAAGATCGGTGGATGTAACTTGTTTTGCGACTTGTGCCAACTTTAATTCAGTTTTTTCCTTTACCTAACTACTGGCATTCTGTTACGTATTTTAAACAAATTCTTTCAGTTGTTGCTGCCACAGTCGTTGTCGCAAAACGCGTGCTGCTTCAACATGCAGCTCAAAAGCTTGTAGTAATTTACTATAAAACTGTGTGTGTAGACCGCCTTACCTGCTGCCGTTCATAGAGCCAGTGGCAAAGTGAACGCGAACTCCAATGAAACATTAATCAAATGACTAGGAGTTGAAAATGAAATAACACTGATACATAATTCTTAAAAAGGGACTCTCAAAATGGTGAAGGAAACGAAGTGAGAAAACCACCATGATAGTATTACAGCAATAACAGACCGCTCTTTTTCATAAAAATGAATCTGGTCGAATTCTGAGTCTTCAAATTGAAAAGTACTGATTTCAGTGAAACAGTAATTTGAGCTATCATTTTTTGGAATTGGTAGCTACAGTACTGAATTTTGGTAGGAGTTCCCTGCTCAACGTACGCGATTTATTAATTATATGAATTTGTTAACGAACTGTAAAAAAGACGAGACAATAAATAGTAACAAACATTTTACAGTGCCAAAGAACTTTTAAACTTCAAATATTAGTTAAGTACCATTAATTGGGTAAAGTATTGACATTATTATGACTAATTTATGAACGGTGAACGTAATTAAATTATAACTACAATAAAAAGTTTTGTCGATAAAAGAGCTGTAAAGTGAAACAAAAACAATCACAATTTTAGTTAATGAGACTTCTTCTAGATTGTTATAAAAACAAATTAGCAGATGTGTCATTTTACTACATAAATAGCTCATTTACCTTAATAATAAATATTGCAGACGTAAAAAAAATGTTTTTCTAAAAATCAATTCGAAAAACTTCAGCACTAAAAATAATTAGTTTGAAATAGCACTTCATCTAAATTGAATTAAATTTTGGAAAAGGGATTTTAGAGTACATTAGCACTGTGCTCAGTGATCACTGACAATAACAACCAGATATTAATTAATGACTGTCGAGCGCTAATCATAATGAACCAGACGAGTTGGTATTGATTGAAGTGGTCGGATTTCAGCGTTACTGTAATTGTTAGGTACAGGCGTCTCGGCAGGGCCTCGATGACCTAACTTTTCTTGGTGGACTGTATTTGTTCAGGTTTTAATGATTTTTCAGGAGGACCAAGTCTTCTTTTATTCTTCACACCCCCTGGTGTGAAGAATAAAAGAAGACTTGGTGGAAACAACTGCATGCAACGTGACGACTTGTGAAGGCGGCTGATTATCGATGATTGATTCTAAATTTCCCTATGTGCTCTTTTATAGCCGGCGACAGTAGCGCTGTCGTTCGTAGGCGGTGAGCGGCCGTCATTTCTAAGCTAGCCAATCAGAAGCCTGCACACGTATGAGAGCATGTGTGCGTGTGGATATCTATGTATGTGTGCATGCAGTTGGTTTATTGAAGATCAATTTACAAGGTTTAATCTTATTACATAACTTATAGCTACATACATATGTGCCTAGCACTTGTTATGTTTATTTTCTTATTGAGAAACACGTAAGTACAATTATATGGCGTATAAACAAGGGAATAAACTTAAATAACTAACATGGGATATTACAATCAAAGCTTATTTTCTACGTCTATAATATCTTATATCTAAGCTGTTATTTACAGTAATGTTTTAAATTAGGTCAGATGTTAGTTGTTAAAAGAAGCTACTATTTTATTTTTTAAAGGATAAGTTTTACGGACATCTTTTTCTTCTCTCGTGTTAACATAAGGTTAAGTTATAGTGTTAGAATGTACACACATAGTATATATGTAGTATATCAACTATCTAGTGTCCACGACACAAGCTTTGCTTAGTGTGGCACTGGGTGGCGCTGTGTGTTAATGATATTTATTTATTTATATACTAATTCACGCCTTGTCCCAGCGGTGTAGGCTGAAAATACAGATCGCCACCCACTACCCACATACTCTTTTCTTCTCATCCACGTTTGCACATCGACGATGCAACGGTCATCTACGTTTACACACGTACGTAAGTTTTCAGTAATTCTGAACTCCCCATCATAGAAATAATTAAAAAAAAAACGAAGGAACAGCTGATTCATCAAAAATACCGATGAAAAATTTATATCTGAGTAGTTCATAATGTCATTATTATCATGTATTATTTAATCGTAAGCAGCTTGTAACGGTTTCTGTGCTGAGAGAGAAGTCTCCTCTGCTACTACTCAGGCCAGGCTAAGTGTGTGAGAGAGAAAGAGAGGGCTATAATCCATTACACAGACCTAGTTGTACGGGTTGGTCTATGTCACATATTTCCAGATGTTTTCTTCACCATTTTGAGAACAGAGTAAGGGAACATTTTAATTATTTTTCTAACGAAACGATAATTTAAACAATGCGTACCAAAATAACTCCAAGAACAAGCTAGTAGAGTCAACAAAGAAGATTACTTTGCATTACTTGCATAGTTTCGCTATGAAAAGGTGTGAATAATTATGACAAAAGTCGGTTAACGGTTTATGTAAATTCAGTTTAGTATTTAAACAATTTTGTTTCATGTCTGACAACATCTTCTGAGGTAAGTAATAACAGCCGTTTGCCTAGATCTTTAGGTTAAGCCGCCCTTCCCTATGTTAGTCCGGGGATAGGTGACTGCCTAGTACATTCTGAGTTTATTCCGTGCCTCGGAAAGTTCAAGTACATTTGATGATAATTGACAGTCGTTACAGGTCTTCAGCGGAAAATTTAACAACACTGGGTTGAGGAGATTTACCACCCCGCACCTGTGTCCCAATATGCTCATCATCATCATCATTTCAGCAAAAAGAGGTCCACTGCTGGAGATAGGCCTCCCCCAAGTGTCACCAGATTGACCGATCCCGTATGCTCATGCTTGATCGTAATTCGATGTCAATGTAAAAACCTAACAATTTTCTACACGTTTTCAACTCTAGTGATCTCAAAAACAATTTCCGAATATAGATTACAACGGAAACAATCATAGTTATCCACATTCGAGCAATATTTTTCCATCCATGAAATTAAAGCAAGACATACAAAAAACAAATTACAAATCCGGCCAAATAAATGGGAACGTAATTTTTATTAGTACAGGTACAGATTGTTCCAAAAACAAACATTAAAGGCGTTATAAATATCAATCAAGTCTTACCCAATAAAGAATGTATACGTCGACTCAATATTTCAGCCTTTCGCGCAATCTCCTAAAATTTCGCCATTCCGTTAGGAGAAAAGGATTTGTGGAAACGGCTGCCACATTATTTATTCCCCGGATATTAGCAGTCACTCGCTCGGTGATTTACATAAACTGAATGTTATCATGGTCATGAAAATACTAGCCTTGTTTTTGTTACAAAGGAAATTGTTGCATGGATTTGTTGTTAGTCTGTGGTTCGTGATGAATGGCGGAAAAGATAGATTGTTTTATGATAAAATGTTTTGGGATTGTTCTGAATAGATATGAGTTTGGTCGTAATTTAAATAGTTACAGGCGATTTCTAAATCTAACCTTGCTTTGAAGTATTTTTTGTCTGCCACCATGAAAAAGGAAGGAGTGATCATTATAATGTAGAAAAGTGATGACTGCGTAATTTGTCTAGTGATCGCAATCGCAACTGCTGGTCCTGAGTTTGAATCCAGAGTCGGGCAAATAGCAGCCACAGTGTTGCAATATGTGCCCTTTTGATGGCAATAGGTTCACCTTCTTTTACATGGGACTTAAACATAACTGGCAAAATGGGTCTACTAAAAGTACATCTCTGCCTAACTCTTCTGTGATTACTGGCGTGTGAATCTTTCCTAGATACTTACAATATAAAAATCTAGGCTCCTCGATCGAAATTCTCATTGTCATTTTCATATTCAACCTCAAAGCCAAAACATCCAATAACATTCTATCCGAAAGCGTCCTAAATCACACAAACATTTTCATAAGGACTACAACGAATACTTTCATGTACCTCTTTACTACATTTACTTTGTCCCAAAGAGCTACCTCGGGAGTAAATACACGAAATATTTGTTCAAATTCATATTCCCGTACCTACACAAGCCCGGAATGTCGCAACTCGCAGTTCTCAACAGGAATCAGTCAGCCGTCACGGTGTCCCCACGTGAGGTTAAGTTGGGACACTACTGACAGCGACGAGGAATGAGCACAGCTAGAAAGTATTAACGTTGACGGATCGCTTGAGAACTGTGAAGTTCTAGAAATGGGTTCTTTTTTTAGAGAAAACGCTTGCCTGAAAAAATAATTGGAATTCATTTCGCAGCTGTATGTTAGAAGATTCGATGAATATATAAGTCGGTTTCATTAAAATGGGTCTAATATAATATGTGCAATCGTCAGCGTCCAGTTACCACAATCTGTATTTCTCATTCGATTTTGAACTTGACGATTAACATGTTATGGTTTAGAATCATTCGGAGTTTGACAGGGACGCCAGCAAGTTCTGCATTATACAAATACTAGCTTTTGCCAGCGGCTTCGCTCGCGTGAAGTTTCAAAATTGTCCCATGGGATCTTACTACCGGGATAAAAAGTATCCTATGTGTTAATCCAGGTTGTAAACCATCTGTGTGCAAAATTTCATCCAAATCCGTTCAGTAGTTTTTGCGTGAAAGAGTAACAAACATACATCCATCCTCACAAACTTTCGCATTTATAATATTAGTAGGATAGCATTGATCCAGGACCGAGTAAAAAGGCGTGAAAATAAGAAGAACTACGGTTGAACGTCATCTGGAAGGTTCACTCCCTACACTCGGTATTTTGTGGCTACGCGATAAAGAAGAAAACAGTACAGACAAAATATTGATGTACTTTTGTGAAATGTGGGTGGTTTGTCCTTAGAAGTTAGACGTGAAGGTATGCTGTTGTATGATGGCGATTTAGTTTAATGAGACACCCATTAAAGTGTGGATTCATGCGTTTTCATTTTCTCTGTAATATCAAGTGTTAGCCTATAAAACTATGGCCATATCAACTCTCCTAGTAAAACTTATGAGCGGCATGCCTCACTACGATAAATCCCGTATACATGAAAAAGCCAAGCAGTCTCCCAGTGATTACATGGTTTAACGCAGGAGGACGTAATATAGAGTAATGGCGTCTCATGATGGAACATAAACTAAAATATAAAAATATCCCTCGAGTGTAGCCTAGGAAATATTTGCGGAGCAAAAGAGGGTTAATTAAAGGATATAAAGTATACCTAAGTACAAGACTTGGAGTTGTAATTAGTGGAAAAGTGAGGCTTGAAACAACATCAAAGGGAACTGGCGTTTTTTTTTTTTTTTGTTTGGATATTTTTTATTGGTGTTGAAAGGTGTGTGGATGGAATTGAAATCGCACTTTGGATATTTTTTTAAAGCGAAATTAAATGCTTTTTAAACGTTAAAAACTCTGAAACGAACGACTGAATGTCCGAATATTTCCCACAAACAAAAGAAAACCGGGATTAAAATTTGACTTCGTTTTAACAGAATCAAACAATGAATCGTCAATTTCATTCAAGACAACAATTTGGCATGTTAACTTAACTGTGAGAAAGGGTAGTAACAGTAAATCAGTCTAGTGTAGATAAAAAATATCATTCATATTCCATGAACATTATAATAACATACACCATTCTTCAAGTAAGTGGAAATAAATGATATATTATAGTCTTGCGAACATTATCCTTCCTTGTACACGAAAAATGAAAATGCTTTTACTGAGTGAAGACATGATAAATTTTATGGTACACTAGCGGCCCGCTAGCGGCTTTGCATACATAAAATTAATACACGAAAACCTTCTTACAAAACCGGTCTTAATGGTGCTGGAAACTGCAACAAAATCTGGTTTATATTCTTCAAAGGCCGTTGGTCTTGGCTGTCATTTATAATAGTAGATCTCTGACAGTACGTTACAAAAAGTCAGAAGACTGGGGCCCAATTCTGTAAAATAACCAACTTGTCAATAGTTTGTCGGTAGTGGTCAGTAGTGTCTCAATAGGCTAATCATTGACATTTGGTATTCAAAATTTTTTATGGTCATTGAATTACGACTGTAGTGCCATTGAAACGCCATAGAAAGACTATTGTAATAATTTGTATTCTGCTCCACTATTATCGGTCAATGTCATCATGATGGCCAAAGTTACGGTAGTCTGACAGTTGTGTCTATCGAACTGCCACACTATCGACACACTACTGAGACACCGCTGAAACGCCATTGAAGTTTTTGCAGAATATGTTTGCAACAGTGGCAACATAATGTCTGTAGTGTGTCGATAGTGTCAATGGCGTGTTGCTTAGCGTTAGGTTACAGAATTGACACCCTGAATGTCTGACAATATCATTGTCAATGTTTTGCTAAGGGGTAGTATTACGGCAATATAACCAAGTAACCGCTTGCTCTGTAGATGTTAATATTCAGCCGCATCTTGTTTTAACTGGAACCGACTCCAACATAGTAGGTAAAAAAATAGGCAGGTGATTAGAGTCGTTACAGGAAGTCTAAAGCCAGAATATCGGATCGGCAGTCGCTTGCTTTACACCAGATACTAATTCAGGTGCATCTAGCTAGACTGGAAAACAACTCTACAATAGTTGGTAAAGGCCTAAGCCTATAATGAGTCATCAAAGTAACTCTGAACATACAATTCCAGATTTTATAATACTAAACCTACAGGGGTCTTGGTCTAGGCTGCATTTCCTTTGAGGAAACACTGCAGGTTTGCCTTGTATAAACAGTAGCCGGAATATATTATGGCTGGAGGCAAACCAATACTAACGAGTCTTGTGTAAGCCGGCATCAATTCCCATGACTTGTTGGTGCAAAATACAAAATTACGGTTCATGCAAAAAGGACAAGTTGTTTTCGACAGAAAAATTGACTTGTCAGACAACACCATACTGCGTTAAAAAACACAAATTACTGACGTAACTCAAAAAGCCGCGATGCTAATATGGGACTGGGTTGGCCATGTCTGCCGTATGCCCGATGAGCTGTGGGCCAAAATAACCACGATGTGGATCCCTGAGATAGATAGATATCGCTGGAAATTAACACACAGCGCCACCTGGTGCCACACTAAGCAAGGCTTGTGTCGTGGACACCAGATAGTTGATATACTACATACATACTTTTTGTTTGTAAATACATACTTATTATACATATAAACACGACGAAGGCGTTGGTCGTTGAAGGCGACGCGGTAGACCTCGCAGGAGATGGTGGGGTGAGCTGGACAGAACCAACGACCATATAGGCCCTGAATCGAAGATGTTGAAAGACATGGGAAGAGGCTCACAGTAACAATAACTATAAGTGTGTTAAAAAGTTAACATTAAATTAAAAATTTAAAAAAACCCCGACACACTGGGTCATAATTTCAAGGTTGTTTTTCATTTGTAACTCTTATTGAGGAAGGTTAGAAGGAGTTGTGAAAAAAAGAGAGCTACAGACAGACACACGCACACACAGACACGTGAAACTTATAAGCACCCCGTCGATTTTTGCGTCAGAGATCAAAAATGAAACAAAGCTATCCAACTTGCCAAAAACATCGCAGTTTATATTTTATACTAACGGAGACGTCACGCGGTTTCACCTGCATAGTTCCCCGTTCCCTTACGGAAATAAAATATATCTGTTACTCAGTAAAGACGTGAATTTCTAATAGTGATACAATTTTTAAAATCGATCCAGTAGTTTTAGAGTTAAACTGTATCATAAAAACCAAAAAAAAAAAAAAAGTTTTTCGTCCTCGTTTAGACAAAACCACTAGTATAACCATGAGATTCTCCTGTAATTAGTACGAACACAACTACACTTCCGTCTAAATATTAATTTTAGATGACAACCGGGCTTAACGCGATTTCAGAGGGTTGGACACGTCGCGTCGGACAGGTCCGAATATTTAAGTACAGCCATCCAAGATCAACCGAGACAAGCGAAGCTTAACCTATCACAGTTGATGCCTTCCGTTATACATTTACTCAGAAAATATATTCGTTGTTCATGTAAACACAGGCCATCATCTGCATAGCCTTTTTTTCGGATGGGAAATCATCTAATGAGTTCTCCCACTCTGGGCGGAGCGGGAGCACCCTCCCGCTCCGCCCAGAGTCAGACTTTTACTGACTAAAACCCATTCATGTTCCTTCCTCGCCCTTTACGTTCCGGGGCCGCGGTATCTCTTTCGAACAGTCCCGCAGCCCCGGCAGGCTTCGGCCCTTGCGGGCCCCTCCCTTTATGTTGCCATCTCTTTGAGGCGCGCGTGGAACACGAACGCGCCGTCGACACGGCACTATCTGCATAACCTGGAGTCGGCTTCCAGTCTAAGGATACAGTTGAATTGGTATTATACTGGTGTATTTAACACGCAACGCCTACCTATCTGACCTCCACAACCCAGTTAGTACTGCGTAATACGATATACCTAGGTAAAACTTTTTGGGCCACTGACTACCTGTAATGATTGTCACAGACCTACAAATGACAGCCGGGACCAACTGCTTAACGTGAGAGGAGACTCGGTATGTAATGGGTGGTCACCCTCGGCAGACCAACCTAGGTAAGCACGCCTTAACCTTAAGATCAACCCGAGTGGCTATTATTATAATGGCAGGAGCTCCTCTTTTATGTAGACACAGGTATGTATGTATTATAACCGGTAATATTTCGCGATGTTTATCCCACGGGACTCATAAACAGTGACGGTAAAAATGAACTCAATTTTCACTTGATATTTCTCGCAACGTAAGTCAAGAGGTAGCAATTACTTTCCTCGTGTGCATTGTTTATTTTTCACATCGATCTTGGGTGAGCGGAGTTTTGTGTTTATGACGCAGCGAGGTTGTTTCAGTTGCGAGGAATGAAAATACTCAGGTATTAATGTCATAAAAACTCCCGATCTGTCTGTTTCTTTTCTGGATTTGGATGAATTCGAATCAAGTAGCATTCAATTAAAAATTAAAAAAAAACCCCGATATAGGTCATAATCTGAAGGAATTCCCGGTTTTTGGTGCTGGCCCTTTCATTTGATACCCATATTGAGGAAGTTGTGAAAAAAATATGTAATTTACCATTTTTGGTGGCGGCCATCTTGGATTTGAAATTCATTAAAGCGTATAGTATTCTTCTAGTCAAGCCATGTCATTTGATACTCATATTGAGGGAGTTGTCGAATAAAATATTTATGTAATCCGTCAGTTTGTGGCAGCGGCCATCTTGGCCTGTTTTTATCAAACAAAATTAAAATCGGTTCATTTGTTCGGGAGCTACGATGCCACAGACACACACATCCACAGACACGTCAAACTTATAACAGCCCGTCGTTTTTGCGAAAAAAGAAAGTATCCTAGATCCTTACGCAGGTCATGATCAATATATCATTATTATACCTCAATGAAAGATAAAAAGGATGTTAATACACCCTTAATACAGTCCAAATTCACCTGTTACCCCATCATTGCGTGTTTTTTCTAACCATACCTGGGAACCTTCAAGTTACGGAGATAATGGAATTCAAAGCTTCAACTTTTTCACACTTTTTTCCAAATGTTCTAACTCTACTTTAAATACCTCCAAGACCTTTGCACAATTTAATGCATCCATTAACACAATATTTTGAATGCGTCACAGTGAATCCTACAGTAATATTTCAACCGAAAAAAAAAGTCGTTTACTAGCAATATTTTTTGGCTTTGTTACGGGTCTGTTTATTATACTAAAAAGAAAGAAAAAAACTGTATTACAGTACCACATTTTGCAAAATTGGGGTAAAAATTACAGTACCGCAAAAGAATCGACAGGTCGTATCATTCTTCGGAACCTTCCGACCCGTAAGACAATAGCCATTCCACCTTCTTTACTACAATTTACCTAGAAAAGTATCGATATAAGAAAGGGTTCGTCGATTTAACCCTACATTTACCTTGTAAGATGGTGCCACGTTTATTTGGTCGACAGTGTATATTGTCTTCTCATAACGTAGGGCTGTAGATTGCTAAAAAACAAAAGAGGCTGGTGATTTTGGCCAGACAGTGTAATATTTTTGCTATTAGGAGAAAAACGTACTCAGAAGCAATTTTTCATTGTCATGTGAGTCGAAAGGGTTTACTGAGGCTACATTGTATTTGGAATTTGACGAGTATGTATTGGTCTTTAGGGATGGGAAACAAACAAAATATCATGTACGGAAACATGAACTTTAGGGCCGGAAAAAGAGATATGAATTTAAGCCCTATTTTTTACGAATCTCATATTCGTTAGTTAAGCATCATAGCAAAGTTAATAACCCGACACTAAGTCGAATAATTAAATTAAGTAAAGACCTCGAGAACTAAAGCCTTTTTGTATAGATTTAATTTTGAACCTTACATTAGTAATTCATTATTTTATGTTATTCAATAATTGTGAATGACCATGTGGGTCACATTTTGTTTTTTTTTTCACACGACTGTCTGGCAGTTTGAGTACTAATAATAAGCGACCTACCCAAATGGCCTTTCTTTGGTATTGTTCTTCGTTTCGTTGAGCTTCTTGAGTAAGCTTCTTCTTCTTCTTATTGTTCTTCTACACGATAACTGACAAATGCTTGCACTGACTGGACAGGCCCACTTAAATCTGTGTGGTTCTTTCTTCGAAAGACCGTCTCAGATACTGATCTGCATAGTCCTCATGTGAATTAAGCAAGATTGTCTGACACTTCAAAAGAGACTATGACCTCTGAGTTTGTTTCGGCTGTTTCTACTCAGAGTAGTCAGGTACGAAACACCAGCCCCATCTTGTTTTAAAAAACACGTGTGAAAGTGTTTGAGAAAACCTACTTGCTAAATAAACATCATTTATCATTTACATACATCACGCTTTTTTCTAATGATATTCATGGTAGCAAGGAACCACAGAACGCTACTTCTACGATCCTTACAAACTCCACTTAGCTTCGTCCACGTGGATGGATCTGGTCATAGACGCACGCGGGTTGCGAGAACTACCCATCTGACCTTTTTGAAGAACTTCACTAATAAGCTATGTCTTTCTAGGGTTGCCGGCGTTGCCACTTATATATACCTTTTATGTACAATTGTACATATCTAATGTAAGTCGCCTCTCATTCAGCCTCTCTACATGACCAGACCATTAAGCACACTCTTTTTAATTATCTGCATCATCATCATACTTCTCTAGTCCTTAACCCAATTAATTCTTTGGCGTCGGCGCAGCATCTTTTCTGCTTGCCTACTTCCCTTTTTTTCGTCATCTTTTCTTATCATATCGTTTGTTCCTAAAACAGTCCATCGTTTCTTTGGTCTTCCTCTACTCATATATATACCCATCCACATTCACACTCAAAATATTCCTCACGATATTTTCCTCATTCCTCCGCATCACATGTCCACACCACGAAAACCGGATTACACACAGCTTTTCAGCCATCGGGCGGCGCCACTGTCAGACTTCCTCTTATATACTCTTTTCTTTCTTTCTTTAATTTTAAATCGTGTTTATCAATAAAGGAAAAAAAAACATTCCAAACAAAGAATTTTAATCAAGTCTCAATAACCAAACGCACAAAGTCAAAACAGATATAAAAGGGTATAATATTAGTTGGACTGCGTTCAACTGGGCCAGGATCCGAACAGATTTAATATCCGTAAGTACGTAACATCTGTTCTCGTAAATTGCAAAGAGGTTTCTTTTGCTTTGTAGTTTTAAACAAGATACTGGCTGGTATGTTGGTGTGGTTTTGTTTACAGAGAATTGCATTCGATTTTCAAAATCAAGTTATCGTGGTAAATCTAATGGGGATCTAGGTCTTGTACTCGTATAAAAGTGAGTACATTCTGGTTTATCCATGTGCATAACATGGCTTTATTATACGTTTTCAACATTGTACGGTCGAACGGCCCGGGGTCCATTGGGTCCAAATTGGGTGGTTCAGACTTAATACCCATAATAATACCCATACCCATAATACCCATACCCATAACACCCATACCCGTAATACCCATACCCGCTCGGGCGAGCTTCAGGTTAAGTCGCGCTTGCCTAGGTTGGTCCGTCGATGGGTGACCATCCAAAACATATCAAGTTTATAAATAATATCGCTGGACATTAACACACAGCGCCACCTAGCGCCACACTACGCAAAGCTTGTGTCGTGGTCACTAGATAGTTGATATACTACATATATACTTTTTTGTTTGTAAATACATACTTATTATACATACAAACATCCATGACTCGGAAACAAATGTCCATGCTCATCACACAAACATTTGCTCCTACCGGGATTCGAACCCAGGACCCTAAGAACGTAAGGCAGCGTCACTACCACTACGCCATTCGAGTCGTCAGTTTGCCCCATGCCTCGAAAAACACGTTAAGCCTTTGGTCCCGGCTTTCATTTGTAGATCTTTAAAAGTCGTGACAGGTTGTCAGTGGCCCGAAAGTCTATCAACCAGTCTTACCAAGGGTATTGCATTACACAGTATTAACTGGGTTGTAGAGATTAGCTGTATGTGGTTAGAATGGATGCCGCCGACCCTAACGCAGTTGTGAAAAGGCTAGGCAGATGATGTTGTAACATTGTCATTGGTTGGCGCTGAGATGAACAGTGACAAGAGAAGATACATTATTGCTAACTCAAACAAATAATTGTCTCAAAAGAAAGTCATTAGTGCCATCCATATCATAATTGATTTTCTAAGATATTTATCAGACTAGATATAATTGAGATCTGATTACAATTGTGAATATTGTGGATGGTGTTTACTATGGGACAATGAAAAATGATCGAGAAAGTCGTGGATCTTTCTCGAAGGATCGGTTGCTATATAAATAGCCAACGTGTTTTCGGGAGCAGTCAGTCTGATTTTGAACATACAACGAAGCAAATTGCAAATCGTGAACTAGAAGTCCCATATCCAAGCAAATAGTGATCAGTAGTGTATTTATGATTGAGTTTTAATTATTTAAAAAAAATTAAAGTTATTAGTTGGACTCGTAACACTATGTTAGCCGTTGCCCGTGATTTCGCTTGTGTGGCCATTTTTATGAATAAGTGAGAAAAAAAAGTAAAATTTGTTTTTTTTTTCTTTATCCAGACCCGTGCCGCCATTAAGTGGCGTAACTGAGTTACAAATATCCATCCATCCATACAAGCTTATGATAAATACTAGCTACTCATTTTCAAATAAAAAATTGGTTTTTGTCTTTCGTAGATTTCGATAATAGCTTTATTGCTTAGAAAAATAAGAGCTTGGTCCGAGTTTTTGCTGTGAAAGCTTTATTCGAGAAACTTTTACGAAAAAAGCGAAAGGAAGGGTGTCAAACCTTTATCACGTCCTTCCTCAAGGGTTCTCGAGGGTAGATTGAAGCTAAATATTGTAATAATCTGGCTGTATGGCTAGATTTATGGCTACCGCTTTATATAAATCCGTCTACAGAGAACTTGGACAGAATGCACATCAGAAGGAAAACGGTAGAATATTATTTTGTGTCTGGCGTTTCGTTATTATTTTCATATTTCTTTTAAAAAACCAGTCGGGCTCAAGTCTGCGCACAGCCTTATTCCGCTTTTAAAACAGCACAAAGTAAAATGTCAAAGTGTGAATACTATTTTCAACGATAAAAAAGTAGCTAAGATCGGTGCTTCGTTAGCTTTCAAAGTCTCTAATTAGTTGGCTCTAGCTAACTACTGACTTAAGTTAACAAAAAACTACACTCAGGCTACGTTGCTTGTGTGGACTCGAGGAGGACGTCCTGAAACGGAGTGTATCCTTTGGGAAAGTAAGTACCTTAGTCTTCGTATATGCTTCTTATGTCTAGTATATTATAAAGAAGACCCCTGACGACGATCTCCTTTAAGGCAACTTTGCATTCATGAGGTAGTACGACTTAAGTTTACGGGAACGTAGAGACTTAATTACCTATTCAAATAGATCAAGCCCATCGCACAAACAAGGACCTAATTCCTGCTATCAACACAGAAAAACTATCACGAATAATTCCCCAGCTCCAGCAAACGTTGGAAATATTTTTATCTCTGTCATTAGTTTTGATTAACGACGTCAGATGAGGCGGACGGGGCATCGTCATAATATTAATGAACCCTCCATTGTTGTCCAATGTGAGAAATTTGTGTGTCATATTGACTACGCAAAGTCGGATTAATTTTTTTGACTTAACTTTATTGACGCCATTTGGGATCGCGTCGTTTTTTCTTGAAGATAAGAAGTGCACATAATGTGACCCAGTTGAGCTATTACGTTGGAAGAATGGCTAGGACAAGCACATTCAGCGAGGTTGGATGGCTTTAGAAAATATTTGTAGTGTAAAGAAAAACTGGAGTCTGCTGGGAATTGAGTTTATCCAGCACAGCGGCTAAAGAGAGTAAGTACATAAAAACCAGGGAAATGTGAAACTTAATTAGAATATCACATTACATAGGCTGTTGTGTAACACAGCTGTTTCAACTGAAAAACGGAAAAGGTAGCTAGAGGCACGCGGATCAAAACAGTGACAAAATCTACTCGAAAATTTACACGAACATAAACACTGCAACGCTTTCTCAAAAGTTTTCATCACGATGCCGCTTAAGAATCAAACACGAAGCCTCATAAACTTTTAGGTTCAGCAAGAAAGGAACATATTAAAGCTAAATAAGCGCCAGGCTAAAGAAAAATGGCGCTGCCGGGGCGGATTTTTTATATTATTTCTCTTGGAGCAGCTACGATAGACCATGGAGCGGAGGGAATTTATATTTACGCTATCACAGTAAATTTTTCTACAGCGAATTTACGGATCAAAGTAACTAATTAAAGCGAGCACTGTGTGTATTTAAGTAGAACGAAATGATGTGTTGTAGCTGTAGATTAAATAAATGAACTGTGAACAGGGTTAAAGTGGAAAGAACAAAGATTAAATTCGTGTTTAGGGATTACTAAAGTCAAGTAATCGCAGGCTCGTGTTGGCGGGTCAGAAAAATTGCGCCCAAGAGGCTGACTACGGACAGTCAACATTAAAACCTTTTGTTTGT
Source organism: Xestia c-nigrum (assembly GCA_916618015.1). Taxonomy (NCBI): domain Eukaryota; kingdom Metazoa; phylum Arthropoda; class Insecta; order Lepidoptera; family Noctuidae; genus Xestia; species Xestia c-nigrum. Next base: position 18,611,463 of record OU745247.1, on the reverse strand, counting down.
TGTAAACTGTGCAGCTGAATAGGAGCGACGTTAAAATTATGTCCAACGGTGCTAAAATAAATAATGTACATCGTTATATCTAAACAATGGTTGGGGTCAGTGTTGTTAATATGGCATTCAATTTTTCGTATAACAGTACACGTTTTCATCGCTCTGACATGTACGAGTATATTTGTACAGGGTCATTCAATTCATTTTGCACGACTCATTTCTGACAAAACAGTACAAAATATCACCAACACAATGTAAATTGAGACTTTCCCATCAAACTCAATTTCTGAACACATCAAAGCCATTTTCGCATTTGGTAGCAAAACAATTTGACTCTCAAGCACCAGAACATTTTTCTATTTTATTTTATGAAATTTGGTGCTCGCAGCTTCAAATATTTTACACCGGGTGCAAAGGCGCAGGTAAGCTTTATGCAGCCTGGTGTAGTACCGCATATAGCTGTGTGCGCGTTTATGGAGGACACACGGGGGAACGTTGGCGTTAAATGCCGTGATATATCTCCCGGAACTGCAGTAGATAGGGCAGGCGAAATACCAGAGAGGAAGTCTTTCGTCGATTAAACTAAGGTCACACAAAAACAAATAGCAGATTGCTACAAAAAATACAAAAAAATACACATTTATTATTGCCTTTAACAGAGACGGACGCTCCCAATAACAATTCCTTGAATGATTCATGCGAAAATCTGAATGTTACAACAAAATAAATCAATAACGACAAAAGCAATACGAAATGTTTTCACTTCACGTTGAAATATAATAGTCCTGTCAAGTAAGTAGTGCTTTATGAAAATATCGAAGACGGGTTGCCGTATCCCGGTCAGACGAGAATGAAAAATAGTATTCCTTATTCAAGATCACGGAGACGTCGAAATATCATCGTGCGATTGGTTCCTTTCTTGTCTGAACGACCTTCCGCATAATTGGAGAAATGTAATACATCTTCGCTGTCAATACGTGTAAGCCCTCAGATATTGCATGAGGCAGAATAAAACATTGATTCTCATACGGATAGAATGTTTGTCATGAGGTCTCCCGGTTCTCCCGGTTCTAATATACCTTATTTGGCATACACGCACGCTAGAATTATATGTAACGAAATTATTGAAATGCACTCTAATTCATAAAGATTTAGAGGATAATCACAAATGACAAATGATATTCGTAATCCGCGGAAATCAACACCGCATGATAAAATAGTCAGGGAAATACTGCGATGAAATGTAAATTGGGTACAATCCTTTTGTTGACGATAATGAGTAGGGAAACGGCTCCGTCCCGGAACGGTATGTCATTGCACCAGCGTTAGAAGATCTCCATACAATTGTCGGTGTTAAAGCAAATGAGTTGGTTAGGAAAATATTTGTCCCGATGTTGTGGGTCTAACATAAATGGGCGGCAGTTGCAAGCGAAATGTTAGGCCTCCAAGCGCCTGTTACTAGGACAATTACGGCAAATGACACGGCAGCGCCTTTCCGAACACCACGAACGAATATTGGAAAACACATTTAGTTTGGAGCGACTGTGTACTTTAACAAAAGTTTAAGCGGTACTAAAGTGCAAATGGGACAATTTCGTCTGTGTCATACATCTCTGCAGTTTACGGCGTTTGTTAGTGTTTGTAATTGTATTTAACTGTTGGTGATTGCAGTCGGCGCTCTCTGTGTAATCAAACCACCAATTGACGCTGCTCTTTTATTTCCTGCTTTTTTGTGCACAGTTTGAATTCGTTTATTGGAACAACAATTTTAATAATAGTTACTTTTGCCAGCATTTTGCTTGTTGTACACGAATCAAACAAAATATAATTGTAATGTTTATTTTCAATCTTAACGAAAGTTTGTGAGGACGTTTATTGGATGTTTGTTCCTTTTTTAAGCAACAGATACATTATAATCTGCATTAACATTAATAATACTTTTTTTTATCTCAATAGCATGATCCCGTGGGACATTTATCAAACTTTACGCGAGTGATGCTGCGGGTATAAGCTAGCTCCATTATAAAGGTTATGTCAACGCTTTCTTCTACAAGCCATCTGGAATATGTGACGTCAGTATTACGTTTTCGGAAAACAAACAAACGACGCTACCCTAAAAGCAGATTCTGTTTTCATAAAACGTTTTTCACTTATTTACAAAACCGCTTCGGTGCCTTTTACATGAGATACTGTGTACGGTCCTTTTACGGATGCTGTGAATATTTGATGCAAAATTGTCTGCCCAATAGGGTAGGACGATGTTCGTCCTACGATCGGTTGGAATACTGGTCACCTTTGAAACCGCCACCCACACCTCGTCCTTGTGAGAATTGTGAGAATATTTTATTAAGCTGAAGCTTTCTTCCAAAAAAGGGGTGAGGAAACAATTGAGTCGACATTTTGAACTTTGGTGCTGTTTGGTTATACTAAAAGAGCAAGTAGATATATTGTTTTTTTTGTGAAATAAAATAAAATTGAATGTATAGGCAAACATTCTTTTTGTATATTCTTTTTTTTTAGGATTTACTGATATTATTTGTTCATGAGTTTTTAAGTGAGTTGAGTGAATTGAGTGGTTGCGCCTGGTGAAGGTTGCGAGAATCCGTTGGATGCGAGTCGCAAGGGACCGGTCAATGTGGCGACACTTGGGGGAGGCCTATGTCCAGTAGTGGACGTCTTTCGGCTGAAATGATGATGATGATGAGTTTTTAAGTAAGTAAGTACTTTTTTAAGGAAGTCCTTTGATTACGGTTGTTTTAATTATACAACAGAAAGTACTGAGACTTCAAGATATCTACAAAGTTCTAGTGAATCGGTTTTTTCTGGTAAGCCTGCTCCACGATGGGCCGCATCATCGTTTTATGACATGGGAGTTGCAGTCAAAATATGGGTATCGTGATATATTTTTTATTTAATTTTTCTTTTATATTAAATATCAGACTTTGGGAGCTATTTTCAAGATACACTATAACTTAGACGTCATCCCAGACAGGACACAGACAAATACAACATCATCTTCCTGCCCTTGTCCCATTTTATTTGAGGTCGGCGCAACACGTTTTCTTCTTCCATTCTCCCCTGTTAGATAGAGGTCACGGCATCATTGACTCCTTTCTCTTTCATATCAATCTTTTTGTTTATTTGTGTATATATTGTTTGAAACCGTTTATTCTGTAACGTAACCTCTCAAGGTTCATTGGAAGACCAGCGTCAGACAGCTTCATCACCTGTCTGGCATGAATGCTGAAATGGACCTTAATGGCGCAGCCGTGAGGCACACAGCTCATTTCTACTATGTCCTACTCATTGTTTTGTATCTTTTTTATTTATTATTGTGTGCATTCTTTATTAACTGACGTCAAATAAATATTTTTCTTTCTTTTACACAATCCATCCATCGTTTCTTTGGCCTTCCTCTCCCTCTCCATCCATCAAAATTAATGTCCATCACTCTTTTAGAACAAAAAGAAAATATTCTCCTCCACAAGGATGCTCTATATTACAGCAAGTGTTCCTATATTCCATTGTCTGGGGACACAACAAGTTAGAACAGCTGTAACATATGGTAATACTTAGGTCAGATAAGTAGCTCAGAGCCACCTCGCAAATTGTTTGACGACTTAGTTACTAAGCCAAATAGACGTCCAGATGCTGTATATTTGTGACTGTTTTCTCAACAGATGTTTTTGTAGAGGCTTTATGCTAGCTTTTGGGTAAACCCAAAAGCTAGCATAAAGCCTCTACAAAAACTGTCTTGTCTGCAGTGCAAGTACATAGATTTCGATAGGACTCGATTAGATAAATTTGACAGTTATTCTCGATAAAATGAGTTTTTATGGAGTCAAAAACACATTTTATCAAGAATAACTGTAATGCTGAGTAGCGAAAAATGAGTTGGACTTGGACAAGAGTTTTGTGTTAAATGAAGTTGAATATGTTAAATTGAGAATTCGACCTTTTTTTGGTTAAGCTCTATTAATTTGACAGCCTCGTTGATCTAGTGGTCGCAAACGTGACTACTGAGCCTGTTGTCCTGGCTTTGATTCCCGGGTCTTGCATAGTGTTATTTGGTTTTTCCATTAGGAATTCCTCAGTAGCAGCCACGGATTGGATTTGTGCCCGGTTGTGTTGTGCCGTAATAGGATCACCCCCTATTACATACACATAACTGGCGAAATGTGGGTGTACTGTTAGCTACACCGCTACTTTACCCTTCGGGAATTAAAGGCGTGATCTTCGGGAATTAGTAGAGCAGCAGTAACAATTTAATCAATATCGATGATACCGATAATCGCATTTTGAACCTAAATTCTAAATAATAGTTAGTAGTTAAGTGGCAGTGGGCAGGGCACATTGCTCGCAGAACGGATGGCCAATGGGGCCGAAAAGTTCTGGAGTGGCGACCGCGAACCAGAAGACGATGCGTTGGAAGACCTCTCACTAGGTGGACCGATGACCTGGTCAAGGTTGCGGGAATTCGTTGGATGCGAATCGCAAGGGACCGGTCAATGTGGCGACACTTGGGGGAGGCCTATGTCCAGCAGTGGACGTTCGGCTGAAATGATGATGAGTTAGTACTTGGGATGCTATAGTTTCAAATATCATAAAAACGGGCATTCTGGGGTCACTGTTTTATTTAAACAAAAGATCTTCATTTCCTATACACTAACATAAGTACATTCAACCGAAGTCCTTCGATGTAGACCATGTAGAACAAAATAATCCGAAAAGTAAATAAGGGATTACATAGAATCGATACCACTTAGTACTGAAGATTGTTTCAGAAATGTAAGGCTTTCTTCATCTAACTAAAAGCATTTACGTTACTCAAAATGTTTTCAGGGAGATTAAGTGATTCCCTCGTTCGGGGCAACAACGGAAGCATTTGATTGGAGGAAAAGAAAAACTACACACAAAAAAACAACAAATTAAAAAACAAGTAAATCTATACTAATATTATAAAGCAGAAGAGTTTGTTTGTTTGTTTGTTTGGTTGAACTCGCTTATCTCAGGATCTACTGGTTCGAATTGAAAAAAGCTTTTTGTGTTCGATAGTCCGTTTATCGAGGAAGGCTATAGGCTATATAACATCACGCTACGACCATAAGGAGCGAAGCAGGAATTAAAAATGTTGCAAAAACGGGGTTTTTTTTCCTTTCGTTTTTCTCTCTTATGTGACGCAGACGAAGTTGCGTGGGTCAGCTAGTACAAAATAAATATTTAAATCTACTCAGTCAAAACTAAAAACTAGACAGAAAAAAAGGGAAAATATTGTGTGCCTCACGGCTGCGCCAAATTGGCCCAGTTTAGCCAATTGCCGAGCAGCTAGTGCCCGACGCTGGACCTGAGATGGTGATTTAATTACTTCCCAAAATAATAATTCCGTGAATAGTAAAGTAAGCAACCTACTTAAAGTATAATTATCATCCATCTTGATACTAATAAGGGCAAACATCGAGAACCTTCAATCGTCGTACAAAAATAAATTGCGGTGTTCGAATGCCAAAGAAACTTAAGTGCAATCCCAATTCCTTGCCTCCGTTCCGGATCACCTTCTTATTCAGGGTTGTCACTTTGAAAGTTGAATTTATTATAATTTATAGAAGAACTACGAGTACATTGCCTGACCCTTCTTCCTCTCTTCTTCTTTATAAGAAGGGTCAAGTAATGCAGGGCACCGACTATAGATGGATACGTATGTTTTTATATAGTTTGACGGTAGGCAGGTTATGAGGTTACAATATTGTCAAATAGTTTTGAAATATTGCCATATATAGTATTATTATTTTTATATATAGTATTTGCATAGTCCTCATGTGAATTGAGCAAGATTATGTCTGGACTTCAAAAGAGACTATGACCTCTGAGTTTGTTTCGGCTGTTTCTTCTCAGAGTAGTCAGGTATGAAACACCGGCCCCATCTAGTTTGAAAAAAAAAATGACGTGTTTTTGGTTTTGTAAAAGTGTTTGAGAAAACCTACTTGCTGAATAAATATCATTTATCATTTTATCATTTAATCAATTTTGATGTAAGTACAATCAAATACTATCTTTCTTAGTTCCAGGGGGATAATTTACGACCCCACGCAGTCGAGGACGCCGGAAAAACCTATTACTTAGTAGTATCTTAGTATTGCCACAATATTATTTAAATTAATCTCCATTTCTGAATTACAATAGGTACCAAAAATCTTTCAATACATAAATTACATTTTTAATTCCACGTATTGTATAACAGTTAATTAACTACCACGCGTACTTGGTATATTTTTAAAGCGTATGGAATTCTTTTAAAGCGTCTGTTATATGTATATTTTAACCGATTCATCAGTCATGGCAGACATTTTCCCCTTTGTTCGCATGTGCGTTGTAATTAAGCTTAGCTTACTGAAACATCTTAATAGAAAATGTTTTGTTATGGTTTGAGCATGTAATCATTATTTTGATTTTTCAGTTTTATGTATGTAAGATATTGGAGCTCGTGGCTAAATAATATCAGCCGCTCGGGTCGATCTTTAGGTTAAGCCATGCCTGCCTAGGTTGGTCTGTGGATGGGTGATCACCCTTATATACCGAGTTTCTTCCATGCCTCGTAAAGCACGTTAAGCTGTTGGTCCTGGCTGTCATTTGTCCATCTTTGACGTAGGTCATAATTGATGTAAGTGAGATTCTTAAAACTATTTTCACAGAAAATTTCGAAAGAGCAGATGATTGGGTGTAAACACATTTAACGCTAAATTAATTTAAACATCGTTCTGTTTGTGTGAATCGTTTGAAGATAATCATAAACATGTTCCAAATATGTTTATTATAAACTCATTTAGTAATTTGTAGTGCAAGCGGGCTGAAGTGTTAATTGACCAAGCCAAGTTTATCTACTTCATAAAATTAAATACAAAGTAAGCCTTGACGTTATCTATATCATGTTGGTTTATGTAATGTGTTTAAAAACCCTGTCGGGTCCGAAAGCGACATAGATATTCGAACCTCATTACTAAATAAAATAAGAAACATAAATCTAATTAATAGTAGTTTATGCGACTGTGCATAATGCCTAATTATGTATAGTTGCATACACTACTTTATCTACCCAAATATCATAAGGGCTCTATGATGGGTTCAGGAACCATAGGGAAATGACCTGCATTGTTACTTGGCCCTTGATTTTTGTGCCAACAGGTTATTAGTTGCATTCGTCGCTGCATTTACGATACATACTGAATTGGGGTTTTTTTTTATCGATATTTGATTTAATGTAGGTGGTACTAGAATAGCACACTCACTTGAATTTGACACCAAATTTAAAACTCATAACCTACTGTTTTCAGTTGCGTTATGAGTTCATTACAGTTCCGTTTATTTCTGCAGGTTGGTAATGCTGGTCATTGCCTATGGTTTTTGAACGCATTAGAGAGGGTTTATGATATTTGGGTAGATAAAAGTTTATTACGTGGCAACATACACACTCACATTCATGACGTCACTACTCAAGAACGGTTATTTTTCGGGTAGTGATGTCAGGTCCTCTGTATTTCCACGAAAGTTTCTACATTTAAGAACATTAAACACATTTTTTCTAACTTACTGTGTGTACATAAATTAAATTTTGCAGTAACAAACTCAGAATTGTATTTGCGACAGCCCTACACGAATCTCATTTGGACTCACCTAAACCGTTGCATTTGTAGTTGATTAAAAATCCACTTACACCTGTTCGTGGTGCGGATTACCTTGGCGCTGTTTATTTACTTCAGACTGTCGTATTTGCATGATCGCGTTTACTTAGTTGATCAGACGATGGAAGGAGCTGATCTTCTTCTAACCATATCGTTGGCAAGTACGCGCGACCAGAGTTCAGGTAAAAGTTCAAATATCTTTGAGCATTTGCCTGAACTCTGGTCGCGCGCACGCTTATGACATCAGAGCACAAGTGATAGGTCATTTGGCGCAAGATGAAATGTCGGCTATTACGAAAATAATGTAATTATATTTTATGTTCAAAGTGACTTTTTCATGAAATTTTTCAAAAACTCAAACTCAAAGCTTTTATTTCAAGAAGACCTTTGCGGCACTATTGAATTACATAAATACAGCAAGCAATATAAGCAGAGGGTTAAAGTGGGAGACCATGTAAGTTTGGACGCGGATGTCACATTTGGAGTCCCCCAGGGAAGCGTGCTTGGGCCTACGCTTTTCCTGCTCTATATCAATGACCTCTGCAATCTTAAAATTAATAAGGCAAAGGTTTTTTCGTATGCCGACGACACTGCTGTCGTCTTTACTGGGTGTACCTGGCGTGAGGTTGCCTTAAGTGCTGAAACTGGCATGACCCAAATAGCTAGATGGCTCTCAACTAACCTACTCACATTAAACACAGCTAAAACAAATTACATATGCTTTAGTATATCAAATCGCACACAACCCAGTACAGATTTTAGTATAAGAGTGCATACATGTGACGATGCACAGAATTGTTCATGTCCATCACTAGACAGAGTGTCACAGACCAAATATTTGGGTGTTGTTGTTGACCATAGACTCTCCTGGTACCCCCAGCTTGAACAAGTTACTAATAGGGTTAGAAAACTGAGCTGGATCTTCAGGACTCTGAGACATATTGTACCAAAAAATGTTCCCTCAAGCACAAAAACCCCCAGACATCTCCTCAACGAAATATACTTGGCTTTGGTACAATCTGTCTTAGTGTACTGCATCCCCATATGGGGAGGAGCGGCTAAGACTAAATTTATTAACCTTGAGCGGGCACAACGTGCTCTGATAAAAATAATGTATTTTAAGAGGATTAGATATCCTACCCAAAGTCTTTTCCAAATTAGCGACTTACTCACAGCGAGAAAATTGTATATAGTCAAATCTATTCTAAAGTCACACAAAACCCTTCCTTATGTCCCTGGCCAAACCTTGAAAAGAAGAAAAGACATAATAGCAGAAGTTCCCCAGACGAAAACAAAGTTCGCCAGCATACAATTTAAAAAACGCTCAGCTCAGCTATACAATAGATTTAATAGAGAGATTTATGTACATGACAAGAAACTACATGAATGTAAAAAAATAGTAACTGGTTGGATTAAACCTCTTACATACGAGGACACGGAGGCGCTATTAAAATAAAACACAAACCGAGATCATTTTCTATCCCATACACCCACACAGCCATAAGCAAAGCACACCCTTTCAAACATCCACGCTTACACTCTCAACACTCACTCACTCATCCACTCACCCCACACAACACAACCCCCCCACCACACAGGACTTCATACACACACTCACACACCCCTCTCCATACACTCCGTATCGTGACAAGCATATTCACTTTCTCTCTTTTGTTTATTTTAAATCTTAATTTTGTATTTTTCATTTTGTGTATTTCATTTTGTATATTTAATTTTGTTTGTTTTTTTCTTTTCGTATTTTTCTAATTTAGTTTTTCTGTAAGTAATTATTGTAAATAAAAAACAAGTTTGTTAATGTTTATATGTTATGGAAGAGTGGAGTTTCCTAACACAGGCCTTAGACACCTAAAAGGAAACTCCAATCACTAGATTGTAAGAAAAACTTGGCAAAAACAATAAATAAATTTTTCATTTTCATTTTCATTTCAAATACAAAAAAAAAGCAAAGCTACAATCACAGTTACAAGGCATATTAACTTGAGAAAGTACTGTAGTTGCCCATTCCCCAGCGTAGATCTCTATGGAGAAGAACGGGCTAGAAACTCCATGGAAACTCTTTTAAATAAAATATTGTTACAAAATATTGGTTACATCATTCATGTTGTGATTAAACGAGCTTAGAGTATTGATATTTGATACGTTCGGGAATCATATCTTAATCAACTTACAACCCGACAATGACCTGCAAATTGCAAAATTTGAATTCGCTCGCTACATATTTTCTAAACCACGAGTGTGTGTTAGTTATCAAGCTTGTCGTACCTCGGTATAAAAGTAGCCTCTGTCAAGGTAGGCTAAAATCAAGAACACCATAGGCTGATGGAAAAATAGCTGGTTTGTTGATGTAGGAAATCGTGATTTAATAAAAATTATAATATTTTGCTCGATTAACTTTTACGGGCACTAACAGCATTCTAATAAAATGTATTATTATTAGTTTGTATTTGTATAAAACAATAACCAAATCGTAAACGTTGAGAAATCACATCTCTCAGCATTCAAGACGGAAAAAGTCACGGGATTATGGGTAGGTAGTTACATTTTGCACAAACCATTTACTTTTATGGAATTTTCTCGTATTTTCCACACCTATTTTGTTAAACAATATTTGCTTGTATATATTTGTGGTAGGCAACGCTTTTATTATCACCAATGTGAGTAACTATATTTGGAAATGAAAAGCGCCTTTTCCGTGAGTTAGATTGGGTGTTAGATTTCCCTACATATTTTATAACAAAGTCCTCCGTTGCGTCACCGAGACAATACGATAATGATAGGCATCATTGGCTCTTTGTTCATTTACCTATTCGCAAGTCGTTATTTCATGAACATTTTTCTTGTGACGTCAAGCTAAATATTTTATTAAATAAAATGTACAGTTTATTTTCATCATTGCAATAAAACATAACATTCATAATATTTGTGTCACGTTAAGCCCCGTTTTCTTTGAAATTAGTCATTTCCAACAAGTTATTTACCGTGAAGTTTAAAATCTCTTAGTTTATTACTTTAAGGAAGGTTTAATCTGTTGACACATATTTTATTTATTTTTGACATCATTACGGTTCCTTCTGGGTTGTAAAATATTATTTAATTGACTATCTTGGTCATATCGCAGAGATTAATAGTAGTTATTCATATTTGATCTTCTGCCAACATGTGTATCTATACAAGATTAGATGAGATTAGATTGACAGAAGACACCACAAAATTTAATATTAATGTCGAGTGGAATATGGTATTTACTAATAACAATATTGCTGTTAATAATGTAAACTGCGGCAAGCTAGTAATCCGTTGAGAAATCAAACAGCAAATTACAACGGTGAATCGGTAAATATCCGTGGAATTGCGAAACCTGGCGCTAATAGTGTTAAATTTGAAACATTTCGCCGCCATTTTGCCAAAATAAACACAAACAATACTAAGCCTTCAACACTTCTCAGTTCCAAACGAGTGGAATCATGTAAACGCAGCACAAACAATTCGTTGACCTGGAAATCTTAAAGCAGTTTTGCCCCAAAGATTAATTAGTTGAGGCACACATCACGGCTAATCTCGAAATCTGCGTGCATCCGTCCGAAATAAATAATTATCTCGGCTGACGGAAAATGCAATGTAAATTTAATATTCTTGACGTGTAGTTACAATTCTTGCTTTAGTCAGTACGGTCGTGGAATCACGCATGCTCGCATAGGACACCTCTGGCTGCGAAAAATCGTGGTTTAGGAAATATTAAAAAAATGGCGGAGCAAGATACGAACGGATCCGCAAAAAGAGTAAGTTCTTAAGTTCTTTCAAAGATATCAAAGATATCTCAGTCTAGGCTGCTAAAATATAATACGTTTTAAATGTTAAATAAATAAAGTGAACACAAGGTTTGAGCCCTTTGTAAATTAAACTGTGAACAAAGTTTTGACAAGTAAGTAATTTCTCTTCTCAAAGTGACTTGACTTTTGAGTTTGGGTAGTCACCAGTGTTATCTTTTCCGGTCACTTCAAACAGAAAATTAATATTTTACTGCCGATTGCTAACAGTTCATTTTATCAAACGGAACGCTTCATTTTTTTTTTAAGAATCTCTTTCAATTTGTAGCGTGTAAAGTCTACTTTTAAACACTCTGTTTAAAAAAGGAGGAACTTTTAATATGCTATAATAGGATGAAAGTGTTTTTCCTATTAAATTGCGGCTTTACAAAGTGTATTGTATTTTCACAGAGGGGATCAAAAGGGGAGCGCCGCCGGAGCAAGCCTGACGATGCTAAGGACGAAATAAAGAAATTTAAAGAGAATCTTCTACAATCGCTTTCTACTGGAGAGTAAGTATTGAATATGCTAAGTTATTTCATTTCAATAGTGGACTTTAATAGCGTCGTCGATTTTCTTGAACTGGAGTTTAATGGATTTTTTACAATAAGTGTCTTTGTTTCTTTAAATTCATATTTTGTGATGTTTGTGAAAGTTCATTTCATTTTGATACGATTGGAGCGTTAGCTGTGCCATAACAGGCAATCATTCATTAATTATGGCAAATGTTATCGTAACACAATGAAATGCTTTGATAACAATTTTGTGAATTTTACAAATTGAAGGTACCAAGTACGTACTTGATTTTGCATTATGAAATAACAGCATCATTTCAATCACACAAATATTTTCAATAAGATCATTTTGTCTACCGGTATTCTAATAATAACTACGGGGTGTGGAAGTCTAACCAATATAAGTTTCTTATTAGTTACGAAAACATTGCTTACCTACCTATTAATAAAGTCCACAACTTCATTTATCTCTTATTCTTGCACACTGCCTCCATAAAAATTCTCATTATTTGTAATTTTTAATTTCCGTTTACGCGCACAGGGTTTTACAGAAAGCTATTTCGGCGCTGTAAAATGTCTTTATTGAGAATTGATTGAAAAGGCGCTGCTAGCTTGAATATTAAATCCGTAAAATATGGACTTTTTTGTTAATATTTTATCAACTGTTCTATTTTGTGAGAAACGTGATATTTGAATATTTTGAAGACAGTAAATTATCGTATTTTATTTCAAAATCATCAGAGGGAATAACATACACCCCATGTTTCGTCTCGAAACAGTTTTATGTTTTTATTGTTTATATTTTGTTTAGGATAAGATGACACAATTTGGTTCATATGCGTGGTTCTTTTTCATTTTTTATTGGTATTCTGGTTCGGCGATAAACTACGTCGACTGGAACGCATCCTTTCCTCGAGGAATGGTCGTTTGGTTTGAAGTTACCACCACCATGATTAGTCAAAAAACGGACACCACCGCGATAGCACGCGCCGTCGTCAATTAGCAGTGCTAGTGTTTCCTGTTTCATTGAGTTCCAAAATATCAAAGTTCCCCTTACATCTTCCTGGAAGACAGTGTTATATGACCTATGGACCTATATGTTTGGGATTATTGACTGGAGTTTTCTTGTGGTGTGCTCTGCCGACTAGCCCCGACGTTCCACCAAACCAGGACCTTCGGATCGTGGCTGCAGGAAGGTTGAAGCGGGTGAGTCGCTGGACCCAGTAAATTCCCTACATAATTTTTGATCCTTCGAACCGGATAATATCTTCCAAATTGTGTCGTCTTGTACCACGCGGATACGGTGTGTAAAATTCGCCATCTTTGTTTCGCAAAATGCCGGATGACGAAGCATCTTCTTGCCAACAAGACATCTTCGAAAGGGATTTAATTTTGGATGAACTCAAACGAATTCTTTTACTTGCGAATTCAAATGAGCAGCAATTTCGGTCGCGAACAACAGATTTAGCAGCTCACCAGAGAAAGTTTAATAAGGTTCAGGCTAAGATTGAGAAGACGCTAATTAAATCCAAATCCTTTTGCAAAGACGACAACATAAAAATTCGTAATGATTTTAATGACTTGTACTACGAAATAGTCGGTTATTTAAACTCGTTAAAAGCAGACGAGGAGCGAAAAAGGCGTCTAAATCGTTCAAGTAATTTTTCTTTTGAACCGATAGGTAACGATAGGCGAAACCTACCTACTTTACCTTTACCAGAATTCAAAGGCGATCCTACAGATTGGCCATCATTCTACGATTTATTCAAATCACTTGTGCATAACAACAATGCCTACTCGAATACGGAGAAACTTAGGTACCTACTTATTACCGTTAAAGATGAGCCGTATAACCTAATTAAGTCGATACCTATAACGGAAGATAACTATTCCATCGCATTAGATATTTTGTTAACCCGCTACGAAAACAAACGGGTTATTGCATCAAAACACTTAGATCGAATTTTAGACATAGAACAGTGCTCCGAAAAATCTTCGTTTAGTGTAAGAAAATTACTCAATGCCTACCAGGAAAACATTAAGGCCCTAGAAGTCATGGGTTTTCCGACTGAGCAGTGGAATTTCGTTCTGCTGCACATTTTACTACGTAAAATACCTAACAGTCTGAGAAAAGGTTTCGAGCGTTCGTTAACCAGTCCGTCCGATATTCCCGATGTAAACACGTTGATTTCATACTTACAACGTGAAATAACTGCGGACGAGATTGCATCATCTAGTTCCATAAGTACCTCCGCGCCGCAAACTAATAAGCAATCTACATTTCGGGTAGGTAACAAAGACGCTCATGCAAACGGTGTATCTTCGGCAAAACGTGCGTTTCCCGCGAATGTTCAAGCGTCAGAGCAAACTCGACCTACGGCCGATTACAATAAGGCGCGAACTTGCGTGCAGTGCAACGGTTCACACTTATTGACCAAGTGTTCAGAGTTTTTAAATCTGTCGCCACATGATAGGTACGCTTTCGTGCAAAACAAAAACGTCTGTTATAATTGCTTGAACGTCGGGCACGACGTGAAAAACTGCAAATCTAACTTTGTGTGTAGAACGTGTCATAAAAGACACCATAGTTTGATTCACTTTTCAACACAAGCATTACCAGTCATTAACGAAGTCGCGCAACCTGTAGCCGTTCCGCTTCCCCCTACGGAAGAAATACCCGTTTCCGTCGCGATTCATGGAAATTGTGCATCGAACTTACCTCTCGCTCGTACACAAACTGTTTTATTGTCAACCGCGTTAATTGATGTATGTGTGGATCACACAAAAGTATCTACGGTGCGTTGCCTAATTGATACAGGTAGCCAGGCGTGTTTTATTACGGAAGCATGTGTACAACGACTCGGCTTAGCGCGCAGGTACAACAATACGCCGGTGTTCGGTATTGGCGACACCAAGCCCGTCCATTCAAAGGGTTTAGTTTCGTGTTCAATTACGCCGATAGGTAAACAACAGCCCGTCATTCCGGTTAATGCCTTAATTTTGCCCGAATTAATTTCGAAAATGCCAAGTGTACCACTGCCTTATTCGGGATGGTCACACATAAAAAATTTAAACTTAGCCGATCCGGACTTTCACACGCCGCAGCCCGTGGAGATGTTACTAGGAGCGGATATACTATCCCACGTGTTACTAGGCAACATTATATCGGGCCCGCCGGGTACGCCGATCGCTATGAATAGTGTGCTAGGTTATTTACTTTTAGGTAAATTAGATTTCGAAAATGTTGTTCCGACTCCACTCCAAGTGTGTTTTAGCTCGTTTGACAACGACAATCTTCAGAAGTTTTGGGAGCTGGAGTCAATACCAGAGAAGCGGAGTTACACTCCCGAAGAAACGATATGTGAAACATTTTATCAAAATACGCATACTCGTGACACGAACGGGCGATACGTGGTCGCCCTTCCGTTCAAGCCCGACGCACCGCCCCTCGGCGAGTCGCGGCCTACTGCGCTAGCACGGTTCCGTAAACTCGAGTATCGGCTAGAACGTAACCCTAAGCTGAAGGATGAATACCACGCGTGCCTCCAGGAGTACGTGGATCTCAACCACATGGAGCCCGTCGATGCTCAACCTTCAGCTGACAAATGTTATTACATTCCACACCACTGCGTGGTCAAAGAGTCTAGTACGACGCCTACACGTGTTGTATATGACGCCGGGTGTCGCTCGACTAGTGGTTATTCGCTAAATGACGTTCTACTAACGGGTCCTAAGCTTCACCGGGACATAGTAGACGTACTTCTTAAATTTCGTGTACATTCCGTCGCGCTTACGGCCGACATAAAACAAATGTATCGTAACATACTTGTGCGCGAAAGTGATAGGGACTTTCAGCGTATCGTGTGGCGTAAATCACCAGATGATCCCATACGGGACTACCGCTTGCGTACAGTCACCTTCGGCGTGAACTCGTCACCTTATCTCGCCTTGCGCACTATTCAACAGCTCGCTCGCGATGAGGCCGACTCATTCAAACTAGCCTCGCCCATTTTACTCAATGACGTCTTCGTGGACGACGTCGTCTCTGGCGAAGACTCAGTAGCCAGAGCACTCGCTCTACAGCAAGAATTAATAGGTATTTGTAGGACGGCAGGATTAGAACTGCGTAAGTGGCATAGCAATGCGCCCGCGTTACTCGCTGCGGCACTACCGCCAGAGTCTCATGGTGAGCGGCCGGAGAATGTTCCTTTCGCTGAAATGGAAAACGATAAAAAGGTCAAGGTACTTGGTCTACAGTGGAATCCTAAGTCTGATTCATTTAATTTTAAAGTGCAAGTTTCATCTCAAAAATGTACAAAACGTGTCATTCTTTCTGAGATAGCAAAAATCTACGATCCTCTCGGATTATTATCACCGGTTACACTGTTTGCCAAACATTTGATCCAACTTTTATGGATAGCCAACGTGGACTGGGACGATGCGCCGCCCGTTGACATAACCAATTCGTGGACCTCTTTCGTTTCTGAGTTACCACTCATATCACAACTTTCGTTCCCGCGTCATATATTTAAAAACGTTAATTCAACGACAATACAAATTCACGGTTTTGCTGACGCTTCCAGTAAGGCATTTGGAGCGTGTGTATACATACGCTATCAAAACAATGATGGTCTCATTCAAACTCATCTAATTATGGCAAAAACCCGCGTTGCACCGTTGCGTATATGCCTTACCATTCCGCGCCTCGAATTAATGGCCGCTGTCCTTTTATCTAAATTACTCGAAAAGGTAATACTTACCTACAGTAATCATATAAGCCTCGACCAGGTATACGCTTGGTCCGATGCCTCCATCGTACTGGCATGGCTACGCTCATCCCCGCACGAGTGGAAAACGTTCGTCTCGAATCGTGTCAGTGAGGTCGTATCTCGCGTCTCCGCGGATTGCTGGCGCCACGTCCCGTCAGCCGACAACCCCGCCGACGTCGCGTCACGTGGCCTGCTGCCCGCCGCGCTGGTACACCATGACTTGTGGTACCATGGACCCTCATGGCTCCGTCTAAGTCCAGACTCCTGGCCCGTTCAAACCTCGATAGCGGACACATGTGAGGAAAAACGTACCGTAACGATGTGTTCTAGCACGTCTACGGCACCGCCTATACAGGATGTTGATTTTATCTCGCGATTTTCGTCGCTCGGGAAACTTGTTCGCGTCACAGCGGTTATATTTCGATTCTTTCATAAATGTAAAGGAGAAAAACAAGTCTTTCCGACGCACATTACTGTGCCCGAATATAATTTCGCTTTGACGCGACTTGTGAAAGTTACACAACAGTCCATTTTTTACGAAGACTTATTAAAGATCGCACAGGGTAAATTACCGTCCACGCGTTTACGACGCTTAACGCCATTCTTGGACAGGACGGACGAATTACTTAAGGTTGGTGGTCGAATCCATAAATCGCTTTTACCGTTTGAATCTAAGCATCAACCGATTTTGCCTAAGAAACACCCTTTGACTGATCTTATTATTGATGACGCACATTTGTGTAATTTACACGCGGGGCCGCAGTCCGTGCGACATGCACTTTTGCAACGATATTGGATTTTATCGAGTCGTGATATCGTTCGTCAACGCATTCATCGATGCGTGCCGTGCTTTCGCGCGCGACCCGCTCGCAACCAACCGCGCATGGGACCGCTCCCTGCAGTCCGCGTCCGCCCCGCGCGACCTTTCATAAAGACCGCGGTAGATTTTGCCGGACCATTTTATGTTCGCGCCAACAAAGTACGCAACGCGAAAATTATAAAGTGCTATGTGTCAGTGTTCGTATGTATGAGCGTTAAGGCGATACATCTCGAGTTAGTTTCCGAGCTATCGACAGAAGCTTTTTTAGCAACCCTGCGTCGTTTCACGTCCCGACGCGGCTTATGCACTGATATATATTCGGATTGTGGAAAGAATTTTATCGGAAGTGACAATTATTTAAAAGAACTTTACGCGTTTTTACGCAAGGATGCGGTGCAAAGTGTGCTTAATCAGCAAACCCTTCAGCAAGGTATCACGTGGCACTTTCAACCACCTTACGCGAGCCATTTCGGGGGTCTTCATGAATCCGGAGTACGAACATTTAAGCACCATCTTCATCGTGTAGTAGGTACACGCACTCAAACATATGACGAGATGCATACCCTATTATGTCAGGTCGAGGCAGTCTTAAATTCGCGTCCACTTTGCGTTTTAAGTGTGGATTCGTCAGATCCCTTACCCTTAACCCCATCTCACTTCTTGATCGGAGAACCCATGACGGCTTTGCCTGATGTTTCCTTAATTGATGAGACGCCGAACCGTCTCACTCGTTGGCGCTGGATTCAACAATCAGTGCAGCACTTTTGGAAAAGATGGAGCAAAGAATATCTCCACGAGTTACAGCAGAGTAGTAAGTGGCTTCAGGATAGAGGCAGTGCCCTTCGTGAAGGCACTGTTGTAGTGGTATGCGACGACCATTTGCCTCCGTTGCAATGGAAGTTGGCGCGCATCCACGCTTTACACCCTGGTTCTGATAACGTCACTCGCGTAGTGACTCTGAAAATGGGAAACTCCCTTTATAAACGACCAGTCGTTAAAATATGTCCTCTTCCTATAGAGTAATTAGAATCATTACGAATCCTAGCTTTAAGTTACACTTTTTTTTCTTTCTAATATTAGTTTTAACTTTAGTGGCTTTAAAAGCAACTACGTGCTTTTAAGGTGAGCGGCATGTTTCGTCTCGAAACAGTTTTATGTTTTTATTGTTTATATTTTGTTTAGGATAAGATGACACAATTTGGTTCATATGCGTGGTTCTTTTTCATTTTTTATTGGTATTCTGGTTCGGCGATAAACTACGTCGACTGGAACGCATCCTTTCCTCGAGGAATGGTCGTTTGGTTTGAAGTTACCACCACCATGATTAGTCAAAAAACGGACACCACCGCGATAGCACGCGCCGTCGTCAATTAGCAGTGCTAGTGTTTCCTGTTTCATTGAGTTCCAAAATATCAAAGTTCCCCTTACATCTTCCTGGAAGACAGTGTTATATGACCTATGGACCTATATGTTTGGGATTATTGACTGGAGTTTTCTTGTGGTGTGCTCTGCCGACTAGCCCCGACGTTCCACCAAACCAGGACCTTCGGATCGTGGCTGCAGGAAGGTTGAAGCGGGTGAGTCGCTGGACCCAGTAAATTCCCTACACCCCAGCACGAACTTGACGCTAACGTGACGTAAACCGAAACCGTTTTCGAAATTGAAAATACTTCTTTTGTATAGAACTTTGTTTTAAGATTTTATATATGTCGACTAATGAGTATTTCCACTATTTCGCTTCTAATTTGGTGTTGGTCGCAACGAATTAAACCATAATGCTATGTATATAACGCTGCATCTTCGATGAAAAAATCGTTCGTAATTACGTTTTTTTACGTCACGCTTTTATTATAGTTTCCCAGAACTCGAATTCTATCAAATGTAATTCAAACTTCAAACCAATTTTTGATCGCACTGCTTTTATTGTTCAAAGAATCGAACTGGACAAAACAAACTTTGTCTGAGATAACATTTTGTTTTCTTACAGCTCTATTATATCGGAGAGTGGAAACGACTTAACTGTCCCACCGCAGCCGAGATCTCGTTCAGCTTCTAAAGCAAGAGAAGCTCTTTGTATACCAGCGAATGTCGCGTCCGAACTCGACGATAATAAAATTTTTGAACTGAAAGAGGTAGGAATCCCGTTTATTGCGTGCATCCTGGGAATTTAAGACCACTGCTTGATATTTTTGTACTGTATACTGATTTGATCAGATTAGGAATATTTTGGAAACAAAGATCGTAATATCAGAAATAGGAAAAGTTGTCTGGAATATTGGGTGCACTGTTGAAATTGAAATTTTCAACTGGGCATCAAATAAATCCAATTAACATAATTGGATCTGTAATCACCATCGATACACTTACACTTACAAAAAGTAGTCCCTAAATAACACGTCCAGATCAGCTTTTACTTCTAGTATTTATTATATGTATCATTCGATTATTCCATCTCAGACCGCTATAATAACTCATAAGATTGATATAATTTGCAGAATCATTAGACATCTGAAATACGATGTATTTCTTTAATTTCGCTCTGACTCATCCTAATTACCAACAATTTCCCTTTCACGTATTCTAATTAGCGTTCGTTTATTTCCAGGCGTTCTTGCTATTTGATATGGATGGGGATGGCTGTATCGATTTTAGTGATCTCCGAGCCACTCTGGTCAGCCTTGGGGACAAGATTGACGAAAATGCCATTCGGAACATGCTTTCTGAGGTAATTATAGTTGTTTATGAATAATAAAAAAACGTCAAGGAGATCACAGATGTTCGTTATGAATGATAGAAATCTAAATATTTTACGTGAATATTTCATGACGTATTTAAAAGAATTATCAGCATTTCTCTGAAACGTGTGTTACCTCTTTAAATACGTAGTATCCTGTTGGTATTTTAAACCGTATGTATATGATAGGTATTGTATTACTGAAGACATTAGCAAGACCTAAAGCAATATCACACCAATTTCATTACTGTTCCCAGAGACTACGTACAGCAATAACCTCCAGTAATTTCAGTGCAACGGAATTAACCCATCGTACTTGGGGAGCAACTATTACACGGTATAGTGTAGCAAGTAATATCAACATCTGGTCTCATAAGTAGCTAGCAGTAGTTTGGATATGCACAATCTTGCCATAAATTGTAAGCGCATAGCCAATTAGCCAGCTGGCATCTGCGTCAGTTGACAATTGTTGGCCACACTTGTATGTGTGTAACTAAGCCAGGTGACCAAACTCTGGCTGAAAGTTGTACGTAGCCAGTTGGACTGAAGTGGAGTAAGATTGAAGTTTATAGTGCAATCATGTGTTACTTTGATTTACAAAGTTAGTGATCTCTGTTTTTGAATCTAATGTTTAATAAGACAGAGCGATTTTACACAACAATTTTTAGAATGTGCCTATTTTCAGGCAGAATGTACATGGCTCACTCCTTTCTATTCCACCTGTATTTTAATGTAACCTAAATTAATGGCAAATAAATGATTTGATTTGATTTGATTTTCATATGTTTCATCATCATCATCATTGATTACGGTTTACGAAGGGATTATATTACACACAAAACACACTTAACCATTTGAAAGGACCATTTAATCGGAATGGGAAAAGGCTTCTTTTATCCAGGTACCACCCGGTAGAAGAAGTGCAGATAATCTAGTCCATTATAAAAGTCTTTAGACAGAATAAAAATGTTGGTATTGACAATGGACATGTTGACATTTCACTCTTCGCTCTTGCAACAACAAACAGAAAATACAAACTAATTACATTCAAACAACAATAACACAATTTACCAAAACAACAACCTCGAGTCACAAATAACAGAATAATTCATCCAATGAGAATAAAACAACAGACTCTATTCGGTGAAGGCGGTCTTAAAACAGATACAAAACTTTGCTTTTCTTTTAATTCTGCTTAAGTATTGTTAGGGAAGTTTCTGAGTCCTGACGAGAGAGACCCTTAAGCCCGTGTCAATCCACGACAGTGACGAGGTCACAGGGATTTGCCCTCACAGCTTCAACGGATCAAATTTAAATTCCCTTGTCTAGGACACAGTCTGCAGATTCTTTGGTATTAACCGTATATTTTTCCTGTATCCCAAAGATTAGGGGGACTTATTCTTTTTTCCATTTTTCTTGCTGGGAAGATTGAAATTAAATTTTTATTATAATCTGAGAATAACATCGTAATCCACTTAAATTTGTTTTATACACGACGATGGAATAGGTGCTAGAGTTCTGTGTCTTTTTTTTTAAGATGCTTGAATATTAGAATGAGGGAGCGTTTTCGATCAAGTGACTACAAATCAGTGGTTTATTTTAATAGGTCGTACTAATTATATCTTGAAGTATCTGGCCTTTAATTGTTTATAAAGACTTGTATTTGACATAACTGGTAAAATATGGGTGTATCGTATGGGTGTATGGGTGTGTGGTGTGTGTGTGTAAGAGTGCGTGACCTTTTAGGGATTATTTACCGATGTTTTAATATTGGGTTTTTCCATCTTCAATTTTTCTGTAGTCCGCTCCTTATTTACATGGGACTTATAACATAACAAACGAATTAATGGTTGTAGTAAAAATACACCCCTGCCCATCCTTTGAAAAAAACAGGCGTGATGATTTGTTGCCCCATGTTTCCTCAAACTGGTTTACTAAATGTGTTGAAAATCTCCATTGTCATTTCCGCAAAATCATTATTCTCTCCTCCGTGTTATGTTCATCGTGTTAATTATTTCATTTCGCCCAATAAACAAGGGGATCCTAATCCAATATTTTCTGTTCATATTAATATTTTTTCCCAGTCTCTTCGAGGGTGTTTAATTTTTTTCAGATTAAAATACTCTTCAGTTTTTTATACATCAGATAACTGATCCAATTTATTTTAACAGGGGTCCGGTCTGATAAAGCTTATTAACAATAGGCTATACTGGGTCCTTGTCCATTTTACAAATGTTAGCCTTATCTAGTTACAGAATCTAGACATAGACCATTTTAATTTTCTGGGCCTAGTTTCTCAATAACATAGGGCGAAATTGTACTTGTTTCACATCTACAAAACAATTACGTAGTAATCATAATACACAAACATTATTGTGTATACTAGCTTAGAATCTGATTTATGTTACCTATACAGGGTGAATTTTAATTAATGCGACAAAATGAAATTGGAGCTTCAGTTACAGTAACATAGTCATTATAAACTGTTTTTTCTATAATCTAAATCGTTAAAAAAAATTACGCGATTGTCGTTTTCTAAAGGTCCATTGATGTTATTATCTTTATTTAAGTACGAATTATCGGTATTCCAGTAATATGCAAAATAAATAAGAAAAATTAAGGCAAAATTAGGTAAATGACCGCTATATTGAGCACTGCGATGAGTCGGCAAGATTTTTGATACTTTTATTATTTTAACGGTTTTCGTAACACTGATCAATTATTTTTTAATTTTATATTTTATACATTTTCTTGACAACACGTACTATTGTATATTTAAATTTGTCGCATCTATTCAATTTCACCCTGTATAACATTAATTACGGTGTTATCAGTTATCTCTTTCATATTTATTTTCATAGAGGCAAAATATATGCTGAAAAAAGAGAAGTTCGTGGCTAAATAATGACAGTCGCTCGGGTCGATCTTTAGGTTAAGTCGTGATTGCCTAGGTTTGTCTGTGGATGGGTTACCACCCCTTAAATACCGAGTTTCCTCCGTGCCTCGGAAAGCACGCTGCCATTTTTAGATCTTTGACAGTCGCTACAGGTAGTCAGAGGCCCAAAAAGTCTTACCAAGGGGTACCCTGTACTAACTGGGTTGGGGAAGTCAGATAGGCAGTCGCTCCATGTAAAATACTGGTATTCAGCTGCATCCAGTTAGACTGGAAACCGACCCCAACATAGTTGGGAAAAGGCAGATGAAGAGACAGAAATTATGAACAGGAATGGAAACGGTTCGTTCTGTAGTTTCTACCTTCACTTAATCATCATTTGTTTTGTCTTGCCTTTTCTAAACTATGTTGGGATTGGCCTTCTGTTTACCCGATGCAGCTGATGTTTAAATATTTGTTTGTAAAACTGTCTTTCCAAAAGAGAAAAGACCTTTTTTGTATCATGCTTAAATGGTTTAGCAATTAGCAGTAAACCAATGTTTAATAGGAAAAAGAAAGACCTGCTCCCAATTACCAATCACCATTTTTTTTTTTTTTTAGGATGGGTAATCATCAAATGACTTCTCCCACTCTGGGCGGAGCGGGAGGGAGTGTCAGACTCTTACTGACTAAAACCCATCCATGTTCCTTCCTCGCCCTTTATGTTCCGGGGCCGCGGTATCTCTTTCGAACTGGCCCGCAACCCTGGATTACCAATCACCCTGTGTAATGTAAGGTGCTAATTAATACTATTTTCATGTTTCAGGCACCCAACCCGTTGGATTTCGATGGCTTCGTCAATCTGCTCGGATATAGGACCCTGGAGTTGGATTCTGAAGAAACTCTTCTATCAGCCTTGTCTCGCTGGGAAGAGAATAATAGTGGATTAATCTCTGAAGACAGGTATCTTTCATCCCATGTTTAGATTATTATTTTAAAAGTTTTTTTCATTAATCAGTTTAAAGTGATCTGACAGAAAACTAGCCAAACAATTGACCGCCTAAATTACGCATACAAATGTCTGTTAAGTACTAGTGTTAGACCACAAATTGCCAAACTTAGTTTTGGGTTGAGGCAAGAAATACTGAAATGTGGTGGTAGCAACCGAATAAGAAAACTGAAAACTGAACTCGCGTGAAATGGTGCACAATTTACTAAAAGAAGCTTGCGACCGTTGTCCGTTGACTATAATAAAAATGAACATGAGCTCGATATTTAAAAATATAAGCCTCTGTCAGCTTATTTCTTCGAACAAAATAATTTTTATTTCCAATAATTAATTGCGTCTTCCAATAATTAGTTTATTACTATAACGTCAATTTTTAACGACTGCGACACATACTATAAAAATTTTACAGCATCTGTAAATCTTAGTTATTGACAATCTAGAATATATATATGAGCCAGCCGATAATGAATTTACATCAGCTCATACCTAAAGTTAGCAAACTAAGAGAAAGGGCTAACTTGTGTAATCCGCAGTGTATTGAGGACGGTAATAAACTTCGACTTGAAACTTAATGTATACAGAAATATGAACTCATGACTGTGTTGATCTAATTTACCCATCACACTGCTGCTGGTGCGGTTCACAGAACTAGGGCAAGTTTCACAAATGAAACGGAATCAACACATGTAAACTGAGTTCAAAAGCTGTCAATATCAATATTAATATTTCAATAGTAATATTGGGAGCTCTTGAACGTGGTTAATATGTGTAGATCACATTCTCTTTCAATGGTGAAGTCAGGCCTCATACAATTCGCGGAATTAGATATCGCATGTAAATAGATATTACAACATGGCGGTGACAGTTCCAGGAAATTTTGCCGAAAACGTTATTTATATAATGTGGTTTCTGGGACATTTTACTAACCAAAACCAGATGAAATGATTATTGAAATTCGAATTCGGAGTTAGGTACGTACATTTACTTCAATTACAAGATTGTATTAAGTAAATGTTAGATTGTTCAGCACAAGCAAAAGCAAAAGTATGACGGTCAGATTATCTAAAAACAGCTGTTTAAAATGTTCTGATTCAAACTAAATAAGATATTTTGGAGTGCATACGAAAATTGAAACATTTTCGGGATGTTGCTAAAAACAATAGAATATCCAATGCTTTTGTTTTTTTTTTATCTAAACAACTGAACTAGTTTTCAACTAACAATCATAAAAAATGTGGTTCGGTTTCCTAACTACCAACGTATTGTTTTCCATTCGTTCTGCATAAAGGGCTTGTAAAAATATAATATCGTCGTCCATGTTTTTATCCAAAACATATTTGAATGTTTGTTTACCCAAATATATTGACGTTTCTCTCTGTATACAGAGGATTGCGTAAATAAGGCAAAAACCCTACTAGAGGTTTAGTAGCTTTGAGGAAAAACATCTGAAACAGGACTGACCGATCACTTATGAAGAAACTCCATCTTGGAGAAACAACTTTGTGTACGATAGTACATACCTTCGAAAAGTAATAGGAAAACGTGCAAAAACAATTGGTTGTGTGAGTTCTTTGACCTCAAAGGTTAGGTACTAGATGTCGGTACCATAATAACATATTTTAAATCATGAGTTCTTATGAATATGGTAGAATTTTACTTACGAAACAACTGAGATTATCTACAAAGTAATAATAGAAAAAATGTCAGGCTGTTTGGAGCAATATTGAAAAATGTGTGTCTGAGATAACTTTTGAAATGAATTAGTTTTGTATTACAGGAGCTGTGTATAAATATTGTTTAATGAAATTCTTAATGGAAATCAGTACGCGAATGATAAATTAAAATAAATTAAAAAAACAGCGTGCGTGAGAGGTTCCTTCGAAAAACCATTTTTCATAATTGATACTGTCCAGTGGTGTGGGTAATGTACAGTGAAACCGAGTTCGAAATCTACAAAGTCTACTTAACCATTTAAATTCTCAGAAAACCTGGTCATTATACAAATGATACTATCCATAACATCATAATAATATAATTAATCCCCGAAGCAAACAGCTCTCCTATCAGAATCGAAATAATAATTTTAATTATTATTAAACCCAAATGAATTACAAAATTATATCTTAATAGCCATAAAAAGGTACCGTTTAAATTTTACATGACCCAAGGGACCGGTAAATATTGCGAATCAAGATTTAAATTACATTTTCAGATATTCGGATGATGTATTTCTTGGTTAACTGTCATGGTATGATTTAGAGCGGTCTTTGGGCACTTTCCGAATCCAATGACGTTTTATTTCTGATTATCTGGTTAGGATTGGTAATGTTTTAATTATGTTTTAAAGCTGTGTCGTACCTAATTATTAAAAAAATATGGATTTGTGTTCGAGTAATTTATTTTAAAAACGATTATGTTTCATGAAATTTAGGTACGTTTAGTTGCTGCCATTTCGAAAATGGTAGACGGAAAATTTCACAATAGTATGGTTTATACAACTTCATTATTGGAAACAACATTTTTTTTCTCTCAAAAAACTAAATTTGATTATATTCCTCCGCTTGAAAATGTAAAAGATAAATAATTTAATGCGTAACTTTATTTAAAAGTGTATGTACTTTAGCAGGGGCACCATGGAGGTTTATTAAAATTCTCAGTGCAATCTGTGTTTTACGACAACCCTCGGATATGCTTTTGTATAATTCTAAGGGCGAATTTTGACGAGAAAACGTATAAGAAAACATTTGTACGTCGTACGGAAGATCGTAAAATGAAATTATGTGTTCTTACATTTTGTATTCGTAAAAACGAGAAACTTTTTCAAAAATACGAAATGACAGTATTAATAATTAACGTTTTGTGAAGAACACAAAAAAATATGTATTTAACTTTTCATTTATTAGGAGTTACTCACAAAAATATTGAAATGAACAAACTTTTATCATCGATAAAATCTTATTCCTAATATTATTTTTTCTGTGTCAGTTTGGTAAAAGTTTTCTAATAAACACATAGTTTGTTAAACACGGAATGCTTAAATTGTTGTAAAGGTTTAATTTATTATTCAAAATGTTTTTTGATTTAATTATACTTAAAATATTTGCCATGGCATGTTCAAATTGTATCCAATTGATCAACTAAAAACTTGTAACTTCGCATAAAAAGTTTATAGGAACTTTTTAAATAAAATAAGTATGACGCTATTTTTGTAGTACTTGTAGCTATAAAACCGAGATAGAATAAAGCCATAATTCCTGTTAATGCGTTGTCTAATATAATTTTATAGATACGAGAACGATGTAAAAAAATATTACAGGCTATAAGTAGTTACGGTTAGTTGGATAATAAACATAAAAGTCGTAATAAAT
Organism: Xestia c-nigrum; assembly: GCA_916618015.1. NCBI lineage: Eukaryota > Metazoa > Arthropoda > Insecta > Lepidoptera > Noctuidae > Xestia > Xestia c-nigrum. The sequence continues at coordinate 18,583,882 of OU745247.1, read as the reverse complement.
CTTATGCCAGTAGCAGTCATATTATTATGACAAACTATAATGGTTAGAGACAGGTGTATGGCCATGGGCCGTGCCCTAATAAAAGCAATCCTCACGTTGTGGGAACATATCATTAATTTTTTTTTCAGCAAAACGTATTCCAAAAAAAGAGTGACGGTCGCTAACACGCAATCGTCGTATTTGTTTTGTCCGATGAACTTCAGGCAGAAGCGCGTGGAGGAAACGTAATTTTGAATACGTCAATGTTTGAATCGAAAATACAATTATCCTGTAGCATTGTAGTTAAATTGTAAGCACATTTAAGATTATGAAAATCGACGTTAACCTATACGTTCACACCGTAGGGCTAGGGCCTCTCCCTGGTCCAATCCATGGTCCGGAGCGAGACGGAATGGGAAGCCGTCACCTCTTTCTGCGAAGCAGTCATGCTAGCGAAGGAGGTGGCGGAACGAGAGAGGGAGAGAGCCTCTCTTCCCGGCCGCCGCGGGAGACGCACCGGGCGTGAGGCCACGTGGTGGCTACCGGCCACCGTAGATGCGGGCCTGTGGACGGTTGGCTATGGGCTAGCTAGCCGTCCGTCCGTCTAACGACGACAGGCCGTGTCGACGGCGCGTTCGTGTTCCACGCGCGCCTCAAAGAGATGTCAGCATAAGGGGAGGGGCCCGCAAGGGCCGAAGGTTGCGTGCCTGCCGGGGTTGCGGGCCTGTTCGAAAGAGATACCGCGGCCCCGGAATATAAAGGGCAAGGAAGGAACATTAATGGGTTTTAGTCAGTAAGAGTCTGACACTCCCTCCCGCTCCACCCAGAGTGGGAGAAATCATTTGATGATTTCCCATCCTAAAAAAAAACATGTAGTCCGCATAGAGGAGCCGTAAAGTTTTCCGAACAAATAACTGACAATTATAATCGCGTTGGTCCCATATTTGCAATACCGATCGCTCTGGTTAGGTATCAGGGTAGCAAAACACCCTTTTTCCGTACCAACTTTCACATGATAGTAAGTTTCCGATACACTACGCATTTCTTTTATTCCGAACTGTAGGAGATAATGTGAAACGCTAAAATAAAATTTATTACATACGAACTGTTTCCCACGGCTTCGTTCGCGCGACCTTCGAGACTTGGAAAAAAGGTTTATTGCTCAGTCACGTCTAAGCGTGGAGTAATATTTTATTCCTTTGCTATGGTCTTACACATTCTTACAGTAAAAGTTCCACTAAACTCTACCCATGTTCTTAAGCGGGGCACGTAACGTTCTTGTAAAAAGTGTAAAGTTCGCTTTATTATTTAGGGCATTGCCACTTCTTTAAGTAACAGTAAAAAAGTTTTTGTAGGCTTTCAAATAATCATTAGGCTAGTTCTGATGCCTAAAGAAAATAAAAAGTTTCTCTTATATTAATTGGTTGTACAGTGAACATAACAGAATATCATGGCTCTAATCCTCGAAGGGTTAGGCAGAGCGTCACCTTATAACACACCCACATTTTGCCAGTTATGTTTAAGTCCCATGTAATAGGGGCGAGCCTTTTGCCATCAACTGGGCGCAAATCCAGATTTTGTGGCAACTACTGAAAAATTTCCGGAAGGAAAATCGAATGAGACTTTGGACTACCCGGGAATCGAACCTAGCACCTCATGCACAGCAGCCGCTTGCGACCACTAAACCAACGATACAGTAAAATGGTCGACTGTGAAGTTGCTTTTATTATATTAAATTAAATATTTTCGTAGATAATCAAACAATTTATCTCTTGTCCCAAGAAAAATAGCTGTTTTTATCATCTGTCCGTTCAGATTTTATCAATAACACAGATGAAAACAAATGACAGTGCCAATTGGATAAGCTGTTCGCGAGAAAAACAAACGACTAAAACTTTCCCTTTTATCAATTTGCGATGATAAACACGAATGTTTATAAAGGAAACATACATTGTTTTATCTAATTTATATACTGTTGGTAATACTTGTCGTGTGTCTTTGCGAAATTGTTTACATCAAGCTAAAGTATTTTATATTCGGCTTCTCTTATTTAAATCAGTTTTTTTTTGTTTACTCTAAGACAGTTTTCTAAACCTGTGCACGAAACTGGTGGCGCTTAGGTACTCATACTATGTGTTTTTGTTTATTTTTAACCGACTTCGAAAAGGAGGAGGTTCTCACTTCGTCGGAACCTTTTATTTTTCAACCGACTTCCAAAAAGAGGAGGTTATCAATTCGTCTGTATTTTTTTTTTTTTTTTTTTTTTTGTGTTTGTTACCTCAGTACTCTCGACTGGGTGAACCGATTTTGATGGTTCTTTTTTTGTTTGAAAGCTGGTGCTTCCCGTTTGGTCCCATTTTAGTTTGCTGAAGACCTGATGCTGATCTTCGGAGATATACAACGGAACTCTTCAAAAATACACAGCATATCTGCAGTGATTGCTGCCATCGCTTGTAGGTTCATTATTTATACTATATTATGACGAAACATCACGCCTGTATGCTCTGAGGGGGTACGCACATGTGTAAAATACACCCGATTTCGAAAATATTTGTTACCTCAGTACTTTCTACTGGGTGAACCGATTTTGATCGTTCTTATTTTATTTGAAAGCTGGTGCTTCCTGTGTGGTCTCATAATCATCAAATCAGAAGCTGATGATGGGATTCTGGAGAAATAGAGAGAACTCTTCACATTTTATAGGCACACTAGAAGCGGTTTGGGTAGTTTTAGGAATTGTACTTTCTCGAAGTGATCCCAATTCAATTTGATGAAGATCTGATGAAGAACTTCGGAGATATGCAACGGAACTCCTCAATAAATGATAGCAAATGTACTGGGATTGCCGAAATCTCATATCTGTCTATTGTTTACACCAGTTCATAACCTAAAATCACGCCGGTACGCTGTGAAGGGGTAAACACATGTGAACCACTAAAAAGTGAAAAATAAAAACTTTTTTACAAAAAATAAAACCGACTTCAGAGAAAACAAAAAAGTGAAAAATAACTTCAGAAAAAACGCTTCAGAAGTCGGTGACAAAAAAATTAAATCAATCAAACAAAGGTCACCGACTTCTGAAGCGTTTTTTCTGCAGTTATTTTTCACTTTTTTGTTTTCTCTGAAGTCGGTTTTATTTTTTAATGTAAGTTCCCCGATTACCTCCTCGAAGATTTGAATGATATTTTTTTTGTTTGAAAGGGTATACTTCCCAGCTGGTCCCATAATCATCCAGTCAGGATCTGATGATGGGATCCTGGAGAAATTGAGAGAACTTTTCAAGTTTTATTGGCACACTTGATGCAGTTTGTGTAGTTTTTGGAAGAATACTTTCTTGAAGTGGTCCCATTTCAATTTGGTGAAAAATTCTGACGAAAAACTTCGAATATAGGCACTGGAACTCCTCAACAAATGATAGCTAATGAACTAGGATTGCTAAAATGTATTGTCTGTCTATTGCTTTTATTGGCTTCAGAAGACGGTGACAAAAAAAACGAAATAAATCAATCAAACAAAGGTCACCGACTCCTGAGGCTAAAGTTATGTTTCACCTTTTTTGTTTTTTGAAGTCGGTTTTATTTTTGTTTTTGTATTATGTTATTAGTCTCTACTGATTTTAATCGAATTTTTAATGTAACATCCCATAAAAATTAAACGTCCCAATACTAGTAGGTACCTACTAATCCGTGGGTGCCATTTGTGGAATAAAAGTTCAAAAAATAAACTATTCCACTTATGGCACCTGCAAAAAATATTGATTGGTGCCATATGTGGAATACTTTTTTTTTTTTTTGGGATAGGAAATTATCAGGTGCCATTAACTCAGGTCCCGTTAAAGCGGGTGTCCGACATGGCATACGTCTTCTAAACAATAGGATCTCGTGTTCTCGATTTTGTTTTTTATCTTACCCATCTGTTTTCAAATCATTTTGTTAACTGTAGTTCTCCGAATGTCATTTTTGTTCTTACAATGCTAAATAAAATAAGCGAAAATAAAAACTTTAGGAGCGTTGAGCACTAAGGCTGCAGTTCCATTGAGGCGGAGCGGAGCAGAGCGGAGACGAGCTGTGCCCTGATTCACCAATCACATGGCTGATGATTGGTGATTGGTGGCATGGTGATTGGTGAATCGCGTGTTCCATGATTTTTGAAACCCTTATAGCGTGATCAAAAATCATGGAACTCGCGTGACCGTCACCTAACGCTTTCGTAGCACTCGTAGCCGATTCGCTACGGCGAAGCCAGTGCTTAGCTTATTAGTGGTAGGCTACAAATTTTCGCTTCTATCGCCCCCTCCAGAAAGCCACGCATGTCATTTGTAAGACCTTATTGACCATATTTCATGGAAATAAAGAATCTTAAAACTCGAATGTTCCCGAGGAGTAATTCCCAAACAACGCGAGCAAAGTCATAAAAGCCAGTATTAATTAAAGTCAATTCTAAAAACATTGATTCCAGGATCAGACATGACCTCATGACTTTCGGAGACAAGTTCACCGCGAAAGAAGCAGAATACGCCTTAGACGAAGCCCCAATGATAGTGAGAGATGATGGATCAACCATGATAGACTACGTGAAGTTCTGCAGAAAACTTGCAGGATTGAGAAAACCTACCAAAATTGAAGTGAAGTGAAAGCACGGGAATACAATATTCATATCAGCATTTAGCACGATGTGAGAAATAAAGGTTTTGTTTTCATTTTTGATAGTTTCAATGCTAGTATTCGCCATACGAATGAATGGTAAATAGGTTTTTAATAACACAAAATTACTGTATATCCTAATGTGTACAAGACCCAATCAATAAACAAGCCCCAATGATTAAACAGGCCCCTATGAATAAACAGGCTCCAATAAATAAACGCTGAGTAAAGTAATGCCAATCTTGAACCTCACAAAACATATCAAGTTTAACCAATACGGTGTGTTTGGTTAACGCTTACTTACTTTAAGGGCATATTATAAAATTACTCCTTTACTCCAGCAAACGCACTGTATAGCACATCTGATCAATGAAATGTTCATCCTAGTCGTCACACTTATTCCATGTTTATTAATAAAGAGGGTGTAATATAAATACACAAGCGTGCCCTTTACGCCAAGCCACAATTTGACCTACCATTTTGTCACAAATTTGTGTCATTTTGCATACAGAGCACGCTTTCTTGTCACGTATATGTTTCTATGGCGGTCAAAAAAAGGCGGTGGAAAAAGTTCTCTCAAGAATTTATAACGCAGTTATTAAAATTACAGCCATTTAAATAAATAGTAACTCATTATTTGACTTATTCTCATAAATAAAGGATACAATGAAATAATTATTGCAAGAAATCCAAGATTCTTAAAGCAAATTCAAGTTCCTTGGTAAAAGACCAATTTCCAACAGGATTTCGATAAAGAGGGGAAGTTTTGATTGTAGAATTAAACTTCGTAGACTTTAGGGTCTAAGTAAAGCTAAAGTATTTTATTACTATTTGCCATACATCAATACTGGGGCCTTGGAACTAACTATTGTTAATCTTAACTTTCGGATTTCAAGAAATTATTTTCATCGTTACTCTTATTGATATTAGTTTTTCAGTCAGTCTAAAGTTGAAAAGTATTGTTTGCTTAATATTATCAGGTATTCAAGTTACGCTTAATGTTTTGAATTTTGAGTAGGTCTAAACTGATCCTAATTCAGACATCTTTAGTGTTAAACTTGTAAGATCTCAGACATTTTGAGCTCATCTATCAATTATTTGATACTTAGTCATCATTATCGATAGTAGATTATGAGTAATGATGAGGTTAAATTTAAAGTTGCATATTTTAGAAAACTCTTTAGTCTCTGTTAAATAGATTTTTTAGTAAAAGTACAATTACTTTTAAATTAAAATGCATTAAATAGCTTTTCTAACCTTCGCTGCTTTGTAAGCCACTAAAAGATCTTGCGAAGAATTTAACAGCAGCAAATTGAAACGAAACAAAAGACGTTGGAAACTTTGAACAATTTCCTTTGCCCGATGGTAAAGAAAAGAAAAAAGATCGTCAGCAGGGATTCTAAATTCAAATACCGTGCACCATGATTCTTTAGGTGTTTGACTGACATTATAGTATGACCACTTTAAGTTAGCAGTTCAAGGTAGCGGTGCTTGTCAAGAAAATTTGCAACTATTTGTCAAACTTGGTACATTTATTTGTGTTTTCTCGCCTGCACAGATAAGTTGACTGAAGTATAAACATTTCTGAAAGTTCCTGTGGACACTGTTTTGGAAAAAGTAGATGTAAGTTTAAACGAGGACCACGTGCTTACAGATACATGTACAAACAACTATTACTATAGACTCACTCTTGATGCTCCTTATGAATGTCAAAGTCAGTGAAGACAAGCTCCACGATCTCGTGGGGTGCTGCAACGAATGTGTAGAGGAGGCAGTCGATCCGCGGCGGGTAAGGGCGCGGGTAGTCGGGGCTGCTGAACGTGCCGCGCTCTTTGCCGTATGTGGACGTGTAGCGGATACATGGACAACCTGGAACAAAAGGATGATAGTTGAGTGGGTATTCAGTAGGTAATATTGAGTGCAGTTATTACTTTTGATTGAGTCACATAGTGGGGGCCCGTTGATTATTTATATTGCGATTTTGCACCAGGTAAATAAGTAGGTGTACCGATAACCTGGTGAAAGACGCAAGAATCCGCTGGATGCGAAGACAACAAGGACGGGTCATTGTGGCGACATTTGGGGGAGGCCTATGTCCGAAAGACGTCTACTGGCGTCTTTCGGCTGAAATGATGATGAAATAAGTAGCTGACTAATGGAAACAGCAAGGCAAGCAAGCAGGAAAGATCATTATCTTTACTGCTCTTTGAAAGACGTCTTGGCACTGTAAGTCTTACTGGTATGAATTTATTACGGCTCAGCTACGTACACTGACTAATAAGAGTACTTCAGTGACCGGTGTCCGGAGCCGCGTTCGCCATTGGTCAGTATCGGTTTTTTACTGAATCTGAATAAAACGAAACCGGATCGTTCAGGAATGATCATATCGCATTTAACGGTATCTATGAATTTGAATTTGGAAATGAAACGGCAGAATTACCTAAAACATTAAACGACTGTGCATTTTTTAGTACATGTTCACTTTAGTCACAAATTCTCACATGTAAGTACCTAAATGTAACACTGAAATCTGAATAAGATTATTTAAACGACAAGGGGACTTTTAGTTGTGAATACGCATTTATTTTTGTGATTTACAAAACTCAATGCTTTCCCTTAGTTAATAAGAGAAAAGAAAAAAAAAGAAACCGCACTCAGCTGAGTGCGGGTTCTTTTCTTTTCTTTTCTTGGAAGCTCAGCGAAAACTATCAAAATTAATCTTAAGAAAAACCTAAGACCTGGATTAGATAGTTGTAGGTGCCAGATAATTAATTAAGACCCCCTGTTTCCTTTGAAACCTTACCCCAGGCACCAAGTAGGTCCTAAACCGCAAATTGCCCGTATAGTATCGTGGCACTAATTCACAAAGGTTAGTAGTAAATTATTCGCCCACATTCGATTACTCCAGAGACTGCAAAGGTAATTATGTAAGAAACTTAGTTCACCGTTTCTGTGTGAGAAAGTCTCCTTAGGGTCAGATCAGACTAGGTAAGTCAAGGTTGTTGCTTTATGAAAGCAATAATTGCAATGATAGCACGATTCCTTGCTTCAAACCCATCTCTCCATTAAAATTGACAATAACGTCTTGATCTGCCTGGTTTTCAGATTTTCGGGCCACTGACTAACTGTTACGACTGTCAAAGATCTATAAATGACAGCCGGGATATCGTGCTTTCCGAGGTACGGCGGTAACTCAGTATACAATACGAACGACGACACGAATGGCGTAGTGGTAGTGCACAAGTGCCAAGCACAGCTTAACTTAAAGATCGGCCCAAGTGTCTGTTATTAGTTAGCTACGCTTCGCATCATCGATAAAGCATTATTGAGATAGTGAATAGTGGTAAATAGGATTGCGAGAAATCACCTGTTAATTCTCGCATATTAGACATTCTCGCATCTGCTTGGTCGAGAAACTCTCTTCGTGTAAACGAGGCTTAAGTTAGTTTTATTAGCTTTATAGTACGTGAGGTACCTACCGGCGTGAAGTGGATTGCGTTAAGTCCTCCCAGTTTATATAGGCTTTGGAATTTAGACCTACACTTGTGAAAAGATTTTGTAGCACTAAGTGCGGGTATTGTTATTTTAGTTTTGGTTGGTTGTTGTTTCAAAGTTGATTATGAAGGAAACATTTTAAATGAAAACATCACGACTGTAATCCTCCATGGATTAGGTAGATGTTAGTCGTCTACAGTACAGTCGAAAATTCATCAGTTATGTTTAAGTCCACAAATCTTGACCCCTTGCTGCTACCTACTACTATAAAACTTTGCTCGGAAAAAAAATAATATTCAAAAAAGAACACAAAATCAAATTAAACCATTTGTCCTTATACTTTCATGAACCTATATGGGTTTTTAAACAATGGAGTTATGTTTGTAAAAAAAAAATATATCATCCACAATACAAAGGGAAACCGTACTACTCATGTAACCTACTTATTAAATTTCGAAAGACCTGTTTCAATTTTACATATTATTTTCCTGGCTTTGTTTTCACACAATATACATATTTTTTCACAACGTCCCACTTATAAGGCTTCAATATCACGTATTCATGAATTGTTTAAAAATATCACGTATTTATGAATTGTTTAAAAATGTTATTATACCGGGTGTAAACAGACTCTCCAAGAAGCCATTAATAAAGCATTCAGTACATCAAACTAATCGTTAAATTATTATGATTTTCATCGGATTGAATAGTGTGGGTCGTGATGGTGTCCAAAGTACGTAAAGTTTTTACATTAAAAACAAGTATTTAAAAAAAACTTATGAAAATGTTGGAACTTTGACCATACGAAAGTTGGAAAATTAACATATCTCCTAGTAACTAGAAGGTTCCTAGGTATGGTGTAGAACAAAAAAAAAATATCGCAATGGTGGGGAGAGCCTTTCAACTTCGTGAAGAGTCTACACCTCTTTTTTTTCGGATGGAAAATCATCAAATGACCTCTCTCACTCTGGGCGGAGCGGGAGGGAGTGTCAGACTTTTACTGACTAAAACCCATCTATGTTCCTTCCTCGCCCTTTATGTTCCGGGGCCACGGTATCTCTTTCGAACAGGCCCGCAGCCCTGGGTCTGTTTACACCCTAAGTACTAACTACACCATTGTATCTGTTAATTAGTAACTGGGTAGTGGCAGGTCAGATAGACCGTCGCGCGTCGGTCCATTTAAAATTGGTATTCAGTTGTATCTAGCTAAACTAGAAACCGACCCCAAAATAGTTAGCACAAGCCTACACAGATGATGATAAACCTCTCATTGACTTCCAAACTCATTAAACAGCAGGTACACAATACCTTGGTCTCCACACAAGTGCCTATAAAATTTAATAGCCACCATAAAAGGTCCCCATAACTTATCCCTTCGACTCGCTATCGCCAGTCCTGATCACAGACCTCATATTCAATAACTCAGACATCAGATCTTATCGAAAGCAATTTTCATTAACATGGTTAACTCCTTCAGTTAGTAAATTACTAACCCCTCGAACGGCTTCAGTCAACTATTCCAATTTAGTTTGAATGTTTCCTTTCTTGATTACAGAGCGGTTTAGAATTGATGGGATATTATTGTGCGTAGACCATGTTGCCCAGTCCAGACGAAGTTCAGTCATTATTGGTAATAGTAATTTTGTTTGAAATTCAATGAACAAAGCCGCCTTTGACGTTAGTTTTAGGCTGATTGATGATGTTCTGCATAAGAGTATTAATCTAAAGAACAGTTGCTGTCAGGACCGAAGTGATAGGAATATTTTGTGGATGAAAACAATTTGTTTGTATTTTCTATTCATTGGATGTATCAAATGTTGAGAGCAGCGGTGGCCCAGTGGTGGCGGCCGCGACTTACGAACAGTAAGTGGGTTCGAACCCAGACAGGCACATTACTTTGTGTAATTTATTTCATCAACGCTGCTCTCAAAACGGTGAAGGAGAACATCGTGAGGAAACCGGCATGTCCTAGAATCAAAAATTCGAAGACATGTGACATCTACCAATCCGCACTGGGCCCGCGTGGTAGATTATAGCCCATTCCCTCTCATTGAGAGGAGGCCGTGTCCCAGCAGTGGGAACATTATAGGCTGATGATGATGATGATGATAATTATCAATTGAGTCTGAAGCAGATTATTTTAAAAAATACTGGCTGTTGATAACTCAATCGAACTGCAATAAAGTACTGTGTCACTGGCTGCTTTTATTTAAAATCAGATGCTTTTAAGCTATTGCATAGCTTCTATCGCGGGCCTTGGGCGTGGAGTCCGAATCCAGAAATTCCGTAACGAAAATAACCTAACACCCCATGTCACCCCATGTCAGATAATGACAATAACAAGCTAGTTTTCTTTTTAATATATTCCCGTAACTAGGAGTTGTAGGTTGTATTACACACATTTGATGTTAGACCTTCTTTGTAACCATTTTTTATCAACTTATGCAATTATAATTATTTATGTATTTTATTTTTCCACTTGTTGCCGGCTCTAGGACCAAACGCAGACTGAATGTTCAGGCTCGGCTTCCCATCACGATGAAATTATGAATTTTATAATGAATGTTCCACACACACATACCCAGACACGTTAAACTTATAACACCCCGTCGTTTTTGCGTCGGCCGCGCTGCCGAAGCCGAGCCTGAACATTCAGTCTGCCTTTGGTCGTGGTGCCGGCAACAAGCGGAAAAATAAAATAAAAATGCTATGCAATAGCTTTACCGCGGCACTCCCCGAGTGCCAGACGTCTTTTTTTTTTCTTTTTCTTTTCAAAATAAGAAAAAGAGGCACAAAGACAGCATCCACATGGCCTCTACGTTTAAGAACATAAAGATAAATCAGCAAAAAATAAGTACTGACCTTAGTAACCTACACCCAAGAGACCAAAAGACAACAAAAACCAACTATAACTAACGTAAAACTACTTCTTTTTCAGCTAATAACTTATTCATTAAAGTAACATAAAAGTTTTTTCAATCGAGACCTATTGGTAAAGTTTTCTGATTTCTTTCATTGTTTGGAATTTCGAAGGACTCCTTGACTTTCTTTACTTTACGTCCTACATTTATAAAGGGAGGATTCGACATACTTAAAAATACTTAAAAAGCCTCTGTCCAGAATTATTCTATGTTTGTATTGATACTGCAAAAAATTTGCTTCACTCTTGCTCAAAAATACTCCTTTTAAAACTGGAATTACTTATATCTATGCAGTAGAAACATTGCTAAAGCACCGTTTGACCACACGTCAAATGTTCGGATCTAACGACAAGATCTTTTTAAATAAAATTGCAGCTCTACTAAATTCACAAGGAATAAAATGCACCAACTATTACGCTAGTGATCTATTTCCACGTGATTCGAATCGGAGTGTCCGCAATCATTGGTGTGAGAGTGTCCGGAAATTGGCACCGCTTGCCCGGACGCCGGACTGTCCTCCCGGGCGAAGTTGCTCATGCTGGCAAGATAGCGGTCGCAATAATTTGGTTAGAAATTAATAGTAGATCTAGCTTTGATTATGTTTTGCGTTGGTAGGTAATATGGGAAGAACTATAGGTATCAATGTGACTCAAAGGCATTCTGTTGGCATCGTGATTTTGTAAATACAAAACTGTTTCATTACCACCTCTTTTTTCTCTGCAACGATCTGACTGGCCGCTTTCAGAATCGAAATTTGAACCAAAGAGACAATTATCAAATCAACACTTATGCCACCTGTCAGATAAAAATTAAGTAGGTAGGTACAACAATTTTCTTCTAACCACGTACGTCTCAAAACTAAGGAACTGCTATTTTCTCCAAACGACGAGCATCGACCGCTGTAAAATCAACAAAACAGGACAGGACGCACGTAACCTCTGAGGTAAGAGTATCTTATCTCTAAGCGCGTTTTCTGATCGTTGCAGCCCATCGAAAGGTTTTCTTGGCTGCACCCAAATATGTGGTGGCTTGGGTCTCTCACACCTACGTATGTATTTGTTATCTGTTTCTAGACTTAACCAAGCACCTGTTCAACGAACAGAACTTCGTATAAAATTTACCTACTTAATCCAGATATCATTAATAACATCACGCCTGTACTCTGGTCCCTATCAGAATACCAGCGCTGTGACGTTTTTTTTTAATGTTACAGCACCATGCTGAGATAGGAGCCTTTTGGCCTCGTACAGGACGAGTTTCATTCTTTTAATTTTTAAATACACTCGAGAGCAATGAATCCGGGTCACTTAAAGAATGTTAAAAATCTCGGAAACTAAAAATGATAGGTTAATGCAATAAATTGTATTTAATAGACTATGTAATACTCCTTAAATGAAAGTAAAAAAAATATGAGTCACCATACATTTTATTAACACAAAATTACATAAAGAAAAAAACTGCTGATCTCTCCTTAAAACAAAAATAGGAAACATGAAATTTTTGAACTTTATTACGATTTTCTTGAATTTTAATACTTCGTATTGCCTCCTCGTGCTTCCATTACTGCGTTTACGCGGTTTGGCATGCTGTACACCAAGTTCCTTATACGATTTTGGGGAATATTCTCCCATTCCTCTGTGAGAGCAATTTTGAGCTCACGAAGCGTGATTGGGGGAGGGTTTCGTTGTTTTACGCATCTGCCTAGCTCGTCCCAAGCATGCTCGATCGGGTTGATATCCGGGCTGCGCGCTGGCCACTCCATACGAGTAATGTTCATCTCTTGAAGGTAGTCATTCACAATCCTACCTGTATGAGGTCGGGCATTGTCATGCATAAATATAGCATCCTCACCTAAATTGACCATAAATGGACCAACGTAATCATTGAGGATTTCTTCCACATATCTTACGCTAGTTAAAGAGCCGTTTTCTATGATCACCAGCTCTGTGCGACTTTCAGAAGAAATTCCGGCCCACACAAGTACAGACCCACCACCGTAGGCTACTTTTTCTTCGATGCATGCTTGCTTGAATCTTTCCCCTGGTCTTCGATACACTCTGTGTCTTCCATCGTGCTTGTAGAGCATAAATTTTGATTCGTCGGAGAACATAACTTTTGACCAATCTTCAATACTCCAATTTACGTGGCTCTGGGCATATCTTAGTCTTGAAATACGATGCCCACGCTCCAGTTTAGGGCCGTTTGCAGGTCTAAGGGGTTTTAAGTTAGATTCAGCAAGCCGACGTCTTACTGTCCATGCACTTGGGTTACTTCCTCCGAGGCGTCGAAACTGATTTGTGAGTTCAGTTCCTGTGAGAAAGCGATTTCGAAGCATGGTGTTCACCAAGTATCGGGCTTCTCGTGCTGTGGTACACCTGGTTCTGCCCGTTCCTGGTCTGCGTAGGCTAGAACCAGTTTCTTCGTAACGTCGGAGAACTCTTTGTACTGTTGACAGCGACACACCGACAGTCCTGGCTGTATCGCGCTGACTCCGGCCGGTTTCCAGCATTGTAAGTATTCTGGTGCATTCTTCAGGCGTAAGCGACATAATTTCAGCTTGAATAATGAATATAGAGCACTATCAACATGGTTTATGTACCCACATATATGACAGATTACAAACAAAAGCAAAACCAAATGCTGTAATTTCGTAGTTCCATCTTCGAAAGTGGCCCTTTTTCAAATTTGATTTTTTATGATATAACTTTACAATAACTAAGAAGTTTTAATACCTTCATTTAAGGAGTATTACATTGTCTATTAAATACAATTTATTGCATTAACCTAGCATTTTTGGTTTCCGAGATTTTTAGGATTCTTTAAGTGACCCGGATTCATTGCTCTCGAGTGTAAATATTTGTTTTTTTTTTCTGTGTAATTTTTATAAGTACTGTTAATTTTGATGTGTTTGTCCTGTGTGGGCTAATAAATGCTTTTACTTTCTTTCTTTCTTCTTTACTCCGTTAAGTTTTAGGCAGACCTACCATTACACCCACATTTCCGCAGTTTTGTCTAAAGCCCCACATAGTAGGGTTGGGCCAGTCATCAGCCACCAGTTAGTAGCAGCAACGGAGTTCGAGAATTTTCTGATATAAACCCAATAACGTTTTGTCCAACCCTGGAATCGGACCCAGGACAGTTACACTCGCCCGCAAGGGCCGAAGCCTGCAAAGGCTGCGGGACTGTTCGAAAAAGATACCGCGGCCCCGGAACGTAAAGGGCGAGGAAGGAACATGGATGGTTTTTAGTCAGTAAAAGTCTGACCTCTGTCTCCCGCTCCGCCCAGATTGAGAGACGTCATTAATTTGTTGATTTCCAATCCGAAAAAAAAGGACAGTTACACATGCGACTACTGGATCACCGAGACAGTAAAAAAAATGAAATAGTAAAACTAAAAAAATATTGTCGACCACCATTAGACTAAGCAGATACTAGGATTATTGAAATGACGTCAACGCTCAATCAATACTCGTGACGCCTAACAAAGTTCACTTCAACATTATCCTTTGAATAATATAACGTGACCCTGACCTCCAAATCCCTATCTTTACAAAGCTTCACTCCGCTACGTCAAAAGGTGAAACAATTTCCTTTCTGCCGCACGTTTGGAGCAATATTACATTACATTGAACAAAATACAGGCGACTTCTTGCTAAAACGCATTGACTTTTTGCTAACTTGGAATTTCTGGATAATTGACCTTTTGCACTGATATTGTTTCGAGTAGATAACAAAATAATTGAAGCAAAATTATGGGTAGGATTCACTAGTCGATGAGTTGAGACATCCAAGCAAACTAACCTTAATCATTTTGGTCGATTAATTTTGTGTTGATAGGAATAGGACCACATATTAAGCATGGGTACTCCCACATGTTGACTTTAGTAACAGCGCCGAACCAATCAAAATCAAAGCATTTATTTCAAGTACTCAGTAACTGTCAAAAAAAAGACAACAATGAAATATAGCTGCAGTCCCAGACACAGTCCATAAAACTGTGAAAGTTCTGTAGTTGCTCATTCTAAAGCGTGGATCTCTATGGAGAAGAACGGCCAAGACAATCCATGACCAATTGAACTCCTCGACAATATTTTACCTAAAGATATAGGTTTTGATTTTCCTACCTATTATAAAATAGTAGGGAGACTGTTGTGAAGCTTATCCCTGCCCATCTATTACGCCTTCGGTCCATCTAAACGTATCTTAGGAAAGGTTCGTCCAAAGTTTATCCAAAAAAGATATAACCTGCGTCCTAACTAAAGCGATCGGTCGGGCGAATACGCGAATACTCATTACTTTGTAAGGTCCTGGCCGCGTCCACGGGTTTGATTTTGTCGAACATACGTCACACATGAACGCTACTATCGTTTCGTTTCGAATGCGGCCGAAGATATCAATTAATTAATATTGTGTGTCAACTAAGAGAAATGATTTGTTCCGGATTTCAGTCGATGAGTGAGTAATCTACTCGAGCCGTGCAGGACTAATGACAGTGGATATTAATCATCTTTATCGCATTTCTCACTCGCACGCACTCTTCCGTGTGTAGTGTAGTGTAGCTGGGAACAAATCCGTACTACTGTACTCTGTGCTAATCTATACTAATATTATAACGCAGAAGAGTTTGTTTGTTTGTTTGGTTGAACGCGCTAATCTCAGGAACTACTGGTTCAAATTGAAAAACGGGGACTTTTTTCCTTTCGTTTTTCTCTCTTTTGTGACTCAGACGAAGTTACGTGGGTCAGCTAGTATTATTTTTTATAGTGGAAAGATTTAAATTTTTGCATAAAACGAATTATCTTAAAAACAACGGAACCGATTTGAAAAATTGTTTCAGCTATGGATAGCTCCCCGTACTCTCACGGGAACAGGAACTATGCGGGCGAAACCGCGTGATGTCCGCTAGTGGCCGGAAAACACGTTTTTCGGCTTCTGTCTTACAACATCATTGAGGTTTCAATTCCAACATAACATAGCATCACGCTTGTAATCCCCAAAAGGTTAAACAGGGGTATTCCTGATAGCACACCTACATTTCCCTAGCTATGTTTAAGTCCCAGGTAATAGGGAGCGACCTTATTGTCATCAACCGGGCACATTTCTAGACTCCGTGGCAGTTATCCCAACCGGGGAATCGTACACAGGACGTCATGTTTAGCAGTCGCACTTGCGACCACTAGACTATCGAGGCAGTAAATTTCAACATACTCTCATAATATTGTTGTGTTAATTGATTTTTCGGTTTAAGTTTTCGTTTTCGATTAAACAAGTGTAGTCCTAAACCTTGGAAAATTATACAAATCAACGTTATCTATGGCGTAGTTCTCTTTCTAAGTCAAATCTCTCGGAATATACATTCTTACCACTTGTACATTTACCTAAAGTTTAATCCTCTTACTTCACTAAAATATACCAGTCATAGGCAATTAAGTAACACGTTTTTTTCTGACATAATAATATGATACCTTCCGACTAACTGTATTTTTTTCTAACAGTACTAACTGGGTTGTGGAGGTAAGATAGGCAGTCGCTGCATATAATATACAAGTATTCAGCTGCATCCGGTTAGACTAGAAGCCGACCCCAACATAGTTGGTTAAAGGCTAGGCAGATGATGATGATTATGATACCTACCAACCAGGTATCTCCTTCAGAATACTTCAGATAGTGATTGAATTTTACCCATGGTTTACTAGTTAGGCATCCTCAAAGCTCAATATTGTATTCTATTCAACCACGATAATGTTTATTTTAAAATGCAACGACAGAACAGAGCCCCAATTTTCTCGTTTTCATAAAGCATAATTACCAAAAACAGTCCGCTATAATCCCATAATAGAGGCGGGTTCTGGCCTCCAGAAGATTGAAGTGGCCTTATCCATTATTTATCCGAATGTCTCGTCATAATTAGTTCAATTAGTTAACTGGTTCAATTAAGAATTTCCATCCATCTACCGAATTGCGGCAATTTCTTGCTAGCTGGTTTTAGTGAGATAAATGTATGGAGTTAGCGTTTTCCTATTTTGTGTTGGGATATATTGTCATCTTGATTCATTGTTGGTCCCTGGTGGTTAATAGGTCGCTGTGGCAGCCGTGGATGACGTCATAAGCAAGTAATGAATTATGGTAAGTGCTTTATCAAGAGTAATTAATATGTATCGACAAGACAACTGAATCGCTATGACAACCAACTTGCGTTTATCCTAAATTATTAATTAAGCTATAGGTTTGTTAACATCGTGATTGAAATCGGCTAGTATAATTATTATCTGATCGAGTAAATCATGGTTTTCTGTCAGTAATTTTTACCTTATCAATAATGATTAAAACATAGTTAGTAACGTTAACTAACTCATTAGCCTAAAGGTATCAGAACCTAACACACAGTAACAGTTTTTTGCATCTTCAGTCACACGAACTGATACGGCAGAAGAAAATTGTATATAAAACAATGTAATAATAAAAAAAAATATATATATATTGATGCTACGTGTTTTCCAGTGTTGTGAAGCTACTGGGTTAAAATAAAATATTCAATTAATTTCAGTCGGAAAGTGACAGTTGTCAAAGACAATCTCCACAGCTAAGAAAAATCAGTGTGACCACTACACAAAAATAATAATTTTAAAGAAATGAATCCGCTTTCATGTAACAGGCTTAAAAGACCCGTTACAACAATAGGCAAGATTGAAACAGTTGAATTTGTTCTTAATATTGCTCTGTCTAACGAATTAGTAAGCAAAAGCACCCAGCTTAACCAAAAATCTTTGTACATTGTACAAAACATGTATGCAGATACCCTGTAACTTAATTACACCTAAGCGTTCTTAGGTCTCCAGTTCTGCACACCTTAGTGTTTTGGTTGTCTCGAACAATAACCCTATCTCAGCCCGATTGCGGTGCGCAAGCGAACATTTACTCGTACATTACCTGCATTAAGGTGTGCTTACACGGAAGACTTTTTAGCCAGCAATTACTCGGCTATCGTTGCCGTGAAAAGCAGTGAAGCTAACGCGGAATTTGATAAATAGATAGAGAGAGTGTACTTCATCTTTTTGACACTTTTTGAGTGAATTATGGAATCGTCACCTAACTAATAGAAGCACTCGTAGCGGTTCGCTGAAGCGGATCGGCAACGAGTTTTGACTTTTATTGGCCGTCGCCATAGACTGCTGTTGTTTTTTTTAATAAACCTACTCTGTCCCACTGCTGGGCAAAGGTCTCCTCCATGGTTTCTTGTTAACATTTATTTCAAAATATTTATAGTCTATGGATACAATGGCGGTCTTGACGTTGAATAGCGATTTCCTCAAAAAATCTTTGGAAGCTCTAGACTGTTTTATTTCATGAGAAGCATTTTCGTTACAGTTCCTTAAAAAAATGCATAGGAAAATAAAAAAAATACTAAAGCTGTGCGTGTTGTGTACTCAGTGCACATTAAAATTAAGTTGGACCACAGGTCAACGCTTTCATATACAAAAAGTGTGGTGCTTTTAGTGCGTCACGGCTTTTGTAAGGCACGGCTTTAGTTCGTCACGGGTTCATTATATGTTTTTGCTAGTTATACCCATTAAAATTGTAGGATTAGGTGATTGAAATTGTTATTTTCAATATTACCTACGTTACCAACAACAATTTTCTTTTTACAATTCTGTATGTCATTCGATAGCAAAAAATGTATGTATTTTCTATGACTCAATATGCTATAGCGGTTTCACTAACAACAATTGCGACATGTCTTAGTAGTGTATCATAGTTGAACAATATTGAGTGTATTGAGCATTCGAAGATGCCCGTGTAACCGTAACTTTAGAAACACAAACTGCAGTAAAGTGCAGTAAGAGGGATATCCCAAGTTGCTGTAGAATTGGGAATGTAGTTATCATGTTTTGTCTGTAGTGCAGCAAGATTAAAGCTGCTGCTTTAACAGGATCGATATTGATAAAGTTGTAGCAGGTAATAGGTGTGGACACAAATAAAGGGGTAATTATCTGTGCTGCAGCAGTTTTGTAAAACTAATCGTTGTCACGATGGTGATTGGTAGGTCTTCCCGAAACAACCACTAAGTACATTATTTTACGTACTCTTTCGGATATTTTAACCTGATTTTGTACTTTTTAAGAGTTTATAGACACTGGTTGGTGACGAATTTTTTTCGACACTTTGATATTTAAAGTTCATCCAGCAACATACAATAAATACACAGAACTAAATTCCGGAGAAGGTGTCTGAAGAAATGATAATAGAGGAGTATGGAAGAAGAGATCAGACATGCTGTGCCGAGCTCAAATGAATTGGGATAAGGGCAATATAATAATATTCATTCGTAATAGGTACATTACATTATAATTATGCTGATTTTATGGAAATAGCGAGCAGGCTTGATTGTGCGTTTGTGAACCACTGCTGCAACGTTTCAGCTGCGCCTGTCGCCTTGCATCAGTGATATCACAATCTGTTTTTCTGATTTTGTTTGTTTGTGAGTGTATTACTAACATAGTTTGTAAGTGTATTGTTACTAAAACTATGAGTCTTGTTGCTCGAAATAAATGATTTATTATTTTTATAATAATTGTTTATTCACACATTAAGGTTTATTATTTCGTTTAACTAATACTGATATTTTATCAAATCAAATTGAAATGCAATGATGAAATTAAATAACATGCGTGGTTTGTATTAATTAATCCTATTACCTGCAACTTATTGAAATAATTTATTAGATTGAACCTATTTCAAATTGCAATAATAATAAACATTGTATTAGTTTGAAATTTTAGCGCCTTAATGTAACTATTGGTTGTGGAAATGTCATAATTATTTTTGAAATAGGCCAACTATAATTAAATAGATCGGATTAACTTACCTAGTGACATCCGATCCTCAATTATGTGAAGTAATCTCGTCCTCATTTAGTACATTATGTAGTTTGTACTCTGCACTACTCGCTGTATCACAATTTTTAAAGATGAAACCCATTCATCAAAAAATATTTGATAGTCTGTGGTTCGTCGTACGTGCGTCTGTGGATATCTGTCATGTTCATTAGTTCAAAGTATTACACATACACACACATAGCCATACAATTTTTATACACAACTTCCCAACAGGGTAGAGATGAGAATCTGGGAAGGGTTGGGATATAATGAGGACGAGATTACTTCACATAATTGAGGATCGGATGTCACTAGGTAAGTTAATCCGATCTATTTAATTATGTTCGTAATCTCGTCCTCATTTAGTACATTATGTAGATGTTTAAAGAAGAAAGTTGTGTTTATAATCAACATGTTTATTTGATAAACAGAAAATAAACTTGGTCATCTTATCATTATAGAATAATCAGTCTGAATGAATACTGTTAATTATTACAGCTTGTCTTAGCTTAGATTATTAATGTAGGCACTTAACCATAGCACATAACTTATCAAAATAATCTTACAAAGAAATGTCTGTTGAACACACTGCTTGAGCAAAAGCATTTGGGTCGCTGACAATTGGTCTGTTATAGAAACGAGCAAATGTAGAAGATCTTTGTGTCCAGCCCGCAGCTTTCCTTATTACTTCAATATTTATGCCTCCTTCAGAAGCCTTTGAAGTGGAGGCATGTCTTGTGCTGTGAGCCGTGAACTTAGCAGTATCTAAGCCACTATCATTCAAAACTTGCTTTATCCATCTACTTATGGATGCAGTAGAGGCTGCATGGTAAGGTTTTCTAAGTGTTATAATCAAAGTATTACAATTTTGTCTTATAATTTTGGTACTATCTAAATAACAAAGTAAAGTTTTTGCTGGACAGATGCTCATTTTATCTTTGAAAAATGGTATTATTAAATTAGGTTGAAGTTTGTTTGGTCCAGATGTTTTAATCATTTCTGGGATTCGAATGTCAATATTATCTTCATTAATATTAATATTATCTATACTAATGAGCGATAAAGTTTGGATCCTGTGCGCAGTTACAAGTGCTAGCAACGTTACTAATTTTTTAGTCAGTAATTCCAAACTAAGGTCTTCATTAGGAAATAAGTTTGATAGGTATCTTAAGACAATATGAGGATCCCATACTATGTCGTACTTAGGTTTCTTGGGCCTTAGTTTATAAATGCCTCTAAAAAACCTCGTCACTCTCTCATCTGTTCCCAAGTGGGGGCCTAAGACTAAAGAAATTGCTGACCTTATGGTGTTAAGTGAGCTATATGATAGTCCCTGCTCGAACTTAGATGTAAGGAAGGAAATTACCATGGGTACTGAGCCCGACAAGGGATGTACGTCTTGACTCCTACAGAAAATTATCCACTGATTCAGTGCGGATTCATACTGTTTTCTGGTTTTAATAGATAAGGAGGCTAACATTATGTCCATTGAGGAAGGTGGTATTCCTTTCCCTAAGAACGCGCTCCTGATAATATCGCGGCAATCAGTTTGAGGTTCTTGTATAATGGATGTGGTTCCCTGGAAGGAGAGATTAGTAAGTTATTACGGGGTTCAAATACAATTATCTCTGATATAACCATAGAGCTGAACATTGGATACCATGGTTGTGCAGGCCACCATGGAGCTACAACAATGCCTGTTGCCTTCTCAATAATTATTTTTTGTAGCAACTTACTTATAAGGTTAAATGGTGGAAAAGCATAGAAAAAAAATTCATTCCATTTAATGGTAAAAGCATCTATGGAGTGTGCATTGGGGTCTGGTAGCCAAGATACATAATTCCTACACTTGTTGTTATATCTGTTTGCAAACAGATCAATCTGGGGTTCCCCAAATTTAGTAATAATTACTTTATATGCCATGTCACATAAAGCCCATTCAATTTCAGAATGGGAACGTCTTGATTCTCTATCTGCCACAGTGTTGTCTCTCGAGCTAATGTAGGATGCATACACCCATAGTTGCCTTTCTTCACACCACTGCCATAACTTCCGTGCTAGACTATTTAAATGTTGAAAGCGGGTGCCCCCCATTCTATTAACATAGGCTATAGCAGTGGTGTTGTCTATTCTAAGAAGAATTTCACAACACTTTAACTCAGATGCGTATGTTTTTAATCCTTTAAATGCTGCTAATAGCTCTAGGTAATTTATATGAAAACATTTATCTTCAACGGTCCATTGACCATGACTTGTAACACCATTACATACTAAACCCCAACCTGTTCCTGAAGCATCTGAGAATATTTCCAAGCAGAATTTAAATTGCTTAATTTTGTAATGATTTATATGGATATGGGATAACCACCATTCCAAATCTGATCTGATTTCATTTGATACAGAAAGGTATGCCTCATAGTTTTCATTATTATTTTTCAAGGCTATTGTTTTATGACTTTCCATTACTTTAGTATAAAGCCAGCCATATTCGACCGCCGGACATGCTGCTACAAGGGTACCTAAGAGTTGAGAAAATTCCATTATTTTGCATCTTTCTTTAGACCTAATTCTTCCTAGGTTTTTACATATGGATAATATCTTTTTCTGTGTAAGTGTTAAGGAGAACTGAACAGAATTTAGTATAAACCCTAGATACTGACAGTATTGTTTAGGCTGGAGACAACTTTTGTCTATGTTAATTATAAATCCCAGACTTTCTAATAATGTCTTAGTAGTTAACACATTTTGTAAACATTCTTCATATGAGTCTGCCAGACAAAGGATGTCATCGAGATAGGTAACAGACAACAAACCTAATGACCTCAGGTGACACATTACTGGTTTCATGATTTTAGTAAAGACATATGGTGCTGTACTAAGTCCAAAGGGAAGGCATTTAAATTCATACAATTTGTCTTGGAATAAGAAACGCAAATATTTCCTATCGGATTCTTTTATTGATATCATATAATATGCATTCTTCAGGTCAATAGTTGCCATGAAGCATCCCGGGGTCATAAGTTTTGTTGTTGTTCTTAAGTCCTCTAATTTAAAGTGAGTAGAAAAGGCAAATTTGTTAAACTTTTTCAGATTCAATATGAATCTCCAGGAACCATCTGACTTAGGGTGTAAGAATATACTGGACAAAAACTGGCCTTTTACAGTTGAACACCTTTGTATCGCACCTAAATGTAACAATTTGTCAATTTCTACAGAAATAAGGTTCATTTCCTTTCCTGTTAACCTATTGTTTTGTGGCACTATGGCTTGAACAGGTTCTTTGGTTAAAGGTATAGAATAGCCTCTGACCCATTTGCGAATAGTGGGGTTAGTAGTGATACTAGCCCAGTGGTCTGAGAAATATTTAAGTCTGCCAGTTTGTACCTGATCTAGCGACCGCGGCGACCCCGGCCCTGGTGGTGTGAATGTTGGAATTTCTGCGGAGAGCGTCTCCCTCGTGTCGGCAGCCTGTTGGTATAGTATGTCTGGTGTGCTGTTTGCTTCGGTCTCGGCTTCTGCCCACTCGGACGTGGCACCTGTGGTCGTTGTGGGCCCCGGTAGTTTAAATTATTCCTCTTAGGGACTTTTTGCTGAGCGGGTGTATTTTTGAGCTCCAACCCTGATTTTTTGACTGCTTTAACAACATTGACCTTGTCCTGTAATTTGTCCCCAAACAGGTATTCACTTATGGGGGTACTTTCCATTAATTCTTTCAGATCTTTGTTTAGACCTGGTAATATTAAAGACCTTCGTGTGGTAGAATTTTCATGATACAAGTCACATAGTAGACGGGCTGCATCACTTAAATTTTCAATGTGTTGTTCGTTTTCATGCATGGCAATCATACTGTTTAGTACTTTGCCAATAGTAGTGATTGCTGACGACAACACAATTTGGTTACCAGTGATCCTCTTGTCTCTTTTAATGCCATTCTCGTTCATTGCAGCTGCTACCTCCTCATTTAAAAGTGGTGGTATTAGTAGACTACAGTTTTTTGGGTGATTATGCCTTTGCAAAATGCTAGCCTTGGTATCTGCTTCAAGGCCGTTTTGAAGAATGGCCGACCAACGTTTTGCCAGACTTTCATGTAAGTCAATCGAGTTATTAGCCGGTAGGATACCTTCTTGACCCAGGAGCCCCTCGATGTGGGCTGGTATTGTATTTTCCTCTAGAACTACGTCAGGAGTAGTCATAGGGAGGTGAGGTGCTTCTTCCAAGTCTGCCCCCCCCATAAGTTTTGTTTGAGTGTCATCACTCTGACGTGAATTACTACGACGGCTGTATTCCGTAGAGGAAGATAGTAACCTGCGACGTCGAGGCGTCCGGCTCCTATGCGTCTGGCTGCGTCGGCTTTGTTCGTATGGCGAGCTACTCCTTGAACGCGCTCGGCTGGACCGGTTTTCGTAATCATCTGAGCAAAAAACGCATAGTGTTAGGCTCAAAAACTGTTAAATCCATAGCTGACCTCTCGTGAAAGCTTTTAGGATACAGTCGAAACGTTTTACAATTTACGACAATGCCATCGGCTAACCTCTCGTGAAAGCTCATAAGATGTACCTAGTCGAAATTGGTTTTGAATTGTTAACGAAAACTGTCATCGGCTAACCTCTCGTGAAAGCTCATATGATGCAGTCCAAGTCGAATATGGAGGTACCTACATAGCGAATCTAGGAAATAAAATTCGTACTTAATACTTTTATCGTTACGTACATACCACGGCTAACCTCACGTGAAAGCTCATTAGTGGTGTCGTCCTATTTGTCAAAGTATTAGGTTAAATACCACACAAGGAACCTATAAAAACCTTATTTGACCATTCGATTTTTACGAATTTGTAGGGTATGTTTCATGAAAAACTTACCGGTGCGGTTATGACGACTCCTCCTATTTAACCGTTTTTCCAGATCTCGTAGACGTTCACTTATTTGGATCATGACCTCATCTCGTTTTCTTCGTTTGCCTTTTCCCATTTTATTCACAAACAATAAGAACTTTACGATTTTTAATCGGAATTCCGTGTACAGCGCGCTGCACAAAAAAGTACAATGAACATGACAGATATCCACAGACGCACGTACGACGAACCACAGACTATCAAATATTTTTTGATGAATGGGTTTCATCTTTAAAAATTGTGATACAGCGAGTAGTGCAGAGTACAAACTACATAATGTACTAAATGAGGACGAGATTACGAACATAATTAAAATCCATTTCCAACGAGGACTAATAAAATTCAATAACCATCAACATTAATTAAAGATATTAATCTAAAACTAATTTCACCAATCTTTGGATAAAATTGAAACATTTCAGTTTGGAAAGTGTAAAACAATTTCCAAGAGTGACGGAGTAGGTTCTAGAAGAAGTTCTACTTACCCACTTTGGCTTCAATTATTTTGCTGAGTGTTACAACTACAAACTAAACTTGAGTGTTTAATCAAGATCGAAGGCTTTACCAATTAAATACCAAGGACATCGGAACAAACAAGATAGAATCTGATCCATACAACCTAAACCGTTATCTAGAAAAGTTTTCCGATAAATGAATGGCGTATAAAGCGAGCAAATGTTGAGAAAATAAGATAAAATATTATTTGCTTTCTGAATTCTTAGTCCCCAGGGATTTGGTTCGGATATATTGCCCTATCGTATTCGGATTGGAGACGTGATGGTTTCTTTATGTTTATTGTCGACTTGACCAGAGCAGAGCGACCGCCTTTTTGAAGTCCACTTACAGGTTTTTCATGACTGTTTTTATAATAACAAACATGTAGGTGTAGACTAATACAGGCTGCGTTTATTGAGTTCAGGTTTATTTGAAATAAAATATTTTATAGACTTCATTATGAAGGCAGGTTAGCTTGGTCAACGGATTTTTATGGCCTAGGTAGGTAACCTTGCTTAGGTAGATCGCCGGCCCGTTGTTTATTACCAGTTTGCCTTAGCAACACAAAAACTTAATTTACCATACCTACCACAGATTACTTAGCTACCTACGTAAATAAAAAAACTACATTTACATGAAACGATACCTTACAAAGTTAAATTACGTTACATTTTCAAAGCAAGAGACAAAATTAAGTTGACGTCATTAGACCCTTCTGGCGACATTTCTCAGTTGTCTACAATTATATCACGTTCACGTAACTATGTAACACGCGACGCTGGTATCACAAAACAGATTACGTAGCCGCAGAAAGTCAACTTTAAAGAACGAGCGAAATATCGCGCCACCAGAAAAAAACACAGACAAGATACGACGAGCGGGTTCGGGACGGGCGCGGGACGGGTCAGGAGCATGGCGATTGTAATTTCATATACAGGGTGTAAACCACCTCATCACAAAGCCGTTAACCAAGCATTATGTACATCAAACTAAGTAACTTTGCTGGAAAATAACTTTTTTTAAGCTATTGCATAGCTTCTATCACGGGCCTTGAGCGTGGAGACCGAATCCAAAAATTCCGTAAGGAAAATAACCTAACACCCCATGTCACCTCATGTAAGATAATGACAATAATCAATAATCTCGTGTACATTACTTTAGTTGTTTCCACAGCGTGATGTCGTATGGTATTCTCTTGTGGGGCAATGCCGCCGATATTCAGACAATATTTGTTTTTCAAAAAAGAGCTATTCGTTCTGTTTATAAATTAAGTCCCAGATACTCCCTCAGAGAAAAATTTAAAGAGATTAATATTCTTACTGTGCTCTCTCAGTTTATTTACGAAAACCTTTTTTTGTACGCACATAAAAATATTAACTTGTTTAAAAAGTATAGTGATATCCACAACATAAATACTATTTTTTTTACTTTACTTATTTTTATTTTTTGTGTGTGTGTTTATTTGCTATGAACATTTACTTGTGACTGTCATGACATTTAATGATTTGACATGAATACTTAGTTCAGTATTTTATAATTTTTAACTTTATTTTTGTTTATTTTATGTGTGTATTTGACATTTCGTATTTTTATTGACATTCGAATTTGAATTATGAATTATTATTTATTTTATTTTATTATTGTGAATGTGAGGACCTTGTGGGTCACTTTTTGTTGTTTTTTTTTTCCCACGACTGTCTGGCAGTTTGAGTACTATAAGCGACCTACCCAAATATCCTTTCTTTGGTATTGTTCGTCGTTTCGTTGAGCACCTTGAGTTAAAAGTCGAGCTACACGATAACTGACAAATGCTTGCACTGACTCAAATCTGTATGGTTCTTTCTTCAAAAGACCACCTCAGACACTTATCTGCATAGTCCTCATGTGAATTAAGCAAGATTGTCTGGACTTCAAAAGAGACTATGACCTCTGAGTTTGTTTCGGCTGTTTCTTCTCAGAGTAGTTCTTTTGGTGAAAATGTATAGTAATACAGTGTATCATCACGAGAATAACATAAAGGCTATAATTTATTATGATAAAGTGTAATACAAAGAATTTAGATGAGGGAAGGCAGTTCAAATACATATCCTACTTCCTACTAATATTATAAATGCGAAAGTTTGTGAGGATGGATGTATGTTTGTTACTCTTTCACGAAAAAACTACTGAACGGATTTGGATGAAACTTTGCAGTAATATAGGTTATTCATCATAATAACACATAGGCTACAATTTATAATGATTTTATGTAGTTTTGGTCATAATATAACGATACGTGTCAGTTAAGTCGGAAAAAAATCTTCCATCTGAGAGCTATCTTGGCGTGCGCTGCCTAAACCAATGGAGTTACATAAAGATGATGTACCGCAGGATTGTTTGTCTTAAGTAGATCTAAATAAAAGTCCGCGACAGCATATATCTACCTTTTATGTGCAAGCCAGTACAACCAAAATTGTGAACCATAAATCTAATTAAATTTGGTACTATTTTACAATGCACATTTAGTATATAATTATCAAACTCTTATCAAAATGAATACATTTCTCGCATTAAGTATTTAATGTAGATAAACTTTGTCTTTCACACTAAGTAATTTGGCTGAATAGTTTAAAAGTTATCACGATATGATTGACTTGAACGGAGCGCCTAACGCCGCGGCGGGCGGGTACCCCGTGGAGTTTCTTAACTCTTAGGAGCTATCCGGGGTGCAATCACATAAGCTCTAATTAAAATTCGGTATACCGGTTTTGTTAATGCGTAACTTGGACGCCCCTAGACTATGTAATGGCACTAGATTGCGAGTCAGGGAACTAGGCAGGCATATTGTTAAGGCCACAATTTTAACTGGAGAAGCTAAGGGTAAAAATGTTCTTATTCCACGCATCCCAATAATACCCAATAACTTACCCTTTAATTTCAAACGTTTACAGTTTCCACTTAAAGTTGCATTTTCTATGACCATCAATAAATCGCAAGGGCAAACTTTGAAAGTAGCGGGGATACATTTAGGCACGCCCTGTTTTTCCCATGAGCAGCTTTACGTAAGCTTGCTCACGTGTTTCTAAATCCCAAAATCTTCTTATTTACGCTGAACAAAAAAAATCAAATAACATAGTATACAGGAGTATATTGCAGTAAAAACACAGATAAATTAACACAGATGTTCACCTATTCCAATTGCGTACCACATAATTCATTAGTTATTACAAAATCTATTAAAAAAAACCGGCCAAGTGCGAGTCGGACTCGCGCACGAAGGGTTCCGTACCATTGTCTATAAAAAACGGCGAAAAAATAACACGTTTATTGTATGGGAGCCCCCCTACTTAATTCTTATTCGTATTTGTTGTTATAGCGGCAACAGAAATACATCATTTGTGAAAATTTCAGCTTTCTAGCTTGATAGTTAGAAAGCTGAAATTTTCATTTTATGAGATACAGCCTGGAGACAGACAGACAGACGACGGAGGCTTAGTAATAGGGTCCCGTTTTACCCTTTGGGTACGGAACCCTAAAAACATGCATTCATAGGGAAAAAGAAAGCTTCTTTGTTTTATACTATGTAGTGATTAAATGCAAGTAACATTGGTCCGACCTGTTTAGTTGTCAGTGTTTAGTAATCCGTTTGTGCTGGATAGGATAATCTCAAGCCTACTTTTTATAAACACACCATACAGGTAAAGATTGATGAAGAAACCACTGCCGGGCTAGCATGGGCAGGGGATAAAACTTTTCTCCACCGGTTATATCCACTGACAAGGGACAAGTCAGTAGAAATGACAGGTGGAGAAAATTTTATCCCCTGCCCATGCTAGCCCGGCTGGACTTAGCATTTTGAAATTTGCAGAGTTCTATTATAGCTTAAAATAATGAGCACTTAGAAAGGAATTCAGATAATTCCACCCTCAAGAGATACCATCTAAATATTAGGTACCTATAGGAGTTCAAAGATTGTATGGAAACTAATTTTGAAGTTAGAAATCTGGGATGTACGACGTGAAGGTACATTAAAAAAATATCAGTATTTAAAAAAAAATGTCACGTAACTTAATGTGGCAGACCAAATTCTACGCGAGCGAAGCCGCGGGCAAAAGCTAGTTTAAAATAAACGACAAAAAGCTCATCCATACATGCGTTTTCACTCATTGCTTGGTCTTCTGCCCTTGTTTACTATGTGGCAGCATTAACACGATAATTCGCGCTACAAAGTTATCCTCCACATTGCGCCGGTGTTGTAGACAATATAACTCGTAACAGGCTTTTCGATTCAGTAACCTTACGACGGACGTCAAGATTTGTTTGGTCGATAAATAGTAAACGCGGCTCGACATAGAGCAGAAGTAATACGTTTCAAATTACTTGATCAGTATTTTATCAAACTATGTAATTTCATATCATATTACACGTGCCTATGTATGCTTATTTATTTTTGAGGAGCTCGTGGCTAAATCATATCTAGGTTCGTCTGTGGATGGGTGACCACCCTTACATACCGAGATTCCTCCGTGTCTCTGAAAGCACATTAAGCTGGTCCATCTTTGACAGTCGTTGCAGGTAGTCAGTGGCCCAAAAAGTCTGACATCAGTCTTACCAAGTGGAATCGTATTTCCCAGAATTAACTGAGTTGTGGAGGTCAGATAGGGAGTCGCTCCATATAAAATACTGGTATTCAGCTGCATCCGGTTAGACCGGTAGCCGACCCCAACATAGTTGGGAAAAGGCTAGGCAGATAATGATGATGATGTGTGTTTATTTATTTTGGGATTGTTATTAAAGATTGATAGAATCCTAAATTTTTTTTGATACTGCGAATTCTGCATGAATGCCTGGTTCCGTGGAGCAAATAATTTGCGATGTCTTCAGCAACTGTAGCTCTTTTTCTTTGCCCTTCCAGTAACGCGGGTTCGATTTTTGTTAGCTGGTAATCATTGTCATCCTTAAGGTGAAGGCGTCAGGGTGGCCTGCAAAATTCAAATTTTCTTACGTTTTTTGCATTTTTCAGGACAGTTTTAAATTTTATGATAGATGATAAATAATCTTTATTTTGTAAGTAGGTTTTCACAAACACTTTTACACGTCAATTTTTTTTTTAAACTAGATGGGGCCGGTGTTTCGTACCTGACTACTCTGAGAAGAAACAGCCGAAACAAACTCAGAGGTCATAGTCTCTTTTGAAGTCCAGACATAATCTTGCTCAATTCACATGAGGATCATGTAGATATTAGTGTCTGAGATGGTCTTTTGAAGAAAGAACCATACAGATTTGAGTAAACCTGTCCAGTCAGTGCAAGCATTTGTCAGTTATCGTGTAGCTCGACTTATAACACAAGGAGCTCAACGAAACGACGAACAATACCAAAGAAAGGACATTTGGGTAGTCGCTTATAGAACTCAAACTGCCAGACGGTTGAGGGGTAAAAAAAAAAAAAATTAACCCACATGGTCCTCACATTCACAAAAACGCAAAAAAAAAAAAAGTTAATATTAATTTACAAAATGAATGTCAATAAAAATACGAATGTCGAATACACACATAAAACAATAAAAAATAAACTAAAAATGTAAAAAATAACAAACAAATTTTGTTGATATGAACACCGACTTTAAGACTCGAAGAATGACTTTGACCGTGAAAAATTCGTTCATCGACTCTTATGAACTTGGAGGGTTGTATTGATGGTTTTGATGATTATAATTCTGTAACTTAATACGTCTTACAGTCGCGACCGATACGATTATTAACATACAATTTACCACTGCCCTGCTAATTGCAAAAAATAAGAAAATTTATATTTCGCGGGCTACCTTGGAACATCCCCCTTAAAGCCAAGCTTTTCCGGACATTTGTCATCTAAGTAGTTGCGCTTTACCTCTCCCTCTTCATCTATGCTTCATCTGGAAACTTTACTTTTATGGCCAAAAGCAGCAAAGTTTTCTGTCAGATAATAATGTTAATCTAATGATAACAAACGGGGGTAAATTTTGAAATGCAAATAAAATGATGACAAACAAAAACAAACTTTCAGGCACAGCCCATAAGAGTCAGTAAGTACCTAATCTTACGTTTTAACCCCAACCACAAACTACTAATTGAAACTATTTCCCGAACATTCAAGGCTTCCTTTTGATCTCTCGCCCGCTGAACTTGCTCGCGGAACCACGATGCTTTATGGAGCGAACTACAGACTGTAAGTCACGATCTTAAACTTTCCTTGGATATCGCCCGCTACTGCGGCAGGCTCACTGCGTTAATCTCCCGAGTATAGATGAAGATTCTGTTCGCTGGTTCATAAAACTTTAATTGTATAAATTCGGAATGTGGTGGAAAGTCTGGTCTGTAATATTAAAACTTGAGCTTTAATATTACAAAGCATACTTTGCTTCGAATATATCGTAATATATGCATATATATGATTGCACAGAACGCACGCACGGTACGGCTGTCATTTGTCCATCTTTGTCAGTTGTTACAGGTGGTCAGTGGCCCAAAAAGTCTGATAACAAATCTTACCAAGTGGTATCGTATTACCCAGTATTGACTGGGTTGTATAGGTCAGATAGGCATAAAATACTGATATTCAGCTGCATCCGGTTAGACTGGAATCCGACCCTAACGTAGCGAGGAAAAGGCTAGGCAGATGATAATGATTGTACAGAAAACAACGGTGATTAAGATGGAATTGAACGCGACTAAACAGGCTATTTTTGCTGGCAACCTTTATCTACGTGAAATTATTGTACAAGTATAACTTCCTAATTTGAATCGGATTTTGTTATAAATTTCAAGGATTTTATTTTTTTTGTACGAAACACATTTTTTTTCATAAAACAAAAGTACAGATTAGCTGGAATAAACGGATAGACCTAAAAACTTGAAAAAATGTGTATTTTGCATTCAGTAAAAAGCTGTTATTTTGAAATTACAAACAAACGAAGTGTTTGTTTGAAAACCCTCCTTTTGGGCTTCGCCACAGTCAACAAAAACGCTACAAAAACAAAAGAAAACTTCACTCGGTAACTAAATTGCGTATATAGAGGTCACTCATAAAAAGGACATTGCCCCTTCCCCGTTTACCTACACTAAAAAACACTGCAAGTTTGGTTGTCACCAGTTTTACTATCGTGAACAAAAAACATTAAACTCGACATTTGGCAGAGATATAAAGCGATAGTTTTATCTTACATAAACACATTATGTTGACTCTTACCCTCCTTATCTAATGATGTTTACGCGTGGTGAAATGGAACATTCTGCATTAAATTTACTTCATTCCCCGGCGTCGTTTTGGACTGACAAGATGAAATATTTATTTCCTCTGTTTTTATTATTCACATTTGAGTTATGTGCGGGGAGGGTTGCCCCGGGTGAGACGGAAGCTATTGTTGCCCCGGAGAGAAATGACGTGAAGGAACGAGCGCCCTTAATATTCGAGTGCAAGTACCGTACTCTGCAAGGTGGTGATGCTTATCCTTCAGTTGTGGTGCGATGGCAGGGACAGATTTTGAGGATGACGTGGGGTACTGGAGGTGAAGTGAAATGGGAACAGAACTACGTGTACCCGGCTGCTTTCTACCTCTATCCGTCTTCTGACGGTCTTTCTGGAGACTCCACGGCTAAACCCGCTGTTGTAACCGACCCGTTCACCGATGCACCGGTAATTCCTGACGAATACGTGTTTAGTGATATTGTTGCGTCTTTTACCCGTAATTGTGTCCGACCTTATTGAATATTGTAACAAGTGTGATAAATATTGTGTCTTTATCATCTTGCTGATTTGTTTTATTATACCTATTCTGTAATCTTAATTATGTGTAGTGTCGTTTTTATTTGATATAATAGGTGTTGATATAATGGGTGGTGAAAACAAAAAGCACTTGTGTCCTCCTTGCCATAGCGATTTTTTTTTGTCCAAGGCCATACCTGGATTTTTTTCAGTTACGGAGATATTGAGGGACAAAGTTCAATATTTTGTTAAGTTTTTAATTATTTTTAAATATCTCCATGATCCCGTACTATTCAATGCATCTATCAGCACAATACTTTGAGTGGATTTCATTGATTCCTACCATATTTCAGTAATTTTTCACCGCAAATATTTGTTTGCCTAGAGTTACTTACTTTGACGTTCAGAATGCTTGGTTGACGGCATCGTGAAGAGTCTGTTTACAACGCATATTTAAAACATTTTAAATAATGTAAATCAAATAATGCGGAGCTCGTGGCTAAATAATAACAGCCACTCGGGCCGATCTTTAGGTTAAGCCGTCCTTGTCTAGGTTGGTCTGTGGATGGGTGACCGCCCTTCCATACCGAGTTTCCTCCGTGCCTCGGAAAGCACGATAAACTGTTGGTCCCAGCTGTGATTTGTCCATCTTTGGCAGTTGTTACAGGTAGTCAGTGGCCCAAAAAGTCTGACAACCAGTCTTACCAAGTGGCATCGTTTTACCCAGTATTAACTGGGTTGTGGAGGTCAGATAGGCAGTTGCTCCATGTAAATACCGGTTAGACTGGAAGCCGACCCTAACATAGTTGGGAAAAGGCTAGGCAGATGATGAAATAATGTAAATCAAGTCTGTCAACTGAACTTATATCAAACAATTACCAGATTAAGCGACCTTTATTCAATACAATAGATGAGCAGTTTAAAGCGAAGTTATCACACTAATCTTCTCATACAACCACTTTGGGAATGGGATTACGCTGCCCCAAATCTCTATATTTTAGTTAGTTTCCAAACACAAATTCAGTTTTGAGTTAACTTCGTTGGGTTTATTATTAATCGCCTACACATACTGCTACATTAATCACTGAAACGTTCTGAAGAAAACGAGCCAACTGAAATAATTAAGGCTTTTGAGATTGTTAAAACGTTCCGTGTTTTGAATAAGTCAATTCACTGAAACGGAAATATGTATTAGTGGGAACTGTGACACTTAAGGGGCCGGCGGAGTATGCGTTTTTCACACAAATGTAATACCACAATAATATGAAAATCAAGCATATTCATAGGTAGTGGTACTGTATATATTTTGATTGGATTACAGAATATCTATGTTCTAAAATAAATATTTTGAAAGGATAATGATATAAAGACGAGATATATGAGGAATTAAAAAATTTGTATAGAAAATGTATTTTTCTCTTAAATAAGTGTACTTTTAAAATATGTGTTTGGAAACCTATATGTTCTGTAATCCAATCAAAATACAAACACACTACCTTAAGAATATGTTTGATTTACAAATTATTTTGGTATCACGTTAGTATGAACTTCGCATGCTCCGCAGGCTTCTTTAGAGGGGCCGCGATCCTCTATACTTTATTCGCCTTTTTTCTTCCTGAATAATGCCTCTAGAGCATTTTTGACGTGATAACGTCTTATAAATTGATAATACCAGCAACACTCATGAAAAATAGTAACGTTCCATAGTAACGTTCCATAGTAACGTTCCATAGTAACGTTCCACCCCCTTTTTTGTATTACATAAAATAATGATTATGACGTTATCACGTAAATCTATCGTCCGTAAACCGACTTTACAGACAACCAATTTTTTTAAATAAAATCAAGGTCTACTGTAGACACGAATAGGGATCTGTATGTTTGTTTCATTGTCTCAAAAAATTACATTACATGCATTTTACGACGAGATTACAGGACCTCCAGACAAATTCGAAAAGATTTGAACATAAAATAAATAGATAGAATTCCTTTTTTTATTTAAATGGCAAAAATAATTGAATCAATCGGCTCAGTTAGTTTTCGAGGAGTAAAAAAGAGGAACACGGAACGTCGATCTCGTCAAAATTTTAGTGATATAATCGGACTGAACTGCTGACCCTATCTCGCTCGACGAGGGCAGGCTTGGCGAAGCCAGCTGCAATAGTTTCTACAAATGCCTTTTTTTGTATGCCTTGCAGGTCCTGAACCCTCTTAAATAATTCTTGATAAGAAACACAGTTACCTTTGTTTTTTCAGATTGTCGTTCCTTTTTTCCAGACCTTGAGATTTACGTGCAGCACGAGTATTACTCAAATAATGTATTACTGACAGCCTAGCTAAACAAATCTGTTCGAAGATTTGAGGGTATGTACTGTTTGTTTCGTGACTAAATAATAACAGCCGCTCGGGCCGATCTTTAAGTTAAGCCGTGCTTGCCTAGGTTAGTCTGTGGATGGGTGACCACCATTACATACCGAGTTTCCTCCGTGCCCCGGAAAGCACGTTAAGCTGTTGGTCCCGGCATCTGTCCATCTTTGGCAGTCGTCAAATGTAGTCTCAAAAGTCAGACAGTCTTACCAAGTGGTATCGTATTACCCAGTATTAACTGGGTTGTGGAGGTCAGATAGGCAGTCGCTCCATGTAAAATACTGGTATTCAGCTGCATCCGGTTAGACTGGAAGCCGGCCGAAACACAGTTGAGAAAAGGCTAGGTAGATGATGACTGTTTGTTTCGTTCACACGTGGTCGTGTACTTACAAGTGTACATAAAAACAGTATTTGTGCCGTAAGTGTTAGAAATTAAAAGTTTATAATAAAATATGTCTATTTTAAGGGTTCCCTTTTCACAAAGTGTGTATCACTATCGCAGATATAACAACAAATCATAACATTAAAAAAAGATAAAATTAAAGGGAGTCATACAGGGAAAGCTTCTTTTTGAACCCATCCGACTCGCATAATGGTGATTTTTACTATTTTTTTTTTGATGAAGAAAATCTTATTTTAACTCCCACTGTCCTAAAATACACCCCCTTAAAAGACAGGAAGGTAGGTATACTTGAATTCACCAATCAATTATCGCTGTTCGCTTGAATATTTAACAGAATTGTATCAATAAATACTGCATGTATTTTAATTGACACGAATTTTAAAGCCTCGGTGACTGAACTGAGTATTTGCACTACGTTGTCATCATAAATAATAACAGTGGCAGTGTAAACAATGTTTTCAATTCATACACGAACATCTCTTTATAAAGCTACTAGCTGACCCACGGAACTTCATCTGCGACATATAAGAGAGAAAAACGAAAGGAAAACAAAATCCCCGTTTTTGAAACATTTTTCATTCCTGCTCCGCTCCTAATGGTCGTATCGTGATGTTATATAGCCTAAAGCCTTCCTCGATAAATGGACTATCCAACACAAAAATAATTTATCAATTTGAACCAGTAGTTCCTGAGATTAGCGCGTTCAACCAAACAAACAAACTCTTCTGCTTTATAATATTAGTATAGAAGTATAGATAATAAACATTACAAGCGTGTTATTGTCTCTATGCAGGACAAAGACTTTCTCTTCTTATTATCTAGAGATACTGATGACCAGTCATTAGTAAACATGTTCAGTTGATCCGACAAAATCTACTATGCTAGTGAGACCCATATAATACCATATATAATACCATAAGATTGGATTACCTTTCACACTGACTTTATTTATAACATCAGCTCAATAAAAACCAGAGAGATATTTCTCGACGGCATGTAAAGATAAGTCAGTGGTCCAGCCAGAGGACACCAGGTTAGGATACACGAAGAATAAAGGTACAAATCTGAAAATCACTCTAAGTCAAGGGACAGCCTGACCTTCTGGTTTTAGAAGCTTGAAATTTCGCTCTATATAACAAGAGTGAGCTTTAGGGATATAAAAAAAAATATATATACACACAGCACCATCTAGTGCCACACTAAGCAAGGCTTGTGTCGTGGACACCAGATAGTTGATATACTATATAATATATATTTTTTTGTTTGTAAACATACAAACATCCATGACCCGGAAACAATCTTCATGCTCATCACACAAACATTTGAACCCTATGAACGCAAGGCAGCTTCACTACCACTACGCCATTCGTGGTTTCTTGAAAATTCATCCCTAATATGGAATGAATTTAGTTATCGTGACTATACCTACAGAGAATCTTACGAACACAAACAAACAAGCCAGTGTCCGAATACTAAACTATCCATAGGCCAAACAAATATTTGTTCCGTGCGGACATCGGACATCGGACCTGCGATTCGTAGCACGGAGACCAATGTGATGTACGTGACGTCATTCCAATATCAGCTTGGAGACAAATATTTTTAAACCAGTGAAGTGTCGTTTTCATCACAAAGGTTAGTACCTAGTTATTTTGACATTTGACGTTCAAGGCCATTTTAATGGAAGCTGATTTGATTATCCAAGAGAATACTTACTAACTTACGTTTTTAAATTTTAGATTTGCTCAATTAATCTCAAACTCGAACAGAACCTTTCTAATGGCAGTACTTTCTGACAAGCAAGGCTGAACATTATGACCTACAACTCTTCATGATGTCATTCGGGTTTCTGAACAGCCAACTTGACTTATGGGCTTGCCATATTGTTGGGTTCTAGGCACGCCACTGCCTTTCGTCAAGTGCTAATTATGAAACGAGTTCTCGTATCTTTTTTATACCCTTCTGGATTCTTCGTACCTAATGAGCTTACAAACAGTGATTAAATTAGTCTTCAAGCATTAAAAGCAATACAAAACCGTTTCATTACCACAAATCACTCACGTCAACTAAACGTTTAATACTCACTACATTCTTAAGTCTGTCACGTAAACAATTAACATAACAAGAGACCCTTGTTTTAATCTTCGAGGGCACAGTTATTGTGTCCTTAAGGTCGCATTGTCCCTGGCACAAACACCAAAACTTTAGCCATAAACGGAGCCCGTGATTTTGATCACGGACTTTGAGATTAGAACTTGAACATGATGAATCTGCCAACTTGACTTCGATATGTCTTAAGACGCCGCTCCACGGTAGCTCACGGCTAAGCTATGCACGTTTACTTTGCTTCACTGGCGGGATCTGCCACTACGACTCTTCGCCATGCTACGCACGACGTGCTAGCAAACAAATTAATTGTGCAGTTATCGCGACGAATTTATCCGAACAAATTATCCGTAGCGCTGGACAGACGTCTTTATAAGAATCTTCCGAAATTATTCCAAGGGAATGTTTTAACAATTGCGTATGACATTTTGGGATAGTGTTGCTTCCCATTAGAGAAAGAATTTTTGGAATTGGATCAACAGTTCCGAAAAGGACCCTCTATAATCCAAACTTTACCCCTATATTTTAGTATAGACTAACTGATGCCCGGGGTTTTTCCCGCGTACAAATTATACACTAAAACCATTCTCGATAACCACTCTATTCATTGGTGGCAACGGCATGAAAATCAGTGCTGGAGTTTATGAGTTTGTCGTGAACAGACCGACAGACACGGCGGTGGACTTTGTTTTATAATATGTTGGTGTAATCGTTAATTACGACCAATGCCATGGCTACGCTACGCACGGATACATGGCTGGAAAACAAATTAACCACTGAAGTGTCAAACCTCTCCGTGCACATCCCAAATAGAAGTGGTCGTTCGACTTTAGAAGATAAAATTATAGGGACTTAGATGTAGGAGTTAGCGATCTTGTAATAGCATATTCCAATATCAATTTAAAAGTTTCAAGCATAACGGTCAGTTTTCAGATTCGATGCAAGCCGTTTGCTGGATATGAAATTTTATGACGTCGTATAACGGTGGAGAAGAATATGGTCGCAATCGTTTCCGATAAATGTGGAGCAGGCGTGTGAAACTGTCAAATTTGCCCAATCAACCTTGAACCTAATTGAAAAGCTGTGAAAGTCTGTCAGATTGAAGTAGCTTGATGTGCCTGTTAACAATTGATCCTTTACGAGATAGGACAAAAGTAATAACTTGAATGAATAAGTGTCAAAAGAAGTGCTTCCAAATATTTGATCACAGAAATTATTGTATCATTTAAAATGACTGTTTTTGATAAATTCATGATACAATTTCTTTTGCAAACCGAAATCTCGAACAATATTATTTTATACAAAACAAGAT
Organism: Xestia c-nigrum; assembly: GCA_916618015.1. NCBI lineage: Eukaryota > Metazoa > Arthropoda > Insecta > Lepidoptera > Noctuidae > Xestia > Xestia c-nigrum. The sequence goes on along the minus strand of OU745247.1, from coordinate 18,544,667 downwards.
TTTAAATCCACTCTGTCGTTTGAAAGCCAAAAGTCAGATTAACGAAGTCATTATGCGAGTTGTACAGATCTTACAACAAGTTAAGAATTTTGATGTCACGTAATTAGATGATAAATGAAGCGGAACTTGCATGGCGGAACGATTTTGAACGACTTTTAAATGTTCTCATTCGAATTTAAAAGCCTTGGTTATTTCCAGAAAAAGTCAAACCATATCAAGAATAATAAGTAAGTTATAGGTGTTTAAGTAGGTTATCAACAACCTCTTCAAGAACATTGATTAAATCATAAATTATGTTAGAAACAGTAATTTGTTTTGGCAAAAAAATTAGAAATTAGAAACAGGCCAACAACGAAAAACTAAATAACAATATCACATTCTAAGAAAGATTTAATTTATATTGTTCTTTTCAATGTTTATAAGATCCAATTTCAAAGCTAAGGAATATCTATTCCCAAACCTAACCAAACATTAAAAGTTGCCAACGAACTCGTAAAAGAACAGAACCACTATCCTTATTAAGACTTAATACTGAAAATATACGACGCCATATTATTTTTCATAAAGACGACCGACACCTGTACATAAGGAGGTTTTCATAAGACATAAATATAGAGCACCTGTGGCAGAGACAAGGTAAACAAAAGTAGTTCCGTATATCAAGTATTCGGTAACGTCAATATTGGTTTTGCTGTATGTCCCTGCTGGCCCGTATCTTAGTAGAAATATGGCCTGATGTTTTTCAACAAGTAATATTCCGCTTGAATCTGTTACTTATCATGAATAATCAGCAAAGAGGTTGTTGAAGGTTGAATAAAAGCAGATGATAGTTAGATTAAGAGAGAAGTATTCTCTTAAATCTTACTGATCTCTTCTTCTCTTCGAAGAGAGAAATAGAATCTTACTAATATTATAAATTCAATAGTTTGTGAGGACGGACAGATGTCTGTTACACTTTCATGCGAAAACTACTGAACGGATTTGGACGAACGGCACATAAATAGTTTATAACCTACCATTACCGAACTCCACATGGGCATAAACTAGTGATGTTATAATTGCCAAAATGAGCATTTGGACCAACAGTTAAAACTTTCATTCCAAATGGCAAATTAGTAGGTATGGCAAAATAGATGGTGGTTTATTATTTCCTTGGAATTCGACCAATAGTGACCAATACTTATAGTGTGTTTGGTGACTAACCGGAAGAATCTGTAACAATAAAATGGTTTAGTGTCTTTGAAAACGGTACACAACTTTTCGAAAGAACAAAACACCATAAAACCGTATTTTACTCTATCGGAAAAGTTTTACGGAAAACACCTACCAACAGTCCAACACGTTATTCCCTGATCAAGGAATTTAAAGCTTTAGGAACAAAACCCAAAGCATTTGTTACCCATTTCCATAAAACCGATGATTTTCGGGTGGGCCTGTAGTAATCCAAGCGTAGGGTGGTGGTGACCTTATTTGCAACCTTAGCCCCGGCTGTCATGCGGCCCGTAGGCAGCCACATTTAATATTCAATTAGGGAACATTTGCCCATTCATCAGGTTGGACGGACAGCCAAATATGTTTTGCTAGATGAGCCTTTGAGCGCAGCTGTGTAGAGATAATTTTAACACAACGTGTAACTGAAAATTGCTCGTGTTTCAAAAACGTCTGTGGTACCGTTTGCAGAGTAAACATGCACAAAGCATGGCAGACAGTAGCATAGCTTATTAAGTTTAAAATCCAGAGACCTCATCTAAACTTACTCATTTAACAATCAACGACACGGTCATTTAAACCGATTTCATCATAGAAAGTAAATCGTTTAGAGTGCTGATTATTGAAATGAATACTTCTTTAGGCGCGTTGAGCACTTTTTGGGTGAACAGCAATCATGGAACTCGCGTGACCGTCACTTAACGCTCCGTAGCACTCGCAGCCGATCAGCTACGGCGTAGCACCACTTAGGCGTGCGCTGGGCACAACCCATGGCAGTATACAATATTATTTTTTGTTTACACTAAACCCGAAAAGGGGTCATTGTACTCCTAATTTTGAACAACTTTTTTTATGACACGAACCTTGAAATCGCGAAAAAAAATCAGCTGTTCCCTACATTTATGTTCGCATAACTCGTCAATACAATGACCCCTTGTCGGGTTTAGTGTAAACAAAAAATAATGTTGTAGAATAGGTACTCAGTTTTCACTTCCATCTGCAGTCCCCAAACACTGCCTTTTTTATAACAAATGACACTGACAGCTCTTAAACGTGATTAAGTTGTGCTGATCGCGATCAATTTGATTGATGAAACTCGCCTTAAAAAGCAATAAATTACTGGCCGTATGGTGACAAAATTGATGTCTGTTCTCGATTTATTACGCCGACAATAAATCTACTTTTACGATGCTAAACAGCTAACTTTGCCCATCTTTCCAGTCCAGTCCCTTGTGTCCTTAATTCGATAGTTTCCAGGTCAAACTTTGCACCTATCTAGTATCTCTATATCTGTCTGTGAGATAAAGTATGTAATGGACACGGTGTGCATAATTTATGTTGTTTGTAAGAGGGTAACAACATTTTGCATTCATTTGTTTAAAGGGTGCCAGAACAGAGCTACGCTAATAGCTATGTATTTAGATACAGTAATTTATGGATAAGAATTTAGGTATATTGTTATAATGACAAAGAAATACGGACAAGGAATAATTTATTTGGCTACATCCATCATTTGGTTTGTTTACTTTCCCAATTCGACAACTAAACAAAAGACGTGCAAAACAATTGATAAAAGAGCTATTGGTTTGTTATCCGTAAAAAAATCTGGGACTTTCAAAACATAACATAACATTACGCGGCTCACCAACATTTTTCAGTTATATTTTAGTCCCACGGAATAGGGAGCTAGCTTTTTGCCATCAACTGGGCACAAATCTGCACTCCGTGGCTGCAACTGAGACATCCTTGACGGCAAAACCCAATTAGCTTTACCCGGCTTTTTTTTTCGGATGGGAAATCGTCAAATGAGTCCCACTCTGGGCGAAGCGGGAGGGAGTGTCAGACTTTTACTGACTAAAACCCATCCATGTTCCTTCCTCGCCCTTTACGTCCCGGATCCATGGTATCTCTTTCGAACAGTCCCGCAGCCCCGGCAGGAGCTTTACCCGCCCAGGGTATTGAACACAGGCCTTCATACTCAGAAATTCAATTAATCTTTATAACTTGATGTTCATTTCTCCTACCTTCGTATTATCTTCGAAATTCTGTCAGAACCCGTTACCGGTTCATGCTGAGCGATTGCTGACGGATATTCGACCACCCCTTGGGAAATTAGAATTTTGCAGTAGGCTTCGACGTCAGGAACGTGAGCATTGACCGAAGAGGTAGTACATCAACTTCAAACGTATTCTGTTTAGACATGAAGATAAATAACTCAGACGAATCACCTTTCATTCAAATCGCCTTGATAAGTAACCATTCTTTAAAATCATTAGATTACCCACCATACATATTTCTTTTGTCGTTATGTAACACATAGCATATTTGAAATTAGACGGACGGACGAACGGCTAGCTAGGCCATAGCTAACCGTCCACAGGCCCGCGTCTACGGTGAAGACCAGCATGCCTGAGAGTTACTTCTGGACGGCATGTAAAGCCAAGTTAGAGGCTCATAAAATATCTGAAACCAGTTTAGGTAATAACTACACGATGAGAAGAAGTAGACAACTATTACAAATGCTAAAGTTTGAGAGGATGTTTGAATTTGTATGCTTGTTAGTCTTTCACGCAAAATCTACAGAACGGATTAGAATGAATTTTGGCACACAGATAGTTTGTAACCTGGATTATAACACATATGATACCCATATTTTCCTGGTATTATTATCCCGCGAGTCAATTACAAAACTTCACCCAGGCATATGTTAGTTAAACTTAAAAAAAAAAAAAAAGAAAAACATCTTTATACAACGTAGTTGAACATAGCAAGATAATATGGGTGTATGTATATGTGGAGTGTAGGTATTCTATATTCTGTTGGTATATCAGATGGAACACAAAACGTGGTTAGAACGGCTCCACACACAATTATGGGAAGGCGTATAATTGTGTTATGTAATGGCCCAGAACTGTATATTCTGAGGGTTATTTAATACTGCCTGTATTTTGGTTACTGTCTTCTACTAATGAGAGGAATGTTTGTTAAAACCTGCTTCGTAGTTTATATCATTTTGGTTTTATTACAATGTTTACAAGTTTGTTAAAAAAATATAGCAGGTTCTGTGTAGTCTTCTAAAAAAACCTCAACTGTTGGCTTTTTAAATGGTTTTAGGGCCCGTTCGACATACGAGGTACTTTGGATGAAATGATGATGAATGAAGCCGTTACCTACTTACTTCGTTGCAGGTTTTATTTAAAATTTTCTATATTTCTATTTCATTTTAAAATCTTCTAAAGGTGACTGTTTTACCTAAGACCAATGAATTTGAACTCAAAACATGATAATCTACTTGAGAGTTTAGTTCTATAAGTAGAGGTTTCAGTACTTATTGCACGTTCAGAGCATGAATTGCAAGTACCAGTCACAGCTATGAAAAATGAGCGCTTCGAATCGAGTTCAAGTGAATGAAAGTTATGTGAATGAAATATGGTAGTGAAGAAACTGGAGAGATTACAGTTCGTGGCGATGAAGATCGATTCTCTCTCGTTATTTTGTAACAGTTACAAATTATACTTCGTCACAAAATCGTTTGTAAAGACTGTTAATAAAGTGAATTGTTGAAAAGCACTTCAATGGTTTTTAAAACAAAATATTTTATTGCACATAGGCACTTTTAAAACTTTGAAAACGGTATACGGTTGGTGGTTTTCGAAGAAGAACCGGCAAGAAACCCCATGGTTTTTTAATAGTGATGTACCCAAAGTTCCTGATTTGACCTTGACAACCATAAGTACTACAGTAAAACCGTATGTCTCTACAGCATAATAATATAATGGTCTTTGTAATAAAAATGTTTCTACAAGGTCATGTTCGAGATTTTTCAAAGTATTACAGGAAATCCTGTCACCGCATACGACAAAATACCGCAAACCAATACGTCGTAATGCAATATTTATACATTTAACCCTGCAACGGCGTCACCATCACCGCCGCGTCGATCGTAAAAACTACGATAAAAACAACATGAACTGAAAAAGGTACAGGATTATATTTCAACTACGAAAGAGTGCTGTAACAACGGCATTCATATTTAATTTGGCAGTGGCGAGGCACTTTCACTTATTACCTGTAGACCCAGGATTTCTGTGTCGTTGTTTTCACGAAGTATTTCGGCCATTTTTTTTTTTTGTTGAGAACGTTCGCGGCCGGAATGAAAAGAATCCGGCGGCCACACGGTTAATTTTGCGGCCAAGTATTACGAATTGTTTTGTTTTAGGATTTCGTACGCTTTGTTTTAGATAAAGTATTTATGAGTTCGTGTTCGTTTTGAAACTTTTTCGTTTTTTGAATTTGGTTTTGTTTTATTTTTTTCTTTATGTTCATGCTGGCCTTGGTTGATGAAGTTCATGGCTACATAATAGTAGGTTTTCGGGTCAATGGGAACCGGTGGCTTCTCATTATATACACAGTCTAAAGCAGCTGTGTGTGTGCGTGTGTGTGTGCTAGGCCGAGAAACTTACAAACTAAGTGACGACACGTTAAGGGCACCCGAACGCCGGACCCGGCCCCATTCATGATTATAATTTCTTATAATGATGAATCCCCAGGTATCTTATGCTATACTGAAATCATTTAATTTTAATTTCCAGCAGTAACGCGAACGAAACTGAATACTAAAGCTAGTATTGAATAATTATTTTTATGCGTGCAGATTAATATAAAAACACAAGAAATCTGACACAAACAGGGAACTTTGTTGGTAAATATTTCTTAAAAAAAAAAACAAAATGGCGCCGCTACTCTCGATTATTCCACGAACCAAAATGACCGTTGTAGAGCTACAACTAAGTCTGACGTCATTGTAAGGTACACAAAAACGGATGAGACTAAATCAAGACCAAATATCTAAGTTAGCGTAAAGCAGGATGTCTGTTCTCGGAAGTTGGTGATTTGGACTGAAAAGATAGATTAGGAGCACCCAAGATTTCTTTGATTTTACGCTATCTACAATATTGTAACTTCATGAGATCGCTAGCTATATAACTTGTACAATACTACAAGAGCACGTCTCAGCGCAGAAGGCTACGCGACACCACGCAGTTTATTTATGTTTAGTGGATTTTATAATTATGTATGTTAGTCTGTAAGGTATATGTGATATGGGTCTTTTGTTACCTGAATTAAATGATATATTATATAATATTATTATCTCCTTTATTCACTTATCATCTTATGTCATACATTTTTAAATATTTCTTAAAAAAACATATATAAAAACATTTAAAAATATAAAAAATAGGGATCCACCGATGTAGTACGGTACCTCTAATTCCACTAGATTAAATTTCAAGGCAAGTTGCTGGTGAATAATCCTGGCTACTTGATTGTGCCTGTGCAAATACTCGCTGTTAGCCAGACGAGAACAACCAGAAATAATATGTCTGATGGACTCACCCGGAAGGTGACATGCCCGACACACGTCGACCGTCCCGTCCTTCATAATATATTTCCGGTAGTTGTTCGTCAACATAACTTCGTCCATAATCGCACAGACAAAACCTTCAGTTTCCCCAAAGAGGTCACCAAAACGTAGCCAGGACACGGACGCTAGAAAATCTACATCGGGCCCATGAAGAGCCCGGTAGAAGCGCCCGTGAAGCTCCTTGCCCTGCCGTTATTAAAGCAATACTCACAATTCACATTTCTATCCACTCAAAGAAATACCTTTTATAGAGGAATCCCAATATTCACACTAAGTATTTTACAGTTACTAGAAAGGTAGTGATTCCGTGGAATTGTATAATATATCTCGTATTTGTAAAAGGAATATAAAGCATCGGTAACCTAAAAGCACTTTGATATTATACCTGCCGGCACAGCTTAAACTTTAGCTCTTTCTCAAAGAAACCCGTCATTGTTTTTCCTCTAGCTCCTTAAGATAATACAAAAGAAACGAAGATTAATTGTCAGTAGAAAGTAGAAAAATAGAACACTTTACGAAGCAATTCGAGAAAATCCGTAAACGTCTGACACACTTCGGGTCTTTAGCAATGATTTTAATTACACCCTTTATTTTATTGTTGATTACAGTGGCAATGCTTGTGAACTCGTTAAGCCTAATTACGTTTTCCAGTAACGAATTACTGTGGCAATTGAATACGCCGATTTCCCCGAGGATGGCAGAAAACCGCTGAAAAAAAACCGCTTGTAACAATTTCAAAGCGTGAAGAGTTGGATTATGGGCTCAACTTTTTTTAATTAGGTACTTCACATCTTTAAGAGCAATAAAACGGAGATAAAAGTAAGTACCTACTGGCTGTGTTGTTGTTAGGTAACAGATTTAGAACCGAACTGATTGTATCTTGGTTTCCTAGCAGGGACATTATAGTTCTTGGTCAAAATAAGATAATAATTTTCTTAATATCTGTTAACAAACTTGTTTAGTGCCAAAATTGCGTACAAACTTTTGTTTGTGCTACAATTGTATTAATAGATAGGATAATATCTCTAACTTGTTTTAGGCAGAACTTTCTGTTAAAGGTTGTTGACATAATCTTTCCAGATTGTCGCTAGAGATGTTTTCGTGCTTATCATAAAATAGTCTTTTATATAATCTCTAGTTGTTCATGAAATCATTCTATGGTTTACGGTGAATTGTAAGAATAGTCTATGGTTTAAATTCCGAGGTTGTTGTATCTCAGTCGGGGCAGTTGGGGACTGCCGATAGAAGTGAAAACTCGTAGCCGATCTTTACCGGATCGGTTACGAGTTGTACGAAGCTTTAGTTAACGGTCACGCGAGTTTCTTGATTTTTGTTTATTCAAAAAGTGCTCAGCGCTTCTGCGAATTACTCTACTCAGTTTATACGTAAAAAAAAATCGGCCAAGTGCGAGTCGGCCCAGCTCATGAAGTTTCCGTACCATCGTGGTAGTCCCTCTAAATTATTTTTATCATTTGTTGTTAGAGCAGCAACAAAAATACACATTATATGAAAACTTCAACTGTCTACCTCTTATGGAATATGAGATAAAGCCCACTGACAGACAGCCAGACGGACAGCGAAGGCAGTAGGGTCTCCTTGATTACTCTCGACGTACGGAATTCTAAAAAAGGTAAACGTGCTTCGGAACAGTGAAATGGAAGTGATCAAAACTAAGAAATAAAAGTTGGACAATGCAACAATTCCATTTTTAATATTAAAAAAGTCACTGTCGTTTTGAAAAAACTACCAAACTTTTCAGATTTCCATCTAAATATCTCCCGCAAAACTTCAACACATCTAGAACTAAAAATAAAACGCCAGGCGTGTCGCCAACATAAAGTACTACAGTAAAAATATTTTCAGGGTAACTGTAAAAACTTGTGACGTTTAAAGGCAATGAACCCAATTAGAAACTTAAAGGGTCGGTATTACATCCCTTGAGCCAGTGGGGCGTAAAATGTAGGGGTCGTGACTTACATAAGGTCGTTATTATATGTCAATGGATTACTTAAGTTGAGCGGGATATAATTAGTGATATGGGGATGTGGATTTGACAGATTTAAGGATGAAACTTAGGTCGTATATTTTGGGGGACTCGTCCATAGAACGACTGGAGACTGCCTCGTTGGTTTAGTGGTCGCAATCATGACTGTTGAGCATGAAGTCCTGGGTTTGATTCGCAGGTTGGGCATAGTTTTATTGGGGTTTTCAATTAGGAATTTCTCAGCCACGGAGCTGATGGCAATAGGTTCGCCCCCTGATACATGGGACTTATAACTGGCGAAATATAATAAATAAACAATAAATGTCGCTGAACATTAACACACAGCGCCACCTAGTGCCACACTAAGCAAGGCTTGTGTCGTGGACATCAGGTAGTTGATATACTGGTTATATACTTTTTTGTTTGTAAATACATACCTATTATACATATAAACATCCATGACTCGGAAACAAATGTCCATGGTTATCACACAAACATTTGCTCTTACTGGGATCCGAACCCAGGACCCTAAGAACGTAAGGCAGCCTCACCACCACTACGCCATTCGGGATGTCAATATAGGTGTACTATTACACAACTGCCTAACCCTTTGGGAATTGCAGGTGAGATGTTGTGTTATGTCGTCCATAGTGTCGAGAATATCACGCCGCGCGGACGCTGCCTGGTGACCGCGGGCTGAGTCCGCAGATGAAGCGCTCGTTAGCGCGCACCGGCCGGCTCGGCACTGCACCATCCAGGGGGGCTAAACTTCCATACACAACGCGTCAAACAAAATTTTCATAGATAGTGCTGCCATCTGTGTGTTTAAGAACACAAACTTTTCAACTGTTTGACTGTTTTACAACTGTCATAAAGAGAACAGCTATTTTACACAACTTGTCAGTGAAGTAGATAGCCTAGCGGAGACAGCGGTTGCCTTGTGAATAATAATTCCCAAGTTCGAATCCGTAGTCAAGAAATACTTTTAGAATTTATTAGGTTGAACAGAAACTAACAGTGCCATCTAACAGTTGAGGTACACAGTTTTAAAAACGAAAACCAGAGTTGCGCATCTATCTTGTATTATATAGTGTATTACGAGTATCTAAGGCATCATCGTCCATCGAGCGATTTGTTACTCCTATTTTTCTCGTATATTCAAATTAATTTAACCGTTTGTTTTTCTTTGTAAATTCGAATTCATATTATACGGTGCACTGTCATCAAGACACCGCGTTTTAATCCTCTCAACACCCTGAGGATATAACAAATCTAACTAACTTCTGTATAATAGAAATTCTCAGATTCGGTTTAGAAAACTTTGGCGATGCAATCCTAACAACTAGGAAAAGGCTTGTACCTAAATTACTTTTTCCTGAAATACCAAAAGAAAATATGTTGCCTACATTTTATTTATTCTACTAGAAAGTCCTTTTAGCTTAAAACGTTATTCTTTACTGTTTGTTTTTTTTTTATATTGTATCCATACCGACTAAAATCTTAACTACCTCATTGTGTAACCATGGGTACGTATCATAATCCCGAAAGTTCATAATACCTACGATTGAAATACCGACGTCCAAAACATCGAAATTCAAAATACCGAAAGTTTTAAATGCCGATAGTCGTTATATCGATACACAAAATACCGATGTTCAAATGCCCGAAAGGACGAAATCCCTAATGGACGAAATACCAAATGGACGAAATCCCGAAAGACCGAAATACCGATGGTTGTAATACCGATGGATGAAATCCCGAATGGACGAAATCCCGAATTAACGAAATACCGATGGTTGAAATACCGATGGATGAAATCCCGAATGGACGAAATTCCGAATGGACGAAAATTTTTATTTAGTAACGTATTATTTCACAAACAATTAATTATTTATCGTTTTATGTCATAAAACAACGTTTGGAACAAAGATATTAATTGTGGAATTCCAAAAAAAAAGAAATAAAGAAATAATTATGGTTTCCTATAAGCGCAAATTTTGTGACAGAAATGAATCGCTGCGGAACCGACTCCACGTAGTCTTTTCTGCCCTACCCCGAGAGTGTAATTTAAGCCCGCGTAGGCGCGGAGGGGCTGGCGGGCCGCGAGCTGAGGAGCAGGTGGCTTTAACACTTGCCGCCGCGGCTGAGGCTGGCCGGCTTCAGCCGGCCAGCAAGCCGAAGCTGCGGTGGTGAGCGTTAAAACCCTCTGCGACGCTAAGGTCGCGTGTGACCGCCGGAGCCCCGCAGCGTCGGAGCCGTGACAGAAACCATGCCTGCTGCATGCTCCATGCTTGCTGGTTGCATGCTTGCTGCATGCTTGCTTCAGGCTTGCTGCATGCTTGCGGCATGCTTGCTGCATGCTTGCTACATGCTTGCTGCATGCTTGCTTCAGGCTTGCTGCATGCTTGCGGCATGCTTGCTGCATGCTTGCTGTATGCTGCATGTTTGCAAATCGTTTTTCTCGGAAACGGTAACTATTTCGGGATTCTGAACTACGGGATTTTGAACTTCGGGATTTTAAACTTTCGGGATTTTGAACTTCGGTATTTTAAACTGTCGGACAAATGAACTTTCGGGATTTTGAACTACGGGATTTTGAACTACGGGATTTTAAACTTCGGGATTTTGAACTTCGGGATTTCAAACTTTCGGTCTAATGAACTTTCGGGATTTTAAACTTTCGACCAAACAACCATTCGGCATTTCAATTTTCGGGATTTCGTCCATCGGTATTTTAAAATTCGGTCTTTTAAAATTCGGGATTATGATACGTACCCGTAACCATATTATTTGTAAAATGTTTTAGATGAATGCTACTAGTAGAGTGTACATAAAAATAATATTCTAGTTTGCCGAAATAGCTCACTAAAATGGGTGAAATGTTAGCTAATGCATTTAAAGTAAAACTATTTTCATCAAAGTGGTACAAGAACGGCTGTCACATATAGTCTGACAAACAATTTAATCAAGTTAGCGTTTGAATGGACAGTTTTGTCGAGCTTCATTTTGGGAGTATTGGTCACCATTAATTAATCTTTGACCAAAACGTCGATAATAGGGGCTTAATTAAAGAAAATAATGAGTTTTAAGTGTCGTCTATCTGTCAAGTTGGCCTTAAAATGTCAGTTGAAGAGTTTTTATTCTCCTGTCCTAGCAGTCATTTATTTCCGAAGTTCTTTGTCGAAATTCGGAACATCAAAAATAAACTTTTTCTCGTCGAGTGAGTATCGTAACTTTTCAACAAGCTAAGTACCAAAGTTGGCAATACATAACTTCAGAAAAAACTTGTAACATTAAATAATTTCCTGCGTATAAATAACAGGAAGAATATAAAAATTGATAGCGTTTCTGGAAGTCATAACTGCTTTTTTTTTGTTCGTTATTCGTAAGTTAACGTTTCTAAAAATAGTGTTTTGCTATCGTGATATGGAAATGTCGGACTAGTTCCTAACTCCGTCGTCTATGCCCTTAATCATGAGCTCTTAACACGACCCTTGAAAGGTTACTTCCAAATTACTTTATCGGCAGGTCGAAGATCAGGGTATTGATTAGCAAATATGTTACAGTGGACTTAATAAGCCAAAGTTCCCGGTCCTTTTGCAAAACCGTTATTGCTAGCTCAGCATACAAGCTCTCGACGTTATTTTTGTCATGGAAAACCTCTTTCTTTTTTTAGTGTCAGCAGTTTTGAGAGTCAGCATCTTCTTTTAAGTCCTACCTACATATTTTGCTGAACTGTGTATTAAAGCAATATTCTCTCAAATAGGGTTTGTACTCTTCATGAGGCAATTTCGCCACAAAATATCTAAAATCGTCCTCATGTAGTTACTTATCGTAATCAGTTAACGCACGTAAAAATCAGTTGTAGCAATAACCTCAAAAAATCAACAGGTGAATAAAAAAAACTCACGTATGAAAAAACTCGTATGTAAATAACCTCTCGACAGAATCACAACGAAACATACATCATTTTTTTTGGCTGTACGACATTTAGCGATAAACACGACTGGACAGTGAGGGGCTCCAATGATAAATGACCTGCTGTCCTCGACGCGTGTCAAACTTGTCACGCTTCAAGTTTTCGAATTACTCTCCACCAGATTTTGACGGGGTAATGATAGGATACTTGCTGTCTGGGGTCGTCGACTTTAACTACTGAGACTTACTTTAGTTCACCAGATAGAAAATACTATGTTGTTGCAGCAGTCAAGGAAGAAATACAGGATGGCTTAGGAATGTCATGCACTATTAATTGAAACTTAGGGCCTAAACACCGCCGACCTCTTGTAGATCTGCATCAGGCGACAAACATGCATCACCTATGTTCTTGTCAATTCATCGCTCCAAAAGTCGTGTCACCAAGACACGACTAACGGCATGCTCTAATTATAACTTTTTTTTCTTTCTTTACTCCGCATGCACTGTGTAGCTTGATGCCACGGGGTAAAGCAGTATTTGAATCATAACTGCATTTTATTACGATAGCAGATCGCCCGCGACCTTGTCCGCGAAAATTATGATAACTCGGTTCGTTTGTATAATATCAATATAATTTATAGCCTATATTCTCGGTAAATATGTAACTGATATAGATGGTTAAGTTCTTGAGTTAAATCTTAACAGACAAAAAAAAATACTAATAATATTAATTTAGATTTGTGGAATGTATCTTCGTTCTTATTTGGACAAAAGCAATTTAGTGTTGATGATAAGTGCCATCATTTTATAAGTGTTTATCGTCCCGTTTGTTATTATAATACCTAGAAGATTTTATACAACCCCATACAATTACACTAAACCCATGACACAGGTACTGAACCATGAAAGTGCTTATTATTTATAATCTCATTAAATCCCCGGTCAACAGTGTGCTACTTATGGTGATAACATGTAGGTAATTTAGTGTGAATAGTAACCCTCAGGAAGAGAGGAAACGATAAGGGCTAAATAAATATCAGTTCAATACGAATATAAGTCGGGAAATGGTCGGAAAATCGGTATTGTATCTTTTTTATAGGCTCGCTGCTTATAAGGAAATTATGGTTACGGTGAGAATAGATTTTATCAATGCCGAAGCCTGCTGGAGTGTCGGGAGAACGTAAGGAAGAAACATGGATGGGTTTTAGTCAGTAAAAGTCTGACACTCCCTCCTGCTCAGCCCAGAGAGGGAAAAGTTATTTGATGAAAAAAAGGTTAAATTATTAACTTACAACCACACAAGATATAAGTAAGTTCTGTAGAAATTGGACATAATATGGCCTTAGCCTTATTAGGACATTAAACAAAAAGTTATAAGAATCTGGATACCTAATGACATTTTCGCGATAAAATAACAATAGAAAAGAAAGTATGGTGATAATTGGTTTTGGATGGCGTTGGTTATCCATAATTATAATGAAATTCAAACTCAAACTCTTTATTGCATTCATTCATTCAGTATTTACATATAATATGTAAGTAAGTTCCAACATGAAACCCGAATAAGGCACGGCAACATAATAGATTAAACAAAACAAGCATCTATTGAGTAGGTATACTGGATTGCGAGTTTATTAAACAAATATAATATCAGCTATACTAATATTATAAAGTAAAAGAGTTTGTTTGGTTGAACGCGCTAATCTCAGGAACTACCTGCTCGAATTGAAAAATTCTTTATGCGTTGGCTAGTAACTAATATAATCACTATCGAAAATATTCCTAGTACCTATTAGGTTTATGTAGTTATTAAAATTAAGAAATGCCGCGAAGCAGAAAAGGGATTTGTTTAGCTACCTAGTTTTGTTAGCTACCTAGTTTTTGTGCAGTTTCGCCCATGTGTGTTTTTGAAAGCATCAAAAGTATATTTTGTTCAAACCCATAGCAAAAGTGTATAATCCGTCCAGATATAAGTTACCAACAGACCTTACCACTTATAAATAATTTGCTGAGATAGGTCAGTGTCGAGTAATATAACAAAATACAGAAACACAATCACAAACAAATTATAATTTTGATTAACCTATATTACTGGCAACGGGCACAATGAATAACAATTCACCAATAACAGAATTCATCAGGTTTTGCCTTGAAACTGGTAATCCAATCAACTGTTTGATTCAGATTGAGGAAATTGGAGCCAGTTAACATTGTTCCGACTATTGCACAAATATTATTTTGATCACGTTTGCGCCAAACTGTGCGTAACTGTACTTCGGTGGAGACGGCAGTTTCTGATCTTAACTGGGATTTTCGGAGATGATGCGTAAAAACGTTATACGAATGAGAAATTGTCTGTTTATGGGGATTTCGCGATTATATTTTTCCTTCATCAAAGATAAATGCTTGATTTTCAGAGCATCCTAAAATACATACCGCTTTGTTTCAGGAATTTTGTAATTTGTAAAATTATTTGTGGAATTCGAAATACAAAACGAACTGTAGTGCTGCAAACATTGTCAAAATTATATGTATTTAAATCTGTTTATTTAGGTAACAAGTTTCGAACGAAACACCGCTTGTGATTTAAAATAAATATACTAATTTTTTCCCTGCTTAATGTACTGTCATACCTAAATGCTGCTAGTAGTTGGCTATCGCGTTATGAGAGTTTTATACAGGCTGTCATTTTAACAGAGCACTCGTGATAGCTCATAAAAGATCGCACACAGGCCCTTTCAAAGTTGAATCATAAAATACATTATAACGATGTGATAAAGATTACTTTATTCTAAATTGAAGACACATTAGGCGAAGTACCGCAGGCTTTTAGCTTAATGGTTATAGCTACGCCTTCGGCTCAATGCCGTTAGCGAGTTATTAATACCAGGAAAATAGCCCAGATTTCTAATTATACTGGGCTATTCACACCCCTTGCTTGATTTCAGTGCCGTTTAAAAACGGATTTAGATAATTTTATTTTGTTTGAACTTGTTTTTAGGGTTGGCTTGTTGGATTCGATTATTGTTTTAATTGTATTTTTATTTTCGGATTGGATTTTGATTGTATTGCTCTCATTTATGGAGTAGAATGGTTAACCAAATCGAAAGTTAATTAATTATAATACAATTATCAAAACATGACGTGTTCTCGTTGCTGTAGAATTATTTTTTTGTCAATGAAGTATCTACAGAAATCCTAGATTTTTTTTTCAGATCCGTCTTTTTTTTCTAACCAAGCAGATTTTATTTAAATTTGGTTCGGCAATAATCTGTACAAAATATCTGGACATTTACGAAAAATACTTTTATTCTTATAACAAAATTATAAAGAAACAAAAAACAAACCATAGAATAAAAAGGGTTAAACCAAGAGGAAAAATTGTATGGCCCTTTTGTAATTTCTAACAAAGGGAAGTTGAATTACTCTGGAGATACTTTAAAACGATAATAAATTGAGCGCATAACAATACCATTACTTCCTACTGGCTTGATTAATTGTTGAGCTCACAATACCATGTCGCCTTAAGACATCTAGGTGGTTTAGGGGCCAAGTAATTATAATCTTGATGCAGATAAGCCCTTTTGGAATTGTTAAGACAAGTAGGGAAGGAGAAAAGATTTTTTTAATTTTTTTATTTAAACAGGTTGTAAACCACCTCATCACAAAGCCGTTAACCAAGTATTCTGTACATCAAACTAAGTAACTTTACGCAAAAATTATTTCTGGAAAACAACTTTTTTTTTTGAGGTTGTAAAACGTTGTGCTGATGGATGGATTGAATAGTACGGGGGTCGTGGAGGTGTTAAAAGTCAAAATCTTTCAAAAAAAACTTATATTTAAAAAAAAAAACTTGGCAAAAAGTTGTAACTTTGACCCCCCATAAAAAAATGATCGCAATGACGGGGAGAACAAGTGCCTTTCGGCTTCATGAAGAGGTGTTTTACACCCTTTATATGGTTAGTTTTTTATTGGAAGTGGTTATTCAGAACGAGTTTTTTCTTTTAAGTCATAAGTCATAAGTCATTTATTTCAGAACAAAATACATTGTGTAGAAATTTTATAAAATGGAACCTTAAAAACATAACTGTCGGAAAAATAAAAAACATGTAAAGATAAGAAAAATAACAAATTCAAGACGATAATAGTCCATACCCATTCAAATAAAAATAATTTACAATATAACAAATGGTCAAATAAAAAGGAAAATCTGAAAACAAATAAATGTTTTTTCCTAAGAATAATGCAATGAAATAAATTGTGTCAAAAAGATTTATAACAATATGTCGTCTAATTTTCTGTGAATAATCAATAATAATAATAGAATGTCAAATATGAATAAAAACAAATACTTATAAAAAGGGTAATATTATGTCATCTAATTGTAGAAATAAAATGTCAGATATAAAATTATACAGATACTATTGATAATATATATCTAATGATGTCATACAATATCTATGAGTAACACAATATAGTCCGCATTTCTAGAGTTTTTACTTATGCATAAAGTTTTAATAAATAAATAAGTAATACTACAAAATGACACTACAAAAGGACAAAAAAGGAAGAAAAAAAAAAAAAACAATACTCTGTTTAGAAGAAATATCAAAGTAATAACGTTCAACATTTATGATCATTAAACAATTTTGAACAATAATATTAAGGTTGTCGCTTATCATCTAGATACTCATCAACGCTGTAGTAACCCTTCCTCAATAAATATGTCTTCAATTTGTTCTTAAATAAGTTTACGCTATTAATACTTTTAAATTCTAAGGGAAGCTTGTTATATAAAAATACTGATTGGTACCTAGGACTGTGATGAACAACGTTTAATTTCGGTTGGATTGTGTTGGACAAGTCTTTTCTACGTGTATTAACTCTAACTAGTCGTTGGTCTTCAGTTTCGAATTTGGGCAAGTTCTTAACAAGACTGGTTAGCAGCACCAGTATATACAGACATGGCACAGTCAAAATATTTAGTGATATGAAAAATTCTCTGCACGAATCCGTCTGTTTTAAGCGGAGCATTGTCCTTATGGCTCTTTTTTGAATTACAAATGCCGAGTGGATATTGTACTTATAGCTATTTCCCCAAAACTCAATACTGTATCTCAGCTTGGACTCAACCAAGGCAAAGTAAACCATCCTAAGCTGGGCCAAGGTCAGTTCTTCCCTCAGGCTTCTAATTGCGTAACATGCCGAGCTAACAGACTTCGTTACTGACGATGTCTCAACCTTCCAGCTCAACAATGCATCAATGTGAACACCTAGAAATTTTACATAGTCAACCACTTCAACTTTTTTGAAAGATGATACACTATTTTGATGGATAATTACCGAAAACATTAATACAAAATTGGTATTTTCTACAACAAGTGAAGCATTTGCGTTTGATAAGAACCATTCTACGAGTACCATCAGATCTGATGATGAAAGTCAGTGACCTTTGTTTGATTGATTTAGTTTTTTTGTCACCGACTTCAGAAGCTAAAGTTATTTTTCACTATTTTATTTTTTTTTCTAAGTCGGTTTTATTTTTTGCAAAAAAAAAATATTTTTCACTTTTTAGTGGTTCACGGAAAGTGCATACCGTTACAATTACAACAAGCCCAAACACTACTAGGGTACATTGTCTCATTATGGAGTTCCGTGACTCTTGGCTTCATCATCAGATCTGAGGGTAGAATGGTTTTTATCAAACGCAAATGCTTCACTTGTTGTAGAAAATACCAAAATCGCAACACGTTTTCATATAAAAAAAATGAAGAGTTCCCTCGATTTCGCCAAGATTCCATCATCAGATCCCGACTTGGTGGCTTTGGAGCCATTTAGTAAGAATACCAAAAAAACAGAATTTTCCAAATCGGTTGGCAAGCGACGGAGTTATGCTCGAACAAAAAAAAAAGAAATAGAAACATGCGAACTGAGAACCTCCACCTTTTTAAGAAGTCGCTTAAAAAACTGCTGAACTTTCAGTGATCAGCTGTTGAACCCGTAAATTCAATGTTTTTAGCACTATGTGCTTTATGTAAAAAACAGTAGATTTACTCTGTAGTTTTTCTCCATGGAAACAATCTAGCTCCTCAAAGATTCATGTGTCCGTATAGGTTTTTTTTTCACTACACATTATAAAAAAAGTCCTCGAGGAAGGTTTTAGTATATCATTTGTAAGCAAGTTAAGCCTCGGGCATCAGCTAATGTAAAATACAATAATTTGAACAAAACGCAAACAAAATATTGACTGATAAAGTCTCATAAAAATATCTATCAAATCCGTCGTATCCGGTCCCAATAAACTAAGCGGAGTAATTCCCTAAGAGGGGAAGACGCATCCTCACTCGTTAACTAAAGACTCAACCGACGCTGATACATCGAGGTCTAAGCGCTTACCACGATCACTAGCACTTGATTGAGTGTCCCTGTTTATCCTGCAAGGGAAATGAGCGTGATAATTTATGGGCAAAGTTGTATCTTTGCGTTATCAGTGTTTGGAGGTCACTTAGAGGTTGTGTTGAGCCAGAATTAAGTTGTTGCTAGGCAAGAAAGTTTGCTATGCTTGTTAAGGCTTGAAAAGGGAGGACATCTGTCATGAAGACTTAGGTGAATAGGTTCTGCTGATATAAATTGGAGAGCAATAGTAGGCTATAATCCCGAAAGGTTTAAGCTGAAGTGTGCCTATAAGTAAATACACATTTCCCCAGTTATTTTAAGACCTATGTAATAGAGAGCGAGCCTATTGGCATCGAACGGGCAGAATTCAAGACTCAGTGGCTGCTACTGAGCAATTCCTCATGGGAGAATCCAGTACTAATTTGCCTGACCAGAAATCGAACCCAGGACAACATGCTCAGCAGTGGTTGCGACCACTAGACCAACAAGGTAGTCAAGTCATCAATTTGGTAGCATCGCCACTGCTCTTAAAAGTGAACCATTATGGGATATCCGACAACTGGGAGAAGAATGTAAAAAATCCCTCCGGCAAGCCGCAGGAGGAGGTAGATTTCGAAGAAGGATTCACCCATATTTACATATGTAAGTTTATATTCTTTTATTCAGGGTAACCAGGGTAAGAATAAGAACCAGCAACGACTTCATGACGCATGACAGCGTTTTTAGCGTCGCTTTACGTTCGGTTCCACAAAAAAATATGATGTTTGAATGTGAAAATACCAAGACATCAACTAACGCAACGTGAGAGTTGAGTCGAGATCTGTGTCCCAGCAGTAATTTCTGTAATTGTACGAGTATGCCGATTATATCATCTGCCTAGCCTTTTCCTGAATATGTTGGGGTCAGCTTCCTGCTGGATGCAGCTGAATACCAGTATTTTACAAGGAGCGACTGCCTATTTGACCTCCGCAAATCAGTAAATAAAGGGTAATACGATACCACTTGGTAAGTCTGGTTGTCAGACTTTTTGTTGAGTTCTATCACAAAACATGATTTTTAGCCCAAAAATAAGAGTCGCCTCACAACAATAATTTCTGCGTTAAGTTACTTAGATTGATGTACACAATGCTTGGTTGACGGCTTCGTGATGAGGTTATTTACACCATGTATGTATTCGTTTTTTGATATTATGAATTTTTTTTTCTGGTTTCTCCTGCATTTGACATTTAACACAAAAGCCAACAGTTGAATAGGTTACAATGCTAAAGCCAAAGCCATGCATTCCACCAAAACAATTACGAATTGTGGAATAGCGTTGTATTAAGCGCAACACTCATGTTATTAATTTACGTAATTATTAATGAATATTGCGTTTAAATGATAGATCCGTTCTAGGATAATGTGGCATTTAGAAACCTTTAAAATACACCAACTTGATATAATTGTTAACATACTTTTTGAAATGATTATAAAAATACTTCCCTGTTTGAATAGGATTTTGATAACAATTTCAAAGGTTTGATTCACACAAATATTTGAAAAAAATGTTTGTTATTTCGTATATTCTTCTTTCTTATCTCATTCTTCTTCTTTCTTATGCGTTTAGTGTAAAATGTTATTTTGAAATAACAAACAGACACCATCCATTTATACCTATAGTCACAAACCTGCGCTACTTTTTTGTCGAGGACATCAAAAACCCTTTTTCTTTGAAATAGTTCTATCTCTAATAATATTAGCTATCAAACTAATCTCCATTAGAAATTCCTGTCAATATCGCATAATAAACTAATTTGTCACAACCTTTTTACTCGAGTCGTGTGTACAAAATTAATAGTGTGGTGTGGCACGCTGTGTCACTTTCATACCCTCTATAATTTTTAAACTAAATTAATGTAGATAACATAATTTTTCGTTAAGATAACTGATAAGTTTTATTTGGACGTTTTCTCCTTTACACGGGTCAGCTCTCTAAATAGAAGTACTTACCTTCATTACCTTTTAATATCTACAACAGATTTTCCCAAACATCAGAAACTATAATTATTGCTGTTTCATATCGCCAGGTTATCCATATAACAAGATAAGTGTGTGCTAACACTACTTTTTCGTAAAACTGTGAGTAATGTGTGTGTGTGTGTACTATGTGTACTGTGTGTGTGTTGAGCATATTACTATGTTATTGCCACGACATACGGTATAGTCGCTCCCTTATGAAAGAAAATGAACTAAAAAATTAGGTGTATCCCTCTTCTGTACTATATCAAGCACATCCTTAGATTCTTCTATTCATAGGTCCATTCCAGTCTACAAATATGCAGTTGAATGCCAGTAATTTACACGAAGCGACTGCATTACTGACCACAAAAACCCAATTACTACTGGAGAATACGATACTACTTGGTAAGACTGGTTGTCAGACGTTTTGGGCCACTGACTACCTGTAACGACTGTCAAATATCTGCAAATGACAGCCGAGACCAGCGGCTTAATGCGCTTTCCGAAGCACGGAGGAAACTCGCTATATAATGGGGATCCATCCAAGGTCCAACCTTCATGATTTATTTCAAGGTTTTGACACTAAGTTAAAGCTCCCACGTTGTAAGTACTAAGTTTGGAAGTGGGATTTAAACTTAATACCTACCACCAATTTTGACAGCATAATCTCATCTTGAATATAGCCCTATAAAGGCCGGTTTAACCATTTAAAATGTGAAAATACTAACGAAAAGTGACCAATTTGACGATATTTTAGACTGAAGATCGACTCGAGTGGCTGTTATTATTTAGCCACAAGCACACAGAATAATTCATTGCACTAATTATTTATCAGCCAACTTTTTTTCCTGTTCCCCTCGAAGAATAAAACAGTTATGATAAATAAATATCCACTATTCTCCTCTAACTTTTACTAGCGCCCTGTTTATTGTCCACGAGGTTATCTGCCGTCGGGAGGTTCCGGCCCTTCATACATAATTCAGCGATGGTCGGTCATCATACGCCCATATCGAGTCGAATGTGGCCCACACTTTATTGCTTATTTTTCTCCTCTAAATATTATATAATGATGCTTTCAGTTCCTTTGCTTGATGTCTGTTTGTTGGATTTCTAATTTGTTTGTATATGTTACCAGCCAAACCCGATTTCAGGACAAACAAGTTTAGCCTAAACTAAACTAGTTTGAATCTATACCGACTTAGGGTACCCCCGATACGGATAGATTAGATTAGGTTAGGTTAGGTTATTTTTGCATAAACCATTCATAAGAAACAGCCCCGCGACGCGGGGCTTCATCGACCGGGACTCCCTCGACTCGGATGGAAGAGGGAGCCATTCAAACTAGTTTAGTCTTGGCCAAAGTAGTTTGTCCTGAAATCGGGTTTGGCCTGTAACCCCTAATTGTTAGGCAGAGGTGTTGCATGATTTGTTTACTTGTGTAAAATAAAGTATCCATCAACCTGCACTAGGCCCTCGTAGTGGATTACGGTCCTTTTGCAAAGGTGAACCTGTGCCCCTACAGTAAGATAGTCATGGAACTCATGCTACAGGACAGTCATGCTTATGCTATGAGGAAATCAAAGAAACGTGGTACTTCAATGAAGTTTGTGATTGAACTGATTGAAAATTTGATTGATTTCTGATGCCTGATCCCATTTCTAATTAGAGCACTCACAGCATAAAACTGTTTTATCTCCGTAACATCACCACCTCAGGTCCAGTTGAAAACCAGCGTCGTGCACTAGCTGCTCGGAAGTTTGCTGAACTGGAAGAGCCGTGACACTAACAATATTATCTTTTCTTGTTTTTCTGTTTAGTTTAAGGTTTTTTTTTTGTGTAGTTTGTGACAGATGGGGTTTTCGTGGGGAAGGTTAACAAAAACCACGAAACCTTGTCAACATAAAAATATAATTATAACAATTTTACACGGGTGTGGGAAGGTCTATGGTCACTATTTTCTCCAAGCCCGCCTGGGGGGTTTGCGCGGTACTCTCCTGGCTCAGCCCGGTGCGACGAAGACCGTAGCGGTGTGCCACGCTGGTGACGCCAGGAAGGGTGACGGTCGGCAGGTGTTCGCGCCGACCCGAAGATGTCGGTAGCGGCCACGCAGGTAAAAAAAGTACCCGACGCTGGCCCGCTGATAACCGGTAAGCCGGTGCTAATGTACAGCTATCCGTATCTGGTTCTCAGCCGGAACCTTAGATGTCAACCAGAACTTTGGATGTCTCAGCCGGAACTTGGGATGTCTCAGCCGGAACTTTGGACCCTGGAAAAAACGTCCAGCGTGTCACGAGATGGCTGATGGTCATCTCCGCTGATTGTGACACCAAGGCGTAAGCAAAGCGGGGAGTACCCATGCGCCATGCAGGTGATGTGTGGTAGTCACAATCAGTACGGAGTTTACAAGGTAGTGATGGAAGGCACGACATGAGTTGCGCATTTTGAGTGTCATGAAGGAAAACACAATGTCAAAATACACTCAGCTGAAGGCACATGTTTTTTACAAAATTAAGTGCTAAGCAAAAAGAATGATGAAGGGTGGATTCACATCTCGAATCCACGTAGCTAGATGGTACAAGGAAAATAAGAAAACGATTACTGTTCAACAACTTACCCAGTATTGGGGTTATAAAATCACTTTTAGGTTATGTCGTTAAAGAAACGAGTTAAACTGCCTGCTTCAAGCCGAATATTCTAGATCACGTATGAGGTCACGGTGGATAAAATGCCGGTGAACGCGTCTGATTTTCGGTAGCAGTAAAAGAGCTGGTCATCGGAGCGATGATCTATATACCCGCGCCCACGCATAGACAAGTCCACACTCACTAGTGCGGATACACGGAACGCGGTGCGCATTTCACTGGAACACAGCTAATTTAGTCGTTTAGTAACGAGAATGCCCTAATGGTTTTACATAATCTGTGGCGTTTGTTTTGACATTTGACTAGATTGTAAGCGTTGAATCTGTCTATGTAAACAAAGTAACGATAGAAACATTTTTGAGTTTCTACTACGTTACAAGTTTTACGTTTTTATTTTATTCTTTTGTTTTTTTGTGTGCACTTACGGAATGCAATGTGCCAAATAAGTATGTTTTCTTTCCTTCTTCTTTTCTTTGATGAAAGCAATTGAGCCATAGAGTATTGACATCGTACAGAAAATGTTCCTAACGTTACATTAATATTAACCGTTTTGCACTGCAAATCTGTACTTTTAAATTGGCATTATTCCCCTGACGGTCTCTAGAACTTTATTGGACATAAAGAAATCCTCAGTCAATCTTTTCCGCAGCAAGATTATGAAATTAATCATCTATACTAATGTTATAATTAAAAAGTTATTTGTTTCTAAGTTTGTCTTTAAAGGCTACTTTTATAATTTCCCGTGGGTTTATTTCCGTTTATAACGAGAGCGAAGCCGCGAGCAAGCGCTAGTTTTCAATAAAACTATATCGACACACACTACCAAGCCAAACAGAGAATCTATATAAATCAAAACTTGAATACTAAGTGTTAAAACCGTAAAATCACAATACCATTCAAATTCACACCTTTCTAAAACAAATTCCTACACAGTTAAAGGGGATGCGCGTTGTAATAGTTCACAATTTCTATTTCAAAAATGGAGACCACAGCACTGCATACAATCCATTTTCCCGGCTTAGAACGCAACCAATAAAACCCATAACTATCAAGCAATACCGGTCAGCTCCCAGACTAGAAAGTTCACAATAGATTCACAAAAACCGCCGAACAGTTGTACGAAACTGGTAGTTTTAGTTACGAGTCGAATACGAAACTAGTAGTTTCGAAATGACAGAAGTAGAACGTAAAGAGGACCTACCCTTTTCGAACTGGACGTTAAAAAGAGAACAAAGTCACGTTCCCTTTTCAAAAATTCCAAG
Organism: Xestia c-nigrum; assembly: GCA_916618015.1. Classification (NCBI taxonomy): domain Eukaryota; kingdom Metazoa; phylum Arthropoda; class Insecta; order Lepidoptera; family Noctuidae; genus Xestia; species Xestia c-nigrum. The sequence goes on along the minus strand of OU745247.1, from coordinate 18,519,833 downwards.
CTAGCCAAGTTGATTAAACAAAGCCAATAATTACTGGCCAGTTCGCAGATTCACAGAATAGCCTCGCAAAAAACCCTCTTAACTGCGGTTGAGCTGCGCGAAATACCCGGGTATGTGTACAAAGTGCAGTGAATTTTCGCCCGGCTCTCTTGTTTCCTGTGATGAACATTAACCTGCTCAAAAGCTGAAACGGCTCTCCTGTGTTGAATGCTCCACTCCAATAAAACTTTTGTTTTTCACCCACTAAAAATGCGCACGACCCATTTCGACGCAACCGCTGCAATTATGTTGGTTCCTATTAAATTTGGGGTTGGATATTGGGTGGGTTCATTATTATATTTTGGAATTTTCCTTTTTTTTGGCACCGAAATATCGAATGAATATTTATTCTCACGTGCTTTCAAAATTCCATGATATTGTTTATCACAAGAAAAAGAACTTAATTTTAAACATAAGGTTCGCTGAAAAAAGTTTTTCTACAAAATCTCAACGCTTTCAACAAACAAAAACTATTTCCTCTGACTGATGAAAATACTTCAGACGGCGCAGTTCAATTTTTCTAAGACAACTTTAAATTACAGAAAGAAAACCCGTTTTAAAGAGAGCTGAATCAATATTTGTTGCAAATAACTAAAATGAAAATCGAGGAAATTAAACACTAAATTGCTCGTACTATGATCGCTATCACATCGAACGCAGATCCGAACAATATGACACGAAGCCATATATCGGTCGCTAATTTGCATGCAGACCTTACTACTACAGCCTCTAATTTCGCAGCCCATAACTCACACGCGGCCATGCCGACATGACAATCCACAAAACGTAGTCCTCGAACCGCAGACCAAATGCGACGTTGCAAAGGGTTTCTTTACTCTATACGTGGCGTCGCTATAACCAATGTTCGTCGAATTATCACTTGAAAACCTACAATTCTGAACCTTAAACATGAAACTATAAAGTGGAGTTTCGTCTGAGCAGTTGAGGGTCGCCCCACACTATATTTACGGGCCCAACACTGCCATCGAGAAAGTAAACACAGGGTAGTGGCGGTGCGTATCGATAAAGGTTTATCGAATTTATCCATTAACTTGTGTGTTTTGGCGCTAAAATCGTTCAAGTGTATAATATTCAAACAGAGATGTGTTTAAGATTAATCTCTATGGAAATGTAGGGTGAACTTTAAAGAATGAATAGTACAAGGTTTAGTCACGAAAACGAATTACAACACTTCTTCACAAAAATATTTGAATTTGAGTATTTAAATACACTTTGGTACTTTCTCCAAAATCTGATATGATATGCTCGGTCTTGATTGACTTGGCATGTCTTGGAAATGGAAAGATTGGTCCATGGTTGGGCAACCAGCCATTATATACCGAGTTTCCCCCGTGGCATGGTCGCAGCTGTCATTTGTAAATCTTAGACAGTCGTTACAGGTCACGTTACAGGTAGTCATTGGCCCAAAATGTCTGACAAACAGTATTACCAAGTAGTATCGTATTACCCTGCAGTACTAACTGGGTCGTGGTGGTCAGAGGCAGACGCTGTATGTAAAATACTGATATTCAGCTTCATGCGGTCAGACTGGAGCCAACCTCAACATAGTTCGGAAAAGGCTAGGCCAGATGATGACTTATTACGTACGCAAATTCATTGTAGGTTGACTTATGAATACTCCAAGTCTCAATCGCATTGCTTACTGGTTATAATAGAGATTGATTGCACCAGTGTCTAAGCACTGATTAATTCACAATATCGGTTGATATACCTCCAATAGTATCAAGTTTCAGGTCAGTTACTGTATATACCTTTATCGTAATCCCATTAATTGTGTTTGGTTCTTGATGAGGAAGTGAAAACGGTTGGTTTGTGGTATTGTTATTAAGTAGATGTTCAGTGTATTAACTTAAATCTGCACATATATGTGTACTGCTCACAAATTAACTATTATAATCTGCCTATCTTTTTCCCAAATATTTTGGAGTCGCCTTGAAGTATAACTGGAATAACCTGAGAGATTGAATCAAGTCGATTCGAAATTCGATTTTCGAATTCCAAAATATATAATACATATTATAAAGCAATGGAGACTTACAAACGATGTAAACACGTTTTCGGAGACTGTACTATTATCTTATTTTATAGAATTATCACAAACTAGGCAACCATCTGCATTGTGGAGTATTTACTCAATATTGAAAGCCACAATAAAAGCAAAAGATGGCATGCACTGTGTATATATTTATAGTATTCGATAAATATGTATAGTATTTTATTTTATACTAGCGGACGTCACGCGGTTTCACCCGCGTAGTTCCCGTTCCCGTGGGACTACAGGGATAAAATATAGCCTATGTTACTCGTGGATAATGTAGCTTTCCAATGGTGAAAGAATTTTTAAAAACGGTCCAGTAGTTTTTAAGCCTATTCATTACAAACAAACAAACAAAGTTTTCCTCTTTATAATATTAGTATAGATATATATTTGTAGTTTGACGTAGTCTAAAATAAAAATATTCTCAGATTTTTATAAATGACACCTACCAGTACATATCTCTGCATCACCTAAAGGTTGACTGGTAGAAAATGCCTATGGTATTAACTTTGCTTCTGTACTTTTATGCTTGAAGCTTTAAATCCATATATATAAAAGAAAGTCGTGTTAGTTACACTATTTATAACTCAAGAACGGCTGAACAGATTTGGCTGAAAATCTGTGGAGAGGTAGCTTAGAACCGGGAGACGGACATATGATACATTTTTGTTTTAATTTTTTTTCGTCGGTAGGTAGTGGGTAGATATTGGGTAGGTAGGGGTAGGTGGTAGGTAGGTAGAGGTTAGGTGGTAGGTAGGTGGTAGGTAGGTAGTGAGTAGGTAATGGGTAGGTGGGAGGTAGGTAGTGGGTAGTTAGTATGTAGGTAGTGGGTAAGTAGTGGGCAGGTGGTAGGTAATGGGTAGGTGGTAGATAGTAGGTCAATTCGAATTAAATATTCATAGTTGACAGGACAACGTCTGTCGGGTCGGCTAGTAAATAAATAAATGAATGAAGTTAATGCGTACTGACGTCATCAAATCATTAGATCAAGATACCGTGCTACTAATAGGACAGAAGGAAATTATTACCAAAACGAAAGCACTTGCCAAAAGTGGCGGTGATTGTCACAAATGCGAATTTTTCCGGTCCAATAAGGAAACTTGGTATAATAATATTTGTTCACATGTCGGAAAGCCGACAGACAAAAGCACTTAGCGTGTTATCTTTTACTGGATTCACTCTTTATTTACTTACATTATTAATAAGCTTGACTGCGACGTAATTGCGTCGCTACGATTCGAGTCATATTTTTTTAGACTCCTAAAATTAAATGGTCGACTATTATTACAACTAGCTAGAGGGGTAAGGGTTGCATCATTACTTTAATGGAGTGCTTTGGGGTTAGGTTAAATTAATCGGTTTTTTCATGGGAGTGGTACCATGGGGCAAGGGGGACCTCCCCTTCCCTCCCCCCCTCTACACCGCGCGAGTTATGTCCCATCGCATACTTTTCACAATATTACGGTTTAACTTCGACAGTTTATACTCTACCGAAAAATAATGCGTCATAGTGTAAGCAGTATGTTCAGTTGATAACTGTTCGACAGTTTAGTCTCACTAGTTATATTATAATCTAACGGTTTTTACAATGTGACGCTGACATATACACTATATCAGTTTCTCATGCACACATTGCGTGAGAGCTCTACTACACTGCAGTACTATCCAGCTTGTATATTATTCGTTAATTAGCACAATTGACCGGAAGTTAATTCATTATGTGAATGCAACCGAGCAAGAATGACTGATGAGATTTAACACAACACAGCAAATGAAAGCCTTGTAATATGTTAAAGACTTGACGCTTTTAAGTTTGCAAAAACCTCAAGCAATTTATAATACCTTGGTGTATTGTTTATTTTTTATTACCTTCTACGTTTATATTTCACAAACCAACTGAATATACATTAACAAATTATAAAATGGAATGGAAGTTGGAAAGTGGGTAAAACTTCATGATTTATTTCAAGGTTTTGACACTAAGTTAAAGCTCCCGAGTTGTAAGTACTAAGTTTGGAAGTGGGATTTAAACTTAATACCTACCACCAATTTTGACAGCATAATCTCATCTTGAACATAGCCCTATAAAGGCCGGTTTAACCATTTAAAAAGTGAAAATACTAACGAAAAGTGACCAATTTGACGATAATTGACCTATTTAAAAATGCTGCAATTTTAACCAAGCTTTTTACATAAAACTCGATACGATTTGAAATTCAAAATTGTTTTTATAACAAAAAATATAACAACAACACGAAGCTATTAGGGTAGCTGTTCGCTTCATCGTCCACTCGTGTATATTGACCGTTTTTCCGCATTGCAATGGCACGCACGTAGGGGGAGAGCACTAATCGTCGGCGTTCACTATTGTCATCAGATTGACTATTTCTACACATGTTATTACATCCGGGCATAGAAAAATTAACTAGAAAATAACAAGAACAAAACGGAAGGGAATAACAGTACCTGCGATTTTGTACAAATAATGGTACTAGATTGCTTTGCAATTTGCAACTCAAAACTAATCAACATTAGTTTAGTCTCGAGCTCCTCCAGTCACAGCCGTTTAGTTACTGATTCCATTCGAACGAGGCATACTTATTAGTTCAACTGAAACAATGACTCAATGTGTATTACTATGTTTTATCTCATCTAAAACTAATATCAATGCAAAAGTAAATCTGCTTTGCTAAAGATCTTCCTGTCGTTACATTTTTCGCACAGGTTTTAATAGTCGATGTTTGGTATACAGGTAGAGTAGGCCTAGATTAGAATATAAGATATTTTGATTACGGACATAAACATTCTTAAAGGAATCTTGATGCTACTATTTTGCTAAAGACTTTAGTTTTGTCTATCTGTTCTATTTTCGTAAAAACTTTAGTCTAGTCTATCTGGTCTATTTTCGTAAAAACTTTAGTCTAGTTTATCTGGTCTATTTTACTAATGACTTAGGTAAGTATTGTCTATCTGGTCTAATTTGCCAAAGATTTTAATCTTGTCTATCTGGTCTGTTTTGCTAAAGACTTTAGTCTTATCTGTCTGGTCTATTTTGCCAAAGATTTTAGTCTTGTCTATCTGGTCTATTATGCTACACATTGTAGTCTTGTCTATTTGGTCTATTTTGCTAAAAGCTTTGTCTTTAGTCGTCATTTTTAAAAACGACTTGTAGGAACTGCATCGCTCTGGGCAATTATCATTTAATACAACATTATTTTTTGTTTACACTAAACCCGAAAAGGGGTCATTGTACTCATCATTTTGAACAACTTTTTCTATGGGACGAACCTTGAAACCGCGAAAAAAAACACAGCTGTTTCCTACATTTATGTTCGCATAACTTGTCAAAATGTAGGGAACAGCTGATTTTTAGGTCCGTCCCATAGAAAAAGTTGTTCAAAATGATGAGTACAGTGTCCCCTTTTCGGGTTTAGTGTAAACAAAAAATAATGTTGGATATTCCATCTTAGCTCCCATTCTACTCATATCAATAGCCATCCCTAGATTCATATCTTAGTTGCCTTTACAAAACCCACGGGAAAAATAATTCCGGTTATTTCCTGCTATAATAAAACGAGCATTACTTCACTAGTGTTACAAACAAAAGAAGATGCCTACAAAGCCTTTGGGACGACCTCAACGGGTACACAGGGTTGGCTTACAGATGTCTATAATATTATTATAATCACAAGTGCTTAAGTTAAGCTTTTCTGGGATTGGCGAATATAATACCTACCCACTAGTGTTCTAAAGTGTTTTTGAGTGTAATCCGAACGCTTGAACTTATAGTGTTCAGTCAAAGACTATAACTGATGAGCCACTTGCAGCTCATATTTTAGCCATGTAATACAAATCGGGATTAGTCGGTAATATCCGAGTATATACTCGCGAATGTCTTAAAGTGCAAAATTTTAAATAAGATAAAAGTGGCTTTAAATCTATTAAAGTCCTCGACTTAACGAACACTTATATGAATAAACTTCACAAAATTAAAAGCGATTTTCTGGTAAATGACGGTTTCTTCTTTGAGATGAGTCCTATTTCGAAATGGTATGGCTTCTAAAATACTATGCTCGGGAAAACGTTAATCACTTCAGTAGGAAACTTGCTTCATGTAGATATATTATGTTCAAAATCTAAAGCGTTCACGTCTCTAAAGGATTGACACAGAATAAAGTTTTAAGTACTTTCATTTAGTGCTAAACACATTTAGTGACTTACAGTGCAAGCAAGCTTCAGTGCACTTAATTACTCCGTCGTTATCTCTCAAGGCTATGTAGTGTTTGTAATAGGAGCTAGGTATTAATGAGAATCTACAGTGACCTCAGCGCAAATTACGCTAACCCTAACTAGGTAGCGTAATTTGGGCATGTACACGACCGAAAATTAATCTTCGTCCAACTACACTGTTATGATATTAAACCTTAAATAACATTGTTTAGCCTAGTTCCCTAAAATCATCATCATTATTTCAGCCGAAAGAGGCTGACATGCGAGACGCTGGACATAGACCAAGCGTCGCCACATTGACCGGTCCCGTGCGATTCGCATCCAACGGATTCCCGCAACCGTCACCGGTCATCGGTCCACCAGTGGGAGGTCTTCCAACGCATCGTCTTCCGGTTCGCGGTTGCCACTCCAGAACTTTTCAGCCATCCGTTCTGCGAGCAATGCAAGCCCTGCCCACTGCCACTTAAGTTTGGCAATTCTTCGGGCTACGTCGGTGACCTTGGTTCTCTTGCGCATGTCTTCATTTCTGATTTGATCACGCAAGGAAACTCCGAGCATAGCTCTCTCCAGTGGCTGGTAACTTTAAGCCTTTTGATAAGGCCTATTGTGAGTGATAAGCTGGGCGAGAAGATACCGCACAGCTTTCCGAACGTTGCCAAATATATCTTTGTTCAGAAAAAATCAATGAACCAATGTACCGTTTTTCATTTGAAAAAATGTGTACGATCACGAAAGATGACGATTGAAGACTTGGTGAGTCAATGACCGCTGTTGATATCTTAACTGACAGAAACTGTAATGAAGTACCTATTTAGTTTATATTTTGCTAGCGGACGTCACACAGTTTCACCCGCATAGTTCCCGTTCCCTTGGGAGTACGGGGATAAAATGCCTATATTACTCAGGGTGAATGTAGCTTTTTAATGGTGAAAGAATATTTGAAATCGGCGCATCGGTTTTTGAGTTTATTCATTACAAACATAGACACACAAAAATACAAATTTGGTCTCTTTATAAATAAATAAATAAATATCGCTGGATATTAACACACAGCGCCATCTAGTGCCACTCTAAGCAAGGCTTGTGTCGTGGTTACCAGACAGTTGATATACTACAATATACCTTTTTTGTTTGTAAATACATACTTATTGTATATATAAACATCCATGACTCGGAAACAAATGTCCATGCTCATCACACAAACATTTGCTCCTACCGGGATTTGAACCCAGGACCCTAAGAACGTAAGGCCGCCTCACTACCACTACGCCATTCGGGTCGTCATGGTAGTGAGGCTGTTTATTATATTGATGTAGATGTAAATATAACAGATTATGATTTTACTACTGACAGCAACGTGATCACTTCTCACAAATTTCCCACACGATTTCTCGAAGGATGACTTCATCAAACTTTAAAATATGAATAGCCTAAACATGGCTAGTTAACCAGTTGCCTTTACCGCGCAAACAACTCTTAAAAACTCTTTACTGGTTATTCCGTTCCTCGTTATTTACGCTTTAACTTGTACCGGTGGAATTACCCGGTGAAGTTAAGCTGGATGATTGCGTTTCGCTCGCTCGAGTCCGGGTTTCTGTGTCAAATACACGGTTCAACCCGGATTTAAGTATCAAACAACAAAAGCAACCCGATTTAGAGACCACAGAAGTACAACGTGTGGAGAAAAACTATAAAAGCCTACGTATCAGGATGGCAGTAAAACAGTGAAAAGGTTCAATGATGGCTCGAAAGGTAAAATACGATGAGATGAAAAGTTCAGCAAGAACCTTAAATTAATTGAGAGTTAAAAATATGGTTTTACATATTTGGCGTTGTTATCCATTTTGAAGCAAAAGCCATTTGATTTCACGCAGTTATTGTTAGCGTACCGACGCGATGGCAAAAAGTTCAAAATGTGTTTAGCTCAAAACTTCGCCACGCAAACCTAGCTTACTATGCACTAAAAAGATCATCATAGGCGTAGGTGATAGGGCACGAAAAGAGAGAGAGGGTAATAGAAGGTAGGATTGTCTGTTCAGACGTCATACGCACTACCCGCGCTGATAGCGACAAAAATGTTAACTATCGATCGTTAATTACTAACAAATAAAATCGATTGTAACAATGAAACGAAACGCAAGTCTCTACATCCAAGATGAGTTTCTCGCAATTGCAACAGATTTTTTTGTGAGTAATTAGTGATCGAAAGTTAACAACAATGTCGTTATCTATAAGACTTATTTGCCCAATTTTCGCTGTGTGAAGATATAGTATCATAACGTTAAGACTATTCCGTAGACATTGTTAACCTATACATCTTTTAAAATCCTTTAGCTACTTATCTAAAGTCAAAGATACACAGTTATTATTTTAAAGAGCAGTACTCCAGACATTTTTATGCAGAACTCCGATATAAAAAGTTAATGAAGCATGTCCAGGCGCGAGAAGATCATTAAAAACAAGTGTCCGTTGTCAAGTTTCCCTCGCAAAGTTACTGTTCGCACTAACTGCAATGAAATTAATCAGACGATAAAATGCAGAGGAAGGAAAGAGTTTCCTAACTTCCCTATTTAATGGCTTACAAAGACCAGATAATTGGATTAAACGGAAGGTAATTCAGCTATTTCGCTCCGTGTTTTGTGGGGCCAGTGTAGTGGTGGTGTTTTTATTTGAATTGTTGATCGGTTTTGTAAGGTTTCGATGTGAATAATTATTATTTAATACGATTTATTGCAAATTATTGTAAATTGGATTTTATGTTATTTTTGTAATCGATTATTTATTACAATCGACTAAATGTGCTCGCAACACTGACGGTTAAATTTGTGTGATTGTCTGTGGTAAAGCTGTCAGTGTGCTGTAATGGCGGGCGACCATTTTTAAAAACGTTCTATTTCGTTTTGGCGCTCGTCGAGGTCGGACGCACAATTCGTCATTTACATTAGATAGCAATATCTGTTAGAAAGTACTTAACTAAAGTAAAATATTATTAAGTATACTAGTTGTTTGAAACCCTAACATTTTGTAACATCGTAACAAACCTTTTATACTGGAGTGCAGCAGTTTTATTACAGTTTATACAATGAGTAGATTTGCATCCTAGTCAAAATTCAGGAGCTGGTCACAAAAGGCATAAACAATGGATATAAATTACGATACCCGGTCAATAATGAATAAAACTGCTATTTTAAACTATTTAAATTGGATAATATTTCAGAATAACACGAAAGTAATAACGTACTCGTAGCTGTGTGCGTTTATTTCTGTGTTTGAAGGTGCGGTTATAGGGCTATTTATATACAGGTGAATTACACTTATCGATGTCCGTAAATAAGAAAAAAAAAACTCCCCATTTTACTAACAACTCAGGTCGAAAATTATAAGCATAGAAACCTCCTTGAATTTGACCAGCTTGCAAAACGACACCTTGTTTATAGTACCAGTTTTAATTACAAATATCAAAAGACATCAGTTTTTTTTAATGTGCTTAAAAAACTAAATACTCACTAGGATTGACAGCATGTCCTTCGTCGACGACGTTCATCGAAAGGTGGAGGAACACCAGCAACGTAGCTGACAACTGCAACAAGGAAAATTAATGTTATTAGCACAGGGTGTAAACAACCTCATCAAGAAGCCGCCATTCAAGCATTCTATACATCAAAGTAAGTAACTTCATGCAAAAATTGTTGCGGAAACGACTTTTTCTAGGGTGAAAAATCATGTTCTTTGGTAGAACTCAATGTGACGCACTCAAAAAATTGTGCTGATGGACGGATTGAATAGAACAGGGGTCGTAGAGGTGCCTAAACATCTTATAATAAAGTTGTATTTAAAAAAATCTGGCTGATTTTTGGATTACAAAGTTAAGAACGTGGGTCGATGACCGCTTGTGCGATCTTAACAACTTGGCAGCAACTATAGCAATCAAAACCAACACCGTCACCTTGTATTTTCAATACATATTTCACAAAAACCCATCTACCAACGTCCTCGTTAGTATGATACGGATACATCATCATCTGCCTAGCCTTTTCCCAACTATGTTGGGGTCGGCTTCCAGTCTAACCGGATGCAGCTGAATACCAGTATTTTATATGGAGCAACTGCCTACCTGACCTTCAAAACCCAGTTAATAATGGGTAATACGTTACCACTTGGTAAGACTGGTTGTCAGACTTTTTGGGCCACTGACTCCCAGTAACGTCTGCCCAATATGGACAAATGACAGCCGTGACCAACTTAACGAGCTTTCCGAGGCACGGAGGAAACTCGGTATGTATGGGTACCCATCCATAGACCAACCTAGGCAAGCACGGCTTAACTTAAAGGTCGGCCCGAGTGGCAGTTATTATTTAGCCACGAGGTCCTCTAGTGTGATACGGATACAAATACGATTTTATTTTTTCATTTTCCGCCAACCATCAATCATCAAGAAAGGCGCCAATTTTCTAGTAATTTCTGATTGACATAGGATAGCTTTATGCCAAACCTAATTTTAGACATACAAAAAAAGGTCTCCACCTTTCAATCGGGACCTTTTTTTATTGACTGATAAATGTCGAATTTTTCTTAAATCTAATTTTAAATAAACAAAAAATAAACACTCGTCTTTCAAAAATACGGCTACCATTTTATATTTAAACCGCCGCACTTCACTCAAAATTTCGATACAAAATATTTCATGAAGGCGAAAATTTTTAGCCCTACTCATACGCGAGCTCTCTTAACCCTTTTAAAAATGCAAGGCTCACTTATAATATCACTGACGTGGGTGAGTAATTATTTTTTTAGGTCCATTCTCCTCGTGACACCTTTCGTAAGCCGTGTGCTGTAAAAATGCCAACAACTCTAGGGTACAATGCGACTACTAAATTGCATTAAAATTCCTCTTTGTCCTGACGCCGGAGCAAAATGAAAAATTGTGTTCGTAGTTCGTACCCACAAACTCCGGTCTTGGGATACACCTCTGGGTTTTTTGTAAATAATGCTGCAAGTATTTTATGAGCTGCCTCAGCTATTTAATTTCACTGAGTTACAGTGTATTTAATTTAAAATATTATTCGTTATGTTTGTTTCGTTTTATTGCTCGCAGAACGGATGGCCGATGGGGCTGAAAAGTTCTGGAGTGGCGACCGCAAACTGGAAGACGTTTCGTTGGAATACCTCCCACTAGGTGTACCGATGACCTGGTGAAGGTTGCAGGAATCCGCTGGATGCGATTCGCATGGGACCGATCAATGTGGCGACACTTGAGAGAGGCCTATTTCCAGCACTGGACGTCTTTCGGCTGAAATTATGCTTATTTAAGTAACTGAAACTTCAAGAAACATCAAAACACATTTTTCACATACTTAACTTTTAATGAATACAAGACCCCATTTTATAAATGTCAGGAGCTGTGTTAACGTCACTCTGCGTTATATATTTTTTTCACTTAAAAATAATTAAACGGGACACGAATATCGTTGTTCGCGTGTTGGTGGATTAGTATTCGTATGTTCTCACTGGTATTTATCACGATATTTTAGAGTGACATACTCTAAATTCAGATTATTTGGTGTATGTAGATTTGTACATATTTGGATATCAGATTTTGGACATATAAGAACTTGTTTTAGGTATGTACAGTCATAGCCCATAGCTATAGAAAGCGGCAGTTTGCTAAAGCAAAGCTGGTATTGCTGACCATGTTATTGACGCAGTAATTGTAGATTGTTATAGTTACTCCTAATTAAAAAAGTCAGTATTATTTTTCTAGCATTTAGTTCCATGATGTAGTTCTATGTGCCCAGTCTAGTCTATGTTGTTGTTTTTTTAGATTTTTTAGATGTTCCTCACACGTGAGTTTAAATTTGAAATTCACTCACTTATTACTGACTGTCACTTTGGCTTCACTTGTAAAATTCTCTAGTGAGTGAGTTTGAATTTGAAACTCACTCACTTATTACCTACTGACAGTCACTTTTGACACCTACTGGAAAAATTCTTCGTATTATTTATATGACAAGTCGGAATTCCCTATTGTTATTTAATTTATTTTGACCACGGACATGCGAACTCATAGCACAAATAATTGGAAATAGCAAACTTGCCCCCGGTATGAAATCAAAATCTACTAATCTACGCTGTTCTTGGTTCGACAAAAAAACAATCCTATTTTGCTCTACGGCGAACACTGTACAATACGGTGTAGTGATATTATCACAGCGGTACAGTGTGTTTCGGGATTTATGCGGTGCAGTAGCATAGCATTATTTGAGGTGTAGTTTTCGCCGTAGCGCACTGTTGTTTTTGGCATTCGTAATGCAGTTTTATCACCTCTGGAGTATTAAGCCTTGTCCAGGTATACGTGAACCATCAGACTTTAAAATGAGGGAGTAACGTGATGTTGTCTTCATCATCATCATCATCAGCCTATTAATGTCCCTGCTGCTGGCACACAGGCCTCCTCTCTATGAGAGGGAATGGGCTATAATCCACCACGCGCCCAATGCGGATTGATAGATGTCACATGTTTTCGAATTTTTCGTTCCAGGACATGCCGGTTTCCTCACGATGTTTTCCTGCACCTGTCTGGGTTCCAACCTACGACTTACTGTTCGTAAGTCGGGGCCACCACTGGGCCACAGCTGCTGCTCTTATAACAGGAATTAAATATTTGGTAAACCGATTGTAGAATTAATTCTCCTTCGATCTATAATATACCTTTCTACATAGTCTGTCTCTCTGTCTATTACCGATTAAGGGCTTATTCATCAACACCAATCAAAGTTAGGAAATGTTTAAAAGTCACAATGTTTATGTTTAATCTTAACTTATCTTAATTTTTTATCTAGCTAACCCACGCAACTTCATCTGCGTCACATAAAAGGGAAAAGCTCAAAATACCTACATACCTACCTACCTACTGCTACCTACCTACTACTACCTACCTACTGCTACGTACCTACTGCTACCTACCTACTGCTACCTACTGCTACCTACCTACTGCTACCTACCTACTAATACCTCCCTACTACCTACCGAAAAGGAAAAAAAATACCTTTTAAACCTTCCCTAGACTTCCGCAAATAATTCAAAACCAAAATGAGCCAAATCGGTCCAGCCATTCTCGACTTTTAGTGAGACTTACGAACAGCATTTGATTTTTATATATCTAGATTTATGAATAAAGCATTTTATGGCTAAGCCTCTTAACAAATTCAACCTAATGTTATTGGCAGGAGGAACATGTTGTATTTTTATTTAGCAATGAATGACCCGGTGCTGGGCAAAGTACTCCCCAAGTTCCTCTTGACACTCTTTTCCTACGCCACTAGTCATCATGTTGCTCGTCCAGATCATCTCGCCATCTCTTACTAAATATAGGCTTGTATATCATGGACCATAGAGATCTACGCTTTTGATTGAGCCACTATAGCACTTTCACAAGTTTTGCTATCTTTGACTTTCAGAGATCTAAAACTACCTGCAATGGTCTAATTGAAATAAATGAGTTTGAGATTGGCCATTGACTAACTCGCGAGCAACATTTAGTGATAATAAAATTCTAATTTCGTGATATAAACGTATCAACAAACGACTGATTGTGATGAGGAGGGAAGAATCGCATGTGACTAAAAGTGTGATGAATATAAATGTTGATGGATGGAGAGTGTCTATGCAGGGCATGCCTCCATAGTGAGTCTTTGCATGCCTCCGAACGGCTGGGGGCGCGCGGTGTCTGAGGAGGCGTGCGGGTAGCGGCAGCAGCATCGGGCATCGACGGCGGCTGAGGGGCGCAGACTTTCAAACAGAAGCTGTCACCGCGGCAAACAGTAACAATAATAGAATCGCTTATCAGTTACTTCGAACAAGTCATAAAAAAACGTTAATTACTATAATTGGCACTACCATCTTTTGAGTTGTCTCACGTAGAAATTATTTGCTCTTAATTACTATCTGGCACTTTCATAACTCCCTTTCGGTCGCTGAACAATTTAAGTTAATGTTTTGCACGTTACAAGGAAATGGAAATGGAAGTATTCATTGAGGACGTTTGTTAGTTCAACCACATTAAAGCTGAACGTGGTTTTTATGGTTGGCTTTGACATTCGTTTTTGAATTTGGATGATACGATTTTTTTGTGGTTTGTTGTGCTATTTGGAAAGATATTTTAAAGAATTAGTTAATTATGTGAATATCTTTGGCTATGTATGTGCGATGAGATGGATGTTATGTCATATTAAATGAGTTATAACGCAAACTAAAATTTTCATTTTAGATTTTCTCAGTTCCAACAGATAAGTCTTCTTCGTTCGGGTACCCGATGAGAAACTAAAGGAAACCCTATAACTAAGACTCCGCTCTCCGCTGTCCTTCCACCTGTCCGTCTTTCTGTCAGCTGGCTGTATCTCATGATCCGTAATAGGTAGGTAGTTCTTTTTTTCACAGAATGTTTGTATTTCTGTTGCCGGTTAAAAAAAGAAAGATTAAATTTAAAAAAATAACACCTACCACGATGGTATGGAACATCATCGTGGTAGGTGTTAATTTTTTAAATTTAATCTTATTTTCTTGGACCGGCACCACGACGATGATGTTACCACGATGATGTTCCATACCATCGTGGTAGTAGGTATTAATTTGTTTGTATTTAATCGCACTTGCCTGGTTTTTGCAATCATTCTAGTATAGTCAACCTCATGATAGGCTGATCACCTTATGGTTCAAATATAAATTCACATTCAAAATTTTTTATTTTAATATCATTCGTAATATAACTTAATTTTTAATGTAACTGAAACTATATGAAGCAATAAATCAAATAAACCTTTTATATAATTTACTAATTAATATTTAATCTAATAATTTGAAGCCGCTAAGCTAAAGTGGGACGGGATTGACGCATGCCCAATGGGCTGAGAGCCAAAATGGCCACTTTCTGGAGCCTTGACACAGCCAGAAGGCGTCGCGGAAGAAGATTGCGGGACGAGCTGGATAAAACCAACGACCAGTGGTCCACATTAGCTCTGGATAGAAAAAACTGGAAGTCATTGGCAGAGGAATTTCCTTTGTCCGGTCAGTGTAGCTAAAATACTGTTCAGGCTAAACTTGAAACGCCGCAACATCGACGCACGATACACCGTGCCACTCGTGCGCCATATTAACACAAAAAAGTTCATTTGATCTATTTTGAGATAGTTTCAACAACATAGCTTATTTATTAGGAATCGTTAGTAAAAGTGGTAAATTGGTTAAAATAAGAAGCTAGCTTTACTTAGATCCAGACATTTAAATCAGTACCACTTTTAATATAACGTCGAATCTTACGATGTTTTTTTTCTAAAGAGTTTTCGTTCAGACACTATATCCTTGTAGTCGTATTTTAGGAAACCCTAGACTGAAACTTATGTCTATCTCTAAATCTAGTCCTAAATCCTCCCTTAAGCAATACTAGGACCCCTAACCCACTTTATCGCCTTTCACGACCGTGAATGGATTGTACCTTCGTAGAACAAAAAATACTGTCCAAGCCCAGAATTATGGACTGCGCGCAAAATAAAGATTTATTAGCCAAAGGTCTACAGGGTGTTAGTAAAAAGGTACATTTCAGCTCAATATTGTTTATGAGACTCGCATCCAGCGGATTCCCGCAGCCTTCACCAGGTCATCTGTCCACCTAGTGGGAAGCCAGCCAACGCAACGTCTTCCGATTTACGGTCGCCACTCCAGAACTTTTCAGACCCATCGGCCATCCGTTCTGCGAGCAAAGTGCCCTGGCCACTTAAGTATGGCAATTCTTTGTTGTCAGTAAATATAAAAAATGAAACGTCAGTAAATGTGAAGACACTTGGAGGAGGCCTTTGTCCAGCAGTGGACGACTTTCGGCTGAAATTATGATGATAATGATCGTTTATGTTATTTGTCGAAAGAAATCAACTCATTTATTATTTCACCACTCACCACTCACCACCACCACCACCATTCATCTGCTAGAGTTGAGAGTTTGCATAAGATACTAAACTTCTATGCTCCATTATTAAAACCATCCACTTATCAATAATTATTGTTGTCTGGTCAATCTGTTTTGTTAAAACTGTAATACGATTGCTGAATGAAAATATCAGGAATCCGCTACTGAAAACTAGTTATTTTGATATTTTAATCATTGCACGGTTGCTCGGCATTGAATCGACTGTAGTTGATTCATATTTTTTTTATTTTAATTATTTCCAACACAACTTTTTCTCATTTTAAGTAACCGTTCATCACAAGAAAAAACAACAGTAGAAAATATAAATTCTAGGCGCAGCGGTGGCCCAGTGGTGGTGGCCCTGACTTACGAACAGTAAGATGTGGGTTCGAACCGAGGCAGGCAAACTTTGTGTAATTTATTTCATCACCACTGCTCTCAATGCGGTGAAGGAAAACATCGGAAGGAAACCAGCATGCCCTAGAACCAAAAATGGGAAGACATGTGATATCCACGAAACCGCACTGGGCCCGCGTGGTGGATTATAGCCCATACGCAAAATACGCGCTTTGACGTGGAGTTGCGGACACCAGCCCGTTGTACAATACAATACAATATATATTGTTACGTGCGCGTCTCGCTGTCATCGAAAAGACTATAATTATGCTTCCGTCATCAAAAAGGTCTTTCGTATTCAATCTGTCTCGAATTGACTATCGGACAATACATAGTCGTCATGTTAACAAAACTATCTTTTCAGCAAACTAACGCAAATTTCAATACTTAGGTGTGTAAGAATAGTAAATTTTGATACAAGTGGAGAAAGTTTGTTAGTATAGTTGAAGGCGGTATTAACACGAGCCGTAGGCGAGTGTGTTTATGAGGCGAGAACTGCAATAACAAATGTCCACGTGTATTAAACGACGTTTTTCAATACAGTTTTGAAGAAATAAAATAAAATAATGCAAAATATTTGTGTCATGAATTATTACGAGACTATGATTTAATTTTTTTTTCCGCGCTTTGCTGCTTCTACACAGCCTAATATAAAAATTGTTTTTTTTTTTTTTATATTTTTGAATTTAGAACACAAATAAATGTTAAGTAATTTGTTCATAAAAGATAATATAAGTTTTAAAGGGTCATGTTTATCTGATATTGAATTTATGAAAACAATTTGAATATTCAAAACTTGTTTACGCCGTAAAAAAAAACATTCACCTCTGACTCTATAGCCAGAGGTGAATGTTTTTTTTAAGCTATTGCATAGCTTCTATCGCGGGCCTTGAGCGTGGAGACCGAATCCAGAAATTCCGTAACGAAAATAACCTAACACCCCCCGTAAAAAACAAATGCAGTAGCTTTACCGCGGCAGTCCCCGAGTGCCATACGTCTTTTGACGTGACAACGTCTTATAAATTGGTTTGCCGGGTGACACTTCAAGAAACTGCGTTACGCTCCGCTCACGTTATGCGCTCACAATGAGAGCGAGTGAGAGGCACGCGTCCCTTCCACTCGGGCATGGTTAGCCCGCCTAAGAGCGAGAGAGACAGACATAAAAAGTGAAAGGCACGCGTCCCTTCCACTCGAGCACAGTTAGCCCGCCTAAGAGCGAGAGAGAGAGAGAGTGAGAGAGATAGGCATACACACCGGTTCATTTCATCCTTCTTCCTACTATACGAATGAATATTCACATTAAAATTATTTTACCACTCAAAGTCGTTGTCACGTAAAACTTTCGCCCGTATACCGACTTTTTTTTAATTATTCATTTACCGGTTTGGACTAAGTATCTGTGGCAATTTTGCTTTCTGCACATGTGTGGAAATAAACATGAAAACCGCACGTGTGTGAAATACACTGCATTTTTAACCTAATTGTAGTGCAAAAAGAACCAGTTTTCGAGGAAGTGTACTGAAAAAGATATTTATTTACCTGATCATTCTATCCCAATCCGACCGGATCCCTTTCAATAAATCCCTAGTTAGAAAAACAACCTGTACATTGAGCCTTTACTAAGCACCGTTTATAAGGTAAGGGGTATAAGATCTCATGATTTATTGGTACCAACAGTTCACATTAATCTTTTTCTCATTTATTGCCAGGTAGGAGGGGTGAAGAATGGGGGTGGCGGGAAGGGGGAGGAGGAGGGGTTATTGATGGACGCTTGTCGTCGTGCCGTCAAACCTTAATGTCCGTTATTATAGTAACTTGAGATGAAACAGCTATTGAGTTTAGTCTTGGTTTCATAAACTTGAATTTTGTTTCTAGCAATTTAAGTCATTATTCAGTTCTCATTTAGGTAAAAATTCATTTGAATACAGCCTGTATCCTGTAGTTGTCCAGTACTGGTACTGCCTATCAGATTGCATGATGTCATCAGTGTCAGCTAGAGCCATACGACAATACATCACGACACGACGGCTCGCTATTTTTACAATAAAATGCAATGATGAAATGAAAAAAAAAACATATATAAAAAAGATTGGCGATTATCATTTACGGTTGTCCGGTGAGAAATGACAGTGGGCAAAATAATTAATCTTTACTAATATTATAAAGCAGAAGAGTTTGTTTGTTTGTTTGTTTGTTTGGTTGAACGCGCTAATCTCAGGAACGACTGGTTCGAATTGGAGAATTCTTTTTGTGTTGGATAGTCCATTTATCGAGGAAGGCTTTAGGCTATATAACATCCCGCTACAATTATTATGAGCGGAGCAGGAATGAAAAATGTTGCAAAAACGGGGATTTTTGTTTTCCTTTCGTTTTCTCTCTTGTGTGACGCAGACGAAGTTGCGTGGGTCAGCTAGTAAGAAATATTTGAATGTCCTCTGCAATAATTGCCGAATTGGGATACACTATGACAAACACCCGCACAGAGACACGCCTTTGTCCCAGCTGTGGGACCTTCTCAGGCTGATTTTAAAATTGTACTATAATATAGTTTTATGACATTTTAGTTAAAATCAACAGCTGCTAAAGTTATGTTAAGCCAACAAACTATCGGAACCACAAAACCAAATTATTATATTTAATAATTTATAATAAATTAATAATTTATTATCAAAATAACCGGATACCACAAATTGGTGCGTTAATTTTCCAATAATTCGAATATCGATGGTCAAAAGTATCATCTATTAGATTAACAAAAGGCGCATGATCAAAGCTTGTCCCAGCAGTTACTAGGCATACAGAGCTATATTATCTCCGTAAAATTGTCTAACACGTTATATTACAATATAACGTGTTTCTCTCTAGCGATATTGTAATATCTCGAATTATTGTCAACTGAACATACGGAACTGAATATCTCTGCCCCCATAATTGGGACTTGGGGCACCCCCCTGTTAGGTTAGTAAGGTTCCTTTAAACCCTGCACTCGGAAATAAGGGCCCCACGAAGCGGGGCTCCGTCGACTACGCTTTTTAGGGGAATATAAAGGTTTTAGGTTATAAAAATCGGTATTTCTCAGGAATTGTACAAATATCTTTTCATGAGAGTTGTACCACTGGGCAAGGGGGACCCCTCCTTCCCTCCACACCGCGTAAGTTGACTACCATCGGACGCATATCACGAGAAATAATTCGTTTTGTTGTGAGCAGTATGTTTATTTGACAATATTTCAAGATTTTACAATATTGCTAAAGATATTACAATATAACGTATTTGACAATTTTTGGTTACATGTATATGTTATTAAAATTGACCTACTTAAACTGATCAACCACAATAGTAATAATTATACTAGCAGATGCCCGCGTGAATGTCGGTTATCGCCACCAAAAGTAGTCATGAAATTTGATCCCGTTCCTAAAAATATCATTATATTTTAGCCAATGTAAATACAAAAACTTGAAAAATTATTACACTAGAATCTTCCTCGAAAACCACTCTATCCATGCATTGGTGAAAACAACATAAACATCGGTGTAGTCGTTTTTGAGTTTATCGCGAACACACAGACAGACGCTGCGGAGGACTTTGTTTCATAATATTTGTAGTGAAATAGAAAAGAAGGACAGCACACGTTAGTCCTACTCCTTGAACTGTGAAACGCCTTGAATGGCTTCCTTATGGTAATAAGAAGCATACAATTTTATAAGTGATCTTCTTCGTCGTGCCGATGATTTCCCTTTATTAAATTAGTTTGGACCAGACCTCTGCCAATGGAGAGGGCTATGCTCGGAGTTTCCTTGCGTGATCGAATCAGAAGAGAACCGAGGTCACCGACGTAGCCCTAAGAATTGCCAAACTTAAGTGGGAGTGGGCAGGTCACATTTCTCGCAGAACGGATGGCCGGTGGGGCCGAAACGTTTTGGAGTGGCGACCGCGAACCGGAAGACGATGCGATGGAAGACCTCCTACTAAGTGGACCGACTACCTGGTGAAGGTTGCGGGAATCCGTTGGATGCGAGTCGCAAGGAACCGGTCAATGTGGCGACACTTGGAGGAGGCCTATGTCCAGCAGTGGACGTCTTTAGGCTGAAATGAGAACTGTGCCACCTTGACGGCGTTGGTAGTGGCCTCGGACAGAACCATAAATGTGCAGGTGGAACCACACGTAGTGTAGGACAGTGATAAGGGGTAAGGCCTTCGCCCAAGGATGGCATAAGGGTATGACACGACAGGCTTACAGCTTCAAATCAGTTTATTTTTTACCGTCGAAAAATGAAAGCTCAAAAAAGTAACCTTTGGAAGTCAAATTATGGTCGCTTATTCATATCGCTCACTCAACCCAGTGCTACACAAAGTCGAGAATATAAATAAAGAATCGAAAAGCCACAAAGTACAGAATTAAATCTGCGAACAGCAACAAACAAGGCTAATCCGATACATGCAACAAAAAGTCACATGCATTACACGTTGCAAGGTTCGACGGAATAAACAGAGAACAGAACAGTGGTCAGCTGAGTAAATATTGAATGAAACAAAACATGCGTTTTCTCGTAAAACGCATAAAACATTCGCTTGTGGTGATATTTTATCTTTCCGTTTTTACTGCAACGAGTTAGTTCTAAGCAAACTTCCAGGGTGTGTGGTCGAGTGCTTAAAATTCAGCACGGAACAGATGCCGTCTAAAATTTTAGTTTTATTTTATTTTAAAACTAAAATTTGGTTTAAAGTTTATGCTTTTTAGTAGCGCTGTATAAATTTTGGGATGAATTTGTTTATGGAATGGGTGGAAACTTCATGTTTTATATTAGAATTTTATAAAGGAATATAATATTCAACTTTTCTTTTTGCAAACATGGTCATTATGAAGGTTCAGATTATTTTTATTATCCTTTAGAACATCGTTTGCATATTTTTATGAAATTAATTAATTTCAAAATGTCAGTGTCATTTAACAAAATGTGGAAGCGACTTACACCGCAGGGTTTCTGTAGTACTTTTTCAATCTAACTTATCATTTCTGTACTTTTTACATACTCATTTAACTTTCCAGAGTTATTAAATGTACCTCCATACGCTTTAAATGGGTCAGGAAAGAAGCTAATGGAGTAGCCTCGTCAATCTCGCCACGGAATCTCTTTCGAACAGTCCCGAAACCCCGGCAGGCAGATCACCCATACCTGATACAGTCTTATAACACCGATCAATCTTCCTTGATTGACTAACAAACATCTATATTGCACACCAATAAAAAAGCAGACACATTTGTCTTCGACACAACCAATATTGGATTATACCGCTCCCATAAAACGTATGGGTGTTGCCAAAATTTCCACTCGGAAATGGTGCCTAAAAGAAAAAGTCTAACTGATCCAAACAACTGCCATACGACGAACGACCG
Organism: Xestia c-nigrum; assembly: GCA_916618015.1. Taxonomy (NCBI): domain Eukaryota; kingdom Metazoa; phylum Arthropoda; class Insecta; order Lepidoptera; family Noctuidae; genus Xestia; species Xestia c-nigrum. The sequence goes on along the minus strand of OU745247.1, from coordinate 18,497,750 downwards.
TCGATGACTTAAATGGATTTCAATTTCGGAAATCGGAGAACAAAATACGAAGTTTCGGGTAACAGTTGGATACAGACACTTCTCGTATTAATACGAAAACTCGAAAAGCGTTTTCCTTAAATTGTAACTTGATATGAAGCGATTTTTGTTGTATTCCGCTTGTTTGTGGGGTGACAAAATTTTGGTTTATTGTTACCGCTTTAGATGTTTTCCGTTTTGAAAACACAAAGAAATATCAAACATTTTGAATTTTCCCGCCTCTCATTTTTAGGGTTCCGTATCCGAAGGGTAAACAACGGGACCCTATTACTAATCCTCCGCTAACCGTCCATCTGTCCGTCTGTCTGTCTGTGTATCACGACATACATCTCATAATAGATAAATCAGTTGAAATTTATTCACGGAATGTATATTTCTGTAGCCGCTATAACAACAAGTTCACCATTCAACACCATTTTGTGGTGGTGGCCATCTTGTACCGATTTTAATCAAACGTAGCTAAGAACACTTCCGATTAATTCACTTTAAAAAAAAACTAAATCACAATCGGCTCATCCGTTCGAGAACTAAGATGCCACAGACAGACACAGACACGCCAAACTTATAAAAACGTCGTTTTTGCGTCGGGGGTTAAAAAAGAAATATATATTAAAGGGGGCTCTCCTACTACGATGGCCATACCCTTGGCCGGTATTTTGCAAGAAACAAAGAAATATCGAACATTTTGAATTTTCCCGCCACTTAGTTTCGGTATATAGAGCATCCGGTAAACATAAAAGATGTACCAACTGAAAAGGTAAATCCTTTATTTCACCACTAATTCATAAACTACGACGCGACGACGGCTCAACATGCAAAAACTTAATCCTACAACGTGCCCGAAACGGCGTGTCCGTATTTTCGTAGTCGGTATCATTTTCGACGGAAAAGATAAAATATACAACAATCTAAACAAAACCACGGAGTAGGTAACACCAAGAAAGCCAACACAGATGTCTTGTGGTTTCATTTGAATCAACTTAGTGAACTTATAGTGTTACTTAAATGTCTTTCTTATTCTTGTGAAATTAAAGATTATTATTAGTGCGGCATTTGTATTGCGAAAGCACCTACAATATATAGTTTTTTTAAATGTAATTATATTTCTTTAATACGTATCGATTCAGTTTGCCATATTGACGGGCATAAGTCTCAAAAATCTATCTTTCAGAAAAACGCCAACAGAATGTCCACAATTATTTTTAATGTCTTTTGAACCTCTTTCACACGCCCCCTTATTGATGAGTTGCCGTATCTGTCAATTCAAACAGCAAGCATTTCAATTGCCGCTGCAGTTACATTCACAGTTCATCATTCGTAATCTTCATCCGTCACAATAATATAAAAAATGTAATTATTGTTTCCCACAAATTCTGTGTGTGGTTGTGGTATACCGTATACATTTTTAATGTTCTAACATTTATATTATATACTAATCAAATTTTTATTTTGTTTCAGTCCTGCTTTTTTTGTATTATCGAAGATTTTTATTAATTCCTTTTATCTCATTTTCTTTTTTTTTAATACATACTTGCCGTTCCAATTCACTTTAGACATTGGCAGAATAGTCGACATCGGCTTTTTTGCCATCAACAAAAATAGAATAGAATAGAATCATTCGTAATTCTCTATCTACTCCATGTTCCTCAACAAAATACAAAGTTTATCATATTGTGAAATAATGATGCTTTATTAACTTCACCTAAAGTCGGGTTTCATAGTACGATTGTAATTAAAATTTTAATTACAAAGAGTACCTACTGCCCTAGATATTGCTTACATTGAAACGGCATTGTTGATTAATTTGTATTTATTATACAACTAGAAAAGATAAGTTGAAAGAAAACATCGTTTCGGAGTTATTGAAAATTATTCTACAGAAATAATTTTATTTATAGATTATCTTTACTAATATTATAAAGCAGAAGAGTTTGTTTGTTTGTTTGGTTGGTTGAACGCGCTAATCTCAGGAACTACCAGCTCGAATTGAAAAATTATATTTGCGTTGGATAATCCATTCATCGAGGAAGGCTATAGGCTATATAACATCACGCTATCACCAATAGGAGCGGAGCAGCAATAAGAAATGTTGCAAGCGGGAAATTCACGCGAACGAAGTCGCGGGCAGAAGCTAGTTTTGAGCATAAGCTTAATCATACAGACAGAGATCTGTACTGAACTATAGCCTGAAAAAAATAATGCCAACTTATTTACTAAGGGTAATTTTCAAAAATTAAAGTATAAGCATTAAACAGGCCCATTGCTGGGAAGCAGCCTACGTCTCTATAAAAGAAGCTGGGCTATCATACTCCACTACACGGGCCAAGAATGGTTGGGTAAAATGAAATATCAGTAATAACCTCCTTAATTTTTTAGAAGTCGGTTGAAAAATAAGATGTTATCTTCAGGCGCTTAGACGAGCTAAATTAGCAACTCTATTTGTGGTGGTCCAACTTCGTTTGAAATGCTGTTAGAATAAAGTTCTAATCAGCTTGCACTACAAAGTGGTTGTTACGTCAGCCACTGCGGGCCAAATAGCGCGAAAGGAGTGGTTTCGATCGATTTACAAAAAAACTATTGATTGGATTAAAAAAACTAAAACAGTATCATGCTAATATATTGCTTGTAGAATTATTTGCCAAAAAATCAGAATGATCGCATGCATATTAGTATGTTTTTTATTGTTTGAAAGATATTTTTAACCGACTTCTAAAAAAGGAGGAGGTTCTCAATTCGGATGTTTCTATTTTTTTTTTTTTTTTATGTTTGTTCGGGCATAACTCCGTCGCTTGCCAACCGATTTGGATGACCGATGAATTCTTTTTTTGTTGGAAAGGGTATTCTTTCCAAATGGTCCCATAGCCACCAAGTTGGGATCTGATGATGGAATCTTGGCGAAATCGAGGGAACTCTTCAAATTTTATATGAAAACGTGTTGCGTTTTTGGTATTTTCTACAACAAGTGAAGCATTTGCGTTCGATAAGAACCATTCTACCATCAGATCTGATGATGAAGCCAAGAGTCACGGAACTCCATAATGAGACAATGTGTCCTAGTCGTGTTTGGGCTTGTTGTAATTGTAACGGTATGCACTTTCCATGTTTATCAAGCACATGTGAACCACTAAAAAGTGAAAAATAAAAACTTTTTTGCAAAAAATAAAACCGACTTCAAAAAAAAAACAAAAAAGTGAAAAATAACTTAAGCTTCTGAAGTCGGTGACAAAAAAACTAAAGCAATCAAACAAAGGTCACCGACTTCAGAAGCTTAAGTTATTTTTCACATTTTTGTATTTTTTTTGAAGTCGCTTTTATTTTTTGTTAGAGATAAGTTCGTGATTTCTTTTTATCGAGCGAAATTAATTGTATTATGTTTTCAAAACAGTATCATGCTAGCATATATCCTGAAGAATATCATATATTTTTCTGGTCTTGTTTATTGCAGTGAATCATATACTTTTAGTAATTTTAAAACTCGCGTTTAGCTCATGTAATCGCTTTCAGTGATTGTTCAGAAATAACAAACAAAATTTCGTTAGTTAAATATCAAGTTCGATTTATCAAGTATTTTACAAGAATGCTCAGAAATAATAAAGTTGTATGAGCAAAAAGTTTTATGTAGATGAAATTAAATGCCTCGAGCGAAATATGTTTAGATTACGGTTAAACTTAGTTAAACAAAAACAGAAATGAACATGTCAGAATGTGTTTACACACCCTTTAAGATCGCGAGTTTCGAACATAATCAAATTAGTTGCTCGTTAATTTCTTGTGTAAAACTTTAATTTTTGCTGCAAAAGTTTAAGGAAACTTCTCGTATTGTTTTAAGTTTTAATTAATAATGAATCATTAGCGAAGATGAAACTTTGGCCATTTAGCTTCTAATATTAGCCAGCGAAGAAGCTGCGAGATTGCTTTATTTTCTTAATGTTTTTATTTATTATTCAGAAACTACAAACACGGCCAGAACACAGGACCAGTTTAGCTTGCCCACCCTGCTAAATATGTCGGCTACTTTACTTTTTTCAGTATAATTTAATTTCGCATTTTTTTGTTAAAAGAAATTCCGAGTCTGCACTATTGTGAGCTTGAATTATTTCAGAACCCAACTGTCAGTGCCCGAAGCCCACTTACCCATATTTTGACATCGTATACATAAAGTACAGATTCAAGAAAATGGCAACTTAGTTTTCTATAAAACTGTTCCAGCATTTTAAAGATTACATTTCGTTATTTTCTTAAAGAAAAGGATATCTGAAACTGACTAGAACGTAGAATTGCTTACGCAACTAATTTCTGGGGACGACTGCCGTCTGATCTGGGCTACCCTTATCAATTTACAGTTGGATGCTGCTGCCCATTTAAAATACTCGATTAGTCATCTACTGGATGAAGTAGGGTTTACTTATACGATTTTAGTAACTAAAAAAATGACAAGACAAAAATTGCTAGAAATCATCTTGTTTTTGTCCATAGGTCATAGCTACTTGGCTTCTTAATTAACTCTACTTACATAAATTATTTAAAAATGCTCATTATCTCTGAATAAAATCAGTAAGCCAGACAATATAATATAGACCCAGATAAGAAATATCGCTGGTCTTATTTTAATTAACGGCAAATGCAAACTAAGACCGAGTTCACACACAGCGTATAGTTAGCCGCCGACTGTGGGCGTGGAAAAACAAAAGACAGACATTTTTTTACTGAACGCTCCACTCTCAGTCCACTATCAAATTATACGCTATACCTAATGTGAACAAAACTTAAGGCCCGGACTCCAAAACTTATTTTTCTCATAACTGTTGTTTAAGTTGGTTTCCATTCAAAATATATATTTGCGAACCTAGATATTCTGTAATACAATCGAAATAAATACAATTGATTTACAAATTATTTGTGTATTACGTTTGTATGAACTACGTATGCTCCGCAGGCTTCTTAAGAGTTAGAGTGTATTCACCGAAGCTGTGCGGAGATGTGTACTGGCGAGCCCGGAGCAGAGATGTGTGTACAGGCTACTTTGGCCCGGTTTCTACCAAAGCGAAGAGGAGCGGAGCGGAGATGAGATTTGCAAGATTCGACCAATCACATTGTTTGAACTCTTCGTCGCGTCCTTCATGTGATTGGTCAAATCCTGGACATCTCCTCTCCGCTCCGCTTCTCTCCACTTTGATAGAAACTTACGCTTACCGCTCACGCCTCTTCTTGTCCCCCTGGCCTAAACAATAACAGGATATCTCCTCTCCTCTCAGCTAAACCGTTTCTACTATAGTTAACCAAAGACGAAAAGTGTCATCATCATCTGCTTAGCCTTTTCCCAACTATGTCAAGGTCGGCTTCCAGATGCCTAACCGGATCCAGCTGAATACCAGTATTTTACATGGAGCGACTGCCTATCTGACCTCCACAACCCAGTTGATATCGATTTTTCAGGGACATATAATTATGAATCTAACAACGGGATCCCTTCTTTTCGCATAGGTAATGTTTTTTGTCCTAATATACTTCGGCATAACGATTTTGGCACAATTTGTTTTGGCATAATAATACTTTGGCATAATTTTTTTAGGCATACATTTTATTTTGGCATAATCATGTTAAAGACTAATTTGTTTTGGCATAAATTTGATTCGCATAACTTTAGTAGGCCTAATGACTATTAGCATAACGTTAGTAGGCCTAAAGACTTTTAGCATAACGTTAGTAGGCCTAATGACTATATATTAGCATAATAATATTTAGGCATACAATTAATATAAATAACAAAAACAATGTTCATGCAAATGATTTATTATAAATATACATGACATTTTCCATCGCAAGAAACGTTTATTTCACACAGCAGTGAATTAGTTAACTTCAATCAGTTAACTAATTCACTGCTGTGTGAAATAAACAGTCTTCTATTATGAGAAATAAATATGGCGGTTATTCATCAGATAGAAGTTAACTGATTGAAATAGTAGTCCTTAATTATTTATTTTAGGTGTATATTTTTAGCAAGGGCTAGTAAATATTCTATTTTAGAAGGATACTCATCTTTTTTACTAATGATTTCTTCATTTTTTTTCGTTTTGTCCGTGTATTTTTTATAAGTTTTGGTATAAGTGATGTTACGACATCCAGTTTATCTATTTCAATGGTTTGATGTCTTATTTCTTGAACGATCTTTTTTGCCAAAAAATAAAATCCAGTATGGTGTTTTCCCACAAAATGAGCAAATCTATTGTGCCATGCTTCTGCATGATTTTGTGTCCTGGGTATATTTTCCTTTACTAGTAAATACGTACTCCAGACTTTGGGTGGAAATGGTGGTGGTGAACTTGTAGTGCCCCATACATAATTCTGAGCAAACCAATTAGCTATAGTACCTGTAATAATCAAATAATATTGTTGGTTAAATAATTAATATGCTGTGCAACAAAAGTTAGTGACAGAACCGAATTGCTGCAAAACCGACTTCACGTAGTCTTGTTTGTCCTACCCCTAGAGTGTTATTTAAAATCGCGTAGGTGCGTAGGGTCGAAGCGGCCCGCGGGCTGAGGAGCAGGCGACTGCGAGCGAGCCGCCGTCACCGACCGTCGCGTGCTAATCGTCGCAGCACCCGTCTGCGACGATTAGCACGCGTGGGGCCGCCGGAGGGCCGCAGCGCCGGAGCCGTCACAGAAACCCTGCCTCCTGCATGCTGCATGCTTGCTTGCATGCTGCAATGCTTGCTTGCATGCTGTTCTATTCTACCTACAATATCAAGCGCCTACAAATTCCATTAGAGCAATATTGTATAAACGTGTATAGTGTCTAATATTCTAGGTGTTAATAATTATTTCACTGTTATACCTATAAAAATATGTTTTAATATTTTTATGCGTTATTTATGCTTAACTTTTATGCTTTAGGATATTATGCTTAAAAACGTTATGCTTTAGAACTTTACGCTTAAAAAAGTTATGCTTTAGAACTTTATGCTTAATAAGTTTATGCTTTAAAATATTATGCCTAATCATTATTATGGTTACAGACATAATGCTTAAAAAAATTATGCATGAGCTGTTATGCGTAATTATATTATGCGAAAATATAATTATGCCAAACAACATTATGCTAAGTTATATTAGGTCTTAAAATTTTATGCTAATGGATAGGGAACCCGAATTTTTAATGTGTTACGTTCCAATCAAAACCTGTAATGACAATATACCTCTTTGGCAAGCCTGGTTGTCAGACTTTTTGGGCCACTGTCTACCTGTAACGACTGCCAAAGATGGACAAATGACAGTCGTGACCAACAGCTTTACGTACTTTCCGAGGTACGGAGGAAACTCAGTATGTAAGGGCGGTCACCCATCCACAGACCAACCTCGGCAAGCACGGCTTAACCTAAAGATCAGCCCGAGCGGCTGTTATTATTTAGCCACGAAACGAAAAGAGTAACTATCGAAATTCTATTGGTGGTTTACAACACATCTCTCCTCTCTGTCACTGTGAGTCTGGGCCTCAGGGTGATTAAAAACGCCAAGACTGTTTATTAGTACTCCCAATGTCTTGCCATTAATCCTAGGACTTATGTCGAGACAAAGTTAAATGGCGGATTTAAATACAAAGAAGCTTTATTAAACTTTTGAGACAGTACCCGCTGATATCTTAAGGGCACTTTTCATTGTTACCACTATAAGGATAAGAATGATAAAAAGGATTTACGTGTGTACTTAGTACTGCGGCTTTTCGATTAACTTTGTCTTTATTTAAATTACAGACTAGCTTTTGCCCGCGGCTTCGCCTTCGAATAATATGTTGAAAATTATTCCACAAGAATATGACCAAAAGTCCAGACCCTGTGAAAAGTTCACAGACGTACAGATAGACATAGAACTATTAAGCACGGAAGGCCCGTTAAAATCAAGAATTAAAAAAAGACGTGTGGCACTCGGGGACTGCCGCGGTAAAGCATTGCATAGAATTTTTATTAACTTATGCAATTATAATTATTTATTTATTTTATTTTTCCGCTTGTTGCCGGCTCGAGGACCAAACGCAGACTGAATGTTCAGGCTCGGCTTCCCATCACGATGAAATTATGAATTTTATAATGATGGTTCTACACACACATACACAGACACGTCAAACTTATAACACCCCGTCGTTTTTGCGGCGTCCGCTGGCAACAAGCGGAAAAAATAAAATAAATAAATAATTGTAACTGCATAAGTTGATAAAAAATGGTTACAAAGATGGTCTAACATCAAATGTATACAACCTACAACTCCTAGTTACGTCAATATCATGTCAATATATATTAAAAACTAGTTACGTCAATATATTAAAAAGAAAACTAGCTTGTCATTGTGATTATCTGACATGGGGTGACATGGGGTGTTAGGTTATTTTCGTTACGGAATTTCTGGATTCGGTCTCCACGCTCAAGGCCCGCGATAGAAGCTATGCAATAGCTTAAAAAAACATCCCTAGCCTTCTTGTTCAGTGTTTAACCATAGCCTAGTTCATTTTAAACCCTTCATGTTGTATGTACTTAGGTGTAGTACTTAGGTATTTTGTTAAAAAGTGAAAACAAATTTTACAATTACTATCTACAGGGTGTATTTCACCTCATCACAAAGCCGTTAACCAAGCATTCTGTATATCAAACTAAGTCACTTTACGCAAAAAATATTGCTGGGAAACAACTTTTTTTTTTGAGGTTATAAATCATGTTTTGTGGTATAACTCAATGTAACACACTCAAAACATTGTGCGAATGGATGGATTGAATAGTACGGGGGTCGTAGAGTTTTTTAAAGTCAAAATCATGCGATAAAAAGTGGTATTTAAAAAAAAGCTTGTCTAAATCTTGCAACTTTGACCCCCAATATCTCCGTAACTAGAAGGTTCCCAGGTATAGTGTAGAACAAAAAAATGATCAGAATGACGAGGAGAACAAGTGCCTTTCGTATTCGTTAAGAGGTGTTTTACACCCTTTATATTTAACCTCACAAATCATTATGAACATTCCACCAAAATATTACCATTTCACCAAAACCACCAATAATTCTGACAGAAACGTGAAATTAACCTTAATTGCCAAATAATTATGTTAGGAAACCAAGACTTGCCTTTAATGTAGGGCGTTCCGAAGACGTCGAACTCAAGCTGGCTAATATTTAATTAAGATCAGACTAACGTGAATTCCAGTACGTATTGGCTGCGGCAAAGCCTGGCTTAAGAATGTACCGAACACTAACTTGTAATTATTTAGGAGTCGAAGCTTAGAAACCCTTTTAGTTGGTATATAATTAGTGAAACTTCAGCTACGGGTGTAACGTTAGAATTTCGGCCGCATTTTGTGTTAATGTTGTGTTTATTAAGGGAGTATGTAATCGAAATAGTTTTTGATAATAGAAAGACGGTATGTTGAGTTTTTCCCATTTTTTCACATTATCAAACATGGGCCCGTGTCTTCATGATGAGCGATAGAGTGAAGGTCTTTATTTGAGGATCGGTATGAACAAACTGCGGAAGTGGCTTTGGTCACCGATTTCGCTTTAAAGAGAATGAAAATCAGACCAAATTAATGTTCAAAATAAACTAAATACTGTCATTTGCGGGATATCTTCTGTAATTGTTTTTTATTTGAGCTCCCGGTATTTCGCCGCTGTTGCAAACGTCGAAATATGATGATGGTCTCGGGTAGACGGAGAACGCGGGTGGGTGGAAATAAAATTGTTAGGAGCAGAGAAATCTGTCTACCCTCATTCTTTGTCTTTTGCTAAGCGCTCTCCTGGAACTCGACACTACACCAAAACACATTTACAGTATCACCAGGTTTTGTGGAGGTCCTTTGGGGTTTGTGATTTTGAGCAATGTTTAAAATGCCCCTAGCCCTAAATATAGATCTCAGTCGATTTTTCAGGGACATATATGAATCTAACAACGAATTTTTAATGTGTTACGTTCCAATTAAAACCTATAATGATAATAATTGTAGTATTGTAATAATTTAAGTTGAATAAATAAATCCTCTTCAATGGCTAGTCGAAGCTGTTGGAGATGCGTAGGAGCTGAGTTTCTTGCCTGAACTCTTTGCGTATGCTCACGCTTGGTCAATCGGACTGAGGTCGAGACTGCAAGGTACGATGTATTTTTTTCGTCTTTCAACATTTAGAACTCATCAATTTCACTTTATAAAACTCATCATATTCAAATCCTACGAACAAACCACATTTTCCTAAACGTGGCACACATTTGAATAGTTTCCAAATAATAAATATTCAATTCAGTGCAAGGTTAGCAAGATTAATTAATCATGGCCATATTAGCATACGTCTCTGAGGAAATGAATGTATCTAGCTTGATGAATAATGGTCACGACACGCTGGAGACAGACGTGTCAATCTTTGACTTAATTTAGATGAAACTTGTTACAGAATTACAGATATAAAGTCAACATTTTCCTTCCCTTACTCCAATTTATTTGCGCAGCATGTCTTTTTCTTCCATACTTATCTATTACTCTTCATCCTGGCTCTGGCGGTTGAGAGTGTGTCATGCTCTCTCAAATGTCTCGCTGATGGTGGCGCGTGTGTCCGACTATTTAGTTCCCTTCAAAATGGTTGAGCTGAATTGTACTGATCCATGCGTCATGTTCGTGAACGGGCGCTGTCAATTGTGACTGGTCATCTCTTAGTCGCCATGGTTGAATTAATTATTTTGTTTTTGAGTTGTATTTTATTTTTGTTTTGCTATGGACACTTTTAACGTGCACATCTTGCTACACTGTTCTCACATAATATACCATCTCAACATGAATGATGTAACCAAGATTTTGTAACAATTTTTTGATTTAAAAGAGTGTCCATGGAGTTTCTTGCCCGTTCTTCTCCATAGAGATATACGCTAGGGAATGGGCAACTACAGTACTTTCACAGTTTTTATGTCTTGTGACTGGGACTGTAGCTACTTTAAATGTTCATTTTTGTTTCGACAATTCAGTAGTGCCTGTAACTGGGCTACTTGAAATAAATGCTTTGATTTTGATTTCATCTCAGTAGTCGCCTCCTTCTTTCTAGCCATATCATCCATCACACAGTCCAGCTATGATTTCTTTCTTCTCTTTCTTGATCTATATCTTTCTTTCTGAATGATCCTCATGTGAATTAAGCGAGATTTTGTCTGGATTTCAAAAAATACTATGACCTTTTTTTTTTTTTTTTTTTTTTCGGATGGGAAATCATCAAATGACTTCTCCCACTCTGGGCGGAGCGGGAGGGAGTGTCAGACTCTTACTGACTAAAACCCATCCATTTTCCTTCCTCGCCCTTTATGTTCCGGGGCCGCGGTATCTCTTTCGAACAGGCCCGCAACCCCGGCAGGCTTCGGCCCTTGCGGGCCCCTCCCCTTATGCTGACTTCTCTCGCCCGGTGCGTCTCCCGCGGCGGCCGGGAAGAGAGGATCTCTCCCTCTCTCGTTCCGCCACCTCCTTCGCTAGCATGACTGCTTCGCAGAAGAAGGCGACGGCTTCCCATTCCGTCTCGCTCCGGACCATGAATTGAACCAGGGCCGGACGCGAGAGGTCGCCGCCGCCGATCGCCGCTACGAAAATACTATGACCTCTGAGTTAGTTTTGGCTGATTCTTCTCAGATTAGTCAGATACGGAACACCGGCCCCATCTTGTTTAAAAAGTGACGTGTAAAAGTGTTTGTGAAAACCTGCTTACAAAATAAACATCATTTATCATTTGACAGACATAAAGTAGTCATAAGATAAGCAGTCTCTCCATGTAAAAAACCCGTATTCAGTCATAGGCAGATGGTGATACAGTAGTTATTAGATATATATATCGATACTGATGATCTTTGTACCGTAGTTTTTGACGGTATTGCGTGACTTCGGGAAATGTCTCTGGAGATAACCGTGTCGTGACATTCATTCGTCCTAAGTTCGTCGTTTTAGGACTCGAGTCCTTGGTGTATAAACCGCTAGATGCAAAATACAAGACCGGTCGTGGTCAATGTATCAGCACTTGTGGTGAAGCCTATGTACGATACCCAGAACTAGTCTTTGCGCTTAATGACGATGATTACAAAATTAAGTCTTCTGTGAGAGGGGGTAGATAGTGATTTACTACGTGCAAAAAGGTCGTTGGTTGCTGGATGCCCATATGCTGGTTTTTTTATTTGAAGTAAGTCATGGTGTTAGTGTTACTATACTTATTTTGTAAATATGTTTTTCTTTTGTTTTAAGTGAACTGTCTCATTTAATTGTATTTCTGTGTGTTGTGCTTTGTCTTTTGTGTGCACTAAATAAATGATTTATCTATCTATCTATCTATATAGATTTTCTAGTACACATTCTAGTCACAGATGGCAAAAATGTATCCAAGTACAGAAGTGTAGAAACCGTAAGTACGAGGACCTACTTAAAATATACTTTTAGTAACAATGTTCCCAAAACCAATTTGCTCATTTTCATCACAGTGCGAGTAGGCTAAAGTTTTTTAAACAAACTAGACACAAACTGGGTTACGCCAGTATAAATAATTTTCTAAAGCGTGTTCATGTTAAAATTGCATCAAAAGCTTTTGTACTACACCTACTCACTGACTACAAGCCGGCGAAGTTTTAACGCGATTTGACTGAATATATTTTCAAGTTTTTTGTTGAAGAGCTAAATTGCCTTGGCACAGCCATGAAGTAAAGACAAATGAGATTTTCAAGCAAGGAGTGTGAAAAAACCAAGCCAGGTGTATTGTTGGCAGTTATGTAAACTTGGCAACTAATTTAATTGAACCAGCTTACGAAAAACATCACTTGAAATGAATCAGACTTATATTACTAGAAAGAATGTTATTTCAAATCGAATACACTCAACATCGAGATACTTGTCTGTAGACCCTACTCTCCCGTAAATTAATTTCTTATCTACTCGATATTCGCACAAATTCCAACTAATTCAATCCCTGCAAATAATCGAAATGTTCTTGGAAGATTACAGTAATAAGTCTGTTACAAAAGAAGACTTTAATTAAAAGCTAAGATCCGATCAGCCCAGCTGACTCTGACATGGACTGAAGCAAGATCAGATATCGATAATCACTTCTGTCATACAAGTATGACAGGAGTGTGATTCGATCATCGCAACTTAAGCCTTATATCAATGCCATTAGTGACTGTTATGACATGTGATCCTTTCACACGTATCCGTACCTGTACTATCACATCACTCTCAAAATAACTGTGCAGGGATTCCCGTAACAATGGGTTGCTGTCATTTCAAAACTGAATAAATTAAATTGATCTCTATTGAAGTTGCATCAAAACTTTTAGATTGCAGCTGTGAGATTAAATGATTGAGAAAAGACTATACAGGGTATAAGCCACCTCATCACGAAGCCGTCAACCAAGCATTCTGTACATTAAACTAAGTAACTTTACGCAAAAAATATTGCTTGGAAACGACTTTTTTTCTGGGGTTCGTGGCGGTATTAGATGTAAAAATCTAGCAATTAAAACTTGTATAAAAAAAAAAACTTGTCCAAAAGTTGTAACTTTGACCCTCAATATCTCCGTAACTAGAAGGTCCCCAGGTATGGTGTAAAACAAAAAAAAGATCGCAATGACGGGGTGAACAAGTGCCTTTCGGCTTCGTTAAGAGGTGTTTTACACCCTATATGGAAGCTAGTTCTACGATAAACTGAAATAAAACTTATTTCTTTTTTTTTCAAGTCAAGTTCTTAAAAGAGTTTTTATACCAACAATCGGCGCGAATGGAGGACGTCTCCTGGGTATTCGTGAAGGACACGAAGGTAGTTTTTTGAAAGATGTTGTTCAAGGGAGCAATTTTGTTTAACCCTTGACGACCTATTTGTTGTAAGTTTTGCAAATAATTTTTCGTATTGTATCCAAACGTATATTTTAAAAAGCGTGTCTTTGGTAGTCTGTCTGTCTTTTCACTTATTAATGGTGTATTTATAATGGCTGAATGGATTTGACGGCAAAATGACTCAAAATCTCACATAGGACTTTATATTCCTATAGTCCGTTGGCGTGGGATAATTATCGACCTCGATGAGGACGTGGCCGTGAAAAATAAGAGATATAAAATAATTTATTGTCAAACGACGTCGTAGATGATTTCAATCTGACCTAGACTGACGAGACTAAATAACCAACTTGGAGTTAGTGAAATAAAGAACCTTACACCAATTAAGACAAAAGTTGATTACATTTACATTCAAACAGCTATGTAAAGCGTACAGGTGACGCTAAAGAAAAATGAAAACTTCAAAATTCCACGTACCAAAACATCCTGTATTTTTCAAGGACTTTAAAAAAATGCAAAGCCAGTTCATGAGTAAGTAACGAGCGAGACAAACCCTCACGAAGTTAACGCATCAGTTGCTCAGTTGCTTCTCCTTAAACTAAACAACTGTACAGGGCGCCATCTCCGTAAATTGGTAGCAGCGTAGAAAGATGGCTGCCATTTGTTAAATTCAACAGATCAGCGCCTTGCTCCCAGCTCATACGTTTATATGGTCCATCTGCTTCAATATGGTAAGTGGCTATAAGTCTAAATCAGGTCAATGGGTGTGGTGGAGGTGTTAGAAAATTTGGACGTGAATTTCCATTTTGTTTGGAGTTTATTGGCTGAGAAGATTGTGTGTGATTTCGTTAAGAGGCATAAGGAGTTTTACCCCACATCCTAACCAAAGTATGGTGGTGCCTACCACGACTGCCGCATTCTTATATAGAAAGAAATAGTGTCACTTTTTCTTTCAGAAAACCTGAAAGCGCTCTCTAATGACACAGCAACGAGTTCTGGTTTGCCGACGAATTAATAAAAAAAAATAATCACGACTGTCACATGCTCACACCTTAAAAGAGAACTCTGAGTTTGTTTCGGGTGTTTCATCTCAGAGTAATCAGGTACGAATCACCAACCTAATCTATTTTACAAAAAATCGACGTGAAAACCTATTTGCATAATACATCATTTATCACACAACCATATTGTCCTTTGGAAAATATTTTTACTAAATTATTTTACTAAATATTTATGTTATCAATTGTTGGTTGAAGCGTAGCTACTAATTTAGAGTAATGGTTAAAACAACTAGATACCAAATTAAATACTAGTTTTGTTTGAACATTTAAAATGAGGATAAATTCACGAAAACTTTAATTCCTTAAAAGCTCCTGACCAAACCACCTCGAACAGAAAGATCGCATTTATAAATCACAGATATAATTCTGCTTCCTCAATAAATTCAGTTCTGCGGTATATTTATGGTCTAGACGAAAACATGCCGAATACGCTTCGAACTAAACGGGCCACGATATATACAAATTATGGTATTATATGGTAAACTCACACAAATCACGAGCACGGTAAAGGAGCTAAGTTAGGCAATAAAAGGGGCACAATATGGCGCACTGCAAATGCCCGAATGATGATAACGTATGAACAGATTAGTTCGCGTGACCTCCGAAACTTTAGTGAGATATTAATACATCCACATACTCTGAAGATGACCGTTATATCTGTTTGTACTCATGCTTCAAACTATCTTCTTTTGGTTATGTTTTTTTCCAATTTACGTAAGTATCTGTAACCATATTTAAAATAGTAATAAAATGTGTACATTTAGTAAATATAAAAAGCCTGACAGGGCGTCAAAAATTCGTTAACATCGTTGTCAACAGAAGCACTACTCACAAGGCTGGCAACATTGACACGTCGGATGGCAATGCTGATTCATTGACCAAAAAATAGGCCAGCCCTCTGGTCACGGGTAAAATCTCTGGTTTTAACTACACAATTCTAAAAACACCGCAATAAAAGAAAAAACCGTCGTTTAAAATGACACTCGTAAAGCCTTAATTCGTTTCTGCAACTGTTACCTGGAAACTTTATTAAGCCAGGGCCAAAATTAACCACACACCTTAAAAATTGTGAGCTTGATAAAAAAAAATGAAATTATTCCAAACAAAAAAAAAGGTAAAATAAAAATGCTGATTCAGTGGCTTTATTACTTCTTTGACATTCAGACATTGAAGGCCGTTTGTACGAAAATTCCGCGGCGTCATTCCTTCATAAAGGTACAACGATTTATTGTTGCGTTGTCTGTCGAAGTAACTCGTTTTGAATCGGAGACAAATCTAATATTGTAGTGTCTGTCGCCGAGACAAATTCGTCTGGGGTAATAACAGCTTTCTTATGTGATATCTCTGTGGTTACATTGTTTTTATTTTCGGGCTAAGATCTAAGATTGAGAATTTGTTTCGCATCATCTACAGAGATATTTGGGGGTTATTCTACAAAATGGGACGCTGGTCTCTTCTTCAAGAGAGAGTAGCTCGCAATCCAATCAGTAAATTCAATGTCAAAAAAGACGGTGTGATATTGTAGCCCCTACATACCCAGCACGTTCAATCTTTGCTAGTCGTCAAAATGTAGCTCAAGCCCCACGCGTCTATAATAGAGTAAATCGCATTCTTAACATTTACCCTATGCAGCTGTACGAGTGCAAAAAGACATTAACTGAATGGCTCTTCACACTTAATTATGATGCCGTTGAAGACATCTTGGCGACTCTGGGCTGAGTGTCATTCATACTGACACACACACTCACACACACATACTTACACTCCAACACACACACACACACACCAACACACACACGTTCCAACACACTGTACACTCATTCACACATACACACGCCCACTCACACACGCACCCTCTCTTACACACACAAATACACACAAAATATACATCCTCACACACATGAACACAGTTATAAACACACATTTATACCAAACACACTGCCATAAACACGATTCTCATGTTCATTTATTTTTATAATTTTTCTTTTTTCCGTTTCTTCCTTTTTCTTTTTAAAATGTGTAACTTATACCTAATTAGCACAGATAAACAATTGTTAATTAACTCGAGGAAGAGCGAGGTTTATCCCATCACAAGTATCTTCGGATTACTTTCTGGGAAGCCCCGGCAACTTAACTGTATAGATTTAAGATAATAAACACATTTTTTTTTTTTTTTAATATATTCAAATTGTTGTATGTATAAGGACATACCGGAACGTGTTCCTGGAACGTTTTAGGGTCAGTCGTAGTGAAATAAATTACACAATAGCCTCGGTTACTATTGGGCCACCAATACTCAGTATAACTAAAATAACTTACATTTATTTTATTTCTAATTATACAGGCTGACTGGCTATTAGTGTACGATAAACTAATATTGTCACTTACGGGATATCTTCCGTGATTGTTTGGTTGTTCACGGAAGATATCCCGTAAGTGACAATACAGGGTGTAAACCACCTCATCACAAAGCCGCAACCAAGCATTCTGTACATCAAACTAAGTAACTTTACGCAAATTTTTTTGCTGGGAAACAACTGTTTTTTTGAGGTTATAAATCATGTTTTGTGCTAGAACTCAATGTAACGCCCTTAAAACGTTGTGCTGATGGGTGGATTGAATAGTACGGGGGTCGTGGAGGTGTTAAAAGACAAAATCTTACAAAAAAAATAGTATTAAAAAAAAAGTTTGCAAAAAGTTGTAACTTTGACCCCCCTTATTTCCGTAACGAAAAGGTTCCCAGGTATGGTGTAGAACAAAAAATGATCGCAATGATCGGGAGAACAAGTGCCTTTCGGCTTCGTGAAGAGGTGTTTTACACCCTTTATAAGTTTAGTTTTAAACTGTGAAAGCTTAAAACAGTGGTTTAGTATACTTTAACACGTGATTGGAAAACAACAGCTGTTTTTTCCGCGATTTCTGGTTTGGCCCCATAGTAAAAGTTGTTTGTTATCATGAGTACAATCACGTGTTTAAGTGTTGTTAATTATCAGTCACCCTAGAAAATAATCGAATATTTACTCCATATCATCCATTACAGCCACTAGAGAATTAACACCCAGCCGCCAAGTAAGTGCCGACTTAACTTAATAACTAAGTTAGATTAACTTAGGCGCGTGTTTCGCTAACCATAATGCCTTTGTCATAGTTAAGTTTTGCACAAATGCTGCTTAGTTGTACTGAGTGTTAGTTAATGATTCTTGTAGATAATGCACCTTGCGTCAGGTTCTTTTCGTCCTTGCCACTACATTCTTCGTGTTATTTTATGATTTGCAACTTACTCAGGATCTGATAGTACAGTTAAAATGGTATACAACATGTATGAATTTAAAAAAAGCCCTTCGGATTTGTAGCCAAATCTGGGATCTTTCAGTTTGATTGTTTGTTTTTCAATATTACGATTGTGAAATGGACTTTTCGCTACCTTTCTAGATAAGCGGAATTCGCTTTTAAAGCTTTTTCAGTTGTCCCACACATTTTTAATTATACAATACCATTTTCGCTGATAAAATATTAGTTGATTGATCTACAGATTAAATTAGAAAATTTGCGTCGATATTGGTCACAAACTTCATCAAAACAACCACCATTAAGCACCAATGTTACTAATACTTAATAATAACAAAACTAGGTAGTTGTAAATAAACTTATGTCATTAGTCTATAAGTATGAGTGTTTAGAGACTTACCGACCCCACAGTCAAACCATGACAACGGTTTTGTGGAGCTTAGTTTATAAGTCTACGTACTATCTTGATAAATAAATAAATAAATGAAATTAAAATTTAAAAAACCACTAATCAATCTAAAACACAACTATGATAAAAAACACAAACCACGATCCTCATAATTCTTCCCATCACCCTTTGTTATTAGCTCTACATGAAAGAATGGGTCGCGTACGATGGCTGTTTGTCTTCGTTACCGTCGTGTGCCCACACACTGAATCCAGGAGTGGCCAGGTCTAATACCCGTCAACACGGGAAGTCGTAATGGTGATTAAATAAGGGCTGGATCCGGTAGACCGGTACAAATGAGCCCATTTATAGAATACGTTACGTGGGTAGGTAAGAGTTATTTTGGTGTATTTTTGGATGTGACTACGTTTTGTAAGTGATATTACTAAAGGTTTTGTTACCCGAAGAAGGCAATGCGTGAAAAAATGGGTCTGTCTATTATCAGTTAACCTAAAGAAAAAGCAAAATGGGAAGGAAGGCTTTTGCCCTACAGTGGGACTTAACAAACTCTAATGTAATTTGTTACTTAATCTTACCAAGGAGTGTAGTATCACCCACAAACTGGCTTATGAACGTCAAATTTTGACAGAACTTTACTGGCAGATAGCTGATGTTATGAGAATTAACTTAGGCTAAGTTACTTTTATTTAAAAAGAAAGATTAGGGTTCTGTGCAAAAAAAAATCTTCAAATGTTAACCAAATCCGATTTAAATAGGGAAGTCATAATTTATATAATAATTTCAAGCAAACGAAGGTCTATTAAAGGTAGGTAGGTAAAATTATCCGACAGGTACCACATTTATACATACAGGGTGTAAACCACCTCATCACAAAGCCGTTAACCAAGCATTCTGTACATCAAACTAAGTAACTTTACGCAAAAATTATTGCTGGGAAACAACTTTTTTTTGAGGTTATAAATCATGTTTTGTGGTACACCTCAATGTACCGCACTTAAAACATTGTGCTGATGAATGGATTGAATAGTACGGGGGTCGGCCAAAATCTTACAAAAAAAACTTATAGTAAAGTTTGATGTCCGATCCGCACAGAAACTGGCAATATTTCCCAAGCGCAAATTCAGTATATTTACATAATGCATCACTTAATATCAGTCACGTTAAATATTAAAGAACAATGCATTCAGTGATCATTAATAACGCTCATATTAACATTCAAGCTGAATATCAACTTGGGACAGTGAAAAATAGATTACCAAGAGAGAATTTAAATATTCTCCTTAAAGCGTAAACTGGCTAGTATATTATAAAACTTAAAAGAAAAACTTTTAAAAGAAAATCTTTTTCAAAGAATACACAAACACTTAAAAACTCTTTGCACAGATGTAAGAGAAATCCAAGCTTAGAAAAATAATATTAAATAAGTAAAACCTCAAGTGTAAGCAATAAACTGTTTATGACATCAAGTTTAAACAATTTGTTAGCGAAAAATATGTTTATTCACTTTACGTCTATGTAAATCGTCGGGACAAGTCTTGCTAAGTTCTGAGAAAATAATAAACTAACGATAATATAAATATTGTGTTTCATCTTTATCGAATTTAAACTAGGCGTGTTTTGCACAACATCATGACTGAATTTTCCCTTAAGGCAGCAGCGGTGTAATTAAGCATAAGCACATTTGACGTGATAGGAGGCGAACCTATTACCATCAACCGGTCCGGTTTTGAGCTGCTACTAGGAATTTCGTAATTGAAAGAAAGAAAAAGCATTTATTAGCCTGCACAGGACAAAACACATCAAAATTATCTGTATAAAACTTACTAATAAAACTTACACAGAAAAAAAATACAAATATATTTTACGAGGCCAAAAGGCTCCTATCTCAGCATGGTGCTTTAACATTAAAAAAAAACGTCACAGCGCTGGTATTCTAATTGAGAAACCCAATACAATTTTGCACGACCTGGGAAGTTCAGTCTACGACCTGGTCCGATCCTAGACCTTATGCTCAGCAGTAATGCTTCTGCCCACTAGACCAATATGAAAGTATTAATATTACTGTACCTATTTAACATCAACACAATCTTCATCATGATGATGATCATCATCATCATCATCAGCCTACTAATGTTCCCACAGCTGAACCACAGGTATCCTCTCTATGAGAGGGAATGGGCTATAATCCACCACACGGGCCCAGTGCGGATTGGTAGATGTCTCATGTCTTCGAATTTGTTGGTTCTAGGACATGCCGATTTCCTCACGATGTTTTAATTCACCGTTTTGAGAGCAGCGGTGATGAAATAAATTACACAAAGTAATGCGCCTATCTGGGTTCAACCTGTTCGTAAGTCGGGGCCGCCACCACTGGGCCACCGCTGCACGAACCACCGCTGAACGGCATAATCTTAACGGCATAAAAAAAACCGACAATAGATCAATCACCAACCACACGATAAAGAAAAAATAAGGCGGTTTTCACACTGTCCCGCATCATGCTGCATATTGCGTGTCGACGCACCTACGCGAGTTCCTGCGGGAGTGCAGATCTGCATCATCGTGCGGGTTTTTTGCGCACTCACGCGCGTATGTGCGTTTGTAGATTCACGCACGGCGGCTCTCATTTATTCGCCGTTCTCTGCGGTGGTCGTGCAGTACTGAGCATCACGATAGTTTTGACGCGCGGCACTGCGGGATTCGGTGTGCCATACCTTGCGTCTCGCCCCGCACCTACGCGCGGGGGTGCATGTTTCTCCGCGTGTATGCGCGTGATCCGCATGAACGCGCGTGGATACATTTTCTGTGTGTTAGACTGTGCGTGTTTTCCATACAAACGGAGGTACTTACAAGCAACGGAAGAACACGCATCCACGCGCTACGCTGCATCATGCGGGGCAGTGTGAGAATCGCCTTAGGATGATGATTAGCTAAGCAAATGATCACACCGTACACCTTTTTTAGTACACATTGATCAGTTCTGGAGTGGCGACCGCAAACCGGAAGACGTTGTGTTGAAAACTTCCCACTAGGTGGACCGATGACCTGGTGAAGGTTGCGGGAATCCGCTGGATGCGAGTCGCACGGGAGTAAGAGACCGGTCAATATGGCACACATCACCTGGAGACGAAAAAACGTTCCTCCTAACCATGATTTATTGAAGATTCATAGGAGCCTAACACCAGTGACCAAACGCAGGTCATAAACGAAGAGTGTACTTAAACACAAAATGGAATTTATGGACCTCGTGAAGATGTTAAGCTGTAACATTTTTTAGAAACATTAACGTTACTTCTCTCTGATATAAAGTGCGGATTTACGACCAAATTACGAGCCATTATGTACAATTTCGTGGGTACTTCAAAATTGATGTTTTGTTACAAAAATAGACGGCAAAAAGCTTCATAAAGAACAGAACTACCGATGGATTTGTCCTGGAACAGTTATAAAACAGATTTCATACAGCTAATTTGTATTGGTTGAACACATACACAGACAATACGTTCATAAAGTTCCAAACTCTCGAACTCAAAATATAGCAACAAAGTATGCAGAACTACAAACTACATTGACAACGTTTGTACAGAAATTGTATCAACTTTGCAGCTTATCTTTAGCTAGCGACAAAGAGAACGCTGCGCCAAACACAAGCCTTGCCTTGGCTTGCCTCGCCTCGTCTCGCCTCGTACCGCTATCCGTAGCTTTTTGATAAGCGCACCGCTACACCGTCTTCAAAGTGAAGATTTGCGTACCCAAGCATCCTAGTAACAATGTAGCTAAAGGCTCAGCTTAACTTCAGACGTTCAACTAGGTCAAACAACAATTTATGCGATCGGCATGAATGTATGGCCTTCTATAGGTACTACTGTTTAGATTGATCGAGGTTACTTTTATACTAAAGTAACCTCGTAATCACCTTTTTCGACGTTTTATAAGTGCCCATCCAGGCCTATGTGAAATAAAATATTTTGATTTTGATTTTGAAAAAAAGTGGTTTGCAAACTAGCGTAGCTTGCTACGGCGTAGAGGTACTACGGCGTAGTGTGCTACGGCGTACAGTGCTACGCAGTTTCTACTACGGAAAGTTTCAATCAGCGTTAATTATAATAATAACTCTTTTAGGGTCAAAGGACAGACTAGGAAGAACATTTATATAAGGTTCTAAAAATGGACATAATCATTGATCATTACAGAACTCGATGACATCCAATCAAAAATGATATCCATTACTTATTTATATTCCCAGATCTAACCACTTAAAATCTTACGAGTATAACGCGGTTAGTAATTAAAACATAATATAATACGAATTCTAGACATATTGTTAATTGATAACATTGTTAACCTGAACCGAACAATATAATTATGATCAAGAACAATGAATTGCAATATATTACAACCTGGAAATTAAATTCAACTCGCCTTTGATTAATTGTAATAGAGTTCAATTTACATTACGCGCACTTTATATCCCAGCAATGTACCGTGATAACCATATTTAGGGTTGTCACTCTTTATCCGGATATGGTCGTCTTTTGGCTTCCTCAAGTCATAAATTGGAATGTAAGTGTTGCAAAAAAAAACAATTAAGTGTGTAGTAGCAGCCGCCTGGTTCTTCTAAAAGGTATGCCTTAAGGCCCGGCTTTACATACGGTGGAAACCGACAATTTGTAGCATTCCTGTTTTTGGTGAAAACCAGGCCATCGGCAAGTCACGAAATAATAGTACGTTGTTACCCTAGGGGTAAAACTAACTTATTCAGTCCCGATACGGGGTTTGGCGCCCGAACATAGTGAGGGCGCCAAAAGTTTGAGGGACTAAAATACGTCTTTAACTCTAGGTAAACACTGTGCTTTTCATGACGAATATAAGAAAAATAAAAATTAATACATGAATTAATCGATATTATTTTTTGAATAATTTGACAACTGTCAGTTGAAAGCGATTCTCCCCAAGGATGAAACGCATTACATTCAACCCGCTCCTCAGGCAACTTCAAACCTACTGTCTGATTATGAGTAAATAAAAAAAGTATAAGCTAAGTAGGTACTGATTTGGTTTGCTCAGGTTTTCTAAATATTGAGAAGAGTGTTTTTTGAGGAATTTTACAAGGTGATTAAATACACAGACAAGAAATTTTAATAAACTACTGTTTCTATTTTGTTGAATGTCCATTTTTTCTCTTTTTGTTGTGACAACCCTAACCATATCGCTAGTTTATAGCCAGCCCCATTAAGCTATAAATGAATTTTACTGTATGAAATAATTGAAAATAAACAGTGATCATGAGATATGTGTGCATTTAATTGGTTTTGAATGAATATAAACATTTGTGTTAGTATGAAACGGGGAACGCTTTGAACTGATATTCGTTTAACACGTGTTTAAGCAAACGATTTCATTCTTCTTTATTGGATGTTGATTTATGAAATTGGCATTTAATCATTAATTTATTGATTCATCATCTGTCTAGCCTTTTCCCGACTATATTGGGGTCGGGTTCCAGTCTAACCGGATGCAGCTGAATAATACCAGTATTTTACATGGAGCGACTGCCTATCTGACCTCCACAACCCAGTTATTAGTGGGTAATACGATACCCCTTGATAAGACTGGTTGTCAGACTATTTGGGCCACTGACTACCTGTAACGACTGCCAAAAATGAACAAATGACAGCCGGGACCAACAGCTAAAAGTGCTTTCCGAGGCACGGCGGAAACTCAGTATGTGAGGGTGGTCACCCATCCACAGACCAACCTAGGCAAGCACCGCTTAACCTAAAGATCGGCCCGAGCGGCTGTTATTATTTAGCCACGAGCTCCTCATTAATTAATGAATTAATGAGGACATTAATTTATTGATTAATGCATGGAATTTGACAAAGTAAGAATATTTCGTAGTTTCCTCATTAATATGTATGATTAATTTACCCTATTGCATACTGGGCATTGATAGTTTAGTGGTGTGACATTCAGATTGCTTAGTCCTAAGTCACAAGCTCCTCTGTTCTTTCGGACTCATTTGCATCTGTTCCACTAGTGGTTCGGAGAAAGAAAACACCGTGAGGAAACCAAATGTGTCTGAGATACATTACAGAGATCCATAGGTGGCATAAAACTCTGATACCAGGTTAGGTCCGATGAACAACCTATTTGGTGTACAGTTTAACTCACAAATTACGTTGTACCTAATCCAAATAGTTTGTTCGATCGTACTAACCACAAGAAGGAGACCAGATTGCATATTAAATTGCATATTGTAATATTATAAAGCAGAAGAGTTTGTTTGTTTGTTTTCGTGAACGCGCTAATCTCAGGAACTACCAGCTCGAATAGAAAAAATATTTTTGCGTTCTATAGTCCATTTTTCGAGGAAGGCTATAGGCTATATAACATCACACTATGACCAATAGGAGCGGAGCAGCAATAAGAAATGTTGCAAGCGGGAAATTAACGCGAACGAAGTCGCGGGCAGAAGCTAGTAATAATATAATCGTTATCAAACAAGCTCTTCTACTGCTTCTCTACTGCTTGTTTATTTCGTAAGCTTGAAACGTTTCAAACTCATCTAAAACACCAATCACTCATTTTATATTATTTATGTATTTAGTACAGCATAAACCATTCATACTAAATTAAATAATCTTCAATTTGTTTTCTCACAGAACCACAATATTCTAACATTATCGTCTTCCATTCATCTAACTTGACATTAATCTTAACCTATTGATCTTAACTTTCCATTTAACTGACAAAATGCTTGCACTGACTGGACAGTTCCACTCAAATCTGTATGGTTCTTTCTTCAAAAGACCATCTCAGACACTAATCTGCATAGTTCTCATGTGAGTTGAACTAGATTGTCTGGACTTTAAAAGAGGTCATAACCTTTGAGTTTGTTTCGGCTGTTTCTTCTCAGAGCAGTCAGGTACGAAACACCGGCCCCACCTAGTTTAAAAAATAAGGACGTGTAAAAGTGTTTGTAAAAACCTATTTGCAAAATAAATATCATTTATCATCAGCAAACAAGCCCAATCCGTGGGGCCCGCAAGGGCCGAAGCCTGCCGGGGCTGCGGGACTGTTCGAAAGAGATACCACACCCCGGAACGTAAAGGGCGAGGAAGGAACATAGATGGTTTTTAGTCAGTAAAAGTCTGACACTCCCTCCCGCTCCGCCTAGAATGGGAGGGGTCATTTGATGATGTCCCATCCAAAAAAAAAAGGTTTGGTCTCCACGAGCGCGTTGAGCATCGTAAGTATGTGCGGTATAGGGAAAGTAGATCGTGCTACAGTGCGACTAAATGGAACATTAAACAATTTATGTTTTCTACAGCGAATGTACACGAACCACTTTCGCTACTCTCCAATTTTCCACTTTTATACATTCACGAGTACGAATATTACTGACTAAACCCGATTTGCATTACATGGCTAAAATACGTATAGGGGCAAGTGGCTCATCAATTAAAGTCCTAGACTGTAATTATTTGTAACAAATAATTGACCCAGCTCCGCAAGTATATAGCACCATTTATCTTAATTCCCCACTACATAAAGATCTGAAACCCCAAAGAAACGTTCTAATAATATCCTAACCTTTTGACTTACAGCGACTCGTGTAAAAACCCGCTGAGGCTCGGTACCGCGTGTTAGATCACTAAATCTTCGTTAAGCGGGGGACGACAGATGGTACGAACCCGAGTAAACCGCACACTAATATTATATATGTGGACGACGCTTATATTGAATTAAAGTACGTGACAGTTTTAATAAAACTTCAACTTTACTTATCTCGTATGTTTTTGCAAGGAGCAGTGTACTGAGTATGAGTGGGAAGTTCGTTGAACTGAAATGGATGTGATTTTGCTCGCATTGCTCGTTGCAAAATGGGCGCACTGTGTTAGGCTATGACTGGGCGAAACATGACTACATGATACTGTTAGGGTGCAGCAAGTATGCCCTTACATTTATATTGGAAACTACAAAATATCCATGAATTTTATTATAAGCCAGATTTAGACCAAACCAGTAACGCTGGTCCGTGTTGTTTAGATGAGGCCAATGGATTTGTTTCATTCTTGGATTATTCTCGTGGTGTGCATACGTATTATGCGCCAGCGACTGGCGCGATGCGTCTACACGCGTCTTCACGCTGGCGCGGGGGTTGCAGGGCACGCAAGCTGAGGTAACTGGCTTGAATAATAGGCCGCCGCGCTATTCCGGCCAGTGCTGGCAGCCAGCACTGAATTGTTTATACGAGGCCGAGGCTGGCCTGTCAGCCAACACTGGCTTCGTCTAAACCTTGCTTTACTTAAACTTTATTTCTTTACGGTGAAACAAAACATCATGAGGAAACCGATGATGAGGATGTTCTAGAACCAAAAAATTCGAAGACATGTGACATCTACTAATCAGTACTGGACCCGTACGGTGCATTATAGCCCATTCCCTCTCTCTAGAGAAGAGACTGTGTTCCAGCAGTGGTGGGCTGATTATAATGATGATGTTTAAACTTTTACTAACAATGAATAGCCGTAAATACTGCATTTACAAAAAATCAAGTTGCTAGAACTGGAAGATAACTATGTTTATTAGTTGTCGCGTTACCGACCTGTTTTTTTATTGTACTGTAATTGGTACTAACACTAGATAATAAGTTATTTTATATTATGTTACTAACACTCTATGGATCTTTTTGTGTCCGAATTAAAATAAATAATAATTACCAAACCAGCTTTAAAGGGTGTAAAACACCTCTTCACGAATCCGAAAGGCACTTGCTCTCCCCATCATTGCGATATTTTTTTTGTTCTACACCACACCTGGGAACCTTCTAGTTACGGAGATATGGGGGGTCAAAGTTACAACTTTTTGATAAGTTTTTTTTTTAATACAAGTTTTTCTTGGAAGATTTTAACTTTTAACACCTCCACGACCCCGTGCTATCCAATACATCCATCAGGACAATGTTTTAAGTGCGTTTCATTGAGTTCGACCACGAAACATGATTTATAACCTCAAAAAAAAAGTTATTTCCCAGCAATAAATTTTGCGTAAAGTTACTTAGTTTGATATATAGAATGCTTGGATAACGGCTTTGTGATGAGGTGGTTTACACCCTGTATACTAGCTTAGCCAGACTACGCAAGACATCGTCAAATATAATTTATGAATGAATATAATAATTGTTTATTAAGGATTACTAATACAATCCTCAGGCTAATCTTGTTAGTCTAGACAGCTAGGCTTATGTGAAAATAATATTATTCCTAAACACTTTGCACAAAGTGTATAATAATAGATTTAAATTTCATTTGTAATCTTCGACGAATAAAACGATGTTGTAAACTTTGTACCAGGATCAAAGCACTAATTGAAACCACTCTTGGCGTGATTGTGGCGAGTTCTAACCTTGTTCGAATGCAGAGCATACTATACAATGTACATTTACAATTATAGACAAGACAGATAATTAAAAATATTCCTTATTGTTACTACACATAAGGACGTACACTGATTTTATTGGTCAAATCTATACTAATATCATAAAGCAGAAGAGATTGTTTGTTTGTTTGGTTGAACGCGCTAATCTCAGGAACTACTGGTTCAAATTGAAAAATTCTTCTTGTGTTGGATAGTCCATTTATCGAGGAAGGCTATAGGTTATAAATAAAACATCACACTACGACCATTAGAAGCGGAGCAGAAATGAAAAATGTTGCAAAAACGGGGATATTTTTTATGGTTTAAGAACTTTATTTTTCTCATAAAGAATTTACAATAATTCACTTACTGAGAAAACATGTTTAAATACAAGAATAAAATGTGTAAGCGTATACATAGTAATAGACGTTTAAAACACTTGGGTACAAAAATAAGATACATTTGCAAAAACGAAAAATAAGCGGGTAAGCGATCATAATATACAATGATCTCAAAAGTGATAATAACTAGATGTGGCATCTATGGCAAAGTAAGTAATTGTATGTATATTTACTTAAATAAATAGGTAAATGAAATTAAATGAAATGTTATTCGGTGACGTGACGTTTTAATAGTTTTTTAAAACTAGACATACTCATTATGGGATATTTTTTCCTTTCGTTTTTCTCTCTTATGTGACGCAGACGAAGTTGCGTGGGTCAGCTAGTTCGTCATAAAGCTCAGGTGCGTAGCTCACAACCCTGAAGCGTTTATTACCAGATTTATGAGCGCGGGCGAAGTTAGGAGACTGAAAGGCAGTTTTTAGTTTCTGGCTACTCTGGGAAATAGCCGTGGGTTATGTATGTTACAAGTGCAAATCTGTAAAGAGAAATACGAGCACATACGATTTATAATATTTCAACCATCTAAGAATACTATAAAAAGGTGTTTCCTTGTAAGTTTAGATGTAGGGAGTTATCTTCGGAACTACTATCTCTCTGATTTAGATTCGAAGCTACTCGTACTCGTTATGCCCGACTCTTTTAGGCTACATTTAACATGTTGCATAACATAATTATATTAACAAGAATATTTGTCATAAGTTTTTCGGTTAAATCCAACATCCAGTTATTTAAACCAGAACTTAATCTTGATAGTTTAAAGGAGCTATAACTGCATAGTTTATAGACTACGTTCACTCTACTCTATTACGACTACATAGTTTCTACAGAGAAGAGCAATAGGACCATCTGCTTCATCAAGATAATGAAACATTTTTGGTAACATTGTTTTCCTGACAAAGTATGAGAAGTAATAGTAACAAGTTCTCCGAAGTATTGTCGCCATTCTTACCAGATTAATATAATAAAAGCGAGGGTTACTATATTCATTGTTTATTTGTGTGTCTATCTGGATCCTGTCTGCTCTGCTACACAGGGCGATCAGAATTAAAAAACAGGCTTCGACATACTAACAGACAGGCATACCGACTGAATCCACATAAATATATAGTTCTCACCGAGAGGGGCCGCGAAGCAACGCGGCACGACTGTACTGGAAGAGGTCAGTGATTTCGTGATACGCCTCGTGCCGCAGCGAGATGCATCGCAATGAAATGTATATCTTTTCGAGTAGTAAATAAAGTTACATTTTGAATCGCTCTAATAATGTGCGTGCAAAGTCGCGCCGCTTCTCGGTGTGAATTGACCATTATAAAATGCTACAATATCTAAGGAGGCTCGTCGTGCAGTCGATAGAAAGGCCATGGACAAGGATTGCGAAAATATCGACAGCTGTTGTGGATTACCTCTGCGACCACGACTACTTTGCCAAAAGAGTGAACGACTAAGAAGAGACTGTTCTCTTCTTAGTCGTTCACTCTTTTGGCAAAGTAGTCACAGAGAGTCTCAATGTGATTTGACCCTAAGGGTTTCGTCTTTGCCATTTGGCAAAAATGCCATAGGGATAGACCATAAACAAGGTTAGGAAATAAGGTATGCATGAGATAATTTCCAAATTCTAGGCAGGCGAATCTGCGAGTAAAAGCTAGTTCTTCATATATTTTTATTAAAACTTCACTAGTTTAGGACTCCGATGTGTCCACGTCCCAGTTCAAATCGAATCTTTAGCTCGAAAAATCTTTTTCAGGAGAAACTTTCCGAGCTAAAAGCTCTTTGGACAATACAAGTATTTCGCTTTTATCCGGTCGACGTGAGTTTGGTGTGTATCTTTTAAAGTAGCCTCTTTTTGACTTGACTGATTTTGTTTTTTATTGTGCTGGCGGATATGCGTCAAGAATAAGATCTAATAGTTTTACTATTTTTTTGTTCTAATTGATTTTGGGTGCCATAAAGAGATTACTGACTACTCGACTCTAGCAACGTGGGTTTACTAACATTTAAACTCACATACTGCTCCTGCAAATCGCTCAGCCAGTGTGACAACCGTTATTATTATCATAATAACTACTGTCCTTTTAATTCTGATGTTGAAGTAAAGTATTTTTAATACCGTTGTTATAAGGTTTATGTCGTTGTTGTGTATACTCAATCTTTGGTTGCCATAGGATTTTGTAATATCCTTGTCTCCCAAAATTCTAACTTTAAAAAAGTAAACAAAGATCTCTGTGAACTATAAATACAGTTGTCTTCTGAAGATAATCTCATTATCTATCTACGAATATACCGTCGTTAATTGGGTCTTAAAAGAATCTTAAAGGCCTCAGCCAAGTTTGTTTGAGCTTCATAATGGCTTCGCTTCTAAAAATACGAGTAAATATGGGTAAATAATCTCCATTTTTGATCTTTCCTTTGTGTGCTGTGGAGATCAAAATCGAACTTGTGAGAGGGTAAAAAGGGGTAAAGCGTAAAGTCAACAAGGGTGGTGAACCCAGATGTCGTAAGCACAATTTAGTCGGCTTCTGTGTCCACATAATAAGAGGAAAATAAACGGAAGTCTCTTGAAACTTTAACCGGTATTACACCCTACAATTCATATGAGTAATTATGAAAGTACGGGCCTCCCCTGCACACATTTTGTCTACAATAAAATTGCAAACAACAAAGCAACGTGCAGTCTCGCATGAAATAATTAAGGGTTTTCATATAGACATAGGATTTTTATGGCGACGGTTTAATTTATTTCACGTCCCACTGACACCATTCTTTTTATATTGTCCGTCGCAACAAAAGGCCTCTATATCATATCTTTACAATGAACAAATGTAACTTTTTCACTTTAGACGAAAATATTACAGACAATTTTTCATGGACCTTAAAAAGGATAATAATTGTATTATATTGTCTCCAACTTCGACTAGATTAATTGCTGTATTTTATGACAGGGCATGATTCTGGGGTCACTGTTTATATTTTATTTATTTTTTACAAATAATATTTATTTTTCGTTTTTATTGGGACAAGACCACATTATTCCCAAACCCTGTAACTCCTGAAAGCCAGAATCAACAGTGGCGACCACCAGAAAAGCGACGAGACAATGAAGCTCGACGAAGTCCCAGAGAATGAATTTAACTGTCTTGGATCCCGCAACGAAATTAATCAGAAAGTATAGCGAAGAAGTAGGAAAAAATGAAAGGGTATCTGAAATGCCTGTTAAATCGTCTGAAAGTTCTTTTCCTAAATAAAAGGGGCTCGCTTTTCCACTCGACTTAACTTTGATTATAGCCTGTCATAATACAAAAAATCAATTTCGTTATTGCCTTCGTAATCCATTTTGTTTGCGCATTTGAATGTGTAAAGGAATTGTTGGAAATCTTTTGTAAGTATTTCGACAACGGGTGATTGTTTTCTTTTTATAAAAATGACAAAAATATACTGAAAACAGCCTCGTTGGTCTAGTGGTCACAAAAGAGACTGGTGATCATGAGGTCCTGGGTACGAATCCCGGGTGGGGCAAAGTGCTATTGTTACAATTTTCTCAGTAGCAGTCACGGAGTCTGGTTTTGTGCGCAGTTGATGGCAATAAGCTCGCTCCCATGGACCCCAAACATCATAGGTAAAATATGGGTGTACTATAACTGACACCGTTGCCTAACCCATTGCAGGCAGCTTCTTACTGTTATAGTTGTTTATTTTAGACACTTTGTCCATATAATAGGTATTTTGCCAATGTCCATATGATAGGCACTCTGTCCATTTTATAGGCACTTTGTCCATATAATAGGCACTTTGACTATAATTTACGACTCGAATGGCATAGTGGTAGTGACGCTGCCTTACGTTCTTAGGGTCCTGGGTTCGAATCCCGGTAGGAACAAATGTTTGTGTGATGAGCATGGACATTTGTTTCCGAGTCATGGATGTTTATATGTATAATAAGTATGTATTTACAAACAAAAAAGTATATATGTAGTATATCAACTATCTAGTGACCACGACACAAGCTTTGCTTAGTGTGGCGCTAGGTGGCGCTGTGTGTTAATGTCCTGCGATATTTATTTATTATTATTTAATTATAATAGGAACAAATAAAATAGGGTAGACGACAAAAAAAAACAATCAGTCCTTCAGTTAGATTATCAAAACATATTGACCCGTATTTTTTTCTTTTGTTACGTAAACCAAAAATTATTGACGAAGATACGACGCTTTTAAAATTCTCAATACGTCACGTTTTGGCATTTTGAAGTCATGACAAAGATAAAATGCATCAAAACTCGGGAGTGGGGCTCTTGAGTTTTGATGCGTTTTATCTTTGTCAATATTCGTTGATTTACAAAAACAAAAAATACGTGTCCATTATTTTCTAATTCTCTAACTGGCGGACTTAATTTTTCTTTTTTTTTATATTGTCGGCATGCCTATTAATACTGTCTAAATAAATACAACGACAGCCATGTGACTATATTAACATCACAACTTGTAAAGTTCACCACACCGTAACACCGTGTGGCACATAGTGTCATAACTTATTCAAAAACTATTAAAACAACGAAATCTATTTAAAGTCTTGAACAATACAAGTACGAGGTACAAGTAGGTATATTCGTAGTTGTTTCCTCGTGTTTCACTTTTTGAAAGTTAGCCCTGTCTCACGAGGTTTAACGAGCTAACTTTCTGAATAATTCTACTTCCCTCCAAGAGTTCAGCTGAAAGGAATAGTGGGACTTGTATAACTATTTATTGAGACTAACATACTAGCCGCTGATGTCGTAGAAATTAGTTTTATGTTAAGAGCCCTCTTACAGTCCACTAGCGCCGCCAATCGAAAAAATGTCATAACTCGTAAATAGAATCAAAAATACAAAATGTGGTCTATTATTACTGTAGAAAAGGCAATAACGTAATTTTATAACACATTGTCACCACTTGAAATATAGCTGTTTAGCTAAATCGTGCATTCAAAACATAAACGGCCGTTTTTATTACAAATGCACGATTTAGCTAAACAGCTATATTTCAAGTGGTGACAATGTATTATAAAATTACGTTATTGCCTTTTCTACAGTAATAATAGACCACATTTTGTATTTTTGATTCTATTTACGAGTTATGACATTTTTTCGATTGGCGGCGCTAGTGGACTGTAAGAGGGCTCTTAATGGCTTCCAATACTGGTAAACTGGCTTACGGGTTGTAGGCTGTGGGTTCAAACCCAAACACATTGCTTACTTTGTGTTATTTATTTTATCATGACCACTGCTTTTTTTTTGTTTCTGGAATGGGAAATCATCAAATGACTTCTCCCACTCTGGGCGGAGCGGGAAGCAGTGTCTGACTTTTACTGACTGAAACCCATCCATGATCCTTCCTCGCCCCTTATGTTCCGGGGCCGCGGTATCTCTTTCGAACAGGCCCGCAACCCATCATTACCACTGCTCTCAAATCGAAAAACATTGTAAGGGTATTGACCTTTCCTACTAACAAAAATGCATCAAGTCCAGTGTTTGAATAGCAGGTCGGGAAAACGATTTTTTTTTGGGCTGTGGGACTGTTGGAAAGAGATACCTCGGCCCCGGAACGTAAAGGGTGAGGAAGGAACATGGATGGGTTTAAGTCAGTAAAAGTCTGACAATCCCTCCGGCTCTGCCCAGAGAGGGAGGGGTTATTTGATGATTTCCCATCCGAAAAAAAAGGGGAAAAGCGTTTTTGAGTTTTTCACCAATCAGGAATTTATCGGTAGCAGCCACAAATACTAAATTTGTACCCAGTTGATACCAATAAGCTCGTCCTGTAACATCAAACTTAAATAGGTATATGACTGGTGAAATGTGGGTGTACTATAAAGGACGTCTCTGACTAACACTTTGGGGATTCCAACTTCCTCCGAAAAATGATTCTCAAAAGCGTAATCATTATAGGCTAATTAAGGTTATGGCTTTTTACTGCGGTTTCCATTAAAACATAAAAAAAACAAAAACTGTTTGCGACTGCCGCATAACTTGTTTAGTGTTTTGCATCAACGAACAGAGCAGAAATACTGTTATTCTCACGCCTCCGCACAAACCAATAGTCAACATCGTACTTTCTGAATTAACTAGCTGACCGACGCAACTTCGTCTGCGTCACTTGAGAGAAAGAGCTCACAACATTTCCCCCGTTTTTGCAACATTTCTTATTGCTGCTCCGCTCCTATTGGTCATAGCGTGATGTTATATAGCCTATAGCCTTCCTCGATAAATGGACTATCCAACACAATTTTTTTTTTCAATTCGAGCCGGTAGTTCCTGAGATTAGCGCGTTCAACCAAACAAACAAACAAACAAACTCTTCTGCTTTATAATATTATATAAGTATAGATTATTAAGTCATTCATTGATACGACGAACAAAAGTATGCATTTATTAATATTGAAACGAAATGTATGCAGTAATAGCCTAGTGATCTGCCCAGTTGAAGATTTCAAGTTCGTACCTAAGCCATGTACCTCTGATTTTTCGGTTTTATGTACGTATTGTATATTTATTACTTCCTTCGGTGAAGGAAAACATCGTGGGGAAACCAGCCTCCCTGAGAGATATAAGGCCTATGAGTGGCCTAAAAACTTTGACACCTGGGCCTCGATTCTTCTATTACGATAGTGTCAGAATAGGCGATCATTGAAGTCACAATGATCAAGTTCATTCAAGTTTTGACAGGTTTGGTAATCTACTCATATAATGGCGTCATTATGACTTCTCAATGAACAACCAGTGAGACTCCATTGAAAGAAATGTCATAGAATATTAATCTCGTACATGAAATCTGGCATGAATAAATGTTCGCATTTAGTAGTAGATATCGAAAACTATTTGTACTAATGGTTTTATAATAATGGCAATACAAAAATGCCATTAAAACACAATTTTAATACGAGACCATCGACCATTGTGAATTTAGCAGATTACGAACTTTATGCAAAATGACAATGGGATGGGAATGGAATCGTGTTGGAGTGACGAATTTATTAAAATAGCAGAATTAGGCCCCAGGTTAGAAACTAACTACACGAATCACAACGAAAATTGTATTTCATAAGTTTGCATAAAATAGCGCTCTGCATGTTTACGCTTGAATGGCTGTCGTCCATTGCTTTGGATGTATTTATAATAAAATGAATAGGTGTCCAAACGACAGTTCTAGTCAATGCAGCATATCCAATTCAAAAATGCTGCAAGTTGTGACCAATGTAAGAACAATAGAAAAGCGAGTTTCATATTTTATATTACTTTTGAACATCGATTTTGGCTACCACATTGAATTAAACATTTTTAGATGAAAAATGTTTCGGATACAGCAATAATATAACAATATACAACATATAAAATATTCAAATAACGTAAAACACAAACCGGTTCCTAATCATGTCACCGTGGTACCGTCAATCAGATATCCACGATAACTATAACTGCACTTTATTTCGTGGCAGTAAGGGTAATATTCACAGATCAGTGCAGATCTTTAAAGTGGGGTTGACCGCACCTAGACATGGAAGTAGGTAGTAGGTCGCCCCTTCCGATCCTTTTCCTCAATGCGAAACAGATTAGTATTCCTTGTCCATCCAAAAAAGACGTTTATGCCCCACCAATGTTATCCAAATGTAAAAAAACCGTGTTCGCTATGTAAGTGGGTTCCCTAAGTTGTTTTTGTACTGATCTGAATAATTTTGAGCAAGCACTTTGAGTAAGCTGATTTTATAGGACGAGGTGACTTTTGCACCAGGAAATAATATAAAAGAAACATATTTTATGGAGGAGTTCGTGACTAAATAAAAACTGCTGATCGGATCAACGTTCAGGTTGGTTTTTGGATGGGTGACTACTGATAACATACCGAGTTTTCTCCGTTGCTCGGAAAGTAAGCTGTTGGTCCCAGTTGTCATGTTGTGTTGTTGTTATTGTGTTGTTGTTGACAGTCGTTACAGGAAGTCACTGCCCCGAAAGTCTGACAACCAATCTTACCAAGGGGTATCGTATTAACCAGTCAGATAGGCAGTGGCTCCATTTAAATTCCGGAATTTAAATGATATTAAGCTGCATCTGGTTAAACTGGGAGCCAACCCCAATACAGTTTGTTGATGTTGTTTGTTTGGGAAAAGGTGAGAGAGATAAATAAATAAATAAATAAATAAATAAATATCGCTGGACATCAACACACAGCGCCACCTAGTGCCACACTAAGCAAAGCTTGTGTCGTGGACACTAGATAGTTGATATACTACATTTATACTTTTTTGTTTGTAAATATATACTTATACATATAAACATCCACGACTCGGAAACAAATGTCCATGCTCATCACACAAACATTTGCTCCTACCGGGATTCGAACCCGGGACCCTAAGAACGTGAGGCAGCCTCACTACCACTGCGCCATTCGGGTCGTCAGATGATTTCAAAGACGCTCTGGTTAACCTTGCACTATATACAAGAATGTTGTACATAAAAATTTATGTACAACAGAGTTTTAAATATAAAAAACACTCGAGGTAGAAATAAAAAGTACTGACTAAAAACTCCACGTGTACAAACGATGTTACAAAACAGTTCCAGTAACTTCTCTCCAACCTTAAGGTACAATAAAGATACGAGTACCACAATCATAAAACCAAACTGCAAAAACGAGCCAAGAAAAGAACACCCACAGTCTGAAAATACTTTCATTTCTAGAAATAACGAGACGATGCATTAAGTCGTTAGAGTTGTTCAATGTCGTCTTCGGTCGCGTGCGACAACTCGGGGGCACAACAGGCGACACCTCTATTGTCACCCCACCAAGAAAGGAAGGCACTTTGTCATACCACCCTTTGTTACTGAACTAATGTTTCTTAATGCGGCCGGTGTACCTAAGAGCACGGAAATGGGCGGCATCGTTTGTGATTTTGTGCTTTTTCTTTTTATTTAAAGCGAGTTTTTAAACGAGCGCGGAGGTGCAAACGTGGAGCAATGAAATTCATGAATACGTAATATTTTGAAGGATACAGATTACTTTTCGCGTCTTATTTTGAGGTGTTTTGAAAAGAAAGTTAGTGTGAGTATTAACTATGTAGTATTTAAAGACGGTGAAAAATTCCCCATATTTGTAAAAAAAAAATACATATTATGCTGTTCCCTACTTTTTGCCAATTTACCCAAACATCTATGGAACAGCTGTTTTTTTTTCAATCATGGTATATTCGGTAGAGTTCAATTACCCTTTTTGAGTTAAACATTACATAGATACAGCTTTTACACTCACCGTTCAAATTACAATCTCTTATAAAAATATAAATCACACTTCCAATACTTCAACTTTCCAATACACAAAAGAAAAACTTTTCGTGCCAGAATTTTCCAGATCTTTGTTAAGAAAATTCTGATGGCCAATAATACGTAAAACCGCGTATTTAATGTACGATAAAATGATTACTTGATATTTGACAGAGGTTACGGTAATCAATCACAAAAGCTATAAGTCATGGTTCTATTGAAAAGAGAGGAAATAAAATGGAAGTTTTATGTATTTTCTCAGTACCTGGTATTTTATAATGGCAGGTGTAGCAGGTAAAATAAGTGCAAAAATAACATAACATCACGCCGGTAAACTCTGAAGGTTTAAGCATAGGCGTACTTTATAATGTAATAAAGGGCGACCCTATTGCCAGCAACCGGGCACAAATTCAGACTCCGTGGCTGCTATTGAGAAAAGCCCAATAGAAAAATTCAACAACAATTTTCCCGACACTGGACATTTAGTTCGTTTAGTACAGAATACATTTTTATGTTGTTGAGATTCATCATCATCTGCCTAGCCTTTTCCCAACTATGTTGGGGTCGAATACCAGTATTTTACATGGAGCGACTGCCTATCTGACCTCCATAACCCAGTTAATACTGGGAAATACGATACCACTTGGTAAGACTGGTGTCAGACTTTTGGGGCCACCGACTACCTGTAACGTCTGTCAAAGAGGGACAAATAACAGCCGGGACCATTGGCTTTACGTGCTTTCCGAGGCATGGAGGAAACTCGGTATGTAAGGGTGGTCAGCCATCCACAGATCAACCTAGGCAAGCATGACTTAACCTAAAGATCCGAGCGGCTGTTATTATTAGACTACGAGATCCTCATGTTGTTGAGATTATAATGCCTTTATAATGGCAATGAAGTTATATCCAGGCAATCACTTTTAACTGTGTTCTTTATAATTTGGATTACTTTGGTTAGACGTACTGAACGCTGTTTTAAAATTTGTCCACCTAATAGGACTTTATAGTTAAACTAAAACCTCGAGAACCACCGTATTCATTGGTGAAAATCGGTGTAGTAGTTTTGAGTTTATCGCGAACAGAGAGACAGACGCGGTGGATTTTTTTTTAATACAAGTTTTTTTGCATGATTTTTACTTTAAACTAGCTTCTGCCAGCGGCTTCGCCCGCGTGAAGTTTGATTATTGTCCCATGGGATCTTACTACCGGAATAAAATGTATCCTATGTTTTATGTGGGTCATAGCGTGATGATATAAACGTAAGAGTAAACAAATATAATAATAACAAATCTCCGAACTGCTAAGCTATCGGGAGTTACACGTGTTATTGTGAGTCAACTATAAAAGATAGACATATGCTGTCTTGGGATATTTTTTATATAATTTTATGTGGAATATTTCCGTTATACATGATTTCTATGTAGCTTTAACCATTAAGGCTGCACACGCGACGGAAGCTAAAAAAACCAAGTAACTTCTCCCGTTTTCCCAACATTTCCTTTCACTGCTCTGCTCCTATTAATGGTAGCGTGATGAAAAGTATACTATTACCTGCTCAGGAGTATGTAGAATAATTGTACCAAGTTTCGTTAAAATCCGTCGAGTAGTTTTTTTTTCTATAAATAACATACAGACAGACAGACAGACAGACAGACAGACAGAAAGAGAGACAGACAGACAAAAATTTTACTGATTGCATTTTTGGCATCAGTATCGATCACTAATCACCCCCCGATAGTTATTTTGTAAATATATTTCATGTACAGAATTGACCTCTCTACAGATTTATTATAAGTATAGAAGATAACTCCACGAACCCCGTACTATTCAATCCATCCATCAGCACAATGTTTTGAGTGGTTATACCACAAAACGTGATATCTGACCCCAAAAAGAAAGTCGTTTCCCAGCAATAATTTTTGCGTTAAGTTACTTAGTTTGATGTGCAGGATACTTGGTTGACGGCTTCGTGATGAGGTGGTTTACACCCTGTAGATAGACCTAGATAACGCAAGAATCACGATCTGTATGAAAATCAAGCGTGCCATTTTTTGACTACCTATTGTAACGTCACAAGCACTATTTAGGTCCATGTTCACCAAGAAGATGACAGTCTAGTTATCTAAAACAGCTGTTTAAAACGCATTTTTGTATGGGAACATGTCACAGTGACAGCTGTATTAAGATAATCAGACGATTATCTTGTCGGTGAACATGGACCTTAGTGATGGAAAAATCAAATCGATTCAAAGACGCCGCCGTCGACGTGCTAGTTCAAAACTGACGTCCGACTAGCGCTATACACCGATGCAAACTGAGCGCAAAAGTGGCCACTTACGATCTTTTATCGTATTTTTTATCGTAAACTAGGTACGCGAAGTACCTAGTTGTGTCGAGAATATCAAGCCGCGCGGACGCCGCCGGGCGACCGCGGGCGGGGAGCTGAGGCCGCGGAGGGGTCACTCGATCTGCGAGCGCGCACCGGCCGGCCCGGCACTGCATCATCGTCCACCGAGCGACTTATTACTTCTTTTTTTCTCGC
Organism: Xestia c-nigrum; assembly: GCA_916618015.1. NCBI lineage: Eukaryota > Metazoa > Arthropoda > Insecta > Lepidoptera > Noctuidae > Xestia > Xestia c-nigrum. Next base: position 18,457,484 of record OU745247.1, on the reverse strand, counting down.
CTATTTCAAATTAATTTACCGTTTTCTTTTCCTCTGTAAAATCATAATATTATACAGTCCACTATACATCAAGATACCGCGTTTTAGTCCTCTCAACACCCTGAGGATATCACCCATTCCTCTTTTAGTTGCTCTTGAGTTATCTAGGTCTATCTATATCTGTGTTTGAAACGGACTGACTGTGGCAGTGGTATGGTTGTCACAACTTGGTCGCTTACCTTTTTCATTGCGGGCGGAGCACTATTTTCTAGAAAATTATACTCATGTTTTTCTTGCTGAGTAGCTTCGGTTTGCTTGCACTACGTGGAAATTGGAAAGACTTGATTTTTTCTAGGAATAAAAATACTTTTTTTTTATGAAAACTTGGACTTTTGTACAAAACTAGACTAGAAATGCATCGTTGGTTTAGTAGTTGCAAGCGCTACTGCTGAACTTAGTCCTGGGTTCGATTCCCAGGTCCGGTCGGGCAAAGTGTTTTTCCATTAGACATTTCTCAGAAGCCTGGATTTGGGCCCGGTTGATGGCAATAGGCTCGCCCCCTATTACATGGGACTTGAAACATAACTGGTAAAATGAACTATTAGGTACATCTCTGCCTAACTCTTTAGGGATCACAGGCATGATGTAATATGGTGTGTGTAGACTAGAGTTGAAGTCCAGCTTGAAACATATCCTGCCGAGGCTGCGGGCCTGTTCGAAAGAGATACCGTGACCCCGGAACATAAAGGCCGAGGAAGGAACATGGATGGGTTTTAGTCAGTAACAGTCTGCTCCCTTTATTTTTATTACTGACTAAAACCCATCCACGTTCCTTCCTTGCCCTTTATGTTCCGGGGCCGCGGTCTCTCTTTCGAACAGGCCCGCAACCCCGAACAGTCTGCTCCCTGCCGCTCCGCTTAGAGTGGGAGGAGTCATTTGATGATTTCCCATCCGAAAAATAAACTTGAAACATTTAGAATTTATATAACAGCATTTTTAATAATTATTCTTTATTACAACTTTATCAGCTATTATGTAGTTATCTTGTTCTACTAGTTTATTGTTTTTCCCTGAATCACCAACAAAAACTCTTACCGGAACAGCACCAAAAATGGCCTTACACAACAATATAATAAACTCAGCCATTCACACAAAACGAGAACCAAGAACTACTCAGTGTTCTTAGTGAAGTTAATTGTGTTTCAAGTAACTAAATCCAAGTTAATGAGACAACTTGCAGTAAGTAAACTGGCCCAAACAGAAGCAAATACTTTGGGAGTATTAAGCGCCCGTAATGTTCGCGTATTGGACGCAAAATCTCGGCTTATGCTACGTTCCTTTGTATGTACGGGATTCGTTTGAATTGGACCATGTACACTTAGGCCTCTTGTCCACGTCACGGTAGTTCAACCGTACGGCGTGTTAGTCGTACAGTTGAAAAAACGTGAGAACTTCTACATGAGACGGCAAAACAACCGGGCGAGATATCGGACAAGTACGGTTCAGTAGCGTTTTATCTGGAGCTGTGCAGGACGTGCGTCATGAATTTTCATACGAAAAAGAAGATTATCGTTGCTTTGCTTAGTGTGGCACTAGGTGGCGCTGTGTGTTAATGTCCAGCGATATTTATTTGTTTATTTATTTATTAGATATATAGGAAACTGAAGAAAGTAAAAAAAGGGAAAGACGGTTTTGAATACATTCGATTTTAGAAAAAAACATCGATGGTCTTATCCCATATTATAGGCCTTTCCTGAATCAATGTAATTAATAATTCTTGATTTACGCTCATTTTACAACAAAATCGGGAATCAGCGTACCTATGTAAGCCGTCACGAATCCGTGCATAGGTCCGGCGCCGTCGACACACTCCCATAGACTGCCATACAACACTGTTGAAAATCACGCCGTGCGTAGACGCGGCGTGCTGAGGGGTAGAGACGGTCACACGGCGGCGGCGCCGCCGTGCACGTCTACAAGCTACCATAGTGATCCATAAAACACTGACGACCGTGCCTACATACGGTGAATTAACCGTAGAATATCACGGCGAAAAACCGTGTGTGTACAAGAGGCCTTATACACACAAATGTACACGTGTTTCGGACGATATTCGTAATATTCGACCGGTCATTATACTCATCATTATGAACAACTTTTGTGTCATCATCATCTTCCTGCCCTTGTCCCATTTTATTTGGGGTCGGCGCAACACGTTTTCCTTCATTTCCTCTAATATATTCATTTCTTACTTTATCCATTCTTGTCACTCCACACATCCACCTCAACATTCTCATCTCCGCTACATGCAATCGTTTTTCATCCATCTTCTTCACAGCCCAGCATTCTGATCCATACAATACGACAGGTCTAATCACGGACTTGTAGATTTTCGCCTTTAACTTGAGGGGCATCCGTGGGTCGCAAGTTGTTCCAGTGACCTGTCGCCATTTCATCCATCCTGAGTTGATCCGGTACGTTACGTCCCGGTCTACTTCGCCTGTTTGTGTATCTGAGTTTATATATTTGTAAACACATCCACGGTACAGGAAAAAAGCCTAGAGAGCGAGTTTTAAAAAAGTACACGTGTACGTAATAAAGTAACGAATTGCCCTCGTCAAGAAATGGAACTTATTATTTAAAACATGTAATTCTGTTTACGTATTTCATCTCAAATATTTAAGTAAATACCTATTTACTTTAATTTGTTTGATGTTAACGAATACTTACACGTGCGTATCTTTAACATCTAGTCTCAACAAATAAGATCTTTGAAAACAAGTTTACACTAATGACTGCCAAATTAAAGAAAAAACTTAATTCGTCAAATTATCTATACTCATAGTTACTAGTTACTATGACATCATTATTTCAGCCAAAAGACGTTCACTGCTGGACGTAGGCCTCCCCCTACTGTCGCCACATTGACCGGTCCCTTGCGACTCGCATCCAATGGATTCCCTCAACCTTCACCAAGTCATCGCTCCACCTAGTGAGAGGTCTTCCTACGCATCGCCTTCCGGTTCGTGGTCGCCACTCCAGAAGTTTTTGGCCTCATTGGACATCCGTTCTGCGAGCAATGTGCCTGCCCACTGCATCTTAAGTTTGGCAATTTTTCGGGCTACGTCGGTTATCTTGATTTTCTTGCAGATGTCTTCATTTCTGATTCGATCACGCAAGGAACTCCGAGCATAGGACATCCTGACTGCCTCCTAGCGAGGGATTAGTCCCTTCTTTCGGACAGAGTTTGGACTTTGAGCACCTTTCACTATCCGTTTCGTAATAATGCTAAAGCATTATTACGAAACGGATAGTTGACAAAACAATTAAGATTATGAGTTTTTATACTGCACAGTCACGTCTAATAATATGTATACACTTTCCTAAATATTGTAGCTATTTTCTCGAGAAATAACGATTGTAACTAGGACATTGGATCTTTTTCATAAAAATATGAGTTCCAGAATTCTATGTACGTAATAAAGTTAAATTTTAATTAGTACATTAGTAGAAAGAAACACAATTTAATAAAATCTTAAGTGTTTACCTATTATTAGACGTGACTGTACTCATAACATCATAACATTACGCCTATAATCTCCGAAGGGAGCGACAGAGGAGAACTTAAAAGTACTCACATTTTGCCAGTTATGTTTAAGTTCCATATGAGCGAAGCGAGTAGGGAACAAATCCAGTCAGAAGGCGAATGACCAAGCCCCCGTTCCAACAACGTCGTGACGACAGATAATCGTGTAGTTTTAAGTATCGTGGCTTGCTTTAAAGGAGGTATTCAAATTTGGACGACACGATAACTATTGTCCATGACTTTTGACAACTATAAACCAACGATAAATTAATCGTCACGACATTAGACCGGGGCCTGAAGATCAAACTAGTCAGAAACAGTTTCAGTTAAATGACAAGCTTTTTTTTTAAGCGTATAGTGCTTTTGCTGAGCATATAATATAATAATAATATCGCTGGACATTAACGCACAGCGCCACCTAGTGCCACACTAAGCAAAGCTTGTGTCGTGGACACTAGATAGTTGATATAATACATACATACTTTTTTGTTTGTAAATACATACTTATTATACATATAAACCATCCATGACTCGGAAACAAATGTCCATGCTCATCACACAAACATTTGCCCCTACCGGGGTGCGAACTAGGACCCTAAGAACGTAAGGCAGCGTCACTACCACTACGCCATTCGGGTCGTCCAATATCTGTGTTCCTCGTTTCGATTACCAAATCACCACTTTTGACACGGAACGATATCCGGCCAAACTTGGTGTTAATATAGATCACCTCTGACTTTTGTTAATCTGGGGATTACAAACATATTAAATATGTAATATCAAACTTGAAATTTTCTGTTGATCTCGTGGTTTCGCAACAAAATCTAATAACACTTAGTTAGCAAAGTTTTCGTTATTTCACTAGGTACTTTCTAAAAGAGCGTGATGTCTGTCTACGAGTGAGAAACCTACCTAACCTGACCAGTAATGGTAAGTAGTTAGTTAGGAGCTAGTTAGGAACATAAGTCTGATTGACTCAATACAAATCCGTTGCCTTGTTCGCTCCAAATGTTTTTTTACCATTTGCAACATATTTGTGGTTTATTTCTCGATTATCCTTTGTTTTGTGTTCTTTGTTCTCTTAGATCGCATTCTGTTGTTCATTATTCCTAAGGCCCCGTACTCACTATGTCGTATGTATGTGTTCACATATAGGACGACACGATAACTGCCGTCCATGACTTATAACGTCATACCTTCAAACCAATTAAAATATAAATAACAAAATGTATGCTTTATTAATTATTTTCACCGTCAACGGCATCAACGCAGTTTAAAATTTGATTAAGTCCTGCCGTAGTAGTATTGTAACAAGCAATTGCTGATTTCAACAGTTGCCCGGAAAACCAACCTTCCATTTTTCAGACGTGCAATGAAAATATTTTTTTACGTAATTTATTTTTTGCGATCTAAAATGAATGCCAACTGGAAATATAACACAAATAATAATAAACATCACAACCACACACTCGGAAAGCACCTTAAACTGTTAACCGTTACTAATAGTCAGAATCCCGAAAATCTATTTTGCTTCGGTAAATGTTCTCCACGTCGCGATTTTGAAATAAATAATTTTATTTCTATTATATTAAACTCCTCTATACTTATAAAAATAGGAAGAACCCCCTTTCATTTTTGATTCCCAAATATTATTGAAGGATTATCTTGATTTAATAGCTTTTTATTAATAACTTGACAAAAAATTACACCGTCGTAAGGAAACCAACATGCCTGAGAGATATTTCTTGACGGCATGTAAACCCAAGACAGAAGCCCATGGGCGGTATAAAAACTCTCACTCTCAGACACCAGGTTAAGGGACCGGCGGTGCCGTTTCTATGAAACATGCATGCTCCGCGAACCTCTTAAACACTAGCCATACGAAAGAAACATATAAAGAATAAAAAAAATACGAGTTAGTTTTTTAGATATTTCTTGTATCCTTTCACTATGTTTTCCTATTTAACCCAAAAGTTCACTGGTAGAGAATGCCTTGAGGCTTTAAGTCCACCTATGTACCACTATTGTACCTATATGAAGTTAAAATAAATAAGTACCCCAAAATTCCGACATCAGTCCTACCAAGGGGTATCGTATTACCCAGTTTATTGGTTGCCCCATGTCATACTGATTTCAGCTACAATAGAAGTCGACCGCATCTTTACGGTAAAGTTAGGCAGAAGATGAAATATAAACATTTAACGCCGCAGTCATAAAACTCAAATGACTGCCATATTTTCATTCAATTCCCAGATCATCGAAACGGGTCATTCAATACAAAGGGAATTCCGAAATTAAATCTTCATTCACTTGCCTCGACGGTACAGTCGGGTCCATAAATACATGTGATGGCAACTACCGTCATTTCCATTCCTAGAGATACGGTTGTTAATGGCTATAATAAACGGATCATTTCGGATCGTGAACGTAAAGTGTGATCCGGGGTATTATCGTGTATTGTAATGTTAAGTTCTGTGTTACGACTGATCGTTTTGTTCGCAGGAATGAAGATGTTTTAGTAAGTTCTGATTGTATCTTGTTTTATTTGCCTTTATCGTCGTAAACTAGTTCTGCTAGCAGGTAATGTACCTACCCACAATATGTTTCATTACCATTTGAAATATGTACACACGTTATAAATGTTTGTTGTGGTCATGCTTCAATCCACCTTTAATATTACTACATATCCTTTTCCCAACTACAATTTTGGGGTCGGCTTCCAGTCTTACTGGATGAAGCTGAATGAGCCTAATTGACCTCCAACCAGTTAGTACTGGGTAACACGATACCCTCTAACGACTGTCAAAAATCCATATTTAATGATAGCCAGAACCAACTGTTCAAATGTGATTTCCGAGGCACGGCGTAAACTCGGAATGTAATGGGTTTCTTTATTTTTTAGGACAAGCCCACCACACTATTCCCAAACCACTGTAACTCCTGAAAGCCAGAATCAACAGTTGCAGTGGCGACCACCAGAAAAGCGCCGAGACAATGAAGCTCGACGAAGTCTCAGTGAATTTAACTGTCTTGGATCCCGCAACGAAATTAATCAGAAAGTATAGCGGGGGAGTAGGAAAAGAACCGTAATATCCACTTCAATGTTGTGACGACTCGAATGGCGTAGTGGTAGTGACGCTGCCTTACGTTCTTAGGGTCCTGAGTTGGGGCCCGCAAGGGCCGAAGCCTGCCGGGGTTGCGGGCCTGTTCGAAAGAGATACCGCGGCCCCGGAACGTAAAGGGCGAGGAAGGAACATGGATGGGATTTAGTCAGTAAGAGTCTGACACTCCCTCCCGCTCCGCCCAGAGTGGGAGAAGTCATTTGATGATTTCCCATCCTAAAAAAAAAAAAAAAAAAAGGTTCCTGAGTTCGAATCCCGGTAGGAGCAAATATTTGTGTGTTGAGCATGGGCATTTGTTTCCGAGTCATGGATGTTTATATGTATAATAAGTATGTATTTACAAACAAAAAAAGTATATATATGTATCTAGTGTCCATGACACAAGCTTTGCTTAGTGTGGCACTAGGTGGCGCTGTGTGATAATGTCCAGCGATATTTATTATTTATTTATTATTTAATGTTGCTACCCATCCACACTATTGCTGGTCACGAGCTCTTCGTATCGTCATGTTCCGATCCAAATCAGAAATCGATCCAATTCTTAAAATCAAAAACATGACTAGCCCAAACAACCAGGGTTTGGTTCACCAGTGAACAACAAACATCCGCCCATTCCATTTCCTATAGAAATAACTCTAACTTTAACACAACTCACGTACCGCGTCGTTACATTACTCGGTAACTTCCCGCTCATCTAGACTCCATGTATCTCAGTCCCTTGACGGTTGACACAGACAGAAATGTGGGAAATAAAATAAAATATAACTGTATTGCTGTCAGAGCAATAAAATATAATGTCAGATATTTTTGAGTTTTTCTGGCAGTGTCGATTATGATATATCCACGTGGTGTTCGGTATTGTCTCACTATATCGTAGTACCAGGATAAAAAGTGTCCTATCCCGGTTATAAACTATCTATGTGCTACAAAACCTTTCAGTAGTTTTAATGAAAGAGTAACATTATATAATAAGTAAGTAAGAATAGCATTCATCCATCCTCACAAAATTTCAGGGTCACTTTTTAAAAGAGCGACTCAAAATATAACTTTATTTACTACACGAAAAGATACACGTTTCATTGTGAGAATTCAGAATATGTCGCACCATGCAGCGTCGCGATGCGCCGCGTTATGTCGCGTCTCGTTGTGAACTGACGCGTAATTATAATTTGTTTGCTAGTAAAAATTATGGAAGGATTCGGCAGCGGTTTTAACTATAAGATTAAAGATGAGATCAATTACGTAGGTACTCATATAAGAAGAAGTTTTACATCAACGTCAGTTAATTAATAGAAATTTCATTCAAGCTTCAATACCGGAAGCTTTCCCATAACTTTGCAAATAAAATGACTAATTTACTTTTGATATTTCAAAACAGATATCTTAATTTAATGCTAGCAGAACCAAATTCAAACTAACATTAAACAGATACAGCACTACTCGAAAACCAAAAATGATAACAAAAACGAAAATTCGCCTCCATTGAAATGATAAACAAAAACGGGTCACATTTTTTGCTCAAAACCCGCGCAGACGTGATTTAATAGAATACTAAAGCGAGAGGGTAAGTTAAGACAGCGGCACATCATTAGGCATGAGTTAATGAGTCCACACTTACCCCAGTTACAAGCCCTCTGAGTACCTTCAGGGCTACATACATTCTGCGTCTCCCTTAATAATGACGCTTGCTGATTTATATGGAGGGAAGATTTTGTTACGTAAGAAAGTGTCAGATTTTCTGAGTTAAGACATGTTGTAAATTAAATCTGTAGTGCAAGTACGTAGGATTCGAGAGGACTCGATTAGATAAATTTGACAGTTATTCTTGTGTTTGTGTTGTTGTTGTTGTTGCACTTGTTAAATACGGATCCTTAAGGCAGATTGCCGACCTCGCACAATCCCGCCTGTTTACGCCAACCGCACGAAAACTGCAGCGTCGACATCCTCCAGCCACGAGCCGCCGGCAGCGAAATTCAACAATACATAGCAATTAATTAGTTTTAAGTATTTTTTCGTTCATTCCATATTCTGACATCGAATAGGTTTCACTGTAATTATTTCTTTTAAATTAAATTAGTTTTAAAATATCATGTCTTCAGCTTACGTAATTCTCTGCAGGTTTTGTTATTGGATACTTTTGTGCTAATTCTGACAAATATGATTGTGAGACTATGGTCCAAGGGACTACTTTGTTGGTCTGACCATGAGGTCACTGATTCGATGACCAAGTCGGGCGAATTGTTATTGAATTTTTCCATCAAGAATTTGTCAGTAGCAGTCTGGGGTATGGATTTCTGCCCGGTCTATGGCAATACCCTCGCCTCCTATCGTATGGGAATTTAACTGGATAAATATGAGCTGGCTATTCGTTGAACCTCTGCTTAACCTTTCTGGGATTATAGGCGTGATATAATGTTATGTTATGGAGTAGCTTGTGGCTAAAAAATGACGCACGGGTCAATCTTTAGGTTAAGCCGTGCTTGCCTAGGTTGATCTGTGGATGGGTGACCACCCTTACATACCGAGTTACCTCCGTGCCTCAGAAAGCACGTTAAGCTGTTGGTCCCGGCTGTCATTTGTTCATCTATGGTAGTCGGTACAGGTAGTAGTGTAACATATCATTTTTTTAATATGTTACATTTATAATAAACTTTGATGGTACCAACCTTCATTTCTGTTCCATCCAATATTATATACCATTACACAGCACAGTTACCTTATACCTCACACACGGCTAGGTACTCATACATCTTCATCAACTCAATTCCACGCAATAATTGCTAATTCTACATTTTATGTAGACTTAACTCGTCAACAAACAACAACTCTGTCTGACGTTTGACATTTTCATTTTATCAGCATAAAAAGCATAATTTCTATACTATTGGCTCAATCTTGTGAGGAGTAGCAGAACCATTTCCACAAGCAATCATCCAAATATATGCGTCCTCTCATTCTTTATGAGATGTCTAAACTATCAAAACCACTCACGGAAACCGAAAAGTTGGAAATAATATCATCAAATATGAACACCTTTTATATTGCAAAATTAGCTCTCCATGAGTTCTCTTCGATTGCGGAACTCAAATCAGTGTGCTCCAGTCTAGACATAGCAAGGCACAGATGTGAGAATAGAGGTGCCTTAAATTCAGGCAATACTGCAATTGTTCCCGGTTTCACAGTGAAATCTAATCATGTTAAATCGGTAGATAAACCGTTTATTAAACAAAAACCTTCATCGGGAGATGTTGCTACCGTCTCCCATAATGCTAACAATCCCGCTATGCTAAAAAAAGATAGTGTAACTTGTTTAAAGTGTAGTGGCGAACATCACTATTCAAAGTGCAATGTATACAATACACCTATATGTTTCAAATGTAAAAAACCTAATGTGCTTACTCGCGACTGCACTTGTTCAAAAAACTGAATAAGCGGTCAGTAGCATGTTCTCTCTCTCATAAACCTGGATCTTCTAAACTAACTAAACATACTACTGACCAGGAATGGCAGGAATATCTAAATTATTTAAAAAACTTTTTCTCCTCTCAGAAGATAGCTCCACTTTTTGAGTCAAACTTGCCTGACAACCGAGCGTTTATCAAAGTCAACATTTTGGGAACAGAGTGCTTGGCCTTGGCCGATTCTGGTGCATCAACTTCAATACTCAGCAGTGATGCGCTAGGGACGCTTAGGGAATTAGGACTACAGACTCACCTTCAGCCATCTTCTAAAACTCTTAAAGTTGGCAATAACGCCAACCTTAATATTTTAGGATCCATTACGATACCTATTACTTACAAATCCGAATTAAGACTAATTACTCTCAATGTGTGCACAGATATTAACAGTCCTCTTATTTTAGGTGTAGATTTTCTTAGGGCATTTAACTTATGTCAGGATATACTGGAATATACGACCGACTCACAGTGTCCTTCTGCTTTCAACTCTTTAACTGACACAAACACACACTTACATGCTTACGAGGATCTGTTGGTTGAACAAAAATCTCAGATTGATAACATTATCACTGATTTTAAAAGTATTTCTGCTGATTCTAACAACTTAGGTCTCACTGATCTTGAAGAACATGTCATTGACACTGGCGATCATCCCCCAATGAAACAAAAATACTACCCTATACCAGTTCACTATAAACAGCGAGTCGAGGCCGAAATAAATGATATGCTGAGAATGGGTATTATTTAAAAAAGTAATTCACCTTGGAATTCCCCTCTCTTAGTAGTACCCAAACCCAACGGAGACTTAAGGATCTGCCTAGACAGTAGAAAACTGAATAGTGTTACCAAAATAGACTCATATCCTATGCCACGTATCCAAGATATACTTGATTCGCTTAATAATGCTAAATTTCTAAGCTCTATTGACCTGAAAAGTGCATTTTTTCAGATTAATTTGCACCCAGACTCCCGGGAAAAGACTAGTTTCTCTATTCCAGGAGTTGGGGCTTTCCAATTTTGCCGCATGCCTTTCGGACTTGTAAATGCATCTGCTAGAATGATGAGACTTATGGATAAAGTTTTTGGACCAGAGTTTGCTGGCCGCCTGTTCACCTACATCGATGACATAATACTAGTGAGTAATTCATATCACGAACACGTCGATTTATTAAAGCGCGTCTATCAACGTTTAAAAGAAGTAGGTCTCACCATCAATTTTGAAAAGTCAGTTTTCTGCAGATCCTCCCTTAAGTTTCTAGGGTTCATCGTCGACCGACACGGACTACGCACCGACAGTGACAAGGTCAAGGCCATTTTAGAATACCCTGTCCCTACTAACCAAAAAGAAGTCAGACGGTTTCTAGGCATGGCGTCATGGTATAGGCGTTTTATCCAAAATTTTTCTTTAGTAACTGCTCCTATAAATAGCCTAATAAAAAAACAACCCAAGGGCAAAGCTTTTAGTTTTCCGCAAGAAGCTATCCTTGCCTTCAACGAAATTAAGCAACGTTTGGTATCTGCACCCATTCTCTCTATACCTAAATTTGATAAGCCTTTTATCATCTCTACCGACGCCTCTGATTTAGGTCTCGGTTGTGTCCTCTCTCAAAAGGATGACGAGGGTAAAGAACATCCTGTCGCCTTCGCTAGCCGTTCGCTTACTAAACCAGAAAGAAACCATGCCACCACTGAAAAGGAACTCAATGCTTTAATTTTTGCTCTGGAAAAATTTAGGGGTTATATTGAAGGCTCTCCCTTCCCCACTACGATCTACACAGATCATAGTAGTCTGAAATGGCTTGTCAGTCTTAAGTCTCCTACGGGAAGATTGGCGAGATGGGCAGTCCGGCTTTCTCAATTTAATCTTAAAATTGAGTATCGTAGGGGCTCTGACAATGCCTTGGCCGACGCTCTCTCTCGTTCATTTCCCGTGAATGTCACTTCTGATGACGATCCACCTCAAGACTACCCTACTTCTTCTTCTACTACTAAAGACTCTTGGTACCACAAGAAAGTACAAGATGTCAAATCTTCACCCCACAAGTTCGCTGATTGGAAACTGATTTCTGATCGTCTATATAAAAGGATGAGAAATCCCAACCCTCTCTCCGCTGACTGTGAGTGGAAACTCGTGGTTCCTTTCGAATCGCGGCATGATGTCTTAGCTAAATGTCATGACCACCCCAGTGCAGCCCATCTAGGCACCTTTAAGACTTTGAAACGTCTTACTCAATCTTACTATTGGCCATCTCTACATAGAGATGTCAAGAAATACATCAAAAATTGTCAAGTTTGCTTGGCGTATAAGAGCACGAATGAAGGGCCCCCAGGCATCATGAAAAATCCCAAACAGGTCCAACGTCCCTTCCAAATGATCTCTACAGACATAATGGGTCCCTTACCTAGATCTTATCAGGGCTACAAATTCATTCTAGTAGTCACCGACGTTTTCACTAAATATGCATGCATATTTCCTATGAGGAACTCACTTGCCAAAACAGTAGTTTCCATTATTGAAAACAATATATTTATGAAGTATGGGATTCCTCAAACAATTGTCATGGACAACGGTCCCCAGTACATCTCTAATGCCATGAAGGATTTGGTTGCGAAGTATAAAATTCCTAATTCCTTTTACAACTGTAGGTTCCTGCCACAAAACAACCCTTCTGAAAGGACTAATCGCGTCATTGTCACTGCCATATCTTCCTATGTAGGTACAGACCACAGAAAATGGGCTGAAGAATTACCAAAAATTGAATTTGCAATCAACACAGCCGTTAGTGAATCCACCGGTTTTAGCCCGTATTTTCTAAATCATGGCCGCGAAGCTGTACTCTCTGGTGACTGGTACCCTAACTCTCCACTTAAAGAAGAAGATATTTTGTTTACCGACAGGACTTCATACTCATCTACTCTACCTCATCTTAAAGACATTTTTATTAAAGTAAACTTAAACATGTCCAAAGCCTACTCCAAGTATAAAATTCATTACAACAAAAATAGGCGTGACATTGAATATCAGGAGGGCCAGACTGTATGGAAAAAAGAATATCCACTTTCTGATGCTAATAAATTTTTCACTGCAAAACTTGCTCCTAAATTTACTAAATGTATTGTGAAAAAGAAGATCTCTCCTCTTACATACATTCTGAAGGACTTTCACACATCCAAGGATTTAGGCACTTGGCACATTAAGGACATTCTAAAATCAGTACCTATATAACTACACCTATTTTTTCCCTCCCTTATTTCATTTCATTTATGTATTTGATTATATACGAGTATTTTCTCCTTTCTCTCTTACCCTGCCTCTAGACACTGTCTCCTCTTACCTTATCCGTATGGTTGCCGGAGAAAGAATAGTACCATCGTTCTCCCCTTGCGCGTCGTAAGAGCCGACCAAAAGTCCCATCTCCCTATCCCACATTTTCCCTCATCTTGATACCCATTCCGTAACCCTATTATATATTCTTTTATGTACTGTATTTTTTGCATGGTTTTTATTATATATATATTAAGTTTATAGTATCTAGTTTATTCTATGGGACGGCTGGTAATCCCATAAATGAAAAATCAAAAGCCTTATTACTCATAGCGGATTGTAACTATGTATAAATAAGCCTTAACGACAACAGATTATTCTTATCACACTAGTATATTATACTCATCTATATATCAGAGCGGCTGCGACTCTTAAAATAGGCCATCGGCACTCTATTTTATTCATGTATATCCATATTTATCTAGTTTACGCACACTTTAAAGTTTCGGCAAGGGCGCATGGTACATAGGCCGGAAGTAAGACCCACCGTCGATATCAATTATCTATATTGTTCATGTATTCCGTTTATCTATATAACTTATTTGTTTACAGCTGGCATGTAGTATATGTATATGAATTTTTTTCTACACGCTTTTGTTTTCGTTAATTTTTGCCCTTTCCTCTCCTTACTTGATTCCCAACCCACAACTTTCTTTACTTTCCTACTCTACTATATTGTGCCATCCATTCCTCCTTTCTCTACACAACCTTTCCTTTCTCTACACAACTCTCCTTTCTCTATATTTTTTCCCCTCTTGCTCTGTTCTTGCTTTGTCTATTCCCTTCATGTTTCCTCACGCTTTCGCTTTCTTTTCTTTACTGTGTGGGGATAACGACCTGTCCTTCACACACCTCATCCCAGTTCCTTTTTTTTTATTTTTTTTTTCTCTCAACTAATGAGGTATTGTAACATATCATTTTTTTAATATGTTACATTTATAATAAACTTTGATGGTACCAACCTTCATTTCTGTTCCATCCAATATTATATACCATTACACAGCACAGTTACCTTATACCTCACACACGGCTAGGTACTCATACATCTTCATCAACTCAATTCCACGCAATAATTGCTAATTCTACATTTTATGTAGACTTAACTCGTCAACAAACAACAACTCTGTCTGACGTTTGACATTTTCATTTTATCAGCATAAAAAGCATAATTTCTATACTATTGGCTCAATCTTGTGAGGAGTAGCAGAACCATTTCCACAAGCAATCATCCAAATATATGCGTCCTCTCATTCTTGCATGGATGTCTAGCTATTTCCATCCTTTTCTTTTCATAAAAACACCTAGCGCTATCTAGTGACAAATAGCGGCAGAGTCTGTCGTGCGTGTATTGCCATCTCTCTCACACCTAAATGCATAACCATCCTGTCATCTCGTTCATGCAATAGCGCCCGAACTGACATCTGGCGTGGAGTAGGTTTCTTGCTTTCACATTTGAACGTCCTGATATAGAGCCTAAATTATCTATGGTACCTATAAACTTATAACAATAACTTTATGAATATTTAATCCACAATGGGAGTAATTAGTTATTTAGAATCTACAAATCTTCCTCTATTTGATTCTAGATAACTCTTCATTTATCTTTAAATAATTTTCTTAACCATAGACTATAATCGGATCATTCGAGTAACGCACAAGTCTGCATTGTTTATGGAACGGACTGGGGAACATTCGAGATTTATGGGGAAGAAAAACGAGTTCAAATCAAGTTTCTAGAAAATAACGTTAAAAGAACATATAAATAGGACCCGACATGCCCCGGGAGCTTCTTTTACTTTTCTCTCTGAACCTCGACCTAATTGATTGTGAAAAAGTCACCGTGAACTATTAACACGAAATAGTTGGAATACGTGGAGTGTGAATTCATTCCTGATAAACCTCGCTAATTGCGTCCCTAGCTGCATCATCGTGAGAACACCGCTATTTATTCATCAGTCCTCGATTCTCAGCGTCCGGGTAAGTCTATCTGCTAAACGGCAATTATGTCTACCAACATCTTTTCATGTCACTGCTTTGGCATAACGCTGTGTTTTCTCTTTCCTCGACAGTTTTTTTTTTTATATTCTCTTTGTCTGGACTGGATTATCCGGCCGGGACAAGTACCTGCTAAGCAGTGGAACACCGCCAAGCCCTCAACCGCTGACCTCTGTCCTTGAGTGACCGACGTACGGGAGCCCTCCTCAAGATACCAATCTCAGGTGTAACCGTTCTCTTATTGTTTTAACCTGCTACACTTCATTCTACTTTTCACGTTTATGATTCGCCCATAAGCGTGTGGCGCCCAGTTATCATCTCTAGACTTCTCTTCTTCTATGTATCTTAATTAATAACCCTTATCTAACCTGATAGATTGTAAGCCTATTTTAAGGTTAGCAATAAGATAGAACCTGTGATATAGTATAGTTCGTGAAAACTTTTGTCTCCAACTCAGTGAGGATCCTGCAATCCAAGGCCTTCTGCCTGTGCAACAAGTGAGCTGCAAGAAATTGTTAAACCCACGCCCTGTATTTCCTGTAAGCTTCTCTTTTGAACAATTGTATGTAATCATTAAAGCATCATTCTACTTTGTGTTTGGAATCTTTTATTTTACAATTGCACTCGGAGCTTAGGAAGAAATTTTATTGTTACAGTAGAACCAGTCTTACTAAGTAGTATTGTATAACCCAGTACTAACTGGGTTGTGGAGGTCAGATCGGCAGTCACTCCATGTAAAATACTGGTATTCAGCTGGACCAGGTTAGACTGGAAGCTGTCCACAACATAGAACTTGTGAAAAGGCTAGGCAGATGATGATGATGATAATCTTATGTTATGGATGGTCCAAGAAATTGCTTTTGTTAATTTATTAAAATGGCGAAAACTATCAGTGGCTGCAGGACTGTTTGAAAGAGATACCGCGGCCCCGGAACGTAAAGGGCGAGGAAGGAACATGGATGGGTTTTAGTCAGTAAAAGCCTGACACTCCCTCCCGCTCCGCCCAGAGTAGGAGAAGTCATTTGATGATTTCCCATACGAAAAAAAAACTCTACGCAAAACTCATGTTAGAACTACCAGTAATCAATAAAAATGTAAAGACTCTTTTAACGTAGTCGCAGTTTTGCAACATTTTAAACGTATTTTTGTTTATGGGTAGTAAAATCCGCACGCAAAAAACTAGTTTGCATAACAAACAAAAAGCATTGGTGATAGTTCAATTTTCCATTAAACCGACATTCGAATTGAACAGCGGTAAAAGGTGATTGCATTGTGCACTGATTGTGAAATACTATATCGGAAGCATCAGGAGATCGCAAAGGATAGAGTTGTATGGATGGAGAAAGGGGAAGCCTTTGTCCATTTGTCCAGCAGTGGAAACACGACGTATACAGGGTTATTCGTAAAACACCAATAACCTCGCAGGAATAGATTACTGACATCTTAAACAACAAAATTTGTTCTACGACTTTTCCGAAAACAGACAAAAAAAAATCAACTCTCCATACATATGTCCGAACAGCTGATGGAGTTTTGCATGAGAACTCGATTTTTTTTTGCCTGTTTTCCCAAAAGTCGTAGAACAAATGTTGTTGTTTATGATGTTAGTAATCTACTCCTGCGAGGTTGTTGGTGTTTTACAAATAACCCTGTATAGGCTTGTAAAAAAACAAGCGGGGCAGTCTTTGGCGACCGTAGATAGAAGTGAAAACTAAGTAATCTATATCTGCTACGGGTTGTGCACCGCGCACGCCTAAGTAGTGCTACGCCGTAGCGGGTCGGCTATGAGTGCTACGAAGCATTAGGTGACGGTCACGCAAGTTCCACGCTTTATGTTTACCTGAAAAATTGTTCAACGCGCCTTATTATATTTAGGATCCATTAAGAATCCTTATTGAGACAAGATATTGCAACATTAAGGTATCCCGGGAGCAGCGGTGGCCCAGTGGTGGCGGCCCCGACTTACGAACAGTAAGTCGTGGGTTCGAACCCAGACAGGCGCATTACTTTGTGTAATTTATTTCATCACCGCTGCTCTCAAAACGGTGAAGGAAAACATCGTGAGAAACCGGCATGTCCTAGAACCAAAAATTCGAAGACATGTGACATCTACCAATCCGCACTGGGCCCGCGTGGTAGATTATAGCACATTCCCTCTCATTGAGAGGAGGCCGAGTCCCAGCAGTGGTAACATTATAAGCTGATGATGATGATGATGAAGGTATCCCTATCTCATGAAATCGTATCTAATTAATCCGTCACTTTGATGTTATATTTTCTGACCTTAATATTCATACACATTTATACTCAAATGTGTATGACTATAAGGGTACCGTAAAACTACACAACTATGGTCCGGATATTTCAGATCATAAGTTTGTACTCTCCCCTCTAATTCATTGAATTACATATCACATGCGATAATGTTCTTAGATGAAGTAAGATGTGATAATTTAACTAATCGATGTTAAATATAAAACAATATAAGTTCAAATAACTTTTTTTTTTATCAAAATTTGGACCATTGTTGCCTGATAAATTGGCAACTTTAGACCGGATTATTATTTGTACTAAAAATGCGTATTGTGGCGTTCTGGATCATAGTTGAAAGCATAAAATTAAACAACTGTTATTAGTAAGAATTGAAATATGTTTATTTATCAATTTTTTTACACAAAAGTCGTAAAAATTCGTTAAAATTGAACTTTAAGTAATAGAATTATTATTATTTTCGGAATATTAATAAAGACAATGAAAATTTTTCGTATAAAAGAAACAATAATGAAATGAAATCAATTATATTTCTATTTTTTTTTATTTTTCTTTTCTTATTTTTCTTTTTTTACATTTTTACAATGCACCTTAAATCGAAAACGGTACCTAATATGGGAAACCGTAATTACACATTTCGATTGCATGCTGGATGAAAGCAGTTTCTTCGGTATCAGAAAAGATACGCTGACGACCTGGTTGTCTAACTTATTTGTTCGTATTGCTTTTAATTTTAAAATAATTGAACTTCGAGGAATTTTATATTTTTCAGCAGCTTCGCGTTGAGTTAGAATTTTATTTGTTATATCTGCTAAACATAGTTCCATCTGCCGTTCACTATAACACTTATACGCCCTTCCTCCGACTTTTCTTCTCATCAACTTATCTCGTGACAACATTTTCTGTAACAAAATAAGTTAGTTTTTAATTATGGTCCAAAAAACCAGTAGGACCATATTTGAGATCCAAGAGGGTACTTACGAGTTTTTTTTTTTTTTTAAAGGTGTATTTATACAATAAACAATAGGTACGTAAAATGAATGCCAGAATCATAACTTACCGTATGAATCCAATTCTGAAACTTTTTTTTCACTTTAACCAATATTTTCAAATAAAAGTTTACGATATTCAGTTAACGCGTTCAAACAGGTTTTTATCGGAGAAGGTCTACTAATTGGTATTTGAGAGACATCTGTTGTCCTTGAGTATAACTACAACGAACAGACGTCAATAAACGAAAATAGTATTTTATAATAAACTAGATGTCGCCACACGTCCATACAGCTTCAATTTTGTCGGATAGTTCCCTTGGACTATAGTTGGGACACTGCACTATAGTTGTGTAGTTTTACGGTAGGTAAAGATTTAAGAAACTATGAATGGTCTATGTTATAGATGAATGGCTAGTAAGTGGACAACACTGATGACAATTAATAGAAACGCAAATTAGATGAAGACATGCTGATAAGGTCAGCCTTAAATAAATTGAGAAGAATGCACAAGAATGATTACAGCCCTGGCTGGACGCCTTATACTCAAGGCAACCAAGGTAGTCCGGTAAAGCAGATGACAACCTCCTTGGATGACCTGCGAGATGCCATTCACATATATAAAAAAAAAATGATGTTGTCTAATGAAACCGCCCTGATTTTTTTCCAATGACAAAGCTATGGTTGGCTACGTTCTATATTTGAATTGAAGAATCGCTAGTGTAAATACTTCATGCTGTTTCAGAACAAGCATTGTTAATTCTCAGCAACATTGTTCCAAGATCGTATACGTTAAAAACAAAAGAAAATCGATGACGCAGCACTGAATCTGAGCTAGTTCATTACCCAGCCTTTTGTTTAATGTAGATAATCTGACTAAAGTCTATATTGTACTCTTTGTTAGCATGCAGAGTTAAGGAGCCGCGCTTTCCTTGAGCCCTGCATTCATACAATGACGTATTTAAATTGGGTGGGGTTTGTTTAAGTAGATTGGGTGCTGGTGCGAGCTTTTAAAGTAATTCCATTCAGTTTTTTTTTAGGAATTCTGTGGCTAGTTTTTGGCTTTATGTCAAGACTTTGTGACGACCTGGACTCGTTCTTGACGGATTGGTCAGAAAGGGCATATTGCAAACAGGATTGGAAAGCCATGGGAGAAGCCTTTGCCCAGCAGTGGGACAGATCAGGCTGACATAAAAAAAAAACAGGGTGGAATCCCCACTGATGCACAAAAGGTACCACGTATCCAGTATTTGAACCCCACCTGTTTTTTTCATAGAAAATTAAAAAGTAATCTGCTGTTCCGTACATTTTGATCATGTAGGTATTGCACTTTTGTGGGAAACGAATGACTTTTCTTAAATTTACGATAAAATGTTTCTATGTTGGGGGTTCAAAATTATGTACTGAATACGTGGTTACCGTTTTTGATATTTCTCTCAGGGACCAGTTCGCAACTAAATAATTACAGACGTAAATTACTCGTAAATGCACACTACTGAAGAATGGGGGCCTGTATAGCTTGTATAGCACTGTCACATACAAATACATTTCGAAAGAAGATATCAGATCTTTCCAACCTCTGGACCAATCAAAGATAAAAATAATACAGTATTGTTTTTGAAAGCTATACATTTTCAAGGCACCTGAAAAATATATGGTTGTATGTATAGACCAAACCAGACTTTGGTAAATTTTAAAAAGCTTTCAAACAAAAATACTGTACAACAAACATAATGATTAGTATAACTTTTATGAATATATTATTATCGTCGTCCAAAATAAAATATTCATTTAGGTATCCAAAAAAAAAAATACTAAACATTTCATGAGTACTCTTTTCCCTTTAATAAAATTGCACAGTAAAGTCATGATACCACGTTCCAAAGTAAGGGAATAGCTGAAAACTAATACTCATAACTCATTCTTGGCTTACGGGCATAGCTTAGTACTAAATAATGTACAGTCGTTTCCTAAACGTAATATGTAGGTAGGCCTAAAACGGTACGCCCAGCCGAGTAGGTACACAAACAGGTACATGTGAGATGGTTGATATTCACTGAATACATAAATGTTTTGGCGATAAATAATAACTCCTGGCAAAATTGTGTTGTGTTTATACACATCATATTTTCCTTAGTTCTTTTTGTTTAGTGATGATGACGGGGAAAAATTGCTTGAGTTTTTTTTTAGTCTAGCAAGCAGAAATAATTATAAACGCAAGACTAACAGTGTGGTTACTTGGACCATGAAACTGAACCACTTTTTTTCGACAAGTTCTTGAAATTTCAGCTGATCAGCTGATGAAAATCAGCTGATGAACATGTAAATATGGTAGAACTAAAAAAACTTATGAATTTTTATGTCATGAAAAAAGAAGTTCTTTTTAAGTGTCTGCCCCTGTTTAATATTTTTTACAAGCTAACAAGAGATTTATCTCCGCCCATATAGATGTTAAACAAACCTATCTACATATACAAAAAGGAAAAACAACAACATTTTATCGATTACAATAAATGATTGAACATAAAATATTACCAAGGAACAAACTACACGAAATAACAGTTTCTTTCATAATACAAAAATCTTCAACCAAATATTAATATTAAAAGATATTTAACGAAAATATGCCTTTCATTTCGAGCCGTTGTGTTCTCTAAGCCTTTATATTCATACAAAAAATGTATCTAATATGTAAGATTAATAGAACATTTTGTTTTCAGTTTCAATCATTCGCCTCTTCTTCATAAAGTAGTCCGCCATGATGGATTAGGTACCAAAGAGTATGAATTTTTTAAACAAGCATTCTGGAACGCGCGCTTTATAATAATGTGTGTGTGTATAATAATGTGTGTATAATAATGTGTGTGTAATGTGTCCACGCGTCTGGCGTGTAGACTTTAGAGCTTTGACCAAAAATCTTTATAATTATGTAGTAAGTACACACAAGTAAATTCCTGGTACTGAACTAATTTCTGACTTGTTCAGCAATTTCAAATTAAATAATGTACATGGAGTTTCTTGTCCATTCTTCTCCATAGACATGTACGCTTTAGAATGGACAATGAACTATAGGACTTTCAAAAGCTATACTGTGACTGTGGCTTCGCTTTTTTGTATTTCTGACATTCAAAAGTTGCTGTTATGGACTAATTGAAACAAATGCTGGAGTTTGAAATAAGCTTCAAAATAAATTAACCCATCCATAACAATGGTTATTTTGGTATAATATTTCACAAAGCTGTTTTTACGATCAATGAACTATACGTGAATACGGGATTCCTCTGACTTATATCGGATTTATCAAACATCGAAAATAGAACATTCCTACGAAATTAGTCATTACAGTACATGTACACTATAATAGCTTACTTCGTGGAATTTGTCTCATAATATTATTATATCACGAATATTTTGTGGTTTGACAACAAATGTTTGCTTGTATTTACTTTCATGTTGAAACTGTCATGTCCTTTTGGTCTTCCTATAATTGGCATACCTTTATATAGTCAGAAAAGGGTAAAAAATTCCTAATTTTTACTTGTAATGTACCCAAAGTTTTGTTTTGGACTTTTAAGGGTTTCAACTATGAATCACAATTAAATTAAACCATTATGAAAAAAAAATATTGTATGGACTCACGTAGATCTTAAGTTATCTACTAATAATAAGCGTAGGTTAATGTAACGTGTCCAATGATGGAGCACGATCGTAGTTTTCATTTTTTCTTTTAAATCAATCAAACAATTAATAAAATGTAAATAAGAGCGCGGACCCCCACGTCTGCGGTAAAAACCAACTCCTTTGATTAAAAAGTATAAGCCCATCGAAAGTGAATATCAAAATGTGATAAGAAATTTTATTTTTGCTACGATCTAGTCAACGCGACGTCTAGTCTGTAAGATTAAAATGTAATTTAAAAGAGATTTTTAAGAATTTACTGGGAAAAACTTTTCATTTTAGCTAAGTAATAGGCTTAGCGTTCCAAATTGTGATTCAATAATAAAAAATACGAATAATCCAGTTCGATTCAAGTTTTATTATGGGTCTAGGTAGAAAAATATTTGTCTTCAGATTAATAATGTTTTCTTTGAAAAGAAAACGATTTGACTCTTTTCGGCAATAGAATTGAAAGGTGTTTTGTTGTATATGGAGTATGGAGTTGGAAATATGGAGATAAAATATAGCTTATGTAACTTGCTGGTAATGTACCCATCCATGGTTGAAAGATTTTTTCAAATCGGTCTAGTAGTTTTTGAGTTTATTCGTTACATACAAAAATATGAAAATACAATAATATTAAAAATAGATCACCTTGATGCACCTTGTTTTTTAGGGTTCCGTAGCCAAATGGCATAAACGGAACCCTTATAGCTTCGTCATGTCTGTCTGTCTGTCTGTCCGTCCGAATGTCACAGCCACTTTTTTCCGAAACTATAAGCACTATGCTGTTGAAACTTGGTAAGTAGATATATTATGTAAACCGCATTAAAATTTTCACACAAAAAAAAAACAATAAATTGTGGGGGTTCCCCATACTTAGAACTCAAATACCCCATAAGTGTGGGGTATTTATATATGGATAGGTCTTCAAAAAATTAGTTTGCGCGAGAGACAATTCCAAAGTTGAAAAATTTCTGCCACCCCCCCCCCCCCCCCTGTAACTTCTAAAATACGCGAATGATAAAACTGAAAAAAAAATATGAAGTACCATCGAAAATTGGTGGAAGAACGAGATCTAGCAAGCAGTTTTTTTGATCATCGTCATAAATCGTAAACAGCAATTTACTTTTCATTAAATCTGCAACGGAACCCTTCATGGGCGAGTCCGAGTCGCACTTGGCTGCTTTTTTTCTATATCATTTTGTTTTAACTATATCATTTAATTACACATCTGTGTGTTGTGCTTTGTCTTTTGTGTGCACTAAATAAATTATTTATCTATCTATTTAGCTTGTCAACAACTACTTCCTACTGTTTGAAAAATATTTTTATTAAGAGCCCTCTTACAGTCCACTAGCGCCGCCAATCGAAAAAATGTCATAACTCGTAAATAGAATCAAAAATACAAAATGTGGTCTATTATTACTGTAGAAATACAAAACTGTATCGTGCATTTGTAACAAAAACGGCCGTTTATGTTTTGAACGCACGATTTAGCTAAACAGCTATATTTCAAGTGTTGACAATGTGTTATAAAATTACGTTATTGCCTTTTCTACAGTAATAATAGACCACATTTTGTATTTTTGATTCTATTTACGAGTTATGACATTTTTTCGATTGGCGGCGCTAGTGGACTGTAAGAGGGCTCTTAACAAGATAATGATGATACCAAATTGACAGCCGTATCATCATGATTCTTGAAGATCTCACGTTGACACGACTACACGACCATTAATTTTGTACAAGGCAAAGAAAAATTCAAGAGAATAAATAATTTTAATATTTTAGATAAAATAATTCTCTTAGGTTTTCCTCATGTTACTTTCTTTGTAAAAAATATCCTTAGGAACAACAAAGCATAAAGTGGACCACAATTTATTACGTTTTTCATAACAGGAAATCGTGGAGAGGCCCTCGAAATGGACGATGCGATTTATTTGATTGAAGTATTTTACCGGAATCTTTTATATTTATAAAGAGTTCTTGAGTTTGTATCAAACTTCTCAAAAGCGAAATTTTTTACGATTTTGTCTAGTAGGTCGAGAGCCAAGACGCATCAAAACTTGCACTGTAAGCAGTTTAGAAACAAAATAAGCACAATATAAATCAGAAAATGCATTCGTATTGTCTTCAACCCATAATTCGTCAACGTAGGTCTGAACAATATTTCCGGCCTGTGACTGTCGACTGCAAAGCCCTTTTGTCATGCAGAGAAGGAATAATCAATGATCACCACGCTTGTTCACAACCTGTTGGCCAGTTCAGTCCAGTTATTAGACAAATTTTCGTCACAATACATACGTACTACATATGTCAGCGTTACATTGTAAAAACCATTAAATTGTAATATAACTAGAGAGATTGTAAACTCTCGAATTATTTTTAACTGAACATACGGCTTACAATATAACGCATTATTTTTTGGTAGATTACAATCTATCGAAGTGAAACCGTAATATTGTGAAATGTATGCGATGGAACTCAACTCGCGCGGTGCGAAGGGGGTGAGGGAAAGAGGGGTCCCTCCTGCCCCATGGTACCACTCTCATGAAAAGATAATGTTGAATTATTTAATTGTTGAATTCCTGAGAAAAACCGATTAATATAACCTAACCTCAAAACACTTTATATTCGACTAAAAATCGTAGCCGACAGGCTCCTATTTCTATCAGCAGGGTTTAAAGGAACCTAACTAACCTAACGTGGGGGTGCCCAAATCTCGATTATGGGGGCAGAGATACTTTCGCCGCATGCATTTGACAATATTGCGGTTTCATTTCGATAGATTACAATCTACCGAAAAATAATGCGTAACGCGTAAGCAGTATTTGCAGTTGAAAATATTTCGCGAGTTTACAGTCTCTCTAGAGAGATTACAATCTAACGTGTTAAACAATTTTACAGTAACATATACTTATCATAACATCACGCCTGTAATACCCGAAACTTTAAGCAGAGGTGTACGTAATAGTACACCCATTTGGCCAGTTGTGTTTATGTCCCATGTAATAGTTGGCGAGCCTATTGGTATCAACTGGGCACATATCCAGACTCCGTGTCTGTTATTGAGAAATTGTTGATGGAAAAACTGAATAACAATTTTCCTGACCCCGGATTCGAACCCAGGACCCCATGCTCTACAGTCTTGTAATAACACTGTTTTAATCTTTCACGGTTTAAAACTAAACTTATATTGTCACTTACGGGATATCTTCCGTGATTATTTGTTATTTTGAGCTCCCGATATAGTGCGCGGTAGCAAAAGACAAAGAAAGAGCGTAGACTGATTTGTCTGCTCGTAACAATTTTATTTTCCATCCACCCACATTCTCTAGTAAACCCGTGATCATGGCGCTTGCAACAGCGTCGAAATATCGGGAGCTCAAAATAACAAATAATCACGGCAGATATCCCGTAAGTGACAATATAAGTCGTGTTATAAGTATAGTACATACTAATTCCATTTGCTTTATTTTGAACCAGCAGGAACTCTGATAAAGAATAAACAACTTTAAAAAATAAAAGAATACTTTTCAAAAACAGCTCTAATTCTTTTTTTCTACATGGCCAGATACAAAACACTATCTTTAAATGTTACCAGGCCGCTATTTTCACACGATCCCAAAATTAAAACCTACATTGTACAATTTGCTCCAGCTAACCTCCTTGGTGGAATCCCCAGTGGTTAGTACAACAGTACCAGTATGTTACCTGACGCCGTTAAATCTCCGGTTTACAACACGATAATGTCTCCTCGCAGCTAATGTCGGCCATCATGCCGGCTTTAAACTTGCTACAGGACGCGTCAAGAATATACCGAGCCTGATTTTAGTAGAGTTTGTATGTTTTGGCTCCAGTTTTGGCTGCCTGAACGTTGTTTAGACACCGTTTAGAATTTTGTGGTTATTGAACCGAGTGAAGTCTGCTTAGGGTAGTTGAATTCGAATTGAACTCAATAGAAAAATGAGGAGGCGATACATAATCGTTTGAGTTTAAGTAAGTAATAAATTTAACATCACATCATATCATGCCTTTAATCTCTGAAAGGTTAGGCAGAGCTGGTGTACTACCTAATAATACACCTACATTTCGCCAGTTATGATTAGGGCTGATGTTCCAAGGTAGCCGGCGAAATTCAAATTTTCCCACGTTTTTGCAATTTGCAGGGCAGTGCTAAGTTGCAGGTTGATAAAAATATCGGTCGCGGCTGTAAGACGTATATAGTTACAGAACTATAATCGTCAAAATTATTAATTATTATTAGTGTTTTATTACTACCAATATAAAATTAGGTTTTCTCTGTGACAAAAATATTTATTGTATACTATTTATTTATTATGTGCACTTATAAATGCCCATTTAATATAATAACATTATTTATTTACCACCTACTACCCTCATCCGTGTGTCACTGCGGGGGGCCTACTGAAAACCAGCGCTGAGTGTTTTACACCCAGCATATGCTGAGTTGGCTACCCTTTCGTTATGGGCATGCTCAGCGCAGTTGAGCTGTTTTAATTAATTGTTAAGCTGTTTGTTGTTATAATCTAAATGTATGGGCTGCTCTTTGTGTTGTGCTATCCATTAGCGAATATTTATTCGCTATTGAATAGAATAGAATAGAATAGAATAGAATAATCATTTGATTATTCTATTCTATTCTATTCTATTCAATACAACCCTCGAACTTCATAAAAGTCGAGGAACGATTTTGACCGTGAAAAAAACATAGTAAATTTGAATTTCGCGGGCCACCCTAACGCTTTCACCTTAAGTCCCAGGTAACAGAGAACCTATTGCCATCAATCGGGCACAAATAATAATAATAAGTATGTTTTTACAAACAAAAAAGTATATATGTAGTATATCAAATATCTAGTGTCCACGACACAAGCTTTGCTTAGTGTGGTACTAGGTGGCGCTGTGTGTTAATGTCCAGTGATATTTATTTAAATCCCGACTCCATTGCTGCTACTGAGAAATTCTTGATGGAAATACCCCACAGCAGTTATCTCAACCCGGGCATCAAACTGAAGACCTCGCGCTTGCGATCACTAAACTAACGAGGCAATCATCAATTACAATTATCAGTCATCAGTAAATCATTTGTCATTTGATTAACAATCAGTAAGAGATTACTGACATTATAAAGTTCATTCACAGCAGTTTTCTTCACTTTAAATATCGTTCAATGAACTTACGTAGACTTGGCAGAGAATAAGGGAACACCCACCAAGATAGACAATAGATTATTCAGTGAACAATAACTACGTAGGCACTATTATTTCAAGAAATACTGCGATATTCTCAGACTTTCATACAAATGGTCTATAAATAGAACCTAGAATACACAAATGACGCGCTGGATTGATGAAAGCATGTTTTAAGTGTTACTTTCTTCAGATAGTCATTATTCTAATCTCGCCGCTCTTTCATCGTTGGTGGCGCGGAGGCATAGGTCTGTACCTATCTCCTGTCGAACAAGCTATTTGCTTTACAGTTTAACCCACAAATCTATACTAATATTATAAAGCAGAAGAGTTTGTTTGTTTGTTTGGTTGAACGCACTCATCTCAGAAAGTACCGGCTCGAATTGAAAAAATATTTTTGCGTTGGATAGTCCATTTATCGAGGAAGGCTATAGGCTATATAACATCACGCTATGACCAATAGGAGCAGATCAGCAATAAGAAATGTTGCATGCGGGAAATTCACGCGAACGAAGTCGCGGGCAGAAGCTAGTTACATTATAAAATGTAAACCAAATAGCTTGTTCGACCGTACTATCGAGTTCACTGAGGGCCGACCACTAATCAACCTGCCAACTACCAAACAACCAACCAACCAACAAACCATCCAACGACCACCAACAACTATCAACCACCACCAACAACTATGTATTAACTTCAGGCATAGGAGTAAAAAGTGGCAGACCATCAGTGAACTTGGTAGCACTTTGACTACATGTTTTGAAGCACAGAGGACAACATAGCACTAGCCTGCAAATTACAAAATAGCATAAGAAAATTTGAATTTCGCCGGTTATCCTGGAGAATACACCTTAAACAAAACTAACACAAAACATTATTAAAATTCAGCGTGACAAAACCAACAAGTAAATAATTAATGTGTTCCTAAATGACGATGGCGGCCAATGCTGCCACGTGACAGTGACAACAGGCGTGAAGGACGTAGGACACACGAACCTACAATCACTTACTTAATTATTGATACTAGGTTCGTATCATCTAATGAGCTGCTATGGATCGGATAATGAAATGTTGCTTTCATGTCAAATGTCAAACATACTGAAAGATATAATGGATAATTTGCTTTCACAAATTATTATTTACAGAGCCAGTTGATTGGCATTGAAAAGATGATTTTATTTATTTGTTTAAAATACTTAAAGCGACTGCAGGAGTAATGCCTGAAAGTATGTGATTCACTGCAATAAACAAAACCAGAAAAATATATGATATTCTTCAGGATATATGATAGTCTTCTGAAAACATAATACAATTAATTTTACACGATAAAAAATCACGAATTTAGCTCTAAAAAATCTTTTAACGAGTAAAAACCATACATAAATACATGCGATCATTCTGTTTTTTGGCGAATAATTCTATCAATAGATTTTTTGTAAATCGATCGAAACCACTCATTTCGCCATATTCGGCCCGCAGTGACTGACGTAACAACCACTTTATAGTGCAAGGTGGTTAGAACTTTATTCTAACAGTATTTCAAACGAAGTTTGAGCCAACACAAATTTTAATAGAGTTGCTAATTTAGCTCTTGCAGTCCCACAATAGGCTAACACCAAATCAGTTTTAACGCTATGATACATTTAAGCCAAACCACTGCTTCGGGGCAATATTCGGATACGAATATTTGGCGTGGCGCGTGAGGCGTGTATTTCTGTGCGTGATGGATAAACATAATTTCTGTCATGTACTCCTTATGCAGCCAGAATCGTCTTCTCACGAGAGAACTCCTTAACGGTTGATTGCACAAAATTACGTGAACGGGTTCAATTCCGATGAATTTAATAAACATAATTTCTATCATAACATGGTCCTTCGACAGGATCGTCGTGTCACGAGGGAACTCTTTAAACCTACAAGTCAAGTTACATAAAAGCTTACAAAAAGGAAAAGTCATCATCATCTGCCTAGCCTTTTCCCAACTATGTTGGAGACGGCGTCTAGTCTAACTGGATGCAGCTGAATACCAGTTTTTCACATGAAGCGACTTCCTATCTGACCTCCACAACCCAGTTAAAACTGAGTAATGTAGTAAACTCTTTGGTAAGACTGGTTGTCAGACTTTTTGGGCCACTGACTACCTGCAACGACAGTCAAAGATCTACAAATAACCGCCGGAACTAACTGCTTAACGTGCGTCCCGAGGCACGGAAGAAACTCGGTCTGTGGATGAGTAGTCACCCATCCACAGACCAACCTAGGCAAGCATCGCATGACAAAATACCGCCCCGTATGTAACCGTGTACATATTGTTGATTTATTCCACCATCCAGCTTTGTTTAGTGCTATTGATATCCTTGAAGTTAAGCTATTAAGGACGAGACAGACAAAATCTAGGGAAAGTAGTTTAAATGTAAGCTATTGGTTAGTTTTTACCAAGCTCTTACGGGGTTCGATTCCTAAGTCGAAAAACTGAGTATTTCCAACTGGAATTACTTCACAGCACAAGAGAATAGTGAGGAAACAGGCATATCCTAGAACCAAAAAAAATTGGTTGCCTGTAAAGTCGGTATACGGGGAAAGTTTTACGTGACAACGACTTTGAGTGGTAAAATAATTTTAATGTGAATATTCATTCGTATAGTAGGAAGAAGGATGAAATGAACCGGTGTGTATGCCTATCTCTCTCACTCTCTCTCTCGGACGCGTGCCTCTCACTCGCTCTCATTGTGAGCGCATAACGTGAGCGGAGCGTAACGCAGTTTCTTGAAGTGTCACCCGGCAAACCAATTTATAAGACGTTGTCACGTCAAAAATTCTAAGACATCGACTGGGCCCGCGTGGTGGATTATAGCCCCTCCCATAGAGGAGGCTTGTGTCCCAGCAATGGGAACATTAATAAACTGGATGATGGTGATAATGATGAACCCGAGAATTAGAGGGATTAGTGTCAAGTCATAACAATAGGCTCGACCCTATCACATGTTACGTGATTTATGTTTTAACACCTTATCTTTTAGCGAGATGTGCAAAAGTTAGCAAAGGAAGCAGATAGCGCTAAAAATTTACTCACAAAATAAATTCAATGGAATTTACCGTCTGATATATAACTACCTGGAATTTATTCCGCTGAATATTCATTTCGACTGATTCACTACCAGCTGAAGCAATGTAACCTATAAAATATGAGATTTTCACGAACAAAAATGTGAGTTAGTGTCGCTATCAATTTTTCCAGTAGGTATAACGATCATTTCAAGCAATTTCAAAGTTCGAATGCAGTTTTTATGAAGTCGATTAGTTTTCTTTTTTAGTAAATTAAAATGTCTGCCTGCCATCTGTGCTTTATTTGAAGTTTTATACAAGTAACTTTTGACTTGGGTGCGTTATGTTTGAGATTGAGATATTCTGAAGAAGGGAGAATAGATATGGTAATAAAAACGGGGGCATCTCGGTATAATAGGCAATTTATTTTTCTGAAGATGACTTTTTCTGACTTTTTATTAACGTTACGCTGCGTATACGTTTACTGTGTTCATGTAGGTACTAAGATGTGAATGAAATTAAGTTGATATATATTTAGTACCATCGAAATAAAATTACAAATAGAAGGTTCCCAGGTATGGTGTAGAACAAAAAAAATATCACAATTATGGAGAAAACCTTTCGGCTTCGTGAAGAGGGGTTTTACACCCTTTATGTAACACAATTTTGCCAGTTACGTTTAGGTCCCATATAATAAAGGGCGAGCCTAGGTTGGTCTGTGGATGTGTGACCACCCTTACATACCGAGTTTCCTCTGTGCCGGAAAGCACGTTAAGCTGTTGGTCCCGGCTGTCGCATTTGTCCATCTTTGACAGTCATTGCAAGTCAGTGGCCCAAAAAGTCTGACCCAGTCTTACCAAGAGGTATCGTATTTCCCAGTATAAATTGGGTTGTGGAGGTCAAATAGGTAGTCGCTCCATGTAAAAAACTGGTATTCAGCTGCATCCGGTTTGACTGAAAGCCGACCCCAACATAGTTGGGAAAAGGCTAGGCAGATGATGATGATAAAGGGCGAGCCTATTGACATCCGACCGGCAAAAATCCGCGGCAAAACACTTCCACGACCATGAAATCGAACCCAGGACCTCAAGCTCTGCTGTGGCGCTTGCGATTACTAGACCAAGTGATGTAAATGAAACGAAATCCGATTTTTTTTTTTTTTATCGAATATTCTTTCTTGATTCTGTTAGTAAAATGTAGGTATTTACTGAGGAACGTTAAGTAACAATTTGATTGATAAATTAGATTAAACATAAAATTCCTCGTGTTGCGTAGGAAGAATCTTACATAAAATCAACTCAGTGGAATTTCGTAACAATTAAATGGATCTTAAAACAATTTACTAAAGTAGCATCGTAACTCAACGCCGTTTCTAATTTGAAGACTGATTGGCTGTCACAGAAGAGAATAATTGGTACGGCTGTATAATTAACTTAAACTTTTTCCTGCTGACTTTTATTTGGGTCATTAAATACTCGTTTTTCTTTTATTTTTTCCGTCCTATTCTGTTGAAAGGAATAAAGGAAGGAATTAAGCTGTTTTGTGCTTCTGCGTGGTAAATAGGACGGGGGCTTATTGGAAAATGTGTAGCTTGAAAAGAGAACGTGGCAACACTATAAACAGATGCATACCCATCGCAAATAGTTTTATGCTGTGTACTCAATGTTGTATAAAACCAATTTAAAAAAAAATGAAAAGAGTGAATAATAACTTTAGCTTCTGAAATCGGTGACAAAAAAATTCAATCAATCAAACAAAGGTCAAGTTTTTTTAATACAATATTTAATTGCAAGATTTTTACTTTAAACGCCTCCATGACCCCCGTGATATTGAATCCATCCATAGGCACAATATTTTGCATGTACCGCATTCAGTTATACCACAAAACATGATTTTTACCCAAAAAAAATGTTTTACAGCAATAAAATTTGCGTAAAGTTACTTAGTTTGATGTATAAAATGCTTGATTGACGGCTTCGTGATGAGATTGTTTACGCCCTGTAGATATAGAGAAATAGATAAGTACATAGGTAATGTTATTGGCGTCTCTGCTGTAACATAAAGTTTCGCTCTTAAACCAACCATAAGCATTATTTTAGAAACATCATCATCATCTGCCTAGGCTTTTCACAATTATGTTGATTTCGGCTTCCAGTCTTACTGGATGACTGAATAATATCAGTATTTTAAACGGAGCGGCTGCCTATTTGACCTCACCAACCCAGTAGCTAGGTAGTACGATACTCCTTAGAAAATCTACATGCAAACTTATTTAGAACATCTTTCATCTGCCATGTTTATATTTATAATAAGTATAAATTTACAAACAAAAAAGTATATATGTAGTATATCAACTATCTAGTGTCCACGACACAAGCTTTGCTTAGTGTGGCACTAGGTGGCGCTGTGTGTTAATGTCCAGCGATATTTATTATTATTTAAAATATTACAAATACAGAATGTTTAAAGTGTTCAGTGATCAGTAATGCAAGGTATCATCATCATCATCTGCCTCCCCCTTGTGCCATGTTGTGCCATGTCAGTTGAGGTTGACACAACATATCTTATTCTTCCATTCTCCTTTGTCAACCATTACGTTAGCATTCACTCCTTTATCTTTCATAGCTGACCCATGCAACTTCGTCTGCGTCACATAAGAGAGAAAAACGAAAGGAAAAAAAAACCTGTTTTTGCAATATTTTTCATTCCTGCTCCGCTCCTAATGATCGTAGCGTGATGTTATCTATCTATACTTATAATAAATCTGTAGAGAGGTCAATTCTGTACATGAAATATATTTACAAAATAACTATCGGGGGGTGATTAGTGATCGATACTGATGCCAAAAATGCAATCAGTAAAATTTTTGTCTGTCTGTCTGTCTGTCTGTTTGTTATTTATAGAAAAAAAAACTACTCGACGGATTTTAACGAAACTTGGTGCAATTATTCTACATACTCCTGAGCAGGTAATAGTATACTTTTCATCACGCTACCATTAATAGGAGCAGAGCAGTAAAAGGAAATGTTGGGAAAACGGGAGAAGTTACTTGGTTTTTTTAGCTTCCGTCGCGTGTGCAGCCTTAATGGTTAAAGCTACATAGAAATCATGTATAACGGAAATATTCCACATAAAATTATATAAAAAATATTCCACGACAGCATATGTCTATCTTTTATAGTTGACTCACAATAACACGTGTAACTCCCGATAGCTTAGCAGTTCGGAGATTTGTTATTATTATATTTGTTTACTCTTACGTTTATATCATCACGCTATGACCCACATAAAACATAGGATACATTTTATTCCGGTAGTAAGATCCCATGGGACAATAATCAAACTTCACGCGGGCGAAGCCGCTGGCAGAAGCTAGTATAGCCTAAAGCCTTCCTTGATAAATGGACTATCCAACACAAAAATAAATTTCCAATTTGAACCAGTTATCATCATCATCATCAGCCTAAAATGTTCCCACTGCTGGGACACGGCCTACTCTCAATGAGAGGGAATGGGCTATAATCTACCACGCGGGCCCAGTGCGGATTGGTAGATGTCACATGTCTTCCAATTTTTGGTTCTAGGACATGCCGGTTTCCTCACGATGTTTTCCTTCACCGTTTTTAGAGCAGCAGTGATAAAATAAATTACACAAAGTAATGCGCCTGTCTGGGTTCGAACCCACGACTGACTGTCTTTTTTTAAACTTTTAGTAGTTCCTGAGATTAGCGCGTTCAACCAAACAATCAAACAAACAAACTCTTCTGCTTTATAATATTAAGTATAGATATCAGTCCTCATACAACCCATCCATCGTTTCCTTGGTCTTTCCCTCCATCCATCCACCCTTTCCATCCATCAACAAAAAGAGGTACGATAGTTTTCAAAATTAACCAAACGTAATTTCGTCCATCAACCACGTTATCGGACCACATAACACCTAATTCCAATCTAAATTTAGTCGAACAAAGAGCCTGAAACACACACAATGGCTGACCGACTTCCTGCGAACCGTTGGTACCGGATGGTAACGCAAATACAAAACATTAGGACCCCAAATTGACAATCGTTAGTAACAAAGGATGTTCACACTGTTGGACATTAGAACGGTCATTTAATTTAGTTGTTTTCAAAATTAAACTAGCAAAGATAACATATTTTCTAATACAGGAATGAGGAAAATAACACGGCAGCTCGAAGTGTTTATATGGAAATGGGTAAGCCTCGAGTGTTCTTAAGTGTTTTCTAGTGTTTTAATAAGACAATATCGATACTCAGAACACATGAATTGACTGAATACTGGATCAGAATCGATAGAAATTGACTTTTCCCTCGAAAAATAAAAGTACAGTTATCAGAATCGGTTTCTACTGATTGAAATTGCTCTGTAAATGATGCATGCTACGATCCTTTGCTCTGAAATGACAATGCTGTAGGTAAAAAAGTTCTCTCTTCCAAGAAAAAACACAACAAAAATATCAACAAAACTTTTCTCCAAAAAAACAAACCGAAATAATATTCAAGAGCCTTAAAAAAAAAGAAACAAAACATTCGCAATCTGCACTATGCTCGTTCGTATTCAGAAAACAAGACATAAGTTTCGGATAGCAACACCATCGTGGCAAAGTTGGGGACGCCCCGAGCCGTTAAAACATTCAGTTTGTCGGAAAATAACTTGCTTTGAGCATTTGATGCTGGCTATATTTTGGGCCCAGGGGTTTTTAGTGTGGGAATTTGATTTTACACTCAAAAAGGAACACCATTATTGATATTTCATATGTTAGTTTTGGTGTTTTTCTCCTAGATTTGTGTTCAAATTAAAGTCCCGTAAGAATGTATATTTGCAGTTACTGCCAGTTAAAATCGCGAAAGCAATTATTGACCCACATACATTTATTAAAGTTCTTAATAAATGTATGTGGCATTGACCGCTATTGCTATTTTACCTAGCAGCAACTTTAACCATTGTAGTTAAATAGCGAGCCTGTCCCAATCGCTATAAATACCATGTTAGATAGGCCTTCTCTTTGTGAGAGAGACTGAGCCATAATCCACCACGGTATCCAGGTAGAAGTCACATGTCTTCAAACTCATGATTCTAAGACATAGTTTCCTCACAAAGACTACCGACTACATCGGCGAATGAAACAAAAAAGGAAGACAAAAAATAAGCTCTCGCTATATTTATATGAATATCTTCTTATAGTACAGAACTTCCCGACGTAATTTACAACAGCGTAGTATCAGACAAAAGAGAGAGATATATTATAGAATGTCTTGAAAATCCGGAGACGTTTTTGGTCGCGTAAAAGGATCCATGTACGAAAAACTTTACTTGTTTGAGGACTATCCTTTTTAACAGAGTATAACAGCTTCTTGTTTCTGACCTTTTGTTGCTAAGTTTCAATGTCGAAAAAGTGGTAGTTTAGAAACTTTGTGAAATTTCAGAATGTTGCAAAATATATCACACTCAAAACAAAATTGTTTTTAGCAAACACAAATATAATTAAAATGTACTGCACGCGCGTTATTTGTGTTGGTTAGTTGAGTAAAAACAAGTTTATTTTCACACGGTTTATGTTCCCCTCGTGTGGATGAATATTTAATAGTAAATAGACAGGGAATTGACGGCTCAGCTTTTGTTTAAGAGTTTTTTGCCACAGGGACATTATTTTAGTTATATATGGCTTCATAACATATATAAATAATATTTCTAATGGCGCAACACACCTCAATTACTTTTTGTTGACCAATGATTCCATGGGTTATTTATTGTTACTATATAAGTCATGTTACCTTTTGAAAACATTGAACACGTGATAAAAATTGATAAAATGTGATGACATTGTTAAGAAATGTTACCTCAACATGCGATGTATTCCATAAAATAGGTAACCGTAGTAGGTAACCGAAAAACTATTTGATGAAACCAAAAAAGAATTATTAAAGGACATAACTTCTAAACTACACTTGAAGAAAGTGATTAAACAGTACATAATGGTATATGTAAATACATGTACCTATACATGGGTAGGCAAAATGTTCGTTACGTAAATACAAACCATTTTAACTGTTCCGTAGCAAACTTTACCATTACCAACGTACGTCAGCTAAGGATTCATCTCATGTAAAGTACAGTTGGTACATAGAGTAGATGAAAAAAAAAACTTATTGACCTTTGTTTGATGATTTAGTTTTTTTGTCACCGACTTCTGAAGCTAAAATTATTTTTCACTTTTTTGTTTTCTCTGAAGTTGGTTTTATTTTTTGTAAAAAAGTTTTTAATTTTTCTCTTTCTAGTTATTCACATGTGCTTACCCCTTCACAGCGTACCGGCGTGATTTTCTGTTATGAACTAGTGTAAACAATATCAAAATCGGTTCACCCAGTCGAAAGGCCTGAGGTAACAAACACAAAAAAAAAATACAGACTAATTGAGAACCTCCTCTTTTTGTAAGACGGTCGAAAAAAAAAACGAATTGGTCCGTCAGTTAGACTATCAACAAATATTTGACCCGTAATTTTTCTTTTGTTTCATAAACCAAAACTGACGAAGATACGACGCTTTTAAAATTTTCAAAACGTCACGCTTTGGTATCATTTTAGTTAGTTCTGACGTCATGAGCCCCCACTCCCGAGTATTGGTGCGTTTTATCTTTTTCAATGTTCATTGATT
Source organism: Xestia c-nigrum (assembly GCA_916618015.1). Taxonomy (NCBI): domain Eukaryota; kingdom Metazoa; phylum Arthropoda; class Insecta; order Lepidoptera; family Noctuidae; genus Xestia; species Xestia c-nigrum. The sequence continues at coordinate 18,420,165 of OU745247.1, read as the reverse complement.
TACATAAACAAAAAATACGTGTCTATTATTTTCCAGTATTCTAAGTAACGGACTAAATAGATTTGCAGTTTTCTTTTGACGACCCGAATGGCGTAGTGGTAGTGAGGCTGCCTTACGTTCTTAGGGTCCTGGGTTCGAATCCCGGTAGGAGCAAAAATTTGTGTGATGAGCATGGACTTTAGGTATGTATAATAAGTACGTATTTCCAAACAAAAAAGTTTATATGTAGTACATCAACTATCTGGTGTCCACAACACAAGCCTTGCTCAATGTGGCACTAGATGGCGCAGTGTGTTAATGTCCAGCGATATTTATTTATTTATTTAGTTTTCTGATACTGTGGTGTCTATTACATAAGATCCAAAATAATATCTGCAAAATATTATATAAACCATAAGCGTGTACACGAAACTTGGTATATCCTTCCGCCAACTTATCTCGGACGTCGTTGTGACGAAACGGAGAAAGTTAAATGAGGAAGAAAATCTATGGGTTGTTTGGTCGGATCCGGCTCCGGTGCTAATTCACAAACTACTTTATCTTGTTTCGTCGGAGCAAGTTTGAGTGTGACAAGATTGAGGGCACATGCGCGGATGAACTAATACTTTTGCTTATTTGTGGGCAATGGACGGTTAATTTCTAAACCACCTTTTATAGCAACGGTAGTCAACTATTTCGACTTTATTAACCCTAGATTACTACTCTACGTCGCAGAGGCGCCCACGTTTTTGATATTTTGCTCTCTCTTTTTATCCTTCGCGCGTATGGCATTCACGTTCAAGGACATCTCAGTCATCGCTAGCACGTGTCGCAGAACGGTGGTTGCGTTACGGTAAGTGTGCTAGTTTTTTAGATATTACTACCCTTGGCGCTCCAAAGACGTAAGAGTAGCTTGTATGTAAGTTTTGCGGTCTTAATCAAATTGTATGTAAAATATTTTTTTTTGTTACTTTGTTAGTTTTTTTTAGTTAATTACTTCATAATTTACGATTTATAAGAGAAGTGTATACTTAAAGTTGTTTTTTTCAATTTTTAATGAGAATACTGTTTAATTGCCCAAGTTCCAGAAATTTCTTTCTAAGATTTATTTGATTAAAGATTTCATAATGAAAATATTATAATAATTATTTAAAATTATGTTTTTCACTTTTTAGTAATATACACAATTATAAAAACAGTCCAAACATATCAATCATACTTATAGGTTTTGATTAAAATCATTATCAATATGATGCGCCTCGCGGGCGTATGAGTAGTTTCTTTGTATGTCGCAACATGAGTAGTAATGTAGGGTTAAGAGAGGCTTATGCCCGTTGCTTTGCCCGCGTACTAATTATGTTCTAAAATCTTCCTCGAGAACCACTCTATGTTATTGGTTAAAACAGCATGAAAATATGTGTAGTAGTTTTAGAGTTCATTGCGAATAGACAGTCAGACGCGGCGAGGACCTTGTTTTATAATATGTAGTTCAGTTGAAATCTCTTACGTAAGCAGATAATTATGAGGTACAAGACTCTGCAATTTCCTACCAGTGGTGCGTCATAAATCTTTTCTCATGGCAAAATAGCTCAAGGAGACATGTTATGTGACGAAGAGAAGACGTTCCAGCATGCTATTATTCAAACTCCTCAACAACTTTATAAAAAAAAAACTTAAAATGTCACTTGAGCGGGATATCTTGACAGATTTGTCTGCTCCTTACAATTTTTTCCATCCATCCGCATTCTCCAGTCACATGTCTCAGAGACAGTCATGGCGCTTGCAACAGTGTCGAAATATCGTGTAATGATTTTAAAATTTTCATAAAAGCTGTTGTGATTTACCAAAAATAAACACAAAATATTAATAGTTATTATATGTGACCAAAGAGTTCATAAAACTCTTTGGTCATGTTTTTGAATCAGCTCCCGCCAAAAAAATAAAAATTAAATATGGTATTCGATTTTTGAAGTAGAAACAAAAGCTTCTTCTCTAGAAACGAGCTTGATAAGAATAATACCAAGTTGTACCTATTTTAAGTAACAGTACAAGTTTATAAATACAAATATTGTTAATACTGGAAAAGGAGTTTCTTTACTAAAAGCTCAAAATAAACAATAATCGCAGAAGATATCCCATAAGTGACATTTTAAGTTTATTTATGAACCGTGATAGCTCAAAACAGGGTTTGAACTTCATGAACATTTAACATTCGTAACATTCACAATCCCTGTGATGTTTTGTATTGCTATTTGTATTCAAGGAACATTACATGTGGGTACAGCTTGCCCTATTAGCAGTTGAGTTCAAGCTTAACATTGCCATAGAATAACAATGAATAGAAGTGACACTTGTTTCGAACTCATGCTTAATCACAATAGTAGCCTTGTAGCCTTCAGCGTTAGTACGTATGATGAACACAATTATTATATACTAGCTGACCCACGCAACTTCGCCTGCGTCACATAAGAGAGAAAAACGAAAGGAAAAAATATCCCCGTTTTTGCAACATTTTTCATTCCTGCTCCGCTCCTAATGGCCGTAGCGTGATGTTTTATAGCCTATAGCCTTCCTCGTTAAATGGACTATCCAAAACAAAAATTATAATTATAAAATAATTTTTCATTTGAATCAGTAGTTCCTGAGATTAGCGCGTTCAACCGAACAAAAAAACAAACTGTTCTGCTTTATAATATTAAGTATAAGTATAGATTACACTAACTTCTGCCCGCGACTTCGTTCGCGTGTAATTTTGATATCGCAACGCATCGCAACGGAAGCTTTTTTCCCGCTTGCAACCTTTCTTATTGTTGCTCCGCAATAAGAAATGTTGCAAGAACCAGACTCTTCTGCTTTATAAAATTAGTATAGATTACATCGATGCTTACGATTTCTCCTTTACACTTGACGTCTGACAAAAAGTTTAAATAACCTAAGAAAACGGTCTAGTTCCAGTAGTAATCAACTTTTTAAGGATATGGAAGACTTTAGCTACAAACAGCTACAAAACTTATCAAATGAAAATTAACCAGCAAAGAACAAAAAACAAATCTTCTCATTTACAAATAGAGTAGAATTTGGTATGCAAAGAAACTTTAGCACACACAAACAAGCACTACGGTGATGACTGGCGATAGTTCTGTGATGTTTAAAACGGGACCGTGGGACGCACAAAATATAGGAGCTACTCCATTTGGTATCGCTTCTGTACATTAATAATCCATGGCATTACCAACTGTAGATGTTACGGCCTCAGTTACGATGATACTAATCCGCTCTTATGTTGAGGAGCTTGTGAAGCGGCCAAGCAACAAGGCATGTACTATTGACCGTTATAATACGATCTAAGTTTAGAATTGGTATAAGCATGTTGAACTTAACTAGCATGAAATGTAACATAACATAATGCCTTGTTATGCCCGAAGAATTAAGCGAAGGCAGAGGTATACCTAACAAGGACATTTTGTCAGTTATCTTTCAAATATAAATATTTCAGTTATATGTATGTCAAAGATCTATAAATGACACTCGGGGCCATCGGTTTGGGATGACGCACCCAAGACCGCGCCGAGTCCGATCCGAGTGTCATGCCGTGCACTTTTGTATGGACACACGCTTCCGAGCCGCTACCGAGCAACGTATAATGGATTGGTCCAAGGCCGACACTCAGCTCGAACTCGGCACGGTCTAACGTGCGTCATCCTTTAACGTGCTTTCCGAAGCATGGAGGTAACTCAGTTTTTAATGAGTGGCTTAATCTGATGCCGGCAAAACTGTGGCTCATATCACGAAACTGGTGCCCTGAGACAGTTAGACAGGGTCGCGGCAGACCGCAGAGAAGATGGCGGGACGCCTTGGATGGTTTTCTCGTTAATTGGCGAGAAAAGGCGCATCACCGAGAACAGTGGCAGAAATGGGGGGAGGCCTTTGCTCAGGAGTGGGACAGCTCAGGCTAATAAATAATTAATCTGAAGGTTGAACGGTTGTCATTAGTTAGCCATGAGGTCTTCAATACATCCGGAACATTACAATGAACAGAATATGAAAATTGACTAAGTTACTTACTACAAGCATGAAGTTTGGAATATACCGCGTTCATCGTAAAATCCAAGCACTTAATGCGTCTACACATAGAACTTCGTGGTAAACTGTATAAGTGTGGTAATTCTGTTGAATTCTAAATTGGGACGAATTGTCTCGTCTGAAAATCCCTTAGCGGGCCAACTTTTTCCTTTGTTGCTACAATTGTGGAAGTTGCGGTTTGAGTGAGAACCCACTTATGTTAATTTTGACGGGGATTTGAGTAATTCTGTTGGTAGTATTTTCTTCTACATTATTAACTGAAGTTTTCATGAATTCCCCTTATATACTTTCGTTGCAATGTATTCTATGATTCAGGATTTTTTCAAATCTAAAATCAATAACGGTTTGTTGATTCCTCAGTTCGTCTGTTTGTGCTATAGACTCCCAAACTACTTAACCGATTTTAATGAAATTTTTACACAGTTGTTTTACATAGACCAAGGAAGGTCTCTGAATAAAGGTAATATGGCATGTGGGGCACCAGTAATAATCAATTTAATGTTCCCACTGCTGGGACAAAGGCCTCCTCTCTGTGAGAGGAGTGGGCCATAATCCACCACGGTCTAGTAAATTACACTGGGTCTGCGTGGTAGACCATTATTACACCATACCATGGTTAGAAATTATATAGTAATTTCCGATAAGTATACAAAATTAATGTTAATTTGCTTCAAATACATGGAATGTAAAATGTTCCAAAAGCTGCTGACGAAGGTATTTAATTTCTAAGAAAATTACCTGTACAGTTATTACGAATCCTTTTAACGCCTACCTAATAGCCAATTTGCCTGACTTCCAATATAATTCTTATGTACAAACATTTCCCTTATAATTAACAAAATTAATTATATCTGTTTCTGTTCAGGCTGACAAAGGGCTCACAACCTGTCACTTCCAACGTCCTCAAACAACTCTTGACTGTTAAATAATAATACCTTTTGTTAAAAGGCGAAAATTCTTCAGAAAATTTTAATACAATAAAGGAAAATGACGTAGGTTACTTCCAAAAAGTTTGTATTCCCTCAAGCTTTGGTATCGATCTATGTTTTTATAAGCAAACTCATTTGGCGTGAAAATGCTGGCTGATTCCAATTAAAAACCAACCACATGGGGATTGTTTTTATGCTTTCTAAAGAACAAGTTTAAATCTCCATTGATATCTATATAGCTTAAGGTTCAAGGTTGATTTGGAAAATTTGAAAGTTTCATGTATAGCTTGATATTATGCTGAAGTCTGTACATATATCTTGTGTCGACAAGTGAAAGTTTTTAGACGTACTCAAATTAATTCGACTCAAACTCAAAGCATTTATATCAATATGACCATTAGGTACGGGACTTTTGAATGTCAAAAACAATAAAAAGAAGCTATACTACAGTCCCTTAAGTTATTATGCCTTGCACAAGAATAACTTGAGAAAGTACTGTAGTCGCACATTTCAAAGAGTAGAACCTCAATGAGAGATGAGAAGAATTTGCAAGAAACTCCATGGACTCTCTTTTCAATAAAAATTACGTTAATTGGCTAAGAACCTATCTTAAACAAGAAAAAAATTAAAAATTGAATGTAAATACTCTCATTGGACGAAACAATCAAGATAAATATTGTGTTCTTGGCTAAAAATTCAACACAAAATACTTTATTTCATCAACACAATTCACAGTTAATGTAGACATCCGTTTAATTTAAATCCTAACCCGTTGAACAACAAACACAGCCAAATCAATTAGGCACAACACGGACTTCGCTTTGATCAATCATTGTGGATAACAAAGGAATCGGAAATAAAAACAATTGAAACTATTTCAAGGAGTATTATGTTGCATGCTATTAACTCTCGGATAGGTTAAACATTGTTTCACAACGTTCTATGGCGTACGCAACACCACACTACGCTCCAAAACAGAAAATACTGACGTAGCTCAAAAGCCGCTAATCTGAAGTGGGAATGGACTGACCACGTCTTCCGTATGCCAAAATGCCACTTCCTGGAGCTCTGACACAGCCAAAAGGCGTCGTGCCAGACCTTGTAGCAACAAACCCAAAGCCAAGCGGTTCACATTTTAGCCCTGGAACGAATCAACTGAAAGTCAGGGACCTTTGCCCAGCAGTGAGATTACTAACACTATCATTGTCAGGTTACACACGGTCATGAGCATTGGTTATGAAATATTACACTAAGTAATCACTTGTCTGGATTCGTCTCCATGACCTTACGATACGTAAGTCGGGTCCACTAACAATAAAGACAATTGTGTAAAGTATTTTGTTCGTTTAAACCGACTACAAACCGATCATGTTCCAATGAATATAAAACGGCAGTGTAAAATTTTTCTGGGGGTTAACTTTTGGTTGATTTAGATTAAACCAACCCAAAGCTTCAATACCATCAAAAATAATATTGTTCGGTTCCTTTCTGACTCTCAGATTTTAGTTGCTGCCAGTTGATCGCAAAAGCGGTCGTTGCCCTTGACCTAATATCTCGTCGTACAAACCAAACAAATGGGTTCATTTGTCGTATTTTCTTATGTAAAATGATACATGGTTATGTATCATTTTACATAAGAAAAAATGTTGAAGATCACGATAGATGACGATTTAAGACTTGAACAGGCTTATTTTTGAATTTCAAAGTTAAGAACTCTAATAAATGGAGGTGGTTCAATGACCGCTTTTGCGATCTTTACTGGCAGCAACTATAGTGATTAAAGTTATACAGGTTTACTCAGTAGATGAGCATAGAACAAACGTAATAAAAAGAAAGATTAACTAGCGGAGTCTGTACTAGTGAAAAAGATGAGAAATATTAAAATACTTAAGTATTTTTTGTAACAATTTCATTTGGTCCAGTGTTTTTAACGACAAACAAAACGAAGTGGGGCCGAGTTTGGAACTTGGAGTATCGTTTGTCGAACGTTGAACTGCGCCACGGTGCATTTGGACTACGGGACAAGTCATGAGTGGTAGCGATTTCGGTTCACTGGGAATGATTAGCAACACTTTGCTCAAGGCCATCAAAAGAATTACCGTTACTTTCAAATATTAGCACCATTTGCTAAAACTTTAACCATTTTATTTTAATCGACTGCTTCAGAAAGAACCAATGTAATGAATTATTTTACTTAGGTTGATTTGTTTTGGTGTGAGCTCTGGTGCGAGTTCAAATCGTGGACCCATTATTATTTCATGAACTAGACGCTTGAATTTTTTGTAAAGTACCTACTAGCTTTTATTGCTAACATGTTTTCGTTAACAATATTTATTTCCCCGTCATACATCGTTCTGTTACAAACTTTTGGTGGCAACATTGCATCTGAAGCGCCATCTGCGGACAACTGCAAAGAAACTGACATCAATGAAGGCAGTTTCATATTGCTGAGGTTCTTGCAGTGGCGGCATCAGAGGCTATATACGGCGAAGCACAAGCGAAGCGACCTCTTGGGCTTTTGGATTTTAGATAGATCGCTATTTTCATACTCGCTATATTTGATTGTTATTTTCTTGTACCAAACTTTTGTAAAAATATAAATTATTAAACAGTTGATTGTCTTATTTAAAAGTAAAATTACATTATAATCTCACACTTTTTACTCGCTTTCTCTTAAGAGTTTGTCCCACAGACCTCGTAGTATCTATGTTCCTTGTCTCGGTACAGTTTCATAACTAGAACCCGAGGATGTTCCGCTGACAAGCGCCGCTCTACACCATTATTTTATAGCACTTTTTCCACAAAACTTCTGAATACCCAAGCGCCATGTCCACGCTTACAACGACCGTGAACGCTTTGTTTTCACCAAAAAATGGATAATGTAATTGTGAACTCCGACGGTTCTTTTTATTTGGTTGGTTTATCCTATTCAGTGGTCCTTAGTCTGTTTTGTATCGCCTCGTGAAATGCTGGTTAAAGGCGTCAGAAATGTTTAAAGTCAAACATTAGTTAACCCTAAGATAAGTATAAGGCTTGAATTCGTGTCCCGCTGACGGTCAGTCGTGACGTCAGCTAGAACAAAATACGGCTGTCGGTTGCCGCTGACGTTACCGTCGCAGTATGGTGCTATATAGAGCACAATGTATACTCGTACGTGACCGACCGTGGGTGGCCGACCGTCAGCGTGAAAGTAATTCAGGCCTATAAAGCAACGTTTATGAATAAATTAAGTTCTATTTTTAAATTTAACAATATTTAAAAGCGGCCAAGTGCGAGTCGGACTCGCCCATGAAGAGTTCCGTAGCAGATTTAATGAAAGGTGAATTGCTGTTTACGATTAATGACGTATTAAAAAAAAACTACTAACTAGATTTCGTTCAAACTTCTCTTCTCTTCGTTCTCTTATTTTAGAAGTTACCGGGGGGACATGTTTTTCCACTTTGGAAGTGTCTCTCGCGCAAACTATTCAGTTAAGAAAAAAATGATGTTAAAAACCTCAATACCATTTTTAAAGACCTATTTATAGATACCCACACGTATGGTTTGATGAAAAAGTATGGGAAACTCCCAAAATGTATTGTTTTTTTTTCTATTTTTGTGAGAAAATCTTAATGCGGTTCACATAATACATCTACCATCTTACCAAGTTTTTAACAGCATAGTTCTTATAGTTTCGGAAAAAGTGGCTGTGACATACATACGGACGGACAGACAGACAAACCGACAGACATGACGAATCTATAAGGTTTCCGTTTTTACCATTTGGCTACGGAACCCTAACAAAGGTATAAGTACCTCATGCAATACTAACTCGATACAGGCGTCAAAACTCTGAAATCCAACTACAGAGTGACACTGGTAATTCAATTACCAATGTCACTCAATTCCAAAGGATATCGTATTACCCAGTACTAACTAGGTTGTGGACGACAGATAGGCAGTCGCTCCATGTAAGATATTGGTATTTAGCTGCATCCGGTTAGACTGGCAGCCGACTCTAACATCGTTGGGAAGTGGCTAGGCAGATGATGATGACAAGTATTTCAATTATAAATAGACCAGGCGTCTAATAATAGTGATTCAGTGCTCGTGGTACAGAAGCCAAATCTATACTTCTATACTAATATTATAAAGCAGAAAAGTTTGTTTGTTTTTTTGAACGCGCTAATCTCAGGAACTACCGGCTCGAATCGATAAAATATTTTTGCGTTGGATAGTCCATTTATCGAGGAAGGCTATAGGCTTTATAACGTCTCGCTCTAGCCAATAGGAGCGGAGCAGCAATAAGAAATGTTGCAAGCGGGATAAAAACTTCCGTTGAGCAGGCGATGCGTTGCGATATCAAAACTTCACGCGAACGAAGTCGCGGGCAGAAGCTAGTCTAAAATAAATCCAATACCCACCTTAAACGTGACGTATATTGTACCTACACGCATTTTCGTGTCAAAAACGAATCCATTATTCTTCTCAGCCTTACCTAAGTATCAAAAAAGCCCTGACCAACCCGAAAACACGCAGAGAGACACCTTTATTTAGGTACGTGGTTTCAACGCAACACATCAAACTGATGCGAAACCAAACAAAACTGCCGTGACCTGAATACGTCTTTTGACAAACAATGTAATTTACACAGCTCGCTACCACGGAATATACAACTCCAGAAGGCTGGTTTTATCTAAAAACATCCAAACGCACACATAGACGAATTAATTCAATCATTTTAACCCGTAATCACCCACATGTTGGGTATAGGCCTCCCTTTTCTTCTGCCTTACTTCCCGATTCTGTTCGTCCCTCATCACATTAAAGGCGAAACTACTGTGCCAAACAAATGACAGTCTCGAATGCATTTGTTGTTAGGCCTACACCATTCTCTTTTACTTAAGTTCAAATTAACAATTTAGTATGACAACGTTCATAACCTTTTAATTTCTTGCAGACTCTTTACCATAGGAAACGATCAATTCAAACCGTGCCAGCTTCAAAGTTATTATTTCATAAGTGCGCATGTATGTTTCTGTGAAATAAAATACCATGGGGTATCATATCATCCCATTCCTACTGGGATGTGAAGGTCAGATTTGCGACATTCCATGTAAAATACTGGTCACTAAAATTTAACTGCTTCTGATAAGTCTGTAAGCCAACCCCAACAAAAAGGCTAACCAGATTATGATGACAGACATGGCACATGGACAAGTTTTCAATCGTTATTGCGCAGAAGATCGACTTCTGTAACTATCTACTCTGTGTCGCTCGGTTATACCTTGAATTACGACTACGCACCAAATTCGCACGTTTATTTGCAACCGAACCCCTTTCTCAATTAATCCCACAATTAGGTACACGTGAAATTGAGATTTTAGAGTTTATTGGTGTCTGTATTTGCATGGCCAACGTATAGAGAGCTTTGATGTGGAAAATCATTAATGTGAGAGGGACTGGGTTTTGATGCGGTTTTGAAAAGGACAGTGATGGTTTTCAAATCAAAGCTAGATGAGATGAGCTCTTTGCCCATGCATATGAGCAAAGAGACAGACACGACATAAAACTAGTTTTGTACGTCGACGTTAGGATATTCGTAACTTTGAAATTCCCTTTCCTTTCTTGGTTAATCGATTTTAATTTTAACTTCCTCTGGTGTCCTAAATAAACTTAAGCAAACCATCCAAAAAAACATAATCGTTCATTGAACAACGTTGCGATTTTTTTCATACCTTCTACCATGTCTTATGTGTACCCAACTAATCTGAAACCCATACCATACCATACCATATACTCAGAAATAAATAAAGCTTATCTTATCTTATCTTAATTTTTTAACAATTTCATAAAAAGCAAGAATGCGTTACGTATCATAAAACAACCAATCGATTTTGAATAAACTGAAATAAATTCTCATTAAAACTGCACGAAAATCGAGATCATTAAAGTTGATATTAAAAAACTTTTTGGCCCAATCGAAAGTTTTCAAGGAGTAATTTTATCTCTGGAATGTTCCCTGAACATTTTTTATTCAGTGAACTTTATTTTACTTCCTATTTATCTTTTTCTTTTTGTATGTGGGTGGTCGGCACACTTGTGCTTTGCAAATATGACTTGTTCTGATGATTAAAACGTAAGTACATTGAAAATGTTACTTGTTTTTCCCCTGTTCCCGTTACAAAAGTATAAAAATATGAAGAATTGTCAGATATGTATTTGGAATTCTGAGGCAATGAATGGCTATTAAAGGGTTTTCTTTGCATTATGTTTAATTAGTATCAGTTACTGAGCAGCGGTGGCCCAGTGGTGGCGGCCCCGTCTTACGAACAGTAAGTCGTGGGTTCGAACCCAGACAGGCGTATTACTTTGTGTAATATATTTCATCACCGCTGCTCTCAAAACGGTGAAGGAAAACATCGTGAGGAAACCGGCATGTCCTAGAACCAAAAATTCGAAGATATGTGACATCTACCAATCCGCACTGGGCCCGCGTGGTAGATTATAGCCCATTCCCTCTCATTGAGAGGAGGCCGGGTCCCTGCAGTGGGAACATTATAGGCCGATGATGAATATCAGTTACAGGTATCGTTTAAGTGATTCTTAGTTTTAAGTGTATCGTGTATCGTTATTACTCAGGGCATAAGAGTAAAAAGTGGCTAACCGTCAGCGAACTTTGTAGTACTTACTATTTACATGTAGTCTTAAAACATTCTCAAAGACCAGAAGCTTGTCAGTGCTAATTGTTGTCCCTTATAAACATTTTCACATTTTTTTCTTGAGAACCTATCTACCGCCATTTCAAATCAACACCCTACTAGCTACTTGACCGGCTCCAAAGAACCAAGTTAATTCAAATTCCGCTTGGAATTCCGCTAGCTTCGCAAGGAAAAAGCGATGGGCGTCCAAGTTCGCGACCCGAGTCGGGAACCCATAAGGACTGCATTTAAACTGGTTATAAGTAACTGGCGTTATTCCAACAAACATGCAGTTGGAATACGTTCAGTTATGTGTTATTTTTTCATTTCAATGTGCAGAGACATTTTAATAATGATACATTACATTCAACCATATTTCCCTGAGAAATACAACGTAAGAACTTGGGATGGTTCGTTTAATTCGTGAATGTTTTATTTTGTGAGATAGGGTTTTGATATTCAGAATCTGGTTGTTCTTTTAAAGATAAGAAGATATACATACTTCGAAGAGAAGTTCAATTTCATCTAGATAATTGTTTAACATAAGTAAATGAAGTTATATCGTCTACAGTTCTTGTCAAAGCCGTTTGCCGAAATTCCGTTGCTTCAAATATTTAATGAGTTCCCGCCAAGAAACTTTTTTATTGACTAGACACACTCAAAAAAAAAATGACATTCTACATTCAAACCAATTCCTCATTTGAATCGGTGAATAGGTGTTTACTCCATAAAAGTAGGATGTTATTCTCGCAACTATGAAAATCGTACGCCGGACAATGTTAGCATTTAATGTTCGTGTAACGACCCCTTTTATGTCAGTCGTATTCCTCATAAAATAATAGTGATGTAGGGAAAATAAGAGGACGGGAAGAAAATTAACAATAGGGAAGGCAATAATATTAAACTGCTTTGCCGTTAATGGGTCATTATAGTGATAAAATATTGTTTATGTATACGCAAAGGTTTTATGACTACCTATAGGAGTAAGATTACGAGAAATAGTAATATGAGGGACTTTATTATGTATCGGATGTAGAAGACCACTGTTAAAGAGAAGAGAAAATCTTCTTTCAAATACTCTGTTGTATCTTAGTCCCAAAGACATGCTGTAGTTACTTGTTATTCAGAGGAGCGAACCGAAAATCTCTTCACCTATACTATTGGAGTACCTTGTAAGCTTAGAGTATGTAATGTGTATAATTATGTCACCGTAAAATTGTCAAATACGTTATATGTAAAATTGTAAAATCTCGAAATATTGTCAAATGAACATACTGCTTACAACAATACGCTTTATTTTTCGTGATATGCATGCGATGGTAGTCAAGCGGTGTGGAGGGAAAGAGGGGTCCCCCTTGCCCAGTGGTACAACTCTCATGAAAAGATATTGTACCATTCCTGAGAAATACCGATTATTATAACCTAACCTTAAAACACTTTATACTCCCCTAAAAAGCGTAGTCGACGGCCGTTTGAAGGAACCTAACTAACCTAACAGGGGGGGTGCCCCAAGTCCCGATTATGGGGGCAGAGATACTTCCGTATGTTCAGTTGACAATAATTCGAGAGACGTTATATTGTAATAAAACGTGTTTGACAATTTTACGGTGACATATACCTATACTCGTACTATAAGCTTGTACACACAGTATCAAATGCAATAGGTAACCCTTACAAGCAACCGTCAATACTCAGAAACCCACGAAACTTAATAGACACATCCAAGCATCTCAAATTGCGATTACCAACATCAACCACCAAACTATTACCACTCCATTGCTTCAAATGACGAACGTTTAATCGATACCTACATGCACAAAGGAATATCGATATAATCGAAACGATTCATTTGGTACAGCTCAAACGAGTACTTTAGGACGTATAATTAGCATGTGAACGTATTCCAGTTGACAAAGTTCGCATCTATGTGTACTAAAGCAAGTAACTGAGTTTCGGATATATGGCGGTGGAGGTCGGTGCAACCAATTACCGAGGCGAGTTGCTTTGACGAAGAATTGGTTGTCGTTTTCAACTTGGCGCTTGCTATTATAATATTGCTTTTAAACAGCTAGCAAAAAGTTTTATTTTGTGGAGGTATTGATCGTTTTGTCTAGTTGTAGGTCTTTTAGTAAATTTTTCATCCTCCTGCTCTTGTTCTATTCTGCGTCGGCGCAATAGGTTTTCTTCTTCCATTCTACCTTGTCAGACGTCACAGCGTTTCTTTCTCTTTCATATGATTCCTCACACAAAACACCCATCTTTTCTTTACCCTTCCTCTCCCTCTATTCATGTTCATCACTATTTTAGGTACATGCAACATATATGTTGTATGTTTCATATCTGGATAGAGATGAAACTCCTCCTCTATCCAACATCTCCATGCCTAGACTTTCGACATCCTTTTCTGCCTTTCTTCCTTCTTTTCAACCGACTTCCAAAAAGAGGAGGTAATCAATTCGTCTGTATTTTCTTTCATTCAAATGTTATAAAACCAAATAAAAAGGAAAGTAGTATTAAGTATCGATTGCAATTACGTAGATAATATTAGTGAACGTAAAAAAAAATCTAGAAACTTCTCCGTCTTCTTCAAAGGCACGTGATGTCCACGAACCTGATATGGCCCTCTCCCTCTCACATAGAGAAAAGGTTCAAGCATTGAGAACATTATTCGCCATTTGTGCTTATGCTTAGTGAAAAGAAATCAGTATTTACCTCCATCGCACTACCACTTCGCCCCATGGCGACCCGACATCGCCTCAAACTGTCCAATCCTGAAACAAAATAACAAAATCAAAATCAAAGCTCTTATTTCAAGTAGGCCAATTACAGGCACTTTTGAACTGTCCAAACAAAGATGAAAACTTAATGTAGCTTCAGTCCCAGTCACAAGACATAAAAACTGTGAAAGTACTGTATTTGCCTATTAAATAATAATATAAACAATTACAATTGTCGCAAGGGATCCTTCTAACGAAATAAAAAGTATCTTGTGTTTAAATCTAAGTTATAAACTATGTATGGGCAAAATTTTATCCAAATCCGTTAGTAGTTTTAGCGTGAAAGAGTAACAAACATCCATACATTCATACAAAAATTTGCATTTATAATATTAGTAGTATTAGTAGTATTAGTAGGATGAGTAGACTACTGCCAGGGATAACAGTCGTGATTTGATGTTCTTTTTTTGTTTCCTTTTATTGCTGTCGGGCCTTTGGGGGACGTTAGGCCTACGGGGTATGGTAGCCTATGGGGGAGGGCTTTGCCCAGCAGTGAAACATAATAGACTAAGTAAAAAAAATGCCTCTAATGCCCCACTCTCCCCACCCTCCCTTTCCCCTCCCTCCTCTCTCCTTCCACTCTTTTCTCCGTGCGTCCATTTTGCATGCATGTTATGTTTTGGATTCATTTGAACTAAATACCTTTTTACCTTCACAAACCTTCATACTAAAGGCTCAAAATGTTACCAACCTTTTGTTAAACAAAATTTGAAAGGATATAATCCGCAAGTTAACGACCTAACAATTAAAAATGTTTAGGAACTCGCCCAAGCGAATGCGGTGCGGTGCGAGTTTGTAGTCACGCCTGCCGCACGCGATCCGATTTTGTATAGATCTAACTTAGATATGCAACTATATACTCGAAATTATGGCGAGACTCGTTTCAAACTTTAGTCTGCGGAATGTATTTTACAGTATATTAGGTGCTCGGTGGTGTTTCGATTTTATCTCTTAGTTAAATGATAAATTTGGAAACTACTAAAAAGCTCTTTATACACTTTGATCAATATTCAAGAAATGCACTTAATTTATTTATTTCTAGCCTGTTCTTTAGTACTCCTGGGCAAAGGTACCTTTTAGATAATCGTTTTTTTATTAAAGAACAAAACAACAAAGAGTTAGACCGCCGGTTGTGCTAATAAAATAGACCAAATAACAGCTTTTAGAGCAATTCGTTTTTCTACAATGATTTTCAAAAAGATTTACAGAAACTTTTCGATAGCCAATGTCATACAAATACATTTTTGAGATTTCCATGATCGTTCTGGCTGATAGAATGACATTTTGTGTAAGCCTTTTTTTTTAGGATGGGAAATCATCAAATGACTTCTCCCACTCTGGGCGCGAGCGAACAATCGAACATCTTAATTTTGTGTAAGCCTGCAGGAAAGTTCAAAATAGTTGGTACTTAACTAGTTCATGCCTATGGCTTCGACCGCATGAAGCTCGGTAATTGTCCCACGGGATCATATGACCGGAATGTAAACTATCAAATTTTTTATACAGATGCTAATCTATTTTTCCGCCAAACAATTAGATCCGTTCAACCGTTTTGGCGTGATTGAATTACAAATATCTATCTATGCAAACTTTCATATTCACTGTAATAGTATAATAAGGTTGAACACGATTCTCAAATTAACCTTTGTGAATTGCGTAAAGTTCCCTTAAGAGGCCCGCGGAGCAAGTAAAAGTAATACCTAAATAATTTGTGAATCAAACATATTCTTAAGGTAGTGTTTCGATTGGATTACAGAATATCTAGGTACCCAAATATATATTTTGAATGGACACTGATTTAAACAAGAGTTATGAGAAAAACAAGTTTTTTATAAGAATTTTATATTCCCCATATCTCGTCTATATATCATTGACCTTTCAAAACATATATTTGGGAACATAGATATTCTCTAATCCAGTCGAAATAAATACACACTACCTTAGGAATATGTTTGATTTAATTATTTTGGTATTACGTTTGTATGAACGGCGCTTGCTCCACCGGCCTCTTAATCCCACATATACCACTTCAGCTAAATCCTTAAATACCAAACCCACCCCACTACCAAAATCAGTCAACAAGCTAAATTCTTAGCCGATAATCGAATCATCAACGCGTGTAGTCAATGACTAGTAAATGCGATACTACAAATGAGTTATCATCAGGAATTCGACATAATATCATTGAGGTAAACACCAGCAGGTAGCATATTTATCAATAACATTGTGGCCATAAATTACTTACGTATTGGTGATAAATGTTCAGAATAGTGATGGGTCTCGAATATCAATTGGATTATTCGAGTGTTTAAGACAAATCGGATAATCATTTGAAATTCGAATGATTGTTTCGACTGTTGTAGTAAACATCTATTTTTCGTAAAAAAAACATTTGTTTTCTTTTGTCTACCTCCTTGTTTATAGCAATCTGTATTGTCTGCAATCCTTCCTATTAAAATCATTAAGAAATAAAGCTAAAGCAAACGGCCAGCCTTTTGCTTTAGCTTTACTTCTTTTTACTAAAACATGTGTAAAAATTCCAAATTATCTGCCTATTATTTGAAGACACTATTGATAAGAATGATTTGACACCAACCGAATTATACCAAAACATGTTTCATCCCATCGAATAATCTAGCTTTCTCTGGTTCGAATGAAACATTTAATGTTGCCCATCTCTACTTCAGAGTTTATAACCGTAAAGCGTTTATTTTAATGGAAAAATGACAAACGAGCGACATTATTTGCGATCATCTGAACAGATATGGAAGACAATTACTTTGTTTTGTATAGCATATTGTATCGATATATCGATGCTTTTCGTTTGGACTTCACATTTTAACCCAAACGCTGTTGTATTCATTTTATGTTTGTACAATTTCTCCTTTCAGTCATTCGAGTTGTATCGTACATGTTTATTTAAAATTCCGTCGATTTAAATGATTTTGTATTTCTTTGGAGTGAGTTTCAATATATGTAAGTATCTTAAAGGCTTTCTCGATACTTAATAAGTCATGGATGTTTAATTGTTTATCCTGTATAAACAATTAAACATCCATGACTTATTAAGTTGAATAGAAATTGAATAGATGCGACAAAGAAGACGGATCACAATCCATACAAAATTACCCCACGTCCTATAACAAAGTGACGTATCTCAAAAAAAAGATAAAAATGTATTAAAAAATATGGCATACTCCCTAACTTCATTTTTTTACACCTTCTTATGGAAAAATTGCTTTAAAAATTGTGCAGGCGCTGTTATGAAAAAATCTTTCTTAAGAGTATTTATGGATCGATTTTCAAAATTCTTTTTTTGTTTGAAAGACTACCCCCAAGGTAGTCCCACGGTCATAAAGTCAGGCCTCTGGTCTTCAGGATTCCGGAGAAATAAAAGTAAAATCGTAAAAATAAGCTCATTTTTGTACTTCACATTATTCGTTTTTCACTGTCTTGTTGTTTTTTTTTTACTTATTGCATTTATGATGAGACAGAAACGTCAGTGGTAACGCGAGGGAGTGGTCGACAGAGGTTTTTTCACTTACAATAACACAAATGAGAGAGACGAATAATGATAGCGACGCGACGCGGCAAGCAAGCTAAGGAAATGCAAGTGAATAATGTTGTTCCACTTTTGCAAATCTGATGCGTCGCAGCCTAGACAAACCAGAAAAGGAAAAACCTGACCTGACTGCGGTCTGATGCTCCGTGCCAAGAACGAGCCAGGTTGATGAGGACGGCTTCACTAAAGTAGAAAGGAAGAAGATGCCCTGTGCGCTACCGCACCGAGTGGACCCAACTTGCTGCTGCGCACTGCTGTGCCTACGACGCAGCTGTACATTTCACGTCGGCATCACTCCACTACAACTGAGGAAGTCGTGCAGTACTTGAATGTGAAGACCAACTTCATTCTACGGGTGGAAAGGTTGGAATCGCGCCACAACTTCAACTTTAGGTCAGTTGTGGTTCGAGTTCCAACCCAACATCTACAGACCTGCTTGAAAGAGGACTTTTGGCCGAAGGGTGTATATCGTCGCTTCCGAGGACGGTTACGCGACACCACGCAACGAAACACGACGCCGACAAAGCTGCGTGTATAGTTACAGTATAAGGTTAAAAATATGTATTAGTTTGTTACTGTTGTTTAATGATATTTATTGTATCTTATATAAGGGTCTTAGTTGCCCGATAAATTATTATTATTATATAGTATTCAAAGTAATAATTGAATTCTGTGTAATAATATAAATCAATAAATAAATCAATACCACTGGACATTAACACACGGCGCCACCTAGTGCCACACTAAGCAAAGCTTGTCGTGGACACTAGATAGTTGATATACTACATATATACTTTTTTTGTTTGTAAATACATACTCATTATACATATAAACATCCATGACTTGGAAACAAATGTCCATGCTCATCACACAAACATTTGCCCCTACCGGGATTTGAACCCTGGACCCTAAGAACATAAGGCAGCGTCACTACCACTACGCCATTCGGATCGTCAAAAAGTATAGTATAGTATTCAAACATTCAAGCTCTAGCTTTTGTTCTCACGTTTTCATAATCAGATAAATAAGGAGATAATCGTCAGTTGATCGTTGATTGAACAAAATAAATGTATTGTATTAAAAACTAACTTAATTGAAAAAAATGAGCTTATTTTTGAGATTTTACTTTCATTTCTCCAAGATCCAGGAGACCGGAGACCTGACTTTATGGCAGTGGGATAACCTTTAGGGTTACCCTTCAATCACAAAAGGTTTTTTTTTAAATCGGTCCATAAAATCTCATACGAACAATTTTTTCATAACACCGCCTGAACTATTTTCATAGCATGTTTTTTATATGAAGGTGTAAAAAAATGAACTTAGGAAGCATGCCATATTTGTTTTTACATTTTTATCTTTTTTTTGAGATATGTCACATTGTTATAGGACGTGGGGCAAATTTGATCCATCTTCTTTAAATATACAATAATACGTTTTGTCAAGAAAATGTATAAAATATAAAATTAAAAAATAATTGATCAGTGGTACGAAAACCGTTAAAATAATAAAAGTATCAAAAATCTGGCCAACTCATCGCAGTGCTCAATGTAGCGGTCATTTACCTGATTTTGCCTTAATTTTTCTTATTTATTTTGCATATTACTGGAATACCGATAATTCGTACTTAAATAAAGATAATACACATCAAAAAGATAATAGACATCAATGGACCTTTTGAAAACGATAATCGCGTAATTTTTTTTAACGATTTAGATTGTAGAAAAAAACAGTTTATAATTACTATGTTACTGTAACTGAAGCTCCAATTTCATTTTGTCGCATTAATTAAAATTCACCCTGTATGTATAATAAGTATGTATTTACAAAACAAAAAGTATTATGTAGTATATCAACTGTCTGGTGACCACGACACAAGCCTTGCTTAGTGTGGCACTAGATGGCGCTGTGTGTAATGTCCAGCGATATTTTTTATTTTTATTCAATATTATCAAGAGGAAAGTGTTGTATTTTTGTATGTTACGAATATACTTAAAAACTACTGAACCAATTCTAAAAATTCTTTCAGCAATGGATAGCTACATTATCAGCGAGGCAACAACGACTAACATAAGCTATATTTATCCCCGCACTCCCACGGGAACGAGAACTACGCGGGTGAAACCGCGTGACGATTGCTAATTTTATTTTTGTTAAAAATATTTTTAGTTTTTAAATATTGAGCTATTTTATTATCTTTGAGCAATGAAAAAGACTTCTTTTAAATACACACACAGTGCTTGATTTACAGACTACTTATATCGCCTAAAATAATAATAAAAAAAGTGCATGTATCAAAAGCAGATAAGGCGTAAAAAAAACTCGTCCGCATCGACGTCAACGGGGATAGTGCCCAGAAGGCATTACTACGTTGGATGGCATGCTTGATGCTTTGACCAATAAATAGGCCAACAACCTACAGAGAACCTTTTTTTTTTTTTTTTTAAGGACACAAACCGCTTGATGGCGATGTCTTGAAATGCTACGTAGGCACTCAGACCCCTTGGCCTTGGTGTTTCAACCCAAACTCCAATACGTATGAGCCAATATATTAGTTTTTTTTTAAGTTAGAAGTGAATGTTTACGATTAAAATAAAACTGCCATAAAAATTTGAAATAGTAGATTGTATCATAAGGGAGCAAAATAATATTTTTACGGCGAGGGCGCTTTTTTGAATCCAGAGCGAAGTGAGGGATTCTAGAGTAGAATCCCGAGCGTAGCGAGGGATTCTTTAGTAGAATCCTGAACGTAGCGAGGGATTCAAAGTACGTCGCCCGAGCCAAAAATATATTTTGCGCCCGAGTGATACACTCTACTTTTCATCACCCACTATGAGAAAATAAAAGGCGCCTCATATTTTATTGTAATATTGATATTTAATGAAACAGAGTAACAACTAAATTGAAATTAAGTAGTATCTAATAATAAAACAACTAAAAACTTATATTTACATTTGAGACATTTTCACAATTTTGAAAATTAATTGTTACAGTTTTATTAGGAATAGAGATTGTTGTAGATTTAATTTTATTCTGCGTGTTTGAAATAATGTCAGAATGTGGCTCATTTTGAGGAAAATGTGACGGTGAATCTCTTTGTTTGGATGTAGATGGGCGCGGCGACAGTGGCATGGATGGATTAACTGAAGGTTGCAAGTTAATGTTTTCCACGATGCGTTCACATGTTTTCGCCTTGTTCTCAATGGAATCTTCTATATATCCCTCTGCTACAGCACTCGACTTCCATCCTCCATGTCGCTTGAGAACAGTTAAGTCCGCTCCAGAATCTGCCAACAGGGTAGCAGAAGTGCGACGAAAACAATGTCCTGTATATAGCTTGATATCTGGTAACTTCAAATAAGTAGCGATTTCTTGTGGCATGTAAGAAATTTTATTTTTTCCCATAACTTGTTTGAAGCACTTGCCATTTTGATAACGGATGAAAAACCGATTGGTCTTTATATCAGCAGGACGCAGGTCCAGGTATTTCTGTACAATAGTTTTGTATTCTCCTCGGATTACGAAGGATCGGTCAATTTTTGTTTTTGTGTCTGTCAGCTTTACTAACAGTAAATTATCCGAGTGATTTTCGACATCATCAACAGTTATTTTTAAAAGTTCATTGCCACGACAAGCTCCATGTACTCCGAAAATTAAAGCCACCTGTAACAAAACCGAATGTGAATAAGACAAGTACCTATCTATCGAAGTACAGGTTACAATAAAATGCGCATTTTAAAACACTGGTTATACTTTACTAATCCACCATATATACATACATAGTTACTTACTTTTACGGCAAGAAAGATGTTGTCGGGTGCCTCATTAAGGAAAGTCTCCACGTTTTTGACTGAGAACACTTTGGATTTTTTAGGTTTAAATCCATCAGACATCCTCTTCAGATACGCTATTAATTTCGAATATGTGTCCAGTTTTACGTCGTTATTAGAACTGACTGTTGATTTTAGCATTGAGTAGGTACTCCAAAGTGTGGAAGGTTGTTTTGTTTTGGCTAAGTACTGGAAGTAGGCCAAAAACACAGATTCTGAAAAATTCTTGGCGCCTCTTGAATTTCTCCATTCAATAAAATTACCATAAGCTTTCATATATTTCTCCCGGGATTTTGCAGGTAGTAGATTATCCATCACATTTCTTGCGTCAGTTCTAATACTATCAGGAGTTAATTCTATACTTTCACTGTCACTTGAAGAACTCATTTTTCAAAACAAAATCATGAATTTCTATCAATCCGTGAAAATTGACGAAAACGCGGGCTATAGTTCGCGCGTTTTTAATTTTATTTCTTTTTTTTTTTGTATTCAGCCGGCGCGCGGCGCTACTATGGGCCGTCGCACCAGCCAGTCTTTATTCAAACAATATTTGCGTTCGATTTCTTGGGCGCTGAACACAAGATGTTCCAAATTCAAAAAGTGCGCGGCAAAGATAATTGCGGCGCACTTATAAAGAGGATTAAAAACTCATTACTGCCCGCTAAAAGTTTCTTATAGAAAACACCACCTTTGGGTGCACTTAAAGGCGAACCAAGTCGTCTTTTTCGAATAGATGGGATGAAAACATTAAAAAATATCACATATAGTCAATGTGACATATTCCCGTACAAAAATATGTTTTAAACAGCTGTTTTTAGATTATCAGACCTTTATCTTTTCGGTGAACATGGATGGACCTAAATAAGCTTAGATTTATATATTATGGAGTCATATTTTTTGTGTTAACAATTTTTTATCTTTTTGGTGAACATGGATCTTAGTAAAACAAGTTTTAGAGTCCTGTTCAGTCTAAATAGTTCTCATGTCCCATTAAAAAACAAAAAAAATCGTTACTCAAACTTCAAATCTAGCGAAATAGGTGGCATTGACACAAAAACTGTCCGTATATTCTTTACTACTTACTAAAAATTCAGTAAAACACGCAGAATTCGGGATTTACGGTTAAAACTATTGAAACAAGTTTTCTTTCGTTTCTATGCTAATATCTAATTTGCTTCGTATGCTGTTCAGTTTTTCTAGCTTCCATTAGCTGGATTATTTTCCAGCGTTGTTTTCGTAGAATGCAAGCAATATTCTTTTTATGCATAGACGATAATAAAAGGCTACATGTAATTATCGTTGCACACAAAAATAATGCAATTTCAAAATTATTCTTTAAGCCAGCAGGCAACACTGTGATTGACTAGATTTTAATGCAATGTAGATAGTGCTCAATTTTCCCTGAAAGCCATGAGTCGGGTGTTTGCAGCTCATAGTTACGTGGCTCTTCAAGGCGTGTGAGCAATATAATTTGAACCAATGAGTTAAAACGCTTCCTAAAAATTTTGCTGAGTGTACCTATAACTATACGAAAATATCACACGTAGTCAAACTTGATACTCACACGTAGTTGTAACTATTGTATTTGTATTGTACAACGGGTTGGTGTCCGCAACTCCACGTCAAAGCGCGTATTTTGCGTATGGGCTACAATCCACCAGGCGGGCCCAGTGCGGGTTGGTAAATGTCACATGTCTTAGAATTTTTGGTTCTAGGACGTGCCGGTTTCCTCACGATGTTTTCCTTCACCGTTTCTGACAGCAGTGGTGCTGAAATAAATTACACAAAGTAATGCGCCTGCCTGGGTTTCGAACCCCCACGTCTTACTGTTCGTAAGTCGGAGCCGCCACCACTGGGCCACCACTGTTCTCTCTCTTTAGTTGTAACTATCTAACTTAATGTAGGTTCTTACAACGCAGATGTAGGTTGTATCAAACACTACACAGAACATTAACAAAAACGCTGCGTCACTTTTACACAATAAATCATTTTCTTAACCCACAATAGCCTTGATAAATCCATTATTATTATTATCCTACAGACCTAGAACAATACACTTGAACTTGTAAAAACTAGTTCACGATGATTCACAGTAAAAGAAATGCTTATAAAATAATAAAACACAGTTATGTATCGCGTGCGGACTCCAACAATACACAAATTGCGATCGACATGAAAGCCTTAACGATTGAGGAAATTTGGTAAATCACTTCATATAAACGAACAATGTTGCGGTTTCACAATGAAACTGTTTAATCAGAAAGGAATTTGGAAAAACGTCAACGGTCATTACGCCCTTTTCTTTGGTTAATCGCTTGTTTTTAGGCGACAATGGGCAAGACAAATTATCAAGTCATTTGGTTTAATTTGTCGGAGAAGTATTCCAATTGTTCCGTCTATCGATATTCTTAAGCAAAGTTTTATAATTTCCCGTTTATTTTAAATTATGAAATCTCTCAGAAAAAGTTCGTTTACTTTTTTTTTAATATTTCTGCTAGCCTTTGGCGAAACATTCTTGACATTACTTAACAATATAAAAATTAAACATGCTCTTGGCAGAAGCTTCGGTAAGTATAAACAAAAAATAAACAAGAGTATTTTTTTTATCAATGTCATCTCGCAGATCAACCAAAGAAGTTTTCGTTTGCTTAACCGATCTTTCTTGTTGCCTTGAGTGTAAAGCCTCCAGTCAGGGGTAATAACACAAACTAACCAAGCGACTCTGGTGACAAGAGCTTCGACTTAAATACATTTTCAAATGCAAATTCTGCACTCAGGTGTAAGTAGTGTGTAGTCTAAAGTTCTTCATGTTAAAGCCCCGAATAGGTGTCATTCAGGTCGCCATATTCGTTCACAGGTTTGCATTAAAGTGAAACAGAATTCGCGCCAAATTCGGCTAAAGGGTTATTCGTTTTATTGGCTCGAAAGCCGTCTCTGTTATATCTATTTCAAAAATAGAACTTTGAACTTTCGTTCACCTTTTATTATTTAGTCTAGTCTTCGTGGTAAGCATACAAACGGTTCTACAATAGTGGTTACTACCGTTAACGCTCTAGGGTATGTTTAGAATAATAATGATACGCTAAAGCCAAGCCAAGCTAATTTGTACCTATTTGCTTTAGTAACTACGTTATTATTTTATTGAACACACAATATTACAGTGCTATAATTAGCTTGTAAATACATAGGTTATATAGTGCTGAGTTGATCTTTTATTAAAGTGTATGTAATTATCTATTATTTGTCTGAAAAGTTTTTGATTGTCTTGTCATTACAGGATATCTACTTATTACATTTTCCGTCAATCGCGTCGGTAGTAATTTCAGTACTGTTGAAGTCGTTTTAAAATAGGAAATGCTTCTAAATGGTTGCCACTTGGTAAGGAAGAAATACTATTTACGGAAATAGAGTATAACATAGCTGTAGGTTTAGTTAAAATCTAAGATTAGCGACAATATCGTCTGTGGTAACGTTAAGGAGTCCGCGCCGCTTTTCATGGGTTTGTCGTAAAAGGGAACCTCCTTTGTCAACGTTTACGACCATGGTTTAATCCCTTGATGATGATTACATCAATCCTTTCTTCCATGGCTGTGGGTTAAAGCATATAGAAGATTCAGTATTAAGCTAGAAAAATCCGAAGACGATGTAGATTTTACTGGATGTATCCTATGACATAAATTCTGACAGAAAAAGAAAAACAGACAGAATTGTTCCCAACTGTTGTGTACTTACTTCGGTATACTGATAGTATATACAACACGGCTCTTTTAACAAACACCTCTTTCTCAAACAGAGACAGCAGCCCATGTGCTTCTGCACTGCCCAGAGGTTGCCTTATACAGGGCAAAGTACTTTGGTACCCAAGTTTATCTCGGCAAGGTCATCAACAACACCAACCAGTGTCTGGACTGGAGTGGATCGAATAATTTTCCCTTTTTTACCCAAAATACGCGCTTTGGACGTGGAGTGGTGGTGTCCGCAGAAACCAGCCCATTAAAGAGTGTAAAAAGATTCTTAAAGAAATTAAAAGGCACTGGTTCTCTCCGTCTTTAGGACCATTGTTTTGTTAAAGCTAGACCATATCTACAAGTTTCAGAGATATTGGGGTTCAAAGTTCCAACTTTTCCACATGTTTTTTATACATGTTTATATTGTCAGATTTTTACTGTAACCACCGCCCCCATCTAATTCTGCTATTTTTATAAATTCGTCACTCCAACATCATTCCCATCCCATTGTCATTTTGCTTAAAGTTCGTAATCTGCTAAATTCACAATGGTCGATCATTGCTCGGTTGATGGTCTCGTAATAAAATTGCGCAAATGGTTTTCGAAATCTACTACTAAATGCGAACATTTATTCACGCCAGATTTCATATACGAGATTACTATTCTATGACATTTCATTCAATGGAGTGTCAGTGGCTGTTCATTTAGACGTCATAATGGCGGCATTTTATTAGTAGATCAACAAACTTGTCAAAACTTGACAGAATTTGACCATTATGAAATCAATGATCGACTATTCTGACACTATTGTAATAGCAGAATCGAGGCCCTGTACGGCCGCCGCCGCCGTATTATTCAATCCATCCATCAGCACCATGATTTGAGTGCAGTGCATAGAGTTTTACCGTGAAACGTTATTTTAAAAGCCGTAACCAAGCAATAATTTTTGCGTAATGTTACTTATTATGATGTACAGAATGCTTGGTTGACGGCTTCGTGAAGAGTTTGTTTACACCCTGTATACTTGTAAAATACAAAACTGTCAGACAAGGCCGGAATAACCTACTAGAGTATGGCAACCAATTGTTATCTTTTAAAATTAAAGTTCGCGAGTACATTCGGAAGAAGCTGGCAGTTTCGTCACAACGGTAATATTTTCCCAATTGTCTGTCTTTTTATTTTAGTATATCCGTGCAAACAAATGTCTATTTACTTTAATTTAATATATATTTATAGTATTTGATATAATTTTATGTTTCCTATTTTATATATCCTTGTAGTTTATCGTAGTTTTAATGAAATTATTCGTGAAATTTCAGGAATGACACCTACCACTGCTTGTCTCTGCACCACCTAAAAGTTGACGTGTAGAGAATGCCTTTGGCATTAAGTCCGCCTCTGTACTTTATGCTTGAAGTGTTAAATAAATAAATAAATAGAGTAAGGGTAGAAAGAAATCTATAAAATCCTGTCCAAGTACTATGATAAACGTTTATGTTTAACTTCCATCAGAAAGTTCATATTTAATGATTTTATTTCAATACTGGACGACGGTGATGGGTTTACAGTGAAACAAACTATCCACTTGTACGGTCTCATCGCCGTACATTTTTCTGCTTACTCGGTAACCTACTTTAGGCCAACGATGCGCGTCATAATTTAGCATAATAAAACTAAATGACCAACGAATAAATAATATAGTGAACTTATAACTGGGTAGCTATCAACAGCTGAGAGAAATAATCGCCTTCTACTCTACTACTGTAACTTACTCTTACGTTAAATAAACTTAACTACTTAGTGCATCTTAGTGGAAGGTGTTTCTCTAAACTACAAAAACCACGCGTACACCACTATTATATACTACCTACATGTATAGTATTTTTGTTCAATACAAGAATCCACATCTAATAACACCACCACATCTAATACTTTTGTGTTCCCAGTGGAAAACAGAATTTCGAATCTGACATTGCAGATACAAACTTCCACGTGTCATTGCCACTCAGAGCTAACTTTAGCTCAATAGATTCTTACAGAATAGCACTGTCGTTCGTCGATAAAAGAAAAATTGTGTTACCAAGCACATATTCCCGCGTGTCTGTAAATCTGACAAATTGCCTGCGTAAGCAATGTTGTCAGGCCGACGAGCGCACGGCAATTCTATCAGGTTCTGATACCAGACGAATGTATCGGATTTGTTCCTATCAGTTACATGCCATAGCAGGGAAAACTAGGTAACTCTAGTCGGTAAAAAAAAACATTTCTTTCTTCAAGTTAATAAAAAAATATGGCATCATCAGCTGCTTGTTTAACCAAATCTGTTTGGCTACCTACCTACTTAGGCTCACTAGCACCACAAATCACTAAACATGTTCAGTGCTAAATATTTGAAACATGATCTTCAAATAAACATAATCAGAATGGTGTTTATAAGTACTTTGAGCGTTAAACGTATTTAGTGAACAGGGAATTGGCAAGAAGAAAAATACAAAACTCTTTTTATTTATTGAAAATGCTTTAAAAACATTATGGTACACTTGTTCAAGTTCTAAAACATCACTTATTTTACAATTTATTATTTTATATAGCATTTTTTTGGTGAAACGGAATGCACTCTCAAAACACGTCGTCGTCGAAAACGGCGGTAGTGACATCAAAATCTATGTGTCAAAAAAACACTTTTATTTCAAACTAGCTGACCCGCGCAACTTCGTCTGCGTCACATAAGAGAAAGAGAGGGTTACAGAGAGAGGGTCGTAAGCACCTATAATAAAATTTTCAAAGAGCTCATCACACACATCCTTCCGCATAATGAAAATGCGCGCCCGGTACATGATCATCATTATGCTGCGGAGTTATTTAAAACGGTGTATCTCCTAAGATATGCATTGAAGTCAATTTACGTACACAAGGGCAATTTTGTTGGGCACGCCACGATAGTGGCGGTAAGTCCCCTCTTTGAGGAGTGGCTGGAGAGGCGCCACGGCGTCCTCACCTTCCGCCTGACGCAGGTCCTCACCGGACACGGATGTTTCGGGAGGTACCTGCACCGAATCGGGCGGGAGGAATCGCCCGGGTGTCTCCACTGCGAGGATCGACCGGAGGACACGGTGGAAGTCTGCCCTGCGTGGGCGGAGCTCCGCCGTGTCCTCGTGGCGGCGATCGGCGGCGGCGACCTCTCGCGTCCGGCCCTGGTTCAATCCATGGTCCGGAGCGAGACGGAATGGGAAGCCGTCGCCTCCTTCTGCGAAGCAGTGATGCTAGCGAAGGAAGTGGCGGAACGAGAGAGGGAGAGATCCTCTCTTCCTGGCCGCCGCGGGAGACGCAACGGGCGTCGGGGCCCACGTGGTGGCTACCGGCCACCGTAGATGCGGGCCTGTGGACGGCTGGCTATGGGCTAGCTAGCCGTCCGGCCGTCTAACGACGACGACAGGCCGTGTCGACGGCGCGTTCGTGTTCCACGCGCGCCTCAAAGAGATGTCAGCAAAAGGAGAGGGGCCCGCAAGGGCCGAAGCCTGCCGGGGTTGCGGGCCTGTTCGAAAGAGATACCGCGGCCCCGGAACGTAAAAGGCGAGGAAGGAACATGGATGGTTTTTAGTCAGTAAGAGTCTGACACTCCCTCCCGCTCGGCCCAGAGTGGGGGGGTCATTTGATGATTTCCCATCCTTAAAAAAAAAAAAAAAAAAAAAGGGCAATTTTGTTCAAAATCAAACACTTGTGATTAACACTTACTTGTATTTATTTGAATAAGAATAAATTACCATGTTTGCAAAAACAGCTTTAAAGGCTTTCATTGACAGCTTTACATCTTCATACTTAGACACTCGATGACAGTCATACTCCAGCTAGGTCTGCAGTTCTCATCAAGGTGTATTAAATGACCCGCAACACGATATACTTAGCTGCTGTAAACCGTTGTGGACCTCTTACAACTGCTTACCATTTAAAATTTCAAACTCTACGCCCCTACGCTATGACGCCGTGTCTTAAAGTGCACAACCTCTTCAAAGCTTAGAAACCTTCAAATGCGGTATTCATATTTTACGGTGACTTTCGAGACATTCTAATTTTAAAGAGTATTTGCAATTTTGCACTAAATTTTTATGTGAGTTTAACCTTTTTGGAATAAAATCGGAATGAGTTTTAGTTTATATCAAAATCTCGTAAGGAGTATTGATATCAAATTCGAAACAAATCACCGCTAAAATAACTTTCTACCCCTTTTTAACCCCTTTAGGGTATGAATTTCAATGCAATATGAAACGCGTCCCTCAATTCTGTTTATATTGTTGATTGCAAAGTTTGGTGTAGAATGGACCAAAGAATCACATTTTCCCATACAATCTTTGCCCCCCCTTTTCACCCCCTTAGGGGTATAATTTCAAAATTCTTTCTTATCGTATGCCTACGTTATACAAAAAATACACCCTCCAAGTTTCTGGTTTCTACAATCTGCGGTTTAGGCTGTGCGTTGATCCATCATGCTGGATGTTTTTTTTTAAATTCTGAAACAGGTATTTCTTTATTTAGATAGTCCTTCAGGACAAAGCATTTTTTATTTGTAGATAGTAGGATTTGTACTCGTTTGTAATGTATTTGTAACTTTTCCGGCTTTATGTCTTATGTAAAATAAAAAATAATGATTGGCATCAAAAAAATTGTTTTATGTAAAATAGCAATTTTCTTGCTAACTGTACTTTATTTTTTAATTAAATCTATGAATGGGGATAAACATTTTGTGAAAAAATTACGGATTCTTACCTAAGACTATTTTTGTGTAGCTGCAGCTCCCCTTACTGCCCCGTTTACCGTTTCCACCCTGTATTACCAACTACTTATACCGAGGAATGCCGATTTTCTTGAGTTCCGCTATTTTGGGCGTATTCACTTCAAAAATGAAATTTGAAGAAAATTGAGAAATTACATTTACCTGTATTAGATTTGAAGTATTTACAGCAACTTTTAAAGGTTTCCACTTGAATGGATTTTATTCTATAGGTGTATGAAGTTAATTAATTTTAAACACAAAACCCTCTTTTTTACGTCTCTGGATGTTTTTTTTTTAAATGCTTAAACTGGTATTTCTTTATTTTTTTAAATAAGTATTTACTCTAAGTTTCATGAATCTAGAACAATCTAAAATATTTTTTTTCATACAAACTTTACCCCCCCCTTTTCACCCCTTTTTTCCAAAATTTTCCATAATATCTATAGCCTAAATGTTATTCTGAGTTTATTTAAATAGATTAGTGAAGTTTTCATCAAAATCCGTCCAGCAGTTTTTACGTGATGCGCGGTCAAACAAACAAACACGAATTTTAAAAATGGTTTTAATATGTTCAGTTACTTATTTTAACTCACCCTGATCGGTTTTGTTGTTTAAATCTTCAATGTACAGATTTTTTGGTCTCAACGATTTTATTATGTATTAGAAGTTTCACTTCGATTTTATTATAATATTAATCGTTTTCGCGATTTTTGCTTGAATTAGTAAAATAGCACATACAATTAGTAAAATTAATTTATTAAGGCCAAAAAAATTATGTAAACAAGTTAATTTGTTTTAAATGACGTCACGTTATGGCCGCGACAATCACGGACCACGGACGTTTGAACTGTCATAGAAAATGGCAGGAGTTTAATATTATTTTTGACCGAAAAGCATTAGTTGAAATTAAGTTTTAATACTTTTCTGGGGTTGATAATAGTTTATTTTATTGATTTAAGTGAAGAAAAAATCACAGGCTTATTCCCTAGTGCAAGTGGGCCTTAGACTTCATCGTTAATAGTTTCAAATCGTCGTTGTGGTACCTATATAGAACTTTTTTTTAAATGTCATCGTCACCTCATTTGAAGCTAACACCCAGATTATCTTTATAAAATACAAACACCATCTCACCACAAAAAAAAAACAAAAATTGGTAATTTAAATAAAAAGAGTTCTCTTCACGGTACATTGGGAAAGTAATAAAAGGGTATACAAAGTAATCGCGGTAAAACGTTTTGTATGTAAATGGAAATCAATTGGGTGGTTCCTGTGACCGACAATGAGTGATAAGTTTAATGTATTGTTTGGTGTTAAGGTACATTTTCGCTTGTCACGTCCCATGGTACTACGATACACGAAATTTACAAGATTTCGTGAAATTACAGGGAATTTAATGGGTTTTTATTGTACACTTTATTTAAATGCAGGTCCTTGTTTTTTTTGTAAGTGACATGAACTAAGATTTTACAGGATCTTTGGAAATCGCTGAGAATATTGGCTTTAACGTATTTTTATTTTACAATTACATTTTGGAAAATTGCAGAAGTTCATAGGATTATCAAAGATGGGAATTTAATGCGTTTTTGTTCTTTCAAATGCACGTTAGAAAAAAAAATGCACGGACGATGGTCAAAATTTATTACAATGCCTTTTGTATTTCAGATGCACTATAGTCCGCGCCACGAGGAGCTATAACTTTTGTAAACAAAGAATTTCTACCAAGGTACGTAGCGACTATTCAATTAACCACAAAACTCCCAAATTCAATCAACTCAAATATTATCATACGTGTAATACGAAACTAACGAGCGATTTCACTTGGTCGGGTTATATTTTGGCGAAATAAAGCGCTGTCGTCTAATGTTTTGTGGTACTGGGACGCATCTGACATCATGGAACATAAACATTTGGGTCGCCATTTTGAAGTAAGTTCTCACTGACGCTTTCATTTTTGAATTAGATCCAAAGGTTGCGAGCCCGAATGTGTGTTAACAAAATTTATAGCTTCTCGTGGCGGGGACTATAGGTGGGTATATACTGCAGAGGATTTTCTTTTCAGAGAGAAAGCTTGAAGTTTGTGAAATATACCCAAAACAATGAGAAAACAAAAGCATAGGTTCCCAACAAACGTGCCAAACTTTGTCCAGTGAAACTCGTTCGTGAAACGTTTATACTGTAAATTGTGTTTTATTTCATATAATTTTAAACCACAACCGAATTAAAAAGAAATCCCCTACCTAAATAAATGTAAAGGCTTTAAAATTGATTTCATTGCCGCTTCGAGTCATACCAAGTAATTGATGAACTAAAAGCAAGATTTTTATTTCAAAGTTGCAAAGTCACGTCTCCAATAAAAATACAATAAATTTTAATAAAGCAATAAAATTGTAGCCATTTTTCCGGAATTATTAGTTCATTTAAGAAAAGTCACTTAATTAAACGCTCGCGAGTCGTCGTTCGTTATATCGAATGAATTGTGTTTTCACAAAAATGGTTACACCTAATAATTCTGTTCACAGCTGCGCGCGGCACTCTTAATTGACGTAATTGAAAAGTTAAAACCTCACATTTTCTCGCTCACCTTTTTAAATATTTACTTTAGCACCCAATTAGTGTGTCGCTAGTAGATTTTCCTTTGCAACTAAGGCGTGTTGCACACTGAACTTATGTGGCAATGACGTTGACGAAATTTAACATTCAGTGGCCTGCAATTTACTTAAGCAATATAATTATGAAACCGCTCAAAAAAAGCGAAGTATCAACAATCCCTGAACAAAAATATTTCGTCTTGATTCTAGAACATATATATGAATATACGGAGCCCAAGACGCCTTAGAAAGCAAACGGGCATGCAAATGCCGAAGTAGCGCCGATAATGGCGTCAAAAAGCAAAAATATTCACGTATGACGCGGTAGATGTAATTTACATGCTTTTCTCGTATTCTGCTGGTTTAAACCTATGCAAAACGAGCCGCGTGTGTCGTATGCCATTCTAAATCCTTACCGCACCGACTTCGTCATGTCGATACTTGTGTACCAGCCTTTGAAAACCCCGTCCTTTCGCATCCACACTAACAGGGTCGACTTTGCGCTAAGTTAATGGTAAAGCTAATTTTGTTTATTTTTCACTTTACCTGCAAATTAAGGTTTGAATATTCTAATTTATTATTTTGTTTTGATTTGACAGTTGAGTTGCCTGAAGTCCGTTTGAGAACAGAAATAATTCAGAGAAAAGAGAAGAAACAAATTAAATTGCTTACAAAAGAGTACACAACAAAAGTTTAAGCGAGAAAAGAAACATAATTAAAAGAAAATGTATGTATAACAATTACATGACAAACCGACGACATTCCGAAAATTGTTTGTGCGAACTGTGAAGAACGCTTGAAGAACACCTATCAATCAAAGCCGGTCTTTATGATTCCTCGCATTAGGTTCAGAATAGAGTAATTTAAACCATAATATCCACCATGTACTAAAGGCTAGGTTCACTAATGTCGATGAATCGTTGCGTGAGAAGTTTCATTATAACGGTATACGTGGAAATTCACTTGGTCGTCCGCACCCATTTTGGTATAGTAAGCACGCACTTTGGCCAAAGTATTGGGCGTCATCGCGTGCGCTACCCAGTAAATGAAACTGTGTTATTATATAAAGCTTTTATTATTACCCCTTTTTTATATCTTGAAACTAATTAACTAGGGCTTGTTCATTAAGAATAGAGTTAGCGGATTTTAATTCGTGTAGTTCACAGGAATCGTTTTTGTGAGGCGCGCAGTGCATTCCGTTTTAGTTAACTGATTGAATAATTGTAGCTAGTGGGTCTTTATTAGTGTAGGTTGCCCCATGCACATGTGGCTTATACGAGTAGTATGGGTACAGGGTGCAAACCACCTCAACACGAAGCCGTCAACCACTTTTTGTGGTATAAGGTATAACTCAATGTAACGCACTGAAAACATTGTGCTGATGAATGGATTGAATAGTACGAGGTACGTGGGGGTATTTAAAGTAAAAATCATACAATAAAAAAATATATTTAAAAAAACTTGTCAAATAGTTGTATCTTCAAACCCCAATATCTCCGTAACTAGAAGGTTCCCAGGCATGGTATAAAACAAAAAAAAAATATCGGAATGACTAGGAGAACAAGTGCCTTTCGGATTCGTTACGAGGTTTTTTACACCCTTTAGATATTTAGAATCAGTTTGTTGCACTTAAGTCAGTTGTAACCATGTTGTGGATTGGATGCTTTCCGTTTAACTACGTCCAATTATATATTTTGGACCACATGTTTAAATCACACCACGTTTTTAAATCCTGATTTAAAAGCAAACATAATGAAATAAATAAAAGCGAAGTCTATGGCATCGTATAGCTTCCCTCACATAGAATTTCAGACAAACTTTACAACGTTTTTTATGGCCCGTTCCCGTCTTTAAGTGATTTCAATTAGCATATAAAATGTTCAGCTGCTGCTCAAATAATTTAAGGTTTTTGAAGTACACTCTTTTCCATCTTGCTTCTGATGTGTTTACTGTTTGTAATCATGTCTTAAAAATACGTATTCCTTAATCAAAATCATTTCACGTATATTTTTTTTCCAGAAAATCTCTTCACCTCCTAAATTAAAATGGCACTTCGAATTCGTAATTACTAAGAGAACCGCCGCTCATTTTGTGAGAAATAAAAATTGATATTTCCATAAATTATAATAATTTCGGAAAGGTCGTTTTTCATTAAATGAACAATATTGCCCAAAATAAAACAATGCAAAATGAAATTTAGAAATAATTAACACAAACAAAGCAGAACAATTCCGAATCAAAAGAACTACCACTGTAATGTGAAACCATTACGGTCAGCCAGTCGATTTTACCCTTAGATACTTTATATTTCTTTACAACTAATGAAACAGAATCCTAAGTCAAAGGTGTAAAGAACAAAATTCAACTGCCTTATTTTTCATGTGCATAGTTATTTCGGTCGGTCTATACTGAGGGTGCGAAAGTTCATTCAGGCATAACAATACCCCTACTATAGAAGCCATTTAAACTTTTCGATGTGAATTTGTTTACGTGAAAAGGAAGCGAGAATTGGATAAAGAACACTCGTATTTCTATATTTGAATTGCTTACTTTGGCGTAAAACTCTGAGGAGGTTTGTATAAAGTTGAATGTTCAATAGAATAATACAGGTGTATCTTGAATTTTTAAACATCCTGTAAAGTCAACACGAACTCTTAGAAATCTGGAACTTTTCAAACTTCGAATAAAGTTTTCGGTTTCGTTTTAGCAATACGAAAATATTTCTTTAAGGAAAAATGAGCACTCGTGGCTTTCACGTGCATGTTTGGAGGAAATTAACTCGTTTAAAGTTACCTCGGCTTTTGAACTTGGTAAACATTTTTACTAGGAATTTGACAAAGTCGTAATAGCTTATCGGAACTTGTGTTGAAGATATGGCATTTTTTCCGTAAGAGTGCTAAAAACCTAACCTTATAGTAAAATGGTTAATCGTAAGTAAGTCAAATTCAACTATCTTTTGTAGAAAGCCAAAGTTATCCACGTTGACCGAATTACAAACTCGCGTTCATCATCATCAGCCTATTAATGTTCCCACTGCTGGGACAGAGGCCCCCTCTCTGTGAGAGGGAATGGACTATAATCCACCACACGGGCACAGTGTGAATTGGTAGATGTCACAATGTTTTGGAATTTTTGGTTCTAGGACATTCCGGTTTCCTCACGATGTTTTCCTTCACCGTTTTGAGAGCAGTGGTCATGAAATAAATTACACAGAGTAATGCTCCTGTCTGGATTCGAACTCCCGACTTATTGTTCGTAATTCGGGGTCGCCACCACTGGGCCACCGCAGCTGACATTTTTATGTAACTTAAAAAAAAAGATTTTAGAAAATTCTAGAACCAGTGAATAAAAATCATAACATTCTCATGGAAGAAACCCATAGTAACGCTCAGAACGTTATAGTCAACGAGTGGATATAATTGCGACCTTCCGATTGCGGCCTAGCCGTTTCACCGCCACGCTTCCACAGAAATGGACATAGTAGATATTTATAGTTCTGGAACACCTCAGGTGTTCGCGCTCACCAATAGTAATTAACGCCCACATAGATTCTGGAGCAGGTTTGTTTTCTACGTAGTCAATTAATGGGGTATTGGACGAGTGAAAATAGAAAGAAGGAAATTGTCGTCTTTAGCTATTTTGGGTAAATTGATCTCGATTTTTTTTTTAAGATATTCATCTGTTTCAGTTTCAAGTCCAGTTATGAAGTCTCGACGAAATGAAGCTCCTGCTTTTCGAAATGAAGACTGTATAATATGGACATTTTATTTGTAATCTAACCACGTAGCACGAATGCACCCAGAGGTGGAGGGTGGGTATGTCTGACGGAGCTAATCGCCGACGAGGTAGACCGCGGCGAAGGTGGTGTGACGATCTGATTTTGTTTGCGGGGCGAACATGGATAGACAGGTTTGGACGGAGATAGGGGAGGCCTTTGCCCAGCAGTGGGACACATGACCGGCTAAAAAAAGGACTGCCGTCTCCAGGGACTACTGATAGAAGTAAAAACGGCAACGCTTCGTAGCACGAAGCGTTAGGTGAATGTCAAGCAAGTTCCATGGTTTTTGTTTACTTAAAAAGAGCTCAAAGCACCTAAAGAAGTTGTAACTTAAAAAAAAACTGACTAGGATTACAAACAAAATCAAAGCATTTATTTCAAGTAGGCCCAGTTAGAGGCGCTTTTGAACTGTCGAAACAAAGATAAAAATTAACTACAATAGCTACAGTCCCAGTCACAAGACATAAAAACTCTGAAAGTACTGTAGTTGCCCATTCCCTAACGTAGATCTCTATGGAGGAGAATGGGCAAGAAACTCCATGGACACTCTTTTAAATCATAATGTTGTTACAAAATCTTGGTTACATCATTCCTGTTGAGATGGTGCATTATGTGAGAACAATGTAGCAAGATGTGCACGATAAAAGTGACCATAGTAAAAACTAACAAAAACAATTGAAAAATAAAAT
Organism: Xestia c-nigrum; assembly: GCA_916618015.1. Taxonomy (NCBI): domain Eukaryota; kingdom Metazoa; phylum Arthropoda; class Insecta; order Lepidoptera; family Noctuidae; genus Xestia; species Xestia c-nigrum. The sequence goes on along the minus strand of OU745247.1, from coordinate 18,382,774 downwards.
AATTAATAAAAAAAAAGCCGCGGCAACCAAGGGCTGACCAGTCCCAACCGACAGCGCCCGTTCACGAACAGGACGCACGTATCAGCACCATTCAACTCAACTATTTTGAAGGGAACTAAATGACCTGACACATGCGCCCCCATCAGCGGGACATTTGAGTGAGCATGACATACTCTAAACCGCCAGGGCACATTCAAGTCAAAAACAAGACGGCAGATGGCGAGTGAGTATCCTGGTCGAGGGCCTAGCGTTAGGTGGGGTGGGTAACGTTAAGATGACGTAGACGATGCCACTCGACCGTGAGCTGTGATAGTCTGGAACAACATGTAAACGTGTATTCTATTAATCCTTTCTTCTCCACTTAGTTCGAAGGTAGAATTATATAACGATTCATCAGTATCTCGTCCTGTCATGACTTTCGCGGCCTTTCCGTGTCAGTTCACATCACAAGGAATCCAGTGTGTGATATTTGACGCCACAACTGATATCTCCAGAATAATGAAACATCAGAAGATGAAGCACTATCAATGTCATCGTTCAACGACTATACGACGAAAATAAATAGAGAACAACACTTCGTGCTTAGGCTAAAAATATACAAGCCTCAGTAGCATCAAACAACTTTAGTCGATAAAAGACGCTATCGACGACGCAACCAAAGTTCATTCGACCGTAAGCGTATAAACGGACTAACTTAACGACTTATTCACGAACGGCTCAGGTGTACGGTTATACCTTTATTAATAACGCCCACAGTAGCTCTTAGCTCTCATACTAAAGCGACCTACATTCCAGTTGTAAATTCAAATAGAACACCTTTGTGGGCTTAAGCGAGGGTTAATTTCTAAGACAAATGTTGGGGCGTTAATATTTCATTATCAGATGAAAGTTGTTGTGAAATATTTATGAAGCTTTCATTTGTTTAGCTGGAAATACTCTCGCTGTGGGTAGACAGTAGGGCTGAAATATTCTATTTCTCGTTAATTTCATGAATATTGTTAAGGTTACATTTGGAATATTTACTTGTCTGTAGAATCACTTTTAGGACGAGCGACTAAATAATAACAGCCGCTCTGGTCGATCTATAGGTTAAGCCGCGCTTGCCTCGGTTGGTCGGTGGATAGGCGACCAACAATTACATACCGAGTTCTTTCCGTGCCTCAGAAAGCACGTTGCGGTTGTGCCCGGCTGTAATATTTAGAACCAGTGGCCCAAAAGTCTGACAACCAGTCTTACCAAAGGAGACCCACTAACACTGGGGAGGTCAGATAGTCACTCCATGTAAAATACTGGTATTCAGTTTCATCCGGTTAGACTGGAAGCTGACTCTAGCACCATTCGGGAAAAAACTAGGATGGTAGAATCACTTTGAGGTTTTGTATACAAAACCACCTAAATAACGCAAATTATCAGTGGCGATGGTTCCATACAACTCGATTCCTACCAATTTCCCTCTGAAAAAATGGCACAATAAGTATTCTATAGACCAATAATATAAATACATTAAAGATTTCATGTACTCCGACTTACCTCTTGCACAAACAGACCCTTCGCTACTGCAAAGTATCAACTAGGTCAATACGTTCATACTTATATACTTTTTCCACGTGTTAGGCACTCGACGCTGATGGTCAATTCACACTGTTGTAGATACAACTCTACTCTCGATACGTTTTTACCTCAATGCGCATTTTCCGAATTGACACGGCAACTATATCGGTAGTGCGAAAACTCATACATTTTATAACACGAAAATGTTTTATTTATCCCTCTGTTTTACGGTATTTCTTTCTTTATCGTGTGGTTAGTGCCTGACCTGGTGTTGGTGTTTTTATGCCGCTCATGGTCCTCTGACTCGCCTCACGATGTTTTCCTTAACCGAAGCAAGTAACAATTATACAATACGCACAAGCGCGCAAAAGTTCTGGGCCTCGATTCTGCTATTACGATAGTGTCAGAATAGGCGATCATTGAAGTCATAATGATCAAGTTCTGTCAAGTTTTGACAAGTTTCGTAATCTACTAATATAATGGCGTCATTATGACTTCTCAATGAACAACCACTATGACCCCATTGAAAGAAATGTCATCCTGCCGGGGTTGCGGGCCTGTTCGAAAGAGATACCGCGGCCCCGGAACGTAAAAGGCGAGGAAGGAACATGGATGGTTTTTAGTCAGTAAGAGTCTGACACTCCCTCCCGCTCCGCCCAGAGTGGGGGGGTCATTTGATGATATCCCATCCTTAAAAAAAAAAAAAAAAAAAAAAAAAATTGAATATTAATCTCGGACATGAAATCTGGCATGAATAAATGTTCGCGAACCTTTAGGTTCGCATTTAGTAGTAAACGAAAACCGTTTGTACGAATGGTTTTATAATAATGGCAATACGAAAATGCCATTAAAACACAATTTTATTACTAGACCATCGACCGACCATTGTGAATTTAGCAGATTACGAACTTTAAGCAAAATGACAATGGGATGAGAATGGAATCGTGTTGGAGTGACGAATTTAATAAAATAGCAGAATTAGGCCCCTGGAGTGGCGAGCCGGAAGGCGATGCGTTGGAAGACCTCCCACTTGGTGGACCGATGACCGAGTGAATGTTGCGGGAATCCGCTGGATGCGAGTCGCACGGGACCGGTCAGTATGGCGAGATTTGGGGGAGGCCTATGTCCAGCAGTGGACGTCTTTCGGCTGAAATGATGATGATGAGCACATGAATCTGGAAAATCTCACAGAACTCTTCACGGTGTTAATTCAAAGTTAAACTCCAAAGTATTTTGATAAGGTCCCAAAGTTTATTTTGAAACTTCCCCTTCTAATTACAAAAATATTTGGATTATTATAAAGTTTATTTTGATAAGATAAGGCAAAGCGAAATCATAATGAACGTGGGTATCCCCTACGAGCTACCTCGAGTAAGCAGGCACGTGTGTAATCATCTGAAAATTAATGTTACAAACAAACGAATTCAGTTTTATCTGATTATCATTATTGAGAACAGAGCCAACGCAATTTTCGACGTATAATTTAGTTATACAGGGGAAATGAGAAAACTCTCCGTTTATGAATTCAGTACGTAATTTCGGAATCTAGGTTTTTCGCTCTATTTGACTGTGTAATCTAGATAGACAGTATTTTTGAATAGGTATTTGATAAAATGGAGGCGGTGTTGTTTCAAAGAATTCTATTTATTGCTGTAAAATTTATCTTGGCGCTCGATTTTGCTTACATTTATGATCAAAACCAGACGGAATACTTTATCAGGACGTTGACTTGCTTTAAGATGTTCTTTCGCGTGCATTATTTATAATGGATTATTATAACACAAGATTAAAAAATATATTATTTTTAATTCTCAAAAGAAATATATTTAAATATTAATATATTTATATTTTTTTTATTTACTTTTGTCTAGTAAGATATTTGACCTTTTTTTGTTTTTTTTTTGTAACTTTTATACGTGGTCGGAAGCGCGACTGCTGATTATGAGGTCCTGGGGTTTCGTCCAACAGGAACTTATCAGTAGCAGCCACGCGGGAGTTTTCTGCCCGGTTGATGGCAATAGGCACCGCCTATCAATTGAGATATAAACATTACTGGCAAAATGTGGGTGTAGGTACTATTGGGTACACTTGTGCCTAACCTTTCTGGGATTGTGGGATTGGTCTGATGTTTTGGGTATTTTTTTCCACTTTTTAGTCCTATTCCATTTCATTATCAGGTCACTAATGCTTAATGACAACACGCCTAAGCCCGTTACAACCAAAAATGGATAATGAATATTATCTATTTCGTACATGCAATAAATACCCGCCATAAATGTGGCAATTAGTTCGGTTTATAGGAGATTAACAGAATATCCTCATGTTGATATTCCGACAGTCCAATAGAATTTTCATATGGAAAACATAACCGTAAATAAACACGGTTCGTTCGAATGGAAATAAATAAAAGCTATTTTTATCCGCTAGAAAATTGAAAGAGAAAAACATTATAAAGGCATTTTATTGGAAGCTTAACACAGCAATGCTGTAAATTGGGAACAATAGTGAGCTCCGATGGACAGCGACTGAACGCCAATATATCATGCGCTTGACATCTCACTTAGTTTGCATTTTCATTACTACATTGTGGTGACGGAGTTAGTTGACTGGAAAGAGCAAGGTGTCTTCCTGTTGTCTTATCTCTTATAATATTTTCAAAAATCTTCGCAAAAACTTACAGTCAATAACTATAATCGCCACGTGCTTCGATCCTGAATACTCCTTTCGCCTAGTCCACATCTCCTTTGGCAAACGTTGGTTTTGGACTTCTGGGCTTCAGTCAAAGACCAAGTCTGAGCGCTATAGGTTAGGATAGGCAGGATACACATGTCGACGAGCTTGTGCTTTAGCGAAATGGGAAGGTCGCCCTTCATAAATGCTTTCATGGACCAGTAGCTCCTCCAGGCTTTTTCAACTTGACGGTCTATCTCTTTGTCCTGTCTGTTGTTGAAGGAAACTAGCAGTTTTATAATTACTAAAAGTATATTCACTGCTTTATACAAGACCAGAAAAATATATGATATTCTTCAGGATATATGCTAGCATGATAGTGTTTTGAAAACATAATACAATTAATATGACTCGATAAAAAAAACACGAACTTATCTCTAAAAATATCTTTCAAACAAAAAAAAAAACATATTCTACAAGCAATATATTACCATCATAGTGTTTAAGTTTTTAATCCAATCCATAGCTTTTTTGTAAATCGATCGAAACCACTCATTTCGGCCCGCAGTAACTGACGTAACAACCACTTTGTAGTGCAAGCTAATAAGAAATTTATTCGAATAGCATTTCAAACGCAGTTTGAACTACCACAAATAGGGTTGCTAATTTAGCTCGTCTAATCGCCTTAAAAAAAATGCTTTAGAAATATTCCTCATTGCATACACCTGACATTTTATATCCCTCCATATAACAAGAAATAGGTATGTACAAGTTTACCTAAACAGTACTGCCTACTCAGAACAAGAAAATATAATAAGAAATCCATACATACAAAACTTTCCTCCCCTTAAGACTCCAGATTCTAAACTCTTATAAGTTGTACTTCTTACTATTCCCCGAGGGAATCTCATTCGTGAAGTAAAACTACGAAGCTTGTCTGTGAATATACTGTTAGTTCTATTTCCGTTCTTCGCAGTGAACCCCAGTACAATTTACAACGTCATATTTATTCAATGACATCATTATGTCAAGCAATTTACAATCTGTTGTTAGTATTAATGTGGGACTGCAATTAACATAAACGTCAGGTTTTAATGCATTAGTTAGTATTTATAATGCATAGTTCATTTCACTGTGATGTACACTTTAATACAAATTATATGGGGTTGAAACGTTGGTCATGGGGTAGCTTTTTGGATACGTTTCCCATTGACAGTGATTCGGACGAACTTCTTGTTGCTCAATGAGCTGCTCTTTCCTCTTTTTTACAGAGGTTCAGAATACTTCATAAATATTTTTAGTGTTATTTAGATTCTCAAAATAAAATAAACAAATAAATATCCCTTGACATTACACACAGCGCCATCTAGTGCCACACTAAGCAAGCAAGGCTTGTGTCGTGGACACCAGATAGTTGATGTACTAAATATGTATATACGTTTTTTGTTTGTAAATACAAACCTATTGTACGTATAAACATCCATGAGTCGGAAACAATAATGTCCATGCTCATCACACAAACATTTGCTCCTATCGGGATTCTAACCCAGGACCTGACTAAGAACGTAAGGCAGTCTCACTACCACTACGCCATTCGGGTATATTTGACCCGTATTTTTCTTCTGTATCGTAAACCAAAAATGTTGCTTTTAAAAAGTCACAATACGTCACGCCGTGGTATAATTTTTAGTGCATTCGGACGTCGCGAGTTTAACTGACTAAATACACTCGAGAGCAATGAATCCGGGTCACTTAAAGAATCCTAAAAATTTCGGAAACTAAAAATGCTAGGTTAATGCAATAAATTGTATTTAATAGACAATGTAATACTCCTTAAATGAAGGTATTAAAACTTCTTAGTTATTGTAAAGTTATATCATAAAAAATCAAATTTGAAAAAAGGCCACTTTCGAAGATGGAACTACGAAATTACAGCATTTGGTTTTGCTTTTGTTTGTAATCTGTCATATATGTGGGTACATAAACCATGTTGATAGTGCTCTATATTCATTATTCAAGCTGAAATTATGTCGCTTACGCCTGAAGAATGCACCAGAATACTTACAATGCTGGAAACCGGCCGGAGTCAGCGCGATACAGCCAGGACTGTCGGTGTGTCGCTGTCAACAGTACAAAGAGTTCTCCGACGTTACGAAGAAACTGGTTCTAACCTACGCAGACCAGGAACGGGCAGAACCAGGTGTACCACAGCACGAGAAGACCGATACTTGGTGAACACCATGCTTCGAAATCGCTTTCTCACAGGAACTGAACTCACAAATCAGTTTCGACGCCTCGGAGGAAGTAACCCAAGTGCATGGACAGTAAGACGTCAGCTTGCTGAATCTAACTTAAAACCCCTTAGACCTGCAAACGGCCCTAAACTGGAGCGTGGGCATCGTATTTCAAGACTAAGATATGCCCAGAGCCACGTAAATTGGAGTATTGAAGATTGGTCAAAAGTTATGTTCTCCGACGAATCAAAATTTATGCTCTACAAGCACGATGGAAGACACAGAGTGTATCGAAGACCAGGGGAAAGATTCAAGCAAGCATGCATCGAAGAAAAAGTAGCCTACGGTGGTGGGTCTGTACTTGTGTGGGCCGGAATTTCTTCTGAAAGTCGCACAGAGCTGGTGATCATAGAAAACGGCTCTTTAACTAGCGTAAGATATGTGGAAGAAATCCTCAATGATCACGTTGGTCCATTTATGGTCAATTTAGGTGAGGATGCTATATTTATGCATGACAATGCCCGACCTCATACAGGTAGGATTGTGAATGACTACCTTCAAGAGATGAACATTACTCGTATGGAGTGGCCAGCGCGCATCCCGGATATCAACCCGATCGAGCATGCTTGGGACGAGCTAGGCAGATGCGTAAAACAACGAAACCCTCCCCCAATCACGCTTCGTGAGCTCAAAATTGCTCTCACAGAGGAATGGGAGAATATTCCCCAAAATCGTATAAGGAACTTGGTGTACAGCATGCCAAACCGCGTAAACGCAGTAATGGAAGCACGAGGAGGCAATACGAAGTATTAAAATTCAAGAAAATCGTAATAAAGTTCAAAAATTTCATGTTTCCTATTTTTGTTTTAAGGAGAGATCAGCAGTTTTTTTCTTTATGTAATTTTGTGTTAATAAAATGTATGGTGACTCATATTTTTTTTACTTTCATTTAAGTACATAGTCTATTAAATACAATTTATTGCATTAACCTATCATTTTCGAGTGTAGATTAGCAAATTATTGATGGTGGAAACTAGCCTATTATGGATTTTGGTTTTACTACTGTTCTATAAAAGGTACGCTTTTGGCATGTGCTACAGCAACCATTAATGTAGACATTATAACTGATAAATGAAAATAGCCAATATTCCAGTCTAGCAAAAGAGCCATGATCAACATTAACAATAATAAAACCTCAATAACAACAATCTATCCTAAAATATTTTCATTTTAACATATAAATTACTCTCCATTAGCCAAATGTATTTTTAATCCGCATAATTGAACAGATTTCTCTCCGTCAGAAAAATAATTGAGCGCATTGTTTTAGGCAATGAACGCCATTTATTTCAATCTATTCCATTACAGATTCATAATGGATTTGATAACAGAAAATATTTTAATAAAGTGCTGAAACGAACCGACGACCTTGGGACGGACTGAATCAGAAACCCAAAGCGATTTTAAATACGAGTACTATAGAGATGTTATCAGATAAAATTTCATAGAAATACTGTGTTTTCATGAGACCTTGTTGAGACATTGTTAAGGTGAAAACTTCTTTAGGCGCGTTGAGCACTTTATGAGTGAAAAAAAACATGGTAGTCGCGTTACCGTCTCCAAACGCTTCGTAGCACTCGTAGCCGATCCGCTACGGAGTAGCACCACTTAGGCGTGCGCGGGGCACAACCCGTAGCAGATATAGATTACTAAGTTTTCACTTCTACTTTCTTTCTTCTTCTTCGGCAGTCCCCAAAGACTCAACATGTCTTTTCCCCTAAGTAATTGTAGTTTTTCTTGTTTGTCTCTCTTAACTTTGTATATTTTGCTATATGTATGTATGTATTTATTCTTATATAATTATTATAGTTATAAATAATTTCTAGTCTTTCTTTCCGGTTATTGCACCTACTGTGTATTATCTCTGCATCACCCTAAGGTAGACTGGTAGAAAATTCCTAAGGCAGCCAGTTGGCTTTCCATTTAATTGTATTAGTAGTAGTTTTCGATTTAATTCGCATAATATTGCATCGCATCTTATTGTATAATACCTATACGACCAAAAGCCGATTATGATTTTGCTCATGTTTCGAAATAATTTTAAGGGTTTACCTAATCCCAGTCTTAACAATAAAACTTTATATCATCACAGCATAAACACGAACGCGTAATGAGGTTTTATTAATACAATCGTCATAATTTCTGACTCAATATAACTCCAATACTTATATTTCTCAGTGAAACCATTTGTGGCGGATTTCACCAGCTAGGGGGGGACCGTTTACGTCTTGGTTCAAGTTATAATTAAGAGCGTTTACTATCTCTGCAGTAGTTATAATGCTATGCATATTTCATGCCACGCTGCGGTCTATGCATTATTTTTTTATATTTTTTATGCGAAAATAATATTCTTGAATAAGAGTTTTGGTTACAAAATACTACCATCATTTAACCACACAACTGAAAAGCGTAAAATAAGTAATTACTAGCAAAACAAAATCGACCTTTTTGGAAAGAAATTACATTATAAAACGTCACTGAAAGTCAATCGATCAAAATATAGCACCGAATAAAATAGAATAGAATACCTTCACGAGCGAATTATGTTAGTCCATTGCCTACCTTAATCTCTAATTCCAAATATTTTGTATGAATAGATGATACCACATAGTAAAAACTACAACAAATATAAATATAACCGTTAAACTATGGAGCTGTTATAGCCTGGCCACAGGAAATTCACTGCGATACTCACTGCCACGTCCCGCAATACGTTGCTTCGCGTGGTATGATTAATATATTTCTATGGACTTGTTCGCTAGTCGCTAGATGCTCCGGCGTTCCCGTGCTGTTACGAGAAGGCAGCGGATTGTAGACAATCGCTTGACGAGTTAACTTAGACCATCTCCTAACTCCGAGGGACGCCATCAAGTGCTAAGTTCGCGTGAGCTAAACTTTTACCGCGACTCCTTTTAACACTTCTGTAGCTATTTACATTTTATTACTCCATCCACTGTGAGCTTACCAGAGTTGCCAAACCACTTTATTTGTTTCCTTTATTTATTTTGTGTCGTTTGTGTTTCGAATTAAGTAAACAAGTTTGATATTCCTTCCCGTGTTAATGTTGATGGGAGGAATTTGAAACTGGTGCAACTTTTACTTTTAACCGCAAGGAGGTGGTATTAGTAACTCTATACACGAACTACGGTTACTATGCGGTGCACGGTTTGTGTGTTATTATATTTTTTTTTAACCGCGAATAAATCACAAAGTATGTTGATTGAGCCACGTCCAGTCCAATTCAGGCACGAAAGATTATTTTTGAAATTATGATGCGGAAAAAAAAACATCATGCCTGTAATCCTCGTACTGACGAAAACTGGTCGTTATACAAGGTTGCAAGGAATAGGTGCAATCAGATGATACGCATCGGTAAACGCCGCCACATTCACGATAATATTACTTCCTCTTCTCCTGCCGATATCTGGAAATTCCTTGGAACTCTGGGTATCGGCAAACCGCGACATTTAGACCTTCCAAACTCTATTGACCTGGACGAGCTTAACCGACATTTTTCTTCAGCTTCTTCCATGGATCCCTTAACTAAACATCACACTTTGTCACTAATTTCTGGTCTAACGCGTCCTCATGTTAACCAATTTTGCTTCATTCCAGCTGAACCGGGAGAGATTAAAAAGATCATTCTGTCCATCAAGTCAAAGGCAGTGGGTTGTGATGATATCACACGTGGTATGATCACAACTCTTCTGGATGAACTCCTACCTGCGATAACCCACATTGTGAATTTTTCCTTGTTCACCGGAGTATTTCCTTCCCTGTGGCGCAAAGCCTATGTGTGTCCGCTACCCAAGGTGTCTAATCCCTCTCTTCCTACCCATTTCCGTCCCATTTCGATCCTTCCCTTTCTATCCAAAGTGCTTGAGGCCTGTGTGCACAAACAATTCTCCAATTTTGTCCATAGGCACTCGCTTATCAGCCCACTTCAATCTGGGTTCAGGCCCGGGCACAGCACTGTTTCCGCACTCCTTAAAGTGACTGGCGATATGAGGGCAGGACTAGAGGAGACCAAGGTAACGGTACTGGTGCTAGTTGACTTCTCGAATGCCTTCAATACCGTTAGTCACGACATCCTTCTAGCCATCTTATCCTATGTTATGGTCTCTCCCGGAGCACTGAAATGGTTCTCCTCTTACCTTCAGGAACGCCAGCAGTCTGTTCGCGTGGGAGACTCCTCATCATGTTGGTGTGATTTGGAAACTGGTGTTCCTCAAGGCGGTATTCTTTCTCCTCTTCTGTTTTCTATTTTTATTAATCTCCTAACTTCTGAGCTTCAGTGTGCGTATCATCTGTATGCCGATGACTTGCAGTTGTACTGCCAGGGGAGGGCTGACGAAATCTGTAATATAATCTCCAATATAAATAGGGACCTGACGGCAATAAAAACCTGGTCACATAAATTCGGTGTGGCCGTTAATCCAAATAAATGTCAGGCAATTATCGTTGGAAGTTCTCGCAGCCTGAGCAAGTTGGATGGTACAAACTTGCCGCCAGTGGTTTTCGACGGTGCGATCGTTCCTTTCAGTACTGATGTAAAGGATCTTGGCTTGCACATCGACTGCAATATGAAATGGAATACTCAAGTCGCTCGTGTCAGCCAGAAGGTTACGGGTTCGTTGCGAGCGCTGTACCGTTTGAGAAACTTTTTACCCTCAAATACGAAGACAATGCTTGTACAGTCCTTAATTTTTCCTATCATCGATTATGGTGATGTGTGCTACTTTGACCTGAATGCAGACCTCCTCGACAAACTTGACCGTCTTCTAAATAACTGCATTCGATTCGTTTTCAATCTGCGTAAATACGATCATATCTCCGAGCATCGGTCTCTCCTTAAGTGGTTGCCCATACGACACCGCAGGGAACAAAGGGCGTTAACCACTTTGTTTTCTTTTCTTGTCTCTCCCACTTCCCCTAGTTACCTTGCTCCCCACTTTCAATACATTTGTGCCAACCATAACAGGAGCCTGCGCTCTTCTCAAAACCGCTTACTTCACTGTCCCTCTCACCGCACTGACTACATTCATCGATCGTTTTTCATCCAGTCTATTTCTCTGTGGAATGCGCTTCCCCAGGAAATCAGGATGGCAACCAATCGTTTATCCTTTAAAATTAAAGTTCGCGAGTACATTCGGAAGAAGCTGGCAGTTTCGTCACAACGGTAATATTTTCCCAATTGTCTGTCTTTAAATTTTAGTATATCCGTACAAAGCGCTGTTTACTTTTACTTTAATATATATTTATAGTATTTTATATAATTATAGGTATAGTATTTTATATATCCTTGTAGTTTATCGTAGTTTTAATAAAATTATTCGTGAAGTTTCAGGAATGACACCTACCACTGCTTGTCTCTGCATCACCTAAAGGTTGACTGGTAGAGAATGCCATTGGCATTAAGTCCGCCTCTGTACTTTGTGCTTGAAGTGTTAAATAAATAAAAAATAAATAAATCCACAAAGGGTTAGGCAAAAGCATAGCTAATAGTACACCCACATTTTGCCAATTAGGTTTAAGTTCACGTAATAGGGGTCAGCCTATTGCCATTAACCGGGCACAAATTCAAACTGCGAGACTGCTATTGAGAAATCCTTCATGGAAAATTCCATTAACATCTTGCTCATCAGTCGCGATTGGGACCACTAGACCAACGGTGACCATTATTATGCACGAGGAAAAATAAATAATATATATCGGACATTACACACAGCTCCATCTAGTGCCACACTAGAGCAAAGCCAGTCGTGGACACCAGATAGTTGGTATACTACATATACACTTTTTTGTTTGTAAATACATCCTTATTATACATATAAACATCCATGACTCGAAACAAATATCCATATACCGGGTTGCGAAACCAGGACCCTAAGAACGTAAGGCAGCCTCACTACCGCTACGGCATTCGGGTCGTAAAAGACACAAAAGAAGAATTTCATCACTACTTTAATTCTGTTTAATTTGTCTTTGTAAATATCACTTTGTTTAATCAGGCATTACCAGCCCAATCGTCAATACTTTTAACATACCAGTCGATGGTAAGCCTCGCCCAGAATAAGTAATGCTGACCTTACAGGAAAGATAGATGTTGTGACCTTCACCACAGCCTTACTGGCTCATTAATCTCCCAATTAACTAATTAACGAGGATATATGTACATACTAATGTGCACGCACGAACATAATTTGTTGGACAAAAGCGGAAATAATTCACCGTTGACCTGAAGGAACATGAAATGGTACTAAAACACAAAAACCGACTTTACATACGTCATCATCATTATATTAGGCTGTAAGCCGTAAGCGTTCAATGCTAAACAAAGGCCTCCTATTATATCGCTACGGTTAATGTTCGTGAGGGTTCGTTATACATTTTCTTGAATAGGAATGTAGGTACCACTTTAGCATACATAGGAAACCTTACATGTAACTTAGCAAAAATAGGCAACTACACAACACACTACTACTAGGCAACTGGGTTTATCCCAGTTATAAATGTCCATGTTTGCCTATTGCCCTTTTTGTGTTCTGTCTCATGCTAAGGAAGCCAAGTAAGGAAGCGAAAATTATGTTTTTGCTTATTTCCAAGGCAGGTAAATTGTTTCTCTAGCCACCTGATTCTTTCTGGCTTTTAGGAGTTTCAGTGTTTTGAATAGGGTGGCCGGCTTGTCCCATAAAAATATGTCATTGAACATTATAAAATGAATTAAATTAATTTCTCGAACCTATCTAAACTTGAATCCTTCACACTTACGATCACAACGCAAATAACAACTTAATAAAATCTGAAAGTAGGTTAGTGCATCAAAAGGAACATAAAAACTCTCTCAATATGAAACGCATAAAAAACTTTAATGCGCATCTACACGTACATAAAACTTACTCCCCGATTAAGAGTAATCTTCTAAAAGATATTCCCGCAGCGCTTCGAAGCAAACATAAAAAGCTCCTTTCATTAAGGCTGACGGTACGGCAGCGGATATCACACAAGTTTAACGCGAAGTACTTGCCGTGCATGGCCCACTCCGTGCATTTCTTGCTACAGTTGCCTCCGTTCTTAATCTCCAGCCATTCCCTATTGTTGACATACTATGCCTGCGACCTAGAAACGAACCGGGAATGTACTATTTGTATGGCCAAGTTTTTCTGGAGAAATTGTAACGAGGATTCGAAGAATGTGTTTAAGTGGGTGTGTTATGTTATTGTTGAGTATAAAAAAGATACACTTTTTGTTCAATTTTTGTACATAAATATAGCTGGAATATTGAAAAAGAAAATTTCATTCCACGTGATGGTACATGAAATTACATAGGGATGAGTTTATAGTTCAAGCGTGAATTCTATGCCATGAACAAATTGGATAACAATCGTTTTATTGCTGCACCAACGTTTAATTTAAAAGCTCATAAAAGAAAATAAGTGTAAACATTCCAAACAGTAATACCCCATAATTTTAATAGAGTAAAATATTATATCATAAAACTTGAGATCGAGAAATTAGCTGAACAGCAATAAAAACAAAAAATTTAAACCATTTGGCAAGGAACAGAAGCGAATAAGAATGGAAAGTGGCTCGAACGTTAAAACAATGGACTCACCCAGGCTAATTAAGAAGAAAATGCTCTTGCTGTATATGCTAAGAAAGTTTCGATGCAGACAGTTTTAAGTACATAGTCTTGTATGCTGGATAGTTATTAGTCAGTTAAGTAATGCAGAGTAGCCATGTTGTGCTAGTGTTTTTAGGGGATCATTCGGTTTCAATACCTTTGGGTAGTATTCCTATCTCTTACTCAGTTTGGCGTTATAGTGACTATGTTGTTTTGCAGAAAGCTTCTAGCAGTACCTACTTTGCTATGGGCCATTAATTTTCAGACATTGCAATCAAATATGACAGCTCACAAGTGTCAGTGGTACGAGGTAACTGGGCTTATCCCAGTTGTAAACGACCCTTTGTGCCTATTGGCTCTGTTTAGTAGTCTCCTGCTGATATTGAGGGAAGTGGGAAAATGTTTTACCAACTTTTCCACTATGCTTTTCTCGACCCTTTTCTGGTGATCGCCATTGTTGATTCTAGCTTTCAAGCTTTGCAGTGGTTTAGGAATAGTATGGCTTGTCCTACCGACCCGAAGCAAACAGACATCCTAGTGCCAGTCGATAAACTCCGTTCAGCGTCTACCATTGCAAAATGATGTACGAGCTAAACTGACTGACTTTTTCCCCGAATATATTCACGTACTTGTTCGAATGTGCCGACCCGAACACAAGAGTTGCCTACTAGATTTTCCATACAACCGAGCCCTTTACAGTACTTGGTAACGATATCATCCCGAACACCCAAAAAGGAGTGAGTGATAAGCTATGTATCACACCCAACAACATATATATATTTCAATTCTAATCTAACCAATAGTCACGAATAGTTCGACCGTGGAAATGGTTTACTGCCCCAAAATAGTCAGTGTTTCAATTTTAAAGCTTAATTGTTTTCTATTTTTAGTTCACAGGTTTCAATATTGAATCTAAATATTGTTGGATGAATCGAGATGTTTGTTTATTTCTTTTGAAACAATAATAAATAGAATTCGTTGTTTGTAATTGTTTATTTTTTGTCATTTTGTATATGCGTTACCGTAAAATTGTAAAACCCGTTTGATTGTAATTCTATCTAGCGAGGTTGTGAACTCTCGAAAGATTCAGCCTAACGTACTGCTTACAATTTAACGCATTATTTTTCGGTAGATTATAATCTATCGAAGTGCAACCATAAAATTGTGAAATGTATAATGTAATTCACAAAGTTTTATAGAACCTAATAATCATTTTTGTCATAGACAAAAAGCGACACAATAGAAGACACATACACCACAGTACGACAACGCAAACAATGTGCTCCATAATAATATATCACTCATTTATCAGTTTCGCATACATTCTCTTGTCACAAACACAACAGTCGGCTCACAGTACACTGTCGACGCATGTTTTCCGTTCACAAACATAGATAAAACTGAAAGGAATAGATTATACTCGGTTTAAAAGATATCTAAGCGAAGTCTGTTTAAAATAAAAACCGCTGTTCCATACATTTTGAACGTGAAGAAAGTAAAATTATCGAAGACGAAAGGTACTTGGACTATTCCTGGCAAGATTCTAGTTACAAAGAAGTTGGGGGTCTAAGTCCCAACGTTTTCGAGAGTTTATTTTTAATACAAGATTTTAGTGTTACACGACCCCTGGGGCCTGTTTCTGCTATTTTAAAATAATAAATTTGTCACTCCAACACGATTCCATTCTCATCCCATTGTCATTTTGCTTAAACTTCGTAATCTGCTAAATTCACAATGGTCGGTCGATGGTCTCGTAATAAAATTGTGTTTTAATGGCATTTTCGTATTGCCATTATTATAAAACCATTCGTACAAATGGTTTTCGAAATTTACTACTAAATGCGAACCTTTATTCATGCAAGATTTCATGTACGAGATTAATATTCTATGACATTTCTTTCAGTGGGGTCATAGTGGTTGTTCATTGAGAAGTCATAATGACGCCATTATACTAACTTGTCAAAACTTCACAGAACTTGATAATTATGACTTCAATGATCGCCTATTCTAACACTATTGTAATAGCAGAATCGAGTCCCTGTACTATTCGCTGCTTATCAGCACAATGTTTTGAGTGCGTTACATTTATTCCCAGCACTATTCAAACTCAAACTCAAACTCAAAGCATTTATTTCAACTAGACCATTACGGCACTTTTGAATGTCAAATTACAAATTAAATCAAAGCTACAGTCACAGTCACAAGGCATAATAACTTGAGAAAATACTGTAGTTGCCCATTCCCTAGCGTAGATCTCTATGGAGAAGAACGGGCAAGAAACTCCATGGACACTCTTTTTAAATCAATATATTGTTACAAAATCTTGGTTACATCATTCATGTGTGATTCTGATTATACATATATGTGAGAACGATGTAGAAAGACGTGCACATTAAGAGCGTCCAGAGAAAAGATTAAATCAACAGTGTAAAAAAAAAGAAATTAAAATTAACCATGGCAGCTAAGAGATGACCAGTCCCAACTGACAGCGCCCGTTCACGAACATGACGCATGTATCGGCGCCATTCAACTCGACCATATTGAAGGGAGCTAAATGACCCGACACACCCGCCACCATCAGCGAGACATTTGAGTGAGCATGACAATCTCTCAGCCGCCAAGGCATATTCAAGTCAAAAAAAAAAAGATAACTAAATGTAAATGGTGGCTTTACAGTACATAGAACTCACACAAATGTGCTATGCAATTATATAATACTACGAGATGGAATCTATACAATGCAAGGATATTTTACAATCTTCTGCAGCTTCCACAATAACGTAACCTGGGAATCAGTTAGTTTGCCTATGGTTGTGGAGCAGGACCAGCATTGAGCCAAGCATTTTTATCATTAATGTAATCCCCCAAATTATAATATGCTTGCCTACATAGTGTGCGTTTTATGCAAGATTTAAATTTCGTCTCATTCAGTTGTAGAATGTGAGGTATTTTATTGTTACATTTTAAACAGTACCCCATGAAAGATTAATCTACTTTAGCAAGCCTGAAACCTGGCTGAACGAGTTGCTCCCTATTTCTATTATTATAGTGGTGTCTGTCACCTCTTTTACTGAATAAATGCAGATTTTTCCTAACGTACATGATGTTTTCATAGATGTATTGGCAAGGTACTGTCAAGATGTTAATTTCCTTAAACAGTTCTCTCAGAGCGTCGCGTCTACGTAATTCGTATATATGGCTCTGATTGCTCTTTTCTGCAGAATGAATATAGACTCGATATCTGCCGCACGTCCCCACAGTAAAATACCGTATGAAATAATACTATGAAAATAACTGAAATAGACGGGTCATTCCCGTTCGTCCACACCGCGTCGTCCACACTGCGGACGACTGGGAATGTTGCGTTCTGTTCGTCTACACTGTGGACGAACAGAACGCATTATTCCCAGTCGTCCACACCCCGTCATCTCACGTCTAGTATAAGAGTGTTGTAAAAATGGTTATGTTTAAGTTATTGTAAATTAAGTAGATCTGTGATACAGATTGCTCTGTTGTTGCCCTTAATTATTGTAAAATAAGATGATCTGTGATGAAAAATACTGTTGAATTTAAACACTACTTAGTACATATTATGTTGTTATTAAAGAGGTTATATACTTTAAAAATGATTATTTAATGCCAAAAAAATATTAGATAAAATATTGCCTTTTAATTATTGTAAATTATGTTGATCTGTGATGAAAACTAGAATTGTTGTTAATTATTTTAACATTGATGATTTTAAATAAAAAAAAACAGTGACAGGGAAAGATGCGTTCTGTTCGTTCACAGTGTAGACGAACAGAACGCAACGTTCCCAGTCACCCGCACCTCGTTTTATGTCTAGTTTAAGAGTCAGTGTAAAGAAATTTTAAATTAAATAAATGATTTAACGGTTTAATTAATTTAATAACTATTAAGTTTTTTTATTTAAAATCATCAATGTTAAAATAATTAACAACAATTCTAGTTTTCATCACAGATCAACATAATTTACAATAATTAAAAGGCAATATTTTATCTAATATTTTTTTAGCATTATATAAACATTTTTAAAGTATATAACCTCTTTAATAACAACATAATATGTACTAAGTAGTGTTTAAATTCAACAGTATTTTTCATCATCTTATTTTACAATAATTAAGGGCAACAACAGAGCAATCTGTATCACAGATCCACTTAATTTACAATAATTTAAACATAACCATTTTTACAACACTCTTATACTAGACGTGAGATGACGGGGTGTGGACGACTGGGAATAATGCGTTCTGTTCGTCCACAGTGTAGACGAACAGAACGCAACATTCCCAGTCGTCCGCAGTGTGGACGACGGGGTGTGGACGAACGGGAATGACCCAAATAGACTAGCCTCGCGGTATCAATATCAGTAAATTGATGTTAAATGAGGACCCCATTGTAGCTTTGAATCGAGCGTGATTCCCAAGAAAACTGTTTTATCGACGAATTCTAGTTTCTCTTGATTCAACATTATGTCACAATCACTACTTTTGACATTTGGTAGGGCAAATCGAATGCATTTAGTTTTTTTCCCATTGAGTACTAAATTGTTAGCGGTAAACCAGTTATGGACCTGCAGTAGGGCATTATTTACATCGTCAAAATTAGTGGCACGTCTGTTTATCCTAAATATTAACGAAGTATCGTCAGCAAACAACACCATTTGCGGGTGGTTGTTAAATAAATGGGGTAGGTCATTAATATAAACTAAAAAGAGGAAGGGACCCAGAATCGAACCTTGTGGTACACCCATTTTTACTTTTAAACCCGTTGAATTGACACCATTTATTTGTACTTGCTGATGTCTATCATTCAAATACGACTTTACTAAACTAAGCGCAAGTTTACCTAAACCGTAATGCTTAAGTTTCAAGATCAGGGTTTTGTGATTTACGCAATCAAATGCCTTCGAAAGGTCACAAAAGATTCCTATGGCATCTTGTGCCTCTTCCCAAGCAGTAAATATGTGTTTTAATAAAGTAACGCCGGCGTCAGTTGTACAACGTCCCTTGGTGAAACCATACTGTTGTTCGTGTAATATTTTATTGGTGTTAAAATGGCAAAGCATTTAATTGAGCATTATCTTTTCAAACACCTTACTGAAAACAGGCAACACGGATACTGGCCTATAGTTATTGGTGTCTTTACTGTCCCCAGATTTAAAAAGCGGTATTACCTTACTGAATTTCATTAGATCCGGAAAGACTCCTTGATCCACGCACAAATTAAATATTGAGGCTAAATACGGTGCTACAGTTTCAATAATTGAGGTACAAGCTTTAATAGACATACCTCATAGGTCTTCGGTTAATTTGATCTTGATTTGTTTAAAAGCTTTTATGACTGTCGTGGGGTTTATATGCTGAAATTTAAATTCATTTGGACAGGCTGAAACGTTTGCTTTTAATAAATCAATAGAGAGCACCGGAGAGGAATTTAAGGTTTCAGTAGTTTTAAGTGGGATACTGGTAAAGAAATTTACAAATTCTTGAGCAACTTCATTATTGGTGCTGACAAGGCCACCTGAAGTCTCTAGTGTGAAGTCATTACTATGTTTTATATTTATGTTTGTTTCACTGTTGATAATTTTCCAAACCGTTTTTATTTTGTTATCGGCTGATTTAATTTTATTGCTAATGAATAAGGATTTGGCTACCTTGCAGGTGTTTTTAAAAAAAATCGAGTAATTAGCAACATATTTATTAAAAGACTAGCTGACCCGCGCAACTTCGTCTGCGTCACATAAGAGGAAGAGCGGGTTACAGAGAGTGGGTCGTAAGCACCCATAATACAATTTTCAAAGAGCACATCACACACATCCTTCCGCATAATGAAAATGCGCTCCCGGTACATGATCATTATTTTGCTGCGGAGTTATTTAAAACAGTGTACCTCCCAAGATATGCATTGAAGTCAATTTACGTACCCAAGGGCAATTTTGTTCAAAACCAAATACTTGTGATTAACAACGTATTTATTTGAATAAGAATAAATTACCATGTTTACAAAAACAGCTTTAAAGGCTTCTATTGACAGCTTTACATCTTCATACTTAGACACTTGTGATTAACAACGTATTTATTTGAATAAGAATAAATTACCATGTTTACAAAAACAGCTTTAAAGGCTTCTATTGACAGCTTTACATCTTCATACTTAGACAGTCATACTCCAGCTAGGTCTGCAGTTCTCATCAAGGTGCATTAAATGAGCCGCAACACGATATAGCTGCTGTAAGCCGTTGCGGACCTCTTACAACTGCTTACCATTTAAAATTACAAACTCTACGTCCCTACGCTATGACGCCGTGTCTTAAAGTGCACAACCTCTTCAAAGCTTAGAAACCTTCAAATGCGGTATTAATATTTTACGGTAACTTTCGAGACATTCCAATTTTAAAAAGTACTTGCAATTTTGCACCAAATTTTTATGTGAGTTCAACCTTTTTGGAATATTATCGGATTGGATTTTGAAACATGTATCAAAGTAACTTGTAGTTTATATCAAAATCTCGAAGGAGTATTGATATCAAATTCCAAACAAATCACCGCCAAAATAACTTTCTACCCCTTTTTAACCCCGTTAGGCGATGAATTTCAATGCAATATGAAACGCGTCCATCAATTCTGTTAATATTGTTGATTGCAAAGTTTGAAGTAGATTGGACCAAGGAATCACATTTTCCCATACCCTTTTCACCTCCTTAGGGGTATAATTTCAAAATTCTTTCTTATCGTATGCCTACGTTATACAGAAAATACACCCTCCAAGTTTCAGGTTTCTACAATCGCGGTTTAGGCTGTGCGTTGTTCCATCAGATAGTCCTTCAGGACAAAGCATTTGTAACTTTTCCGGCTTTATGTCTTATGTAAAATAAAAAATAATTATTGGCATCAAAAAATGATTTGTGTAAAATAGCAATTTTCTGGCTAACTATTTCCCCTACACTGCCCCGCTGAAAGTTATTTTTCTGCGATTTCTGACTTTTTGAGTACTCTAACCTGGGTTGGTTTGGAAGAACTTCTTGATTAGTCTCGGAAAGATGATCGATTGGCATCAAAAAACTTGTTTTATGTAAAATGGCAATTTTCTTGCTAACTGTACTTTTTTTTTTAATTGAATCTGTGAATGGGGATAAACATTTTGTGAAAAAATTACGAATTGTTACCTAAGACCATTTTTGTATAGCTGCAGCTCCCCTTACTGCCCCGTTTCCACCCTGTATTACCAACTACTTATACCGAGGAAAGCCGATTTTCTTGGATTCCGCTATTTTGGGCGTATTCACTTCAAAAATCAAATTTCAAGAAAATTGAGAAATTACATTTACCTGTATTAGATTTGAAGTATTTATAGCAACTTTTAAAGGTTTCCACTTCAATGGATTTTATTGTATAGGTGTATGAAGTTAATTAATTTTAAACACAAAACCCTCTTTTTTACGTCTCTGGATGATTTTTTTTTAATGCTGAAACAGGTATTTCTTTATTTTTAATAATAAGTATTTACTCTGAGTTTCATGAATCTAGAACAATCTAATTTTTTTTTTTCATTCAAACTTTACCCCCCCTTTTCACCCCCTTTTTCCAAAATTTTCCATAATTTCTATGGCCTAAGTGTTATTCTGAGTTTATTTAAATAGATTAGTGAAGTTTTCATCAAAATCCGTCCAGCAGTATTTACGTGATGCGCGGTCAAACAAACAAACAAACAAACAAACAAACAAACAAACAAACAAACAAACACGAATTTTAGAAATGGTTTTAATATGTTCAGTTACTTATTTTAAGTCACCCTGATCGGTTTTTTTTTTTAAATCTTCAATGTACAGATTTTTTGGTCTCAACGATTTTATTATATGTATAGATTCTGTGTTGATGTAAGGCTTAAGGCCGTACAGCTCAAACAATCGTTCCCTACTTTTTCTAATACCCTGTGTTGCCCACTCACTAAAAATAAACTTTGAGTCAATGGTTTTGGTTTTCTTTTTTAAAGTGTTATTGAACTCGGTGTGCACTACCGAAAAGAATTCCTCATACAATTCATTTACATTGTTTCTAATATGGGCTGGTATATTTAGCTTGCTAATTAAATTATTATTAAACTTTTCTAACTTGCTGGGTGTTATTTGTCTGGTCTGAATCTGAATTCTTTGTAATTGTTTATTGTACGCGAAAGCAACTGTCTGCCCGCTGTGATCTGAAGGAAGGTAATTTACGATAGATTTATCTAAGTAGTCGCAGCAACAAAAAACATTATCAATACATGTAGCAGTATAAAGTAGTAATTCGGGTTGGTTCTGAAAAAACGTTTGACAAATTAAAAGATTTAAAGAGACTTAAAAATCTACAGCTGTTTGCATTATTCTCTAAGACATTAACATTAAAAAGTCCCCACAGATTATTATTATTTTATTACCAGTTACAAGTTTCGCTAAAGCATCTTCCATTACTGACTCAAAGATAGAGTAGTTTAGGTAATTAGGGGGTCTGTAAACGCACACTATTACATGCTTATCTAGCTCAACACAAGATAATTCAATACTATGTTCAACTGATAGATCGACAATATCATTACGAGACTTAGATTTAATGCAATTTTTGACTAAGATTAATGAACCCCCACGCATCTTAAGTTTACGGTTAAAACAACTGCTCACATTGTAATTCTCATAATTTAATTGCATAACTTCATAATCTTTCATCCAATGTTCAGTTAAACAGATAATATCAAACTTCGTTTTTTCTAAAAATAGTTCTATTTCTAATTGTTTGGAAGAAAGTCCCTGAATATTCTGGTGAAACAATTTTAAGGAATTCTGCTCAGCCCCTTTTTTACAATTAATTGATCGAGAGCTAGAAGATACCTCGAAGTTGTTGACGAGTTTAACTAAAGTTTCACTCGTACCTTCTATTGTCTTATTGACTAGTTTAAATCTAAATTAATATGTGTATAATTACAATTAGTATAATTACTAATTTCAGTAGACCTATTTACAGAAAACTGCGACATACCACATATGTCTGAGTTTATACTAAAAGCTAATAGCCGAGCTATTCGACGTCTAAAACTAATAGGCAAGTACGCATTACTCCTAGTTGACTTCAGTTTCTGAACGAAACTGTTAGTGTCGAAAAATGTCAACCTGTCACTATAGTGACTAGCTAATAAACACATGCGATTGTTCAGGTTATGGATGTAATGATTTTGCCTGCTTGACAATTTCTGAAAGTATGGAAAGGCACACAGAATTATTTTCTTACAATTTAGCTTTAACAGTTGAGTGACATTGTCAGTGATATCATCAATTTTTATGTTCAAATGTTATTTGTATTGTTATTTAATGTAAATTTTGATTGTTACATTAATTTTACTTGTAATTTAATTTTGTTTCAATTTTAATTGTCTTATATTTCAGTTTTGTTGTGTCTTTGTTTGTTTTGTTCTATTGCATTTTCCTTCTACTGTTAATGTTAGTTTTATATTCCTACACATAATTTGAACTTACACTTGTTAGTTTTAGTTAATTAGACACTAATTTTATAATAGAATACTTGTGGCACTTCTAATATGTTTATGGGGCATGCGGTGCTAACCTGTAAGAAATTATTACACTAACCTTAGATAATGGTAGATTATTACTCGAAATATTACAGTGTAAACAATTGTTGGTTGGCCAATAAAGGAAAATAAAAATGAAAATAAAATAAAATAAATGTTTTTGCGTAGTTACTTTTATGTACAGAATGCTTGGCTGACGAAGCCGTCAGCCAAAAAAAAAAAAAAAAAAAGAAAAATGAGTAAAATGAGCCCATCACGAAGCCGTGATGGGCTCATTTTACCTTGTATAGTGCACCTCATTCATCAGAACTCACGATCTACGGTCTAGAATCATGTGACCTAGGTCCATGATCACCAAAAAGATGACGGTCTGATTATCTAAAAACAGCTGTTTAAAACACATTTTTGTAGGGGAACATGTCCTTTAAACTGCTGTTTTAGATAATCAGAACGTTATCTCTTCGGTGAACGTGGACCTTAGAGTTACGCATCGAAGTCTCCCCTCTACAGGCAAATTCAGCTTATATATATGGTGACTGACAACGAGTGTACGATACTTAAACACGTGATTGTTCAGTACATTTCAGTTCGCCTAATGTACTGAACATCTGATCTTAATTAAAACACCCACTCTGGGCGGAGCGAGAGGGAGTGTCAGACTTTTACTGACCTTTAAAACCCATCCATGTTCCTTCCTCGCCCTTTATGTTCCGGGGCCGTGGTATCTCTTTCGAACAGGCCCGCAACCCCGGCAGGCATCAGCCCTTGCGAGCCCCTCCCCTTATGCTGACATCTCTTTGAGGCGCGCGTGGAACACGAACGCGCCGTCGACACGGCCTGTCATCATTAGACGGACGGACGGCTAGCTAGCCCATAGCTAACCGTCCACAGGCCCGTCCAGAGAAACACCTAACGCGCCCACCAACAAAGGATTTATACTTAAAATCCTACATTTCATGCCTCACATTAATACACTTGAATTCTAAAACAGTCTTTTGCTTCATAATAAGATTGAATTTTGCACAGCAAAATTTTACGGCAAATGTCAAGTTGTATCTAGACACGTAAACATCAACAGGGCGGACTATTCTGAGCTCCATATAAATAAGAACAACGTTATTTCACAATGCTTCTATTCCAATTTCGTTTTTACAGCAATCGTGCGTTGAAATGTCACAGTAATGCAGCAATGGATTATAAATGAACATTAATTGTATGTGTACCCAGTATTTGGTATTTGTACTAGACCTTACTCGGTAGCGGAATGTTGAAAGGGGAATATTTAGAGGGAATTCTCTCTACGATAAATCGCTTCCGAGTCTTATAAAAGATTAGGGTTCCAGTCGGAAACTCTTACGGATTTTTTCAATGTGGACCCTCTAAGTAAATTCTAAAGATACTATATCAAAACATCACATGCGAATTTCTTTGTTGTTCACAAAGGTAAAACCTTTTTTGAGATATAAAATAATAAATGAAGAGTTCAAAGTTAGTCTACGTCTGTACTAAAAATATTATATTTTTAAGAATTTACTGTTAGCTGTTTCATGGAAGAGAAACCAGCATTTATTTAATCCTCTCTACTTGGATTACATTATCATTGTTTCTTACGGAGATAGCCAACAAAATAATGGACTGTTTCCGTTGCCAAAACAATGGAAATCTATTTAAATCAGTAAGTGCAGTGAGTGGTGCTATTCCAGTTGTATACGTCAACCGAAGTCACAAATTTAACCTCCTTTTTACTGACTTCTAAAAAGGGGGGTTGTGTATACGGCCGCCTTCTTTTTTTTTATTTCCACATATTTGTTCGTGATTACTGTTCGCTGCGTGGTGTCGCGTAACCGTCCTCGGAAACGTCGATACACGACACCCTTCGGCCAAAAGTCCTTCTTTATGCAGGTCTGTAGATGGTGGGTTGGAACTCGTACCATGAATGACTTAAAGTTGATATTGTGGCGCGATTCCAACCTTTCAACCCTCAGAGTCTAGTTGGTCTTCACTTTGACACACTGCACCACTTCCTCAGGTGTAGTTGAGTGATGCAGACGTGAAAGGTACAGCTGCGTCGTAGGCACTGCCGGCCGCAGCATCATGTTGGGTCCACTCGGTGCGGTACCGCACAGGTTACGAGAACTGGGCTTCTTCTTCTTCCTTTCGACTTTAGTGAAGCCCTCCTCATCAACCTGGCTCGTTGGCACGGAGCTATGGACCGCAGTCAGGGCAGGTTGAGTACCCACTTTTCGTTTTACCCCTTTTCTGGTTTGTCACAGGCCGCGACGCATCAGATTTGCCGCTGGTGACGATAGCAGCATAGGCACGTTTAGGGGGCAGCCGGTGTTGTGGCGCGGGCGACGACGGCGGCGGACGGCGCTTGCTCAGCGTTATCGGCAGCTGGTGACGCCCTCGTGTTCGCCGATTCAATTCTGCCGACGCGGCGACGGTTACATTTTGCGCCCCTCGCCGTATATTCACTTTTGAGGCCTCAGGTGATCCAAATACCGAACCACCGTTGCGCAATGATGCTATTTCTGCACGTAGTTCAGTTCATGGTTTTTGGTTCATGTTTTTCTTCTTCGTCTATGTTGTTGCCTAATACCTTGTGGTTACAATTTAAAATTAATATAAGACGACAATTTGTTTGCGATACTGAAACAAAAGAAATAAAAAAAATACAAATATCAATGATGTTTAGGTGTTTCATCTATTACCTCAAGATATGATGCGGATGATAATGAAAATGACATCAATATTCATAATAGTAATTTCGGAAATTATAAGCAAACTATTATAAGATCAACTATCTACTGTGAAAACGAGACCCATGTCGGAAAACCAAAAAAAAACCACCTTCAAATAATAAAAGACGAGATTATATATTAACTTTACAGAGTAAACCTCAGTGGCCGTTAAGTCACGCAAAAATTAGGTTACACAAGGTGTTCATTCGCACAAAATTATATTCGCGCAAAAGTCCATTCGCGCAAACATCACCGCCTAACCTCGCCTACATAGTTAAACACACGTCATATTTTAATCCCTACATCCAGAATAGGGTTACCGCTCCACATCGTTGAAATACGCGTCCCCATTGTGCAGTGACACTGAACGCCAGTCACGAATGGATTGTGCATGAACGGGAATTGTCTATGAAAATTCATTAAGAAGATTAACTACAGCGCTAACAGTAGGTTATCGGGCATTCGGGCGCTGACGGGTATTGCTATATAAATATGCCGCGCTGAACGTGGTTCACAATGTATGAACAGATGCCAGCGAATCAAGCTACGACGGGGTTCTTTTTCTTCTTCGTGTGGATGATTCCCATTGGGTCCCACTGGAACTCAGCCACGTCGACGCCGTTGGTGGTCAGGTCCCATAGAGTGCAGGTGGAGTTACACAAAGAACATGTCAGGAGGTGGGCCATGGTTTAAGACGAGGTTCCGCTACATACCGAGTTTTCTCCGTGCCTCAGAAAGCACGTTATGCCGTTGGTCCCGGCTGTCATTTGCAGATCTTTGATAGTCGTTAAAGGCAGTCCTTGGCTAAAAAAGTCTGACAACCAGTCTTCCCACGGGATATCGAATTACCCAGTACTAACTGGGTAGTGGAGGTCAGATAGCATAACTACATCCGGTAAGACTAAGTTATTGGGAAATTCTAGGCGGATGATAAAATGGTTTTCAATTGTTTAGTTTTTAATCGTGTGTACATACATACACAGTTCACTAGCCATTGCAGTGCCCAGTTTCATAACTATTAATATTATAGTTCACGGATATCGTACTTCACGTCCTACCACTGAAATACAGCAATATGTTTCCCACACAAGCCCCTAGAGAAATGACGCTTGCAGTGTATCCTGAGTAGTTTATCACACAGACTTGCAGGTCAAAGTCAACAGAAACTTTCTCGTACGTAGTACATAAACCAGTATATAAAGTACGTTTATAGTATAGAGACGTAACATGGACTGTAATTTGAACTGTTCCGGTGCAGTTTATGGCTGTAATGTCATCAAATTCAAGGAGGTATCCATGCTAATGATTCTCAACCCGAATCAATATTAAATGGGTAGGTTTTTTTCTTAATTATGGAAATCGGTAAGTATAAACCACCTGTATTTAATCGCAGCCCGTCTATTACTAGTCCTATAACCGTGCCTAAACTTGACGTACACACAACTAAACGCACACAGCGACATATCGTACAATGGGTGATTCTGTTTATTTTTTCGCGATAGTCAGAAATATGTCAAAATTAACAACTTAATTGCAGTTTTATTAATTACTAGCTGACCCACGCAACTTCGTCTGCGTCACTTAAGAGAGAAAGAGTTCACAAGAGGGAATAAAATTTCCCCCGTTTTTGCAACATTTCTTATTGCTGCACCGCTCCTATTGGTTATAGCGTGATGTTATATAGCCTATAGCCTTCCTCGATAAATGGACTATCCAACACAAAAATAATTTTTCAATTCGAACCGGTAGTTCCTGAGATTAGCGCGTTCAACCAAACAAACAAACAAACAAACTCTTCCGCTTTATACTCGTAATATTAAGTATAGATAGACCAGGTATCGTAATTTAAAATTGATTATTTATTTTGTGACGAACTCCTGAATAATGAATAGGATTGAAAACTTCACCTTGTATAGGTACAGTAAGCGTTCATAAGCGCACAGGCACGCGAAGGATCATATTGCTGTGAACGCACGGCCGAGCGTCCGTGCGGCTGTATGTGTAAGCTGTCTCAATACAGTACCTACGCACACCACAGCCACAGAGTCGCCTACTGTCGCAAGTTGTCGCGTCGCTCTCCACGAAACAAAAAGATATATATTACCGTCTCTTTTGTTATACACGCAGCAAACGCATGATCGTATTTGCATTGGATAGGTAAACTTCGACCATATCTACCAGGTGTTGATAGCTGTTTAGGTTAAGCAGTGGATTCACGATCAACGTGTTTTGAGTTCAAATCCCGTTTACATACGGGTTTTTTTTTGTAACCACTTTAATTTATATTTGTATTTTATACAAAAACTATTTACTTAGGTATTTATTTTGAAATGGGTTCATGCTCATTATTTATTTTTTATAAAGATTTAAATATAAGTTAATAACCCATCATAACTATTTATGAGATTGTGTAATATTTTTTCGGTGTTGGAAGGTGGAAAAAAAAGTGCTGACAGATAACAAAAATTGTTTTATTCGTTTCATTTATTCATATAATTATCAACTTTAATAAGATTTGTAACGTCACATTCCTACCTAGATATAAGAAGTTCTCTTGTTACCGTTCATAAGATTTTTTTGTGTATCTGGATACCCACTTTTAAGTCATTTTTTATTAACATAACAAGGATATTCTAATAACACAAATATAATTGTTGATACCCACTTCTATCTATCGGTATTCAACAGAGCTT
Source organism: Xestia c-nigrum (assembly GCA_916618015.1). Lineage (NCBI taxonomy): Eukaryota > Metazoa > Arthropoda > Insecta > Lepidoptera > Noctuidae > Xestia > Xestia c-nigrum. Next base: position 18,353,616 of record OU745247.1, on the reverse strand, counting down.
ACTGAAAACTAACACATAATTTATACTTCGTGAATATGTTTTTTATGTGACGTCACAATAAATGTAACTCATATTGAGGTTATAGTTTAAGTGTTCATTTTCCTGAAGAAAAGAAGATTGAAACTAAACCTCAATTTAGGAATTATTAATATCGCTAAATATTTTGTAACACGTCTAATTAAAACTAGAACATTAGGGATTAATATTTTGTATAACCCCCATTATTTTCAATGCAGTCAAGTAGACGTATGCGGCTTAAAGTCACCCAAAGGGCAATGGAGAGGGCTATGCTCGGAGTTTACTTGCGTGATCGCATCAGAAATGAAGACATCCGCAAGAGAACCAAGGTCACCGACGTAGCCCGAAGAATTGCTAAACTTAAGTGGCAGTGGGCAGGGCACATTGCTCGCAGAACGGATGGCCGATGGGGTCGAAAAGTTCTGGAGTGGCGACCGCGAACCGGAACAAAATGGAAGTAATCCAGTGAAAGTCTAAATATTCCCGTGCGAAATGTAATCGTTCTTCTTTATGTCTTTCTGTCAAGAAGGGCATTTTAGCTGATCTTCTGTGATGCAAGCCTTCAGCGTGGAGGGCACGGCGAACAGTTTGCGGTGACTCCGAGTGTGTCGTAGGTGTAAAACCATTGGTTTCATACTCGCCCACGATATGTTGTCGCTGCGCTTCGCTAATAAGCGACGACCTTCCACTTCGCTGTCTACTTGCAAGGCTCCCTTCTTCCTCATACCTTTTGATCCAGAGACTTACTGCATTTCTCTAAACAAAAAAAATGATGTTAGGCAGCTGTAATAAATACTAAAGTGACTTCATTCACTCTGCATTTATAAATCCAATAATAAACACTAATTATTTATCTTGCATGATAGATTGAAAAAAAAAATAACGAATTAAGTAAACCACAGGTCACCAAATAAATGAACAATTTATAATACCCATTCGTTTTTAAATTTTTAATGTTTAAGTTACAATTCATAAATAATTATAATACTCACATTTAGTCCTATTAAGGCCACTTTTATGAAGCGCGGATAATTCGCGATAATAGTCGCCCTCGCCTTAATATTAATATTTGCCCGCATTTTAAGAATCACACCAACAACAATACCGCTATCTATTAAACCACACGTCACTGACCATCAAATACCACATTATATAGTGTATTCTGTATGACTACAACCAAACGACAAAGTTCATTCCGATCAAGTTAAAATATTCATAAAACTCATGTCTACCTCACAAAAATCTAACAAAATTCTTGACTTATTTTTCTATCTACCTCCCTAACTTTACGAAATGTGTGAACAAAGCAAACAAGTTAAATAATATAATATTTCTGTCGAGTAAAAACTTACAAAAAGACTAAAAGTAACTGTGCGGGATTTGAACTCACAGCTTACTGATTCGCTCTTAATTCTGGACGGGCCCAACCGCTAGGCCATCATGTCTTAGATATTGGCATTGAAATTATGAACTACAACTAGTTGCTGACAATATCTATTTTGTTGAAAGTAGAAGGTCGTAAGTCAAACTAAACGTCAAGCTATTGCTTTGTGAGATTGCTTATCGACTTTTGGTCGGCACTGTACGTCAAATCAGAGGCCCATGGGCGGTTAAAAACTTTGACACGGGGTTAGACACTATATATCTACGCGATAAAGAAGAAAGAAAGGAAGACTAGCCGATTAAAATGGTGTTTAAAAAATGTGTCTTCATAACGTTCTCCTGACAGACGATACGTAATCACAAAGACACAAAGGAAACTTCCTTAACAATAATCCCATGACCACCTTGCACGTAAACCAATATATATTTTCCTTATTTAATAAGTGACCAACGACTATAGAAAAACCTGCCTGTGAAATCGTAGTGATTTCACAGGGAAAATGGCAGGTTTTTCTAACATTTTAAATTAATATACAAGAATTACCTAGAATTTGTTTCAAATGATTAAACAAGTAAAATTCAATTAAAAAACCCCCGGCCCGACACAATAATTCATTAAATCCTAGGTACCATTCATCACTTCACTTTCAGAATCAAAATCAGAATGATTTATTTATTAATAAACATAGGTCAAAAAACAAATTACTTTAACAACAATTTAACTTTTGAGATATCTTAGAGTGATTCCTCATATCATTTCGTTAGTTAGTAGGTATTCCTCATTTCCTTTTAATATAGTGTAGGTACATTATTCCACTAGTCAAGCCCTTTCATTTAATACCTATATTGAGGGAGTTGTTGAATAAATATGTAATCCGCCATTTTGTGGCGGCGGCCATCTTTGACCTATTTTCATCAAACATAGCTAAGAACACTCCCGACTAATTCACCTTTCAGACAAAAAAACAAACAAAATTAAAACCGGTTTATCCGTTCGGCAGCTATGATGCTACAGACACACACACTCACTTATAACACCTCGTCGTTTTTGAGTCAGGGGTTAAAAATAAGTGTAAAAACAAGAGTGCCAGGGCATCTAACAATATTATAAATAGGAAATACCGAAGCTCACATTTTATGTCGCATGCCTCCACGAGCAGTCAATGAGAAGAAAACATCGAACCGTCCCCCTGCCACGTGTAACAGGAAAATATAAAAATACACAAAGTATTTTAAAACTGAAAGCCATTCAAAAGTAAATTATATGAAAACAGATTTACTCGAAGGAAAATTGGATTATTTTAGACTTGTTTTTGCTCTTAAGAATTTATTTTATACATTAAGTTTTTTTTTGTGAGTCTATGTTGAATCTCACTAACAGACAAAGGCGAAGTAGCCATGTCTTTTGGATACTGATGAATAAATAAGTTGTCGTTTTATTCTCGAAGGCATTAACGTCCAAGATAAAATTCAGGTCAGTTACTCTACAAACACCCGATAGGTATTTTTAACTCCATCGGGTAACCTGTTATTTCAGAAACAGGCATAACGCATATTGAGTCATATTGACGATTTCACAATTTTCACCAAAAGCGTCCTTCTGACAATGTCGTACAGGCGCTAAAATATATTTGCAGCACTGCCGCTTACTACATTTTTGTTGTAAAGACAACCTTTTTCTGTGACCGTAGCTTACCCGTCAAATCATCATGTAAGTAAGACTGGCTTGAGACGTAAGTAAATGTAATAATACCCGTCCGAACAGAGCCACCACGGACAAAATGACAAGATTATCCTTCATACGTGAGGCTTCGCGGCTGATTGACATATCGATACCTCAAGGCTAAATGGGCGTAAAAGACATTAGGCCCCATACACGACCTCAGGCGCATGCCACGCGTATTTGTCGCTTGCTTCTTTCGTGTGAATACTGTCGTCGTCGCGACGGCGGCGGCGCGGCGACTTTTTCATTTGTTTTTTGCACTCGCTTGAATGTGAAGCTTGTGGCCAAGTCATTAGGGATTGTTTTTGTTACGCTTTTCAAGTCACAGAGTTATTATATTTGTATTTACCCGTCTGATATAATAACAGCACGATAATATAATAAATAAGTTATTTACGAATACACGATAATGTAATTAAGTGTTACTTAGTTTTCTCTTAGATCTTGAGGGTTTATGTTTATTTGATGAGTGCCGAAAATAATTATAAGTGGTTACTGAAAATGTTTCGAAATATAAATATGTATAATTATTATAGCGGCTCGGGGCTGTGTTACAATTTTGGACAGCAAAGGTTAATGATATGATATAGAAAAACATACATAGATGGATATATGTGTCTATAAATAATTTATGTGTTTTGAAATGAGAGAAGGTGAAATTACGAAGCTCTTTGCACTACACAAAATCCGAAACGTTTTAAAAAAAATCTCAAAAATGTACCCAAAATGCGATCATTGACGCAATAATGCCGATTTTAGATGTTATTTTATTTAAATTGTAATTGACAGTGCTGTTGATGTGCTTATTTTAAATAAATAATGGAAAACCAAATCACATATGAAAATAGACCAACAACTTATCCAACGGTTCGTTCTGAAACAACTTTAGGTAGTTGAAAATCATGTTACAAATTCGTTCATCTTGACTTGAAGTCACATTTCTTAAGAAGAACTAAACTGCTAACTTTCTTACTGCAGCTAAGTCAGTTCTGGCGGTAACTCCTAATATTAATCATGTTCATAAGAGAACATTCTTCCGTATCTCCTCACACGTACCCACTTTATGTCTGCAGGCATTGTCTCTTCGTTACGAACTTGGTACTGAAGAATTTTAGTTTTAGTTCATTTTGTTTTATTGTTGTAACATAATTATTTTAGGTATCTACTATTTGCTTTATTTAAAACTTAAAGGATATGAAGGTTTTTATCAAGGAATCGGTTGCAGATTTCATCATCATCATCATCAGCCTATAATATTCCCACTGCTGGGACACGGCCTCCTGTCCATGAGAGGGAATGGGCTATAATCTACCACGTGGGCCCAGTGCGGATTGGTAGATGTCACGTGTCTTCGAATTTTTGATTGTAGGACATGCCGGTTTCCTCACGATGTTTTCTTTCACCGTTTTGAGAGCAGCGGTGATGAAATAAAATACACAAAGTAATACGTTTGTCTTGGCCTGCCTGCGGATTTGAACACATACAATTACATTTTTTAATAATATGGACGAAAAAGGCTGTACCTATTAAGTTGGCGAGTTTCGCTAGCTTATTTAATTTAACCTTCTTATTTCAATGCATTTATCATTATCAGATCAACCCGGAATGACTGCTACTGCTGTATGTGCCCCCTCCCCCCTGTTTTTGGGCCACACTTCCTGGTTCGGTGCGTCCCTTATCAAAGCATTTACTATCTAAATAATCTTACCAATGAAGAACACATCGTGAGATCTCTTGGACTTATTATATGGTCTGAATTTGACAAATTGCAATATTACCACAATATATAATGTAAAAGATATAGGTAATATAAGAAAAGCGTGACTTGAAAAATCAGTCAAATGATAGTAGAATTTGGGTATACAACAACAGACTGTGATCAGAGACCCGTAACTTTAGCTAAGCCGAACTTTATTCCAAGTATCAAATATAACCTTCTACATATTCCATTTTCGGTAAACATTATCTAGATCCAACACTCTTCATACAATATCTAACTTTGTAACTTATTTCAACCCTTTAGGATATATAATACGCCGATAGATATAAATAGATTATAATGTGAGGGGTGGTACACCTATATTCGGATAGGCTTGACTCGGTACAATCAATAGCCGAGCTGACTTGATACAGCGATGAAATATGCCGAACGGAGTTTGTTGATCAGTACGAGCAAAGCCGACTATGCTTAGTAGAAAGCCAGTAATCAAAGATATGTGACATCCACCAAATTGAACTAGCCCAACGGGAATGGGCTGAATACTCCAATCCCAGCCCATTCCTGCTCCTGGAGAGGAGGCTTGTGTGCCAGCATTGGGAGCATTATAGACTTACCTATGCTTAAGCTTTGACCCATGGGAAAGAAAATGTTATTCAACAAATACCGCCGCAAAGTTAGCGATACAAGTAAGTGTTTCGCACCCCTGAAGCATTTCCATTCCAAGGCTGACGTAAATCCATATCGCCCACACTGGCAGCATCTTCAGTGGAACTGAACAATCACAAAGAATCACTAATGAGGGCTCAATGGCTCAAAAGAACTAGCAAAACAAAAGAATAGGGGAATAAGAGGAAACCCGTATACTTTTTAGTGCTCATTTCTGGAGACGCGGCGCGTCGCGCAGCGCGTTTTGCGGTTTTTCCGTTTACGCAGAAGCGGTGCGTGCTGCATTGCCCGCGACGTTATGTCATCATTGAACGTCACGGATGTCAAACAGACATAAGCTCTTTCTGTTTTTCTTGTTGTGAATAATTAAAAATACCTAACCTACCATAAGTCTAATTCGCATAAGTTTACTAAATAAATAATTATGTCAGTGCAACTTACGAATAACATAGTTTATCTAGTGTTTATGTTCTGTTTAAACATTTAAAAAGACTGTAAATAACATTTTAGTGAACCCCATCAAAACACAAGAAACCGAAACCCACAGTTTATAGAAGTTAATTTTTTGGGGAACGGAAAACCAACTTGTGACTTAACGTCGGTGCGTGCGGTCCTATACCTCAACCTATGGTGTTTGTCTGAAGTTCTGAAGTTCCAGCAGCTACGTGATGAGGTGCTAAGGTCATCTATAAAGATAACCAACAATAAAATCAGTAATTTGGAGTTGAATAGTAATTATGGAGACCACACTGGCTCAACCCCAAGTGCCGCAATGGTCGAATGTGGACCTTTTAAACCAGTTGAGTAACAAAAACGACCGTGACCAGGACTTAGGCGCGGGACAAACACGAGTGGCGTATGGCGTATGGCAGTGGAGCGGCGCTGGCGAGGTGATGGCGTGGCGCCGCCGCGCGTACAACAGGTGCGCTAATGGCGCTGAAATGGCGTGGCGCGGGCGCATTTTAGTCTTTAAAGTCTAAATTGTTACGCATTTTCGTTGTCCTAATCCCGCCCTGTGTATTTTTTTTTGTTTGGCCGTAATTTTCTAACTATGTAGTTTTGCCGCCCTTTTTCACCCCTTTAGGAGTAGAATTTCGGAAACTTCTTTCTTATCGGATGCCTACGTCATGCAAAGAACACACCCACCAAGTTTCAGATTTCTACGATCAGCGGTTTAGGCTGTGCGTTGATTCCAGTCAGCCATTCAGGAACTACTTCGTTCCCGGACTCCTTCGTTACCAATCCGAATCGAGTCACCCTCCTCCTATAAGAAATTATCACATCAAAAAAAAAAAACAGAACTGTCAGAAGGCTTCATGACATAACGCTGCGACATACATTATGATCTTCAGTCACTCGAATATATTTTATAAACTTAATTGACGAACAGCTACATGATATATGTATGTATCTGGATGATGCTGTTTAGCAAATGGTGTGTTCATGTCCAAACCGTATCTATTCCAAAGGACCCCGGATCATTGAAACAAAGCCGTGCAAGGCCCAAAGCGACCTACAAAAGATTAAACGAGTGAAAAACTGGGGTAAGCGGCGGAGCAGCCAATTGGAAGCCATAAATTTATCCGTTCCCGACCTTGTTACTTTCGAGGATTATTTTTATTATATTTTAAATATTCCTCCCCTCCTAATCCCGCCTTGGGTAGTACTAAAATCGCTCATTTGAACTTTCCCCTTGGGACTTTTTCTTTGAAAGGACCAACCCTGTAAACCGTTGCCCGAGGGATGACCACAAAGGGATAATTTTTCTTGTTATCATCCATTCAGAACTTAGACATCGAAGTTTTTCAGATTTCGCTCTCAGATATTAAATTAGTTCTTAAACATGTTATGTCAGACAGAAAGTAACAAGTTTTTCGTTTGTTTCTATTGCATTAATAAGCTCTGGGAACAAGAATCGTCTGCGTATTTGTATATTTTGTGTTTATTTTCTAACTTTTGTGGCTGTGATTGGCTTTCTCTGAAGTACAGGACAATATTAGACAAAAAATTGAAATTATTCACTGCAGACTACAGACTGCATTGTTGCTTTTAGAGTCGCAAGCGTGACTGCTGACTATGACCTCCAGGACCGGCAATCTCGACAGAGATAATGACAAAATCGCTAACTTTCGATCGCTGATTCCTAACCAATTAATTCGGTTGCAATAATGATGCTTGCGAATAATAAATGTCTCTACATCCTATTAGGCGCGTTTCCCGCAAGCACAGTTATTAACACCAAATTAATTCGTTTGTTATTAGCAATCGAAAGTTAGCGATTTTGTTGCTATCTGTGTCGAGACTGCCACCCCTGGACGTCATAGTCAGCAGTCACGCTTGCGACTCTAAAAGCAACAATGCAGTCTGTAGCCCAGGACCGGCAATCTCGACAGAGATAACGACAAAATCGCTAACTTTCGATCGCTGATTACTAAACCGAATGAATTCGGTTGCAATAATTATGCTTACGAGAATCGCATCTAGGATGTACATACTTTTATTACTCGCAAGCATCATTATTGTCGAGACTGCCAGCCCTGGGTTCGATTCCTCGGTAAATCAAAGTGTAATTGTGGTATTCTATCAGGAATTTCTCAATGGCAACCTCGGAGTCTAGATTTGTGCCCGGTTGATGGCAATGGGCTTAGCCCTATTACATGGGACCTAAATATAGCTGTCGAAATGTGAGTGTACCATTAGGTACACCTCTGCCCAACCCTTTGCCGATTACAGGCGTGATGTTATGTTATGTTTCTGTTTAATCATTTAAAATTCGCTTTTATTATTTTACTTCGTCTTGCTATAACACATAGCTGTTTCGTATTCTACCAACCAAGAAACAAGGTATACAAAGTTAGAAATTCGAAACAGGAAGTATCAACACTAACACACACTCAATCAAGCACCGTACACATTTGCCCTTATTCTGTCCAAGTTCTAATCCATTTAGTCCGCGTCTTAGCTCCACACGGTACCTAAGGGCTTATTCCACCGTTTTAGCACGAAGCGAGGGAAGCATCGGGAAACATCGGGGCTGTTCGTTCAGACCCCTGTCACGTTTGACCCCCGGTTTGTCCGCGAAAGTTGTTCAAATGTTCAGTGCCAAGGAAACACATACGTCATAAGGGACCACAAGTATGTTTGTTCAGGATTGTTGTCTCTTTAGACTCTTTAAAGTCAACGTAAACGTTTATTTCATTTTTATGATATGAATATTAAATCGTGTAAGAGTTTTCGTAAATAAGGCCCCCTTTATTCGCGAAAACTCTAGAGATTTGAATCGGAAAAGAAATAGGTAGGGATATTTTACCTGGAATTTATGATTTAGTTTGACACAATATCACAAGACGTTGGAGATTTGGAGTAAACGACTCGAAATTGAAGTAAAATTTGTAAAAGCTACTATATTTAGGATTTAGGACACGATATTATATTTAGGAATGTAATTAAATAGCTTTAACAACATTTACTGATAATACGTATAAATAATACGGAGAACCTAACATTTGCAGCCAGTAACATGAAAGGACACACTCAAATAACCCTAAATGTGAACGCTTCGATGACATTCAAAGGTCAATACAATGTCGATAGTATGACCTTGCTCAATCGCTACCAAATCGAAGCGTTGGAAGGGCTCCAATCAAAAATAAAATGTAAATAATAACAGGCATCCATTGGTGGATTCACCCGTCGATCGTCGTTCGACACGAGTCACAATTAGATTTACCGACGGCCTAAGGCACGTCCCCAACTCTAATCTTGTTTGTGAGAGGCCCTCACAACAATATTACATATCAATTTCTACGAGAAAAACCATCGATACAGCCCGCAACAAATGTATTGTTTCCGCAACCATCGAATTGGAGCTCTATGCGCGTTTTGATTTTAGAATCACGCCACTCGATTGAAAAACAATTGAAACAACGGTTTATTTATGCTGTGGATTTAAAGCCAACAAAGTGAAATACACGTTGTATTTTCAGATGCGTATTCTCAATTCGATTTTTAAATTGCATTGAAATGAAAATTTTCAGCATGAATGATTATTCATGCTGAAAATTTTCATTTCAATGCGATTTAAAAATCGATCATGTCGAATCTTTGAAAATCCTGTCAAAGGGATGTCTGAAACTTAAGTACCCACGTTAGCTCCTTGCAAAACACTATTGTCACTAATAGCTGTAAAGGCACCGTGAACGAGACATCGACTTTTATTCGAGAGTGTAACAAGAAAAACGATAACGAATATTTTTTGTGGGCTTTCAGTATTTTCTATTAACACTAAGGACAATTTGAGCGCAATAAAGTTGTCACTCAAATAATAAATATTGTGAGATTGAAGTAAAAAAGAGAGAATCCAGGTATATACTCGTTCGTATTATCGTTTTTATTTTATTTTTCGATATATTGTTAGTATTATATTTTAGTTCCAGTCAATATAATAGAATCCCTAATTTAAGGTTCACAAAAGCTATCTAGGCGTCTATTCTGAACATTAATTAAATTGAACGGAAGCTGTAGCCAATATCTGAATATCAAACAAAATAATTATTATTGTAAAATTTTAACTAACCAACCAAACGACCGCATAAATGTCAATACCCGAGCTTAATTAGGTAACCCTATAGACGTGCTGAAAATTTTCAATATTGTTTTATTCAATTTGATTACACTGTTAAAATTTGCCAATGCCTACCGATGACAATATAATAAAAACAATTATGAAATAATGGTGTCGATTCTGTTGTGCACAAACTAAACTTAGTTTAGGCTATTACTATCTTTTTCTCACTAATAAAATGAGAAAGAGACGGACGTAATTTAGAGCTGTCAAATTTAATTCGAACTAATATTTCCATACAAATGAAGGGTAAAAACATGTCGACTAAAAACACGATAAAGCGCAAGGCATAAACCAGTTTGACATTTCTAACTTAGTGCATAGCTATAGCCGTCCTTTTCTCGCACTGCCTTTTAGTAAAAGATAGCAATAGTCTAAATTGAGTTAAGTTTGTGCACAACAGAATCGACACCATTGACCTAGTATCTTAAAGGATTTTATTGTCACACAATCACATAAATTACAAACACTGTTAAAACTTTGCCATATTTGTACATGTTGACGGAGTTGTATGACGGAGTTATTTTCTTGCATTATTACAAAAAATCCTCCGCTTCCGGACCGAATCAATCCGTATTTATTTAATTAAAGCAACTGGCAACATTTCACATATCTTCTTCGATGTCAAGTGCGCCGCTTTGAAAATTTATTTGTGTCGACTTGGGAGATAAAATGCACTCTCTACTCGTAGTCTTCGCATAAGTATCAAAAGGGGAAGCGTTCATTGCGTTTGGCAAATGCAGCAACGCTCATGTTGTTATGGAAATATTTCTGAATGCGTAAGCAATGTAAATGCAGAGATGGCTTGAATCTAAGCTATAGTCTGAAGTAAATGGGATTCTTTTTGCTGTGCTTTGTGCTGTTTTAAAAGTAACCCAGATTAGCTGGTCTGAAGGGTTATTTTGTTTAATATAGGACCATATTAACGTCCAGTAATCATCTGCTAAACGCCGTCGCCGTGTTATTTTGGGACACTACAATGAATATGCTTAAGTGAAGTTACACTTTACTTGAGGCTCTGTCTATAAATGAAAACAAATTAAAATTGTATTGGCATCCATGCCTTTACCAAACTTTCCAAAGGAATAAGAATAAAGACAAGCCCATTGTAAGTCCTACGCGAAAAACTGTCAAAAATCTTTTCTAAAGAGTCATCGTTCCCAACCGGCGATCGCGCATATTTTCGCTCCCTGTTTCAAATATCGAATCGTATTTTTTTCTTTCAATTTGTTTCACGAGCTCCGCATTCATTTGCTTTGTGGTTGTGCCGTTCAATTCATACAACTGTGGTAGAAAAAAGTTTTCAATGGAAGACAAAGAGGAATCAATATTGAACGCAGATGTAGGCGAAAAATGTGTCTGTTTCGCAATCGTGCGGATGTCTTGAAATTTCGTAGTTTTTTGTAGCTACTGATTTGCTGTAAGCATGTAGGTTCTATAAAATGTCTGTAGAGAGATGTATCAGTATATTTCTTTTCCTCTCTACTCTAGTAACAACTGATTTGATTGAAATCTTTCACCAAACATACTCTAGCTACTATAATTCATTATTCGTGTACGATTCGTCTTTGATCCTTATGGCGGAAATTACATTAGTAATCGATACCAAATTACTTAAAAATTCAAAGCTGAAAAAAAAAATGAAAATCAAATCAAGTCGGAGTGTTTTCATATATCCATCATTTCAGCACCAAATAAAACCTTTATACATATCGGCATATCTTTAAAAACATATTCCTCTTCAAAGAACTCGTAACTCGACAGGGGGTCTATTATTTTGGATACGCATTTCCGTAATTACGAGTTGGTAGATACCATGAAAGAACGAGAAAAGTAAAATAAAGAAATACGCGTTCTGAAATCGAATTCCATCGAATTTCGTCTTTGATTAATGGAACACACAACTGAAGGTTTGATAACTTTGATGACTCCAGTATGTTTTGTTGGATAAAAGTAATTTGCATAACATGTAAACAAAGGGATACGATTGCAGTACACAATCTACACAAAGGCATAAAAAGATTGTTGTTGTGTTCATTAATGTAAGAGTAGTATTACCTGCGGTCGAGCTCGGATTTAGATTTGATGGTCTGCATTTTCTGTTTGAGTTTGTTCAACGAAATCCAGGGAACTGCACGTTTGTGGCTTTTTTCTGCTAAAGGCATTAAAGTTTAATTCATTTTACAAACGAGTAATTTAACTTTGCTTGAAATTAGAAATGGTGCAATTAAGTAACTCTGAAAAGTATACATACGTCAAAAACAACATAATATCATTATAATATGGACAATCTTCTATTCTATATATATGCCACCATAAAATTGTCAATCACGTTAGATTGTAAAATACCTAGAGAGATTTGTGAACTCTCGAAATATTGTTAAACAAATATACTGCTTACAATAAAACGCATCATTTTTCGTGAAATGCATGCGATGGTAGTCAACTCACGCGGGTGGAGGCAAGGAGGGGTCCCCCTTGCACAATGAAAGGATAATGTACCAGTCCTAAGAACTCTCATGAAAAAATAGTGTACCATTCCTGAGAAATACCGATTAATATAACCTAACCTTGAAACACTTTATATTCCCCTAAAATGCGTAGTCGACGGAGCCCCGCTACGCAGGGCCCCTAGGTATTTGCAAGTGCAGGGTTTAAAAGAACCTAACTAACCTAACGGAGGGTGCCCCAAGTCCCCATTATGGGGGCAGAGATACTTCCGTATGTTCAGTTGGCAATAATTATCATCATCCCTATTCCCGAAGGATTAGGCAAATGTCAGCCTAATAGTAAGTTGACCCACATTTCGCCAGTTATGTTTAAGTCCCATGCAATTGGGATTGACCCTATTGCCATCAACGGGGCACCAGTCCAGATTCAGTGGCTGTCTACAACAGCAACCCGGTGTTAAATAAACAGGGATTAAAACACCTCTTAACGAAGCCGGAAGGCACTTGTTTTCCCCGTTATTGCGATAATTTTTTTGTTCTACACCATACCAGGGAACCTTCTAGTTACGGAGATATTGTCGACAGTCAAAGTTCCAAGTTTTAGTGTATTTTTTTTACTTTCATCACCTCTACGACCTCCGTACTAATCAATCCATTCGTCAGCATAATGTTTTAAGTGTGTTACATTGTGTTCTACCACAAAACATGATTTTTCACCCCAAATAAAACGTCGTTTCCCAGACATTATTTTTGTGTAAAGTTACTTAGTTTGATGTACAGAATACTTCGTGATGAGGTGGTTTACACCTTGTATTTGTATGTAATCATAGAAGCAAGGCTTCCCTATTCTTGTTGACTGGCTTCACGGTCGAGTTGTGGTTAGAATAAAATATAACATAGGATCTGAATAACAGAGGTCACTTTAAATAATAATTTGTAATTGGATAATAAGAAATGACCACAGTGGATTATGGCCCCGTCTCATCATTGCAATTGACCATACTTACTTTAACAATTGATCGTGGGTAGAAACAGGTGCTTTCAATATTTCTAGAAAAATAGACGATACAAAAATCAGTACCTTCACGGACATTAATTTACATTCATGATAAGGTTTTTTTGTTCTTGGGCATTTTAAAAGGGCTTCTAATAAGGCGCAATTAATTTTATAAATGTTCAACCAAGCGGCTTTATGTTACTATAATCAGTATTGTGAAAGTCAATATGTGAAGGTTAAAAGATCCTTTTAAAGGTCAATATCTCATATTTACTCCCTAAAACATAGTTCAATATAGCAATTAAACCATTGAATGAAAATATTTCATTGAAAAGAAGGTTAATTGATAATACATTGTATAATCCGCATGAGTTTTTTTATTACAATTATATTTTTAAGTACAAAATCTCTTAACTTCGCCGCATTATACGATTTGGGTAAACTGTTCAAACTAAAAATGTAATCAAACACTGTTATAAAGCTTTCACGGTTTAAAACTAAACTTATATGTGCACAGGATAATTAACAATCACGGAGGATATCCTCTCATAATAACTTGAGATAGCTCTTTAGTTGCCCATTCCCTAACGTAGTTCTCTATGCAGAAGAACGGCCAAGAAACTCCATGGACACTGTTTAAATTAAAATATTGTTACAAAATCTTTGTTAAATCATATTCAGATTATACTTAAATTTAAAAATGGTTTAGAAAGACTTGCAAGGCGTCCAGAGTAAAAGATTAAATCAAGAATTTAAAATTAAAGTAATTAAAATGCCTACCATAAGCCCCGCTTCGTCGACCGCTCCTGAGACCCTACTCTCTAGCGCTTCGTCCGTGCATTCGGATCTATCCGTCTCTCTTGCGCACGTCTGCAGATGAGTGTGAGTGAGAGAGACGGACGGATCCGAATATACAAATGAAGCGTTAGAGAGTAGGGCCTCTGTTTAGCAGTTTCCCGCGACCCTCACCGGTCATAAAAATAATTAAATATTAAAAGCTAGTGTCAACCCTACAATAAAGCATAACAATCATTTATTTAGACAGAGCAGAATCGCCGGCACAGTCTTTAGTGCATTTGGCAGTGTGCCTGCCAGGGCATAGGGTTATGTCCTCGCTTCGGACAAAAGCAGATGAAAGATGCGAAATATTTCACTGCGCTGGTCTCTCAAGTGCTTTAACGGTCTTAGTACCTTTGTTTCAAACTATATTTCAATTTTAAATGTTTCATATTCTTACGTTATGATTTCTTGTCTTGAGTATTACGGTGGGAATGATTTTGGCCTTACGAGAGCTTGATTTAGAGCAAGAGACACTGTCTGATTCAAACTGTTTTTTTGGGTAACCCATTTCCAAATATCGGAGAAGCGCAATTTTCAGTTAGAAGAGCAGCACATGGTGACCGTGTGTTTTTGAACTTTAAGACGCAGTGGAGAAGTATTAATTGCAAAAAATAATCGCTATTTTATAAGCTTTTATTCAACTTGTCTTGTTAGTAAGTATGTATTGTTCACATCTTGCAACTGAATTTCAAACCAGTTCTCCCTCCACCGATTGAGTAGAATTTTGCACACACCTTTGGTTCATGAGTTGATCTTGTAGCCAACATCGTCTCCTCAAAAGAGAACACCTCAACAAGTAATAACACGAACATTTAACTTTGTTTACGCGTAAAATTTCAGATCTAGAATCTTATTTTTTTTTCACTCTTATAAAAGCTAAAAGTGCTAAAGCTATATTATTCTTTCGGAAATTCTAATATTTCTAGAAAAATGCTAAAGTCAGTGAGTATAGTAAGAATTTCCCACATTACATAATTATTGCCTCTCTCTTTAAAAATTTACATCACACATTATACACAGCGCCATTAAGTGCCACACTAAGCAACGAGGCTTGTGTCGTGGACACCAGACCGTTGATATTCTAAATTGATACTTTTTGTTTGTAAATACATACTTATTATACATACAAACATCCACGACTCTGAAAACATTTGCTCCTACCGGGATTCGAACCCGGGACCCAAAGATTGTAAGGCAGCCTCACTACCAACAACCTTAAAAAAACCTTTCACCGCTGACTGACGAAACCAACCAACAATATAGCTTTTATCAAAGAACGTAAAGCCCAAAGTTTACCGCAAGTACCTATTGCTAAACAATTTGTAAGCAACAACCGGAAATCAAAGAAGTCACGCGGAATGAATAAAGCCTTATTCCGCTCGGCATTCAGGTCGCCGTCAATTAGTATCGTAATTATGAACGGGATTATACCTATGAATAAAATTTACTGCGTCGTTCCCTATGGTTTACCCTCTGGCATACTAATGCATGATGTCAGTTTGTGGAAAGGAAAGCCGAAAAACCGAACCGGAAAACTGTCTAACCTTGTGTGCATTACTCAGTTTTTACGTTAATCGCTTAGTCAAAAGTAGCTACTTAAATGGCAACGCTTTGGAATCTTCATTATCGTTTAAATAGAATCCTGGAACAATAAAATATTATTTGTTCGTTATCAAAATTTTAATATCTTGACTTTAACCTTCAAAGACCTTCTTTCTTCAACCTTGAACCTAGGCAATATCAACAACTGTGAAGCTTAAAAGACAAAAAAAAAATAAAAAAAATTGGGTGGACTCACGAAGATCATAAGTTACTAAATAATAAGCTTAGTTTAATGTAACGTGTCCAACGATGGAGCACGGTCGTAGTTTTTTTTTTTGTTTTTAAACCAAGCAAACAATTAATAAAATGTAAATAAGAACGCGGATCAACACATCTGCGGTAGAAAACTAATTATAAAAAATAAAAACCTTGAACCTACAATGAAAATGTGACTGGAACATAGTGTTGTCCAACGAAGTACCGAATAATCAATATATCTCCTTCATTGTACGTCATGATCATCATCCACAGCTAGAACTGTCTCACCGCTGACTATAGGCCTCTTTTGTGCCAATCCCCACGCTCCCGTGCCAGCCTCATCCAGGTCTTTCCCCCGTTAGCAACTATATCGTCTACCCATTTCGCCGCACCCACGCTTCTTTTGTCAGTTCTTGGACGCCTTTGGGTGACAGCCTTAGTCCAACTATCATCACTGCGCCTTGCTAGGTATCCTATCCAACTCCATTTGAGTTCCATAATGCGATTTCTAATATCGTATACCTTTGTCCGTTTTGCCATTGCACATTTCGGGTGTAAACAGACTCTTAACGGAGCTGGAACGCACTTGTTCTCCCCGACACAGTAATATTATAGTTACTTGGTTTGATATACAGAATGCTTGGTTGACGGCTGTGTAAACAGTAAGTTCACACAGTGTAATTTAAAACAATCAGCAGACGGGCCCCAACAACGGATGGCTAAGTTGAGTCTAAGAGAGTCCTCCATCCATCAACTCTCTGTTGATTTACAATAACGCATAGTTTCAAAACTTAATTTATTTCTGAGAAGATTATAAATCAGACTGAACAACGATGATTAAGTTCGTAATAACACTTAACATTCCATCAGTAGATAAATTCTTAGATTATCCAGTTAGAAACTTCCTTAATTTATTCAAACATTTAAATATCCAATAATTTATAATCCAAGTTTAGTTAGCTGAGTAAATGAAAATTTGTTTAGAAGTTTAATCAATCAAAACCAACCCGAATTTTGATTTTAATTGGCTATTTGAAACTTTACTACGTATTGTCGCGTCAATACTTGAAACTAAATCGAATTTGACGTTTGATTTAAATGAAATTTCACGTTCTAGTTTTTGACATTGGTTTAAATTTTAGAATTCAGACTGTTTTGCAAAATGAGGAGCTCGTAGCAAACAGTCGCTCGGGTCGATCTTCACATTAAACCGCGCTTGCTTAAATTGATTCGTGGATTGATGAGTACATACCAAGTTACCTGCGTAGCTCAGAAAGCACGATAATCTGTTGGTTACGGCTGTCATTTATAGATCTTTGACAGTCGTTACAAGCCAATGGCTTGAAAGTCGGACAACCAGTAGTCCCAAGGCGTATCGTAGGCGGTTGTGAAGGTAAGATAGAAAGAAAGAAAGAAAGAAGAAGAAAGAAAATTGTGTTTATTTGGCATTAAAATACCTATAACATTTTACATAATACATAAATAAACAGTAGTATAATGCCAAAAGGGCCTCAGCTCAGCATAATGTCAGGCAATCGCTCCATATGTAAAATACTGGTATTCAGCTCTATCAAGTTAAACTAGAAACTTGGGAATAGGCTAGACAGATGACGAGGCTATTTGCAATAATTATTTTCTGTGACGAGGACATAAACAAAAATAGTAATTCTCATTAATAGACCTCCATGGATTATCGGATGTCAATTCTGAATAAACGTTATATTAATCAGAGTCCGCTCGGCTTAGCTATCTTTATCTGTCTCCAATCGACGTGACGGCGAATTATAGGAGGGATCAAGGCGTAGTCTATTTGTCATATACCAACTGTCATCTATGGTAAGATTACTTATAATATTGGTGATTATTCTGGGGTTCCGTTGGTTTTTGTTTGTTATTCTTGGTTTATTATAAAGCCTCATTACCACGTTTGTATCGGGTTGGTCCTAGGTGAGGTTGTAGCTCTGGTTGGGTAAATTGTTTGTGGAATTCGCCTCTAGGATTTTTTTTGTAGCAGCCCGAAGTTTGAAATGTTATCTATAAGACTGTTATATTATATACATAAAAAAGTACAATCTGAAAAACAACCTACTTATAAATAGCAACAAGGGCAAAACTAGAGCTACAAACGCACATATAGGTGGTTTGCTTGGCACCTGGAGATAAACTACTACACTACTAAAACGCGCAGTGCGGCCGGTTACGACGATTTCAAACTGTGCGCTTCACATTATAATTGAGAAGTTATAGTCGATTTTCGGAGTCTTACTAAAAAATTAATACAAAATCACACTTGAAGTAAGCTATTTCAAATAAAAATAATAATATTAAACCACAAAGGTATAGGAATACTGGAGATAATAGAAAACATGCACAAACAAACAATACAATTACGAAGTTCCTGACAAAAAAAAATATTTTACGCAAAACGTAAACTTAACGCGTACGATGTTGCGGTTAACAGCAATAAACATGAAATTCACAAAATGAAGCATACAAGGTAATTAGGTACGATCATTCAGATTGCAACCGACTAAACACGTCACCTGGACGTGATTTATACCTAACCAGCAGATAAATTAAAGGAAAATTAATTAATTATAGAATAAACATTGTTTATCAGTAATTTTATTTTTGTCCAATTTTATGTCGTGTATTTTCCCATGACCTCAGCTCGTTTACCTACCTAAGCTACTTGGGACTATATTAATCAGGTGTTCAATGGTTTAATTCAGTCGTTGACAATATCGGTTAATGTGTCCCGCCCGCTGCGTATATACCTACCAAAATGAAGCTTCAGCAACTAGTTGTGTTAACGTTCACATTCGTATTACAATTACAACACAGTGAGTGTAAGCCACGTTTCTCGTTATCCGACACATTCAACATCAGCCTCAACATTGGACAACACCGTGATAAATTTATCGACAGCATGAAAGGAATTTTTACAGAAGATGGAGCTAAATCAACCACAGATGATACTGTGTCAAGGCTAGATGGACAAGACCCACCTAACCCCAACATGAACAATGAAAACATCAACAATATGTTTTTAAAAGGAGAAAGAGATGATTTTATGCCACCTGAGAAACAGCGAGAGCACAAGATTTCGGAAGAAGACCTCATAGTCCACATGACCAGTATGACAACACCACAGCTGATTGCTATGCACGGTTACCCTGCGGAGACTCACACGGTTGTCACAGACGACGGATACATATTGACTATCCATAGAATACCATATACAAAGAATAACCAAAATAAAGTAAGTCCTAAGAAGACAGTGTTGTTACATCACGGTCTGCTCGGGAGCTCAGCCCATTGGGTCATACCAGGACCAATAAAGGGTCTAGGTTATATCTTATCCGAAGCTGGTTACGATGTCTGGATGGCCAACGTGCGAGGAAACACTTACTCCAGAGCTCATGTTTCAAGAAATGTTGACTCGTATGAATTTTGGAACTTCACGTTTCACGAAGTGAGCCAACACGATCTCCCAGCAGTCATAGATTACATAATGGAAGTTAAAGGAGGAGACGTCAAAATAAATTACATTGGTCATTCTATGGGAACCACGGTACTGTTTGCACTGCTGTCCACGAAAACTGAATACAACAAGGTGTTGCGAGCAGGATTTGCTTTAGCTCCAGTCGCCTACATGACTAATATAAAGAGCCCAATAAAACTACTAGCTGAGTATACCAATGAGATACACTTTCTCATGAAACTATTCGGCGGGGCTAATGTGTTTCTTCCTGAAAATCCGGTGCTCAAATGGTTTTCAAAACACTCTCTTGAGGTAATGAGTATTGATAAGGAAAGGAATTTAGAAGACGTAATGTCTATTTTGTTTGGGCATAATGTGGAACAATTCAATTTAACATTGTTGCCATTAATACTTAGTCAAGGTGCTGCGGATGCGTCTACCAAAACTGTAATTCATTACGCTCAAGAAATCCAGCAAAGTGGAAAGTTCCAAATGTTTGACAACGGACCTGAGGGCAATGTCAAGGCTTATGGCACTGTGTTTCCTCCGGAGTATCCACTACATAAGATCACTTTGCCTATCGCTCTGTTCAGTTCTGAGAATGATTGGTTTTCCAGTGTTGATGATGCAAAAAGCTTGTATAAAAAACTTGTGAATCCAATAGATCATTACATTGTGCCTTTGAAGGAATTTAATCATATAGATTTTTTGTGGGCTATTGACGCGCCCACTCTTCTTTATTCAAGGTTGTTACAGTTGTTAGAACAAGATGTTAGCAAGCTGTAGACTCTTCTGGTGATATTTCATATTATGATAATCGTTTAGATAAACTACGTATAGTTATTTTGTCACCAAAAGAAAACAATAAATAGATCACCAAAAATGGAATTAGGTGTTTAGTTGTATTAATAACGTATTGCAATAATAATTTGGTATGGTTGCATAATTAATGTGTTTTTTACCTGTTTTATGTTGTGATATTTCATAATAACTATTATGTATTAATAATTAAGGTAAAATGCATTGAAATCAAATAAATCGTTTTGACACACACTTTGACTGTTGTTCTTGTCGAAAAAGTTTACTCTTTCCAAACGAAAAAACGACGGGCTGTTATAAGTATACGTGTCTCTGTGTGTGTGGCTGTGGCATAGCATAGCTCCCAAACGGATAAACCGATTTTGATTTTGTTTTTTTTTTTGTTTGAAAAGTGAATCAGTCGGAAGTTTCTTAGCTGTTTGATTAAAATCGGTCCAAGATGGCAGCCTCAAAATGGCGAATTACATATCTATTCAACAAATCCCCGAATATGGGTATCAAATGAAAGGGCTTGACTAGTAGAACATTATACGCTATAATAAATTTTAAATCTAAGATGGCCGCCACCACAATTTGGTGAATGTAATTTTATTTTCACAACTCCCTGAATATGGGCATCAAACGAATGGGCTTGACTAGTAGAATAATGCACACTGTATTGAAAGACACAGCAAACTGCATTTCGTTACGTAAGAAGTAAGAAAGACGTTAGAATTAAGAAG
Organism: Xestia c-nigrum; assembly: GCA_916618015.1. NCBI lineage: Eukaryota > Metazoa > Arthropoda > Insecta > Lepidoptera > Noctuidae > Xestia > Xestia c-nigrum. The sequence continues at coordinate 18,332,370 of OU745247.1, read as the reverse complement.
AACACACACACACACACAGCATACTGTATTTCGTTTCGTTATGATTTCTACTAAATAGCACTATGTTCCAAAAACAAAATACCTAGAAATTATGATTAATTACGACGACCCGAATAGCGCAGCGGTAGTGTGGCTGCCTTACGTTCTTAGGGTTCCGGGTTTAAATCCCGGTAGGTTCAAATATTTGTCAGATGAGCGTCGACATTTGTTTCCGAGTCATGGATGTTTATATGTATAATAAGTATGTATTTACAAACAAAAAGTATATACCTATGTACACAAGCCTTGCTTAGTGTGGCACTAGATGGCGCTGTAATAGTTTAGATTCCAGGATGCTGTTTAACTTTTGTTAAATATTCCTTTTGTTTTACATTTTTGTATAGCAAGCAACGACCTATTGTCGGGCCTACGCTGTCCCCCCATACTTTAGTACTAATGCTGTTATGAAACATAATAATATTGTAATACCTTGCACTTTTTTCGACGTTCTATAAGTGCCCATCCAGGCCTATGTGAAATAAAATATTTTGGTTTTTAATTTTGTAATGTCTAGCGATAGAAATAAAAATTATAACCCTATGTGTCTGGGTTTTTTAAATTTAATGTAACTTGTTGTCTAATTCCACTGAACTGTAACAGAGTTCAACAAAACTTTATTGCTAGCCCCATAATACCATTCACACAATATCTGACTGTAAATTATAAAGCCTCTAACACATTAGGATTATGAGCAAACGTACTGCCCACATGAATTTTGAGATTTGTTTGTGTTTAAACTAGAACCGTTTATAGCCACCCTCATCAGTTAAATCAAACTATGTGTAATTACTTTACACGACCCGCCATTATTGTGTTATGTGCATGATATACGGATATGTGATTGTGTCAATTAATGTCATGCGTAATAATTATTCACATTGCGTCAGCATATGCTATAGTTTTGAATCTGATTGTCTGACTGTCTCCAAAAATAAACGACTACTGAGAAAGTCACATCAAATACATTGAAACGTAATTGTCAAGGAACGTAATTTTGACGTGGGTATGCAAATCTTAGGATTTAAGTCTGTCTAAAAGAAAATCAAAATCAAAAGTCATTTATTCAAATTAGGCTCTATTTATAGCACTATTTGAACATCAAACTTTACAAGACAATATCCTACGGTCTTAATTGTCGTTATTGTAGCAGTTGGAAAAGTGAACGTTAAAAGAAAGTGCATGTTTATAAATTAAAGAAATAAAAAAACGATTACAAATTAATCATTTTATGTATTTTATTTCTCTCCTTAGAGAAATTACAAAATTTGAAGCACCATTTGAGTTTCCCTATCTTACAAAACCAAGCAACGTCGCAGTCGAGCGCTTGTATACAAATATTAATTTAATCCATTTGCGAAAGTAACCTCGTTGACACGTACGGTTCGTCGCGGAAGTATGCTTTAAAGGCAATTTAGAATCCATTAATAATATTCACAGACACGCTACACCGCAAGAGTGTAGATCGATACCATCCCGGGTGTTATTTTTTCAAAGTATTTCGTTATTGAGGACTCGAGGGACCTGGATATTCATAAAGTCATTTTAATTTCACACCGCTTCCGAGCGAAATTTAAACGAGAAAAAATTAGCAAGAGCATTAATTTAATAATTTACAATTTTGCTAATTGATTAAATAAAACCGGTGGCATGCCATGATGTAGTTTTTATGACGTCACTACTGCTTATTTCTATCAGATAGAATTGGAACATTATGGTTAAGTGAAAGAAAACATTGTGGGATTCCTCATTAAATAAATCGATGACATTTACGTAAACCAATTTGCACTGGCCCTGCGTGGTGTATTAGAAGTTACAAAGATCAATTTCTCAATAGTGAGAACATTATAGTCTTAACAACCAGCATAATCATGCTAACTTAATCCGTAGTAGCATTATCATAATACTTAATTTTGCTTGAAACTTAACGTCTCTCAGTCAGCTTGACAGGCAACGTAAGTAAATATAGACTGATTCTTCTTCTATGAACATTTTCGATTCAAACAACTGCAATATAAAAATTCCTCGCTCTTTATACAGCCTATTTAAACAAACAGTCGTCCCACAATTTATACGATACACCTGAAGTCCCATACTCCGCAAACTGGGTTGTTTGTTCCCAATCCGGGGCGCAAACTGTCCCCTACCTCCGATAAGGCGCGAAGTAACTGCGAAGTTAGACCAACGGCTTCAGATTACGGTACCACACGACAAAGTAGGTACATAACATGTGTTTATCTGTAGTTTTCCTTAAAATTAGTTTATGAAAGCCAAGTGAATAGATCTAGAATTGCAAGTAATGGATAATTACACTTAGCGTACGAATAATCAGATAGTGTTGGGAAGTCTTGTTTTTTTTTTGCTTTAGACGCGAGGTGTTGAGGGAAAGAACGCATTTGAGGAGACCTTCATCTAGTAGGACAATAACATGTACAGTAAGCGTTCATAAGCGCACAGGCACGCTAAGGATCATATTGCTGTGAACGCACGGGCGAGCGTCCGTGCGGCTGAATGTGTAAGCTGTCTCAATACAGTACCTACGCACACCACAGCCACAGAGTCGCCTACTGTCGCAAGTTGTCGCGTCGCTCTCCACGAAACATAAAGAAATATATTACCGTCTCTTTTGTTATGCACGCAGCAAACGCTTGATCGTATTTGCATTGAATAGCTAAATTTCGACCATAATTACCAGGCGTTGATAGCTGTTTAGGTTAAGCAGTGGGTTCACGATCAACGTGTCTTGAGTTCAAATCCCGTTTACATAATACGGGTTTTTTATTTTTTTTGTAACCACTTTAATTAAAATTTGTATTTAATGCAAAAACTATTTACTTAGGTATTTATTTTGAAATGGGTTCATGCTCATTATTTATTTTTATAAGGATTTAAATATAAGTTAATAACCCATCATAACTATTTATGTGATTGTGTAATATTTTTTCGGTGTTGGAAGGTGGAAAAAAAAGTCGTGCTGACAGATAACAACAATTGTTTTATTCGTTTCATTTATTCATATAATTAACAACTTTAATGAGATTTGTAACGTCACATTCCTACCTAGATATAAGAAGTTCTCTTGTACCGTTCATAAGATTTTTTTGGGTATCTATATACCCACTTTGAAGTCATTTTTTATTAACATAACAAGGATATTCTAATCACACAAATATAATTGTTGATACCCACTTCTATCTATCGGTATTCAACAGAGCTTACTAAAAACTAATACATAATTTAGACTTCGTGAACATGTTTTTTATGTGACGTCACAATAAATGTAACTCATATTGAGGTTATAGTTTAAGTGTTCATTTTCCCGAAGAAAAGAAGATTGAAACTAAACCTCAATTTAGGAATTATTCTATATTATATTATATATTATTATAGACGTGTTACAAAATGTTTAGTGATATTCACTAAACATTTTGTAAAACGTCTAATTAAAACTAGAACATTAGGATTAATATTTTGTATAACCCCCATTATTTTCAATGCAGTCAAGTAGACGTATGCGCATGGACCCCACAATGTTTCAACATATTTCGGTTCTTCTTAAATTTTCCCACACCTTTATGCAATGGGTTGTTAATTGTGTTATACACCTCTCATCTCGTGTATCCCACCTTTGCACTATCAAACCCCATAGATTTTCTATGGGGGCACTCATTCATCCATAATTCGACCTGAGTCTGTATTAGGGATTACATTTCTATCGGACCAGCGAGTGTTATCCTTGCGCCATAAATGAAGTCTACCCTTTTGACTTGATGTAAAAGTCTTTTCATCAGAAAAAATGGTAGTGATCCAGTCAAAGTCTAAATATTCCCGTGCGAAACGTAATCGTTCTTCTTTATGTCTTTCTGTCAACAAGGGCATTTTAGCTGATCTTCTGTGATGCAAGCCTTCAGCGTGGAGGGCATGGCGAACAGTTTGCGGTGACTCCGAGTGTGTCGTAGGTGTGAAACCATTGGTTTCATACTCGCCCACGATATGTTGTCGCTGCGCTTCGTTAATAAGCGACGACCTTCCACGCTGTCGCTGTTCGCTGTCTACTTGCAAAGCTCCCCTCTTCCTCATACCTTTTGATCCAGAGACTTACTGCATTTCTCTAAAACAAAAACAAATATATATTAGGCAGCTGTAATACAGATGCTATAAATCAACACTTCACAATTCACTCTGCATTTGTAAATTCAATAATAAACACTAATTATTTATCTTGCATGATAGATTGAAAAAAAAACAACGAATTATGTAAACCACAGGTCACCAAATAAATGGACAATTTATAATACCCATTCGCTTTTAATTTTTAATGTTTAAGTTACAATTCATAAATAATTATAATACTCACATTCAGTTCTATTAAGGCCAAGTCGCCCTCGCCTTAATATTAATATTTGCCCGCATTTTAAGAATCACACCAACAACAATACTGCTATCTATTAAACCACACGTCACTGACCATCAACTACCACATTATATAGTGTATTATGTATGACTACAACCAAACGACAAAGTTAATTCCGATCAAGTTAAAATATTCATAAATCTCATGTCTACCTCACAGAAATCGAACTAAATTCTTGACTTATTTTTCTATCTACCTCCTTAACTTTACGAAATGTGTGAACAAAGCAAACAAGTTAAAGAATATAATATATCTGTAGAGTAAAAACTTACAAAAAGTCTAAAAGTAACTGTGCGGGATTTGAACTCACGGCTTACTGATTCACTCTTAATTCTGGACTGGCCCAACCGCTAGGCCATCATGTCTTAGATATTACCATTGAAATTATGAACTACAACTAGTTGCTGACAATATCTATTTTGTTGAAAGTAGAAGGTCGTAAGTCAAACTAAACGTCAAGCTATTGCTTTGTGAGATTGCCTATCGACTTTTGGTCGGCACTGTACATAAAAACGATGTTTATTTTAAACTAGCTGTTGCCCGCGACTTCGTTCTCTTGAAAATATTAATGATTCATGATTGTGTGAGACTGCATCGTTGGTCAAGTTGTCGCAAGTGCTACTTAGCATGCTGTCCTGGGTTCGATTTCCGGGAAGGGCAAAGTGTTATTATATTGTTTGTGCCCGGTTGATAGAAATAAGCTAAATGTGCGAAATGTGGGTGTAGGATTAGATACACCTCTACCTAACAGTGGCAAAGGGTGAAAGTACGGTCAGGGGAAGCCGAAGAAAAAAAACAGATAATTGTTTTTGTTTCTGTTAAGTTTTTTTCCCATGTTCATTTTGACCTCATTTTCATTATCAGCGACACCAAAAACCACGGAAACGACACCCATGATGAAAAATCCAAACATTTTCGTCGGTGTCATTTCGATTTTCATTTTGACCTCATCTTCATTATTAGAGACCCCATTAAGTAATAAAATGCAGAAGAATTAAAATTCCGTCGACTACGCTTTTAAGGGTAATATAAAGTGTTTTAGGGTTAGGTTATATTAATTAGTTTTTCTCGGAAATGCTACTTTATTATTTTCATGAGAGTGGTATGGTACCATTGGAAAATGGGAACCCCTTCCTTCCACACCGCGTGAGTTGACTACCATCGCACGCATTTCACGAAAAATAATGCGTTATAATGTAAGCAGTATGTTCGTTTGTTGACAATTTTCGAGAGTTTACAATATCACTAGAGAGATTACAATCTAACGTGTTTGACAATTTTACGGTGACATTAACATGTAACTTGATTTGATTTTTATGAAATCTCATAGATGGCGCTCCTTTAAAATTGTCTTTATACTACTAACATACTTTAAACTATGTTTCTCAGCCCAAGTTACATAAATGGCGTAGTTTTTATTATGTAATACTAGATAATAGCATGGCTTACTCAAAGACACCATTTAAATATGCGTCGTTAGATTACACACTGTCACAGAATGCGTAAGAAAAATAAAGATTCACAGCTCCTCCCCGTAGGTGACAGCATGATAATAATTATGTAGTCTATATGTTGACCCGACCTCTTAGTAATATTCATGCAAAATTTGAAGTAAATCCATTCAGTACTTTTTGAGTTTATCCTGGACATACATACAGACAAACAGACAAAAATTCTAAAATCTATATTTTTGGCTTTGATATCGATTGCAGATCACGCCCCAAGTAATAAAAAAAAATCAATGTACAGTTTTGACTTTCCTACGAATCTATTATATGTAATGATAATAATAGATATAGATATATATATAGATATGATAGTAGGCATTATAAAATTAATAAAAATATGTTTGACCAATTTTACTACGTCTGATTTAATGAATAAAAGTTTTTCTGAAGACCGTTCGCAATTGCATTAGATATCTACTCAAATAAGTAATAGTACCTACATTGTTACCCTAGTACCCTAGAAAGTAACTTATTTAGTCCCGAGAATAGTTCGAGGGACTAAATAAGTCTTTAACCCGAGGTAAACACAACAAATACAAGGAAAATAAAAATAAAAACATGGATCAATCGAAAAAACAAATCAAGATCGGATTGCGGCTTTCCCGCCTATTTTGTTTTTTTTCTGTGGCTGGCCAATTATTTTACAGCTATCAGTTGAAATCAACTCGTTAAATCTTTGAAAAGTATTACTTTCAACCCTGTGTGCTCCTCAGGCAACTTTAGGCCTACTTCCCGAGTATGAGTAATGAAAAATATTTTTTTCAATTTCACCAAAGATACAGCTAAAATTATGAAGAAACCTAAGCAAAACCTGCAATGTAAACTTAAAATACTTTCCCAAACCAAACTAAAAACAATGAAACGATCATTTTCAAGTTTTCAGCAAGTTATAAATAAAACAAGTCGGAATATTGAACAGATAATTTAAACAAAAGAACTATGCCAACGGTCTCAAGTGGCTGACTTTTACGGAGGCGAAATAAAAACTAGAAAATAGTAAAATAACCATAACTTTAACAGCACAGTACTTATTTTAATGGGACTATTCCCGTATGGGAATAACCTTGGTTGGAAACCTATTTAGGTTTGTGATGTTCGCATTACTTAAATCACTTGAAACAACATGTTCGCTGTTGGGATTTTAATAGATTACCAGTTTTTATCCTGAAATGAGAAATCGTTCATAAATTCAATTAAGTAATGTCGACCAAGCTACTCTATACAAATGATTTTTCTTAATTATGTCTTAAGTTAAAAATACTGTGTGTGAATAAAAAAATTATGTTCAATTTGATATCCTTATCATTAGGCCACAATAAGGAATAGAAAGGGACCGCCGTCTTCCGCCATTTTGTTTTTTTGTTTCAAAGTAGCAGTCACACATAAGATCTATATTATTCGATAGCTGATATCAATATAAACAAGTTATGCATGAGGCAAAATGTTCTAATAAAGCGTCGCGTTTCCGAGATATGAGCTATCAAAGTTAAAATCCATTCACTGATGTTATCTTTGGCACAACTTTGACTTGATCAGACAGGCATAAAACGTTTATCAATCGATAGCTAGCATCAATACAAACTAGTTTAATATGAAACAAAACGTTCTAAAGTGTCAAATTTCCGAGATCATCATCTTCCGAGCCTTTTTCCCAACTAGTAGGATCTATAAGCTTGCGTATTTATAGATCCAACCCTGCGTGGTATTGAAAACTCCTCGACCAATAAGTAAATATCACGAACAAATACTCACACGTCCACTCATCCTCGAGTCGATTCAACACTAACCTAGACTGAATTACCAGACTATGTCGTACAACTAAGGGATACTATACAAAAAAGCCGTTTAACATGAAGAATGCATTACAAAAAACAACGAGAGAAGAAAAACTAATTTTTAATTGAACTTTTTAGGCACACATGTATAAGATGCAGGAAGTCACTGAATACGGGTAGCTCAAGGCCAGTCGTCGTTTTCCGGGACGGTTGGGTCTAAGTACAATGACAGAGATATTTTCAGTGTGAGTTCGATGAAAACTTAGTGGGACTTCTATGAATACAGAAAGATTTGTTATTTCTAAACTATAATAATATACTAATTCCCACACTATTCAGTTCGAATTAAAACTAAAATCAAACTTTAAACGTGACTATAGTTTCTCTTTCAGCTGTTCGAAAATAGAGAGGCTATAAATAGACAGACTATATTATATGTCTATAAACACATAAAAAGTTTTATTATCATTGCTTTCTGTGATGATATTAAAAGTTTTCAGTGTTAGCTATGTCCGCAGGTTTCGTTCCGACCACTACGTAGGCAGGAACATAATTTTATCGTCGGAAACACGCCATTAAGCCGCTACCAGCGAGTTTCTTGTGAATAAACAAATGTGAGGACAAGTTTCAGTAATTATCTAATGGCCACGAAAGTATTTTTGTTAAAGAATTTTAAGTTCGTTGGAATATAATTTCACACATAATATTAAACTAAATTAAGCCTCCAGCTTCGGTTTTGTGATTGTCCTACAGAATCAAACTACCGGGGTAATCAGAAGATAAATTAAAACAACTTAGCCTTTTGCAGACCTTTGCTGGATATAAGCCTCTCCCAAAATGCACCGCAAAACCATATCTTCGGGTTTCCACAAACAGTCTGAACCAGAGGCCCTCCTCTTAAACGTCGCGTCCGTATATTCTGATCCATCCGTCTCTCTCACTCGCACTCATCTGCAGACGTGCGTGATAGAGACGGATAGATCCGAATAAACGGACGTAGCGTTAGGGAGTAGGGCCTCGGACACGTTTTAAACTTTTTCGGTTCATCTAGTAAGAGGGCGTCAAACGCTACATGGTCTAGAAGATTTTTTAAAGTCGAAATCATGTTGACTCTAAATTGTGCACACCCTATTTTGGGACAAGCCCCCCACACTATTCCCAAACCATTGTATCTCCTGAAAGCTAGAATCAACAGTGGCGACCACCAGAAATGCGACGATACAATGAAGCTCGTCGAAGTCCCAGATAGTGATAAACAGAAAGTATAGCGGAGGAGTAGGAACGAAACCATAACTGGAGTTTTTTTTTTTTCTATTGGTGTTTTCTGTAGCAAGCGTGCTCCACCCTAGCTGCAACATCACTCCACACCAGGCGAGGCACATCTTTGCCTATTTCCTAGAGACAAACCTATCTAATCCATTGTCAAAAGTCTAACAGTCTAGTACCTTCATAACATTATCTATGTCTATGTTTTATTTATTGTTGTTCCAAAACAAAATCGAAGCTACAGTAACGAGAATTCAAAACAAAAGCAACCCGAAACACAGAAACAATCTGAAACGCACTGAGAAGAGAACTCCTAAATATACAAAGGCAAAGTTACCCACCTACCCAATACACTATCAGTTCCTATCAAGCTTTACTGAACACTGCATTGTTGGTTGTTGCTCTCTTTATGCTGCAACATTCTACAATAATTGGCAGGTAACAGGCACGAATACGCCTTTTACGAAGTTTTTAAAGTTACATTTTATAAGTCAGTGAGTTTCAAAGTATACAGTGCGCGCGTCGTGTATGTTACGCCAATATGCTGAACTATTTGTAAGAAACTATGCAGTGTGCTTGCTACTTAAAATTTCGAACGAATACGTTTTGAACCTTATTTCTACTACATACGGTAAGTAATGTTTTTGATGCTGATTTTCTCGTATTACCTTTTGGTTCGTTTAATTTTGAATTTGGTGTGAGTTGCTAGTTTGCAGTAGTAGTAATAATGTTTAAAGATGCATACGTCTACGAGTACATCACAAAAGAAATCGTTGTTACAAGTGAGTTACTTGTAATTTTTATACTTTTGTCCGCATCTTTGCTCACGTTAGGGTCAGAAATTACTCCACGGGAACGTAATACCATGAAGAAAGTTTTCTATGTCCTAAACCCAAGGTATATCTGTATAACAACATCTTATAATGGTCTATCTGTATAACAACATCCTTGGTATTCTTAAGACGTGAAAGCTAACATACCAACAGACGGAAATAATTTATATATTTATTAAAAGGAGAACCAACAGCTAAAATAAGTGAGTAACAATTGATTAAGCGACACAGAGCCAATTACAGGTTCTCACGAGTAGACACAGAGATAATAGTAGAGGATCACAAAATAGCAAGCACGATAATAATACAAATTAAGGGTATTAAAAATAAGCAATAAGCACTAAATACACTCAGACACTGGGTTAGGCATTGTCGACATGGGGAAAAATAAGATAGATAAATTTAAGCTCATTTAAGCACTACGCGATTGTTTAAAAAAGTTTGCATCAACCGAGTGCGTAAAGAAGAGGCTTTGATGCAAAATGGGTCAAAAGAGAACTCCTTACAACTCCTTACTTATGCATTTATAATATCAATATGAGACCCAAGGCATTGTCGCAGAACACCCACACTTTAACACATACACAAACTCAACACCCCATTCGCTTACATCATAAAAGTGCACTTTAATTTGTATTTTCTATATTGTATTCAATTGCACAGACCGCATAACCTAACTCAGGTAATACTTGCTTGGTAATATCCAGATCATGTGTGTTAAAGCATTATGTCAATGAAATAAATGTTTTTATTTTATTTAGCATGGATTACTTTTTATGCAACAACGTTAGTATTTACTATTAATTGTTTAATAACAAGAAATAGTAACTTAATAAGCCAGCGAGATCCAACTTTTTTCCATCAACTACTTGAAAGAAACTAATGGCTTACTTAATGCGCTTTGACGAGCTAAATTAGCAAGCCTATTTGTGGTGGTTCAAACTTCGTTCGAAATGCTGTTAGAATAAAGTTCTAATCAGCTTGCACTACAAAGTGGTTGTTACGTCAGCCACTGCGGGCTAAATAGCGCGAAATGAGTGGTTTCGATCGATTTACAATAAAACTATTGATTGTATTAAAAAACTAAAACAGTATGCTAACATATTGCTTGTAAAATTATTTGCCAAAAATACAGAATGATCGCATGTATATTAGTATGTTTTTTATTGTTTGAAATGTATTTTTAGAGATAAGTTCGTGCTTTCTTTGTATCGAGTCAAATTAATTGTATTATGTGTTCAAAACAGTATCATGCTAGCTAGGATATAATCCTTAAGAAAATCATATATTTTTCTGGTCTTGTTTATAGCAGTGAACGAGATGGTTACGGGTAAAAGAAAATTTCTAGCGTAAGTAAAGGTGTTTATGGACAAACATAAACGTTTTAGATTCTTCCAAAGAGTAAGGCACAGGGTGAAAAGTTTTAACAGTCAATAAGTGTTGCCACGAAATGGTATAGTATAGTTGACAGCAGTATACATAAAGGGTGTAATAAAAAGACTCTTAACAAAGCCGAAAAGCACTTGTTCTCGCCGTCATTGCGATATTTTTTTCGTTCTACACCATTCCATACTATTAGGGGTCAAGTTCCAACTTTCTGACAAGTTTTTTCCAACTTTCTGACAAGTTTTTTTTTTTTGTTTTTTGCCATTTGGCAACGGAACCCTTATAGATTCGTCATGTCTGTCTGTCTGTCCGTCCGTATGCCACAGCTACTTTTTTCCGAAACTATGAGAACTAGGCTGTTGAAACTTGGTAAGTAGATGTATTCTGTGAACCGCATTACGATTTTCACACAAGAATAGAATAAAAACAATAAATTTTAGGGGTCCCATACTTAGAACTGAAACCCAATTTTTTTTTTTCATCAAACCCATTCGTGTGGGGTATCTATGGATAGGTCTTTGAAAATGATATTGAGGTTTCTATAATTTAATTTTTTTCTAGACTGAATAGTTTTAGCAAGAGACCCTTCCAAAGTGGAAAAATGCGTGTCCCGTCCCCCTGTAACTTCTAAAATACGAGAATGATAAAATTAAAAAATACATGATGTATATAACTATATAAACTTGCTGCGGAACCCTTCATGTGCGAGTCCGACTCGCACTTGTTTTTTAAATACAAGTAAGATTTTACACCCCCACGACCCCAGTAGAAGAGTTGGGCAAGGGTTATAAGGGTTCCTTTTTTACCTTTTGAGGAGCGGAACCCTAACAAGTCAAACTCCTACAATTTACTTATTATAACAAACCCAAGTATTCAATGCGAATGTATTTGTAACTGAACCAAATAAAACACCCCAGGGAATTCTCATAAACCATAAAGTACGATCAGAATTAGTTATCTTAAACATTGTAAATGTGTATAAACAGTGTTAATTGGTACGAAATTGGTGTTATTCAACAAGTTGTTAAACTTCAATATAACAGATTCATGAACAAAGTAACGAAGGCATTGCGACAAGCATGTTACAAGAGAACATGAAGTGCAGGAGAGATGGATTACTGTTACACCGTAGTGTAATGTCCCGTTAATTTGATGAGAATCAACAATGCAACATCAATGAAAACTTTGACGGGAACTCGAGTCGAAAGAAAGAAAGATAGAAAAAGCATTTATTAGCCCGCACAGGACAAAACACATCAAAATTATCCGTATTTAAAACTTAGTCGTAAAAAATAAACAGAAAAAAAAATATAGATAAAAATTAAAAGATACGAAACTCGTCCTGTAAGAGGCCAAAAGGCTCCTATCTCAGCATGGTGCTGTAACATTAAAAAAAAACGTCACAGCGTCGACGATTATTATTCAGAAAAGTTTCGGAATAGGTTCGCATTCACCTATATCCAAAATATACCTAAAAAAGGGTCTAAAAGTGCCTTTAAAAAAACCGAAAATAAAATAATGAATAGCCACGAGCTCTTCTTCCATGGGACTTAAGATATTTTTTCTTGCATTTTGGTGTATTAAGGAACTAACACCCGTATTGCAAGCCGACTAAAGTCCATTTTTTTACTTCAGTCAACTTAAGTTGTTATTTATGGAAACAGGTAAATGTAGGTACCAAATCGAATTATTTGAAATGTTTCTGCCAAATTGGCGGATCTTCGAAAAAGGTACCTCCTCGATATATGTACGTTGACTCCTACATCAGGCATCCTTGTCAAACCATCGTGGCATCCTGCTTAAATCAATGCTAAAGATCGTAAGTTTGATGTACAGAATGATTGACACCTAAAATGTAAATCTTCCATCAGCACATTCAATGAACATTAAATGTAAAACCAGTACCAACACAGTACCCAAAAACGATTCCTCTAAATACTTCTAGCCATACCCTCTTTCTCCCATTTTGACAACTTTATAAACCCAGTAACACAATGGCATCACCTTTCGGATTCAAGTATCACCTCGGTGTAACTGCAGGCACGCGTTGTTCATAACTCCATTGTATGCACCGGTTATGTTCCACAGCACACAACATTGTCGCGACGTCTCACTTGATTTGTGATAAAAGTGTGTCGCCGCATGCACTTACTATGAATGAACGGTGAATGTAGCACGCTTGTTCGAACACTTATCGACGACGTTATAATGTTGTGTCGCTATGTTTTAAATGCACTTTGGTTGTTGATTTAATTGTAGTGCCGAACGTTGAAAAAGTTGGGGCGGGATAAAACAAAGAATTATTGGTAGGTCAAACTGACTTCGTACCTACTCGTAGACTTCGGAAATTATCTCATAACTTAGTAACGAGATAAATGTCTGGCAAGCTCTAGGCGTAAGCCTAAGATCCAAACCCGTTCACTAGTTATGGCGTAAAAATGTAACACACAGACATAAATACAAAACAAGATTTTTTTATTGGCGCCAGCCGGGCAGTCGTGACACTTTGTTGCTTTCTATTGAAGTATTGAATTGCTCTGTTGGGCCAATTAAAATGTAGTTTAATAAAATCATTAGAGTTATTGAAATAAAATATCTGCGCTTTCTAGAAAATTGTATATTAAGAAGAATGGTCCAAGTTTTTTCGTATTTCGGACTATTCATATGTATTTTATATATATATTAGTTTATTTTATATGCTTATTTATGTATTAGTATGTAGGTACCTTTATATGTGTTTATTTTAGGATTACAAGATGGTATGTTTATTTTTATTTTTATTGTAGATACTCTATCACAATGCTGTCTATTTGACCCAATGGTTGACTGGTAGAGAAAGCCTTGTGGCATTAAGTCCGCCAATGTACCACTATTGTACATGAAGTTTAAATAAATAAATAAATAAATAAATAAGGCAGCCCGCGAAATTCAAATTTTCTTACTTTTTTTTGCAATTTAGTCGATGAACGAATTTTTCACGGTCAAAGTCCTTCTTCGACTTATATGAACTTTGATTGCCCTGCAAATTGCAAAAAACGTAAGAAAATTTTAATTTCGCGGGCCACCCTGACGTTTTCACCTAAAGTAAAGCATTTTAAAGCATCTTGTATTTCTCTCTTTTTAACCCGACTACGGGGAAACCGAAAGGAAGGGTAATGATTTTGGTAATCTATTAATGATGTATGTTTGTATTTTCCACGCACCGTGGCGCCTAAACTACTGAACCGATTTTAATGAATGTGGTGTCACTAGATTTGTAATAAAATTATGGCCCAGGTAACATAGGCTGATTATATATTTTATAAAAAAAAAAACAAATTGTTTTAAGTATTTGGTATAAAAAGAAAGGCCTTGGTGAGCACATAACAAATATGTATATTATAGTATTGTTTTAGACAAAATGTATTTTAAAATGGGGTCGTACAGTTTATGTGGTCCTGTCGTTTCAGCCATTTATTCAAACCAAAACTTGTTTAAAAAAAAAATCTGACGTAATGTTGGTTACATTACGTCAGAATTTTAGATTATAACAGTATTATATTTCATCATCATCGACTGTCATAGATCTACAAATGACAGCCGGGATTAACAGCTTAACGTGCTTTCTGCACGGTTTTTTTTTTATGTAGGGCATCTCGCAGTTCAGTCTGGGAAGACTGGATTCTGCTTAACCGGGCAAGTCCTGTGGATGCCTTGAATTTAAGGACTCCAGCCAGGGTGATAAACTAAGCGATAAACTAAGCGAAAATGACTATAAACTAATCGACAGCGCTCTAAGGGCACACCCTGTGGGGTACGGACCTCAGCTTAGGGCGTCGCTGGGGGCAGCAAAGGGACAGGCTGGATCTGGTTGTTTTTATTTAGGGATTGTTTTATTACTACATACTACAGGCTCAGCATCGCGGGCTGGCACGAACAAGGGTCGGGGAGGGATTGAGCGGGAATTACGCGCCGGACCTCTGCGGCTAGGTCAGAATGTTTTCGGTCTGTATTTGTACATTCTACGAACTGTTCTGGTATCTTTTCCTACTCTCTTGCAAGATAGTGATCGGCTGAAGCACGGAATAAAACTCGAATAGTTTTTACAATTTATTTTTTACTGTGTTCGTGTTAAGTAACCAAGACACCAGAGACTATAACTGCTATGTATGCACTAATAACAATATGTTGCAATCGCCAATCCAAAATTGGCAAGCCAAGCGTTGTTCCCTTACCGCAACTATTAATTGAAGCGGTCTGATGTTAATAAGGTTCATGTTAAAGCAGTGGGCGTTACCGCACTGCTGATATAATTAGATAGATAATACTTTATGACGTCAAATACCCAGAAACTGGGTTGTGGAGGTTTGAAAGGCAGTCGCTCCATGTAAAATACTGGTATTCAGCTGCATCTGGTTAGACTGGAAGCTGACCCAAATGTAATTGGGAGAAGGCCAGGCAGATGATGATTAAATCTGATAAGACGCCGTGACATCAAATTCGTGCATAAAACATACAGGGTGTAAACCACCTCATCACAAAGCCGTTAACCAAGCATTCTGTACATCAAACTAAGTAACTTTAAGCAAAAATTATTGCTGGGACACAACTTTTTTTTTGAAGTTACAAATCATGTTTTGTGGTAGAACTCTATGTAACGCACTTAAAACATTATGCTGATGGATGAGTTGAATAGAACGGGGGTCGTGGAGGTGTTAACTTACAAAAAAACTTGTCGAAAATTTGTTACTTTGACCCCCATATATCCGTAGCAAGAAGGTTCCCAGGTATGGTGTAGAACAAAAAAAATTATTGCAATGATGGGGAGAACAAGTGCCTTTCGGCTTCGTGAAGAGGTGTTTTACACCCTTTATGAAAGTACTAAAGGATCTCGCACACAACACGGCCACATGCGGCCAACAGTTGTGGTAATAGTTACTAACGTGTTTATAACATTAGTATAAATAAAACTTATACTGTCACTTACGGGCTCTGACCAAATAAAAAATCAAGACTGCGAACAATAAAGTGAGGTCAGTGTAAAATTACGTCTCGCTCTGTGCATCATACACGTTCACACGCATACATTTACATAGAACTACAATAAACTACGTCTCAAGAAATACACACATGTTTACGAAACCGGCCTGACTTCTTTGCTCGCAGAGAGTCCCGTCTTAAGATTTTAATTCGCTTACGGGATATCTGCCAAAATTATAATTTATTTTAAACTCCGGTATTTTTATATTTTGTGCGTAACGCAGTAGTATAATTTGAAAAAAAAGTTGACATTATTAAAAGGCTTGTATCAGATGTAATTATAAACTTCGGCTTTGAATAGAAATCGTTAATATAATATAATAAGCCATTCTCAACTCTGAAGAAATGTTTAATAGGGAATTTAATTTAATTTCATAGTGTTTTAATCTTGGTATGATTTACTTTTTATTTCAAGTAAAAAAATTCGATTATTAATCAGATCCCATTCTATCTAATATTGAAGTATTGATACGACAAGAACTTCAGATTTCATGATTTTCCTCGAAAGATTTGATTACTATATGATTGACCCAATCGATTGATGTAAAAATTACAGGATGTTATTTTTTTGAATTATAGTTCGTTCGATTTCCAAGTGTGGCAAACGAATTTTCGAAAAACTGTGTATACAGATTTGTTTCTTTTTAAAAATAGCGGAATGTTTTCTTTGAATAAAATTTGCTATCTCCAGTATTTAGAGTACTTTCCCTCCAGGTGGTATTGAAAAATTGCAGCCTGTATACTAAAACTTGTAAAATCATTTTAGTACATAGCTTGCATGTAAAGAAGATGTTTGATTTTGGTCCACCACTATGTATGCTACATAGATAAATAGGAAAAAGTAGGGGAATTTAAAAAAATACTAATAAATTAATTTGAAGAGGGGTACGGGCGTACAGAAATGAAGTTTTTGTATAGGTATGCCCTATTTTTAGGGCAGCTATGACAGCTGTGTGACATGACGTTTGACGACTTTGACAGTTTTAATAAGTGACGTCTTTGAGTCTGTCTTTGCTTTTGGGTTCGGATTGGATGTTCAATCAAATGTCACTGTCAAAATGACGTTGTTCGCATACCGCTGCTCTGATCCACTATGTTTAATTTTATGTTGCTCTTCTTGACCAAGTTACATAGTGCTGGCCCAGGCTCCATACATTTCTGGAACATCTCCTTTAATTTTAAATCTAGTTAAAAACTTTAATCTTATTCGGTGAGTAATTAAAAACTTATCTAATTTTAAGTAGGCACTCAACATCAATCGACAAATATGTAATGCATAATTTGCTAACGCGTAAGAAATTGGTACACTACTCTATAACTCTTAGGATGTATCTCATATCTTTGTATCCGTATATTGAGACAAATAAAGAACAAATGCCTAAACGCCTAAAGTGTAAGTGGTGGCTAAGGAAAGGTTGGGACAGCAATAAGGAAACCATGGAGATTACTGGGCGTTTTGAGGGAAGCCCTTGATAGTATTTAAGGGGCAATAACCCAACGCGTAAAGTGACCAAGGGGCGAGTGGTAGGTTGCACTATTGACATGAACTTAGTTCTGGGAAAAGCCATACCACATCCCACAAATATTATAATGCTTAAAAATATAAATGAATAAAATGAATGGTTAAAATTGCGCAATATAATGAATGGTTGTCTTTAAAAGATCGCTCGATAAGACCGCCCATTGTGTCACCCCTTGTAAAATGTTTAAAATTGTTGTATTTATATTTTTTATGGTGTACATAATAAAGAGTATTCTATTCTATTCTGGTCTATTCTATTGATGCGAAAAATTTGTGAGGACGGATGGATAGATGTTTTTTTAACTTTTTGACTATTCTTTTGTTGTATCTCTTTTACGCAAAAAGTACTGAACGGATTTAGATGAAATTTAGCACACAGATAGTTTATAATCTGGATTAACACAAAGGATACTTGTTATCCTGGTAGTTTGATCCCGTAAGACAATTACCGAAATCCTCGAGGGTAAAGCCGCGGGCATAAGATAGTAGATTACAATATTTAGTTTGGGCAGAGGTTAATACAACATAACTTTAGATTTATTCGAACATCACTTTTGTACTCGTTCTTCTACCTGCCTGTAATTACAAACACAGCTGGTCTACATGTTTTTTTTCAGTCAACCCTTCACATTTGAAATGAGCCACACGATACGTATGTGAATAATTATAATTATCCGAACTACTAGATTGCTTTATGTGGCTATGCCGAAAGCACGCCCTGCCTAGCCTCAAGGTGATGAGAAAAACTTAAGATTTGTTATGATCAATATTGCTAAATTAGCCATATAGATTGGTTGGTTAAAGGTGGGTAATACTTGAAGGTAGTGAAGTACTAATAAATTTGACCAACTATTACTGTGAAATTTACGCTGGAATTCTATAGAAAAAATCGGCTATTATCTACATTTTTCTCGAGTTTCACAGCCATAAATATAGGGTGGAAGGAACGCGGTTAAAATAAAATTTTCATCTGTAATTAAAAAAAAGCTGTTCCTTACATTTTGGTCGTGTAGTTATTGCAGTTTTGTAGGTAACAACTGTTTTTAGGGTTCCATTGTTTTAATGACCGAAAGTAAATTTCTATGTGAGCCCCCTAACAGTTCAGAATGATGTACTGAATAAGGGGTGTAAAACACCTCTTCACGAAGCTGAAAGGCACTTGTTCTCCCCGTCATTGCGATATATTTTTTGTTCTACACCATACCTGGAAACCTTCTAGTTACGGAGATATGGTGGGTCAAAGTTACAACTTTTTGACAAGCTTTTTTTTAATACAAGTTTTATTTGTAAGATTTTCACTTTTAACACCTCCACGAACACCGTACTATTCAATCTATCCATCAGCATAATGTTTCAAGTGCGTTACATTGAGTTCTACCACAAAACTTGATAACCTCAAAAAAAAAAAGTTGTTTCCCAGCAATAATTTTTGCATAAAGTTACTTAGTTTGATGTACAGAATACTTGGTTAACGGCTTTGTGATGAGGTGGTTTACACCTTGTATGTATTGACCGTTTCAGCGTGGGCGTCGCTTCACCGTTGTAAATGGAGCAGCTAATATTTCTTTCTTGATTTCATAGCAAAAGTTGTTCAATTTCATGAGCACTACAAGCCCATAGAGAATAGCTAACCTTTAAAAAACCGGCCAAGTACGAGTTGAACTCGCGTGGAGTTCTGTACAATGCCAAAGTAAAATTTTCCGTAAGAACGTATTATATTGAATTAACCACTTTATTTTTTTTTCATCAATTGATAGAAATCTTATATTTTCCTGTATCTACAAGCAATGAACTATATTTTGTATTGTTTATAACAAAATTTTAGATTTAGTTGTTTCGGAGACCGATGGTCAATTTGCGTCTTCTTTCATGAATGAAATCAAAACTATTAATTTTACAATGATAACAAATGCATCGCTGAGATCCTCAAAACGAGCTCTTTTCTTTGATATTATGACATTCATAGTCCTTACTGTGTCATATATCAAAGGAAGTTTGCCAAACATTTTTCAATTTCCTAATTTGTTCCTAAAAATTTGTTATTAAAATAAAATAAAAACTTTTCATATTAATTTTGTGTTTGGATCACACAATTACTCTCATTCTCACTCTACCAAATTTCACCTGATTTGGTCCTGTAGATTCTGAGCAAATTGGCTGTGACAGACAGACGCACAAGTGATCCTATAAGGGTTCCGTTTTTTTTCACTTTTTGTGTGGAACTCTAAAATCACCCAGTTATCTTTCATCACTTCGCTTCGAACCATTTTAAAGCACATATTTAACCATCACAAGTATGATGGTACGTGCTACATATACAAATATATAACAAGTACAAATTCACGATGTTAATGGCCTCTAATTTATACAACGCTGACATATTAGTCGGGCCGTGTTAACGCGATACTAGCGTGCAACGCTTGAAAAACTAATCCGAAATGCAGACTAACTAAACTCCATTTCACGTTGGACATGTCCTACGATAATTAGCATTTTATCAATCGTAGTTAACCAAGTTAATATTTATATTTACTTTTTTTTTTTTTAAACTATGTTAATTAATGATATATTAAATTTTTGTCATAATTTGTTTTAATGTAATTTTTTTTCTAGCCGGTCAAGTGTCTCACTGCTGGGCAAAGGTGTTCCTTTTCCTCTTTTAAACATCTTTATCTTGTGCGATCTCTGGCAATGTTCACCCCGCAAACAAGATCCGATTCAATGACGTTTTTTTTTGTATCGTTTCTTCGAATTATTTATTTACTACAAAGAAAATGCGCTCAAATGACATTATAATTATGCTAGTATAAGATTGTTTCACTATATACGAATTTAGTGTCCAGACATGTTTTATATTTGTACAGAATCGTTGCTATACACTTTTTTCATTGAGCTTTCCCATACAAAACCTTCAAACTACCTGTATGGCCATTATCTTGTGCTTTGAAATTCTTAATGTGTATGTAGTCTATGCATTTTATCATTTGTCAGATTACTGAAATTATTATAATAAGCAACACATATTTGTACAAGAAGATTCTCAAAGGATAATAAAGTACACAACGAAAAAAATAATGTATGAATGCTTCAACTTAATTTTCTAAAGTAATGTAAAATGTCCCCTTCATAATCTAAATTCATATAGAAACAGCCCAATGTTCAGGCTGTGGCTATAAAGTTAGCCCCTAATTAAACTCTAGTCTGGCTCCAACTTTACAAACATTAATAATATAACTTCGCAACTAAATATAGAAGTCATTACTTACCTCCCCTTTATGACGAAGCATTTAAGTAGGTTACCGTGTGCACTATTCAGTCACTGCCCTCCTCTAATGTCACTGAACATTGTTTCATTAAAAAAACACTTTAAAATATTACTCTACATTTTCAGAACACTACAGAACTATTCAAAACTATAACCATAAACTATACTAATTTTAACAATCGAACGAAGTTATCACGCGACTCGTAGACCAAGCTACGGCGTAGCACCGCTACGGCGTAGGCGTCCGTACGCTCACAACGATCGCGTCGAACTGAATGAGTTTCCACAAGCATTCCTTTTAGTAGGCTTTTAAGTACTTATTTTCTATTTGACTCGAGTAATGAAGGTTACTAATGGGAAATTCGTAAATGACTAATCTGCGTCTGACAGATCGTGGAAACAAAACTTGGATCTGGTAACTTTAGGGATACAAATAGGTAATGTAGAAAGTTGAAAACTAGGGAATACGTTTTCAATATTTATGTTCAGAACTTTTTCAGTTGATGAATTTCGGTCTAGAAATGTTTGAGGTCTACTTTTGAATGTGAAACTTTGAGGCTACTCGTACAGGACTTTTATAACTGTGTGGAAACGTGATCAATTTTTAAACAAGCCCAATATCTCATACAGTGTGGGACGCATTTTGAGCCTTATTTGTTGCAGTTTAGAACCGTAATTTACAACATTGAATTTGGTTTCTGTCGGCGATTTTTTTTAACTTGAATTGTATTATTAAGTTTGTCACTTGTAAGCCTTGCAGTGCCATTTTTTAATAACTTTGAAGTTTATTTATATTCTACAGAATATATTAAGACTAGGACAATTTAAATAGAAAAAAAAAAAACAGAATGATTAAATTTGTGAGCAACGATAAATTGGAAAGACTTAGGTACGGGTAGAGGCAGAGATCTGCGATTAAAAACAACAATTACACATAGTGCCTGATGTTTTTAATTTATTCAAAATCACCACCTTTAAAATTAAATACCAAATTAACCTACTTTTTCACAACAAAACTCCTGATAAAACAAAATTTATTACCGCAAAAATGAATTAAACATTTTGTAAGTAAAAAGTAAGTCAGCTATTTGGAAAATTAACATGAAATTATAGACTAAAGCTTAAAGTCTATGCCCTAACGCTCACATGCGGTTTAGTGCTAAAACTGTAATCATCTATAATTTTAGTTTATTAAGCGATAGAAAGACGAAAATGTAGGCTGAAATTGCGTGTCTACAAAGTTTGTAGATTAGGGCCCAAAAGTACTTACTAATTAAATGCTAATTTGAGAAAAAGTTTTAGTTTTGGGCAAAAATGATTTTTGTAGTTAGCTTTATTTTTTTAATTCCTTTAATTTAGTTTTTATTTTATAATCAAAGTCAAATAAATTTATTAAATTGGCATCAATGTCTTGTCCTTTTTCATACCTACATTTTCTTTGAAAAAAAAAATTGTTATTAGTGTTGTTCCTAAATTTTATAACGAAAACTGAGTGACATTTCAAAAGTGAACATAACATTACGGCTCCAATGCTTTTAGGGTTAGGCAGCGGTATGTTTTAGTACGGTCGAGCATACTATTTGGTTTACACTTTACAATGTAATTTGTGGGATAAACTGTAAACCAAATAGCTTGTTCGACCGTACATCTACGTTTAGTCGCTTAAGGTGAAAGCGTCAGGGTAGCCCGCAAAATTCAAATTTTCTTTTTTTTTTTGCAATTTGTAGGCCAACAAAAAACAATAAATTTTGGGGACCCCCGAAATTTATTGTTTTATTTTCTATTTTTGTGAGAAAATATCAATGCGGTTCACAGAATACATCTACTTACCAAGTTTCAACAGCATAGTTCTTATTGTTTCGGAAAGAAGTGGCTGTGACATACGGATGGCCAGACAGACAGACAGACAGACAGACATGACGAATCTATAAGGGTTCCGTTTTTGCCATTTGGCTACGGAACCCTAAAAACGCGTAGATCGATGCGACATTGGCCGTAGTGCGAAATGTCAATAAACTGTGTTTCGGTTTCGGATAAGTACTTATTTACTTAGCAGGTATCTTCGTGTTCTATTATTACTGATATAATTACGTTTTCCTTTGTGAAAAAAACACTTATTGTATTTTATTCATTTATTACATACTTAGAAATGTCCATTTAATACTCGTAATCGTATAATAACATTATTTATTTACTACCTACTACGCTCATCTGTGGGTCACTGCGGGGGGCCTACTGAAAACCAGCGCTGAGTGTTTTACACCCAGCATATGCTGAGTTGGTAACCCTTTCGTTATGGGCATGCTCGGAGCAGTTGAGCTGTTTTAATGAATTGTTAAGCTTTCTGCTGTTATAATGTATTTGTATGTGCTGCTCTATTGTGCTGTCCATTAATGAATAAAGAATTATTCTATTCTAAATGTTTTAATCTCATGTAACTACTAGGAGCTAACCTATTGCCATCAATTCGGCACAAATTTAACTGCTTCTGAGAAATTACTGACGACAAAACCCTTTTCCCGATCTGGGAAACATACCAAAAAACAAGTCAAAACATAAAGTATGTAATTACAAGCCAAAATAATAAAACAAATCAATACTGATGAATAACCAACACGAGGGGACAATTATAATGTCATTATCAAAACTACTAACAAAAATTAAGCATTACTATACCTACTTTCCCAATTTATTACACTACAAGGTCATTTGCTTTAAACCTCACTGAAAAAGATTACCCATGGTACAATAACACGAATTTTAATTGCAATAAAGTTACTACTAGATTTTACCCGCGGCCCCGCCCACAAATAGTCTAAACTAATATTATAAAAAAGAGGGAAGATTTGATTTTGTGTTTGTTACAATTTATCTAAAGAACTGCTCAACCGATTTAAAAAAAACTGTCAACATATGAAGCTACATCTTACCGAGTAACATAGACTAAAGAATTGTATTAATATCATGTAAATTAGCTGAGCTATCATAATTTTTGCGGACGAAGTCGCAAGCGAAGTGTATACTAATTAATAAAATTAACTTGAGCTTAATACCGACCCCAATCAACAGACGATAACGGTAGCTTTTTAACTTTGACATTACCTTTATTAAGTTGCAGTAAGAGCTGTTTTGGATTTCAAGGTTTTACTACTGACATAAAGATCTCCAGCGCCTCAAATTGCCACAAATTGTCGAATTTCTTCAAATAATTTTAAACCATAACATGTTGATTGGTTAAGTTCAAACTCGAATGAGAAAATTTTTCAGATCGTGGTAACTTGACGTGCTGACGACTACATCTACACTCTACAGTTGGCCGTACGTCAGTGATTACCAATATAACATTGAACTAGCCTAATGGAGTATGAAGCTTCAATAGATTAAGAGGTCAGCTTATGCTGTTTTTTGATCACTGAAATGCGCAAACATATTTTTTATTTAAAGCTCATCAATAAAATCATATTTAAATCGGTTCACTATTAATACTTAAACACACAAACGCCCACATTCATTTTATTAGTTCTACAGTAGTTTAAGGATTGCGTGTCCGCTATATATTTTAAACTACGCCTTGTTTACGTGTAGTAGCGTGGGCCATGCTTGTCACGCACTCCCCATGCATGGCCAGTGACCGCGAACTCTAATTAATGTAATATTAGCTGACCGTAGTGGTCATAGTTGATTTTAACTATAATGGTTAGAAGGAGCTCGTGGTGAAATAATATCAGCCTTTTGGGTTGATCTTTAGGTTAAGCCGTGCCTAGGTTGGTCCATGGATAGGTAACTACATCATTACATACCCATTTTCCTCCGTGGCTCCAAGCACATTAAGCCGTTTGTTCCGGCTATCATTTGAAGAACTTTGACAGTTGTTACAGGTAGTCAGCGGGCTAAAAATTCTTACAACCAGTCTAACTAAGGAGTATCGTATTACTCGGAACTAACTGGTTTGTGGAGGTTAGATAGGCAGTCGCTGCGTGTAAAGTACTGATATTCAGCTGTATCTGGTTAGACTGGAAGCCGACCCCAACATAGTTGGGAAAAAGCTAGGCAGATGATGATGGTTAGTATAAGCATTCTGTAATGGGACCCAGGTCCACTCTCCATGAAGAAAAGTGGGCTGTAAAAGTTCCAAATATTGTCATATGTTTTTTTTTAATACCACTTTTTAATTGTATAACTTGACGTTAAATACCTCCACGACCCGTTTTGCTACTCAATGTATCCATTAGCACGAATGTGTTGAATGCGTTACATTGAGTTATACCGAAGAATGTGATTTTTCACCCCCTAAAAAAAAGTAGTTTTTCAGCCAACATTTTTGCGCAGTTACTTAGTTGCTATGTACGGAATGCTTGGTTGACGGCTTCGTGGAAAGTTTGTTTACACCCTGAATATTCCTTCTTACATCTTATAAAAAGCATAAATATTAAGCTATTCGTTATTCACAAATTTCACAATCGACCGAAGAAGGCGGTAAATACTTTGCACTCAATGCATCTCTTGCATGATGTATGATCCTTCCCAGATGATTCACGAGCAAAATGGCGTGCTTTAACAATCTTTTTGAACGTAGCAAGCGTAAATCCGAACGTCAACCTTTTCACGTTATGATGTCGAAGTTTTGAAGATGTTGATGCTCTTATAGCCCGCGCTACGAGAAACTATAATTTTTATAAACAAATAATTTCTACCAAGTTCATCATCATCATTTCACCCGAAAGACGTCCACTGCTGGACATAGGCCTCCCCCAAGTGTCGCCACTTGACCGGTCCCTTGCGACTCGCATCTAACGGATTTCCACAACCTTCACCAGGTCATCGGTCCTCCTAGTGGGAGGTCTTCCAACGCATCGTCTTGAGGTTCGCGGTCGCCACTCCAGAACTTTTAGGCCCCATCGGCTATCCGATCTGCGAGCAATGTGCCCTGCCCATTGCCACTTAATTTCGGCAATTCTTCGGGCTACGTCGGTGACCCTGGTTCTCTTGCGTGATCGAATCAGAAATGAAGACATCCGTCTTCATTTCTGATTCGTTCACGCAAGGAAACTCCGGGCATAGCCCTCTCCATTACCTTTTGGGTGACTTTAAGCCTTTTGATAAAGCCCACTGTGAGCAACCACGTTTTGGTTCCGTATGTAATCACTGGCAACACACACTGGTCATAGACTTTCGTCTTGAGACGACGATCAAGTTACGTTGCGACAAATCAATCAACGACAAATAATCCTAAATTCAATCAACTCAAAGTATCATACGTGTAATACGAAACTAACGAGCAATTACACTTGGTCTACTGTTTTGTGGCACTAGAACGCATCTGACATTATAGAGCGTGAACATTTGGGTTGCCATTTCGAAGAAAATTCACGCTGACGCTGTCATTTTTTTATTTGATCCAAAGGTTGCGAACCCGAATATGTGTTTACAAAAATTATAGCTTCTCGTGGCGGGGACTATAGTAAACATTACTGATGAAGTTTTCTGTGTCGCAGTACACTTTTGGACATGGACCTCTCTCAAGCTGCGCCAGGACACCCAGAGCTGGGCCTTCTTCGTGCACTCTGTTACAGCTACCCTTTTAAGTTATTGCTCGTGTAGTCGCAAGAAATGAAAAAAGTAAACACATATTTTATCTACTAATATATTATCTAATGGTGTGACCGTAGGACAGCAAAGTCATAGGTCTTCTAGCGAATCATAGTTATGTGTATTTATTATCTATGGTTCCCACGACGATTTTCATTGGGTAGTAGCTGACACAAGAGGTCTTTACTCTATGGTCAGATAGGACGAAACATAAAAGGTTTCCTGGACTTGGAGTTAACACTTAACAGCTGCTCAGATGATTGTTTGTATTATTATATTCGATACCTAGACACATCTTAATTATTGAAGTAATATAATGATGATATAATATGTTCAAGTTCGAACCAAGGACCTCTCAATTGTTCTGTATAATTATCACTGTTCTGGTGAAGAAAAATATCGTGAGGAAACTAGCATGCCTGCGATATTTTTCTCGACGCCATGTAAAGCTAAGTCAGAGGTGAGCCTCTGACTTAGCTTTGGGCGGTATAAAAACACTGACACTAGGCAAAGCACAAACCACACAATAAAGAGTAGATTTACTAACATTTAATGTTTTTTTCAGGGAGTTTGTTTACCTTTAAATGCTCAATTTAAACGCAATCAACATTGCAGGTTTAGTTTCAAATATAAAGTGAACAGAGAGCGCTAGACAAATTAATATCGCGAATTTGATGTTAAATAAGCAGCTCAATTTCAAACAATAAATCTAAAATACCAAGTTTCATAGGTTTGAAGTTTATAATAATTACTTATCACGTTAGCACACCATTGTTTGAATAAATGAAAACGTTTAGAATGTAAATAAATACTCTGAAATTAATTACTGGGTATTTACTTGATAAACAGCAACATATAATAGTTCAAATTGTAGAATATCAAACTGAAATACTAAGAATTAAATTCACTTAGAATGTAGAAGCAACATTAATGTATGCACTTACAACAATAACGTCTAGCGATATTATGAAAATATTACTGTACATTTTTTACGTAAACGAATACCAAGAAAGTCTAATATTTCAATGCAGACGAAATCAAAGAACAAACATTTCTAGTCGATATTACGAGTAAAAGTTTGCTATCGACACAAAAAAGTCATTTACACACAATTAAACATCGTGAGTAAACTAGAGACTAGTGACATTTCTTCAAATCTCAATCTCTCTCATAAAAAGGAAGTTTGTGTCTTGACTTTGGGAACATTACAGACTGGTTATTCAAAGCCGTAAAACATTTAAAAATAAGCACAAGCATAAAAAATAAACACTTTAAAAAAGAAAAACAAGCGTGACGTCATTTCTTTTTGTATTCTCAGCAAACCCGTTCATTTGGTATCCTTATCATGGGAATGCATGAAAAATAATTAGTACACAATCTTTGAGCGTCCGCCATATTGGCTTTAGAATAGCGTCACTTAGCCAACCATGTATTGTTATCCAAAATAAAGATGTAGGCACTATTAGTTCCATCGAAAACCGTATAGAGTTAGTTACAGGGAAAGCTAATAAAAGCGTTTTAAAAGAAAATCAATAACTTTAAAATAAAACATTTTTTATTTAAAGTTATTAGTTATTTTTTAAAAGAAAACCCCGACTGCGTAAAAAATACGTAACTACTTAATAACTTTAAACAACATTAAAGTTATTCGTTATTTTTTACTTTTTTTAGGTATTTTTATACACTAGTCTATGTCACCCGGGGTAACCCAAGGATTCTAACGATATCACGTTCATCGAAATCGGCTTAGGCGTTTAGAAGTTATGGTGGAATAAAGAAACTCACAAACATACATACATGAAGCCCGAAAACATAACACTCTCTTGTTTTGGGTAGTCGTGTAAAAAGATGCTAGTGTCCAGCAGTGGTAACATAACATGCTGATTATTTAAAGTCATAAAACATCGAAACCAAAAAGAATCACTTCTTAAAACTTCAAGCCCTAAATTAACAAAACAATAATGCTCCACGTTATGTGATTCAGTCACGAATATTTTACCATAATTGCTGCCATAGAAGTCATGTTCGGTCTGACTATTCGTGACAAATAACTGAACACTTATAAAAGGCCTAATTGGATAGTTTCATTTGTATGGTACCTAATAACCAGCCTATGAGTTACTAGAGTTCTTTTGAATACAATATCGTTGGAAATTATACCCACTCTAGTAAGAAGAAGGGTGATAATACTTAACCTTTCAAGCGCTGACTAATGACACACAATTTTTTATTTGTTGCAAGACTATAGATATTATCTTGTAACGCCTCAACCGCATGAAACAACTTATGTATCTTATAAAAAAGACAAAACGCGTATACATTGAATACTTAAACGTAATAGTTTTTAGTTTAATTAGTATTGTTAGTATTTGATAGCAATTTAAAATATTTCACACTGTACCACAGACCCAACGACTAAAACCTACTTTTAAAGCCGTCCATTGTCAGTCTAGTTTATGGTCATGAAACCGTACAGTGTTCACGACGGCCTTTCGAAGTGAATTTGAAACTGAATCCTACCATAATATAAACCTACCTTGCTCAACAATACTACTCAACCATACTGTACAACATTACTCTCAACGAAACGTAATTTCTTGGTTTCTTAATTGAAAAATCCAGTAATGATTTTGTTTCACTTTTAACTCCAAGTTGAACGCTCGCAAATAGCACGAATCGCAAGCATTAAACCAGACTCGCGCAACCTGCTGAAATTGCTTCTCCATTCCGATATTCGAAAGTCTTTCAGTAGGTATCGTATTTACAAATGTCTCAAAAAGTACACAATACTCTAGCAAAAGCAAGGATCTTTCTCACTGAAACCTAAAACTATTCTACAGTAACTTTTGCTCGGCGTAACACTATTTTAAAACTTCCACCATTTCTTTGTAGCACAAATAGTAGGGGTAAAACCTACGGCGTGTTACCTGCATGTCCTGTGGGTGTACTCCTGTACTGTTGCTGGCAGTTCTCAGCCATTTAGCCAGTGCACACTTCCACAACACGGAGGGAACGCCGACACAATTATACGGAACACTATAATGTAGGAAACTTTGCACTTTTAGAATTACGTGGACTAACAAGAAAAGAAGTAGGGGGTTCGCTATTACAAACCTATTCTATGCATGTATTGATTGTGACTTATGTAATGCGGGATCTATCAATATTACAAATAGTCTATAGTTCAGCAATTATGTACTTCTACCTGGAAAGTATTACGAAGTTAATGGAACTTCAACAGGTTGATTGAGGTCACACTGAGAAGACTATCTTTGACCTCGAGGACTCTGCCATTTTTTTCTTACTTCTTTAGGCACGTTGAGCACTTTTTGGGTGAACAAACATCATGAAACTTGAGTGATCGTCACCTTACGCTTCGTAGCAGTCGTAGCCTATCCGCTACAGCGTAGCACCACATAGGCGTGCGCGGGGCACAACCCGTAGCAAATATATATTACATGGTTTTCACTTCTATAAGCATGATGATGATGAAGCAGTGCCAAAGAATGCCCCGCATGTTATTTTTTTTTTGTTGGCTTGTTTCTTAACCTAAGCACATTTTGTGTACCACATTGGACAAAAAGAGAATGGCATATAATTTACATTACAAGATTTTAGAATAATGATGACATCATAATACTACAATACTTATAAGCCGATAATAGAACTTTCGGTAACAAAACCAAAAAAAAAGTCGAAACTCTGTTCCATACAAAATATACTAACAATATTTTAGTATATTTTGTATGGAACAGAGTTTCGACTTACCGGTTACCTAGGGATTTTTTTTTTCAATTTTTATTTTATGAATATTTTTCATTAATAAAATTAAAACCGACCCGGAAAGATGAGACGACATTTTACACGCGTACCGCGACGCTAGCCCTAGTTCTTCTAGATAGCGCGGCAAAAGACTATCTGAAAGAACAGAACAAGGAATGCAAAAATAAAGAATAATACGAATACACAGAAAATAATGCAGGTAAAAATATAAACACAAATTAAGTTGCTACGTAGTAGCTAGTACGAACAAAAGTGTAAAGTAAAAGAAATACAAAAGCAACTTGATGGCTTGTAAGCTGAAGTTAGTGGGAAATAATTACAGTGCCCGTAGTCGTGAGCCGTTTTAGGTTATTTTGCATTCGCCATTATTTCAACCTGGACGGCCGAACTGACGTGAAAAGGCTCAACACAACACATCTAGACAGAATGGTTTCAGGCTATTATTTTGTGCCCTCCATTTTCAGAATCCAGGTATTTCACTAACAAATGTTACAAAATACGGAGAAGCACTGTTATACTGCTATTTAATAACTAATTGAACCAATTTCACTTCAGGATCTAAAATCTGATAAAAATACCCGTTTCAGAGTAGCTTTCTTTGTAAGTAAATAGACGTAACAAATAGGTCTAGAATATATTTTTATTTTTACACTATTTATTTGTAAATTAATAAATTAAAGGCAAACATTATGATCGCTTGCCTAGCCTTTCCCAAAAACGATCCTTCATTGTCATTTAGATCCATTTTGAAGAATCTGAAAATAATGGAACTATGTCTTTTTTAAACTTTCACGGTCAGAACACATTATAAAACTTAAGAAGACGGGCATTAGACCCCCAGCCGTGGCTGGTGCAATCCGGTCGAAACGTCGGGATTAAATTAAAGGTAAATTCACGATTAATACCCGTCTTCTTAAGTTTTATAATGGAACTATTGTTGATTTTATTTTTTCACTAGTTCCACTAGTAACATTAACAGTGCCATGATGGAACTAGGGTTGATTTTTATAATCACTGCTCTCAAAACGGTGAAGGAAAACATCGTGAGGAAACCGGCATGTCCTAGAATAAAAAAATCGAAGACATGTGACATCTACCAATCCGCACTGGGCCCGCGTGGTAGATTATAGCCCATTCCCTCTTTTTGAGAGGAGGCCTTGTCCCAGCAGTGGGAACATTATAGGCTGATGATTGATTGATTGATTGAGTTCCATTTTGAGAGAAACTGGAGTCGACTTCCAGTCTAACCGCGCGCATGATATAAAAGAACGAACGAGCGGGGCGAGCCTTTTTCTATCAGGGCACAAATCTAGACTGGGTACAGGTCCTTAGATCTTATTTCGGGATCAATGAGGGCTATCGTTTTTGAGCTCACCAGGTGGTGCCACTGGCGAGTAAGGTCCTGTCATATTTTCTATTTTATACTTTTAAGTACTTATAACTCCATAAACAGTTTATTTTATTGCGTACAACAACATAGTGTACACTTCAGATTCATATAATATTGTCCGTATTGTATGTTGTATTACAAAGTTAGCAAGTATAAAATATTTCAAAATTATTCTTCCTCCAAGAACAAACAAATTAGTTCGAACTTGCTACTTAAAATCTTCAAGTCATAAATAATCAGGAATGGCTCAATCTCGACCACAATCCTGAAAATAACTAAGAAGTCGTGAAAATAAAGCACGAACACTATGGCATCTGATATTTCGGAAGACCTTACTCTACACGAACGCCTCTAGCGGTAAATTTATGCGCGATTCATCAATCCTGAGGCCGTGGGTTTGATTCCCAGGCCGGATAAAGTGTCATTGGGTAGTCCCATCTAGAATTCCTCAGTACTAGTCCGGGAATCTGGATTTGTTGGTCCTGTTGATGGCAATAGGGTCGCCCCTATTACATAGAACTTAAACGTAACTGGCAAAATCTGGGTGTACTATTAGGTACACGTCTGCCTTTTTTTTTTTTTTTTTTTTTGTTGCCGGGGTGGAAAATCCTCGATGGATGTCCTCCGCCCTGGGGAGAGCGGAGGGGTCTGTCAGACTCGTACTGACTAAAAACCACCCCGGTGTTCCCTTCCCACACTTGCACCGGGGATCATGGGAACTAGTGCGCCTTCCACGATCCCCGGCTAGTGCCGGCCCGCCACTGCGGGCCTCCTCAGGTCTGCGGGGGGAGTGAGGTGTACTCCTCCCGCGACGTCATATAGGGGCGCGCGCGGAACACTACGCGCCACCACCTTTTTTTTTTTTTTTTTTTTTTTTTTAGGATGGGAAATCATCAAATGACTTCTCCCACTCTGGGCGGAGCGGGAGGGAGTGTCAGACTCTTACTGACTAAAACCCATCCATGTTCCTTCCTCGCCCTTTATGTTCCGGGGCCGCGGTATCTCTTTCGAACAGGCCCGCAACCCCGGCAGGCTTCGGCCCTTGCGGGCCCCTCTCCTTTTGCTGACATCTCTTTGAGGCGCGCGTGGAACACGAACGCGCCGTCGACACGGCCTGTCGTCGTCGTTAGACGGCCGGACGGCCAGCTATTGCCCACAGCCAGCCGTCCACAGGCCCGCATCTACGGTGGCCGGTAGCCACCACGTGGCCCCCGACGCCCGTTGCGTCTCCCGCGGCGGCCGGGAAGAGAGGATCTCTCCCTCTCTCGTTCCGCCACCTCCTTCGCTAGCATCACTGCTTCGCAGAAGGAGGCGACGGCTTCCCATTCCGTCTCGCTCCGGACCATGGATTGAACCAGGGCCGGACGCGAGAGGTCGCCGCCGCCGATCGCCGCCACGAGGACACGGCGGAGCTCCGCCCACGCAGGGCAGACTTCCACCGTGTGCTCCACCGTGTCCTCCGGTCGATCCTCGCAGTGGAGACACCCGGGCGATTCCTCCCGCCCGATTCGGTGCAGGTACCTCCCGAAACATCCGTGTCCGGTGAGGACCTGCGTCAGGCGGAAGGTGAGGACGCCGTGGCGCCTCTCCAGCCACTCCTCAAAGAGGGGACTTACCGCCACTATCGTGGCGTGCCCTGCACGGGGTTGCGACAGTCGCTCTCTCCATGTCGCCATGAGATCGCGCCGGAGGTCAGTCCGCTGAGCGGCAATTTGCCGCGGCAGCGGGGTTTCCCCCCGGCGTAGTACCTCCGCGCGCCACTCGTGCAGGCGCGCGAGGACTATCGCCTCCAGATCCCACGGCGGCAATCCGGCAAGCAGGCCCGCCGCCTCGCGAGAGATCGTGCGGTACCCACGGACCATCTTTACGGCCACCACTTTTTGGGGCGCGTTCAAATGGTGAGCGGCTCGCCGCTTCAACGAACGCGCCCACACTGGGGCCCCGTAGAGGGCCATGGACCGCACGACTCCCGCGTAGAGCCTGCGGCAGGAGGCGTTCGGCCCCCCAAGGTTGGGCAGGAGCCGCCTGAAGGCAGCCCCTGTCCGTTCCAGCCTGGGGACGCGCCACCACCTCGGGTCCAGTTATTCGGCGGGGCGGCGGACCTCCCCAAGTCCGCCGTCCCTCTGGACCCGTTCAGGGGGGCTGGAAGAGGGCGTTGTCCGCCCTCCGCCGACGCCCGGTTCGTCTGCTGCGGGTCGGGAGAGTGCTCTCCACCTCTCTCAACCTCTCCGCAGCCTCCTTCTGTGAGATGACCGTTTCACAGAAGGAGATCACCGCATCCCACGACTCTGCGCTCCCGACCATCGCGCGAGCGACGGCCGGCAGCGACAGATCGGTTCCCACTTCTGTCACGAGGGCACGGCGCGGCTCCTCCCATGCGGCAGGTACACGTCTGCCTAACCCAACCCTTCAGGTATTATAGGCGTGATGTCATGTTAAGAGGCCTGCGGAGCATGCGAATTTCTTACAAACGTAATACCAAAATAATTTGTAAATCATAGATATTCTTAAGATGGTGTGTATTTATTTTGATTGGATTACAATTGGATTGGATTACAGAATATATAGGTTCCCAAACACATATTTTGAATGTGCACAATAAAATACAATACATACAATCGAAAAATATACACACTACCTTAAGAATATGTTTGATTTTCATATTATTTTAGTATTACGTTTGTATGAAAAACGCATGCTCCGCCGGCCCCTTAAGCTATTCCCATTTTGTTTCCCCATTTACGTAGCATTGACGTAAGTCCAGCTTCAAAGAGAATTTCCACCGGTAACCAGCAGCTCACCTATAAAATAATTACATTTCTATATTTTCGTTAAAGAGAATATTTTAGGAGCACGTTCCATTTTACGCTGTCTGCATCTCATGTAGCCGTTCACTATATACTTGTTTTAGAAAATCGCCTCATCTGCAGTGTCTCTATTACAAAATATCATGCTTCGAGCTGTGTAACCCGGCTATCTGGGAAAAATGTTGTTGAATAAATAGGACACTATTAGATGCAAGCAAACTGGTATATTGGTATGACGCAAAGTTCTAACAAACAAAGTTGGTCGATTTTAGTTATAACAGCCGCTTTGGTCGATCATTGGGTTAAGCCACGCTTGGCTAGGTTGGTCCGCGGATGGGTGACCGCCCATTACATATTGAGCTTCTTTCGTGCAAAATCAATCAAAAACAAAAATGCGTCGGAAAGCAAGTTAAGCAGTTGGTCCCGGCTGACAATTTTAGATCTTTGATAGTCATTATACAACATTATTTTTTGTTTACACTAAACCCGAAAAGGGGTCATTGTACTCAATATTTTGAACAACTTTTTCTAGAAATCGCGAAAAAAAAATTAGCTGTTCCCTACATTTATGTTCGGATAACTCGTCAAAATGTAGGGAACAGCAGATTTTTTTTTTCGCGATTTCAAGGTTCGTCCCATAGAAAAAGTTGTTCAAAATGATGAGTCAGGGGCCTGAAATTCTGACAACCAGTCTTACCAAGGGGTTCCGTATTACCCAGTACTCACACTACTAACTGCATCCGTTTTGGCTGGAAGCCGACCTTAACGTAGTTGGGAAAAGGCTAGGCAGATGTTCAACCCAGCATTTGTTCCCTCTCTGAACATTTTTGCTCACGAATATACAATTATACAACTTAACTGTAACTTTGTAGTTATTGTACCTCTGGCAGTGACCTCATAACCAGCAATGAAAATAACGATCATAATGAAAAATTAGAAGGATGTAATAACTGTGAAAGGACCTCTCGAAAATACCTTCACAGAGACCACCGATTATCTTTATCGGAAGAGCTCGCAGATAATTTACTATTTAGTATCTTTTGTGGGTGCCCCAAGGACGATGAAAACCACAGCATGCAACGGGATTTCGACCGTTTAAGTGGGATCCTATGTTGATACACTTCACCAGGGAGTACGACATTAATTTTAAAGTTTAATATGCCCCGCACCGCAACGAGAACAGTGCGAGGGCATAGGCACCTTTTAATTATTCCACAGGGTACGTGCGTGACGGAGAAAAGTTTAAAAAAACACACTTGTTGTCTAGTCTGTGTACATATTTTAGTATTACATTCAAACTTTTTCAGCCTGGGAATTATAAAAATATGGTGCAATGACCTATCTACTGTTTTAATATTCGAAACTTTTAGAAATTATTCAAAGAATAAACAGCCATACCATACCATACCATTCTCATATAACACTTTCCCCCGCTGCACTGGTACAATAATAGAGAATAGTTTCAGAAATATGGTATCCCCGTAACAGTATCCAAAGCAAGCTTGTCTCGGCATCGATTGCTCTTGAGGTGGTTGCACTTTGCTACCTATAAATGGAACGAATTCTGCGGAACAATCGATGGAACGCAACTTGGAAATATTTATAGAAGATAAGATAAAATCATTGTTAAACTTATATTGTCACTTACGGGATATCTTCCGTGATTATTTACTGTGTTGAGCTCCCGATATTTCGACGCTGTTGCAAGCGCCGTGATCGCGGCTTGATGAGCTTGCTTAGGTCTGAATTCGTGATGTCGGTCGCGTACGTACGTCGGTCACGCGTACGAGTATATTTTGTGTTCTAAATAGCGCTATACTTCTAACGTTTGTTGCTACTGTATTTCTCGCTAACGCACGGGACCGACCGAAATCACTGTAGCGGGAATTCAACCCTAAGAGTAAAGATTATGTGAAATTGAACTTCTTCACGCCAAGTTAGTGCTATAACAACCAGACTGTCTCTGCAATTATTCTGCAAACTGAATAAATACATTTTAAGTAAAATGGTCGCTCATTAAATAGTCTAGTTCATATATATGTTTATCATTCAATAATTAGACCGCACGATGTCCGCCAAAATCTAGTTGATTAGTTAATTAATTATCGTTTCAGCTCGCGATCTAAATTACTCATTTGATACGTGATAAATAATTTACATCGTTTTTGGATAATTAGCTGCAATTATGTAAATGTTGTTGTGACGAAAAGTGAGTTTGTCCAGAGGTCAGATGGAATAAGTTGATTTAGCAGAATTTCTGGAACAATAGAAATTGGCCTACCTCATTTCAAGCTTTAGCTGCATAGAACACATGAAAGGCTCTAAAGTAGCAACACGTGCTAGGGTGTTTCTGACAGGTTTGCCTATACAGTTGACCTGTAAGGATAAACCGGAACGTGTATCTCGAAAACTCTGAGGTTTCCTCAAGAGGTAGCCTTAGCCTGAGCTGCCTCAGGCTAAGGCTACCTTTCCACAGAAGAAAGTGTCTCGTTCATTTATCATGTAGCTTTATGATCTATTTAACGTAACAGGGACAGATACCATTAAAGCATTTAACACATCTGAACCAGAAAACTCAAAACTAAGTTGACAAAGTTGTGTTCAAATGCAACTGCGTCCAACAGAATATCCGCCGAAAAGGGGTTTTGTATTCATGCAGTAAAATAAACGCTGCTAACGTGTAGCGAGCCGAGACAGGTGGGAAGTGATGTATGGCTATTGTATGTTCTTTGTTCTATATTCACGAATTTGTAAATTCAATTTTTGCATAACAAATCCTTGAGTTCTAAAGGCGCTTGTCGTGGAGAATATTACTGCATGTTTTGTTGGCAAGTGGTGAGTTATTGAGGCTTGGGAATGTGTATTATTTTTATTTATTTGGTAGTTTACTAGCAGTCGATAGCTGTTCGCGTTGAAAGTGCAAACTGCCAGTAAGAAGCGTATTCAACAACAGAGGTAGTTAATACGTTGCTTCATCTTCTTCTTAAATCGATGACTTGGATCGATTGGTCCTGAAGAGTGCTATAAGTTATGCAGGACGGACAGGAGCGAAGGTGTCGCATATCCCGTGTAGGGTGTCCACACACCCGGGGCTGTGGGACTGTTCAAAAGAGAAACCGTTGCCCCGGAATATAAAGGGCGAGGAAGGAACATGGTAGGGTTTTTAGTCACTAAAAGAAAAAAAAGGGTCTCCTCACTCGCTTTGTGTCCGAGATAGATCGATTATAGCCCATCTAGGTCATTAGTTATGTTGCTTATTTGTGAAGAATACGTAGTTCCCTTGTACGTAGGAGATTTGTCAAGAACGATGGCAGTGAGTTGCGAATATACTACATTTCTCTTTTATAAAGTGTAATTTTCACACTGGAACTAATTCAAATCGTTGCAAAGAACGTATTCGCCTAATAAACGAACACAATCCCGTAATATCATACACGAAACGCTCAAAATTGACAGTTAAAAAACTTCCAAATTCCAACTGCCGAGTTCCATAATCGAACGCGACCCAAAACTTTTGGCGCGCCAATTTGTATGAACAACTGAACACGCTCACTTACATATGACACGATTATAACATGGTAAGTGTGTATAGCAAACATTTTCGGTGGCAACGGTCCAGTGTAATCGACACTGTAGCAGCTGGCGTGGCGTGTGATAACCCCCGGATATTGTGCCAGTTAGACGACCGACTTCGAGCCCGTCCGATACATGACGTGCAAGTCAGATAGCCCTAATCGATACTTGTTTAAAATTGGAGGAGTACTAAATTACCCTTTTGTTCAGATTGATGAAAGTCACGTGACAGCCAATTTACAAAGCTAAATTTAAATTGGAAGATTCCTAAAATTAAATGATGATGTGTTTGGTATGATAGATAGGAGAGATAGGAACAAAATAATGCTATGAAGTCTGACAGAACAGAATGGAAGAATAAAACGTGATGCGCCGATCCCAAGTGGAATAGGAGAAAGGCACGAAGATGATGTTGATGTTACAGTTATCGTTATAAATAAATAGTAATCAAATATCGATTTATTTTGTCTACATAAGTTACTTAATGCTAAGGGTACAGTGGAGCATGAGCAAGGAATAACTTTGTGAGAGACTGGTGCTTGAAGTAGGTCTCTATAGAAACCTGTATTACAAGTCACCAGGGCCCTCCCGCAGCAATTCTTCTGGTATGACCCACTTTTAAAGTAATAGGTTTTCATAGTAAAAAGTGCAGGAAGCTAGATTAAAATCATTATCATCATAGTCTGCCTAGCCTAGCCCCACAATGTTAGGTTTGGCTTCCAGTCTAAATGGATGCAGCTGAATAGCAGTATTTAACACGGAGCGACTGCCTATCTGATCTTCGCAGAACCCAGATAATACTGGGCAATACGATACCTCTTGGTAAGACTGGTTGTCAGACTTTCGGGCCAGATCTTCAAATGACAGCCGGGACTAACGGCTTAACGTGCTACCCGAGGCACGGAGTAAAGGATGACGCAGTTATAAAATGATGTACATAATTAGGGAAAGTCAAATGCAGTCAGCATTTGACTTTCCCTAATTATGTACATCATTTACAAACCCAACGAGTTGTGGAATAAAAATAAATTGAAAAATATTTTCAATAAAGTATTAAGTTGTAAGTTTTCTTTAACAATAAAAAACAAAGTTATAAATATTTTCAATAAAATATATTATTCTTTAAAAATATTCAAATAAAATTATAAATAGGCAGGTAACTATTTATTACTATCGCAAAGTTTTCCCTTTTTTTGCGCGCGATGTTCTCGAACGAAGGTGGTGGATTTATTTTACAGCCGTGTCACGTTTTTATAATATTTTAAGTATCTGAACCAATAACAAAACATCGTAGCATATACTCATATTTTTTCCAACAGATCTTAAGGCAAATACCCTCGATCTTTAGCCATTTCGAGTTTTCTGGCGATGATTATATTATGCATTCATTTCAGTTTACTATGTGTTTTAAAAAACGAATACAAGTGCTTTGAAATCAGCTCATTTAAATCCACTATCCTTCTTAAAAATATCGTTAATGGGTTTTTTCGGGAAAATCTGTAAACAAAGCTTTATCTTAATATGCAGTAAAGTAGTCCTTCGTCAAAACTATGTATTTATTTAGGTACTAGCCATAAAATGAGTAATGCCTGTTTCCAATTTACTCTAGGTGACAATTAAACAAATGCGCAAATTAAGCTACTGGCCTTATTTAAGTGCCGCAAATGTTTGCCGATAAAGGAGAGCAGCGATGGCCATGCAGTGTACGAACATGTCGAACATTAAACCGTGTATTTAAACAAAGCAGGAGCAATACTTTGTCTAATTTATTTCATCACCACTGCTCTCAAACATTGTGAGGAAACCGGCATAACCTAGGACCACAATTTGAAGACATGTGACATTTACCAACCGCACCGTGGTAGATATATACCCCATGATCTGTCATTAAGGGGAAGTCTGTGTCCTAGCTGATGATGATGATATAATGAAAGGTTACCATAAACAGACATGAGCATTACTTACCTAAAACAAAAAGACTTCAATTGCAAGCTAATACTGTTCTTTCGAAGTCATAAACTTAACTAGCTTATAGATAAATCATTACACGTTACGCTGTTGCTATTATTGGTGGGTTTCCTGGTCGCCGCCTTTTACTCTGTGTACGACCCCGCCTAGGAAAGAAAAAAATTGTTATTTCACTTAAAGAAAAACCTTTTTACTGTTTAGATCTGCAAAATTGAATGTCTCTCCCTGGTTATCAATTTATTACGATTGTTGTTTCGTTTATTCATCTGTTTTACATATAAATTCTATTTTAAAATATCTCTTAATAAAAGTAAATAAAAAAACATTTTATAAATAAATCTGTAAATAAAGCTTTATCTTAATATGCAGTAAAGTATTCCTTCGTCAAAACTAGGTATTTATTTAGGTGTTGGTCATAAAATTAGTAATGCTTGTTTCCACTTTACTATAAGTGACACTTAAACAAATGTGCAAATTAAGCTACCGGCGCGATGGGAACAGGATCCGAGCTGCCGGTGGTCAAGGCTCTTGAGAGAGGAACCGCCTAACAATACGTTCCGTGTCAAGAACGACTGCTTTCTGAATCAAGCCCTTGATCCAGCTGCGTGAAGCGTGAGCCTCCTAAGATGTTGGTCGAGGCTCTTGGCTATTAATCCATTGGCCGACACGACAATCGGCACTTTGACTGCTGTATTCACATCCCAAGTGTCTACAACTTCGCGAGCCAGATCCATTTATGTTTTTTTTTTATCTTTCTTTGCTTTCACTAGGTTCTAGTTATGCGGGACCGTTATAATAACAATCATTGTGCGACACTTCAATCGATCTATCACATGGCAACAACAATCCTGTCGGTGGTGGTAGGTCGATCCCAATACAACGTGATATTACCATTAACGAGAACTGAGTCGGGCGCATACTTATAGTATGGCTCTGGTTCCACAAGCTTGAACTTCAAAGCAAGTTGCTGGTGAATAATCCTGGCAACAAGGTTGTGTCTATGCAAGTACTCTCCGCTAGCCAGACTAGAACACCCAGAAATAATGTGTCGGATCGACTCTCCCGGACAGTGGCATGCCCGACATATGTCAACCGTGCCGTCCTTCACAATGTATTTGCGGTAGTTATTCGTCATCATAACTTCGTCCATTATTGCACAGACAAAACCTCACCAAAGCGTAGCCAGGATACGGACGCTAAGAAGTCTACATCGGGGCTATGTAGATCCCTATTGTTATTATTATTATTACTTATAATATTTGGTTTTTATTATGGATGGATATTTTCAGCCAGCCACATTTGATCACAATACAATATTGACTACATTCATGTCTTCTTCACTTTTAGTTTGACTGTCTCCATAGTTATAACATCTTTAACGTCTTGGGCAGTTTGATAACTCCTAAACGATTTGTTCTCGCCGCCGGCTTTTGACTTAAGAACCACTTAGATGTCTTTAAAAAAAATATATTTTAGGGTAAAGACTACATTTTTTTTTAAATATTTTCTCACTTATATTAAAGCTATGTGTTTTGTGTTTTTGTGCTTACACCATAAATAACTATAATACGTCTATACGTGAGGACTTGTAATTGGCTTTCTAGTGACATTGATTTCCGTTTTTTTCCTGTATTTATTAGCTGCAAGTCTTCCATGTATTATATAAATAAATTAATAAATAAATTTAAATGGCACTACAATTCAGCAGCTCCGTGATGTAGGTTTCCCAACACAATATAAAAACAAGTAATTTTTAATACAGATATCTAATGAACTTCCAAAAAAACTATGCGCTTCCACAATTTTCTCGTCATTCTTCGGAAACACAAAGGCCAGATCTTCAGATCTAATATTACTACGGTTATAAAATATAGATTTACGATTTACTGGGACTATATTCAGACATGTAATGACAGGTAGAGTTTTGCCTCTGTGGAGGGACACACTATTGCACGACGTTCGAACTCATTCGGCAACATGAAGCTTATTGAAGCACATACTTGTTTTGGTTTAACTGTACTTACAGAAGGCTTTGGTGAAGAACTTCGATTTTCCGGAGTTTGACTATATCTTTATTATCTGGGACTATATACTTATTTGGACCGCTGGCTGGATATTTAAATTCGTACGTTTGTTTTTTGATAAACGTTTTATAATCTTGAGGCTTTGGGTATAAATATGATAGACCTGTAAAATAATAGTACAACACTGAACTACATACATTTAAACATTGAGTTATGCAATCAATGATTTTATATTGAATTCCTAATGTAAAAACAGAAAAAAAAACAAAGCAGTCTTTGAGGACTGCCGATAGAAGTGAAAACTAAGTAACCTCTATCTGCTACGGGATGTACCCCGCCCACGTATAAGTCGTGCTACGCCGTAGCGGATCGGCTACGAGTGCTACGAAACGTTAAGTGACGGTCACGCGAGTTCCATGATTGTTGATCACCCAAAAAGTGCTCAACGCGCCTAAAGAATTTTCACTTCAAAAATAATTAAAATGCTTACTATGTTCACATGCATATTGAAGAATATTAGCAGCAATGGATTGTGATATAGCATTAATACTATTGACGTGTGGGTAGATGCGACCAAGTCTGATGTCTTCTTCACGGACACTACTCGCTAAAGTCTGGAACAATTATGACAGTCAATAGCACATTAAAATAAAGTCTATATTGCAACAAAATGTTTTTTCTATACATTATGAAAAAACCAGTCGTTTGTTGAACAAGAGACAAACGAAACTTTAAGGTCCATGTTCACCAAAAAGATAACAGTCTGATTATCTAAAAACAGCTGTTTAAAACACATTTTTGTATGGGAATATGTCACATTGACAGCTGTTTTGAGATAATCAGACTGTTATCTTTTCGGTGAACATTGACCTAACTTGCTTACTGTGAGATTATTTTCTAGCGACACCTGAACAGCTTTATATGTACTACGTGGTCAGATAGTGAACTACGAGATGTAGATGGCGCCATAAACACTCTAACGGAACAAAGTTTTGCATCGTTCAAAGAACAGTTTTTGGTATGACAGTTGTTTAGAATAAAGATGCTAGATGTCGGGTGGCTGACTGGCTGAATTTTCGTTTCAGCGGTGGAAAATTATGTTTGCTGTTCCATAATTATTAGTGCATGTCTTTATTACGTGTATTTGTCACCGTAAAATTGTCAAACACGTTATATTACAATTTAACGTGTTTCTCTCTATTAATGATATTGTAAACTCTCGAAATATTGTCAACTGAACATACATACGGAAGTATCTCTGCCCCCATATTCGGGACTTGGGGCACCCCCCCCGTTAGGTTAGTTAGGTTCCTTTAAACCCTGCACTCGGAATAAGGGGCTCCGCGAAGAGGGGCTCCGTCGACTACGCTTTTTAGGGGAATATAAAGTGTTTTAAGGTTAAGTTATAGTAATCAGTATATTATGTTTTCATGAGAGTGATGCCACTGGGCAAGGGGGACCCCTTCTTCCCTCCACACTGCGTGATTTGACTACCATCACATGCATTTCACGAAAAATAATGCGTTTTATTGTAAGCAGTATGTTCGTTTGACAATATTTCGAGAGTTTACAACATCGCTAAAGAGATATATAACGTGTTTGACAATTTTTACGGTGACATATCCACTGGGTTTTAGTAAGGTAAAATTTAGAGCCTATTTATCCAGAAACACAATCCTCATTTCTAGCTTCAAGTGTCTATCGCGAGTAGGGAATGCAATCTCGTCTCGGCAAGGGCCGAGATCTCGCGAGATCGAGATCTCGCGAGATCTCGGCCCTTTTCTGCGAGATTAATCTCGGCCTAAAAATGGGCGAGATCTCGCGAGATTAGCGAGATTGAACTCGAGCATGAAAACGTCCTATTTGACGCGCAGCAGCGCGCGAACTGACTAATGACGAATCAAACTATGTGTCAGCAAAGCTTTAATCGATCTTGGCCTGGAAGCTAACCCAAACTACTATTTGAGTGCAGAAGAACATGCGGTTTTAGCGAACTTAGACAAGGTATTTGAACCCGTTAAGCTGGCAGTGAAGGTGCTATGTCGTCGAGATACCGACTTGGCTACTGCTGAGAAAACACTTAGGTTTATGATTCGTAAACTGGAAGAGCTAAAAACTCCATTGGCAGAAAAACTAACT
This sequence comes from Xestia c-nigrum, assembly GCA_916618015.1. Taxonomy (NCBI): domain Eukaryota; kingdom Metazoa; phylum Arthropoda; class Insecta; order Lepidoptera; family Noctuidae; genus Xestia; species Xestia c-nigrum. Next base: position 18,288,073 of record OU745247.1, on the reverse strand, counting down.
GATTTCTTGAGAAACCGCATTGCTGAGCGTCGGACGAATTTAACGGCATGCTTGTTATATTTAAGAAACCCAGCTAAGTACCAAGAAGATAAAGAAGAGTTTGCGAGAGATGAAACCTTTAAATTACTTCCGAAAAGTGTAGTTCGCACTGAACTTAAAGCATTAATACAGCGCCTGCATTCGCAGCATGGTATAAAACAGACTGAGTCAGTCACATCAACATCACCTGCGCCTGCTGCCACTGCCACCCCTGATGAGGATGATGAACCCCTCCCATCCCTTTCCCAGACTCTGAACGAAGCAGGCAAGCTTTCTTTGCAAGAAGAACTGGAGGAAGCAATAACTTCCTGCAAAGACCCTAGGAAAGCAAAGATTTCGCTGGACCAATTGTTGAAGAAGGAAATGAATCTATACGAGTCCGGGGGGTCTAAAGGAGAACTTTTGCAGTTCGCTGATAACTGCCTCACAACTATAGTACCAACAAGTGTGGAATCTGAAAGGCCATTCTCAGCGGCTGGCTATCTAGCCTGCAAAATAAGGTGTAGGTTAGGTGACGATACCTTAAATACGTTGTGCTTTCTAAGAAGCTACTTCCAAAACAGTTTGTAAATAATTGTATAGCGAGATGTTGCTAATGTTCCTAATTTGATTGTTTTTATTTGGTTTTCACTTTATATTCTATTTCTCTTTTTAGTTTAGCGAAATGAGCCATTGATTTGATTGATCTCAACTCAAATTCTATTATTTTTGTTAATTAATCTTTTTGACTTCGTAAAAATAAATGTTGATTTCAAAATACCTATGGTTCTTTTTCTTTCAATGTCCCGGGAGTTCTACATATATTTTATTAGTGAAATTATTTGCAAAAATTGATACTCTTAACTACCAATCTCGCGAGATCTCGAAATTGCCGAGATCTCGCGAGATTGATTTTCATAATCTCGCGAGATCTCGTCCGATCCTCAATCTCGCGAGATTGCATTCCCTAATCGCGAGTGTGTAGCCACATTTGGAATTTTCTCATTTCAAATCTTATCAATCTTCCCCCTGACCTGGTATCGTACCTAGGACCACTCTCAGTAATCGAGCTTCCAGGACTAGTCTAACAATGGACTTAGTCTAGACTAACAATGTCTTGTCACACTCAACAAGAGCAAGACAAAAACGAAAACTTGACTAAGCCAATGCAATAATTAAGTAACGTTTAATATATTGATTTGGATGTTAAAATCTTGGCATCAAACTACACTTGTACGATGTATGAAAAAAATAAAAAATAAAATATCTTTACCTTGGCAGCGATTAAAAACATTGCGTCAGTTACACTGCACATGTTTGCGGCGATTACTCCCAGAGCTACTCCGGGGAATATATAGTAGCTGTTAGCTTGACCAGTGAGGTACCGCCGACCTTTGTACAGAACCGGAGGGAATGGCGAGCCCGAAGCGAAAATGCAACGACCCTAGAAGAAAACACTTGAATTTGGCTAAAAACTCATATACGTGTGAGCAAGTACCTATACAGGGTGTAAACAACCTCATCACGAAGCCTTCAACAAGGAATTCTGTACCTACATTAAATAAAGTAAGTTATTGCAAAAATTATTGCTGGGACACGACTTTTTATTGGGCTGAAAATTCGTGTTTTGTGGTAAAACACAATGTAACGCACTCAAAACATCGTGTTGAATAGTACGGAGATCGTGGAGGTGTTTAAAAATCTTACATTAAAAACTTGTTTTTATAAAGAAACTAGCTTCTGCCAGCGGCTTCGCCCGCGTGTTGTTTGATAATTGTCCCATGGGATCTTCTACCGGGATAAAAAGTACCCTATGTGTTAATCCAGGTTATAAACTATCCTTGTGCAAAATTTCATCCAAATCCGTTCAGTAGATTTTGCGTGAAAGAGTAACAAACATACATCCATCCTCACAAACTTTCGCATTTATAATATTAGTAGGATACTTGTAAAAATTTGGAACTTTGCCCCCTTTTCCTATGTAAGTTCACTTGCCCGCACGTCTTTTGCTTGCTTTACCTATTTATAATATGAAATGTTATGAATAAAGTTTATAGACGGTGACCTTCTTTAATAAATACTCGTATTGAGGTATGGGCAAGAAGAAGATAATTAAACATTCAGCCTTTATCGAAATAGATAATCGTCCTTTAAAAAAAACTAGTTCTGATCCATATGATGATGTTCTAATACCTACATGCGTATTCCTGTAAGCCTCTTGAGCGGTACATTCCGACAAACTAGTTGGGTTCGACAACGCAAATATCAGAGGCCTCTCAGTATTTTTAGCCACTTCCTTTAACACATTCGGCGTAAACACACCACGGGTTGCCGTCGTACCTGAAAAACATTTTTTGGTCTAATTTACTGCTTTTACTCCATTTAGACAAGCAAGTTTGTTGATGAAATGCTGCACCATAAGACATTGTACTTGATAATAACAGCCGCTTGGGCCGATCTGTAGGGTAAGCACTGCTTACCTAAGCTGGTCTGTGGATGGGTGACCACCATTATATACCGAGTTTCTCCGTGCCTCGGAAAGCACGTTAAGCTGTTGGTCCCGGCTGCCATTTGTCTATCTTTGGCAGTCGTTATAGGCAGTCAGTGGCCTAAAAATTCTGACAACCAGTCTTACCAAGTGGTATCATATTACCCAGTATTAACTGGGTTGTGGAAGCCAGATGAAGCTGACCGTTCAGAAACCCTGACGTCATGAATAGTAGTAGGTTATAAGGGTAAGCCAAGCTTTTAGGCTTGTATGAAAGTAACGCCACTATCTTCTTCTTAGCGTGTTGATGGCCGTCTAAACTGTGCCGACCCAGAACAGAGCTACTAGTTTGGCGCTGTCGGTAGCATACATCAGTTCCTGTAGTGAGCAAACAACAGGACACGCAGGACACGATATAAATTACCCCATCGTTTGTGGAACAGCACCACATTTACACACATCAGTTACTTAGCCCAGCCAGTTACGATCATTCGCCCGTCACAATCCTACACAATCTCCAAGACCGAAGTCGTGATCAAATTATTCGAAAACTTACCTATTAAACATGTCGCTTTAAACTTTTCAATGCATTTGATTAAATTAGGCTCTGGGTCCAAATCTCGGACATAGGTCCTGACGTGAGGAGGTATTACTAATTCAGGCTGCAATGCCAGTAGACCGTTAATATCGAACATGTAGCACTTGTTTCTGGCATAGGCCCATGTAGCTCCTTCTTCGACCATCGCTTCGCAGAGCAAATTTGCAATTCCAACACCCGTCTTCAGTCACAAGAAAAAACATAAATGAATTACTAATTTAATTACAATATTAAAATTACTTATTTAAAGCCCTGATACACCTAGCAGACAGACACCATAAACGATGGTGGAACGAGCTGAATAAAATCAACGGTCAGTGCTTTATAATAACCCTGGATCGAAAGAACTGAAACTCATGGGAAGAAGCCTTTGCCCAGACGCAGGCTGACAGTAACGATAATACAACAAAATAGTACAATAAATACAATACTTACAGCGCCGGCCCCAACAAACAAGTAGCTTTGATCCCTCAGTTTTTGCTTTGTGATGTTGTGGCACGCTGCCATAAGACCACCGACTACTGCAGCGGCCGTAGCTTGAGTATCATCATTAAACACACAACATTCATCGCGGAACATGTTTAGAACGCGATGAGCATTCTTTGTAGCGAAATCTTCCATCTGTAAGGGTAAAGTTTATCTTCTCTATTATAGAGAGCAGTTTTAAGCTGTACAGCGAGTAACGTCGTATGTGGCCAAAGTTTTTGCTAAGACTTCATCCTAACACCTCGTCCACCAGTAGAGAGCTGCATGATCTGCATGGAGCTGACAACGAGAGGATTATCAGGTTCATTTTAAGGCGTAACGGCTATTTGTAGTTCTGAGTATAATTGCACTTTGGCCAAACTGAAGCGAATCCACTAGATGTCAACCAACTTGTATGGACTATATTGATCAAACCGGCTCAAATAATCTAGTTTTTTTCCAATCACACGCGGTTTTAGTTTGGCCACAGCTTAATAATTTTCGCAAGTTTCCATCGCATTGTATTTTACTGATTCGTACTGCAACATAGTACGTTATCGAACAAGACTCTTTTGCTGATTAAATTGTGTCAAAAACGACTAAATACTTACTATCACTAGTGTATGCGGTCCAAATAATTTCTTAACTGCACACATAAACTCTCCTACAAGTTCGTCATAACAATGGCGGGGATACCTCTTCTCTCGAATCCCAATGTAAAGAGGATCATCTAACAGCGCCTGAAATAGAATATTCGTGTGATACATTTCGTCTGAATTCCCCAAAGAGGTTGGCAGGTGTATAGCACATTTAGATTTTGCGAGTCATAGACGCAAGCTTTATATTTCAGGCAGGGGAGTTTAAAGTCCCCCGCTTGAAATATAAAGCTTGCGTCTAAGACAAACAAGACTAACAGCGCGCGTGGTGCGAAGAGCGGTGCGGACGCCAGAACACGCACATCTTAGGCTGGGTTTCCATTTTCTGTAAAGCGTAGAGGACATGTGCAAGATTCAATTAATCACAGAAAGAAAGAAAAGAAAGAAAAAAGAGAAAAAAAAAGAAAAAAAGAAAAGAAAGAAAAGAAAGAAAAGAAAGAAAAAAAAGAAAAAAAAGAAAAGAAAGAAAAGAAAGAAAAGAAAGAAAAGAAAGAAAAGAAAGAAAAGAAAGAAAAGAAAGAAAGAAAGAAAAGAAAGAAAAGAAAGAAAAGAAAGAAAAGAAAAGAAAGAAAAGAAAGAAAACAAAGAAAAGAAAGAAAACAAAGAAAAGAAAGAAAAGAAAGAAAAGAAAGAAAACAAAGAAAAGAAAGAAAAGAAAGAAAAGAAAGAAAAGAAAGAAAAGAAAGAAAAGAAAGAAAAGAAAGAAAAGAAAGAAAAGAAAGAAAAGAAAGAAAAGAAAGAAAAGAAAGAAAAGAAAGAAAAGAAAGAAAAGAAAGAAAAGAAAGAAAAGAAAGAAAAGAAAGAAAGAAAAATTGTTTATTCGTCGCAAAGTCATGACGTGCATACAATATTAATAAGGTAAACATAGAACGCATTAATACAAACACAAACATTTAAACTAAAACCGAAAATTAACACAGCAACATTAACAGGAAAGACGAGAGACGCGATGAAGACTTCAACCAATGTGATTGGTCGAATCTTGCACATCTCCTCTCCACTTTGGTGGAAACCGGACCTTACGTATCCACAGTGACAACGCGGACTTCACTTTACTAGTTGCGTGTCCAGTCCATTCAACCATGAACGAAGAAGATTTATTAATTTTGGATAGTTCTTACTTTATATGGCAAAGGTTAGAAAAGAAAATAAATTTATCCTTTGTGGATGTTTGGACATCCACAATGCAAGTCGTGTTTGGCTAGCACTTTTTAATGAAACAATTCATCAATTTAAAAAAAGACGCCATTACAACGCTCGCGTAAACAAGCAATGGAGCGAGTTACTCGCGCACCCCGCATAAAAGCAGTTCCCGCACCGCCGACTTACCGCGTGCCGCGGTCGCGCATCCCCTTCGAACGCTTCGTATGTTTCAAAACAACGCGCCACCCTCGCCTGCACCCGCGTTTACACCCTGACCAAGCATTATTCCTAGGAACCGTGCTCATGTGTTTCCAGGCTGCCTCAGTCGCACTTGAACTTAACCACCGAGGCAGTCAAGATTGTTTTCAATTTTAATTTTCAAAGGAAACCTACTTACAAAATAAAGATCATTTATCAAAGTAATAATGAAAGCGGCAAGTGTCGCAATCGTATAGGTAACCCGTTGTTTTCAATGGCTGAATGATGAATGTGTTATAATAGAAAGAAGATTTTTAACAAACATAACGTAACATTTAGTTAAACCGAGTACAATTTTCAGACTCGAAGCCGAAGCTGCTACTGTAATAGACAAACCCAGTAACTATTAACACTTTGCCCACCCATGGAATCAAATTCAAGACCTCATGCTCAGCAATAGTAATAAGTATAATGTAATAACTTTCTTATTACACGAAGAATAATGAGCATGACGACAATATCGTAAAAAGTGCAAATCTATTCAACCGACTTCCAAAATAGGTGGTTTTCAATTCGACTGTATTTTTTTTTGATGTTTTTAGTCCGTCAGTTAGAGTATTGGACAATAATGGACACGTATTTTTGTTTTTGTAAATTGTTGTAAGCAAAAAAAAAGCTGACGGACAATTTTTTTTTGTCGTCTACCCTATTACATTGATTGCCAACGAATAAAATTGTTCTTTATTATTTTTATTCAAAAGTTACTCGCCTTGTTATTGGTCCCGCTGTCGAGGCACACAGGCAGACACAGCTGCGGTTTAATACCAGCAAGCGCCGTCAGCAGTGTTGCTTTTCCGTGGGATATACCCATACCATGTGCGCCCAGGTCACCGTGGCCTAAAACTCTTTCTCCGTCAGTTACTACAACAGCCCGGACGTTTCGTTCTGGCCTAAAATTATTATCACCCTGTTAAAAAATGATCCTAAAAATAAATAGTGCAGTTCCATGCCGTGTGAACGTAGGCTTAGCGCGGATTTGTCATTTGTCTTGATAGAGCTGCTCCCGTCAAGGTTACCTCGATTGCAAAATTCATAAAACATGAAAAAACCTTTAGACTCACCAATTCTTCAGGACATCAATAACATGCCCTCTATCATGTATAGTAACAAATAGACCTTTACATCTGTTGTAGATGAGACCAAACTTCTGGCATGCCATACCTACGGTCGGAGAATCTAACAACGGCACATATTTTTGTAAATCTTGTTTTAGTAAGGAAAAGAATAATGTTTCATTATTGTCCTGAAATTGAGAAAACACTGAATAGGATGTGGTTCAAACAAGATTGTTGGCGACAAGTGTTTAAAACAGCATTTTTGTTTTAATGAGTGCTCATTTTGGATGAGTTACATTTTAAATTCCCAGTTACAAGACTACCCTTCTGGTACAAAAATACTGTTTCACAAAGCCCGCAAAAACACATTCTTTTTAACCGACTTCTAAAAAAGGAGGAGGTTCTCAATTCGGATGTTTCTATTTTTTTTTTTTTTTTTTTTATGTTTGTTCGGGCATAACTCCGTCGCTTGCCAACCGATTTGGAAAATTCTTTTTTTGTTGGAAAGGGTATTCTTTCCAAATGGTCCCATAGCCACCAAGTCGGGATCTGATGATGGAATCTTGGCGAAATCGAGGGAACTCTTCAATTTTTATATGAAAACGTCTTGCGATTTTGGTATTTTCTACAACAAGTGAAGCCTTTGTGTTTGATAAGAACCATTCTACCATCAGATCTGATGATGAAGCCAAGAGTCACGGAACTCCATAATGAGACAATGTACCATAGTCGTGTTTGGGCTTGTTGTAATTGTAACGGTATACACTTTCCATGTATCAAGCACATGTGAACCACTAAAAAGTGAAAAATAAAAACTTTTTTGCAAAAAATAAAACCGACTTCAAAAAAAAAACAAAAAAGTGAAAAATAACTTTAGCTTCTGAAGTCGGTGACAAAAAAACTAAAGCAATCAAACAAAGGTCACCGACTTCAGAAGCTAAAGTTATTTTTCACTTTTTTGTTTTTTTTTTGAAGTCGGTTTTATTTTTTGTTAGGTGATAGTGACTACTACCAAGCAAGAAAGATTGAAATAATATTTTATTTAACACTGGTACACAATTTAATCAGTACTTCGCCTGCGGAACGACTACATATATCTGAGGAGACATCGCCAGGCAAAACCGGTGGGAATCACTTTCCGTTGGATCCACGAATCGACCATACATTTTGTGTCTTAACAACTTAAATTGTTCAACCACCCAAAACTAATTCCTGATACTAGTTAGGTCTAGGAACAACAACTACATTTTCCTCAATTACCTGCAATTCTGATAAATATATATATTTGTTCAATGCGTTTTTGTATCTGTCAACTGATAGTCTACAAATAGCCATTTGTTGTTCAAGCGTTCTAGATTCGCTTGATAAGAGACCATGGATTCCGAGTGCTTGGCGCTCTGTTGAGGTAAACGCCAGACCCTAGAAAAACACGCGTAAAAATAAAATTATATGAATTTCTAATGACATTGCACTAGAATAACATCACGCTACAGTTATAAGGTAGGGAGAGAGAGGTAGGTCTAATTTCGAGAAAGAGGTCAATCGTCGAATCCGACTCGACTAGGCAGCGATCGAGAAGTTGCGTAGTATCTTTTCTTCCATCTTACCGCAGTGTCTCAAGACGAAAGTCTATGACCAGTGCGTGTTGCCAGTGATTACATACGGAAACCCGAAACGTGATCGCTCACAATGGGCCTCATCAGAAGGCTTATAGTCACACAAAGGGGAATAGAGAGGAGCTCGGAGTTTCCTTGCGTGATCGAATCAGAAATGACGACATCCGCAAAAGAAAGAAGATTACCGACGTAGCCCGAAGAATTGCCAAACTTAAGTGGCAATGAGTAGGGCAGATTGCTCGCAGAATGGATGGCCGATGGGGCCGAAAAGTTGGCGACGGCGAACCGGAAGACGAAACAGTATGCGAATCGCACAGGACCGGTCAATGTGGCGACACTTGGGGAGGTATATGACCAGAGTGGACGTCTTTCGGCTGAAATGATGATGATGAGTTGAAAGGACCGGAGCATCAATGAAAAAGATTGCGAAAACGGGGAAAATGTATTTCTCTTGAGAGTTTGCATTGCGTGCGCTGCTTAAACGGTTGAAGTTACGCAACAATCATGTATGACTGAATTTTTCTTCTAAAAAGTTTTCAAAATAAGTTCTAAATAAATACTTTATTCATTACAAGTATTTATTAATTTTGAACAAAATTACCCTTATATCATTTGCTTACAGTGAATATACACTCTCTCTCTTTTATGAAATGACGTCGACAAAGTTTGTTGCGGGAGATGAAAATGAAAAAATGTTGCGGGAGAGGTGAGTTTGTGGCGGTGTTTCTTCTTCCAACCAAAGGATTTGATTGTAATCAAAGGCTTATTGGTTGAAGCCAATTATTTACCCATGTTTGCAAATGAATGATTTGAAAATGTACCTTGTTAAGTCGCGGGTTTCTTAAAAGTTCGCTGCCTTTAGTGATATTTGAAACAACAACATCGCCGGGAGCCGCCAATTTTGAGGCAGTTCGCGAAAAATTAGCATTTGGCGGTTGTTTTGGCTTCTTAAGTGATGGCCAGCGAGTGAAATATGCGGTGCTCGTACACTTTTTAAACCTAACGGAATAATTATGATAAATAGATCAGACTTTTCTTGTTTTACTCAGTCCTCATTGGTCTGGTGGTCGCAAGCGCAACTGCTGAGTATGAGCTCCTGGATTCGATTCCCAAGTGAACGGGCAACGTGTGATGAAGTTTTTCCGTCAGAATTTTTTCAGTAGCATTAAAGGAGTCAAGATTTAAGCCCGGTTGATGACAATAGACTTACATAGAACTTCAAAGTAACTAGCGAAATGTGAGTGACCTATTAAGTACAACTTTGCCTAACCCCTTGGGGGATTACAAGTATGATGTTATGTTACGCTTTTCTGCTTCAAAGTTCTTATTTAAAGCGCTGTTCACACATTTCAGGGCCCAGTATTATGTATGATATGATGCTCTGTGGTCAAGGCTGTCCGATATCCAAATTGATCGTTTCAGTGTCCCCGTCAGGAACGTGCCATCCGTCACCCGAGTTCACTCATATTACGGAAATCGGAATCACCATTATTAATCAAGAAAATTTTCTACTGTGTATGATTTGTATAGTCAATACAAATCATAAAATTGGTCAACGGGATCAGTTCACCAATTCAAATATTCATTAGGTCGACTGATCCCGCGGGATCGCCTGTGTGGGATCAGTTTACTAAAGAGCCCAGTGTAGTCTGTTTCGGTGGTTGATACGCACATAACCCGATTGCCAATTCTTCTGTGTTGAACAAGGACTGTTAATATAATAGTTCCCATCGGGGGAAGACCCGGATGAAACTAGCACAGGAACGTGGAGATTAGCACAAAAAAAGAGAGGCAAATATCCAGCAGTGGATGAATTCAGGCTGTGGATGACGTTGATGCTGAAACAAGGACTTTCTTCTTTTTCGGGTTGTTAGTGCCTGACTTGGTTCAGAGTTATATGCCGCCCACGGGCCTCTTAACACTTGACATAAATACTTCTGTCGTCAGAACTACAAATATATACCGGTATAAACAATGATGTTATCCGGTAAGAAACCCTAGTCATTAGTCAGATCAGAACTTTAACGTATTACGAACTACATAGAAAAACACATCTAAATTTACTTTCGTTCAACAAAATATTAATAAGAGTATGTACTTACAAAATGTTCCTCCAAATACTAGAAAACATTTCCAAAATAAAATTAATAAAATCCGAGACGAAATCTTATTTTTGACGTCTTAGAATCATAGACAAGATTATGTTATTCTCTCCGAGTCAGTTCCATCCAGAAATCTCAGAAAAGAGGGACCATAGAGTAGTCCTAAAAAAAGATCCAGTACATTAAAACGAAAATTAGTCTCCGTGGTAGGACCAATATGACGAAAACGTGTTTCGCCGACCCCGGGACAAGGACAAGAAGATGATGATGATGATGATAGTAGAACCAATGTCTATACTGTAGACAGAGCATTCGTCCTGAATTGACGAGCTAGAGGTTGTTTTTAAATTATAAATAAATATAAATATAAATATCGAAGGACAATAACACACATCGCCATCTATTACCACACTAAGCAAGGCTTGTGTCGTGGACACCAGATAGTTGATAAACTACATATATTACTTTTTTGTTCGTAAATACATACTTATCCTCACTAATACTACCTATAAAGAGGAAAACTTTGTTTGTTTGGTTGTAATTAATAGGCTTAAAAACTACTTGACCGTTTTTAAAAATTTTTTCACCATTCGTAAGCTACATTATCCACGAGTAACATAGGATATATTTTATCACCGTACACCGACGGGAACGGGAATTACGCGGGTGAAACCGCGTGACGTCCGCTAGTCTACATTAATATTATAAAGAGGAAAACTTTGTTTGGTTGGTTGTGATGAATAGGCTTAAAAACTGCTCGACCGTTTTTAAAAATTCATTCACCATTCGGAAGCTACATTATCCACGAGTAACATAGGCTAAATTTTATCCCCATACTCCCACGGGAACAGGAACTATGCGGGTGAAACCGCGTGACATCAGATAGTATTATATCTACACTAATATTATAAAGAGGAAAACTTTGTTTGTTTGGTTGTAATGAATAAACTCAAAAACTGTGCCGATTTAAAAATTCTTTCATCATTGGAAAGCTACATTCACCCTGAGTAAGATAGGCTATATTTTATCCCCGTAGTCCCACGGGAACGGGAACTACGTGGGTACGTCCGGTAGTTATACATATAAACAACCATGACTCGGAAACAAATGCCCATGCTAATCACACAAACATTTGCTCCTACCGGGATTCGAACCCAGGACCCTAAAACGTAAGGCAGTCTCACTACCACTACGCCATTCGGTTAGTTGAATTGCAGTTAATTTAGGCATAGGAGATCTTCAAGATGCTTGTCGAGGTTGGTCTGTAGATGGACAACCAACCTTAATGGCCTTTCGAGATACAGGACTGTTTCAATTGTTTGGTTCTCCAAGCTAACTGAAATCGTGTCTTGTTAATATCATAGCCCAGCAAAAAGTATTCGGATAGTAATTCGGATAGCCGATATTATGTCACCGTCATAGTTCACTCACAGTCAACATCGAAAAGTGTTGGATTTTGTGCGAAATAGTATCGGAATTATCGTAGACATGTTAATCGAAGAGTTAGGATCCGAAAAACATAAGGGTGTGTCCAGACCAGGCGAATCCGCCGCAAATGCGCCACTCGCGAGCCGATTGCGAACTGCGCGCGTGTTCCTCGCGTGCGGTTTACAGCTACGTTTGGTGTGCTGCTCTAGTGCAACTCCGGCAAGGCTAGAGTGAGGCGCGCTCAGCTCGTGCGCAGATAGCGCTTTTAATATTCTTTCTTTAGTAATAGGGATCTTTCGGGTCCAACAAAACAGAGAATCTTTTATAGGATTTAATAAACCGTTTTCAATAAAATTATCATTCGTCCACTCCATGTCAAAAGGTATTTACGCAGTGCCCGACAGTGTTGACGCGACGCGACACGACATGACACTTTGCAATGCGACGCAATGTCCCACGTGATTTTGGTCATTCGCACAAACTATATGGTTTACACTTTACGATGTAATTTGTGGGTTAAACTGTTCCGTCCGTTCCACCTAGTGACATTGTAGTTACTAGCTGGACACTTTTATTCCAAGTAGTTACATAAATTAAAAATTTAACTTTAACGTAACTAATGAGACTTATGAGACTTTTTTGTTCCACCTAAATATATCGTAGATAGGTACCACCGTAGGTTCAAAAGATATATTAGTTAGCTCTCGTGAGTCATGTACTCCTAGTACTTTCATGCTCATGGCAACCAACGTCTTAATGAACTTACTTAATGAAACCAGCAAGTGCAGCAACCAGCAGTGAAGAAATCAGCATGTTCTGGAAGAAGACCGGGAAGACCTGGAAGAAGACCGGGAAGACCTGGAAGAAGACCGGGCAGACCTGGAAGAAGACCGGGAAGACCTTGAAGTAGGCCGGGAAGAAGACCGGGAAGACCCGGTAGAAGGCCGGGAAGACCTGGAAGAAGACCGGGAAGACCTGGCAGACCTGGAAGAAGACCTTGAAGAAGACCGGGAAGACCTTGAAGAAGGCTGGGAAGAAGACCGGGAAGACCTTGAAGAAGGCCGGGAAGAAGACCGGGAAGACCCGGAAGAAGACCGGGAAGACCTGAAAGAAGATCAGGAAGACCAGGAAGACCTGGAAGAAGGCCGGGCCGACCTGGAAGAAGACCGGGCAGAGCTTGAAGAAGACCGGGAAGACCTAGAAGAAGACCGGGAAGACCTGGAAGAAGACCGGGAAGACCTAGAAGAAGACCGGGAAGACCTGGAAGAAAACGGGCAGACCTGAAAGAAGACCGGGAAGACCGGGAAAACCTGGAAGAAGGCCAGGCAGACCTGGAAGAAGACCGGGCACACCGGGAAAACCTGGAAAAAGGCCGGGTAGACCTGGAAGAACACCGGGCAGACCTGGAACAAGACCGGGCAGACCCGAAAGAAGACCGGGAAGACCTGGAAGAAGACCGGGCAGACCTGAAAGAAGACCGGGCAGACCAGGAAGAAGACCGGGAAGACCTAGAAGAAGACCGGGAAGACCTGGAAGAAGACCGGGCAGACCTGGATGAAGACCGGGCAGACCTGGAAGAAGACCAGGAAGACCTGGAATACCTGAAAGAAGACAGGGAAGACCGGGAAGACCTAGAAGAAGATCGGGCAGACCTGGAAGAAGACCAGGAAGGCCTGGATGAAGACCGGGCAGACCTGGATGAAGACCGGGAAGACCGGGAAGAAGACTGGGAAGACCTGGAAGAAGACCGGGAATACTTGGAAGACCGATAATACCTGGAAGAAGACCGGGAAGACCTGGAAGAAGACCTGGAAGAAGACCGGGCAGACCTGGTAGAAGAACGGGAAGACCTGGAAGAAGACTGGGAAGACATGGAAGAAGACCGTGAAGACCGGGAATACCTGGAAGACCGATAATACTTGGAAGAAGACAGGAAAGACTGGAAAGTAGACCAGGAAGACCTGGAAGAAGACCGGGCAGACCTGAAAGAAGACCGGGAAGACCGGAAAGACCGGAAAGACCTGGAAGAAGCCCGGGCAGACCTGGAAGAAGACCGGGCAGACCTGGAAGAAGACCGGGACGACCTAGAAGAAGACCGGGAAGACCTGGAAGAAGACCGGGAAGAAGACCTCTGACCTGTGAAGATCTTTCGGGTCCAACAAAACAGAGAATCTTTTATAGGATTTAATTAACCGTTTTCAATAAAATTATCATTCGTCCATTCCATGTCAAAAGGTATTTACGCAGTGCCCGACAGTGTTGACGCGACGCGACACGACACGACACTTTGCAATGCGACGCAATGTCCCACGTGATTTTAGTACTTCTCGAATCATGGAGAAGTACGGTCGCACAAACTATACGGTTTACACTTTACGATGTAGTTTGTGGGTTAAACTGTAAACCCAATACGAGTACCTAGCTTGTTCCGTCCGTTCCACCTAGTGACATTGCAGTTACTAGCTGGACATTTTTATTCCAAGTAGTTACATTATTTAAAAATTTGTCTTAAACGTAACTAATAAGACTTTTTTGTACCACCTAAATATATCGTAGATAGGTACCACCGTAGGTTCAAAAGATATATTAGTTAGCTCTCGTGAGTCATGTACTCCTAGTACTTTCATGCTCATGGCAACCAACGTCTTAATGAACTTACTTAATGAAACCAGCAAGTGCACCAACCAACAGTGAAGAAATCAGCATGTGCTGGAAGAAGACCGGGAAGACCTGGAAGAAGACCGGGAAGACCTGGAAGAAGACCGGGCAGACATGGAAGAAGGCCTGGAAGAAGACCGGGAAGACCTTGAAGTAGGCCGGGAAGAAGACCGGGAAGACCTGGAATACCTGAAAGAAAACAGGGAAGACCGGGAAGACCTAGAAGAAGACCGGGCAGACCTGGAAGAAGACCGGGAAGACCGGGAAAAACTGGAAGAAGGCCGGGCAGACCTGGAAGAAAACCGGGCAGACCTGGAAGAAGACCGGGCAGACCTGGAAGAAGACCGGGCAGACCTGGAAGAAGACCGGGCAGACCTGGAAGAAGACCGGGAAGACCTGGATGAAGACCGGGCAGACCTGGAAGAAGACCGGGAAGACTTGGAAGAATACCGGGAAGAAGACCTGGAAGACCTGGAAGAAGACTGGGAAGACCTGGAAGAAGACCGGGAAGACCGGGAATACCTGGAAGACCGATAATACCTGGAAGAAGACAGGGAAGACCGGAAAGAAGACCGGGACACCTGGAAGAAGACTGGTCAGACCTGGAAGAAGACCGGGAAGACCTGGATGAAGACCGGGCAGACCTGGATGAAGACCGGCAAGACCTGGAAGAAGACCGGGAAGACTTGGAAAAAGACCGGGAAGAAGACCTGGAAGACCTGCCAGAAGACCGGGAAGACCTGGAATACCTGAAAGAAGACAGGGAAGACCGGGAGGACCTGGAAGAAGACCGGGAAGACCTAGAAGAAGACCGGGAAGACCTGGAAGAAGACCGGGCAGACCTGGAAGAAGACCGGGAAGACCTGGAAGAAGACCGGGCAGATCTGAAAGAAGACCTGGAAGACCTGGAAGAAGGCCGGGCAGACCTGGAAGAAGACCAGGCAGACCTGGAAGAAGACCGGGAAGACCTAGAAGAAGACCGGGAAGACCTGGAAGAAGACCGGGAAGACCTGGAATACCTGAAAGAAGACAGGGAAGACCGGGCAGACCTGGAAGAAGACCGGGACGACCTAGAAGAAGACCGGGAAGAAGACCTGTGACCTGTGAAGATCTTTCGGGTCCAACAAAACAGAGAATCTTTTATAGGATTTAATTAACCGTTTTCAATAAAATTATCATTCGTCCACTCCATGTCAAAAGGTATTTACGCAGTGCCCGACAGTGTTGACGCGACGCGACACGACACGACACTTTGCAATGCGACGCAATGTCCCACGTGATTTTGGTCATTACTTCTCGAAGCATGGAGAAGTACGGTCGCACAAACTATATGGTTTACACTTTACGATGTAATTTGTGGGTTAAACTGTAAACCCAATACGAGTACCTAGCTTGTTCCGTCCGTTCCACCTAGTGACATTGAAAGAAAGAAAGAAAGAAAGAAAGAAAAATATTTATTTGACGTCAGTTAATAAAGCACACACACAATAATAAATAAGAAAGATACAAAACAATAAGTTGGACTTAGTAGTAATGTGCTGTGTGCCTCACGGCTGCGTCAAAAAGGTCCATTTCAGCATTCATGCCAAACAAGTGTAGAAGCTGTCTGACGCTGGTCTTCCAATGAACCTTGAGAGGGTACGTTACAGAATAAACGGTTTCAAACATAGATATAATATATTTCTGTGGTTTCAAACAATATATAAACAAATAAACAAATGGTTAATAAGAGTAAATAGATAACGAGTAAATTAATTGAATGTGTATTTACGAGTGCGAATATAGAGAAAAAAGAAAAAATATATAAAAAAATAAGTATTTTGTTGTGTTGGAAAGTATAAATCAGTGTTTGTGTAGGCTAAATAAAACATAGATTAAAATAAACCCAGCTACAACCTTTATGGACAACAACAATAAATAAATAGGACACGGCGTGTTTTCGTCTCGCTCCCACCCCACCCTTGCACCTCCGCCCGCGCCGCAGCCTGCGCGCGCGCCACCCACCGATCATGCGACCACATTTCTCCTGTGCACCTGTTAGCGTGTTGACGTAGGTACTTTGCGTCAAAAAGTCGGAGCGGTGGCACAGTGGCGGCGGCGCCGCCGCCGCGCCGCACGAGTCCCTGTGATCACGTGACGCGTCTCGCGTGATTAGTCATCTACCTATTTGTATTTGGTCGACGCTTCATAACCAGTACTTAACGCGTTTTCTTGGGAATCATAATAGCCAAAGAATACATAATATTGGCATTGGAAATAACGTCTCGAGTCGCTCGGATAGATATGCCCTGCCGATGGATTACGAACCTTATGTGAGTATTGGTTTATACCTAGTGTATTAAAATTAGCTGTTTTTTACTTTTTTCTTGGACAAGGACTGTTACAAAAAATAAATAATTTTAAACGTTTTAATTTTGTTTTTAGGAATCCTATAGAAGAATGGCAGATCATTCCAACAGCGAGTGGCGGCATTCTGAAGCATCCCCTGAAGGCTGTGGTCTTACTTCGAGGCATTGAGATGTCGTGGAACAAACAGAGCAGCTGTGGTGTGTCAGGTTCAGTACATGAAAGAAGTGTACCATGAAAATGGAACGTTGTCGCAACAGTTCGCGAGTAAGTACCTACGTAGGTACACGCAAGCGCTGCAAATTGTTAAGCGTCTATATAATTGAAATATTCATTGTTACCATATCCAATTTCTGTTGTGCTGCTATCAAATACTGCCGCAATCGTGTTCGGAATGTGTGTATAGTGCCTAGTACCCGTAATGGTGGGGGAATATTATTCCACACTTTAGATGCCGCGTATCGGAAACTACCTCTAAAGGCTGCTGTCCTATGAGACTGTGTCGATAATTGCTGCGCACATAGTCTAGGTGCGCACTCTCGTCTACTAGCCATCCAACTCAATTTGTCGTACAAATACTTCGGCTTCGTGGTCTTAATAACACCAAATAGCAGACACGCTAAGTGCAACTTACGCCTCGACTTCATTTTAAGTATACAGTGTTTGTTCAGATAAGGGGTGACATGACTTCTAGGAGGAACCGAGTAACAGAATCGAGCACACGCATTTTGAACTCTTTGTATAAGCCTATCCGTACGAGCCAGCAAACGTGGGCCGTAAACCGTATCAGCGTAGTTTAGTTTTGATAGTACAAGGGTTTCGACCAGCTGTTCGCGAAGCTTTTCAGACAGGTATGGCCTCATTTTATACAGCAGTTTCAGGCGGTAAAAACAGTTTCTCACAGAGTTAGCGACGTGTTTCTCAAACCTAAGACTGTTGTCCATACACAACCCTAGGTTCCGCGCCTCATTAACTCGGTCAATAGGCTCACCCATTAGAGTCAAGTTAAGGCTTGAAGGTACCTTATTTAACTGCTGCTTCGTACCAAACAACATGTACTTAGTTTTCAATGGGTTTAAAGCTAGACAGTTCTCATCTGACCAAGTAGCGATTCTTTCCAGGTCGTCATTTAGGTCTTTAATAGCCGAGTCAATGTCGTCAGGCTTAAAGGACAAATATAATTGCACATCGTCAGCATAAATGTGATATTTGCATTTCTGCAGACACTTTATTATGTCTGCACAATATAAAATAAAAATAATCGGACCCAATATAGATCCCTGAGGAACTCCTCTTTCTATTGAAGTAAGGACCGAAGTCAGAGTAGTACCGTCCGGCAACCGTAATTCCACGAGTTGTTTTCTGTCACTGAGGTAACAATGGAACCACTGGATTGCATTGTTGTCAAAACCGTAGTATTTTAACTTGGATAATAATAGTGGGACATTTATGCAATCAAATGCACGGGAAAAGTCAAGTAGCACCATAAGTGTACACATGCCCTTATCTTGGGCGGACAAAATGTTATCAGTGACGTCCAGCAACGCCGTAGAAGTACTGCGCTGTTTCCTGAAACCAGATTGCAGGTCGGGTAATATCTCGTTATCTTCCAAAAACTTGGTCAATTGACGGCATACTACCTTCTCCATTACCTTTGAAAGACAGGGCAGAACACTGACAGGCCGTAAGTCTTTAACCTCTATAGGGTTTGGATTCTTGGGCAGAGGTCTAACTGTTGCAATTTTCCATTGGTACGGAAACTTAGCTGTCCATATGGAGCAATTGATCATATCAGTGATAGTTGCTAAGGTGTATGGCATAGTTAGGGTAAGCATGCTCAGGGTTATGTTGTCGTTACCTTCTGCATTAGACTTCAGGTCAGATATAATACGGGAGACATCATTTTGGTCTACCGGACCAAGTGTGAAAGTAGCTTCACTGTAACGATTGGTCTCATAAAATGATATAAGCGAAGCACTAGCTACCGGGTTTCCAGGGACAGTCAAAAAAGTGTTATTAATTAGGTCTGGGTTTCTAAAATGTGAAGGAAGGTCTAATCTTTGTTTAGAGGGTGCAAACGTGGATTTAATGTTCTTCCATAGTAATTTTGGATTATTAATTTTATTATTTATATTGTGTTTGAAGAATGCAATTTTTTCATGATACAGGGAACTATCAACTAAAGATTTTAACTTCTGATTTGGTACACCTATACTTGCCTAGTGCATTGTCTCGTAACTGCATCATCAGTTTAACAGTATCTGTAATCCAAGGATACGATAATTCCTTAATAGTGCAGGTTTTTAGTGGTGCGTGGACATCAAACAAAGATATTAAGCAGTGATTAAAAGTATCAACCATGTCATTGATATCGGCTTGTTCAGAAACACGCTCAATGTTTGATTGTGTCAGATCCATATGGAAACTATCCAAACAAATATCTCTAAGTGGCCTAAATCTTATTACGTAAGGTATAAACTTGTCCCGCTTTACATGAAATTCGCTGACTAAAATGGAGTGGCCAGTAATCGAACCAAAGGGCTCCACTATCGTATATTTAGGCTTTAGGTCTGTGCACAGTAGGTCGATGAGAGTTTCACTCGTATCTGTGAAATGAGTCGGCATCGTGACTAGCTGAGCGAGACTCGTGTAATTTAAAAACTCTTGCACCTTTTTAGTTTTAGTCTCGCTAACGTTGAGCATATTTACATTAAAATCGCCTAGCAAAATGCAATGATCGCACTTTCCCAGTGTGGTAAAAGAATCCGTGATGGCATCCAAAAAGAGGTCAATGTCTAACGAAGGTGGCCGGTACGCTGTACCGATGGCAATTTTTTTCCCGCTTTGCGTGATTGTCAGCCACATCTGATCGACGGAATCGAACCTGGGATCAACCGTGAGAGAACAGATACGCGCGCTCAGGCCCCGACGTAGGTAAAAACCAACACCCCCACCACGCCCCCCGCGAACAGCTGTAGGCCGCGGAGTGTGACGTAGCCGGTAGCCGGGGACAACAGGCGCGCGCCCCTCCTCGCCCGCCCGAAGCCAAGTCTCGTTTATTGCCATAACATCAAAACCATGTTTGTCTATTGCACAAACCAAATCGTCATGGCCTGTTCCCAGAGACCCTGCATTGAGGAAGCCAACTTTAAAATATGTACCACGTTTAGGCATCATGACATTAATGAAAAAAGGCTATTAAAGGTACTCGTATTGCATAGGTATAATATTAACATTATTTGTTTAAAAAGAAACGTTGTATAGGTATTTAGATATATTGTTATTGAATAGAAGATACGTGTAAATAGTAGTAGTGTATATAGGAATCCGAATATTATGTTTAAAATTCGTACTAATGATGCTTGTATGTTGATGTTAGTGATAAATAATATAATACGCGTGTATTGAAACCGGTTTATGAGCCAACTGAGTAGTTGCGCCGCCGTGTGACAGACAGCTGCGACGATTAATAAAGACAATAGATCACAATAATTGTTGTGCCATGACCATTTGGCGACACATAGCATTGATGCCATGGATATCTTATAAACTAAAACCACGCAGCAAAAATACATTGAAAAAGAAACGAACATTAATAAATTAATAAGAACAGTTATAGGAAGAAAATATTTAACAAAAAAATCATTACATTTAGGAAAGCAAGTGGCCATCGGTAGCCGGCAGAGGTGTAGGTTCAAATATGCGCGGTATATCTGCCTCGCAGCTGATATGGAACGTGGCGTCTCTGGGTTTGTTACGGGCAAGAATACGGCCTCGTTTACACCACACAAATTGCCACCCGAGACGCCCCCCAGCCTCTCGCGCCTTCCGAAATAACTCACGGTTCTGCTTGGTAAGACGCTCGTTGACATAAAATCGCGCTGGCGGGCCGGGCAAACCTAGATCAGCAGAAGTCATGCCACGGCGTACTCGTGCGGCCTCCAACAACTCAGTGCGTAGATCGCGGCGCGCAAGGCGCACGACGAGAAAACGCGGGCGGGATTCCACCGGCGCCGTCTGCGTAGCGTTAATGCGTCTCCCCCCTAATCGCTCGGCGCTCACAATGTCGCGAGTCTCCACATTTACGCCCATCTTTGACGCCACCAACATAGCCGTATGGACCGGGTTTTCACCAGTCACCTCAGGCAAGTTAGATATTTGTATATCTGTGGCTAGAAGCTCTTGATCGCGAGTATTTATATCGCTCCGCAATTGGGCAATTAAATGATGCACATCCGGCGATACCTGGGCGTGAACCTGTTTTTGGTTCTCCATATCGGCCACTCTTTCCTCCAAACTGGTCATACGGTCATTAGTGGACTTTAGAGAAGATCTCAAGTCAGCCAAGTCATTTCTCAGTAGCTGAAACTCACTCCGAACTGTGTTTAAAAAATCTTCCTTAAACTTCCTCAGCTCGGAGGTGAAGTCTTTGGAGAGTTCTGTCGTCGCATCCGAAGCAGTGATGTTAATTAAATTCGCATCCATGGCATTTACCGTACTCTCGTCCAGTGTTTCTTTTGCCTGCCCTCGTACTGGTGTTTCGGACCGGTTGTCCCGTACTAAGTTTTTCTTGCACTCCGGGCAGTGCCAGAGAGATGCTATGGGACCAGTTTGGTTCAGACCAGCGCACTGACGATGGTACCACAACACGCATTTGTTGCATTTAGCGGCTTCTGCCGACGCGAGAAATTTACCGCAGGCGGCGCACTTGACCATTGTGAAATACTCGATCTTGTTGCTTCGATCGATCTACAAGCAGTTTGTGTTGAGAACGATAGATGGCGCTGTCTTCAAAATATGCGTTTACGGTTTTTTCTATGGTGTTATGGTAACTAATGACACCACTAGACGCAACACACCCACTTTGACAAGATACGGAAACACTGAAACTAAGTCACTGAGGATTTTAAGACACTGAGTAAAACGACTGTTATTATTTATTCGTATCGGGTAGAAGTCTAGCAGCACCAGAACGGTATGGAGTTTTTGGCGTTTTATATATTGTACACAGCACAGATTCGTAGGATAACAACGTCACTTGTAAGTTGCACTCTGTTAATGACTTTAACAATAAAGTTTATGTAAATAAAGAGTTTGTTTGTTTTTAAGAAATTGAGATATTTTTGATACTGTCACTCGATAAAAGATCCGTTACCCTCTCATTGTAGTTACTAGCTGGACATTTTTATTCCAAGTAGTTACATTATTTAAAAAATTAACTTTAACGTAACTAATGAGACTTTTTTGTACCTCCTAAATATATCGTAGATAGGTACCACCGTAGGTTCTAAAGATATATTAGTTAGCTCTTGTGAGTCATGTACTCCTAGTACTTTCATGCTCATGGCAACCAACGTCTTAACGAACTTACTTAATGAAACCAGGAAGACCGGGAAGAAGACCTGGAAGAAGACCGGGAAGACCTTGAAGAAGGCCGGGAAGAAGACCGGGAAGAAAGAAAGAAAGAAGAAAGAAGAAAGAAAGAAAAAGCATTTATTAGCTCACACAGGACAAATACATCAAAATTAAAAGTACTTATAAAAATTACACAGAAAAAAAAAACAAATATTTATTTAAAAATTAAAAGAATGAAACTCGTCCTGTTCGAGGCCAAAAGGCTCCTATCTCAGCATGGTGCTGTAACATTAAAAAAAAACGTCACAGCGCTGGTATTCTGATAGGGCCCAAAGTGAAGGTGATGCCACGGTCAGGCCAGATACGGATAAAATAAAAATAAAGTGTAGACGAATAAACAATACAAATAAATTAATGTGTGAAGTGTAAATAAATATAGAGAAAAAATATTAACACCTACACCCCACGTAACGAATCCTGATCGCCAATCTGTGCCATGCCTTTCACTGGCAACACTGACGAACACAGACGCGGGCGCAGATATTCACTTGCTACTAAATTAATATGTAATCTGTGATTCACTTCACATTTTGTAGTGATTATTATACTCTGTGCTGTGCATTTTGTTTTGTTTTGATTGGAATATTTACGTATGTCAAAACATTAATACCAAATAAAATAAAATAAAATAATACTGTGATCATAATCATAACAGATAGTGTGCAGTGATAGTGTAATGTAACATAATAATATACGAATTAAACTGGGGCTGTCAACAGAGTCCATTTATCGGTAAAAGAAGTGCTTCTCAGTGTTGAGGCGACGGGAAATCCTAACCAGATACTAGAAAATGAGTTATCATCCAAATAACCTACAAAAATAATTACGACAAGACGCTCCGTCACCCATCGCCAGATGCGTGCAGAACCATTGGTAAGTTTAACTAGATAAAACTTTTTGCTGTTGGAGTAGATATCTTTTGTATTTATTTCTAAAAGTACCAATGGTTTTTAGGGCACGAAACGGTGGTGGGAGGTCATTCCAGCAGCGATTGGCGGCGAATTTGAAACTACCACGGAAGGCAGCAGTTCTATGGGAGGAAGCCAACATCAGGTATGAAGATGCTCTAGTTTTTATTTGGTTAATATCCCGCGACCAAGATAGTTTATTATATAAATAATCTGGTTTCTTTGTGAGAATAGTGCCAAAAAGAAGGGTAGCCAGGTGAAGTTTCCTCCGCGCTGACATTCTCATCAAATTACCCTCATTCAAAAATGGAGTGATATGGGTTCTGGGCGGCACATTGTAACAGAACCGTGCACACGCATTCTGTACCCACTGGATCAGCTTCTGACTTCTACCGAGAATGCACGCCCCCCCGAAGTCCTGGAAGAAGACCGGGAAGACCTGGAATAAGGCCGGGCAGACCTGGAAGAAGACCGGGCAGACCTGGAAGAAGACTGGGCAGATCTGGAAGAAGACCGGGAAGACCTGGAATAAGGCCGGGCAGACCTGGAAGAAGACCGGGCAGACCTGGAAGAAGACCGGGCAGATCTGGAAGAAGACCGGGAAGACCTGGTAGAAGACCGGGAAGACCTGGAAGAAGACCGGGCAGACCTGGAAGAAGACCGGGAAGACCTGTATGAAGACCGGGCAGGCCTGGATGAAGACCGGGCAGACCTGGATGAAGACCGGGCAGACCTGGAAGAAGACCGGGAAGACCTGGAATACCTGAAAGAAGACAGGGACGACCGGGAAGACCTAGAAGAAGACCGGGCAGACCTGGAAGAACCGGGCAGACCTGGAAGAAGACCGGGAAGACCTGAATGAAGACCGGGCAGACCTGGATGAAGACCGGGCAGACCTGGATGAAGACCGGGCAGACCTGGATGAAGACCGGGAAGACGTGGAAGAAGACCGGGCAGACCTGGATGAAGACCGGGCAGACCTGGATGAAGACCGGGCAGACCTGGATGAAGACCGGGCAGACCTGGAAGAAGACCGGGAAGACCTGGAATACCTGAAAGAAGACAGGGAAGACCTGGAAGAAGACCGGCCAGACCTGAAAGAAGACCGGGAAGACCGGGAAGACCTGGAAGAAGGCCGGGCAGACCTGGAAGAAGACCGGGATGTTAAAATAAGGTGTACAATGGTGTACATTTATCTATGTTTGCATGTTTGGTTCTTTTGTTTGCTTGTCTATTTTTTTCTCTCTGACATGTACTTGTAACGATGCAGTGTTCGGTTCAAATATTACAGCTTGATAAGTAAAAATCTCTGCATTTCATTTAAAATAACTTCAGGTTATGGGCCCAGGCACATCATCCTGTTTGAGTTAGTTAGAGTCAAGAAAAGTTCGTCGTTTGCAGTTACTCGTCGGTGGGGAAGAAAGTGAGATTAAATCTCACGGCGGCCCGCGGTGTGGAGCGGTGTATTACCAACCAAAGATAACTTGTTCTGGATTGTGAACAAGGACGGAAAATGGAGAGTAACAGTAATGTAAACGTGATCAAGCTGGAGGGTTCCAGAAATTGGAATATCTGGAAATTTCAGACTACGGTGCTGATAAGAGGCCAAGGTTTGCTGGACGTTGTGGAGGGAAAGTGTGTTAAGCCCGAAGTTCCTGCTGAAATAACCAAATGGGAAGCTAAAGATGCCAAGGCGCAAAACGTTGTTGGTCACTAGGATGACAGAAGAAGCCATGTTACACATCATCACATGCACGAGTTCTGACGAAATGTGGCGTAAACTTCAAAGCGTGTATGAACAGAAGAGTGAAACTAGTACACACATTGTACAGCAACGTTTTTTCCAGTACAAATATGAAAAGGGCATCGATATGTCAGTTTTCTTGTCAAAAATCCAAGAGATGAGAAACTTGTCAAAACAGATGGGCGAGGAGATCTCTGATATGTTCGTCATCACAAAAGTATTGATGTCGTTGCCTGACGAATATAAGCATTTTGTGTCGCCGTGGGAGTCTGCACCAGACGATATGCAAACCATTGATAACTTGGTGGCCAGATTATTAATTGAAGAAGAGAGGGTGAAAGGCAAGATTGAAGAGTCCCAGCAATCTTCATCCTCTGCGTTTGTTGCGAAAAATACAAGACAAATAAAATGCTATAAGTGTGGCAAGATTGGACATTTTCAAACTGATTGCAGACAAAATAAAAATGGTAGAGAAGAAAACGCAAATAATAAAAATTGTTTCTACTGTGGAAAGTTTGGACATTTCAAGGCGCAGTGCAGGTTTCTTAAACAAAAAGTTAGTAAGACTGAGAACAAAACGAAGAGTAATGCGTTTGTAGCGTCTAGTTCGTCTCATAAACTGCATAAATCCAAGTGGTTAGTGGACTCTGGGGCTAGTGAACACATGTGCCGAAATCGCGCATTGTTTACATCATTTACTAGTACCACAGAACAATCGGTGGTTGTCGGTAATGGTGCGACAATTAGTGTCCTCGGCTGCGGACAGGTGGCGGTGCAGGTGTCAAACGGGACCGAATGGATTGATACGGTTATAGACAACGTTCTTTACGTTCCGGAAATCAATAACAATCTTTTTTCAGTGATTCGAGCCACAGATAAAGGTTACGCCATGATGACAGATGACAGGTCATGCAAATTTTCAAAAAATAACCGAATTGGTGCGGTGGCGGAAAGAATTGGCAATTCATATTATTTGGAATTGCGGTATAAATATAATTATGAGACTGCAAGCTCAGCAACACTTGTGAATGACTTAAATGAGTGGCACAGAAAACTTGCGCATCAAAACTTTAGTTACGTAAAAGATATTCTGCAAAAACATAATTTTATTGTCAAACAAACCACTAAACCTGAGTGTGAGAGTTGTTTAGCTGGGAAGATACATCGATTACCGTTTAGCAAAAGCGAGAACGTAAGTACAAGGACTTGCGAGCTAATTCATGCGGATACTTGCGGCCCAATGGAAGAAACATCAATTGGAGGGTCGAAATACTTTGTTTTACTGAAGGACGACTACTCGAATTATAGAAGTGTTTACTTTGTTAAAAAGTATGAGATTAAATACTGCATTGAAAACTTCGTTAATAAGGCCGAAAACATAACGGGGAACAGAGTGAAAATCTTTAGAAGTGACAATGGTTCTGAATTCGTAAACAAAGAAGTAAAAGAACTGTTTTCAAAACGTGGGATAACACACCAAACCACTGTACCCTATACGCCGGAACAGAACGGAAAAGCTGAAAGGGAAAACAGGACATTGGTGGAAGCAGCACGGACAATGTTAAATAAAGAAAACTTTCCAAAGAAACTGTGGGCGGAGGCAGTTAACACAGCAGTCTTTGTATTAAATAGAACTGGCAAAACTCATATAAATGGCAAGTCACCATTTGAAGTATGGACAAACAAAAGTTTTGACATTCACCAGTTA
This sequence comes from Xestia c-nigrum, assembly GCA_916618015.1. Taxonomy (NCBI): domain Eukaryota; kingdom Metazoa; phylum Arthropoda; class Insecta; order Lepidoptera; family Noctuidae; genus Xestia; species Xestia c-nigrum. The sequence continues at coordinate 18,261,467 of OU745247.1, read as the reverse complement.
AAAGTCTTCGGAACGGAAGTGTATGCTCATATTCCGAAGGAACGAAGAAGGAAATGGGACAAGAAAGGTATAATGGGATTGATGGTGGGTTATGAAGAAAATGTGAAGGGGTTTAGAATTTATTTTCCAGAAACAAACACAGTTGAGACAAAGAGAGATGTTGTATTCCTAAACCGAGATGGTATGGAGGAGAAACTTCAAGTGAAGGAAGGCAAAGAAAAGGAATCTATAACATCAATAAACCTGGAAGAAGAACCTGTGGTAGATAGTAACCCTGAGACAGAACCTAACCCTGTGAATGAGCAAACAACTAACCTAGATGAAACAATGGAGGTGACTCATACCAGTAGTGGTGGAGAGGAGGTATCAGAAAATGACTGTGACAGTGAGTACTTACCATGTAGCGATGAGGAATGTCTGTTGGATGAAAGTAACTCACCCATAAATGTAAGAAGCCAGCGGCTAAGAAAACAAACATCTTTCTATAAATGCAATAATGTGCAATTGGATGAGAGTGAGTGTGAACCAGTTACATATACTGAGGCTATGAACAGAAGTGATGCAAGTAAGTGGAGGGAAGCTATTGCTAGGGAATTACAGACTCTTAAAGACAATGATACTTGGGATTTTTGTGATGTACCAGTAAATAGGAAATCAGTTAGCAGTAAGTGGGTTTTTAAGATAAAAAAGGGAAATAATGTTTTACAGTATAAAGCTAGGCTTGTTGCCAGAGGGTTTGAGCAACAGGAGTCATTTAGTTTGAGTGATATTTATGCTCCAGTCGCTAAGTTGTCCACATTTAGACTATTTGTAGCAGTAGCAACAAAGTTAAATGTGCCCATTTATCAAATGGATGTTACGGGGGCCTTCTTATATGGGGAGATAAAAGAAGAAGTGTATGTTAGTTTACCTGAAGGGGCCTATACGGGAAATAATAATACAGTTAAATTAAAGAAATCTTTATATGGTTTGAAAAGTTCTCTTAAGTGTTGGAATCAAAAATTTAATACAGTAATAACAAAAGACGGTTTTGTGAGATCAAAGTGTGACTCATGTTTGTACACAAAGTTTAATGGAACAGATAAAACGTTTCTATTGATATATGTAGATGACGTATTAATTTCTGGCACAAATGAACAGGAGATAATGAAACTCAAAAATGCATTAAATAAGGAATTTAAGATGAAGGATCTGGGGTTAATTTCAGATTTCTTAGGAATAAATGTAAAACAAAATTTGCAAAATGGTACAACTGTATTATCACAAAGAAAATATCTTGAAAATGTATTAACAAGGTTTAATATGGAAAATTGCAAGGCAATGATGACCCCTATGGATAAAAATTTTAACAGTAAGGTACTTGGTTCTGATGTAAAATGTGATAAAAAGTTGGAAGAAACTTGTAGGGAAATAATCGGCTGTCTTATGTACGCTGTTTCAGGCACTAGGCCTGACCTTTGTTTTGCCATTTCTATGTTAAGTAGATTTCAGAATTCAATAGTTTATTTCGAATAGTGAATTATTGAGTGCGCTTAAGAGAGTATTGCGTTATGTAAAGTATACTATTGATTATAACTCAGTATACAAGTGTAATGATACAGTGTTGCAAGGTTTTTGTGACGCTGATTGGGCAGGTGACCAAAGAGACCGAAAGTCTACTTCAGGATACTTGTTTACTTTTGCAAATTGCTTGATAGTATGGTGTTCAGAGAAGCAATCATCTGTGAGTCTGTCTTCAACAGAGGCAGAGTATATTTCAATGAGTATGGCTGCTAGTGAAGCGTGTTGGTTAATTCATTTGTTAAAAGATTTTGGTTTTCAAAATGTTTGTCCAGTAAATTTATTTTGTGACAATCAGTCAGCAATATTGAATGTAAGCACAGAGTCTCTAAAACGCTTGAAACATGTGGATATCAGATATCATTTTGTCAAGGATTTAATTAAAAATAATAAAATTTGCCTTAAGTACATATGCACTTCCAAACAACCAGCAGATATGTTAACGAAATCTCTTAGCAGAGAGTTAATTGTAAAGTTTCTGAAAGAGTGCGTTGTAGGTAATGTTCTGATAAACTAAAGCTATAACTATTGTTGTTGTTTTTTTTTAAGTATTGTGTAATGTTTTGTTTAAATGTATTACATTGAGAGAGGGTGTTAAAATAAGGTGTAAAATGTTGTACAATGGTATACATTTATCTATGTTTGCATGTTTGGTTCTTTTGGTTGCTTGTCTATTTTTTCTCTCTGACATGTACTTGTAACGATGCAGTGTTCGGTTCAAATATTACAGCTTGAAAAGTAAAAATCTCTGCATTTCATTTAAAATAACTTCACGGGAGGACCTGGAAGAAGACCGGGAAGACCTAGAAGAAGACCGGGAAGACCTGGAAGAAGACCGGGAAAACCTGGAAAAAGACCGGGAAGACCTGGAAGAAGACCAGGAAGACCTGGAAGAAGACCGGGCAGACCTGAAAGAAGACCTGGAAGACCTGGAAGAAAGCCGGGCAGACCTGGAAGAAGACCGGGCAGACCTGGAAGAAGACCGGGAAGACCTGGTAGAAGACCGGGAAGACCTAGAAGAAGACCGGGAAGACCTGGAAGAAGACCGGGAAGACCTGGAATACCTGAAAGAAGACAGGGAAGACCGGGCAGACCTGGAAGAAGACCGGGACGACCTAGAAGAAGACCGGGAAGACCTAGAAGAATACCGGGAGGACCTGGAAGAAGACCGGGCAGACCTAAAAGAAGAAAGGGAAGACCGGGAAAACCTGGAAGAAGACCGGGCAGACCTAGAAGAAGACCGGGAAGACCTGGAAGAAGACCGGGCAGACCTGAAAGAAGACCGGGAAGACCTGGAAGAAGACCGGGCAGACCTGAAAGAAGACCGGGAAGACCTGGAAGAATGCCGGGCAGACCTGTAAGAAGACCGGGCAGACCTGGAAGAAGACCGGGACGACCTAGAAGAAGACTGGGAAGACCTGGAAGAAGACCGGGAAGAAGACCTCTGACCTGTGAAGATCTTTCGGGTCCAACAAAACAGAGAATCTTTTATAGGATTTAATTAACCGTTTCCAATAAAATTATCATTCGTCCACTCCATGTCAAAAGGTATTTACGCAGTGCCCGACAGTGTTGACGCGACGCGACACGACACGACACTTACTTTGCAATGCGACGCAATGTCCCACGTGATTTTGGTCATTAATTCTCGAATCATGGAGAAGTACGGTCGCACAAACTATATGGTTTACACTTTACGATGTAATTTGTGGGTTAAACTGTAAACCCAATACGAGTACCTAGCTTGTTCCATCCGTTCCACCTAGTGACATTGTAGTTACTAGCTGGACATTTTTATTCCAAGTAGTTACATTATTTAAAAATTTAACTTTAACGTAACTAATGAGACTTTTTTGTACCACCTAAATATATCGCAGATAGAATAGAATAGAATAATCATTTATTCGCTAATGGACAGCACAACACAAAGAGCAGCACATACATATAGATTATAATAACAAACAGCTTAACAATTAAATTGAAACAGCTCAACTGCGCTGAACATGCCCATAACGAAAGGGTAGCCAACTCAGCATATGCTGGGTGTAAAACACTCAGCGCTGGTTTTCAGTAGGCCCCCCGCAGTGACACACGGATGAGGGTAGTAGGTGGTAAATAAATAATGTTATTATATTAAATGGGCATTTATAAGTGTACGTTATAAAACTAATAAATAAATAGTATACAATAAATATTTTTGTCACAGAGAAAACCTAATTTTATATTGGTAATAATAAAACACGAAGATACCTGCTAAATAATAAGTACTTATCCGAAAACGAAACACAGTTTATGACATTTCGCACTTCGTGCCGGCCGATGGCCGCATCGACCTACGCATTTTTAAATTGAAAAACCGCAACTAACTGACACTACGATTACACTACGATACATTAACTTGACCGCAACTAACTGAGACTACGGCCTAGTTAATGTTACCTATTGAGCTAAATAAAACAAAACAATTGCTTCCTAGAAAGTGTACAGTGCCCGTAGACGAATATTGCTGAGCATTGAGTTCAAAAACAAAATTAGTTATTACAATGGAATTTGGAATAACAATGGAAGTCGGAGCAAAAGGATGAGTGTACAAATACATAACAGTATGTGTGGATTGTACACACACATGGATTCGGCGATCGCAGACAACGGATTTACCACCGCCGCGAATCTACCCACATTATTCGTCGGTGAGTTTCTATAAAATATATTTGAAATACAAATCAAAAGAATTCACATACCTATACTCATTTAATATTTGGTGATAAATAATTCAAAACAAAAATAATAATTAGATAATAAGATAATAGTTAGATTCATAGATTAGATAAACGATTTGTCAATATTTATATCATTAAATTCAATTTGTGAACGAATTATGAACATCTTAAGCCTTAACTTAAATGTATTTATGTTGTTTAGGTCCCTAATTGGTGGAGGAATATTATTCCAACATTTGGAGGCTGCATACCGGAAGCTTCCTCGAAAGGCTGCGGTTCTGTGATGTGGTGTAGCCAGCTGCTGAGCACAACGCCTAGCCTTGTGCTGCCGGTGGTTATTCATCCACGTAAGCTTTGAGTACAGGTATGACGGACATTTAAATTTTGATAACTCCAAAAAGAAGACATGCTAAGTGCAGCTTACGACGTGATTTCATTTTTAAAATGTTGTGTTTGTTTAAAAATGGTGTTAAATGGCTTCTTGGTGGTACGTCAAAGCAAAACCGTGCGCAGGCATTTTGAACCCGCTGAATAAGTCTTTCGGTGCGTGCTAGCAGTCGTGGACCTACTACGGTATCAACATAATTCAGTTTGGATAAAACTAAACTTTCAACGAGCTGTTTACGCAGGTCCTCGTTTACGTATGGGCGCATTCTATACAAGACTTTTAGACGGTAAAAACAGTTTCTCACGCAGCTGGCTATGTGAGCTTCGAAATTAAGGCCTTGGTCCATAATCAAACCCAGATTTCTCGTTTCATAAACACGATCAATGTGTTGGCCCATCACAGTCACGTTTGCAAGGTTACTGTTTATTTTATCTAGTTGCCCTTTAGATCCGAAGAGCATAAATTTAGTTTTGATTGGGTTAAGTAGAAGAGAGTTCTGTTTTGACCAGTCCACAATCCCTGCTAGATCTTCGTTAACTAGTTGTACTGCGCTCTCATAATCTTCAGGTTTAAAGGCCAGGTATAATTGAATATCGTCTGCATAGATATGAAATTTACAGTTTTTTATAATATTAATAATATCGGCACTATTTAGAATAAACAAAGGAGGACCCAGTATCGATCCCTGTGGAACCCCCTTTACCCCCTTGACCCAGTATCGATCCCTGTGGAACCCCCTTTTTGAGCACACCGCCGTCGACTAATGTGACGAAAACACCCGAGATTGGCCGATCGAGCCCGATGCAAATCACAGCTGTTTCGGGCGCTGCGGCCACTAAAACCGCGTTTGATGACGAAAAGCAAGATAACTCCATTGTAACGATGGATGATGGTAAAAAATCGAAAGGGATACAAGAAGACACTGGAAACGAGACATATGAAGAGGACATTAATGATAATAGTGAAAATGACTGGCAAACAGTAAATTTGAAGAAACAACGTAAAGGACGTAAAATTACAATTGGAGCGGGGAAGGAGGATGACGAATTACAGACCGTTGAGAAAATGAAATATATTCAAGCGTGGTCCTTCAAACCCGACACAACGGTCGATAATATTAGCAAATTTCTGAGTAAGATTGCAAAATCGGAATACTATTATGTTGAGAAACGGAACATTAAAACAAATAGGCATGCATCTTTCGTGATTGGTATCCCAGAATCGCTGTATAACCGTATATGCACTCCGACTGTGTGGCCACCAGGAGTCCGGTTCGCCGAGTGGTTTCTCACGCGGCCCCGCGTGTAGTGGGGCGCAGAAGCACACGCACTACAGTCAAGACAACGGCGGAGGTACAACGACGAGTAAAAGTATCGAGCGTTCACTTGTTGTATGCCACCAAAATGTGCAATCGCTAAATAATAAGACGAGGCAACTTGAAGTTTTGCTTGGAAGTGAACTCAAATGTGATGTGCTGGCCCTGACAGAGCATTGGCTAAAGGAGCAAGAATTAAAAGTTGTGAACATTAGTAACTATGTGCTAGGTTCGTGTTTTTGTCGACATAGCATAGCTCACGGGGGTTCGTGTATTTATGTCAGGAGTGATATTAGATTCGAGGATTGTCCTAAATTTACCGAACTATCAGTACAGCAGGTGTGTGAGATCTCGGGGATTAAATTAATAGAATTCAATGTAATTATTATTTGTATATATAGATCAAACTTGACGAATGTTAATGACTTTTTAAATTGTTTAGAAACACTTCTTGACGAACTTAACAACTATGACGAACAAACCATACTTTTAGGTGATATAAATATTGACCTTATGTGTTCAACGAATTCTAGCCAAAATAGGCTGAAGGACACGCTATCAGCCCATGCCTATTCTATTGAAATTGACTTTCCTACGCGGGTACAAGGGAACTCTTCTACGTGTCTGGACCACTTGTATACTAATATGCCACCAGGGTCGATTGCAACCTTCTGTGTGAATACACTAATTAGCGATCACTTTGCGATTCGCGGTGAAATCTTATGTAACGTCGAGTCACAAATACCTGTAACACATATGGCGCGGAACTATAGCAAAATGAATAGGGACAACTTCGCCGCATCGCTAGCCATCGTTGACTGGGAAGAGGTGGCGGTGCGCTGGCAGGGCGCAGATGACTTAGCTCGCTCGATCGTTATAACTATACAGAACAAGGTAGATGTTTGTTTTCCTATGAGACATGTAGCAAAAAAAATGACGGAGAATTCGTGGATCGATGACGAGATATTAAATACTAATTAGTGTCTGATGTTTGATGTTATAGACATCATGCACAAATACCCATACTTTCCATATTTAAACGAGGTAGTATATCGACTTCAGGAAAAGTACTCCAGGATGCTTAGACACAAGAGGTCTAAGTATTATATACACCATATAAAAACGGCAAATAACCCGAATAAAAGTATGTGGCACGTAGTAAATATAGAATCTGGTAGGAAAAATCCAGCAAGATCGGATTACACTGAGAGTATGAAGCAAGCAGATGGTAGGTCTTTTTCCACAAAAGAGGACTTAGTAAATACGGTCAATGCGAAATTCATCCATGCGGCTATATCATGTGGTGCTCCTCAAGCTGACCCGAAAACAGCCCTGGCTATGCTTCTGGAAGTGCGACCTCCAACCAACCAGTGTGTGTGGCTACATCCCTTCTCACCGTTAGAGGTATACCGCATTATTACGAAACGAATCGCTCGCAAACCAACAAAAGACTTATATGACACATCAGTGGAGCTACTGAATACAGCAGCTGCATCTCTTGCGAATGTTCTGTCGGTGTTATTCAACAGGTGTTTGCGTAGTGGATGCTATCCCAGTGCATTTAAAAAAATCAAAGTGTCTCCACTGTATAAGGGCAAAGGTAAGAAGAGCGACATAAACAATTATCGGCCGGTGTCTGTTATTCCAGCAGTCGCCAAGGTATTCGAGAATGGACTATGTGACCGATTACTTGGATTTCTTGGGAAGACTAACTGCCTCACCGACCGACAATACGCATACAGGAAGGGGCGATCAACAACTGCCCTTGCACGTATGGTCATCCGCCATGTAATGAAGGCCAGGGAGGAAAAACAGCAGGTAGCAGTGCTATTCTGCGACCTCTCAAAAGCCTTCGATGTCGCGGACCATGGCGTGCTGGCACTGAAAATGAGGCATCTTGGGATTGAGGGAAAAGCATTGGAGTTGCTGCTCGACTTTTTAAAAGGCAGATCGCAGGTGGTGATTGGTGACGGTGGAAAGGCTAGGTCAGACCCTCTTAACATCACTAAGGGTGTACCACAAGGCTCCTCCCTATCCAACATCATGTTTAGTCTATTGCTCAATGACCTACCTGCAGCAATAAGTGAGGCTTATGTCTTTATGTACGCGGACGATGTGGCTGCAGTTGTGTGCGCGCCGTCGATGGAAAGACTACAAGAAAGGCTCAACTTAGTGGTGTGGAAAATTAACAACTGGTTTAAAATAAATGGCTTGATACTTAACACAACAAAGACACACAATATGCACGTAAATCTTTCCGGTCGAATGTGTACACCACTGTCACTTCGGGCAGGAAGCAGTTTGGTTGAGCAGGTACAAGTCACCACATTTCTCGGCTTCGAACTGGACAGTTCCCTCACTTGGGGGCCGCATATTGACAAAATGTGTGGCAAACTCGGACGAGCATGCTTCGCTCTGGAACGCTTAGCGCAAACGCTTCCACGTAAAATGATGAGAGGATGTTATTTCGCGTTAATACACTCGGTTCTCCAGTATGGGGTTGAGTTCTGGGGCCGAGCTGCCGATTGGGAGCGAGCATTTAGGATGCAGAAGCGTGCCGTGAGAGCCATAACGCGATCACAATGGGATGACACCGCGAGACCACTTTTTAAACGGCTAAAAATATTAACTGTTCCCGCTATGGTGATATTGCAGGCAGCGGTATACGTTAGGCAACATCTCAACGAATACAGTAAACGTGGAGATAGGCATAATTATTGTACTCGTGGTAGAAACAAGTTAGCTGGCTACCCACATACCCTAGCTAAGTCTGGAAAGTTAATTCATGTTATGGGTCCATCAGTATACAACCGGCTACCGGATAACATCTTAAGCGCGACATCTGACAATGCTTTTAAAGCTAAACTCAAAGGCTGGTTAACAGACCAGGTATTATATGACCTAAAAGAATGGTTTTAGATAATTTTGCATGATTGTTATGTATTGTTTGTTCATTCTTAATTTACTTATTTTAATTTATGAATGTATTTTATGATAATTTTTAATGGGTTTTTAGTCATTTTTAATAAGTTTACTTATGTGTCGGATTTGTTAATGTGATCATGATTTGTGTTTTTTACTTTTTATAAAACTGACCTGTAATTCCAAATAATTATTAATAAATAAACTAAACTAAATACCACTGGGCTCATATTAGAAAAAACACTAGCCCCATTCGCATCCCGAATTTCCACAAGTTGTTGACGATTACTCAGATAGCTTCCGAAGCATTTAACGGTAGCGGCGTCGAAACCATAGTAGGTCATCTTCGAGAGCAATAGACTCAAATTAATAGCATCAAATGCTCTAGAAAAGTCCAGCAGAACCAACAGAGTACAACACCCTTCATCTTGAGCTGATAATATGTTGTCTGTAACATCTAACAGAGCCGTTGCAGTACTACGCCCCCCCCTAAAACCGGATTGAGCCTCAGGGCATTAACTACTTTTTCCAGTACTTTGGATAAAAATGGTAAATTACTTATAGGCCTTAAGTCTTTTTCAGAAGTTGGGTTCGCGATTTTAGGAATCGGACGCACAACTGCTATTTTCCATAGATCAGGAAAGGTCGAGGTTAAGATAGAACGATTAATAATGGAAATAAGGATATCCAAAGTCTGTGGAAGAGTCAGAAGAAACATGTCCAGTGTAATGTTGTCGAAACCCTCTGCATTTGATTTGAGTTTAGATAAAATCTTCATTATGTCTAATTGGCCAACAGTTTCAATAGCAAATACGCCGTCATTAAATCTATGAGACTCATAGTAAGTTAGACATGTAGATGGTGCCATTATATCACCTGGGACATTCAAGAAGTGAGTATTAATTTTATCTGGGTCTTTGAAAATATGAGAGGGTAAATCAGTTTCACTTTTAAAAGGTAGCAAGGTGGTCTTTAGATTCTTCCACAAGGCTTTGGGTTGTTTCATTTTACTATTAATATTGAATTTGAAATAAGCAACTTTTTCGTAATATAGGGACTTGTTCACTAGACTTTTTAATTCCTTGTAATATTCAATTTTACTCTCAGAATTTGAATTCCTACAACGTACATGTGCTTGATTGCGCAAGTGCATCATAAACTTGATGTTATCTGTTATCTATGGATATGATTTTTCTCTTATAATTTGGGTCTTACGGGGAGCGTGTCTGTCAAAAAGGGTAGTAATACCAAAATTGAGATGAGCCACCATAGCGTTGACGTCACCTGATAAAGGTCGCGCAAGCCAATCTATAGAGTTCAGGTCTTCCGTAAACTTCTCCATCTGTATGTTTTTAAGATTTCTACGTGTTACAACCCTGGGTAGTATTTTTTCTTTTTTAAATTAAAAACGGCAGAAACAAAAGCATGTGCGCCTAGCTCGACTATCCAGTCAACTTCTACGCTGCTCACCCTCGCATCTGTACACACTAAGTCAATAAGAGTCTCGCTAGTGGCCGTAAAGTGAGTAGCAGAAGTGACCCGTTGACTTAAGTCAAGGCTATTTAGAAACGCATTTAATTTTGCAGTTTTAGAGTCTGTTTGATTTAGACAATTAATGTTAAAGTCTCCCAACAAAACGGTATATTTACATGACGCTACGGAATTTATTGAACATGTTAACGCGTCCAAAAATATGTCAACATCCATCCACGGCGGTCTATACGCTGTGCCAATGGCGATTTTTATACCATTGGCGCTCAAAACAAGCCACATTTGTTCCACTGACTCATGAAACGGGTCAACAGGGTGCGCATGGGTGCGCACATTCATGCCGCGCTTGATATAAAACGCAACACCGCCGCCGCGTCCACCGCGCACGCTCACCGGGCGCGGAACGTGACGTAGCCGGTACCCAGGCACGGCGGGCGCGCGCCCCTCCTCACCCGTCCTAAGCCAGGTCTCATTTACTGCCATTATACCAACATCATGACGCTCCAATGCAGCGATAAACTCATCGTGGTTAGTGCCTAGCGATCCAGCGTTGAGTAATCCAAACTTGAGGAGCTTCGCACTCATTACTATGTTTTAGTGGCACCAAACATCACAATGTAATATGTCGTACAAGGGCAAATATAAAAAACATTGCAGATAATTATCGGGTCTTCGTAATATGTTTTTGTTTCGTAAAAAACGTGTGCAGAATACTAATATCGTGTAATTTAATATTTCATATGTTGATAAATAATAATCATATAGGGAAGTAGTTTGTAGTAAATAAATAATCTTCAGAAGGTAAAAGAACATAAACTTATTTTGAAGGGAAATAGGTATCATCAAATCTGTGTCACTGCGAAAAATACAAAACAAAATAGTGCCCCTTTTAGCCAGGGCATGCTGCGGCCAAAATAATACATGAAAAGCGAACAAAAAAATAACAAAAAAGATTAAAAGAGAAACAAAAACAAAACAAATAATATTCAGTAATTTTAGTACTTTACGAGTTAGGAACAAGTTATTTAAAATGAAGCATTTCCAAAAATTCGGCCTAAGTCTAGATCGGAGCGAATACGTTGGGCAGGGACACCATCCTCTTTCTTCACGTAGATGCGGCCCTCTTTTGTCCACACATACTTAAATTTGTATCTCTGCCCAGCCTCACGCGCGTTATAAAACAGATTCCCGTTAATCGGCGTCAATCGCTCATTTAAATAAAACCTCTGCGAGGGCCCATGCAGATCAAGATCAGCAGTGGTAAGCCCGCGTCGCACGCGCGCTGCTTTCAACAGTTGGTCGCGGACAGCGCGGCGCGACAGTCGCACAGCGAGCGCGCGCGGTCGCGGCGGCTCCGCGATGTCAACACTGCCAGCAGCAGTAAAGTTACGGCGCACCATACCAACACGCTCCGCGTTCACTATTTCGCGCTCGTCGATGTTAACTCCCAATTTCAGGGATACCACTTTCAGGATGTGCAGCGGGCTCTCATCTTTTATAGTTTGATAGGTACCACCGTAGGTTCAAAAGATATATAAGTTAGCTCTCGTGAGTCATGTACTCCTAGTACTTTCATGCTCATGGCAACCAACGTCTTAATGAACTTACTTAATGAAACCAGCAAGTGCAGCAACCAGCAGTGAAGAAATCAGCATGTTCTGGAAGAAGACCGGGAAGACCTGGAAGACCGGGAAGACCTGGGAGAAGACCGGGCAGACCTGGAAGAAGACCTGGAAGAAGACCGGGAAGACCTTGAAGAGGCCGGGAAGAAGACCGGGAAGACCCGGTAGAAGGCTGGGAAGACCTGAAAGAAGACCGGGAAGACCTGGAAGAAGGTCGGGAAGAAGACTGGGAAGACCTGGAAGAAGATCAGGAAGACCTGGAAGAAGACCGGGAAAACCTGGAAGAAGACCTGGAAGAAGACCGGGAAGACCTAGAAGAAGACCGGGAAGACCTGGAAGAAGACCGGGAAGACCTGGAAGAAGACCTGGAAGAAGACCGGGAAGACCTAGAAGAATACCGGGAGGACCTGGAAGAAGACCGGGCAGACCTAAAAGAAGACCAGGAAGACCGGGAAAACCTGGAAGAAGGCCGGACAGACCTGGAAGAAGACCGGGCAGTCCTGGAAGAAGACCGGGAAGACCAGGAATACCTGGAAGACCGATAATACCTGGAAGAAGACAGGGAAGACCGGGAAGAAGACCGGGAATACCTGGAAGAAGACCGGGAATACCTGGAAGAAGACCGGGCAGACCTGGAAGAAGACCGGGAAGACCTGGATGAAGACCGGGCAGACCTGGAGGAAGACCGGGCAGACCTGGAAGAAATCCGGGAAGACTTGGAATAATACCGGGAAGAAGACCTGGAAGACCTGCCAGAAGAACGGGAAGACCTGGAATACATGAAAGAAAACAGGGAAGACCGGGAAGACCTAGAAGAAGACCAGGAAGACCGGGAAAACCTGAAAGAAGGCCGGGCAGACCTGGAAGAAGACCGGGCAGACCTGGAAGAAGACCGGGAAGACCAGGAATACCTGGAAGACCGATAATACCTGGAAGAAGACAGGGAAGACCGGGAAGAAGACCGGGAATACCTGGAAGAAGACCGGGAATACCTGGAAGAAGACCGGGCAGACCTGGAAGAAGACCGGGAAGACCTGGATGAAGACCGGGCAGACCTGGAGGAAGACCGAGCAGACCTGGAAGAAATCCGGGAAGACTTGGAATAATACCGGGAAGAAGACCTGGAAGACCTGCCAGAAGACCGGGAAGACCTGGAATACATGAAAGAAAACAGGGAAGACCGGGAAGACCTAGAAGAAGACCGGGAAGACCTGGAAGAAGACCGGGAAGTCCTGGAAGAAGACCGGGAAGACCTGGAAAAAGGCCGGGCAGACCTGAAAGGACCGGGAAGACCGGAAAGACCTGGAAGAAGACCGGGAGGACCTGGTAGAAGGCTGGGAAGACCTGGATGAAGACCGGGAAGACCTGGAAGAAAACCGGGCAGACCTGGAAGAAGACCGGGCAGACCTGGAAGAAGACCGGGCAGACCTGGAAGAAGACCGGGAAGACATGGAATACCTGAAAGAAAACAGGGAAGACCGGGAAGACCAAGAAGAAGACCGGGAAGACCTGGAAGAAGACCGGGAAGTCCTGGAAGAAGACCGGGAAGAAGACCTGTGACCTGTGAAGATCTTTCGGGTCCAACAAAACAGAGAATCTTTTATAGGATTTTATTAACCGTTTTCAATAAAATTATCATTCGTCAAAAGGTATTTACGCAGTGCCCGACAGTGTTGACGCGACGCGACACGACACGACACTTTGCAATGCGAAGCAATGTCCCACGTGATTTTGGTCATTACTTCTCGAATCATGGAGAAGTACGGTCGCACAAACTATATGGTTTACACTTTACGATGTAATTTGTGGGTTAAACTGTAAACCCAATACGAGTACCTAGCTTGTTCCGTCCGTTCCACCTAGTGACATTGTAGTTACTAGCTGGACATTTTTATTCCAAGTAGTTACATTATTTAAAAATTTAACTTTAACGTAACTAATGAGACTTTTTTGTTCCACCTAAATATATCGTAGATAGGTACCACCGTAGGTTCAAAAGATATATTAGTTAGCTCTCGTGAGTAATGTACTCCTAGTACTTTCATGCTCATGGCAAGTGAGTCATGTACTCCTAGTACTTTCATGCTCATGGCAACCAACGTCTTAATGAACTTACTTAATGAAACCAGGAAGACCGGGAAGACCTGGAAGAAGACCGGGAAGACCTGGAAGAAGACCGGGAAGTCCTGGAAGAAGACCGGGCAGACCTGGAAGAAGACCGGGAAGTCCTGGAAGAAGACCGGGAAGACCTGGAAGAAGACCGGGCAGACCTGAAAGAAGACCGGGAAGACCGGGAAGACCTGGAAGAAGTCCGGGCAGACCTGGAAGAAGACCGGGAAGACCGGGATGACGTGGAAGAAGACCGGGCAGACCTGGATGAAGACCGGGCAGACCTGGAAGAAGACCGGGAAGTCCTGGAAGAAGACCGGGCAGACCTGGAAGAAGACCGGGAAGTCCTGGAAGAAGACCGGGAAGACCTGGAAGAAGACCGGGCAGACCTGAAAGAAGACCGGGAAGAAGACCGGGAAGACCGGGAAAATCTGGAAGAATGCCGGGCAGACCTGGAAGAAAACCGGGCAGACTTCGAAGAAGACCGGCCAGACCTGGAAGAAGACCGGGCAGACCTGGATGAAGACCGGCAAGATCTGGAAGAAGACCGGGAAGACCTGGTAGAAGACCGGGAAGACCTGGAAGAAGACCGGGAAGACCTGGAAGAAGACCGGGAGGACCTGGTAGAAGGCTGGGAAGACCTGGAAGAAGACCGGGAAGACCTGGAAGAAGGCCGGGAAGAAGACCGGGAAGACCGGGAAAACCTGGAAGAAGGCCGGGCAGACCTGGAAGAAAACCGGGCAGACCTGGAAGAAGACCGGCTAGACCTGGAAGAAGACCGGGCAGACCTGGATGAAGACCGGCAAGATCTGGAAGAAGACCGGGCAGACCTGGAAGAAGACCGGTAAGACCTGGTAGAAGACCGGGAAGACCTGGAAGAAGACCGGGCAGACGACCGGGCAGACCTGGAAGAAGACCAGGAAGACCTGGAAGAAGACCGGGAGGACCTGGAAGAAGACCGGGAAGACCTCAAAGAAGGCCGGGAAGAAGACCGGGAGGACCGGGAAAACCTGGAAGAAGGCCGGGAAGACCTGGAATACCTGAAAGAAGACAGGGAAGACCGGGAGACCTGGAAGAAGACCGGGACGACCTAGAAGAAGACCGGGAAGACCTGGAAGAAGACCGGGAAGACCTGGAAGAAACCGGGAAGACCGGGAAGACCTGGTAAAAGGCAGGACAGACCTGTAAGAAGACAGGGCAGACCTGGAAGAAGACCGGGAAGACCTGGTAGAAAACCGGGAAGACCTAAAAGAAGACTGGGAAGACCTGGAGAAGATCGGGAAGACCTGGAAGAAGACCGGGAAGTCCTGGAAGAAGACCGGGAAGACCTGGAATACCTGAAAGAAGACAGGGAAGACCGGGAGACCTGGAAGAAGACCGGGACGACCTAGAAGAAGACCGGGAAGACCTGGAAGAAGACCGGGAAGAAGACCTGTGACCTGTGAAGATCTTTCGGGTCCAACAAAACAGAGAATCTTTTATAGGATTTTATTAACCGTTTTCAATAAAATTATCATTCGTCCACTCCATGTCAAAAGGTATTTACGCAGTGCCCGACAGTGTTGACGCGACGCGACACGACATGACACTTTGCAATGCGACGCAATGTCCCACGTGATTTTGGTCATTACTTCTCGAATCATGGAGAAGTACGGTCGCACAAACTATATGGTTTACACTTTACGATGTAATTTGTGGGTTAAACTGTAAACCCAATACGAGTACCTAGCTTGTTCCGTCCGTTCCACCTAGTGACATTGTAGTTACTAGCTGGACATTTTTATTCCAAGTAGTTACATTATTTAAAAATTTAACTTTAACGTAACTAATGAGACTTTTTTGTTCCACCCAAATATATCGTAGATAGGTACCACCGTAGGTTCAAAAGATATATTAGTTAGCTCTCGTGAGTCATGTACTCCTAGTACTTTCATGCTCATGGCAACCAACGTCTTAATGAACTTACTTAATGAAACCAGGAAGACCGGGAAGACCTGGAAGAAGACCGGGAAGACCTGGAAGAAGACCGGGAAGTCCTGGAAGAAGACCGGGCAGACCTGGAAGAAGACCGGGAAGACCTGGAAGAAGACCGGGCAGACCTGAAAGAAGACCGGGAAGACCGGGAAGACCTGGAAGAAGTCCGGGCAGACCTGGAAGAAGACCGGGAAGACCGGGAAGACGTGGAAGATGACCGGGCAGACCTGGATGAAGACCGGGCAGACCTGGAAGAAGATTGGGAAGACCTGGATAAAGACCGGGCAGACCTGAAAGAAGACCGGGAAGACCGGGAAGACCTGGAAGAAGGCCGGGCAGACCTGGAAGAAGACCGGGCAGACCTGGTAGAAGACCAGGAAGACCTGGAAGATGACCAGGCAGACCTGGAAGAAGACCGGGAAGACCTGGAAGAAGGCCGGGAAGACCGGGAAATTCTGGAAGAAGGCCGGGCAGATCTGGAAGAAAACCGGGCAGACCTGGAAGAAGACCGGGCAGTCCTGGAAAAAGACCGGGAAGACCCGGTAGAAGGCTGGGAAGACCTGGAAGAAAACCGGGCAGACCTGGAAGAAGACCGGGCAGACCTGGAAGAAGACCGGGCAGACCTGGAAGAAGACCGGGAAGACATGGAATACCTGAAAGAAAACAGGGAAGACCGGGAAGACCTAGAAGAAGACCGGGAAGACCTGGAAGAAGACCGGGAAGTCCTGGAAGAAGACCGGGAAGACCTGGAAGAAACCGGGAAGACCGGGAAGACCGGGAAGAGCTGGTAAAAGGCAGGGCAGACCTGGAAGAAGACAGGGCAGACCTGGAAGAAGACCGGGAAGATCTGGTAGAAAACCGGGAAGACCTAAAAGAAGACTGGGAAGACCTGGAGAAGACCTGGAAGACGTGGAAGATGACCGGGCAGACCTGGATGAAGACCGGGCAGACCTGGAAGAAGATTGGGAAGACCTGGATAAAGACCGGGCAGACCTGAAAGAAGACCGGGAAGACCGGGAAGACCTGGAAGAAGGCCGGGCAGACCTGGAAGAAGACCGGGCAGACCTGGTAGAAGACCAGGAAGACCTGGAAGATGACCAGGCAGACCTGGAAGAAGACCGGGAAGACCTGGAAGAAGGCCGGGAAGACCGGGAAATTCTGGAAGAAGGCCGGGCAGATCTGGAAGAAAACCGGGCAGACCTGGAAGAAGACCGGGCAGTCCTGGAAAAAGACCGGAAAGACCCGGTAGAAGGCTGGGAAGACCTGGAAGAAGACCGGGAAGACCTGGAAGAAGGCCGGGAAGAAGACCGGGAAGACCGCGAAAACCTGGAAGAAGGCCGGGCAGACCTGGAAGAAAACCGGGCAGACCTGGAAGAAGACCGGGCAGTCCTGGAAAAAGACCGGGAAGACCCGGTAGAAGGCTGGGAAGACCTGGAAGAAGACCGGGAAGACCTGGAACAAGGCCGGGAAGAAGACCGGGAATACCGGGAAAATCTGGAAGAAGGCCGGGCAGACCTGGAAGAAAACCGGGCAGACCTGGAAGAAGACCGGGCAGACCTGGAAGAAGACCGGGAAGTCTTGGAAGAAGACCGGGAAGACCTGGAAGAAGACCGGGCAGAACTGAAAGAAGACCGGGAACACCGGGAAGACCTGGAAGAAGTCCGGGCAGACCTGGAAGAAGACCGGGAAGACCGGGAAGACGTGGAAGATGACCGGGCAGACCTGGATGAAGACCGGGCAGACCTGGATGAAGACCGGGCAGACCTGGAAGAAGATTGGGAAGACCTGGATAAAGACCGGGCAGACCTGAAAGAAGACCGGGAAGACCGGGAATACCCGGTAGAAGGCTGGGAAGACCTGGAAGAAAACCGGGCAGACCTGGAAGAAGACCGGGAAGACCTGGAAGAAACCGGGAAGACCGGGAAGACCGGGAAGACCTGGTAAAAGGCAGGGCAGACCTGGAAGAAGACAGGGCAGACCTGGAAGAAGACCGGGAAGACCTGGTAGAAAACCGGGAAGACCTAAAAGAAGACTGGGAAGACCTGGAGAAGACCTGGAAGACCGATAATACCTGGAAGAAGACAGGCAAGACCGGGAAGAAGACCGGGAATACCTGGAAGAAGACCGGGCAGACCTGGAAGAAGACCGGGAAGACCTGGAATACCTGAAAGAAGACAGGGAAGACCGGGAGACCTGGAAGAAGACCGGGACGACCTAGAAGAAGACCGGGAAGACCTGGAAGAATACCGGGAAGAAGACCTGTGACCTGTGAAGATCTTTCGTGACCTGGAAGAAGACCGGGCAGACCTGGAAGAAGACCGGGCAGACCTGGAAGAAGACCGGGAAGACCCGGTAGAAGGCTGGGAAGACCTGGAAGAAGACCGGGAAGACCTGGAAGAAGGCCGGGAAGAAGACCGGAAAGACCGGGAAAACCTGGAAGAAGGCCGGGCAGACCTGGAAGAAAACCGGGCAGACCTGGAAGAAAACCGGGCAGACCTGGAAGAAGACCGGGCAGTCCTGGAAAAAGACCGGGAAGACCCGGTAGAAGGCTGGGAAGACCTGGAAGAAGACCGGGAAGACCTGGAAGAAGGCCGGGAAGAAGACCGGGAAGACCGGGAAAATCTGGAAGAAGGCCGGGCAGACCTGGAAGAAAACCGGGCAGACCTGGAAGAAGACCGGGCAGACCTGGAAGAAGACCGGGCAGACCTGGAAGAAGACCGGGAAGACATGGAATACCTGAAAGAAAACAGGGAAGACATGGAAGACCTAGAAGAAGACCGGGAAGACCTGGAAGAAGACCGGGAAGTCCTGGAAGAAGACCGGGAAGACCTGGAAGAAACCGGGAAGACCGGGAAGACCTGGTAAAAGGCAGGGCAGACCTGGAAGAAGACAGGGCAGACCTGGAAGAAGACCGGGAAGACCTGGTAGAAAACCGGGAAGACCTAAAAGAAGACTGGGAAGACCTGGAGAAGATCGGGAAGACCTGAAAGAAGACCGGGAAGTCCTGGAAGAAGACCGGGAAGACCTGGAAGAAGACCGGGAAGAAGACCTGTGACCTGTGAAGATCTTTCGGGTCCAACAAAACAGAGAATCTTTTATAGGATTTTATTAACCGTTTTCAATAAAATTATCATTCGTCCACTCCATGTCAAAAGGTATTTACGCAGTGCCCGACAGTGTTGACGCGACGCGACACGACACGACACTTTGCAATGCGACGCAATGTCCCACGTGATTTTGGTCATTACTTCTCGAATCATGGAGAAGTACGGTCGCACAAACTATATGGTTTACACTTTACGATGTAATTTGTGGGTTAAACTGTAAACCCAATACGAGTACCTAGCTTGTTCCGTCCGTTCCACCTAGTGACATTGTAGTTACTAGCTGGACATTTTTATTCCAAGTAGTTACATTATTTAAAAATTTAACCTTTGATACGTCTGCCTCCGACACGCTTGGCGCTCACAATATCGCGCACTTTGAGTTTGACCCCAATCTTACCGGCCACCAACATGGCAGTGTGAGTAGGGTTTTCTCCACTTATCTCAGGAATGTTGGTTTTCTGGAGATCGTTTGCGAGTAAGTCCTGGTCACGGTCGTTTAGCTCGTTCCTCAACTGGTTTATTAAGTCCACGTCCGACGATTGCGACACCTGGGGCTGGGCCAGCTTGGTCTCCATAACAGCTACCCGTTCCTCTAAGTTACTCATCCTGTCGTTTGTTAATTTAACAGATGACCTTAGCTCCGACAGGTCATCGCGTAGCTGCTGGAACTCGTTGCGCACAATCTTCAGGAATTCCTCCTTAAAGCTGCTTAGCTCTGCCCTGATGATGTCCAGGTTAAGCTCCTGTGTGCACTGACCTCTATAATTACCACTGGACTGGCGGCTGTCAAAGTGCTTTTGTGCCCGCTTGATAATCGCCATTTTGGCGCTGTCGGACGTAGCGAGTGTCGTCGGCGCTGTCGGACGTAAGTGATGTCGACATCAGCGAACAAATATAGATAATTAGAGTAAGACATGCATAAATATATATGTGTTAAGCTCAATGAAGACATGATGAAATAAGTAAGATAATATGACAAAATAAAGTATAACAAACGAACCTGTGAAATGATATTTCACTGTCTTTTTTGTAGCGTCGCTTACAATATACACATGACCTCATTCTTGATAACTTTTATATAATGCTTATAACAATAACAAATGAAATTTGAACTAAATTATTTAAAATGCAAAATTTCTCAACAGTAAACAAACGCTTTTCTCGCAGCCATTTGCAATATACGTCAAAATTAGTTCTGTGGACACACGCTAGTGGCGCTTCAAATAGGCACAAAAAAATAGCTGTCAAACTTACGGAACAGCCAGTCCAGTGGTAATTATATATGTCAGTGTCCTGTGTGGCATCTAAGGCTGTGCTGTTTATGGGGCTGGTGTCCATTAGGTTGACCAGGCTGTCTTCGAAGATGACCGGGCAGACCTGGATGAAGACCGGGCAGACCTGGATGAAGACCGGGCAGACCTGGAAGAAGATTGGGAAGACCTGGATAAAGACCGGGCAGACCTGAAAGAAGACCGGGAAGACCGGGAATACCCGGTAGAAGGCTGGGAAGACCTGGAAGAAAACCGGGCAGACCTGGAAGAAGACCGGGAAGACCTGGAAGAAACCGGGAAGACCGGGAAGACCGGGAAGACCTGGTAAAAGGCAGGGCAGACCTGGAAGAAGACAGGGCAGACCTGGAAGAAGACCGGGAAGACCTGGTAGAAAACCGGGAAGACCTAAAAGAAGACTGGGAAGACCTGGAGAAGACCTGGAAGACCGATAATACCTGGAAGAAGACAGGCAAGACCGGGAAGAAGACCGGGAATACCTGGAAGAAGACCGGGCAGACCTGGAAGAAGACCGGGAAGACCTGGAATACCTGAAAGAAGACAGGGAAGACCGGGAGACCTGGAAGAAGACCGGGACGACCTAGAAGAAGACCGGGAAGACCTGGAAGAATACCGGGAAGAAGACCTGTGACCTGTGAAGATCTTTCGTGACCTGGAAGAATTTTATATAATGCTTATAACAATAACAAATGAAATTTGAACTAAATTATTTAAAATGCAAAATTTCTCAACAGTAAACAAACGCTTTTCTCGCAGCCATTTGCAATATACGTCAAAATTAGTTCTGTGGACACACGCTAGTGGCGCTTCAAATAGGCACAAAAAAATAGCTGTCAAACTTACGGAACAGCCAGTCCAGTGGTAATTATATATGTCAGTGTCCTGTGTGGCATCTAAGGCTGTGCTGTTTATGGGGCTGGTGTCCATTAGGTTGACCAGGCTGTCTTCGTGATGAGCTGGTGTTGGTGCCCGCGACCGTACTGGTGTTTCAGCCCGGTTATCCCTCACCTGGTTCTTCTCGCACTCAGGGCAGTGCCAGGGGGTCGGTACTGAGCCTGCATTCGGGATGGCTACGCACGCCCGATGGTACCAGTGCCGACATTTGCTGCAGTTAACAGCCTCTGCCGACGACAGAAACTTGCCACAAGCACCGCACTTGGCCATGGTGTGTTGAAACCTCTCTGTTTACTAATCGATCAGTCTTTCAAAAAGATTTTAAAAATAGCTGGTGTATCGCTTTTTGACAAATAAGAGCGAGGTCACACGATGCGTTGGCGGTGCGGTGTGACGACGGAGCGGCGCCGCAAACGTCATCCTACATTCAAATCACTACCCCACTCTTAGATCAATAATAGTACTAGATTCCCGATCAGCGCTTCGAAAACGGCCCGAAAAATAAGACCACAAATTCTTTTGTGGTCTTATTTCAAATTAGTATGGTCTAAGCATAGCCAACATTAAGACGTCAAAATGCCGCAGTGCGAGTTCAAAAACTGTGTAAAAATACCACCTTAACACCTAGGTTTTGGAAAAAGATTTTTTTTTTTTGTAAGTTTATTTCATTAAGTGTTTTTCATAAAATAAAAACAATTAAATAGTTAATAAATTCAAACAGCTAATATTATAATTGTTTGGCCAATGTTTGCTACAACGCACCAACTATAGTATCAAACATCGACAGTTCTTGAACAGGGAATGCATGGAGTAGTGTTGTTATTTTTATTTATCGTTTTTCTAGTGACCCATTTCGCTGTGCAGAATGGATATGCAACCCTTATAATGTTATTAATTAACTTACCTAGATTACTATTTCAGATACTTTTGTATAAAGAATACGCCGAAATCACGTTTCTTGATCCCCTTTATTTTTTTTAACTTTTTTTGTTACCTATTCGTCGTAATAGCAGCAATGTAAAACAGTATTTTTTTACATTTTTGAATCGAACAAAAATAATTTGTTACCATACATACGAAACTAAAAAAATATATTCTGCAACTCTACGTCTTTCAACACTTACTGTGTTTAAAATATTGAAATGTCATACCAAAAATAACGTTAAGTTCCACAATAGAATAAGCACGAAATCGTAAACAAAATGTTTTTAACATAAGGACCTCAGACATAAGATTCATTTTAGAATAAATATTTTTTCACTTCTCATGCTCTAAAAGTACGCCGTTATAGCCCTACGAAGCGGGATTAAAATGGCCGTTTATTACCTAGGGAGTATAAAGTAATTTAAAAATGGAACGATCTTTTTCTCTGAAATATGTTCACAAAAGAGTAACTTGTCAAAGGTTTTATTTAAATTTCGCATTGGCATGCAAATAGAAAGCGGTTTATTGAAAAAAAAAAAAAACTCTTCAACGCGAAAAAAAAATGGTTGTTTGTGTGCATCGTTAATTTTGAAAAGCAATGCCTCTGTTGCTAGCCGCTGCAGTAATGTAGGTACTAATTATCTGTGGAGTGTGGATCATCTCCATTGCGAAAATGTTGAGAGATTGTGTTGTGTTTTCAATGGTTAATCTGTGACTGACCTGATAGAAGAAAAAACTGACCACTCAGTTCTGAATTTTTGTCGAGTGTAAATTTGTTCAGTTTTAAATGGCTATTTTTCTCGCACTCGAAGTGAAAAGTACAGTTTGCACCTCGAGACTAAACGCCAATATAATATACCCTCGCTTTTCATTGCCTCCCTCGCAAGCTCGTGAGGCAAACCACCTCGGGTATATAATGGCTTCGTTTAGTCCCTCGTTATAAAATATACTATAGTACTGATGACTTGTTATTTTCAAGCAACATTTTAAATTTGTTCTTTTAATCGCAATTGTAATTTAACTTTACGTTTAAGTGTTAAGGTTTATATTATTAAACTGTAGGTTGTTCAGATTATTAAACTTTTTGCTATGAAATGTAGATGTTTACGTGTGTGCAAACGTGGCCACTTGAGCGACGTATTTTTGTTCCTGATCCTTAATCTAGTACTATTATTGATCGAAGACCCCACTAGTGCGTTGCGCCATACAATCACTGTTGTGCATTGCCATTTTGACAGTGATTGTACAACGCTGCGACGACGACGCAACGCAGCGCAACGCATCGTGTGGCCTCAGTCTTGTCGACAGCTATATGACTGCGTTGCGTTCAAATGAAATCGTCATAAGATGTAACTTAGACATAAATTCCAAACTCGATAGTCATATTTTATCGGAAAAAAACGATTAGGTGTGTAGGACAAATATTACTTACAGTAGACAATGTAATTGAGCCAACACACTTTTCATTGACGTCGATGACTTCGTTATTATTTTTAAGTGGCCAGTACATTTCCTCACCAAAGAGGTTTTATTAAGTAAGTTCATTAAGACGTTTGTTGCCATGAGCATGAAAGTACTAGGAGTACATGACTCACGAGAGCTAACTAATATATCTTTTGAACCGACGATGGTACCTATCTACGATGTAATTAGGTGGAACAAAAAAGTCTCATTAGTTACGTTAAAGTTTAAATTTTTAAATACCCTAACTACTTGGAATAAAAATGTCCAGCTAGTTACATCAATGTAACTACAATGTAACTAGGTGGAACAGACGGCTTGTTCGACCGTACAGTACAATTTTATTTGAAATTTCATACCTATTTTAAAGGATAATATTTTTGTGTTCACCAAAAATCTAAAGGTACATCTATGTATGCATCTCTAAAATATTGATCTTAAACCCGTTTAATTGTTTTACTATAATTAAACTACTCGGCCAACAAAATATGTGACATCAAACAAATTCCAAATTAACACCAAGATATAAAACTTTTTTATTGTAGTGCGCTGCAAATATTCTATTGTAACAATAACTATTTAATTCTTCCCCGAAAAATACTGATCGTGCACCAAATATTCCTGAATGTTACACAAAATATTTAGTATGCATCCTAGTACCGTATACCCATTTAAAACGGTTTTGTACAACTTTGATGTTACTAAAATAATTATAATTGAAGAACAAATAACGCATTTCGTAAAACATTACTTCTAAGACTTATATTATTTATTTTACTGAAAATGGTTTTGGCACGCTTGCGACGCGCATGTCACCGTAAAATTGTCAAACACGTTATATTACAATATAACGTGTTTTTATCTACCCAAATATCATAAACCCTCTCTAATGCGTTCAAAAACCATAGGCAATGACCAGCATTACCAACCTGCAGAAATAAACGGTACTGTAATGAACTCATAACGCAACTGTAAACAGTTGCATTATGAGTTTTAAATTTGGAACAGGTGTCAAATTCAAGTGAGTGTGCTATTCTAGTACCACCTACATTAAATCAGATATCGATAAAAAAAAAAAAAACCCAATTCAGTATGATTTTAATTATAAATCGCACGACATTTTGATCTCGAGTGACACAAGAATAGTGACTTTGTTCGTTTGCCTATGATTTAATAAAAATGACAGATATCCGAAACATGTGTTCGTTAGCTTTTTATTTCCAGTAATCCAGTTACGAGTAGACAAATTTTCTGATAGGTTCTTTATTTCTGTCGAAAATGAGTGATAGTGACTCAGAAATTGACATGAATACTCCGCCAGATATCGTAAATGCAGCGACGAATGCAACTAATAACCTGTTGGCACAAAAATCAAGGGCCAAGTAACAATGCAGGTCATTTTCCTATGGTTCCTGAACCCATCATAGAGCCCTTATGATATTTGGGTAGATAAAGTAGTGTATGCAACTATACATAATTAGGCATTACAACACTCGTGTTGTAATGCCCTTCATTATGCACAGATGCATAAACTACTATTTCTCGCGATATTGTAATGTCTCGAATTATTGTCAACTGAACAATCTCTGCCCCCATAATCGGAACTTGGGGCACCCCCCCGTTAGGTTAGTTAGGTTCCTTTAAACCCTGCACTCGGAAATAGGGGCCCCGCAAAGCGGGGCTTCGTCGAGTACGCTTTTCAACCGACTTCCAAAAAGAGGAGGTTATCAATTCGTCTGTATTTTTTTTTTTTTTTTTGTGTTTGTTACCTCAGTACTCTCGACTGGGTGAACCGGTTTTGATGGTTCTTTTTTTGTTTGAAAGCTGGTGCTTCCCGTTTGGTCCCATTTTAGTTTGCTCAAGACCTGATGCTGATCTTCGGAGATATACAACGAAACTCTTCAAAAGTACACAGCAAATCTGCAGTGATTGCTGCCAACGCTTGTAGGTTCATTGTTTATACTATATTATGACGGTAACATCACGCCTGTATGCTCTGAGGGGGTACGCACATGTGTAAAATACACCCGATTTCGAAAATATTTGTTACCTCAGTACTTTCTACTGGGTGAACCGATTTTTAACGTTTTTATTTTATTTGAAAGCTGGTGCTTCCTGTGTGGTCTTATAATCATCAAATCAGTAGCTGATGATGGGATTCTGGAGAAATAGAGAGAATTCTTCACATTTTATAGGCACACTAGAAGCGGTTTGGGTAGTTTTATGAATTGTACTTTCTCGAAGTGATCCCAATTCAATTTGATGAAGATCTGATAAAGAACTTCGGAGAAATGCAACGGAACTCCTCAATAAATGATAGCAAATGTACTGGGATTGCCGAAATCTCATATCTGTCTATTGTTTACACCAGTTCATAACCTAAAACCACGCCGGTACGCTTTGAAGGGAAGCGCACATGTGAACCACTAAAAAGTGAAAAATAAAAACTTTTTTCCAAAAAATAAAACCGACTTCAGAGAAAACAAAAAAGTGAAAAATAACTTCAGAAAAAACGCTTCAGAAGTCGGTGACAAAAAAACTAAATCAATCAAAAAAAGGTCACCGACTTCTGAAGCTAAAGTTATTTTCCCCTTTTTTGTTTTCTCTGAAGTCGGTTTTATTTTTGGTTAAAAAGTTTTTTATTGATAGACATGCAGAAAGTACAAATAAATGGTGTCAATTCAATGGGTTTAAAAGTAAAAATGGGTGTCCCACAAGGTCCGATTCTGGGTCCATTCCTCTACTACTAAATGGGAAAAAAGCTAAGTGCATTCGATTTGCCCTACCAAATGTCAAAAGTAGTGATTGTGACATAATGTTGAATCCAGAGAAACTAGTATTTGTCGATAAAACAGTTTTCTTGGGAATTGCGCTCGATTCAAAGCTACAATGGGGTCCTCATTTAACATCTCTTGCAGGACGGCTGAGCTCAGCAGCATATGCTGTTAGAAAAATCCGTCAATTTACTGATATTGATACCGCGAGGCTAGTCTATTTTAGTAATTTTCATAGTATTATGTCATACGGTATTTTACTATGGGGACATGCGGCAGACATCGAGTCTATATTAATTCTGCAGAAAAGAGCCATCAGAGCCAAATACGAATTACGTAGACGCGATTCTCTGAGAGAACTGTTTAAGGAAATTAATATCTTGACAATACCTTGCCAATACATCTATGAAAACAACATGTACGTTAGGAAAAATCTGCATTTATTCATTAAAAGAGGTGACAGACACCACTATAATACTAGAAATAGGAACCAACTCGTTTAGACAGGTTTGAGGCTTGTTAAAGTAGATTCATCTTTCATGGGGTACTGTTTAAAATGTTACAATAAAATACCTCCTCACATTCACAACTGAACGAGACGAAATTTAAATCTTGTATGAAACGCATAATTGATTCCCATGTTAAGGGGCGTTTTACAGTCCACTAGCGCCGCCAATCGAAAAAATGTTATAACTCGTAAATAGAATCAAAAATACAAAATGTGGTCTATTATTACTGTAGAAAAGGCAATAACGTAATTTTATAACACATTGTCACCACTTGAAATATAGTTGTTTAGCTAAATCGTGCATTTGTAACAAAAACGGGCGTTTATGTTTTGAATGCACGATTTAGCTAAACAGCAATTTGGTTAAGATCTTCGGAGATATAAATGGAACTCTTCAAAAATACACGACAACGCTGCAGTAATTGCTGCAATCGCTTGGTTGTTTATTGTTTATGTAACATAGTGACGTAACATCACGCTTGTATGCTCTGAAAGAGTATGCAGAAGTGTACAATACACCCAGATTTCGACAGTTAGATGTGTTAAGTTCCATTTAATGGGATCCTGGAGAAATAGAGGGAATGGCACACCAGAAGCGATTTATGTAGTTTTTGGAACAGTACGTTCTTGGAGTGATCCCATTTCAATTTGAAAAAGATCTGATGAAGAACTTCGGAAGATAGGCGACGGGAACTCTTCAATAAATGATAGCAAATGTACTGGGATCGCTGAAATCTCGTATCTGTCTATTGTTTACACCAGTTCATAAAAGAAAATCACGCCGGTACGCTGTGAAGGGGTAAGTACATGTGAACCACTAAAAAGTCGGTGACAAAACAACTAAATCAATCAAACAAAGGTCACCGACTTCTGAAGCTAAAGTTATTTTCCCCTTTTTTGTTTTCTCTGAAGTCGGTTTTATTTTTGGTTAAAAAGTTTTTTATTAAACCTTTTAAGCTATATAATCTTTCTCTTTGAAATATTAAGTATAGATTTACTCAATATAGCAGCAATTCTTTAATCCTTTTTCTTCACGTTGATTCATGGTCACCCCATTGTTGTAAAGTATGATATTTTCGATCCAATTTATCTTCTATAGTACTAACACAGCAGTATCGTAATTTATTTGGAATGAATGAACTTCTTTAGACGATTCAGGAAGTCGAATTTTGTAAGCAAAAATGTCATATTTTAAAAGATATAGGCGTGTGAAGAGGGCCGTGCTGAATTAACTAACATTGGTTTATTTATCAAATTAAGCAAGTTTTATGAGAAACCAATGCGGTACATATGTTACTTGCCACCCATCAATTATGTTTTAATAGTTTTTGGCTCAGGTTATTTGTCTTCTTTGGAGATTTCCTCAATTATTTATTTTTCAGCACGGCCCCCTATCTACATCTATATATTTTTGTTATTACGAATTCAGAATATCCCGGCACATATAACGCGTCAACAGAGCACATTCCTTGAGATTAAGAAACTTTTTAATGCGTTTTATGTCTTTCAAGTTACACGCGAAAAAAGAGGGCCGTGCCAGCCAAACGTTTTCAGCACGGCCCCCTTATTATGCAAATTTCTTCAAAAGTACAGAGGCACATTGAAAAAGAAACCGGTACATATACTCCTAGAGGCGAGTACATTGCATTGGTGAACACCTAAAAGGCAGATTCTGTGGGACCGAGCCAGGTAAACGTACATAAATCAACGGCGTACCCTGCTTAGTTGTGGCCTGTATGGCAGTCTGCGGGGAGACGCGACTTAACGCATACTTGTTTTGAGGGCAACCAGATGCGCCACCACGAACCTACGAACTTTAAAATTCATATTCCTGATTATCTAAAAACAGCTGTCACTATGACATGTTGCCATACAAAAATGCGTTTTAAACAGCTGTTTTAGATAATCAGACTGACATCTTTTCGGTGATCATGGACCTTAGTCGCTCACGCAGGACACCCCGTTAGTCTCCAGCATTTAGAGATACAAAAAGAGCCGATATGTTGGTGACGAGACGCGGGCGGAGCGAGGGAGGTCCACCGCGTATCGCAGTACCGCAGTTCGCAAGTGGCCCGCAAGCGGCACATTCGCCAGGTCTGGACACACCCTATGGCATCTAGCAAAAGGGGAATAATTTGAACTTGTTGTACCAATCTTTGAACATGAAGTTCCTGCTTCATAAAATAACTATCTAAGACTTAGTAGTGAAGTCGACGCCTGGACGCGCCCGCGCACGGTCGAATATAGGTCTCCCCACCTATTACCGCGACAATGTCTGCGAACACGCTAAAATGTGTGAATTGCAATATTGTAATTTGTGAACTTTTATCTTTTATCCAAAATAAAATAGATGTGATGGACAATGAAAGCCTTATTAGGATTTGTGATACCGCCTTCACGGTGGAAGAAGTGGACAGTGCTAAGGAGCTGCTGTTTAGTTCAATTAAAACTGTCAAGAAGAAAGTGACCAGACGTAAAGAAGGGAAAAAAGTGAGAGACCTGGAGGATATTATATGTGTCTTCAAAGTGACAGAGCCAGATCTTATACCAGTCTTCGTTGCCCGTGACTTGCAAAAATTACCGCCAGTTACATTTGATCATGTGGATGTGACCAAATTATTAAAAGATCTGTTGATAATACGTGGAGAAATCAATGAAATAAAAAGTAAATATGCAACAGTCACTCAACTGGATGAATTGAAGCTAGAATTGGAATCAAACGTGCCCAGATTATCATTACTGTCGCGCAATATTAATGCGAAGAAAAGAGGAGGGTATTTGCTTGACAGTGGGCCGGTAGGATTATCACCGGCGGCGCTTGTGCACGGCGACGGTTATTCGATCATGAGATGTGCGAGTCCAGAGCACAAGCGCACTGAGTCACCAAAGTATCGTTCTCTCGCTTGCACACACACTGAGGCGATCATAACGGGTGCGCCTGCACCGATTAACTCAACACTATTGGAAAACGAAATGTTGTTTGATTCAGCTGTTTGTCGTGCAGAAACCAGCCAATTAAAAATGGCTACTATGGCGGAGGTCGCAGCGAATGGTGAATGGAAAAAGCCTAAAGAACCAACAAATAAGTGGACTTTAGTGCAAAAGCGGCGGTCTAAAAATCGTTTTACGGGTAAAACGGGCAAAGCGACCACAGATGTGTCGGAGAAATTTAAAGCAGCGGATGTTAAAATTCCTTTGTTTATATCCAACGTAAACAAAGACGTAGCGGTAGATGATATATGCAAATATATTAAAAATAAAACTACGGAGACCGTCTCGCTTGAGAAAATAAAGATGAAGAGGGAAAAGCCATACAATGCTTTTAAATTGCTTGTTAACAAAAACAAACTGGATGTGTTTCTAGATGACCAGATATGGCCTGACGGTGTGACTTTTAGGCGTTTTATTCATTTCAAGAAATTTAAAAAATTAAATTATTTTTGTCTTCCCTTCTAGGGAAGACAAAAATAATTTAATTTTTGGGAGTGAGGCAATAACAAAATCAAATAATGGATAGTATTTCAAAAATGAGCATAATAACATTTAATTGCAAAAATATCAAAAGGTCGGTGAACTGTGTGCGTTCACTGTGCAAAACAGCTGATGTAGTTTTGCTGCAAGAAACGTGGTTATACCCACATGATTTAACCTTTCTTGATAGTGTGCATGAGGAATTCAATTACACGGGAAAGTCATCCGTGGATACGGCAGCTGGCATGTGTAAAGGAAGACCCTACGGAGGGCTAGCCATACTATGGCGTAAATCAGCATTTAGCTACGTGAGTGAGGTACAAAGTATCAGTGATCATATATCTGCAGTGAATATAGTGGTAAACAACAAGTGTTTTTTGGTTATAAACATGTATATGCCGACGGATTGTCGTGAAAATCTGCCACTTTTTACGGAGTGTCTTAGCGAGATGTATTCTATTATACAAAGCAATAATGCTGAAGCTGTGTATGTGTTGGGAGACTTCAACGCGCACCCGGGTGAGTCATTTTGTAATGAACTTATTAGCTTTTGTAGTGAGCAAGAATTATTATGCGCGGACTTTGATTACTTAGGCATATTATCGCAAACATACACGTTCATTAGTGACTCACACGGGTGTAAGCGCTGGCTCGACCACTGTCTTGTCACACAAGCGGCGGGAAAAACAATTGTAAACATTGAGGTTATTTATGATACGTTTTGGTCAGATCACTTTCCCTTAAAAATAGAATGTGATGTAAATGTTATAGGAAATATTGTATGTATATGCCTTTATTCTGTGTCATAGACAATAGTATCTTATTGTCCATGGTTACTCGTTTGGAACCTTCCGCTTCCTTTTTTCTCTTACAACCTTAATGGCGGACTGACTAGACAATACTTTTGTTATTTTATTAAGTAAATGTGATTTGTGATTCCTATTTATCCCATAACGATGGTGCTGTAGTCCTGTGTCTATTCTGAGTAATAAACAACTACAACGTCAAGTTTGTTTGTTATTGCTGCTGCCCAAACACCTGTCGCCTTACCACTATTCCACCACGTACGTATTTGATCAAAGATCAACCTCTACCAACAACAGGTTATGGGCCCAGTGCACGAAAACACGATTGTATTCGTTTTGCGAAGGCTAAAGTTTGGGCGCAAAGATAAGGACGGCACAATACATTCGAGATGGCGGCAGAAGCCGGCAATGGCAACCATGCGGTTGGCCACCATAACCTCACTATGGAAAAGTTGGATGGATCGTCAAATTATCACACTTGGAAGTTTTCTATGAAAAATTTACTTTTATTGGAAGGACTGTGGGATTTGATCGAGGGCGAACCCAACGCGGATCCAAATGGTAACAGAGAACGTAAAACCCTAGCGCGCATTTGTCTCTCCATCAAAACGTCGCTATATCAATATGTTTGGAACGCAACTACTGCCAAAGAAGCTTGGAACAAGCTTTCCGATGTTTTTCAAGACAAGGGACTTTTTCGACGTGTCTTGTTGTTGCGTAAATTACACAAAATTCATTATAATGACTATAATTGTATGACTTCGTACATTGAAGCTATTATTACTACAGTGCAACAACTCTCTGACATAGGCAAAACTGTGGACGATGAGGAGGTAGCTGAAATTCTCTTGAGCGGTCTACCGGCTGAGTATGACTCTGTGGTATCCAATCTGTCTACTGCAACGGTCACCACCAGAATATCCAGTGAGTTGGTTCGTGCTAGACTACTACAGGAGTTCTCTCGGAGAAGCAGCTTGGATGACAATGGAACAGCATTTACCATGAAGACAAAGAAGAGCATCGTCGTTTGTGATTATTGCAAGAAGAGTGGTCACACTAAAACAAAATGTTTTAAATTGAAGCGTACGAAGAAGCAGCAACAATCAAATGAGAAGATTTATTCAGCATCTGCCTTGATATCATCACAATCTAGTGATTTTTACATTGATAGTGGTGCTACTAACCACATGGTGAATGATAAGGCATTGTTGCAAGATTTTCAAGACACTAAGAAGGCAGTTATTACTGTTGCTAACAACCAAACTATAAATAGTGAAGGGATGGGTTCTCTTACATTGCATGAGGTAAGACTTTTAAATGCTATGTATGTCCCTGAGTTATCTGTTAATCTCATCTCCGTTTCCAAGTTAGTCCAGTCTGGTCATTGCGTTGTTTTTAATAAAGATGGATGTCATGTTTACAATAATGTTGATCAAAATCCTGGCAACTTAGTCGCATCTGCTGCATGTTTTAATGGGTTGTATAGATTTGATTGTAAGTACATTGCATGTAAATGTAAGTCTATGGACAGTGAACTAACTCTGTCAGGGTCATCGCCAATACAGGCGCACTCTCTACTCCTTGATGACAGAGAGGATTTGTTGAGTGCTACAGTTACAGCAGATTTAGCAGTGGAGCTTTGGCATAGACGTCTAGGGCATCTGAGCCTTCAAGGTATGAAAAATTTACAAAAGGTTGCATGCGGTATGAATGTTCTGTTTCAGCATGGAAATGAAGATTTGAAGAACTGTGTCCCATGTATTAAGGGCAAGATGTCGGCCGCATCTTATCCTAAAGAGGCGACGCGTGCTTCTAAATCACTGCAACTGATTCATACTGACGTCTGCGGGCCCATGCAAAAGCCTAGCTGGGGAGGGGCGAGATATCTAGTGACATTTACTGATGACTACACTAGAAAGACCTTCGGCTATGTCATGAAAGAAAAATCTGAGGTATTTACCCATTTTATTAATTTTAAAACATGTGTAGAGAAGCAGACCGGTTTGCCAATTAAAGTTTTAAGATCTGACAATGGCGGTGAATACTGCAATCATAAGTTTTCCAAATACTTACAGGAACATGGTATTGTTCATCAAGTTACGGTGCCATACTGCCCTCAGCAAAATGGGGTTTCAGAGCGGCTTAACCGCACATTGATGAACAAAGTTAGGTGTATGCTGATGGAGTCTGGTCTCAGTGAGCATTACTGGGGTGAAGCTGTGATGACAGCTATACATTTGAAAAATAGATCACCTACAGTAGCTTTAGCTGGTCGTGTACCGGAGGAACTTTGGTCTGGTTCTCCTGTGGATCTCAGCCATCTCCGTGTCTTTGGCTGCCTGGCATACTACTTAATTCCATCACAGAAGAGACAGAAGCTTGATCCTAAAGCTAAAATGTCCGTTTTTGTGGGATATAGTGATACTTGTAAGGGATATAGACTTATAGAGCCTTCAAATCCACAAAAAGTTATTTTGTCACGCAGTGTGGCATTTTTGGAAAACAAATTTTATAAGGATTTGGGACAAAATGTCAGAGATCAACAAGATTTTATTGTTTTAGATAACATTTTAAATAATTCTGACATTCCACCTAATATTGATAATTCTAATAAAGAAATTAATAATTCTAATGATGAAATCAATAATTTGAATAATAATGACATATTAAGCAATTCTAATAATATTGATTCAAACAATACTATAATAAATAATGATGACATGACATTAACGCATCCTAATCAAAATTCTATCTGTGATATTTCAGAGTCTGAAGGAGACTACTGCACAGGGAGTGAATGGGAGGCAGATGACTCTGGCACCTCCGCTAAAGAGTCCGCTGAAGGATGTTCAATCACTGAGCATCTGACTTCTGGCGTGACATCAGCTGCAGGGGAAGCTTCGGAGCACAATACTGTCACTACAGGTCGTAATGTACGCTCTACGCGTAACGTTCCTCCAAAAAGGTATGGGGATTATGAATGTTTTATGTCATTGCATGAGGGTTTATTAGATGAGCCACAATCTTACAAAGAGGCTTTAGATTCTCCACAATCTGAAGACTGGCAAGCTGCCATGCAGCATGAGTATGACTCATTAGTCGCTAATAAAGTTTGGGAGCTGGTTGATAAACCAGTTAACAAAAATATAGTTAAAAGTAAATGGGTGTATAAAGTTAAGCATGACACTGATGGTAACTTTAACTGTTTTAAAGCGCGACTTGTTGCCAGGGGTTTCACACAAAAACAAGGAATCGATTATAATGACACTTTCTCACCAGTGGTACGCCATTCCACAATGAGAATCTTATTTAGTCTTAGCAATCAATTGGATCTAGATATTGATCATATTGATGTAGCTACAGCTTTCTTAAATGGTGATCTCAATGAGGTAATTTACATGGAGCCACCTATGGGATTTTCAGATAAAGTTCATGGTAAAGTTTGTTTATTAAGAAAAGCCATTTATGGACTTAAACAATCTAGCAAAATGTGGAATGAAAAGGTTCATGACCTTCTTGTTTCACATGACTTCAAGCAGTGTAAATGTGAACCATGTGTTTATACTAAGAAAGTGGGCAATGATTTTGTTATGATAGCATTGTATGTGGATGATTTTTATGTATTTTATAGTCAAAATAGCAATGTTAGAATTCATTTACAGAAGATACTAGAACAACAATTTAATGTTAAAAACTTAGGCCCACTGAAAAATTGTTTAGGTATAAGAGTCACTAGAGATAAGTCAAAGGGCACCTTATATTTAGATCAGTCTGAATATATTAAGAGTTTACTTGTAAAATTCGGAATGGAAAATTGTAAACCTGTAGCCACACCTTTACCATCAAATTGTAAATTACATAAATCTGAAAATGCAAGTGCACATTTAGATAATAGTGTATATAAATATAGACAACTTTTAGGGTGTCTGATGTATTTATGTGTATGCACTAGGCCAGATATTGCATATACTTGCAGTTATTTAAGCCAGTTTAGCACTTGTCATTGGCTCGCGGCCAAAAGAGTACTTAGGTATTTAGCTGGTACAATTAATTACTGTTTGTTTTTTACAAAGAGCGTTAATTGGAAATTAAGCGCATATACTGATGCCGATTGGGCGAATGATGTCAACAATCGTAGATCTTATACTGGTTATGTAATCAAGCTAGGTAACTGTACAATCAACTGGGAATCACGCAAGCAGCGATGTGTCGCATTATCCAGTACGGAAGCAGAATATCTGGCTATAGGTGATGTTTGTAAAGATATTTGTTTTATTAAGAATTTAATTTTAGAATTGATATCTACCAATTTGAATAACTGTATTGTTTATAATGATAACCAAAGTGCTCAAAAATTGTTGGAATCTAGAGAATTATGTCATAAGCGAACCAAACACATAGATATCCGATATCATTTTGTTAAGGACCTAGTTAAAAATGGTTTGATAAATGTTATGTATAAACCTACAGACAGAATGATAGCGGATGTGTTAACTAAGCCCCTGTGTAAGCAGAAACATTGTGACTTTGTTGGAGATATGATGGTTAGGGATAAACTGTGATGTTTTATATCTACTGTCTTTAATGTAGAATAAGCACTAATGTTTTAAGTTTTTTTTGTGACTATGTATTGCTCTGTGTTAATTTATAACTAATGACTGAGATATCATAAAGTCAAGGGGAAGTATAGGAAATATTGTATGTATATGCCTTTATTCTGTGTCATAGACAATAGTATCTTATTGTCCATGGTTACTCGTTTGGAACCTTCCGCTTCCTTTTTTCTCTTACAACCTTAATGGCGGACTGACTAGACAATACTTTTGTTATTTTATTAAGTAAATGTGATTTGTGATTCCTATTTATCCCATAACGATGGTGCTGTAGTCCTGTGTCTATTCTGAGTAATAAACAACTACAACGTCAAGTTTGTTTGTTATTGCTGCTGCCCAAACACCTGTCGCCTTACCACTATTCCACCACGTACGTATTTGATCAAAGATCAACCTCTACCAACAACAAATGTTATTAGATTAAAAACTTGTGTAATTGAATCATCACTTAATGGTGTTCGATGGGGTGAAAGAAGCCCTGATGAAATAAAAGAGTACTCGTATATGTGCAACAACAAATTGAAAGACATAGATTTTTCTGAGGATTTTAAGCTATGTGCTGATAATTTTTGTGATGATCCCAATCATAGGTTATTGTTGGATTCGATGTATAAAGACATAGTATCTACATTAAGTGAATCAGCTAGTGCAAACAGAATGTCTAAAGTCATTGTTAAAAAGAAGGTTATAAAAGGCTGGAACAAACATGTCAAAGAGTTTCATACTCAAGCAAGGTCTAGGTTTAAATTGTGGATTTGGTACGGGGAACCCAGTAGTGGGCCTATCTATGAGGACATGATATTAAGTCGTCAATTATTTAAATCAAAATTAAAATGGGTCATTAAGAATCAAGAAAAAATTGCAATGGATATATTGGCCTCGCTCCATTCTAAGAAATGTTTCTCGAAATTCTGGAAGGGTACTAAAAAGCTCAATGTCTCTCCAAGCTTACCATTTAGCGTGGAGGGCGAGACTGACCACACTGGGATTGCTAATATATTTAAAGAGCAGTTTATTGTGAGCTCACCTCTTGAATCTGTGGGAAGGGTGAATGATGCTGAGTCTTATCGGTCAGGAGCACCCTTTAAGTTTACGTGTACAGAAATAAAAGCAGCCATTAAATGTATGAAACGGGGAAAGTCTCCTGGGCATGATGGGCTCAGCATCGAGCATCTTCAAAATGCCGGTGTGCACTTGCCCAGAGTATTAACCATGTTTTTAAATCTATGTGTGTAAAAATCGGACGGGAGACATAGCTGACAAAGGGAACTATAGGCCAATTTCATTGGCAACTGTAATAGCCAAAGTGTTTGACAGTGTGCTTGACGCGAACCTGAGTAATTGTGCAAAACTACACGACACTCAGTTCGGTTTTCGTGCGGGGCTGTCTACAGAGAGTGCAATACTTGCGTTAAAGCACACTGTCAAATATTATACGGACAGGAAGACACCAGTGTATGCTTGTTTCCTAGACCTTTCCAAAGCGTTCGATCTAGTCTCATATAACGTGTTATGGGAGAAGCTTCGGAGGGCGGGAGTTCCGGCTGCATTGGTGTCAATATTATCTATCTGGTATGAAAAGCAGAGGAACTTTGTTAAATGGTCCAATGCATTATCAGAACCATATAAACTGAAATGTGGTGTGAGGCAGGGGGGTCTGACTTCCCCGAGAATATTCAATATTTATGTTAACAACTTGCTTGTTGAGCTCAGCAGCACTCATGTCGGTTGCCATGTAGACGGAGTTAGTTTAAATAATTTAAGTTACGCAGACGATATGGTGCTGCTGAGCCCAACAATCGGGGGAATCAGAAAGTTACCGAGTATATGTGAAAGATACGCTGAACAGCATGGGCTAAAGTATAATCCCACGAAAAGCGAGTTACTCGTTTTTAAGGGAAAAAATAAAAGTCCCTCAAATGTCCCACCCGTAGAACTGAACGGGTTACCTCTGAACAGGGTGTCACAATTTAAATATCTGGGCCATATTGTGACTAGAGGTTGCAATCGAATATTCGAAAATTCGAATTATTCGAATTTCCTTTCCAAATTTATATTCGAATAGTAAATTATAAAAATAAATTCGAATATTCGAATACTAGCAAAAATGTTACTTGTCCAAAGTCTATGTTGGTAGAACTTAAAAATTGTTGTTGGCAACACTTCTAGACGGTATATTATTTTGAGTTACGGGAATAGTCCGGGAGGTATCGTAGCAAGTTCATGCAAGCGGCTGACGCCCCCCACAACTATGTAGCTGACAATTTCAGCCAGTTTCAGCCAGCGTACTATGAGTTTTGACTGTTTTTATTTTTATTTTTTTACAACTTTCGTAACCTCCAAATCCTACACCCACCGCTACTTGAGCAGCTGACGGTTGTTTTACTTATTGGTAATATAAGATCAATCTTCGATGACAATATCAGCCTGCTTACTATAACTTTTTTATTTGCAACGTTCCCTCCCGGACTAAAAGCGTCGTTGTTTATTTGCAAAGCGGCGATTTTCGATATTTTGTATATTATAATCAGATTTACCTACCTAAGTAGGTAAATCCCTTCAGAAGCAGTTCAATTCCGTCATACTCGAGCGGAAAACGCCACAGGCATGGTGCTGGGGTGTGGTGGTGCTCTTTCTTCAAGAAGTGAGACAATGCCCTGTTGAAGAATTACAGGCCCATCTCCCTTCTAAGCCATGTCTACAAGTTGTTTTCAAGAGTCATCACGAATCGTCTCGCGTGCAGGTTCGACGATTTCCAGCCACCCGAACAAGCGTTTGTGGACTACAAAAAACCCTTTGATTCGATCGAAACCTGGGCTGTACTGCAGTCTCTCTAACGGTGCCAAATTGACTATCGGTACATCGAGGTGTTGAAGTGTTTTCACAAAAACGCCACCATGTCAGTCCGACTTCAGGACCAAGCCTCGGAACCTATTCTTCTGCAGCGAGTTGTAAGACAGGGAGACGTCATATCTCCGAAACTGTTCACCGCTGCACTGGAGGATGTCTTCAAGGTTCTGGACTGGAGAGGGCTACGCATCAACGTCAATGGCGAGTACATCACTCACCTTCGGTTTGCCGACGATATCGTGGTCATGGCTGAGACCATGGAGGACCTCAGTCCAATGCTCGATGACCTCAGTAGAGCCTCCAAAAGAGTGGGTCTAAAAATGAACACGTTGAATGCCCATGTCACACCCATTCCTATCAAGATCGGAGACTCTACACTCGAAATTGTAGACGATTATGTATACCTAGGACAAACGGTCCAGTTAGGTAGGTTTAACTTCGAGAAAGAGGTCAATCGTCGAATCCGACTCGGCTGGGCAGCGTTCGGGAAGCTGCGCGGTATCTTCTCGTCCAACTTACCGCAATATTATGTCTCAAGACGAAAGTCTATGACCAGTGTGTGTTGCCAGTGATTACATACGGGACCGAAACGTGGTCGCTCACAATGGGCCTTATCAAAAGGCTTAAAGTCACCCAAAGGGCATTGGAGAGGGCTATGCTCGGAGTTTCCTTGCGTGATCGAATCAGAAATGAAGACATCCGCAAGAGAACCAAGGTCACCGACGTAGCCCGAAGAATTGCTAAACTTAAGTGGCAGTGGGCAAGGCACATTGCTCGCAGAACGGATGGCCGATGGGGCCGAAAAGTCCTGGAGTGGCGGACCGCGAACCGGAAGACGACGCGTTGGAAGACCTCCCACTAGGTGGACCGATGACTTGGTGAAGGTTGCGGGAATCCGGTGGATGCGAGTAGCAAGGGACCGGTCAATGTGGCGACACTTGGGGTAGCCCTATGTCCAGCAGTGGACGTCTTTCGGCTAAGATGATGATGATGATGACTTGCAAAGTTGCAGTGTACAGGTACATTGGAATGCATCACATTAGTTAATTTAAAAAAAAATGAGTTTTCATCGACAATTTTTTGTTTTATAATAGACGAACTTGTGACTTCTTTTGTTGATTATGTAAGTAATTATTACGCCAGGTTTACTTATCTACATGGAAATATTATAGTTCCTAAAGCAATTAAAGCTGTATTTTAAGTACTTTTATTTTTTTTTGAAAATATTCGAATATTCGAATAATATTCGAATAGCACTGAAAATATATTCGAATATTCGAAAATCAAAACTATCGAATTTTTGCAACCTCTAATTGTGACAGAGGATTTGAAAGATGACTTAGATATGGAAAGGGAGCGCAGGGCGCTGGCTGTGAGGGGAAATATGTTGGCACGCAGGTTTGCTGGTTGTTCAGCACCGGTTAAAATAACACTTTTTAAGGCATTTTGTCAAATATTTTACACCAGCAGTCTGTGGGCTAATCATACCCAAAAAGCAGACAGCGCACTGCGCATTCAATATAATAACGCCTTCAGGGCGCTGTTGAGGCTTCCACCTTACTGTAGTGCGTCAGGGATGTTCGCGGATGCGCACACTGACGATTATTTCGCGATCATGCGCAAAAAAGTGGCATCAGTGGTACGCAGATTGAGGGGAAGCAGCAACAGCATTCTGAAGGTTTTTTCAGAAAGGCTAGAAGGGCCTACGATGGATAGATTTATCAAGCTGCATGTCAGACATGGGTTTTGATAAATCTTCCACAAAATCTGGGATGTACCTAGATACTCGTATTTGTGTATTGTCTTAATTTTTTGTACCTACTCGTGTGTTATAACTAACATAGATTTTAAGATTGTACTGTTTTTTTACTAACACGCTATGGGCCGTCGACGCCTGAAAATAAAAGATTTTTATTATTTATTTTTAGTAGTAGAGTAGTTCACCTACTCGGATGAGTCATCTCAGAAAAGTAGGACGGAAGCAAAGTCCACACGAAACAGACGCTATCATCCGAGTGCGCTTGGATTATGGGTTGCCACATTAAGACCTTGTGTCTCATAAGGACAGATTCTCATAAAGACAGATTCTCAAAAAGACAGATTCTCAAAAGGACAGATTCTCAAAAGGACAGGAGTACAGGTAAGCAGATAAAGAGAAAAATAAAACGTTTAAAATTTTTATTAATTGGTGGCGCGTCTCAGTGTCGCAAGACGTTGCAAGCACTCTAAAGTTGATATACCGCCCCCTAAACATTCAGATATAATATTTTCAATTTTAGTATCGACTAAAATATCAATTTTCCTCCTTCTTTTTCCTGCACAATAATAGGCACCGCGGAGTATTTTTATGTCCGACAGTTTCGCTTCTTTCTTCAAAAGCATGATGAAATAAAGTATAGACGGTCTTTTAGGAATGATGGAATTGATCCTTTTATGCCACCCTTCGATTGCATTTGTTGTTCGAAATTTCTCGCCATAGCAACTGAAGACTTCTCTGGTAATAAGATTGATCCATTGTTTCAAAAAATAATTTTGGAATTGTGTGCTTTCCTCAGTACTAGGAGCTAATTCACATAATGATAGATATGCCTCCGGTATAAGCACAGCTGGCAATAGTGCTAGCATGGTGTAGAGCCGAGTGTATTTACGGCCCTCTATGGATGAACTGAATCCAATTGATTTTGATTTTTTCCAAACCGCATTTGTAAAATGATAGTAGCAACCCTTTACTACTATATCGGGATATATTGACTTAATAGCTTGGATTATTGCCACTTCATAGTCGCATTTAAAAGCGCTTATGTTCATGAAAAAACATCTTTTAAAATTTTGAAAAGTCTCTCGTACGTAGTTTGGCTTTTGTTGGGCAACAAAGCGAACAACAATGGCACAAAACACACAGTTCCTGATTCATGCGTAATGTCGGCATGCACAGAAAATAACTGATAGAAAGGAACCGGGCAACATCTAAACGTTCCATCAACGTACACAATATCAACTTTCTTCAATGTTTCTTTTGCCAGATGATTACCAAAAATTATAATCTTCTCTTCGACACCATCGTCAAATAAAAAAAAATCACTCACTAAACTGTCTGGCAACTGCACATCTTGTGGCCGCAAAAATTTACTTTTCTTTACATTTAAATATTTATAACGTGCCCGATATAGCGTATCCTTTTTTGAACTGAATAAAGGCAATTCATCCGGGGAAAGCATTTCGTCCTGAGAAAGTGTATGATCACAATGATCAGAATTGTTTCCTTTTTCCTGTATATTAAGTTTGTAATAATGTTTCTCAAATATTTTTGGTATAGGCTCCATATTAAGACGAACCTCCTGTTTTGCTAATGACATTGTGTAATCAATTTTGTTGCGAGCAAAATCTGGTAAACAAACATGTTTCGCTTCTTTCATAATTTCTTTATTTTCCGACAATGTTATGGATGTGCTACAAATGTTTTTATTGACGCATCGCCAATTAGTTGTACCAGACATATTTGTCTTAACAAAATTGTATTTATGGCCAGCGTGCAGAAGCACCATTCCTTGATTTGGTAACCGGCCTTTACCTATAATAAAAAAGTACAGAACTTTATTCCCCTTGCCCACTACACAAAAAAGTTCCAACATCATCGATATCTACGGGTCTCCTCCCTAAAGATAGATAAGTAGATAGAACCCTGGACATTTTTCATGACCGCCCCACTCGGCTCAAACAGAAGTTGTTGGAAAGGAAAGGGAAACATAATTATAATCGTAATTTGTGATTTATTTGATTTAGATAATACCTTTTATTTGACATCACTCCATATCCAATTAATTAATTTCCAATTATTATTGTATTATTCATGTTACTTTAATTTCTCTATTTATTTGATAACCATA
Source organism: Xestia c-nigrum (assembly GCA_916618015.1). NCBI lineage: Eukaryota > Metazoa > Arthropoda > Insecta > Lepidoptera > Noctuidae > Xestia > Xestia c-nigrum. Next base: position 18,218,782 of record OU745247.1, on the reverse strand, counting down.
TAACATTCTGATATTTGTCTTCCTATCTTAATTTAGAATATTACTTTTTTTTTAATGTGTGAGTTATTATTCTGTAAATGTTGTGCACGTCTATTATTGACACTAACACTAGAATAAGACCTCTAAAATGTAAAATAACCATGTCTGTGTTTGTGTTGTTGATGTGCCTTAAATAAATAAATAAAAAAATAAAAATAACCCGTTACACGTTTTGAGGGTGTTGGTAAAGTGCACAGAACGACTCTGCTGGCCGTCGTGGTGTATTTAGAATCCCTTAGTCGCCTTTACAACACCCACGGCTATTAAGGTTTAACAAATAAAAATGTTTACAAGAAAGTCGTACCTTTATTTCCTTCAATGAACACGATGTCATTTTTCCCAGAACTAGGGCCCGCTTTATCCATTTTTATAAAATATCAATGTAATAAAATAGCTTTGATTTGGCCGCACGTACATTAATAATTATTTTCAATGACAATATGTATGAAATCAATGACGAGTTTTATTTAATCACCAGTAACAAAACAAATTGCATAGCAAGGAGACTGTATTAGTATTGCAATGTATCCTCATTTAAATTTATGAATAGAAGCAATCTCAAGTTTTAAGTTAATGTAATTAACCTTATTACTTAATTTATTTCCTTCTATTAATTTGTGTGTGCACCTGTACCATATTCGGTTTTTTGAGAATCTGTCCTTTTGAGAATCCGTCTTTTTGAGAATCTGTCCTTAAAAGAATCTGTCCTTATGAGATTGATTGCATTAAGAGTTGTATCCGAGTAAGTGGCAACACGGCTTAAGTACATACATTACAAAAGTTCCAGGTTTAACCTAAAGAAGTATTTTTAAATTAGGTGAAGATATGATGCTGATCGTCGGAGATGTACAATGGAACTCTTCAAAAATAGGCGGTAAAGCGGTCGTGAATGCTGCAATCGCTTGGATATTTGTTACACCAAATCAATTTGGTGGTAATATTGGTGGATTTGGTGTTTTTGTCACCGGCTTTTGAAACTAAGGAAATTTTTCACTTTTTTGTATTTTTCTGCTTTTTTTTTAAGTCGGTTTTTATTTTTTCAAAAAAGGAGTTTTTTTTTAAATAAAACACTGTAAATGGATCTAATATTTTATTAAACACAAAATAATTTACCAAGACACTTACAATTTTAGGGATCGTACATAGAGACACCATAAAATTACGGTGCCGTTTTAGTATCTTCTCTATGTTTAAATCTATGTTCGTACGAAACAAAGCAGATACAAAAATTTGATTTAAACACTGAATCTGTACCTCCTCTACACACGAACCACCTAATTACTATTACTTTGCAATTTAGGTTCTTCAAAGTTGCAGCCAATCAAACGCCTTGCATCAGTGTATCTTTGTAATATGCATGAAAAATAAAACGCGTGTTAATTACAGAATCAATAAGAAAAGGAGCTGTTACAGAATCAATAAGAAAAGGAGCTAGCGAGAATCGAGTTTACGAGGAACCAGACTGAACGGATCTATATCAAGTATTCGATATTAATCGCCTCATATCAAATTATTTACTTTGATTAGGACTACTTTGAATGCTACCAGTGATTCCTCATGTATCGACGTCTAATAGAAATCCGTCGAGGGTAATGAGGGATTTTCTTTTTCAACTCTTCCCTAGTCGCTGGATAGATGGCGTTGGTCTGACTACGTTACTGCAAGGAACAGAACGTCACATAATTTCACTCGGACCTAATGGTTATATTCAGAAGCTTATGCAAACGAAAGTTTCAGTCAACGAGCGTGTGTAACGTGTGGTTTTTCAAGCGTTTTGGCACCTAGTAACGTAGTCGGATCAACACCATCTATCGAGTTCACGGAAACTATTTTTTTTATTATTCTCAAAAAGAAGACCTCTCATTACACTGCCGCGCAGATCATACATACATGATAAACGTACGCCTTTTTCCTATGGACGTTGGGACGATCAGACATACCCCTTGATCTTCATTCATTTGGTCATACCATGCCCAGATGAATGAACGTGGAAGAGGGTCATTAAAGGACGACGCTATGCCACGATTGAGGAGATAAAGACGGTATCGAAAGAGGAGCTAAACTAGATAAAGCACTTCAAAAAATAATTTCTTAAAGCACTTTTTAACAACAGACGGCGAATGTACATACTTACGTAATGCGCGAATGTACGAGTATATTCATATCATCATGCAACCCCTTCGTAACATGTTTATTCTTATAATAAGATTTCTAAAAAGTTTGTTTCATTGAGTAAGTAGGTACATGAGCGAAAGTCGATGTAAGGCGGGATCTCAGAATCTAAGACACACACCCACACACCGAAACACAAACTTCAACATGAGAATGATAAATCCAAAAGCTCACATAAAAAAGTTACCAACCTTATTCGCTTGTAACACCAATAAATTTGATTTTTATTTATTTTTTATTTTTCGCATGACTGAAAAGTAAGTAAACGGTTATTTTTAATAAGAACTAACCAATCTAACTATATTTTATTTTGGGGCATGAAAAGTAAAAGTCAAGAACAATGGCCAGATTTCTTTAGGAGCTGCAGAACAAGTACGTAAGATTCGATAGGACTCGATTAGATAAATTTGACAGTTCTTCTCGATAAAATAAGTTTATATGGAGTAAAAAACTCATTTTATCGAGAATAACAGTCAAATTTATGGATTCCTACGTACTTGTACTGCGAGTCCTATCGAATCTTGCGTACTTGCACTGCTGGTCTTATAAAAATCTGGCCATTGTTATTTACGTTTCTCATACCATTTTTCATTTCGAATTTTCGATTTTAAGTTGGTTATTTGAAATGATGAATCATATCAATGTGTAATAAAAACCGGCCAAGTACGTGTCGGGCCACGCGCAATTAGGGCATGCAAATTATCCGCTAATTTTAGTACCCGGATAATTCGGATACTAGGATAACGTTATCCGGATTATCCGGATAATTCGATTAAATAAAAATAAATTTAAGTACTAAATCGACAATCATGGCTATTCAGTAATCAGTATAACGAACCATGGCAAAAATAAAATAATCGAAGCCAAGTAGGCAACGAAATAAGTCAGACATCTTGTATTTTTTTTTTATTTCATATAAAATACGTAAAGCCTTGAATATTGTAGAGGATTTGTGTAAGGAATATAAACTAGCAGTAAACCCTAACAAAACCGAAATCGTACTTTTCACAAAGAAAAGAAATTTGCCAACCCTACAATTACCAAGTTTCTTGGAGATCACCCTTTTTTTTTTTTTTTTTTTTTTAAGGATGGGAAATCATCAAATGACCCCCCCCACTCTGGGCGGAGCGGGAGGGAGTGTCAGACTCTTACTGACTAAAAACCATCCATGTTCCTTCCTCGCCTTTTATGTTCCGGGGCCGCGGTATCTCTTTCGAACAGGCCCGCAACCCCGGCAGGCTTCGGCCCTTGCGGGCCCCTCTCTTTTTGCTGACACTCTTTGAGGCGCGCGTGGAACACGAACGCGCCGTCGACACGGCCTGTCGTCGTCGTTAGACGGCCGGACGGCCAGCTATTGCCCATAGCCAGCCGTCCACAGGCCCGCATCTACGGTGGCCGGTAGCCACCACGTGGCCCCCGACGCCCGTTGCGTCTTCCGCGGCGGCCGGGAAGAGAGGATCTTTCCCTCTCTCGTTCCGCCACCTCCTTCGCTAGCATAACTGCTTCGCAGAAGGAGGCGACGGCTTCCCATTCCGTCTCGCTCCGGACCATGGATTGAACCAGGGCCGGACGCGAGAGGTCGCCGCCGATCAACAGCTTCTACTGGGCAAAGCACACTGATTATTTCACTAAAAAAGCCAGCATAGCACTATGACAATGGAAAAAACTGCTCGGAGAAATTTGGGCATACGCTCCAAAATCACCTACCTACCTACTGGCCATACACTACAGTCGTCCGACCAATCATCACATATGGCTCGTTAGTTTGGTGGCCCCAGGACCAACCTGAGCACAGCCCAAAAAGATCTCGAGAAGCTACAAAGATTTGCCTGCGTGGCAATCGCCAGCATTATGAGAACATCACCCATTGCCGCATTACAGGTGATCCTGGGGTTAGCACCTCTTCACCTCGTAAGAGAGGAGGCGGCCCTGGCGACTATTAGGCTCGAAGTATCCGGCACTTAAAGTAAATATTCCAAAATCAAACATACACACATAAAAGAGGATGCCATGAAACAACAGTCCATGTTGGCATCAACCAGCAACAGAACCCTGAATACCCACTGTTTTCAAAAATACTCAAAATTGCTTAAGATCTACACTGATGGATCAAATACCGACGACGGCGCAGGTGTCGAAGTTTTCTCTGACGACCTAAACATTATTATTTAAAGACCCCTTATATTGCTCAAATCTGTCTATCAAGCTAAGTGCGTAAGTATTATCCAAGCGACACTTGCCATAGAGGACAGGGAAGTTACGCCCAAAACCGTATACTCTTTGACAGTGTTTCAGTTCTTCAATCCTTAAAGAGAAATCAGATCACGTCGAGACTAAAACTAGAATACCATAATGCCCTAGATCGAGTTACGGTACTAAACCGCAACACGGTGACACCACAATGGATCAAAGGTCACAGTGAAACGATGCAGTTGATGAGATCGCCAGAAGGGGATCCAGTGCAAACACCTACGGACCCGAGCCCATTGTGCTCATTCCTTTCAAGCAGCTGAGAATTTGGTTAAAGGATCACACTCAAATACAAGCGGAGAAATGGACACCAGGGTGTGGGTAATCCATCCTCGAATATGACACAAAACTGACTAAGCGCCTTCTGCGCCTGGATAGTGAAAAAGCCCACGACTGAAGGCGGGGTCCATCACTGGACACTGCTCACTGAACAAACCCTCCTGTGGGAGGGTTTGTTCAGTGAGCTAGGGTGTGCCCTAGGTATTACTGACAGTCCCCTGTGCAGGGCGTGCATGGAGCAATAAAATTTGTTCCACCTTTTTATCTTATTGAACTCGGCCAAACGACTTGTTACTTCAGTTTCAGTAGCCTGTAACTGCCCCATTAGAAGAAAAATGAATAAATACTTACAACTGGGCCATAGCTTCTTTAATCGATTTTACTTGTATTCCTGAAGGTTCAGGGTATGGGTACATATCTGGTATGTAAGAATCGTATTCCGTTTTGTAAATATAATCTAATACAAACTTTTTTAAGTCTTTTGGTTTGGGATAAATACCCGCAAGGTCTGTAAAATAATAGAAGTAAAATTACTATTTTTTGTTTATATTTTAATTTTTTCAAAATGTTCAAATCCTTTCTTCTGGAATTGAGTTAGGGCCGACGTCATATGATTTGCCCGTTGAGTACACAATGAGCTGCGGATAGTGCCACAGTATGCGTCCTTTAAACCAGTGTGACTCATGACGGGTGCATCGCGAGTCGCCAAGTCGCCACTTGTATTCCGCACGTGCGATTCCCCGCCAGTGTAATGCACACTTAAATTACACAACATTGCGGAAAATGTTATTAAAATCGATTGATATTGTGATATCTTACCAAAATATTGTAAGTAAATCGAAAGATCAAACGCATGTCCTGTTCCAAAAAAAAAAGGACGAATATTGTTAATATTTGGGGAGGGAGAGGGAGATGAGGTCCCGCCCAAAGAAAAGATAGATGAATTGTGAGGAATATAATACGAATGAGATAGAAGTAAAACATGCCGTCTGACAGGGAAAAATGGAAGAAAAAAACGTGTTGCGCCAACTCCAGGTATAATGGGATAAGGGCAGAAAGATAATTTTGATGATATTGTGCAATAACCAACGCCAACCTTCTACGGAACAGCCCTTATATACAAAACAAGCAAAATTTGTCCGTGAGTACTGATTCGATCTTTAGTTTATTTTTAACCCATAATTAAATAAAGCTAGAATATTTGAAATAGGAGCCGAAAAGTTCTGGAGTGGCGACAGCGAACCGGAAGACGATGGGTTGGAAGACCTCCCACTAGGTGGACCGATGACCTGGTAAAGGTTGCGGGAATCCGTTGGATGCGAGTCGCACGGGACCGGTCAATGTGGCGACACTTGGGTGACGCTTATGTCGTCTGGACGTCTTTAGGCTGAAATGATGATGATGAATGATGATAATCGGAAGCCAGAGTGTCTGGCTATCTATAGGATATTCAAAACACCGTCAAGTGAGATAAATTCCGACCATGGAGCGAGAGAAGCCGCGGCGAAAATCTAGTTTTATTACAAAAATATACGTACTATTTTTATAAGCATCCTCTATCACTTTGATAGCAATTTTAATAGATAAACATGGAATGTCAGTGATCGATGGATAGATTCGACCCAATTCTAAATCTTGCTCAGTGACGTTGTTCGCGCATTCCTGGAAAGATTAAATACTACAATTAGATTCCACAAAGTCACTCTATTAGACTTCCGTAGTCAACGTCAGTCGTTCAAAAATATAGTGCGAGTGTTACCTACCTAGTACCTACTATGACTATTTATTCATTTGATTGTATTTAATGTTTCTTTTTTATTATTATTTTATTCTTTTCATGTATTAATTAATTTAAAATTATTAATGACTAGCTTCTGCCAGCGGCTTCGCCCGCGTGAAGTTTGAAATTATCCCACGGGATCTTATTACCAGGATAAAAGTATCCTATGTGTTAATCCAGGTAATAAACTATCTGTGTGCTAAATTTGATCCAAATCCGTTCAGTCGTTTTTGCGTGAAAGAGTAACAAACATACATCCTCACAAACTTTCGCATTTATAATATTAGTAGGAAGTAGGATATAACGTAATGACACCTAATGGGTCACTTATAAATTTGTATGTCTTAATTATGACAAAACATAGCGCACCACCTAATTATGTAAACACCTATGTTTCACAAATTGATTGATTGATTGTTTGAAAACCAATTTTCACCAACTTAATGGTTGTTTTTGGATAAGTAAAGAAAATATAGCAGTGTATAATATTGACGAATTTTGTTAAAAATCGGGATCCTAAATGCCTAAAAAGTTATTTTTGCTCCATATTATGCATTCACCCTAAGGCCCGGTTTCCACCAAAACGGAGAGCTGAGCGGAGAGATGTGCCAGATTCGACTAATCACATTGGTTGAAGTCTACATCGCGTCTCTCGTCTTTCCTGTGATTGGTCGAATCTTGCACATCTCCTCTACGCTCAGCTCCTCTCCGCTTTGGTGCAAAGCCTAAAGGCTTGTTCGTCGCGGCGAAATTCTAATAAAACTTAATAATACTTACCTTGGCGGCGGCCAAGAACATAGAATCAGGTACATGATGAGCAAAGCAAGCGAGTACTCCCAGAGCACATCCCGGAAACACATAGGAGTTGTTACCTTGGCCTGTCACGTATGTTTTCCCTTTATAATTGACTGGAGGGAAAGGGGAACCAGATGCATATATGCAGCGACCCTAAAATAAAAAAAGCTTGTTATTTACTAGCCTCTCCCTTCACTGAAATTCGAGTTGTACAAAACACTTCTTAAAATAAGGACACCCCATAAGTTGGACTCGTTTTTCGGTCAACCTCATTCCACTGTGTTCCTCATAAAATGATATATCCACATCTCTATGTGTAATTGTTTGATGAGCGCCAAAAGAACTTTGAAAAAAATTACTTGAAGTTTTGTATAGTTTAGAAACGAACTCGATGAGGGTAGATCGATGATTCGAGTCTCCGACCATTCGTTTAATGTATAAAATACCGTAAAAAAGGCAGTTTTGTAATGGACTTCCCCTGTATTGTAAAAAAAAGTATTATATTATATCGTAAAGTTTTCTACCTCCGTATGGTCATAAGCCTGCTGGGGCGTACATTCTGCTTTCATCGTCGGATTTGAAAGTGCATAGATTTGCGGTCGTTCACAATTTTGTGCCATTTGTTTCAAAATTTCAGGCGTAAAGGCCCCACCAACTGTCGATACACCTAAAAAAAATAGTCAGCATAGAAGTAGAGATATTTTGGGAAGGGACCGTAGAAATGTTTTGGGATGGGACTGTAGAGATCCGGTTACATGCTAAATCTTAGTCGCTCTAATTCAAATTTGTAGAAGCAAGAGATTAACACAAAACCGTATTCCAACTGCCTCATTGGTCTATTGGTCGCAAGCGTGACTGTTAAGTATGTCTTGAGTTCAATTAAAGATCAATTAAACTGGTATTGAGCTTTTCCATTACTTTCTCAGCAGCAGGCATGGAGTCTGGAATTGTGCCCGGTTGATAGCAATAGGCTCGTCCCAATTACGTAGGACTTAAACATAACTGGCGAAAAGTGGGTGTACCCATCAGAGATTACAAGCTGTTACGTTATGTATTCCTACGTAGCTGTCGCAATCGTTCAGATGCTCGTGTGATGCAAAATCAAAATCAAAATCAAAGCATTTATTTCAAGTAGGCCAATAACAGGCACTTTTGAATTGTCGAAACAAAGATGAACATTTAAAAAGTAGCTACAGTCCCAGTCACAAGACATAAAAACTGTGAAAGTACTGTAGTTGCCCATTCCCTAGCGTAGATCTCTATGGAGAAGAACGGGCAAGAAACTCCATGGACACTCTTTTAAATCAAAATATTGTTACAAAATCTTGGTTACATCATTCATTTTGAGATGGTAGATTATGTGAGAACAATGTAGCAAGATGTGCATGTTAAAAATGTCCATAGTAAAAACAAAATAATTCATTCAAATAAGCCATGGCAACTAAGAGATGACCAGTCACAATTGACAGCACCCGTTCACGAACATGACGCATGGATCAGCACCATTCAGCTCAACCACTTTGAAGGGAGCTAAATGATCCGACACACGCGCCACCATCAGCGAGACATTTGAGTGAGCATGACATACTCTCAACCGCCAGGGCACATTCAAGTCAAAACTAAAGTAGGTTTCCAGTGAATGATAGCTTTCTAGTACATAGTACTCACACAATATGGGCTATGCTATTATATAATACTAACATTGAATCTATACAATGCAAAGTTTTCGATACTTCTTGAAAATGTTTAAATGTAGGCGTTGCCAAGTTGAGAGTAGGGACGGCGCTAAGTGCATGGGATGTCAGGGACAATTCGACTTTCCCTGCGCTGGCATCACCGAAGGTGGATGGAGGAAATTAGGGGAACGCAAGAACACGTGGAAGTGCAGTAACTGCAAATCCTTGGCAGCATCCAGCCCACGCCCTACCCCCACCCCCACAACCACATCGACCGATTTGTCCGCACCAGCCGTTGCCGACTTGGAAAGTATAATGTCTGAGCTGAAGGCCCTTTCAGCCCGGATGGACAGCTTGCCGGCATTAATGGAGAACGTGAAGGCTATACAATTGGAACTGGCAGAGCTTAAATCCATCAGATCGGAGTACTCCAGCCTTAAATCAGGCGTCGAGTTTCTGGACCACTCGGTGGAAACATTAGCCGCCAAAGTGTCGGGGTTGGAGAACGATGTGGATGGACTTAAGAAGACCAAGGACCAGATGGCAGCGTTACACGATCGATGCTCCAAAATAGAAGACCTGCATCGCGAAACTGAGCAAAGATCTAGAATGAACAATCTAGAAATTAAGGGTGTTCCAGCGACCAGTTCAGAAAACCTGTTCACAATCGTCGACAAGATAGGTGAAATCATTGGGTGCAGAATCCCGAAAGAGCAAATAAACTTCATTGTGAGAGTACCAATGCGAAACAACGAACACAATAAAAATATTATTTGCTCGGTTCACAACAGATACTTGAAGAACGACTTCGTGGCGGCAGCAAGAAAGCTTAAATCATCTTTGACTGCAAGCAAGCTGGGTCTACAGTCTGACAGTGTCATCTATGTTAACGACCACCTGACACTTGAGAACAAAATGCTACTCAACAAAACGAAGAAGCTTGCTAATGAACGGGGTTTACAAAAGAGAGGGGAGGAGAGAGAGAGAGAGGTCACCACCATTAGTGTTATGTACTATCACCCTCCACAGGAAAAAGCCGCGTGTGTCTTATAAAATGCATCTATGTGTAGTGTACATCTGCAATCAAAATCTTGGCAACTCCCAGGCAGGTCAGTTAACTCTGTTTTCCAATAACCTAGTAGACATTGTGCAGAAGCATCCCGCCGACAAATTTTTAGTTCTTGGGGATTTTAATTTACCGAATATAATATGGAACCCAGACGATGACGGCCAGTCTTTCCGGCCTGGTAACATTCAAGGTCATGTCCAGATTAATCTGTTCGACAACTTTACCGTCTGCAATTTCTCGCAATATAACTCGCATGTAAATGTGAATGGCAAAATACTAGACCTAGTTTTGTCCAATAGCGAGGTTTCGGTGACGAGTTGTGATGACCCTTTGGTGCCGGAAGACTCACATCATAAAGCTCTCTGTGTGTCTGCTGGTTTTGTTGAACTTCACACTCTCCCTGCGCTTACGCGTATTAGTTTTTTATATAGGTCAGCTGATTATACAGCAATTAACTACCGGCTCAGCCAGATCGATTGGTACAGAGAATTGAATGCGAGAACACTCCAGGGTGCCGTATCATTTTTTTACGACACGCTCAATGATTTGCGTGATTCGTATGTACCAGTTAAGACGGTCGTCCCATCTAGTAGATATCCTCTCTGGTACAAGCAGCCTCTTATAAAAATTCTTAGAGAGAAAGCAAAGCACCACTCGAAATTCAAGAAATACGGAAATCAGTGTGATCGTGAGTCCTTTGTTTTACTCCGTGAACGTGCAAAGCTAGTTGAAAGTGAAATGTTTCGCTGCTACATTAATAAAATCGAAGAAGGTATATGTAAAACCCCCAAAGCGTTTTGGTCATACGTCAAATCGAAACATCAAACCAATTCGTATCCTTCCTTACTTAAATACAAAAACTGCACTTCAAGTCACGGAGAGGATATCTGCAACATGTTTGGTGACTATTTTTACTCGAACTTTCTCAATGCTGGTAGTAGCACTAATGGTGGTGACCTCTCTAACGACAGGCGTGCGCGGGATTTTGGTATAAATTTGGGCGATAGTATTTCTGATATACACTCGGTCGAAGTTAGTGAATTGGAAGTATTTAAACTACTAAAGGGATTAGATTTGGCAAAATCTGCAGGGCCCGATAATATCCCACCTATCTTTATACACAGTTGTGCGAAAAGTCTGACTACCCCTCTTTCAATTTTGTTCAAACGATCCCTAGCTGAAGGTGAAGTACCCGGAATTTGGAAATCGGCTTTAATCACTCCGATTCATAAAAAAGGACCTAGAGACAATGTGGAAAACTACAGACCTGTCTCCAAGTTATGTATTTTCGCTAAAATTCTGGAAAAAATTATATACAAGCAGCTTTATGCTACTCTGAAATTAAGTATTAGCGACCGCCAACATGGTTTCCTGAGAGGTCGGTCTACAACCACCAATCTCATTATTTGTAGTGACTACTTGACCGAGTGTATGTCTCGTCGCACACAGGTAGATGTAATCTACACTGATTACAGCAAGTGTTTTGATCGCCTGGATCATGCTATACTCTTGCGCAAGCTATTGGCTATAGGTATCAGTGGTAACCTCTTCAGATGGTTCTCGTCCTATGTAGACAACAGATGCCAAACTGTGGTTCTCAATGGATTCGCATCTAGAACTATGTATATTCCTTCAGGAATTCCTCAGGGATCGCTACTGGGACCCCTGATGTTCAACATCTTCATCAATGACGTGTCTTCATGTTTCTCCGACTCAAAAGTTCTTTTGTTTGCGGATGACATGAAGATTCTAAGTGAAATTAGAACTGAGGAAGATGCTGAGCGTCTCCAACTTGATCTGGACAGATTCCAAGAGTATTGTGTCACCAACCGTTTGGATTTAAATGTCTCGAAATGTTACGTTTGTACGTTCACTCGCAAACCTAAACCTATTATTTTCGATTACAAGCTAACCAACACTTCAATAGCCAGAGTTAATATCATCAAGGATTTAGGCGTCACTTTTGACTCGAAGCTCCTTTTTGACACACACATCGACAACATTATTAAGAAAGCTTCTAAAGCATTGGGTTTCGTCTTGAGAATATCCGCAGATTTTAAAAATATAAAAACGGTTAAAATTCTTTATTGTGCTTTTGTGCGCAGTCACCTCGAATATTGTTCACCAGTATGGAATCCTATTTACAGTACTTACATTAATCGCATCGAAAGTATTCAAAAGAAGTTTTTGAGGTACGTTCAATATAGATCTAATATTTATTTACATAACTATCACAGTCGCTGCACAAGGTTCCATATTCTTCCACTAATTGAGCGGAGAAAAATTGCTGACATGGCATTCTTGTTTAATATAGCTAATGGCTCAACCGATTGTTCTGAACTGATTGGCAAAATTGGGTTACGTGTTCCATCCATTAGCCTTAGGAATCACCAACCTCTATATGTTCCCTCGGTGCGGTGTATTTATAGACAAAATTCTTATATGATAAGAGCTTGCAGATCATACAACTCAGTCTGTCAAAGTGTTGATGATCTTGATTTATTCACAACCAGTGTCACTAAACTAAAAAAAACATTAGGCAACCATTTCTTCAATATTCACTGACACTTCAAATGTTCTTTTTTAAATTCACTCCGAGTTCTTTTACTTTCTTTTATCTGTCTACTGTCTTTTATTCTAACCTAATATTGTCAGTGAGAACTTGTAATTGGCCTTCTTACATTATTTTTCAACTACCTGTATCCTAGCTGTAAGTTTTCCTAAGATAATAAAATAAAATAAAATAAAATAAAGATAGTTGTACAATCTTCAGCAGCTCCAACAATACCATTTAATGCTATCAAGTTTTGCGCCCCCGTCCTTGTGGAGCAGGACCAGCATTGAGCCAAGCATTTTTATCAGCGATATAATCGCTCAACTTGTAATATGCTTGCTTACATAATGTGCGTTTAATACATGTTTTAAATTTCGTCTCATTCAGTTCAAGAATACTTTGTGGAATTTTATTATAGCATCTCAAACAGTACCCCATGAAAGATGAGTCTACTTTAGCGAGTCTAAAGCCTGGCTGAACTAGTTGGTCCCTATTTCTAGTACTGTAATTGTGTCTGTCGCCTCTTTTACCGAAAAGATGCAGATTTTTTCTGACGTACATTATGTTTTCGTAGATGTATTGGCAATGAACCGTCATGATGCCAATATCCTTAAATAGTTCCCTTAGAGAATCGCGCCTACGAAGATTGTATATGGCTCTGATGGCTCTTTTCTGCAGAATAAATATAGACTCAATATCAGCAGCCCGTCCCCATAGCAAAATACCGTAAGACATTATACTATGGAAGTAACTAAAATAGACCAGTCTAGCGGTATCCACATCAGTGAATTGACGGATTTTTCTAATGGCATATGCTGCTGAACTTAAGCGCCCCGCAAGAGATGTTAAATGAGAACCCCATTGTAGCCTTGAATCAAGCGTAAGCCCCAGGAAAACCGTTTTATCTACGAATTCGAGTTTCTCTTTATTCAATATTATCTCACAATCACTACTTTTAACATTCGGTAATGAAAATCTTATGCATTTAGTTTTTTTTTCATTTAATACCAAATTGTTTGCTGTGAACCAATTTTGGACCTGAAGTAGGGCATCATTCACGTCATCTAGATTGTTGGCCCGTCTATTTATCTTAAAAATTAGAGAAGTGTCATCAGCAAACAACACCATATTTTGAGATTGGTGTTTCAACAAATATGGTAGATCATTTATATAGACTAGAAAAAGGAAAGGACCCAATATTGAGCCTTGCGGAACCCCCATTTTTACATTCAAACCCTTTGAATTAACACCGTTTATTTGAACATGTTGTTTTCTATCGCTCAAATAAGATTTTAGCAGGCTAAGTGCAAGTTTACCCAGTCCGTAATGCTCCAGTTTCAAAAGCAATGTGTCGTGATTTACGCAATCGAAAGCTTTGGAGAGGTCACAGAAAATTCCTAATGCGTCTTGGGACTCTTCCCACGCAGCAAATATGTGCTTTAATATGGTTACACCGGCGTCAGTTGTACAACGTCCCTTGGTGAAACCATACTGTTGATCATGGAAGATTCTGTTGGTGTTAAAATGATAGAGCATTTGATTAAGCATTACTTTTTCAAAAACCTTGCTAAAAACTGGTAACACAGATACAGGTCTATAATTATTGGCATCTTTACTGTCCCCGGATTTGAAAAGAGGTATGACTTTACTGTATTTCATTAAATCAGGGAAAACTCCTTGGTCTACACATAAATTAAAAATTAAAGCTAAGTACGGGGCTATGGTCTCAAGTATAGATGTGCAAACTTTGATAGACATTCCCCATAAATCTTCACTCAGTTTGATTTTAATTTGCCGGAAAGCTTTAATAACTGTCATGGGGTTAATGTGTTTAAATTTAAATTCAGCCAGGCAGCCAGACACATTCGCCTTTAATAAGCCAATTGAGGCTTCAGGTGAGGAATTAAGAGCCTCCGTAGTTTTTATTGGTATTTCGGTAAAAAAATTAACAAATTCTTGAGCTACTTCCTGATTAGAGCTTTTAAGACCACATGCTGTATCTAATGTAAAAGTATTATTACGTATTTTCTTTCTGTTGGTCTCGTTATTTATAACTTTCCAAACGGTCTTTATTTTATTTTCCGCTGTTTTGATCTTGTTGCTAATGTGCAGGGCTTTAGCAACCTTGCAAGTATTTCTAAAAATCTTTGAATACGTAGCAACATACTTGCTAAAAGTTTCAGTGTTTATAAAAGGCTTAAGGCTGTAAAGCTCAAATAGCCTTTCCCTACTTTTTCTGATACCTCTAGTTGCCCAATCACTAAATATAAACTTAGGGCAAATACTCTTTGTCTTCTTTTCAAAAGTTTTGTTGAATTCCGTGTGAACTAATGAAAAGAAACGATCATACAATTGATTTATATTAATATCCTCTTGGCTCATTACACTTAACTTGTTCTGTAGGGAAGTATTATACCTCTTTAATTTGCAAGAAGTTATAGGTCTAAATTTAATCTGAACTTTTTGCATTGGAGTTTTACACCTAAAAGTTACAGTTTGTCCGCTATGGTCAGACGGCAAACAATTTATTATGGCTTTATCTAAGTAATCACAATCGCAGAAAACATTATCTATACAAGTAGCAGAAGAAGTTGTGATTCTAGTGGGTTCAACAAACACGTTAGTCAAGTCAAATGACTTAAAAAGATTTAATAACCGACTGCTATTTGAATTTTCTTCTAAAATATTGATATTGAAATCACCACAAATTATTTTATATTTATTACTGGCTGCAAGTTTTGCCAGGACATCTTCCATTATAGATTCAAATATGGAAAAGTTTTGATAGTTTGGGGGTCTGTACACACACACAATTATATGCTTATCTAGCTCAACACAGGACAGTTCGACACAATGTTCAACCGAGAGACCTACTATGTCATTACGTTGCTTATATTTAAAACTATTTTTTATTAATATTAGGGAACCTCCACGAAGCATAGTTTTACGGTTAAAGCAGCTACCCACCATATAGTTTTCATAATTAATAAGCATTTGGTAATCCTTTAGCCAATGTTCAGTAAAACAAATAATGTCAAACTTACTATTTTCTAAAAACAATTCAATTTCTAATAATTTGGAAGAAATGCCTTGGATATTTTGGTGGAATAATTTTAAGGTGTTCTGCTGAGGCCCTTTTTTACTAACTAATGGAGTGCAAGAAGATACCTTGCTGTTGGTAGGATTAACAAAAATATTGTTAATGGTATCTTCTGTTGTCTCACTTACTAGTTTAAATTCATATTAAAATTTGGAGTGAGGCCGGAGACACCCGTGCCATCCTCAGACAACAAGACCCTATCACTAATAAACCCTAATTGAGAATTTTCCATGGTGACAGATGGATCCTCCCCAGTAAAATGTGTGTAAACATTTATAGCACTAGTGCTATATACATTTGTGCCAGTCACCTGTACATTAGTAGAATTACTAATTGTCGCAGTGTTAATAATATAACTAAACTTAGACATACTATTTATGTCTGTGTGAATACTATAAGCTAATAGCCGAGCTATTTTGTGTCTACATACAATAGGTAGATACACCTTACCCCGTGATGACTTAAGATTACCAACTATAGTGTTGATATCCAGATACATAAGCCTGTCACTATAGTGACCTACTAAAAAATGTACATGTTTATTCAACATATGTATATAATCGTTTTTCCTACTACTTAAATTTTTAAAATATGGAAAAGCACACAATATGATTTTATTACAACTTAACTTAAGCAACTCAGAAACACATGCTACGTCGGTAACCCTGGTTCTCTTGCGGATGTCTTCATTTCAGATTCGATCATGCAAGGAAACTCTGAGAATAGCCCTCTCCATTGCACTTTCAGTGACTTAAAGCCTTCTGGTAAGGCACATTGCAAGCGACTACGTTACGGCCCCGTATGTTATCACTGGCAACACACATTGGTCATAGACTTTCGTCTTGAGACACTGCCGTAAGTTGGACGAGATGATACCGCGTAGCTTCCCGAACGCTGCCCAGCCTAGTGGGATTCAATGATTGACCTCTTTCTCTAAATTAGACCTACCTAACATGACAGTTTCTCCCAGGTACAAATAATCGTCCACAACTTCGGGTGCAATGTCTCCGATTTTCGTAGGAGTGGGTGTTACATGGGCATTCAACATAACCCTTGGTTTTGTGCATGTTCATTTTAAGACCCACTCTTTCGATAGCTCTGCTGAGGTCCTGGAGCATTGTCCTGAGGTCCTCCATAGTCTCAGCCATGACCACTACATCGTCGGCAAAACCGAAGGGGAGTGATATACTCGCCATTGACGTTGATGCCTAGCCGTCTTCAGTCCAGAACCTTGCAGACATCCTCCAGTACTGCTGTGAACAGTTTCGGAGATATGACGTCTCTCTGTCTCACACCTCGCTGCAGAAGGACAGGTTCCGAGGCTTGGTCCTGAAGTCGGACTGACAGCACCTCAATGTACCGGTAGTCGATTTGGCACCATTGGAAGAGACTGGAGTTCTCGTGGTCCACAATAAATACGGTTAAAATTCAAAATTATTACTAACAACAATGGACAGACTAAAATTCAAGGTACATAATACGTCATTAATTAAAACTTCAACATGATCGTTTAGGTACCGTCGGGTTTGGTAATAAACAAAGTCATTTGAAAGCACGTGTAATAAAAATGGTACAGGTACTTACCAATAAGAGTGGTTGCCTTAATAGACTTCACAAAGCCTGCAAAATCCTTCGATGGTTCCATATCTTTACCGAACTTGGTAGCATGGGGTGGTATACCACCCTCGCGTTTAGTCGACAAAAAACCATCGATATCAAATAGGTAGATTCTCTTAACAGCTTCTTCCATTGTTAGGCCGTCTTCTACCATTGCATCGCAAATTAAATTTGCAATACCAACGCCTGCCTGAAGATCACAAATTTACTTTCCTTACTTCTCTGTCAGTAACACTAACTAAACGCCAGTGAATATTATTGTGTGGTAATATGGGTAAAAAAAAACATGTATAAAAAAAAATATTATTTAGCAATTTATATATGTCACCGTAAAATTGTCAAATACGTTATATTATAATCTCTCTAGCGATATTGTAAACTCTCGAATTATTGTCAAACGAATATACTGCTTACAATAAAACGCATTATTTTTCGTGAAATGCATGCGATGGTAGTCAACTCACGCGGTGTGGAGGGAAGAAGGGGTCCCGCTTGACCAGTGGTACCACTCTCATGAAAAGATACTGTACCATTCCTGAGAAATATCGATTAATAAAACCTAACCTAAAAACACTATGTATTCCCCTAAAAAGCGTAGTCAGAGCCCCGCCTCGCGGAGCCCTATTTCCGAGTGCAGGGTTTATAGGAACCTAACTAACTTAACGGGGGGGTGCCCCAAGACCCGATTATGGAGGCAGAGATACTTTCGTATGTTCAGTTGACAATAATTCGAGAGTTTACAATATCACTAGAGAGAAACACGTTATATTGTAATATAACGTGTTTGACAATTTTACGGTGACATATACACACTTAATATAGAAAAGAAGAAAGGAACAGAAAATAGCACAAACCTGCGTAAAATATATTCATTTTTATGAATGTTTTATTATGGTATTGTCATTGGTATATTTGGAAGCCCCTTTCAGATCGGACAGGGTTTTTATATAACTTATTGTGTATCACATTCGTGACTACAGCTAAGTATTTTTTTAAGAAATTATTTTTGAAATATTGACCAAGCTTTTTAACTGAATTCTAGAGGCGTTTCTGTAGAGTAAGGTCTTCAGAAATGTCAGATGGCAATAGTGTTTGCACGTTTCGCGCATTTATAATACCTATCTTTACTAATATTTACGATTGTGGTCATGTATTTCAGTTGCCACTATAACAACAAACACTAAAAATAGAACAATTATTTAATTGGGGCTCCCATACAACAATCGTGTTTTTTTGCCGTTTTGTCTAATATTGTAGATAATAAGGATCTCTTCGTGCGGACTAGTTCGTAGAACTCGCCTGGTGCCTTAAATTTAGTGCCCTACTAAGTATTACAAAAACTTACAGAACCGGCTCCAAGAAACAAATAAATTTGATCTTGAAGTTTTTTCTTTGTGATTCTTGCAGCAGAATATATTCCAGCGAGAACGACACCCGCGGTACCTTGAACATCGTCGTTGAATGTACAATATAAATTCTTGTATTTCTCTAGAAGGCGGATAGCGTTGCTCAAGGCGAAATCTTCAAACTGTAAACAATACAGTTTACCTGTCATTGCCCAAAACGTCTTGTTTAATTCAAACCTAGGTGATATTCAGCATTTTGTAGCTACAGTGACATTTGGTGACATTATACGCCATGACATGATAAGTGGTAGAATGTATTGCTATGATGTCGATATTTTACAGAAAAAAGTGCTATTTAATTTTACGAGTGGGTATTTATAAACGATTATCACAACAAAAAAATATATTTTAGGAATGACCATTGAACTTGGCACCCATATCGATCTCACTTCTTTTGTCGTTGAAGTCCAAGACCAAGGCATGTAATATATCAAAATATTGAACTTGGCTCTCATTTCACATATTTTATATTTTTGATGGGATACGAGTAGTAAAAAGACTTGGTGAATAAAAAAGTTACTTTAAAATTAAAAAAAAAACCCCACCACATGAAAATATTAATTCACAATTTGTGGTAGTAGCCTTCTTGAATTTGAAATTAATTATAATTAATTTAGTTTTCTATAGCGTATAGTATTCTACTAGTCAAGTCGTTTCATTTGATACCCATATTGAGGGAGTTTTTAAATAAATATGTAATCCGCCATTTTGTCGCGGCCGGCCATCTTGGACTGATTATTATCAAACATAGCCACCCCCGACTAATTCACCTTTCAAACAAAAGAAAAAAAATCAAAATTGATTCATCCGTTCGGGTGCTACGATGCCACAGACAGACACACACACACACACACAGACAGGTTAAACTAATAACACCCCGTCGTTTTTGCGTCGGGGGTTGAAAAGCTAAAAAAAATGCAATTATTTAAAAAGTACGGACAACCAGACGGAAGGATGGATTGTTAATGACCGCTCACTGGTCGCACTATTTGGCTATAACATGAATTCGGCGAGTTCAGTAGACGGGTACTCATTCAAAAATGTAAAGAAAAATAAAGTCGTTGGTGTCGAAATCAACCTATTTTTCTCCTCGTATTTGTATCGTTGATATACATATAATGATGCTCCTTAACCGCGAGCATTCATCTGTAATGTAACAGTGTAAGATTCATTTTTTTACTGAAATAAGTGTATCTGAACTGTCACATTACAGGCGGGTGCTCTCAGTGAAGAAGCACCGTAAGATCAATAAGGTGTGTTATTATGTGTACGAAGCTAAAAGTTACCTGTATAAGTACGTTGTGGGTGAATCTCTGGCAACAAGCATCCATGAACTCTTGGATAAAATCATCGAATTCTTGTCCTCGAACACGCTTCTCTCGTATACCTATGTACAACGGATCTTCTAACAGCATCTGAATAGGTATCGGAAAAATAAAATTATATTCAAATTCCTTGCCATTATATGTTATTTCCCCCTAAACGAATATCAACCATTTGCTAGTGTAAAATAATGAAGTAAAATTAGGGCCGAATGAAAGGCATTTATTTGCATGTGTCTCCGATGATAATGCCAAGGGGGTGTGGTACGCGACTGGATAAAATAATACGGGTTGCAGACCGAAACTAAGCCGCCGTATAACTAACTAACTAAGCTGACGTATTTTTAGGGTTCCGTAGACCCGACGAGGAACCCTTATTGCCGTCTGTCCGTCCGTCCCTCCGAGGTTTTGCTCAGAGACTATTAGTACTACAAAGCTGTAATTTTGTAGTTGTGTGTATTTCTCCCCCATCGCGTAAGGTATCGTTGAATAGGTATTTTAAAATGACTTAGGGTTTGCTTATACTATTTTCCATTTATGATACATTAAACTTCAAAGTGCTAATATTTTTTCCAGTAGCAGAAGAAGAAGTTGAATTTGGGTGTTGGACAAACTTGTACGAATTATTAAATTCTGGAATTATTGAATTATTTATTCTTCTTCAACACTGTCGAGGTAGCAGAGTACTGGTCGACAATAATTTAAAAATAAAAAGGGGAAATCATCGACACGGAAGAAGAAGAAGAATTCTTAGAATGAAATACTCTAAGGTTCATGTTCACCAAACAGATGACGCTCTGATTATCTAAAAACAGCTGTTTAAAACACGTTTTTGTTTGGGAACATGTCACAGTGACAGCTGTTTTTAGATAATCAGACAGTTATCTTTTCGGTGAACATGGACCTAAGTCGAAAGTGATGAAGTAGTTGTTTATTTATGATGGGTAAAGAGTCCGTTAAAAAAAAACTTAGATGAAAAAACTATAATTAATAGTCATGTGATAACGGGCTACTACGGAACCCTACACTGCGCGTAGCCCGACGCGCACATGACCGGTTATTTCATTCTAGTGCGCAGACTGCAAACAATGCAAACTAAGCTAGCTAAAATATGCAATGCTAGGTACTTAGATAGGCAGCTACACGAGCCCCTTCCGTCCCAGTGCTGTCCAGTATCTTGATTGCCGAGATTGAAGGTGTTGACATAGCTAAGGTAAGCAATGTCTTTTCTAAAGATAGCAATAAGTTGGTATTAATCTACTTATATTTCATCAGAACTTTCTTCGACGATTATAATATTCATGGCGAGCGATATATACGTCAAATTGAACTGATATTTCGATTTTATTTTGACTTGATATTTTTAGTTTAGTTTGACTGGCTTATCGAGCTTAGTTGTCGATCTGCAACCCGCACAAGAATAAAAGGAAATCATAAAGTAGGGCTGGTGACTGAAAAGTTGTGTTGTAATCGGTTGTCGTGGTGCGCGCATTTGATGCGAAGGATTGAGAAAAATGTCGTGAGGAAAGTTTTGGGTATGAATTAGATGGCTATAAGAGGTATGCAACGAGCTAGAGGTCAATCGTCGAATCCGACTCGGGTGAGCAGCGTTCGGAAAGCTGCGCGGTATCTTCTCGTCCAACTTACCGCAGTCTCACAAGACGAAAGTCTATGGCCATGTGTGTGTTGCCAGTGATTACACCGAAATGTGGTCGCTCACAATGGGCCATATCAAAAGGCTTAAAGTCACCCAAAGGGCAATGGAGAGGGCTATGCTCGGGGTTTCCTTGCGTGATCGAATCAGAAATGAAGACATCCGCAAGAGAAACAAGGTCACCGACGTAGCCCAAAGAATTGCCAAACTTAAGTGGCAGCTAGTGGGCAGGGCACATTACTCGCAGAACGGATGGCCGATGGGCCGAAAAGTTCAGGAGTGGCGACCGCGAACCGGAAGACGTTTATGATGTTTTGAAAGACCTCCCACTAGATGGACCGATGACGTCTGGTGAAGGTTGCGGGAATCCGTTGGATGCGAGTCGCAAGGGACCGGTCAATGTGGCGACACTTCGGTGAGGCCTATGTCCAGCAGTGGACGCCTTTAAGCTGAAATGATGATACGAGGTATGGAATACAAGAAACGATGGATGTACCTACTTATAAGGAAGATGATAAATGTGGCAAGAAGGGAGGTGTATCACGTGATGACGAGTAATAGAGAAGTGGAAGAAGAAGACATGCTGCGCCTACCCAAAACATAAAAAGATAAAGGCAGGATGATATTATATGCTAGTATAATTAACCTGATTATTGGTTCCACAGTCCAACGTGATCGGTAAGCACAATCCAGGAGGGACGCCTGCTAACGCGGTGTACAAACACAGTTTGCCTATTGGAATCCCCATGCCGTAAGCACCAAGATCTCCCAGACCCAGAATTCTTTCTCCGTCAGTAACACAGATAGCGCGCACGTTCGCTACAGGCCTTTAAAAAAGTTAAATATGTTATTGTTTTGTCAGTGCAATCGAAGGTCAGCGGTAACACTTTGAGCGTAGTTTGGAGTTTCAATAAAATACGAAGCCAGCGTTTAATGGTTTTGTTACGGCTGATGTGCGGCCTACTTAGCATCCTTAGTCTAATGTTCCCACTACTGGGACCCGGCCTCAATAAGTATCGCAGTATATAGCCTCATTTTATATTTACAGCGATGATTGAGACTATACTTATATCCAAAACCACGGTGAATACCTTTTCTAGTCTAAGATCATTCAGAGTAATCGTCAACACGACGCTGAAGTAAAATAAACTTACCAATTTCTTAGAATTTTGTAAATTTTTCCCTTATCATGTATCGTGATGAAGAGGCCTTTAGGTCGTCTGTAAACTAGACCAAATCTTTGACACGCCAACCCCACAGTTGGGGTGTAAACGAGAGGTAAATATTTTTCAATGTCGGAAGCTAGTAAATCGTAAAATAATCTTTCATTTGTGTCCTGGAAAAAACATAAGCAACGTAAAATTCACTTTTTAACCCTTACTAAGAGGAAGTGTTCACGCGGTTTTTTGCCCAACCAGCATATTCATCATCATCATCATCATTAGGTACAGCCGAAAAACGTCCACAGCTGGACATAGGCCTCCTCAAAGTGTCGCCACATTGACCGGTCCCGTGCGATTCGCATCCAGCGGATTCCCGCAGCCTTCACCTAGTAGGAGGCCTTCGAACGCAATGTCTACCGGTTCGCAGTCGCCACTGCAGAACTTTTTGGCCCTATCGGCCATCCGTTCTGCGAGCAATGTACCCTGCCCATTGCCACTTAAGTTCGCACTTTGGCAATTCTTCGGGCTACGTCGGTATTAGCATAATATCCAGTATTACCTAGGTTATGGGGGTCAGATAGGCAGTAGGTAATGGTATTCAGTTGCATCCGGTTAGACTTAGGAAAAGACAAATGAGTATTTGTCATCGGTCCATCAATGGTGTACTTTTTATCGGGTGAAAAATTACCAAAAATAACCCGTCTCCCTCTGGGCGGAGCGGAATAGAATGTCAGACGTGTACTGACTAAAACCCTATGTCTTTATGTAGTATGTCTTTCGAACAGTCACAGTAGGCATCGGCCCTTGTGGACATTTTGTGGGCATTCCATTTTGCTGACATCTCTTTGAGTGTGGAACACGAACGCGCCGGTCCACACGGCCTGTCGTAATATAACGGACGGACGGGACGTCGATCTAGCCCATTACTTACCGTCCACAGGCCCGCGGTGTAGTTCACCCTAACATAATCTTCTTAATAGTGCGAGCGGAATAGAACGATGTAGACTGAGAAGCGAGAAAAAATTGAATTATAGCTGTCATTCCGTGAGCCCTTAAGATGACCTAAACTTTAGGTTATCTTGGGCTCACGGAATGACAGCTATAATTCAAATTTTTAGTGGTCATTTAAGGCGCTTAGACGAGCTAAATTAGCAACTCTATTTGTTGTGGTTCAAACTTCGTTTGAAATGCTGTTAGAATAAAGTTCTAATCAGCTTGCACTACAAAATGGTTGTTACGTCAGCCACTGCGGGCCAAATAGCACGAAATGAGTGGTTTCAATCGATTTACAAAAAAACTATTGATTGTATTAAAAAATTAAAACAGTATCATGCTAATATATTGCTTATAGAATTATTTGCCAAAAAATCAGAATGATCGCATGTATATTAGTATGTTTTTTATTGTTTGAAATATATTTTTAGAGATAAGTTCGTGATTTCTTTTTATCAAGCCAAATTAGTTGTATTATGTTTTCAAAACAGTATCATGCTAGCATATATCCTAAAGAATATCATGTATTTTTCTGGCCTTGTTTATAGCAGTGAATCATGTTATTTTAGTAATTATAAAACTCGCGTTTAGCTCATGTAATCGCCTTAAGTGGATCGACGTCATTATAAGAGGAGTGAGTACAAGGTCGCGTTGCTTGACAAGAAAATTTGTTGCATGTCAATTAACTTGGTAGATTTATTTTAGTTTTTTTCCCGCCTGCATAGATAAAGTTGGTTGAAGACGTGTTGGTTGTATTGAAGTCTGAATTTGTGTACTCTTATAAGAATTAGTAGGTAATTGGCGCAATTCAACGTCACGTTTGCGGTGTTATAATGAATACATAAGTATATTTACCAGTAATTCAGTCAAATAAAGATGTTGATTCAAACTGTTTTTAAATCTGTTGATTGAGTAAGTGCATATATCTAGTTGTTCTTTTTGCGTCTTAACAGTTCCTGCTAAAAGTCCGTGTATGCCAAGAGCCTGCCGCTCTTGCATCGTGAATGCGAGACCCTGGAAACAGTGATTGAAAGTATGAAGTTTATTGAGGTATCTATTCAATAGGCAAAAAGGAATAGTGTGAAACCCTATAAAATATATAGGGTTTCACGTTTACACCTTTTTCGGAACGGGTTTTTTTAAATTATTTTTAAAGTCATGCTTTTGGGACTTATTTTTTCACATTTTTTTTTTGCGTTTTATAATTCAGTTTATTTGGTGTGTTTAAACAGATCTTTACCCGCTAGAAAGCTAAATAAAAAATAATTCCTTTCTTCACTTTCCTCATCAATCTCACATTGATCGGGCATTGATCAAGCAAATAAGTCTTCAAGTTATTTAGTTTTCATTTCGTTACTTAATATTTTAATATTCCTCGTTCCCTTTCAATTTAGTGTGTATTATTCTACTAGTCAAGCCCTTTCATTTGAGACTCATAATAACCCACAGACAGACACACACACACACACATGAACACACACACACGTCAAACTTAAAACACCCTGTCGTTTTTGCATCAGGGTTTAATTAGTTGTTATATTTTATATTTATCTTACCTTATATATTTATCTTATCTCACCTTGTTCAAGCCCGGATTTCTTAAATAGTCAACACCTCTCAATAAATTTGGACAGGAACCATCATCAGTATACTTCCGAATTTTTAACATTAAGGGAAACTGTATGCTTTTGTTGAACAGTGGGTTTGCTAGGCGTTTGAAAACTCTTACATTGTTTCTGTACCAAAAAAAGGAAAAAATAAACATGCATTACCCACAAATAGGCGATATATCTAAATGAAAAAATATATCGAACCAGCAGTTGCAGAGGTGGACTTAGCTTATCTAAGGCAGCCATCAGACGGACTGCATCGCAGCAACCGTGCGCAGTTGATATATTATTCAACTGCATGCAGTTGTACGTTCAACTTCGTTCACTCATGAAATCAACTTCACGCGGTCGGCTGCATTCGGCAACTGTTTGCCGTCAGCGATGAACAGCATGCATCAACACTACACAACTGTAGCCGACCGCGTAAAGTTGAAGTCACGGCTGTATGTATCGACTTATTGAGTTCACATGACAGCAGCCGACCGCTGCTGCATGCAGTTGAATATATCGAATGCGCGCAGTTGCTGCAATGCAGTCCGTGTGATGGCAGCCTAAGGCCCCGAAAAAGAACAGAGGTCACACGATATTAAACAGAAAATCGGTTCGAATTGAAATAAAAATCTACAAAACGAGATCTGTACTTACAAATTCATTAGTATACTTTCGGTGGTCATTCTGCTTAATTATGTAACACGTAAGGCTATTAAAAAAAAACACTAAATGTAAAACAAACAATCAAAAAACTGGCGTGAAAAAACCGTTCAAACATGACGTTATAAACTAGCAGAAAAACAAAAAAACACGTCACGGCTTAATGGCCAGTTTCATGAAGAACAGATTCTATCATGCTATTGACCTCTTTTGATTTCGGTTTGTCGCGCAAGAGGTCGCGGTCGTCAAACGGTCAAGTCAACATCTCCTGAGGATGGCCTACGGAGGGGTGAAAAACATCATCATCATCATTTCAGCCCTGAATCACCCACTGCTAGGTATAGGTTTCCCCTTTCTTCCGAAACACTTCCCGGATCTGTGCCTCCCTGATCCAGGTGTTCCCCGCGACCCTGAGAATGTCGTCAACCCGACGAGCTTTAGGATGGCCCTGGTTTCTTTGACCAAACTTTGGCCACCACTCGGTCAGAACCCTTGCTCCATCGGCCATCTCCACGTCTAGCCAGATATGTCCTGTCCTGCCCAGATCCACTTTAGGCGCACCGCCCGGTCGAGTTGCATATTTAGAATGCTAATTTTGTCACTTCCTGCTGACAGGAAGGCAGTACTGCATCCTGCATCCGAGTCCCACTCTATTTTCGGAATTAAAACTAAATATTCTGTATAATATTTATGTCAACAAAAAGCACACGTGCTGTCGTCCGGCGAAAAAAGGAGAAAGGACAATTATGTATGAGACCCTGGCCAACATTTCAATTGCAACCTTCGATATACCATGGGAAAACAAATCAATTTTAACATTATTTTCTATTATAATTAGGTCAAATGTAAGTTGTATTTTTGAATGAAGAATATAATAGGACCTCGGCCCACTGCTCCATAGCAAGTGATCGGTAGAGACACCATCGGATAGAACTTCAATAAAAGATGATCATTAGTGATAATTATGATACCTAAAGGGCAATAAGCAAATGGTGATTTGGTGAGATTGAAATCAGTTTTTCGATAGGGTAATAGTAACTTTTATGTTCTGCTTAAACCTTTGGGACGTGGATCCGCGCAATCCCGTTAAATATTGCCGGAACGCGGATCCAAGACAAAACAAAATCATGCTCTAGTTCGCGGATCTAGGTGCTTACCGCCTACCATAGGTTGAAAAAGCTTTTCCGTCCGTGTGCAAATTGTTTCTTAAGAGGGGTGGCCCAAGACAACTCATTAGTTCTCATTCTTCTTTGTAGAAATCTGCGTTTGCGCCGAATCCGTCACGGCCTGATTGAATGTACCTACCTACCTTCAAATGATGATCTAATAAATCATGTTGTTTCTGGAAAGTCGAGAGTCCACGTGTGCAGTCAGGTAACTTATACAGTATGCTTATAGTATTTGTGGGCACGTTATTGATAATGATGTGATTTAATTAGTGAATTAGATTGTAGAAGAAGTAAACAGTTACCTAATATTATGGGACGTCCTTTAATAACATGTAAGTATCGACCTGACTGCAAACAATTCTTAGTGCAAATGCTCAAACATCCACAAAATAGTAGAAAAAGCTAGGTACCCCATAGTAGAATACTTATACCAAAGTGCCAAAATAAGTAGTTTTTGTGCCGGACTCTTCAAGGAATTACTTAACTAATTAGGTACCTATAGTATAGGATCCAGATGCTTATTTAATGAGACGTATTTTTTATGTTATTAAATATGCCAATAAATATATCCTATATGGGTTGCCTAACAAATTTCAGTCCAGAGTATTTTTAATTAATAATTAAAAAAAATTTTTTGGTTAAACATTGCACCGGTGTGATTATTAAATAAATTTGATACGAATCGAAAGTTTGAAGCCCATAGAATATGCAAACGTTAGGTTGCTTATTTTTTTCCGGTCACAACCACGGGTTGCCAGGTGTAAACAGGTAAATATATAAGTACTAGCATTTTGCAACGGTCTGATTATTGAATCAAACTTAGATAAAATGAAAGATTATTTCATAAGGAACACGGTGGTATAGGGTTGCCTGCGAAAAATCAGTCCCGAATTACGGTTGTCGAATTTTAAATAATAAAATATCGCTGCGAGTGAATGTGTGTGAGAGAGAGGTCCCAGACCAACCATCCCATGCGGTAGAAAAGGACGCAGCGTAGCAGCTGTTTAAAGTCCGCCCATTTAAAGAAGGAGAGTGCGCATGCTATTTGTGCTTGGAAATGAAAAGGATAGCGATAGACTCGTATATGCTGTGCATTATTTTGGAGTCATAGATATAGTATTATATAGATGGCGAGAAAGCGTGTCGCTGAAAGGGACAAAAAAAAAGTACTTCACTACATTTAGGGTTACCCTGTTAGGAAAAATGTAATTAGAAATAGGTACCTACACAAAGCCTGAAGTTTAGACCGATGAAATCTGTGTCATCGAAAGCGACATAAAGAAAACCGGGGAAGGGCGAGTCGGAGTCGCACACCGAGGGTTCCGTATAAACTTACCAATGAAAACAGTTCCCGCAAAAAAAAATTTGTGGAACTACAAATTTTCAGTTTTCGGATTTCTTGGAGATTATATGGGGGTTCTGATGAGAAATAAAAAACCGATGTGACTGATCTGTTCTGATGTTTGCGATATTTTATTATTTAAAATTCGACAACCGTAATTCGGGACTGATTTTTCGCAGGCAACCCTATACCACCGTGTTCCTTATGAAATAATCTTTCATTTTATCTAAGTTTGATTCAATAATCAGATCGTTGCAAAATGCTAGTACTTATAGATTTACCTGTTTACACCTGGCAACCCGTGGTTGTGACCGGAAAAAAATAGGCAACCTAACGTTTGCATATTCTATGGGCTTCAAACTTTCGATTGGTATCAAATTTATTTAATAATCACACCGGTGCAAAGTTTAAAAAAAAATTTTTTTTTGATTATTAATTAAAAATACTCGGGACTGAAATTTGTTAGGCAACCCATATAGGATATATTTATTGGCATATTTAATAACATAAAAAATACGTCTCATTAAATAAGCATCTCGGTGAAGGTCGTTGTATAGCGGGATCTTAGACTACTATACTAATATTATAAAGAGGTTAAAATATTTGAGTATGGGTGCAGGAGGTAGTCTCCGAATAGTCAACCGATTTAAAAAAAAACTACATGTTCAAGCTACACTATTACAGAGTGTCCAAAGGTATGGTTTCTTCGACGCGGGTAAACCCAGTCATAAATAAAACAAAAATAAATATCTTTGGAACATGTTTAATGAGTAACATCTATAATTTTCATTTTAACAATCGCATAAACTAATACACAATAATGTTATTTTTATTTGTAAGTAAAACTAATGATACCTATAAAAAAAACATATCCGAAAGCTGCATTATTAACGACGTGACACATTAATTGACGCAATAAAATCAGTGTAAAAATAAAATAAAAACCCTGATTTTAATAGTATTGCCAGATAATTGACCAATATACAAAAGATGCTTTCATAATATGACCAATGCTCCGTTGCATGCAACATTTAGTCAAATATTTAACACACATGTACAGAGGGAAAAATTTTATTATACATCGTCACAGCAAGGTAAATCACATAATATCACCTGATACGTAATATAACATAAATAAATGACTACTTAAAATAAAAAACATTGCATTTATTTCGCTCTGCGAAAAATTCGTCTCACTATCAATAAAATACTGAACTCAACATAATACTTGGTCAAATTTACAGCGATGAAACTATCGAGTTAGGAGTTATATTCTTATATACGTAGTTCAAGTTGAAAGGGGACCGTTTTCCTTGGTATTGGCTCGTAATGAGGGATGAAAACAGGAAAAAAAGTAAATAAATGATGTTAAAGTTACCGTATGATTTGTGAACATCATTAGTTTATATTCTATCTTGCGAATTTATAAGCTATCGAAAAATTGTGACCTGCAACAAACCATTAACAATTTAAAACAATATTTTTCGATAGTTGATTATATTAATGGCAAACCAACAAATTGTGAACTGGTATCAAACTTCGGAACGCACCTTACACGGTGCTTGGTTGAACGTAACGCGTCCCACAAAGTCTACAGATCAATCAAATTGTGAAGCTAGTGAGCCATTGCACGGGTGAAAAAATCAGACCGATTATGAACCCTACTGATAAGTACGGGTTCGTTCACAATTTGACGTTTTGGTATTCAAAGATTTTAAGCTACTGAAAATGCGTTAAGTTGTAATTTGTTCGACGGTATATAATCGCGCGATAGACTTATAATCTAATGACGTTCACAATCAAACGATGACTATTCAGTGTGAGAGAGTAGGATTGTACTATAACGTGACAAGAATCGGGGCGATTGGAAGGAGGTATTTTTCGCCATTTCCCAAGTAAAACAATGGACAAAACTATAAAGATTTCCAACTCATTGTGTAATTATTTAGTATTGTTTTCTCAAATTCACGATCATGTTATGCACATGCCTAAACGTTCAAAAAACATAGTTATAATGTAAAATATAAAATAAATGCGTGTCAAATGATGTGTGGTCATTATTTAGTCGGTATTTTATTTATAACAGAATTAAAAACATTTTTATTTTTATTAATGGTGCCATTTACATTTCCACAATAAATACTTAGACATTCTAGTTGATTACTTTCTACGTGTCTTTATTTTATTCTCGTTTGTTATATTTTTCTAATGCTTATCATAATTATAATGATGTGAAATGCATATTAAATAGATGACCTGCATTTTGATGCTGCGGTGACTAGACTTTTCTTAACTTTCATCCCGTATATTGTATGTGTTATTATTTTAAATATTCACAACATTTAAGTAGGTTCATCCCATTTTGCTAAACAATTCATTTACAACTTAAAAATAATATTAGAATTATAGGTTATTAAATAAATAGCTCGCCGCATCGCAAAATTAAATGAAAACTATGAGATGCAATAAATTAATATTGTTATGTTTATGTCGCTTTAATTAAACTAAATGGTAAATAGTAAAAACTGAAGGTCAATGATGAAATATATTTTAACCGGTTTAGCACTAGTTTTAAAGTCGAAAATCCAATAATCCGAAATGCAACTATATAACATTTAGTGAGCAAAGCCAAAAAGAACGTTAAAAGGCCACCGTGATTATTATTTTCACACTGAAGACTATTTATAACATGTTATAACATTATTATGTTAAAATGCTAACTACCCACTACTTTCACACGATGAATACAGCAGAAACACTACATTAAATATCGATTAAGTCCAGTCACTCTGAGTGTTTTTTACAGACAGTGCAGTGGTCTGTGAATATATTCAGAAATACTGATTCAATAATAACGCCTTTCTTGAAGATAAAACCCTTACAGATAATACTTTAAAAGAACACCTAACCTAACATAGACAATAACAAGAGATTCGAGTAACTGGACGTTAAACCCAACTGTTTAATTATATAAGATTTCTAATTTGAACATTAAATATTTATATTACGGAGGTATAAAATACTTTGTGTAAATTAATTATTGTAACAATAATACATGAACACTCCCATTAAAAGGCGTTGTGCACTGAACGCGTCTTTATTGCATTTAACTACCAACATTCCAAAACGAACGTTCCACATTTAAAATTATTAATCAATTGCCTGGCATCTGCACATAGGCTGAAGTAAATCTATCTTTATACTGCCTGCCATTTAAGCAATTAAAGTCGGATGTGTATTAAATACGTTTAATGATTAAATTGTCTCATTTTGATTGAACAAGTAAAAATTTACGAAAATTATAATAAGTGTAAAAGTAAAATTAACCAAGGTGATCTTTGCTACCCGCGTATTACGTTATAAGTCGAGGCCAGTGTTGGCAAAACGTATGTGTACAATAATACACCATTGTCTAACCTTCCGAAGAATACAGACGGGGTTTTATTAAATACTCTCTGTTAAAAAATCGACTTATCCATAAAACTACACAGAAGTATTTCTATATATTTTCATATTTTTTTCATGCAGTAACTACATAGATTTTAACGATTTAAACTGGCGAACTTTCCTATTAAATTTGACACATAACCGAAATGATAAAACGAATACTGATTTAGATGTTTTTGGGGACAGGTTCAATGGGTCTTACATCGTACTTCAGCTCTTCGGGTTTCCAATCCCATACAATCGGCATAGAGCACTCGTAGTGATAACTATACATCTGGTTTTGTATATGCTTCATGAGGTCTTTCGGCTCGGGGTATACTGAAGCTAATCCTGTGAAAGAAAACGGAATTTAAAATGAGGTGACAAGAATCAAAATTGATTGCAACAATATAGAGACATGGCTGCGGATTCCCCATTCAAATTTTGATGAAATCGACGTTTCTTATTCCTTTTTTTCTTCTAGAATAATGCATCAAGAGCAATCTTTTTTTTTCATAATGTATATCGCAGCCAAATCGTATGACACGCCGTATTACATAGTGGCGCGCCGGATCGAGAAACGTCGCTGTTATGTAATGCGGGACCTCACGTTCAACCGGATTGTATTCGGCTGAAATAAAGTACACCGCATTTAATTACTTTGCGTTCGTCGAAACGGTGTAAACGTGCCGCTTAAATACAAACGGGCGCATCGTCAATACGCCTCAGTGACTTTATTGTGTAAGTCTGATAGGCAGTCGTTTTATGTAAAATACTGGTATTCAATTGATTTTATGGTAATTCACATCGAGCATATAACCTATAGAGTAGAAATGTTACTGATTTTATTTGAAAACAATTCCGCCAACTAACAGCTACTCGAATCTGCGTTCACTACGCTCTGATTGGCTGACCGAATGTCAAAAATAACACTCTAGAGATGGGGTAGTGCGCATGCAAGTTTTATCGATATCGATAACCAATACATCAGTAGAGTGGTAATAATGAATTTTGAATTTTGAACTTGCGTGTTTTCTTTTGGAAATAAGTATCAATATTGATATATTTGATATATTTGACGACTCGAATGGCGTAGTGGTAGTGACGCTGCCTTACGTTCTTAGGGTCCCGGGTTCGAATCCCGGCAGTAGCAAATGTTTGTGTGATGAGCATGGACATTTGTTTCCGAGTCATGGATGTTTATATGTATAATAAGTATGTATTTACAAACAAAAAAGTATATATGTAGTATATCAACTATCTAGTGACCACGACACAAGCTTTGCTTAGTGTGGCGCTAGGTGGCGCTGTGTGTTAATGTCCAGTGATATTTATTTATTTATTTATATAATCATCATCAGCCTATTAATGTTCCCACTGCTGGGACACAGGCTTCCTCTCTATATAAGACGCATATAATATACATATAGAATACAAAAAAATACGGGATACAGAAAATGGGAAAACTTTTTCTTGTATTAAAATAAAAAATCGTACAATGATCAAATCAGTGTATCAATGTGTTATTAGGTAAATAATAACACATTGATTCACTGATTTTTTAAATAAATAAGTTTCGTATAAATTCTTCTGACCGCTTGTATGTCATTAAGTCTTCCTTTTGCTGAGGAAAGCTAGCCTCATCTTTCTCTCCTTCTATCATAATAGGTTTCACAAATATTTTTTAATATAATTTGATTTAATTTACTCGAAACCAATATCGATACACACCTTGATTCTTGGTATGCAACACTAGTGATAAGAGCATAGACTAGAAAGAGATAGTATAATACGGATTGCGTTATGTGGAAGCAAGACGCATATACAAACATCAACTGTTTCACTTTGACTTGTCCAGTTTGACTTGAGCCGTGAGAAAATTTAACATTAATTACTTTTTTACCTGTATTTTACCGATTAAAGGTTATTCCATCTGTTATATAATTTGATGTTCTGCTGTTTTTTCCACACCACCGAATAGAACAGCACGCCATTGTGAAACTATTTAATCGAAATTTTATTTCGGAATATGAAGAGACGTACACACGGATCCAATACTGGTTTAGTACTGTTTTAGTGACAGCGAGCGTCAATATTTATAAGTGACAAATCACTTATTAGTTGCGGAGGCGGCTGGCCTGACATTACCACTCTAAAGGGTGTAAAACACCTCTTCACGAACCCGCAAGGCACTTGTTCTCCCCATCATCGATAATGTTTTTGTTCTACACCATACCTTGAACCTTTTAGTTACGGAGTTATGGGGGGTCAAAGTTACAACTTTTTGACAAGTTTTTTGTTAAGTAGAAGTCTTTTTTGTAAGATTTTGACTTTTAACACCTTCACGACCCCCGTACTATTCAATCCATCCATCAGCACAATGTTTTAAGTGCGTTACATTGAGTTCTACCACAAAACATGATTTATAACCTCAAAAATAAAAGTTGTTTCCCAGCAATAATTTTTACGTAAAGTTACTTAATTTTGTGATGAGGTGGTTTACACCCTGTATAGGTTATTATGTTCGATGGTAATTCCATTTTTCTGAGGTTTTTTTTGCATTTTTTTCCGGTCTGCGTCCGGTTGTATGTTGATTAAAATATGACTCGCGACCATAAATCGTATGTATTAATAGAATTATTATCATTAAAATCATCTATACTTCTCTTAGTTCAAATATTGGATATTGGATCGGGCCAAACCAGCATTATAGTGGGACACATAAACTGAAATCCGCTGCTATTATTGTTAATACTATAGGATACGTACCTTCATCATAAGCCATCTTGGCGACCTCCAAAGCGATATTGACAGAGATGTTCTTAATTTCTGAGAGCGATGGGTAAACACGACCGAGATTGAGATCCTTCTCGCTGACGTATTCCGCTAAAGTCTGCAACCAAATGAATAGAACATAAGAATAGTATAGATGCTGCATGGTAGGCAAAACGACAGGGTATTGATGGGGAGCTGTGTCGCAAACTATGTTCCAATCTTCAACGCCCGAAAAAAACTTTTGACACATTTGACTTTGTTGTTCTAAAAATTATTAATGACCTCTTATTTGTTGAAGGTAAGCGTCAGCTCACACCGAGATGCGACTCGACGCGGCGCTGCGCGCACATTTTAATAGAGCTACTCAAAATACAACTTTATTTCCTACACGAAAAGATACGCATTCCATTGTGAGAATTCAATCTGGGTTCGAACCCAGACAGGCGTGTAATTAATTATATCACGACTGCTCCCAAAACGGTGAAGGGAAACATCGTGGGGAAACCGGCATGTCCTAGAATCAAAAATTCAGACATGTGACATCTATCAACCCGCACTGGTCCCGCGTGGTGGATTATAGCCCATACGAAAAATACGCGCCTTGACGTGAAGTTGCAGACACCAGCCCGTTCCACAATACAATACAATTCAATAACAGGCTGATGATGATGATGATGATGAATGCATCCAGTACGTAGTAAACAAGAATTAGTATAAAGCTAACATACCCTAGCGGCAGTCAAGAACATGCCCTCGGGTATGTGATGGGTGGCGGTCGCGATGACGCCGAGAGCCACTCCGGGGAAGATGTAGGAGTTGTTGCCCTGTCCGGTGTGGAACTCCTTGCCGCCGTACTTTACGGGAGGGAACGGGGAGCCGGACGCGAAGATACATTTGCCCTGCAACAAAATATAAAATATATAAAGATTGGT
The DNA here is from genome assembly GCA_916618015.1 of Xestia c-nigrum. Classification (NCBI taxonomy): domain Eukaryota; kingdom Metazoa; phylum Arthropoda; class Insecta; order Lepidoptera; family Noctuidae; genus Xestia; species Xestia c-nigrum. Next base: position 18,183,008 of record OU745247.1, on the reverse strand, counting down.
GGATATTACACACAGCACCATCTAGTGCCACACTAAGCAAGGCTTGTGTCGTGGTCACCAGACAGTTAATATAACTACATGTAAGTATACTTGAAAAAACAAACGTTTGTTAATGATTTTAGGGCTAGTTAACACTTCTGTTCTATTGATCCTAAAGTCATTCTTATTCATAAACTAGCTTCTGCCAGCGGCTTCGCCTGCTTAAAGTTTGATAATTGTCCCTTGGGATTCTTACTACCGTGATAAAAGTATCATATAAACTGTCTGTGTGCAAAATCTCATGTAAATCCGTTCAGCAGTTTTTGCGTGAAATAGTATCAAACATAAATCCAACTTGCAAACTTTCACATTTATAATATTAGTAAGCAGAAGGATGCTTTGTAAAACATAAAATAAATAACAGCGGGTGTATTTGAGGTTAAGAAACGCTTATCCAGGAATGGACGCAGAATCTCTAAGTATCTGTACCCGCCACTTATTCCGCCCGCCGATCGGCGTAGTGGTAGTGACGCTGCCTTACGTTCTTAGGGTCCTGGGTTCGAATCCCGGTAGGAGCAAATGTTTGTGTGATGAGCACGGACATTTGTTTCCAAGTCATGGATGTTTATATGTATAATAAATATGTATTACAAACAAAAAAGTATCAACTATTTAGTGTCCACGACACAAGCTTTGCTTAGTGTGGCACTAGGTGGCGCTGTGTGTTAATGTCCAGCGATATTTATTTTATTTTATTTATTTATAGTTTTTTAGTCGATTTAATCCCTTAAAGGGCGGATAGTACTCATGAAAATGAACAACTTTTACTATGGGACCGACTATGAAATCTCGAAAAACCAATAATGTATGAAGCAGCAGATTTTTTTTTCGAGATTTCCTAATCGGTCGTTCCTAGTACTATCTACCCTAACAGGGATTAAAACGACAAAAAAATAACGTTGTAGACCTGTGAACAGATCAGTGATGTCGTTATAGGTGTAATGGTTATTACTGTATGGTTCAGCTGGTTGACGGGATGTTCGGACTCCTGACGAGGTAGTCAGGTGTTAAGGTCTTTCTATATAGGGTGTAAACAGACTCTCTCTACGAGGCCGTTAACCAAGCATTCTGTACATCAAACTAAGTAACCTTACGCAAAAATTATTGCTTGGAAATGCCTTTTTTTTTGGGGTGAAATATCACGTTTTACGGCAAAACTCAATGTAACACACTCAAAACATTGGGATGAATTGTATAGTGTGGGGGAAGTGGAGGTATTTAAAGTAAAGTTCTTACATTTAGAAATGTACGAACAAATATAAATGTTTGAACTTTGACCCCCAATGTCTCCGGAACTTGAAAAAAAAGTGGCAACACTGCCCGAGTGACATGTCTAATCTTTGTTCTGTATTTTAAAATTAAATTTAATTAGTAATTATGTTATAATAAGGTGTAATTATGTGCATATACGTATCATAAATGCGTAAATAGTCAGGAAAATTGTTATCCTGAAAATTGATAAAGTTTTCGGTAATACAACGATACCGGTAACCTAGAAACAACAGCTGACGTTCTAACTACGAAGTTAAACGGATTATTCGGGGGAAGTATTGTCTACTTTTATTTAATAATAGCACACAATCGTCACTTTAACTCTCTAACACATCCATGCCAATTTCTAGTCTGTTTAATTTTGCTGAATCATTACCCTGCACTGGTTACAAATCTCTTTGTTGAGAACTGGTCATAAAACAACAAACACAATAATACTTTGTTTTATTTTCAAATCGATATTTTCAATACAAATCCATAAATATATTATTTATGATCATTTATTGTGTATTATAACTTTAATTAAGTAATATCATAAGATAAGTTTAAATTTTTCTTGTAAGCAATCTACCCACATAAGTAAAAGTAAAAGTAAATCCCTAAGACAATAAAATCATTGAAATTGAACACTCATTTCAATTTGACACATTAAATTGGATGAACTTTTAAAGCTAATATATAGTAAACCTCATTCTTTTAATAACTAAAGGCTCTTTCTTGTCTTTCTTTTTTGTTTTGTGTTTTCCCCTTTCATCGCTAACTTTCCTTTATTGATATATTCTATTAGTTCTTACCGTTTCTTAATTTCTAATTTTCAGTAACCCATCCTTAAACCATGCCTGTGATGACCCGTAAGGCTACTGCTCTGGATATGGAGTTAAAATTGAGAACGGCCCTCCAAGAACTTAAAGAATCAAACCTCCAAGTCCAACAACTGTTACAGGAGAGAGAGGAGAGTGAGGTGGAAGTCGATAAGATTAACGGCAAAAACTCCAGCTTAAAACGGGAGCTAGTAGACCTTCATCAGCAATACTTGGACGTTGTGGATGAACGGGATCAACTGAAGGTGGTCACGGATGGTTTCAGTAATTGTAGTGATTTATATGAGCAGGCTTTATTTAAAATTAGGGACTTAGAAGAAAAGTTAATTCATGCCAATAGTTGTATAATAAAGTTACAGAAAGAAAGTGCATGTTCACAGGCTAGAGAAACAAACCTCTTATATGATGAATTATTAAACAATAATAATAATTGTAACCCCCCTTCCTTAATAACTATTGATCTGACTGAAAATTCATTAATGAAACAAAATTATACAGTTAGCAATAACAAATTAAAAAAATATGCAAAGTTGAATAGAATAATAAAAAAATGTAATCAATTTAGGAAACAACATAAACGCTTTTCCAAATATATTCCACTGAGGAAAGAGCGTGTTGATTTAGTCAATAAGTTAAATAATTATCAAATAAAATTGGAAGACAGTGTAAAAATTTATCAAATTGATACTCAGCAATTACAGTCTGAAATACAGGTACTTCAGAATTCACTAAGTTCCCTTTCTAGTAGGTATTTGATATCTCAGAACCAAATTAGGGAACATATTTTTGCAGCAAATGAGTTGGTAATGGGTCAATGTAGTTGTCAGACCGTTACCAACCATGACAATTTCCAGCCTGAGGTAATGGAGGACCCGTCCCAGGTTGAGAATTTGTCTCAGGACAGTTTACCAGACCAACAATCAAATAATTTTACTCATGATAGTCTGCCTGAGAGTGGTAATTTTATTTCTCATAATAGTCATGATTGTAATCTTTCAGTTATGTTCTCTGACAGTATAGGTAAGGGGCTAGGTAAATTAATTAGCAATAACCTGAATTATTGTACCCAAAACAATTGTATGCCAGGGTCAAGCTACAAACAGGTTATGGCATCTGCGACAAAAACCGTTTGTGATCCTAGTACCACCATAACTATATGTGTAGGTAATAGTTCTAAGATTAAGAAGGAAGATATCACTGACTGTGTATCCGAGTTGTTAAAGTTAAAATGTAGTAAAATCATATTGTGTGCTTTTCCCTATTTTGAAAATTTGGGTAATAGAAAAAACAATTATATACACATGTTAAATAACCATATTCATTTTCTAGTAGGTCACTATAGTGATAGACTTATGTATCTGGATATCAACACTATTGTTGGTAATCTTAAGTCGACACGAGGTAAGGTGTATCTACCTATTGTATGTAGACACAAAATAGCTCGGCTATTATCTTATAGTATTCACACAGACATAAATAGTATGTCTAAGTTTAGTTATATTATTAATACATCGACAATTAGTAATTCTACTAATGTTCAGGTGACTGGCACTAATGAATATAGCACTAGTGCTATAAATGTTTACACACATACTGAGAAGGATTCATCTGTCACCGTGGAAAATTCTCAATTAGGGTTTATTAGTGATAGGGTCTTGTTGTCAGAGGATGGCACGGGAGTCTCCGGCCTCACTCCATATATTAATTTAAACTAGAAAGTGAGACAACAGAAGGTACCATTAACAATATTATTGTTAATCCTACCAACAAAAAGGTATCTTCTTGCACTCAATTAGTGAGTAAAAAAGGGCCTCAGCAGAACACCTTAAAATTATTCCACCAAAATATCCAAGGCATTTCTTCCAAATTATTAGAAATTGAATTGTTTTTAGAAAATAGTAAGTTTGACATTATTTGTTTCACTGAACATTGGCTAAAGGATTACCAAATGCTTATTAATTATGAGAACTATATGGTGGGTAGCTGCTTTAACCGTAAAACTATGCTTCGTGGAGGATCCTTAATATTAATAAAAAATAGTTTGAAATATAAGCAACGTTATGACATAGTAGGTCTCTCGGTTGAACATTGCGTCGAACTGTCCTGTGTTGAGCTAGATAAGCATGTAGTTGTGTGTGTGTACAGACCCCCAAACTATCAAAACTTTTCCTTATTTGAATCAATAATGGAAGATGTCCTGGCAAAACTTGCAGCCAGTAATAAGTCAACAATTATTTGTGGTGATTTCAATATCAATATTTTAGAAGAGGATTCAAATAGCAGTCGGTTATTAAATCTTTTTAAGTCATTTGACTTGACCAACACTTTTATAGAACCTACTAGAGTAACTTCATCTTCTGCTACTTGTATAGATAATGTTTTCTGCAATTGTGATTATTTAGATAAAGCCATAGTAAATTGTTTGCCGTCTGACCATAGCGGACAAACTGTAACTTTTAGGTGTAAAACTCCAATACAAAATGTTCAGATTAAATTCAGACCTATAACTTCTTGCAAATTAAATAGATATAATATTTCCCTACAGAACAAGTTAAGTGAAATGAGCCAAGAGGATATTAATATAAATCAATTGTATGATCGTTTCTTTTCATTAGTTCATACGGAATTCAACAAAACTTTTGAAAAGAAGACAAAGAGTATTTGCCCTAAATTTATATTTAGTGATTGGGCAACTAGAGGTATAAGAAAAAGTAGGGAAAGACTATTTGAGCTTTATAGCCTTAAGCCTTTTATAAACACAGAAACTTTTAGCAAGTATGTTGCTACGTATTCAAAGATTTTTAGAAATACTTGCAAAGTTGCTAAAGCCCTGCACATTAGCAACAAGATCAAAACAGCAGAAAATAAAATAAAGACCGTTTGGAAAGTCATAAATAACGAGACTAACAGAAAGAAAATACGTAATAATAGCTATACATTAGATACAGCATGTGGTCCTAAAAGCTCTAATCAGGAAGTAGCTCAAGAATTTGTAAATTTCTTTACCGATATACCAATAAAAACTACGGAGGCCCTTAATTCCTCACCTGAAATATCAATTAGCTTATTAAAGGCGAATGTGTCTGGCTGCCTGGCTGAATTTAAATTTAAACACATTAACCCTATAACAGTTATTAAAGCTTTCCGGCAAATTAAAATCAAACTGACCGAAGATTTATGGGGAATGTCTATCAAAGTTTGTACATCTATACTTGAGACCATAGCCCCGTACTTAGCTTTAATTTTTAATTCATGTGTAGACCAAGGAGTGTTCCCAGATTTGATGAAATACAGTAAAGTCATACCTCTTTTCAAATCCGGGGACAGTAAAGATGCCAATAATTATAGACCTGTATCCGTGTTACCAGTTTTTAGCAAGGTTTTTGAAAAAGTAATGCTTAATCAAATGCTCTATCATTTTAACACCAACAGAATCTTGCATGATCGACAGTATGGTTTCACCAAGGGACGTTGTACAACTGACGCTGGTGTAACCCTATTAAAGCACGTTTTTGCTGCGTGGGAAGAGTCCCAAGACGCAATAGGAATTTTCTGTGATCTCTCCAAAGCTTTTGACTGCGTAAATCACGACACATTACTTTTGAAACTGGAGCATTACGGACTGGGTAAACTTGCACTTAGCCTGGTAAAATCATATTTGAGTGATAGAAAACAACACGTTCAAATAAATGGTGTCAATTCACAGGGTTTGAAAGTAAAAATGGGGGTTCCACAAGGCTCAATATTGGGTCCTTTCCTTTTTCTAGTCTATATAAATGATCTACCCTATTTATTGAAAAACCAACCACATAATATCGTGTTATTTGCTGATGACACTTCCCTAATTTTTAAGATAAATAGACGGGCCCAAAATCTAGATGAGGTGAATAACGCCCTTCTTCAGGTCCAAAATTGGTTTACAGCAAACAATTTGGTATTGAATGAAAAGAAAACTAAATGCATAAGATTTTCATTACCGAATGTTAAAAGTAGTGATTGTGAGATAATATTGAATAAAGAGAAACTCGAATTCGTAGATAAAACGGTTTTCCTGGGGCTTACGCTTGATTCAAGGCTACAATGGGGGTCTCATTTAACATCGCTTGCGGGGCGCTTAAGTTCAGCAGCATATGCCATCAGAAAAATCCGTCAATTCACTGATGTAGATACCGCTAGACTGGTCTATTTTAGTTACTTCCATAGTATAATGTCTTACGGTATTTTGCTATGGGGACGGGCTGCTGATATTGAGTCTATATTTATTCTGCAGAAAAGAGCCATCAGAGCCATATATAATCTTCGTAGGCGCGATTCTCTAAGGGAACTATTTAAGGATATTGGCATCATGACGGTTCATTGCCAATACATCTACGAAAACATAATGTACGTCAGAAAAAATCTGCATCTTTTTGGTAAAAGAGGTGACAGACACAATTACAGTACTAGAAATAGGAACCAACTAGTTCAGCCAGGCTTTAGACTCGCTAAAGTAGACTCATCTTTCATGGGGTACTGTTTGAGATGCTATAATAAAATTCCACAAAGTATTCTTGAACTGAATGAGACGAAATTTAAAACATGCATTAAACGCACACTATGTAAACAAGCATATTACAAGTTGAGCGATTATATCGCTGATAAAAATGTTTGGCTTAATGCTGGTCCTGCTCCACATGGACAGGGGCGCAAAAATTGATAGCATTAAATGGTATTGTTGGAGCTGCTGAAGATTGTACAACTATCTTTGCATTGTATAAATTCAATATCTTTAGTATTATATAACCTCATATCCCATATTGTGTGAGTGCCATGTACTAGAATGCTATCATTCACTGGAAACCTACGTTTTTATTTTTTATTTTTTGACTTGAATGTGCCCTGGCGGTTGAGAGTATGTCATGCTCTCTCAAATGTCTCGCTGATGGTGGCGCGTGTGTCGGACCATTTAGTTCCCTTCAAAATGGTTGAGCTGAATGGTGCTGATCCATGCGTCATGTTCGTGAACGGGCGCTGTCAGTTGTGACTGGTCATCTCTTAGTCGCCATGGTTTATTTGAATTAATTATTTTGTTTTTGAGTTGTATTTTATTTTTGTTTTGCTATGGACACTTTTAACGTGCACATCTTGCTACATTGTTCTCACATAATATACCATCTCAACAAGAATGATGTAACCAAGATTTTGTAACAATATTTTGATTTAAAAGAGTGTCCATGGAGTTTCTTGCCCGTTCTTCTCCATAGAGATCTACGTTAGGGAATGGGCAACTACAGTACTTTCACAGTTTTTATGTCTTGTGACTGGGACTGTAGCTACTTTAATTGTTCATTTTTGTTTCGACAATTCAAAAGTGCCTGTAACTGGCCTACTTGAAATAAATGCTTTGATTTTGATTTTTGATTTTGATTTTGACTAGAAGGTTCCCAGGTATGGCCCAGAACAAAACAAAATTTCAATGACGGGGAGAACAAATGCCTTTCGTTTCTTTTTACACCCTTTATACAGCTATAATATAAAAATAATCTGCTCCCCGTACTCTTGGGTCGATTAGGTATTGAAGTTTTGAAGGGAACAGTTGGTTTTTTTGGGTTTTGATGTTGGACCCATGGCGAAAGTTGTTCAGTTTGTTTGTTTTCATAAATAGCCGGATACGAGTTTTTACTTCTATCGGCAGTTTCCAAAGACTTCCTCGCATGTTATTTTTTGGGTTTTGATGTTGGACCCATGGCGAAAGTTGTTCAGTTTGTTTGTTTACATAAATAGCCGGATACGAGTTTTTACTTCTATCGGCAGTTTCCAAAGACTTCCTCGCATGTTATTTTTTGGGTTTTGATGTTGGACCCATGGCGAAAGTTGTTCAGTTTGTTTGTTTTCATAAATAGCCGGATACGAGTTTTTACTTCTATCGGCAGTTTCCAAAGACTTCCTCGCATGTTATTTTTTGGGTTTTGATGTTGGACCCATGGCGAAAGTTGTTCAGTTTGTTTGTTTTCATAAATAGCCGGATACGAGTTTTTACTTCTATCGGCAGTTTCCAAAGACTTCCTCGCATGTTATTTTTTGGGTTTTGATGTTGGACCCATGGCGAAAGTTGTTCAGTTTGTTTGTTTTCATAAATAGCCGGATACGAGTTTTTACTTCTATCGGCAGTTTCCAAAGACTTCCTCGCATGTTATTTTTTGGGTTTTGATGTTGGACCCATGGCCAAAGTTGTTCAGTTTGTTTGTTTTCATAAATAGCCGGATACGAGTTTTTACTTCTATCGGCAGTTTCCAAAGACTTCCTCGCATGTTATTTTTTGGGTTTTGATGTTGGACCCATGGCGAAAGTTGTTCAGTTTGTTTGTTTTCATAAATAGCCGGCTATAATTTTTACTTCTTTCGGCAGTTCCCAAAGACTTCCTCGCATGTTATTTTTTTAATATATTTACTTCATTTTAAACACATCCATGACCCCCACACTATTCAATCAACCACAATGTTATGAGTGTGTTACATTGAGTTTTACCGTAAAATATGATTTTTCATCCGTGTTGGAGCGCCTGATCATCTCGCGTTATTAGTTATAAGATCTCATTATTTTGTAGGTACTTAATGTGTCCATGTTATGTTTTTTTGGTTCATCTGTCACCTATTGTCATTTGCATTCACTTGTTTGTAAAAATCCGTATGAAAAACACCGATTATATTTTACTATGCTGCTACGAGTATTTCTTTATTAATTCCTTCAGCAAATCCTTTACATTCCCGCACAATCCGAGATTTTTTTGCGTAGGGTTAGGTACTTAGTTTGATGTAGTTACAGAATGCTTGGTTAACGTCTTCGTGAAGATTCTATTTACAGTAGAATAAGACATAGTGAAACTTACGTCTGTATTGTCGTAGGCAGCTTGTGCGGTACACTCCGCTTTACTGGTCGGGTTTGAGAGCGCAAAGATGACAGGTCGTTCAGTATTCTTAGCCATCTGTTTTAGGATATTAGTTGTGAACGCACCGCCGACTGTAGAGCATCCTGTAACACAAAACAATCATTTTAAAAAAAGCTTTGCAATTTTTTGGAGGTAATATTTTGGCTGTATTAATGTGTGTGTTTGTAATTTCAAAATAACAGCTTTTTACTGAATGCATAAGAAAGTATTACTCGGTACTTATAACAAAAATCCAAGTTTCGTCCCTTTCTGTCCGTCTGGGTGTGTCTGGGTGTGTCTGTCTGTTCCAGCTATCGAAACCATGTTAACGAGAGTTTTACAGGCAGATAGCAGATGGTATAAGGAATAACTAAAACTACTTTTATTTTAAAATAAGAATTAGTATTCCGTTCCAAAAACGAAAACCCTTGCGTAACAAAATCAGGAATAAAAAATTAAAATCAGTCTACGTACTTAGAATCACGATTGACGTCATTAATGCCGGCAGAAGTGTTGCCATTTATGGATTAGAGTATGCCAAAAATGACTAAATAATATAACATTATTAAACCATTTTTGTATTGTTTGATTATATCATAATTAATATACTTATTTAAATAATAGTAGATATCCTCGAACCCTGAGTTTTTTTTTTTTTTAATAAGTACGGAGCAGCTAGTAAATACATATACTATTTGTACACTTACCAATAAGACAGCTCGGCTTAATCTTCCTAACGACCTCTTCAAAGTCCTTTTCGGGCTCGATGTCTTTTCCAAAGGCCTGCGCGTGAGCAGGCACTCCACCCTCACGACGGGTGGACAGTAAGCCATCGATATCGAACATGTACACTCGATCTTGGGCCTGTTTCTCTGTCAGACCTTCGGCAACCATGGCGGCTACAGTCAGGCTGGCAATGCCGTTGGAAGCCTAGTTTGGTAGTAAAAACAATAACTTTAAACGAATGAATGAAAATAAATGAATGAATGAACACAAACGAATTAAAAATAAATGAATTAATGAAAAATAAATGAATGAATGAAAATAGATGAATGAATGTGAATAAACTAATGAATAAAAATAAATGAATGAATGAAAACAAATGAATATAATTAAATGAATGAAACAGTTTGAAATAAGAGCATTTCATTTGGATTGATTTACAAATAAAAACTGAGAAAGAGTTAAAAAACAAAAGTGATTCTATTTTTAAAATACAAGAGAGTATTACTTACAGAACCAGCTCCAAGGAACAGATAGATGTTCTCACTGAGCTTCCTCTTGGTGACTCTGACAGCGGCCATGAGACCAGCGACGGCCACACTGGCGGTGCCCTGGATGTCGTCATTGAAGGTGCAGTACTTGTTACGGTACTTCTTCAGTAGACGACCAGCGTTCAGTAGGGCGAAATCTTCGAACTGAGGGAGAGAAAACACAACTTATTAGCAACTAGCTCCAAGACTGCTTCACAAGAGGGAAATTCGGCCAAGTACGAGCAGGAATGACGTACAGCCTGTGCCTTAGGCCCTACTCCCTAACGCTTCGTGCGTTCATTCGGATCTATCAGTCTCTCTCGCGCACGTCTGCTGATGTAGTAGGGCCTCTTGTATTACCTGACCTCTCTTACTAGAAGAAGAGAAGGCGAAGAGAGGCCCGTTAGCGCAGGGCGCTGATTATACTAGGGTTCTGTTTCTATGAGATAAGGAAATGTTAGTCGTATTGAAGGCCTAAACTTAACATAGCAGTTGAAATGTTCTCTTATTATATGGTCTAGCTCTACATAATGATCGTGGTTCCAACTGCTGTAATTACACATTTTCATTTGACGCGGTATAAATTATACTAGACTAGCTGATGCCCGCGGCTTCGCTCGTATTCAAATTATATACTAAATCCTTCCTCGAGAACCACTCTATTCATTGGTGACAACAGCATGAAAATCGGTGCATTAGTTTTTAAGTTTATCGCGAACAGACAGACAGACGCGGCGGAGGACTTTGTTTAATAGTATGTAGTGATAACAATTCAAGTTATTTATATTATCTATATTACAGAAATGAAAATAAATGTTAATTTTGCAGTCTGTGAGTAAAACTAGTTTCCAAATCAATTGTAAGTATACATAATATGATAAGGAAACCTTTTTAGTATGCTAATGATATAAACGCGATAAAACTAGAAACTATTTTCATGGAATCCTACAAGGACTACAAGACTATGAAAAAATATTTCATTTATAGGAACCACTTTTCCAGTAAATAACGACATTATTAGAAGCGAATAAGTCATAATTATAGCTATAGCAAAAGGGCAGAGCACATTAATTTACTTTTTTTCATACTTTAGCCCAAACATCAAACGACTAGTCATAGTCTGCAATTAAACACATTGGAGATAAGGTTCATTATTGAATGTCCTCCTGTACTTTAAAATTACAGAAAATGTACCGCATCATCAGCCTTAATTCGTTCAACTAGCTTAGTTAACTAGTCAACAATAGGCGTTTGGTCACGCTTAGCTATTATTGTGGTAACGAGAACACACATTATAACCGATGCACCACACTGCGCTGAAATCACGGTCATAATACCACGGAACGTGAAATATGAACGCATATAATCTCGCCCCAAGGTGAAGCGCTAGGGTAGCCCGTGGTTTTTGGCAATTTGCAGGTCATTATCAGGTTATATGTTGATTAGAACACGATTTGCGATCGTTATCAATATGGCTTCCATGAGTTTTAATAATTAAAATCATCAAACAAGACTTCCATTCAATCCCACTGAATAACTGCTTCCTAAAATGGTCACACACAAGGGCGTAGCGAGGTACTGGCAGGGGGGTGCAGCTGCCCCCCCCCCCCCCTTAATGATTCAGAAATGCTCACAAAACGTAAATAAACATTACGTAGGTAACCTACTAATAAACATAAACAAAATTGATTCTATCGACAAGTGAATTTTATATTATCCATCTCTCATTAGTCTTCGATTCAATGACAGATGAACAAAAGATTATTCATTTGTTTAACAGAGGTACAATCATAATGGTCTCATGCAACATGTTCCTTAGAATATTCATGGTTTGTCTACGCCTTCCCCCCCCCCCCCCCCCTTAACTAAATCCTAGCTACGCCCTTGGTCACACGTTTCGGATCTAGCTAGACGTAGGAGGTCCGGGCTGCGCGAGCGCATCACGTCAGGTTCAAACATATTCAAGTAATTCTTGCCGTTCCGTCCCTGATAGGACATTGACCCCGATCTCGCCATGTGAGTAGATAAAGCTTTACCTTGACCTCTAATCTATTACCACGGACCGTGCAGATGATCTAACGTTAACGATGTAAACCGGTCTGAGTGTTTCAAGGACATGTCTAAGAACACACGGAAAAATATCTGTAAGTATTATTAAAGTTGTAACGAAACTCAGAATTTCTTTTTAATATTAAATAGTTTTTTCTTGGGCGAGTTATGCTCGAGACAAAACAATAAAAAATTGGATGAATTTGAATTGGATGAGTTGTTTGAATTTTAAAAAATCATATCAGTTAATGACTGTCACTTTCCATTCATAAGACTTTTTTTCCGCGTAGACTAGAGAAATTAAATCTTTTTTTTTTCTTTCTTTTCTTATTACCATAACCATTTAATTAGCTTTTACATAAATCAAGCAATTATTTCTGCTGGTGAAATTCTGCTTCATACATAGTGATGTCATTGAGGTAAAAACTACCATCGGGAAATACCCAAACTTTAACAATACTGAATCACCCGATGATATCAAAGTAATACGTCACTATGTTGTATGGTCAATTGGACATTGATAACGAAGTAAGTATAGCGTATTATGTACAAAAGGTACCTAATCTAAAAGTAGCGATCAACCCTGCTTCGGCCTCCGTTTGAGTTAATAGTACATTTTGAAACAAGTGGAGAAAGTTTGTTATTGTATTTCGAGGCGGTATTAACACACGAGCCGTAGGCGAGAGCGTTTTTGAGCCGAGAACTGCAATAACAAATGTCCACGAGTATCAAACGACGTTTTTCAATACACTTTTGAAGAAATAAAATACTTATTTGTGTCATGTCATTATTACGAGACTATGTTTTTTTTATCCGCGCTTTGCTTTCGCCAGGTTGAAGGAGAAGCAAAGCCGTGTAGCGGGCCTGTTCGAAAGAGATACCGCGGCCCTGGAACGTAAAGGGCGAGGAAGGAACATGGATGGGTTTTAGTCAGTAAGAGTCTGACACTCCTTCCCGCTCCGCCCAGAGTGGGAGAAGTAATTTGATGATATTTCCAATCCTAAAAAAAATAAAAAAAGGTATGAAGCCGTTATACAGCCTAATTTAAAAACTAGTTTTTATATATTTTTTAATTTAGGACACAATTAAATGTTAATTTGTTTATAAAAGTAAATATTAGTTTTAAATATTCATGTTTATGATATTGAATTTATAAACAGAATTTGAATATTCAAAAAATGTTTACGCCGTAAAGACGTAGATCGTAGATTTTTTTAATTATAACTAAGTATAGCTGGTATAGTTATCTGCGGCAATTTTGCTTTCCGCACACGTGTGGAAAATATATCAAACACGCACGTGTGTGAAATACACTGCATTTTGAACCTAATCGTAGTGCGAAAAGAACCAGTTTTCGAGGAAGTGTTTTGAAAAAACAAATGGTCGGAATGTACTTCACTTAGGCCGCGTTCCCACTTTTACGTGACGACAGATAACCGTGTAGTTTTTAATGTCGCGGCTTGTGTATTGAAATGGAGTTGTTCAATTATATCCAACGATAAATGCTTGCACGACAAACACAACACCGTTCTGTGTCTGACGATTCTTTGTTTAAATTAGTTTAAATGTTCGTAAGCACACCCGCGATACAAGAGAAATTCCTAGCGTGAGTGAAAAATACAGGGTGTAACAGAATAAGCGCAATTTCTAGTGAGTGGTGGTTGTGAGTAGGGATGCATCCGATACCGATACCGATATATCGGCGATACTTCGGGCTTGCCGATATATCGGTATCGGCGATATTTTTATGGTTGATTCAACGATACTTTTCAAATTTCACGCTTCAAAAATGACGTCTTATACCCAAACTTGAAAAAAATGGCGCCGAAGTACTTTAGTTTCCAAATGTGTTCTGTCGCATCTGAGACACTATTTCCCAGCGCATGTCATATTCAAACAGACTTGCAAAATCGCCTTTCCCCGCAAAACTTAAGAATACTTTGTTTTTTAAATAAAAATCTTATAAATATTAATTTTGATTACTAAAACTATTAATTAATTGTGTTTTATTTATTCAACCTTCCTTTTTTAATTCAATAAGCGTATCGGTATCGGTAACCTCACTAATCCAGGTCCAGTAACCTCACTAATCCAGGTCCAGTTGAAAACCAGCGTCGGACACTAGTTGTCCGGCATTTTGCTGAACTGGGCCTATTTGGCGCAGCCGTGAGGCACACAGTGTCACACTGTATTTTTTTTCCTTTTATTTAGGTACATTTTTTCATTTGGTTTAGTTTTAAGTTTTGTATGATTGTTTTTGGTTTCCTTTTGTTTTTTGATCTATTTCGTTTGTTTATTTTTTATTTTATACTGTGTGCACTTGTAGCGTGTGCCAAATAAATGTATTTTCTTTCTTTCTTTCTTTCTTTCTATCAGTATCGCCGATATTTTTATAACAGTATCGGTATCGTATCGGCAAAAAGGCGTATCGAGGCATCCCTAGTTGTGAGTTCTGACTATCAAACTGAAAAACTTTCCCTAAAGATCATAGGTAAAAAACTGGGCTTCCCATAGCAAATATCCGATCTTCTAACGTAAGTTGTGTCGAGAGGCAATTTTTTTTTCCCTTTGTGATGGTCTGAACTGAATATTTCGCGTTAAACGCCTTTAGTGTGTAGTGCCAGTGAGCAGTAATGGTCCTCAAACCGAATCAAAATCCATAAAGTAATTTAAAAAAGAGAATAATTGAATACATAGACAAATGATAGATTTGAATATAGATATTGTTTACCCAACATTGCCCGTGACATTCAAAATAAGAATCAGCTGCTTAGGAAGGTGTGAAGCCGTATATGTGTCGAACAACAATGACATTACAGCATGATAACGTCACTCGTCACTCGACACCTTGAATTTACTAAGGCCTATGTCTCGTTTTCTTCACGTGCTTTAGAGTAGACATGTTCCCATCTCTATCGTAAACTTGTAGTTAAACACTTGCGACAGTGACACGAATATCGCTTAGCCAAAGTACGAGCTAAGTAACAGTTTATTACATGTGACTAGCAAATTTCCAAAGAAACAATGGATGGACTGTGTGAACGATAATATGGTGCGAAAGGTGTCCGATGAGATGACGAGGTATAGAGAAGTATGGAAAAATAAGACATGCTGCGCCGCTTCCAAATAATTTGGGATAAGGGCAGGATGATGAATGGGTGACTCGAATATTCGAATAGTATTTTGTGAACCATTTCGTGGATGTTATTATTTTTCCATGGAACCCAAACCTCTTTATTTAAAAAAAAGTAGCCTAAGTAATTCCTCATAACATCAGCTATCTGCCAGTGAAAGTCCCGGTAGTAAGTCAAAATAGTTCCAGCCGTTTCGGAGATTTCAGGCAATGTTAATATAAAATGTTTTGTTATGTCTGTCCCATATCGTGATCATGTCATTTTGTTGCATTTACACTTGTTACTTATCTATCACGTGGATTACCTACCAACAATGAATTTAATTTTAGATTTTCTTATTTACATTAGTCGTCAAGCGCTCATTTACCTTAAATCATTTCCTTGTAGATAACGTTCATATTTAGATGTAAGATTACATTCGGTATGACGTTAATAATTTGCCGATAAACCAATACACGTATCCGTTCAAATCTCTGTTTCACGAACGTTTAGCATGATTGGAGTAGACATAACTTTTAAAGGTGCATGATACACGTAAATGGCTTATAAAACGTGAAACAAAAAAGTGTGGTAATTTTAAACGCTGTGGTACACATCATCCAGCTGAAATACTTCCTCCATGAGACCAACATTACCCAGAAAAAAATGCAGTATTGAATTTCTTTATGGGACAGATTGTATGGGACGAGTACATATATAAAGTAGCTCAGTTAAATGGTCTGTACCACACCCTTAATATTCCTTCTTTTTTACTGTATATTTGGTGCCCAACCTGGTACCAGAGTTTTTCATGCCCCCATAGGCATGCTGTTTTGGTTTCCTCACGATATTTTCCTTCACCGAAACCAGTGATTATAATAAAATTGTACAATATGCAGATGGATCCGAAAAATCAGAAGTGCGTGTATTGGGTTCGAACTTGAGATCTATGACTTGGTCGTCCAATTGTCACACCATTGGGCTATCACTGCTTAATATGACCTCACAATTCTGATACGACTTATATTTGACTTGTATACCTATACTAATACACACATCAAAAGTGTCTAGGGATCAAGCATTTTTATGCGGATTTCTTGAGATTGAGATGTGGCTTTGTAATAAATTTATGATTTTATAAATTTATATGGATCCTTTTTGGTGCATTTCATAATTTGAATCAGGAACTGTGAATCAAATTCGAGTAAAAGATGAAAATCAGCTGTCAATATTTTCCCTATAAAAACATACAACGCATTGAAGACATTATTAGTGCTACTGTTTCCCTACTACTGATTAAAACCAACGTTATTATGGAGCGGCGACGTCATTTAAGCAGGGAAGAAATGCTCAGAGCCGTGGGAATGATAGAAGCTGGTTCCCGACAACGTACTGTGGCTTTAGCTCTGAATACATGTCAGAGTGTTATCAGTCGACTTTGGACACGTTACCGAAGCACTGGTACCGTGGCTGAGCGCCATGGAGGACGGTATCGCTGCACCACACGGAGACAAGACCGATACATTCAAATCTTAACTCGAAGAGCTCCAACAATAACCGCCATGATGTTAGCCGTGAGGCTTCATCACTCTTCAGGGAACTTAATTAGCGACCAAACAGTCAGAAACCGCTTGCATGAAGTGAACCTTCATTGCCGAAGACCGCTACGGGTACCACCTATAGTAATGCACAATCGTAGGATTCGATATCAATGGGCTCTTGAACACAGAAATTGGGCAGAAGAACAATGGCGTTTCGTGTGCTTCAAGAAATTGGGCAGAAGAACAATGGCGTTTCGTGTGCTTTTCTGATGAGTCTCGTTTTGGTATGAGACCGGATACAAGACGTATACGACACTGGAGAACCCCTGGACGCCAACAGCGATTAAAATCCTGCCAGGAAGTCCATCCTTATAGTGGTGGAACCATCATGGTATGGGCGGGTATTTGGATCGGCGGAAGAACTGAGTTGATTTGGATCAGAGGCAACCTCAACGCTCAAATTTATGCTGAGACGATTGTATCAGACGTCATCGTTCCTCTACAAGTGCAAATCGGTCCCTTATTTCAGTTAATGCATGATAATGCACGACCGCACACCGCAAGAGTTGTAAGACAGACTCTCGCCGCAGCTAACATCAATGTCCTGCCCTGGCCTGCTCAGTCGCCAGACTTGAATCCGATTGAGCATGCATGGGATATGCTACAGAGAAGAGCTCTGCCGAATATGGAGGGTATCCAGTCGCAAGAAGACCTTTTTTTGTTGTTGCAACGAACATGGGCGGCCATTCCACAGCGTGATTTGGATGAACTCATTTTGAGTATGCCAAACCGATGTTCTTGTGTTGTTAGTGTTCGCGGTAGAAACACGGATTATTAATTGTTTAAGTTACCCAATAAAATTTTAAAGAAAACTGTTATTTCAGTCTTTTTTTCGAACTTTTGTGTTAGTGGTTCAAATGTCAAAAATGCCTTTATTAGGAAAATGGCAAATTTCTTTATTAATGCAAAGGTGACTTGGTTTATCGTTACTGTGACAAACGAAAACACTTTATTTGATGAATCCTTAAAGAAAATTTTAATTAATATCAATCAGGAGAAAAGTTATTGCAAAAATATATGTTGATCCCTAGACACTTTTGATGTGTGTATTAGAAATACGGAGGTAATTGACTTGGCAATTGACAGTTGCACCGATTTAGACAATATTTGGCACACGGATAGACCATGACCTAGGATAGGACATAGACTTTATCAAGACCTACCTCAAGTTTTAAATTATTATAGCATCTGCTGATAACATTGTGTTATTTCATAAAGCCAAGACGCTTGTAAGCCACGAAGTGTTAAGCAGAGGAGCACCTAATAGTACACCCCGTTTTCGCCAACTATATTCCAGGTAATAGGGAGCGAGCTTCGGGCTTGTAGACGGTGAGCTATAGGCTAGCTAGCCGTCCATCCGTCTTATGACGACAGGCCGTGTCGACGGCGCGTTCGTGTTCAAAGAGATGTCAGCAAAAAGGAAGACGCCCGCAAGGGCCGAAGCCTGCCGGGGCTGCGGGACTGTTCGAAAGAGATACCGTGGCCCCCGAACATAAAGGGTGACGAAGGAACATGGATGGGATTTAGTCGGTAAAAGACTGACACTCCCTCCCGCGCCGCCCAGAGTGGGAGGAGTCTATTGATGATTTACCAACCGGAAAAGCAAGCGAGCAAGCCTATTACTATTGAAAGGGCACAAATAAAGACTCCTTGGCTGCTACTTTACTTTTAAAACCACTATTTATTGTACCTATGTTAACAAATGATTAAATGACTTATGACTGACTTATGACTTACTGAGTAATTTCTGATGGACAACCCAATAACACTTTCCCCGACATGGGAATTGGAAACCAGAACCTCGTGCTCAATTTCCCCTATTGATTGATTAAATACGTATAATTGCACATCGATACAAATTATATTTAGACTTGATTTGTTATCTCAACTATTACCTACACAGTGTATGATAAACAAATCTAAGTCAATTACTGCAGACGGTGTCTTATCGGCTTTGTTCGA
This sequence comes from Xestia c-nigrum, assembly GCA_916618015.1. Taxonomy (NCBI): domain Eukaryota; kingdom Metazoa; phylum Arthropoda; class Insecta; order Lepidoptera; family Noctuidae; genus Xestia; species Xestia c-nigrum. Next base: position 18,163,991 of record OU745247.1, on the reverse strand, counting down.
AAATTATCGGAGGCAGTTAAATATCATTCAATTCTTAAACGATTATGATATTATCAATATATCGGATAAGATTACGGTTATGTGACGTCCGTTTGTGTGCAAACTGCACGCGATATTATTATTTTCTCACGTGTTTGGTGTGAGGGAAAACTGTCGAGGGCCGTCTGTCTGTTACAAGCAATGTTCTATAAATTTCGACGTTATTATAAAAAAAAACAGAAACAAATTGAGTTAAAGAACAAGCTCATTGAATGCGCGATGGTTGAATATAATTTTAAAAACAATGCAGATAAATCTAGGCACATATAAATAATTTGGCTAGTTGGAATTAGGGAAAAATGGTAGGTACCTCGCTCCGTCGATCTTCTTGATTCCTGGATTTTCGGGGCGCCCCTTTGTCTTCCACTAAATGATCACAAATTGTCGAGAATTGTCCACAACACTGACGATTGATATACACACAGGAATGTATGGTCTTTTACAGATTTTTATATTATTTCCTAATAATTAGATGCACTTTGAACGGTGATGCGAAACGAACTGACGCGTAAATACGACTATGCATTGTCGTTGAGGTGCGACAAGGTGGGGAATAGAGTAAATGGGTGAGAGTGATAAGGATAGGAAGTTACCAGCCAAAATGTGCAGTTTCTAACCCAATTTGAATTAAATTAACGTTTTAGCGTTAACATCTTCCCCGGCTTGACAGGACGACAGGCCTTCAATAACACAAGGCACATTCAAAATTAAGTCACTTCGTCGTACCCTAAATAAGTACATGACATTGCAATACGATTTGCATCAATATTCGGAATTTAATAATATTTAAATGAATTCAATTTACTACATTATTCGTAGGCTAAATAAAAGTAAGTACTAAATTAAACTATTAACTATTCGACAGCTAACTAGAAAGTGGACTGTATTTTTTTTATTTTTTTTTTTATTGGTTAGGTAAAGGGTAAAGTTTTACCACGGGTCTGCGGTAAAGACCTGATTTCGTGCGGACGTCCGCAACTCTCACGACACTATCTTTACCTTCGAACGTGCGTTCTACCACTCCAAGAGGCCAATTAAGTGGAGCGCTGTTGTCTGATTCGAGCAGCACCACAGTTCCAGGTTGGATAGAGGTGTTGGACTTCGTCCACTTGTTACGCACTTGAAGAGTGTTAAGGTATTCAATCTTCCATCTTTTCCAAAATGATTGGACAAGATGGTCGATTGCGCGTTTTCTACTTAAAAGATTGACATTTCCGCGAGATAGGTCTTCCGCAGGTAAAGATTTAAGAGGTGTTAACACCAGAAAGTGGGCAGGCGTTAGAGCTAGAGGTTCCGCAGGGTCACTACTCAACACCGAAAGGGGCCGCGAGTTTAACAGCGCCTCTATTTGAGTGAGCACTGTCAACATCTCCTCAAATGTGAGAAGCTGAGTTCCTACTATCTTTGATAAATGATTTTTAACAGCTTTCACGTTAATCTCCCAAATGCCGCCAAAATGCGGTGCCGCCGCTGGGTTAAACCTAAATTGAATGCGGTTTTCACGCAACTCGTTCGCGAATTTATCGCGATACTCTTCTGACTCGAGTAAGTTGTATATATTATCCAGGTAAGATTTCGCGCCTATGAAATTTGTACCTCTATCGGCGTATATGACATTCACTGGCCCGCGTCTAGCCAAGAACCGTCTTAACGAATTCATGAATGCTTCAGTGCTAAGATCTGAAGACAATTCTAAGTGGATCGCCTTAGTGACGAGACATACAAATAAGCAAATATACGCCTTAATGCTGCGAACGCCCCGACCGCGGTGCAGTGTAATAGACAAAGGCCCGGCGTAATCGACGCCTGTGTGACAGAATGCCTTGGCTTCCGTGACTCGGCATGCAGGCAAGCTTGCCATTATGGGGAATTGATTGACAGGTCGCGTCTTAAAGCAAATATTGCATTTGTGTACCCTGCTGCGTACTATGTCGCGGGCTGCTAAGATCCAGTACTTTTGTCGCAGTAAAGACATTAAAAGTTGGGGTCCAGTGTGCAAATTTTTACGGTGATAGTAGTCGATAATAAGGTCGACGATGTGGTCGCGTCGCGGTAGCAATATAGGGTGTTGACTATCGTACCCAATCGGGGCATTGGTCAAACGGCCACCCACGCGTAGAACGCCATCGTCGTCTAAGAATGCGCGAAGCTTTTGAAAGGCAGGAGGCATAACTTTCCCTACCTTAAATTTGGCAATTTCATCAGCGAAATGTACGCTTTGAAGATTCCTAATGACAATAAGTTCCGCATATTCGAGATGGGATAGTTCAAACTTCAACGGTAATTTTTTGATGAATCTAAGGACATACATTACTATTCGGAGTAATTTGTTCCATGATGAGACTCGATTGGCGAGCTCATAAAAAATAGGCGGTGATGGTGGACACACTTCAGTTGTCGTCATCACAGTTACCTTAGCTTCAGGTATTTCACCTGCAATATTATAATCTTTGCCAAGGGGCCATTCGGAGCGAGGTTGATTAGCAAACCTCGGTCCGTTAAACCATAATGGATGCACCAGTAATTGTGCAGGGGTTAAACCGCGACTTAAACAGTCAGCGGGGTTATCTACGCCGGCAATATGATAAAAATGCTTAGGATCAATGTTTTCTTGTATCTGAGAAACCCTATTAGCAACAAACGTTTGCCATCGGCTGGGCGTTGCATGAATCCACGCGAGTGCTACCTTACTATCGGTAAACGCATAAACGGAACATGCTGGTAATGAATAGGTATCTATAACCAGACGCATTAGCTTGGCTAGGATTAAGTTCGCGCATAATTCCAATCGAGCGAGTGTAACAAGAGATTTCGAAGGTGCGACTCGTGATTTAGCACACACTAAGTTTACCAGGGTATGACCATATTGAGGGAAGTACACGTGAATATAAATTACTCCACCGTACGCCTTCTCCGAGGCATCCGCGAACCCCAGTAAAGAGATGACGCAATCATCTGTGACTCCCACGTGACGCGGCAATTTAATATTTTGTAATAAAGGCAATTCCGATTCAAAGTTTTGCCATAATTTAATAATGTGTGATGGTGGCATCTCATCCCAATCAATGTTGTCGTTCCAAAGAGATTTTACAATTAATTTTGCCGAAAGTGTAACGGGTGCAATAAAACCTACCAAATCCCAGAGACGGGCAATTACGGAAAGTACATTACGTTTCGTACACTCGCGAGGTTCGAGATTTACGCGAAACGTGAATACGTCTTCGGCCGGTAACCAATGTAAGCCCAATATTTTTAATTGATCGCTGGAACTAAATTCTACACCCTCGGACACGCGATGATTGGCCGGAATACTAGCCATGACCTCAGGTGAGTTACTAGAGAATTTTACAAGTTCGAATCCGCCGGCCGCGAACATTTTAATCAGCTGATCGGACAGCTCAACACCTCGGTCAACCGAAGAGCAGCTAGTAGCCAAGTCATCCACGTAAATATCCGTGTCAACCACTCTGGCTGCAGCTGGATAACGAGTGCCCTCATCATTGGCCAATTGGCGAACAGATCGCACTGCTAGATACGGGCTACAACACAACCCGAATGGAACGCGAGTTATTTCAAAGATTTGAATCGGATCATCAGGGTTAAAGCGATACAACAATCGTTGAAAACGCAAGTCGTTATTATTCATTATTAGTCGCAAATACATTTGTCTAATATCTGCGCTAATAGCGATGGGCAGTAATCGAAACCGCAGCAATATTTTAAATAAATCATTTAATACTTTAGGTCCGGAATGTAAAATATCATTTAGCGATAAACCGGACGAAGTCGTGCTACTTCCGTCTAGAACGATACGTAGACGAGAAGTAGTTTTATCAGTACGCACCACGCCATGGTGAGGTATTACGTAATGCGGTTTATCAAAATCGGCGTCAGTATTATCGACAGTACGCAAATATCCCTTTTCTAAGTACTCAATAAATACATTATCGTATTCCTTTTTAATCGCGGGGTCGGTCAACAGCTTGCGCTCTAGTGCTAAATACCTACGCTTAGCAAGACGTATGGAATCGCCTAAGGCAGACGCGTCGCGCTTGAAAGGTAAGGATACTACAAAGCGGCCTAGTTCATCGCGTCGAGTAGTACTTGCATAAAACGCTTCGCACTCTTTTTCGTCGGGAGAAAGTGTATTTTTAATGTTAGGCACTTCTTCCAATTCAAAGAACCGATTCACACGACTGTCAAGCGATTCGTTTATTGTGCAATAGGCACGAACAATATTACAAACAGGATTCATCACGGGCGCCTGACCGACTACGATATAACCGAGCAAAGTTTCTATAGCTACTGGCTCGCCAGGCGAACGCGCTACGGTGCTCGGGCGCAATATACGCGCGAACAAATCCGACCCTAGAATAATATCTACGGCGGCTGGTGAGCTATAACAACTATCTGCTAAAGGCAAATCTTTTAAGTAGTCTAACTGAGTAGTATCAATTTTCGAGACCGGCAGGGCATCCGTAATACGACTGACAATTAACGGTTGAATAGTAAATTTCACCTCATCGTTGTGGCGGGAACTGAATGTTAGGCAAGTGATGCCATCAATCGGGTTCGTGACGTCACCGACACCCGACACAAATTTATTTGCGGTCGCATAGACTGGCAGTTTTAAACGCTTACAACATTCGGCGGTAATAAAATCGCGTTGCGACGCGCTGTCAATAATAGCCCGGATAATTGACACATTACCCATCGTATCAGTCACGTGACATTGAGCCGTTCCTAACAAGACTGAAGTCGAGGGTTTAATATCTGCCGTGCTAACAGCGGCGCACGACGCACCTACCGTACACAAAGAAACGGGGCGGTTGTCGGCACTGCAACGTCCATTCTGACCGTCACCATGTGTATCAGGCTGCGCGGTAACAAAACGCTCGCCTGCAGACGACGAGGCGCATTGTTTACGTTCGGTCGTATCAGACATCGGGGTTGTATTCTGATTTAATGCAGAAGAACCGTTACGCTGATTAGTATCATTCCTATTTAGTGAGGAAGTCCCGTTATTGTTAAAGTGTAACAAAGTATGGTGACTACGAGAACAGGTCGTACACCTGTTTGTTGATTGGCAATCACACAGCGCATGTTTATTAGAGAAACAAAGAACGCATAATTTACTACGCTTTACCAACGAGAACCTATTATGACGAGACATTGACAGGAATGTAGGGCATTGAACCAATTTAATGTGGTCCGTTTTCCCACAAATATCACATTTACCGTGATCCTGCACATTTACAAATGTTTTAACATTATTATGAGTACGTGACCCCGGGTTTTTACCAGACAATTGAGTGGTAGTCGTTACCATATTTTTTCGAGATTGAGAAATTGTTTTTACGTTTGTGACATTATGCGCGCGTTGTAATATTTGTGCGTGTTTACGCATGAAGTTTACAAACTCGGTACAGGAAGGTGATTTATCATTACCCATATCATTTAACGACATCTCAAACGCCTTAACTGTCTCTAAATTAATTTTCTTGCAACCAATATGAATGAACAATTGATCTTCCAAGCTTGTAATCTCCAATTGTCGCAACGCCGAAATAATTGACGAAAACTTATCGACAAATTCTTCCAAACTACTCGCGGAACGTGAGTCGACGGTAGGTAAATCTAACAATTTATCTAAATACGACGATGCCAATAAACGTTTATCGTTATACTTATTTATTAACGCATTCCAAATAACTTTATAATTTTCGGCAGACGGTAATATACCCTGGCAAATAGCTAACGCCTTGCCTTGTAATCTACCTACTAAATATTGTATTCTCTCGCCGTCGGTAAGTTCCGGGTTATCATGAACGACCGCACGAAAGGTCTCATAAAAAAGCGGCCAATTCTCATGATCACCGTCAAATGTACGCATTTCTAATCTAGGTAATCGCATAGTACCTACATGACCCTTACTAGTCGAGGGTTTTACATCAATCTGTTCGCGTGATAACAATCGTATTTTATATTTTATTTGCGAATAAAGTTGTTCAAATGACAATAACGCTTTATACGAAGGCAAACTTGCATCGCTTTGTGACGTTTCATAACGACAACGTTCCTCTAACGCGTCTACATATTTCTGATGTATTGCATCAATAGTGAAACTAGCCGCCAGAAATGTTTCAATGTTATCTGGATTACTGAAATCCAGTTTTTTCATCATGTCATAAATCGATTGAACATGTTCGAAATAAACCGATAATTTGCTTTGAATTCTTTCAAATTCACTATCATAACCTTCTTTTCCCTTGGGCATTGTATTAGACAATGAGATGTACCGTGGTAAGATAAGTATTGACTTATTACTTGAAACTTATTAGAAGTTAAAAGACCGACCGGTAGGTAAGTAACCAAAGCAAAATGGCGGGCGGTATTTATGACCGAAACGCTTGTTAGCGTGCCTAAAATCTACACCATTTATTTACGTTATACGGCTCGAAGTGACCAAAAAATGAATGCGCGATGGTTGAATATAATTTTAAAAACAATGCAGATAAATCTAGGCACATATAAATAATTTGGCTAGTTGGAATTAGGGAAAAATGGTAGGTACCTCGCTCCGTCGATCTTCTTGATTCCTGGATTTTCGGGGCGCCCCTTTGTCTTCCACTAAATGATCACAAATTGTCGAGAATTGTCCACAACACTGACGATTGATATACACACAGGAATGTATGGTCTTTTACAGATTTTTATATTATTTCCTAATAATTAGATGCACTTTGAACGGTGATGCGAAACGAACTGACGCGTAAATACGACTATGCATTGTCGTTGAGGTGCGACAAGGTGGGGAATAGAGTAAATGGGTGAGAGTGATAAGGATAGGAAGTTACCAGCCAAAATGTGCAGTTTCTAACCCAATTTGAATTAAATTAACGTTTTAGCGTTAACACTCATAAAGGGTCTCGCTTAATGCCAAGTGGTATCTGTTAGTTAGACCCAGGCGTCGATTTAGTTCCAGATAGACAGAAATGTGAACGGAGTAGGATAGTAGAACATCACCCTGCCCTGTAGAGCAATGTCAATATTATTTGGGTTATTTTTTTTTATATTAACGGATATACATGTGACTTATTTTTATCTAATCTTGGTATAATGCAGTATTCGTTTCTAAATACGTCACAGATCAACGTCAATAGTACTGATTCAGTAATTGATTTAAATCAAGGGTAATTATTAAATACGTGCAAAGAACTTAATTGTTAGATAAAGCATTGGTATATAAGATATAAATAAAGATTACAATGTCTGACTGTATTACTATTAATATAACTGCGTAAAATTGCAAAAAAAAAATTGTTTTACACACACGTTTGTTTTTAGACAGTTATTAAAAAAGCCGCCAAGTGCGAGTCGGACTCACCCATGAAGGGTTCCTGAAGTTGATTGAATGAATAAGGTAAACTGCGGTTTACGATTTATGACGTATTAAAAAAAAACTACTTGCTAGATCTCATTCAAACCAATTTTCGGTGGAAGTTTTAGTTTAATTGACTCTGTCTATTGCTGTCTGCTGCTGACTATAGATAATTTAGAGTAATCGTCGCCTTGACTATGGTACCGCGTGCATTGTTTCTCGCTCTAGCAAATGCCAGTTCTGAGTAAGAGAAAAGGATAGGAGCAGAAAAAACTTCGATTACGTGCTGCTAGATGTGGTTCCAACCTTATGAAAGATTTCTTTTTCGACAATAGAATGTAACGCATACGTTTTCCATGAAAAATAATATTGATACTGTTGGTGTCACCTTGCACATTCGGGGCATAAAATGAAAATGTAATGATACAATTTTAGTTTTTTTAATCGGCGAGTTCTTTTAGTATGTATTTCGCTGTTTTGGGATTTGACCATTGCATGATTAGCCTTGTGTCAACTTATTAATGATAGTAGGTATATTCTAATATCTCACCTGTAGTAATGTGTTCTGCCCGTATCTCAAGACGACAGCTTCCATAAATTCATCGATAAACTCATCGTATTCCTTGCCTCGTACACGCTTTTGTCGGAGACCGATGTACAACGGGTCTTTTAGGAGATCCTGAAAAATGAACCTCTTATCAAAACGCGTAGAGCTCAAATTCCTAAAATATTTATACCATAGCATTTTCTATTCGAGTAAAACTATATGTTTATTTAGTTACTCAATAAATGTAAGCAGAAATCTACGATTCTCGTATTTTATACATTTTACTTTCGCTTTTATAACTTGGATGTTTATGGCATTATCGGGTTCATATAGCTTTATATCTACTTTTAAACATATGCGTTTTTCAGCTCGATCAGAAAGCAAATAATGAGACAGTCGTTTAATAAAACAATATTTAAGTCAACAATTTGAACCTTCAGTAAAAAAGAAGAATCATTCATTCATCGTTTTGAAATTCCAATGAATTGTACAATCATAAAACAAAACCAAAAGAACGAAATACCTATAAGGAAACTCCCAAAAATAGACACCGGTTTGGCCTTGACATTACAAAAACGTATATTCAAAATTATACAATACCTCATTATCCGTGCCGACGTCCAAAGTTATGGGTAGGCACTGGTGAGGCTTAATTCCGGCGAGGGCAGTATACAGGGAAAGTTTTCCCACAGGAATGCCCATGCCATAGGCACCGAGATCCCCGAGACCCAAAATCCTTTCTCCATCAGTGAAGACCACTGCACGTACATCTGGTTCGGGCCTAAGAAATAATTTTACTTTTAAAGATAGTATTACAGACATAGAAACCGGTATTTTTGCCGGTTCGTGTTTTTTGTAACATGTGCTCTAAACGAACATTTGTTTTTTTTTAATGGTGCTGACGAATATCAATTCACCACGGAATTAGTTAATAACGGAGGAGCTCGTAGCTAAATAATAACAGACGCTTGGATTAAGCTTTAGGTTAAGTCATGTTTGCCTAGGTTAGCCTGTGGATGGATCACCTCCCATTAAATACCGAGATTCCTCGGAAAGCGCGTTAAGATTTTGATACCGGCTGCGATTTGTAGATCTTTCATAGTCGTTACATGTGTCCAAAAGTCTGACAGTCTCAGGTATCGTAGGTATCGTATTACCCAGTAATAACTGGGTCGTGGGGCTCAAACCAGTGCCTCCAAGTAAAATGCTGGTATTCAGCTGCTTCCGGTTAAACTGGAATCCGACCTCAACCTAGGGAAAAGGCTAGGCAGATGATGGAATGAGTTCATTATTGTTGCGGATTTCCGAGAAAAAAGACGAAAATACAACGTTCTGCATACTGACGCAGATCGGTGTATTTTCGTCTTTTCGTGGTTAAGTTTATATAGACGTTACCTTAGGCTAACTTTCATCAGTTAGCTGATGAAAGTTAGCCTAAGGTAACGTCTGCCATGAGATTATTTAGGTACAATAAATAAAAAGTTAGCTCTACGGCCCGACTCTTATCCGTTTTTTTTTTCGAAATTACCGCAAGATCATAGACATTAACCGCATTTACGGCTGACTGAATTCCCCATTGAAACTGAACGCGATCAGCCAGCACACCTAAACTGAGACTTGCCAAAATTCCGTAACAATCATGAAGCTGACAGCTCTTCAACGCCTTAAATTTTAAAAATGTCACTCGTATTCAGTTTTGTAGTGAAATTCACCCTTAGTCGTCTAAATTAGGTTATGAACATCTATGACATGAATCATACTGTGCAACTACCATAGAAGTTACCAAAGGCGTAGCAGATCGTAAAAACAAATGAATTATGAGTACAAATGTACAATCCACTACGTTCATTCACCGTAAAGCTTTGTTTACAAACTAGAGAACAACGTTGAAGTATTACTTCGAGCTATTTTTAGACAGTGAAAATAAATTGTTGCTTTATTACTTTATAGGTTGAGGATAAGGAATGGATCACGATATCGAATGCCATTACTCTGATTTATTAACTTATTTATTTTCTTTTTAGAGGAAGACTTTCAATTCCTGTTTTATGCTTTCACGGTTTGAAACTAAACGTGTCGATTTCCAATAGTGCGCGTAGCAAAAGACAAAGAAAGAGGGTAGACAAATTTGTCTGTTCGTAACAGTTTTATTTTCCATCACAGAAATATTAAAAACAGATTATATCTATGTTTTCCATCCACCCGCATTCTCCAGTCAGCCCGCGATCATGGTGCTTGCAGCAGCGTCGAAATATCGGGAGCTCAAAATAATAAATAATCACGGAAGATGACCGTAAGTGACAATATAAGTTTTAGACTTTCAATTGTTTATCACAAAGGTTTACATGAAACGAAACTAAAACAAGAGTATTATAATATTGTTACCTGATATTCATGTTATTGTAATATTACATAACGAACGAATGCTGGGTTTCTGTTTAAGCACAATACCAAAATTTCTAGTGGGGAAAGAATGTGCAATCACTTTTGGTGCAGTCAGTTAAATCAAAACGGACCTGATATATTTTCTTACCTAATGTAACCGCTGTACTTATCTATTTCAGTAGGACAAATATCTACCATACGGTAAAACGTAGTTTATCACACCAAAACAAAGTCGTTTCCCAGCAATATTTTCCGATCAATATAGGAATTACGTAGACTAAAGTTTCTCTATTAGGTAGGTAATGCGCTCCCGCTATCGATCGATTTTCTTTAGCCTTCAGCAGTCTAGGTCAATCTAGGTCGACCTAGACTGGCTTAATACCTTTAAGAACTAGATAAGCTGCTTACAAGAATTTATAACACAAAGTCCGTTTCACACAAAAATTGTTTCGCTTTTATAAGATCTCTCATAAAGTCATAACTAATAGGGAATATGCATGTATTTATTTCTTCACTTAAATCAATTAATTCCACTATTATCAACCCAAGAAAAGTATCAAAAGTTAATTTCAACTACCTACTGCTTATCGCTTAAAAATAATACTAAACTTCTGCAATTTTCTATGACAGTTCAAACGTCCGTGATTGTCGCGACCATACTTTGGCGTCATTTATCAAAATCTACCTTGTTTGCTATTATTGATCGAAGCTTGTTTTCATCAATTTTATAAAGTAATTTTACTAATTGTATGTGCTTTATTCAAGCAAAAATTGCGATAAAGATATTATAATAAAATCGTAATGCAACTTTTCTTACATTTCAAATAAAAGTTATTTTTTGACATATGAATTTTGATGTTACTTTCACCGTTGTCGAGGACGACGTGTTTTGAGAGTGCGATCCGTTTCACCAAAAACATGCTACATATATAAATTGTAAAATAAGTGATGTTTTAGAAACTTGAACAAGTGTACCATAATGTTTATAAGCGCCAATACAAGGTATTTTTAATAAATAAAAAGAGTTTTGTATTTCTTGCATATTCCCTATTGTGGTTGAACAAGTCTCGATATGTTGAACAAAGTTTGTTTAAATAATACCAGGAATGTAATCGTAGATGCAACATGTAAGGCATACTTAATGTAAACAGTTTCTGTTTATAGCTATAAATAAACTTAATATGCTTTGGCTTAAACAATAACACTACCAGGTACCTCACCTACACATTTCAGAGTCAGAGAAAAATGTTTAACTAGTCAATCAATTTACTATCTTAAGAGTGAAGTTTCGGGCTACTTGTAACGATTGTGAAAGATCCACAAATAACAGCCGCGACCAAAACTTTCCGACACACGAAATAAATTTGGGATATAGGATGCTCGCCTATCCACAGACCAAACCTTATGCAACCAAAATGTAAACTCAAAAAATTAAAAATTAAATTAAAAAATTAAAATATTTGAATTTAATTACATGGTATAAAAAGAAAATCTCACCAGTTTTTAATAATGTTGAATACATGTCCCTTGTCGTTGATGGTGATGAAGAGACCCCTAGGTCTTCTGTAAATAAGACCAAACTTCTGACAGGCCAGTCCCACGGTTGGGGTGTATACGATCGGCAAGTACTTCTCAACGTTCTCCGCTAGCAGCCTAAAGAACAACTTCTCATTTCTGTCCTGCAATAATTCAATAAAATTATTAAAAACATTGCCTTCTTTTCTGTGGAGAACATTTTGGTGGTTGGCGTAACTGTATTTATTTATTTAAGGATCTCCTACAAAAGATATACACAAAGCATTATTGACCACTGTCAGTAGGTAAAGAGGTCATTGTACGAAATTCTTCGTGCTCCGCGACCGAACTTTAGATCTACTTCTTTACTTATAGGAGACTAAAACTGTTCTGATATCTAATAACAGTGGACATAGGTCTCATCCAAATCTTTAATTTTTGCAATGTTTAAAAGTGTGAGTAAGTACCTACTCTTCCAACTTATGAACTCTTCCCAAATTTAATAATGATGCTAAGAAAATATTTCTGTTCTATCCACGTAGATAATACGAGTATGAATAAAAAGAAACATCAATCGATTAAATCAAAATATTTCAGTTGAATCCCGCTACAACAGAATATCCTTTTTAGAGAAAATCAGGTAAGCACAAATGGAATATAAATAATAAATAAGACCTATTATGTCAAAGGCTTCAAGGTAATAGTTGCCATTAACAAAATTATACTCCAGCGAATATGCTTCAAACCAGTCCTTTGTACCTAATATCTAATTGAACAAATCATTCGGTAAATTGTAGGTTCCTAAACGATCTTCATCAAACATTTAATCATGTTTGTGTTCGCTAAATGCACAATTTGCAACAAGCGCTCTTCTAATTCGCAGTTTAGATCAGTCCTAATTTCTATGTTCATAAATGAAAACTTCTGTGAAAAAAAAATGCATATATTTTGCAGGGGCACTTATGAAACAACTTCGTCAATACCGTGAACCGTTATCGTGAAAATTATGCTATTTGTTTTAATTTAGGCTATTAGAGGATAATTTATTTGAGCCGCTTAAAACAGCAAGCATTTAATTTATTCATGATTGTATGAGTACTTTGGATACTTAAGGTTGGTATATTTAATCGACGTTACGGATGTTTTTCAATGTTCATTTCTTATAGGAAATTTAAGCGGTGTTTAGTAAAATACAATACACCATTCAGACACGCCAATATCAATATCTTGCTATACAATAAACATTTACGTCTTTAAAAGCGTTTGTATTACATTCCTTAATTTTAACATCGATACGCACTGTGGCCAGGGTCGATGACAAATTTAGGTCAAGGTCAACTAGATTAGCCAGATTGCTTTAATTCGGGCAATGGTATTTTTTTAAATAAATCACGCTCTTTTTAGTAAGGATTTTGTATACTTACGATAATAAGTAAACGTACAAATTTTTTACAGCTTTTACACATTACTTTCACCACTCAAATAAATCAATTATCGAGAGCATTACCTGGGCGGGCAGACAATGTTTTCCCAAAGTCAGTCTTTCCACCCAATAAAAAAAAATCGAGTCAAAAATAATATACTCACAGGGAAAAAAATCCACTCTTCAGGTTTAGTACAGTAATAAAACCAATTTAAAAGCATACACCAGGAAATATGGAAAATCTGTACAATAAATGTCCCATACCCGTCCCAGATTCCCAGTTCCCAAAACCCAGTTTCTATAAATAGCTTCACAGAATCAACGGTACCTTTATCATGTTTAGTCACCTGTAACTCGACGAGATAGAGATATTTGTTGAGGTTGTCTTCATATCTGTCAATGGATATGGTACATATCTCTAGCTGTTCCTCTTGAGACTTGAACTTGGCTGCCAAAAGTCCATGGATGCCGAGCGCCTGACGCTCTTGCAGTGTGAAGGCTAGACCCTAAAAATAAAATGATATTTATAATTGGAAACATAACAATACTAGCGACTCCCCTCGGCCCTGCACGGATGCAATGTAAATATCCTTGAGTTTGAGTTTGACACATGAGCATTCCTCTTGAATCACTCTATCTGTTGCTGCAAACTGCAAGCGTACAGACAGTGAGAGCGACTTTGTTTTATATACTACTAGCTGATGCCCGACAAATTATGTACTAAAACCTTCCTCGAGAACCACTCTATCCATTGGTGAAATTCGGTGCAATAGTTTTTGAGTTCATCGCGAACAGACAGAAATTTACGGCGGAGAACTTTGATTTATAATATGTAGTAATGTAAAGATGATTGCGGCTGCAATTCCCGAAGGGAGGAGAAATGGCCACCCAACGACGTTAATAACACCCACATTCCACCAGATATTAGGTTTTCCCATTGAGAAATTCCCAGTAGCAGCCCAGTTGTGCCCGGTTGATGGTATTAGGTTCGCCCCCTACCTACTATTAAATGGGACGTTTATTATCTGTATCATTCATAATCCGTCGAGATATTACATAAGTGCGTTTTTTCACCAGTAAAAGGGTCTGTTATCTTATCGTGTGTGTAATTTTACTATACACGCTAATAGGCTAATTTTATATACCCAGGAAAAATATAAGTAAACGGAAACTCAATTCGCATTAGCAGTTTTAAGTTGGAGGAGGAGCTCGTGGCTAAGTTATAACAGCCGCTCGGGCCGTGCTTGCCTAGGTTGGTCTGTGGATGGGTGACCACTTATTTCATACCGAGATTCCTCCGTGCCTCGGAAAGCACGGTAAGTCGTTGATCCCGGCTGTCATTTGTAGATCTTTCACAGTCGTTACAGGTAGTCAATGGCCCAAAGTCTGGACCCAAGGGCTAGTCCCAAGGGGTATCGTATTACCCAGTACTAACTGGGTTGTGGAAGTCAGATAGCAGTCGCTCCATGTAAAATACTGGTATTCAGCTTCATCCAGTTAGACCGTAAACCGACCCCTACATAGATGGGAAAAGGCCGGGCAGATAATGATGAGTTTTAAGTTCTAGTAAGATATCCTTTTGTGTCTGTTGTTTGTGTGACCTACACTATCGATCGATTTGCTTGCACGAACCAAAACTTGGCTATGGCCAAAAGTCTAATCTAATAACTAGATTCTTAATCTAGTTTAATTTTAATATTTAAATTTGTTTCTAAACAAAGCTGACTTCAATGCCAGTATACTATTGTGATCAATATAGTCAATGTCACCTGTTTTTCCTTACGTCAATAATTCAATACCGATTTTGAGGAAAAACGAGGGAAAACCAAACAAAATTACAGCTGACAAACATTACAGTTTGATCTAGGTAATACAAACAAAATTATATTGGTAGTTTATCGTCTAACAGTAAACAGGCTAGGGCTTATTGTAGACCAAGTTACGGAACCCTATAAACTACGTCACCTGAGACAACCAAGTTGTACACTCGTTTAAAAAACCAATAATGTCCGACTTACTGTTTGATTTCGGATGGTTACAACCCCATATAAAAACTTCAAAATAAATTTGTTCGGCTTGACAATTAATAGGTTGAACTTCAAAATTATGTATTTTTAGTTCAGATAGTGCATTTCCTTCAAGGGAATACAATTAACAAAGACGGACTTAATGCCATGGGCATTTTCTACCAGTGGTAAGTTCATTGCCGAAATTGGAGGAATCAACCTTTTTCTTCTGACTAAGTAAGTTTAAGTTTTGAAGATTTTTCTTGTTAACTGATTCTTCTTACCTTATTGAGACGTGGATCTCTCAAGTGGTCGATGCCCCTGACAACATTGGGGCAGATTATGTTGCCAGTGACCTCATGGTAGTCCCGGCTTTGGATCGGCACTGCTACGATGGATGGGCTCTTCGCAAGAATGGACGCCAATGCCCTGTGTGGGCCTATAGCGTGTGACGAGCAACATCTGCAACAAGAATTTAGCTTTAACATTGCAATTGAACCGAGAAAGTGTCGGCATTGAAAAGAGCGAATAGAACGGAACAGAAAATGTTATCATAAGGGCAGCCGGTTCATCGGGGTCGCGGGCCTGTTCGAAAGAGATACCGCGGCTCGGGAACATAAAGGGCGAGGAAGGAACATGGATGGGTTTTAGTCAGTAAGAGTCTGACACTCCCTCCCGCTCCGCCCAGAGTGGGAGAAGTCATTTGATGATTTCCATTCCTAACAAAAAAAAAGGGCAGCCGGTTCATCATCATCCACAGCCCAACTTCACCTACTGCTGGGTTTAGGCCTCTCTTTGTTTATACCAAGTTTATGCTCTTGTGCCAGCCTCATTCAGGATATTCCCGCAATGGCAACAACATTGTCTGCAACCGAATTATCGAGCGGGCAGTCACGACTGTTTTGTTACAATCAACAGTTTCGACACAAAATAAGTCTGTTGCTGCGGGCAAGAGCACGGGGACCAAAGACAGCCTCATACATTTGTTTTGGTCTGGCTCCAAACCCATTCAGCTGCCGTGCTTTCAAGCGCGTTCTTCTGATATCAAGACATATTTGCACACCTAGCGGATTCCAATAAATAGGTACACCGTCAAAAATCGTATTTGTCGCAACCTGGCTGCCTAGTGCGGCTAGTGTAGTTTTAAACATTTGATAACTGCGACCGGCTTAGCTTTCAAACGTAACAAGTTACATTAAATTTAAAATTTAAAAAAAACCCGGACACCGGATCATAATTTCAAGATATTTTATTATGGAACGAATTTACGACTTACGAGAAGTGCAATTTAGTAGAAAATAAGTCAAGCCCTTTCAATTGATACCCATATTGAGGGAGTTGTTAAATAAATAATTAGTAATCCGCCATTTTGTGGCGGCGGCCATCTTGGACTTATTTTTATCAAACATAGCTAAGATCACTCCCGACTAATACACCTTTCAAACAAAATCCAAATCGGTTCATCCGTGCGAGCGCTACGATGCCACATACAGACACACACAGACACTTCAAACTTATAACACCCCGTCGTTTTTGCGTCGGGGGTTAAAAATAATATTGAAAAGGAAACCATAACATTTTGAAAAGGAAGATTGTTTATTCAAAGATGTTAAAGCTGCTGAGCGTGGCCTAAATAACCTGTTTGAACGCCTCCGAATAATTAATATGGCAGAATGTCTTACAAATTATGTCCCATTCATTAATTTCTCTGGAACTGACAAAACAAGGACAGAGTGGAACTCGAAACGACCTTATCTACAATGTTAGGTAAAAACAAACAAGTAACTTTAAAAACTTTCAATGTTTATTTGTACTCGTATTTCCCAAAATTGAAATTGCTCATTTTCCTTCACTCGTCAGAATTCCCTACGTTTGCACATATTCACGAATGCGTCATATAACCAACCGCAGTTCGAGGTTACATCACGTATCGTTACACAATAACCGCTTATAATCTAGGTATGCGCCTAGGTTATAATATTGCACATACAAATGCAGTTTCCTAAGCAGTTAATCCTATGCTATATGAATCAGATAATCGTACACCTACTGATTTCATCAATAATCAATCTTATGTTTGGTCGCATAAGATAACAAAGTTTTTGTTTCCATCGTAGGTACTGTACTATTTGTTTGTGCTTATTGGTATAGTCATCGTGGACTTATTTATTTATTTATTTGGACTTAGTGACAGAAATTAAATCAGTTTCATAGTAAAGGTATTTCAATTTGGGGTAACATCGTTTTAATCAAGTTCGTTTCCGACATCAAATATTCCATTCATCTCCTGAATAAAAGATCAAAAAAAAAATACTCCTAATTGTAACATCATTTCTTGGCTCAGAGTTCACAATCGTTAACTTAACACTACATTTGAAACAGAAAGTCATTAGTTGTTAATTTGTAATAGAAACATCAATCATGAATATGAATTACGTATTGTCGAAGCTAATAATTATATCAATCATGTGACATAGGTACAGTTTACTGTTTGTAGAGTTACAAACAGTAAACTGTACTGATGTCACATGATTCAAATTTTATTACCAAACATAACACACGACAATTTACAGTCAATCGACAGAAATCACGATCACATTCATTTCCTTTACTAGGAAGGAACGTTCGTTTTTGTAACAAAGATTAAACAATTTTCAGTGTGAACTTATCCAGGTCCAGGGATAAGTTTGGAACGGTGCATGGTACGGCCTTTGGATGAATTCGGGCTGTGGACGATGGTATCGACGATAATACTGTAAACCCTCTTTTCACTGTTTGGCAATAAAACAACTCCTAAATAAGAAGTATTTGCCGATGTTGAGGCACTCTATGTTCCTATTTTGGAACAGTCCTCAAGCACCTCTTTCCGTCAGAATTGAGTCGAGATCAATACTTAAGTGACGGTGTTCTAGTTATGAGTAGCTAGAGCAACATCAACACAAACAGAAAACAAGGAAAGAGTTTCTAGGTTAGTTTGGGAAATTGGAAACGTCTGGCTTTCAGCATGTCTATTCCCTTGAGGAAAGTCACGATTCTCGATTTTAGCAACAGAGCACTGAGAGAGTTACAAACTTCCGATGTTAACGGTGACTCACTGGCTAAACTGTGAGCATTGGATACAAGAACATTAAACTCGGCCAGTGACGGAGATTTCCGTGACGTAAACCTGGAGAGAATTATTTTATAGTAGTACAGGTGACATTCATTTGAGATGATTCAAGGTCGAGAATATTGGTAAGATTAAAATAGTAAAGGTAAATATCACAACTCACTAACCTAAAATTTAATATTTGATCCAACACAGGGACGTGCGAAAATCTTACATCATCCTGCAAACGTCAGATATTCTTCGACCAACAAAGCCCCCTTTTCGCAGAAGCATGTCTCCATCATCGTCATACGTCACGTTTCTCATGGGTTCGAGACTCGCGTCTCTCTACTAATGAAAAGTACAAACTTATTGACACACCCAGATCGACCTCGTGATAACTAGTCCAAAAGCAAGTGCCTAAACCAATATTTGCCAATTTAGCAAATTGAACGTAAAGACTAAAGACACCGCATTGCAGCAGTAAGACACAATAACGGTCTATTGCAATTAAATAGAAGGATTACGATTTACGATATATGCGCTTTGAAGTCGCCTACACTACAATCAAATTAAATCGATTGAAGAGACAATTGATGCTCCTATAAGGCATGAAGACAATTTAGCTGCAAGAACTGCACAGCTTGCAGCATGTCCTAAGAAAGAAAATGATGATACTGTCTAATTAGGAGAAGAGTACTGATTTGACGGCTGTTAGAGAAGTCTGAAGAAGAAGCTCTGCAGCACTGACTCCAAATGAATCGAGATGAGACAGGAGGACGAAGAATACAATTGTTTTGCTTAAAATAACGTTAAAAGTAGCCAAATCCGGACAGCAATTTATTTAAGTTTCTTGAGACATAAATCGATAAAGGAACGAAGCAAAACGATGAACGCTACTAAATTAGGTAGATACATACAGAACTACAGATGTTACTTTTCTCCTTCACGGTGTAAATAGGTAGGTCACTACACGTTCACGTCCAAGGCTCGTGTCAGGTAGGTACATCATATGACAATAGACGTTTAAATCTAAATATCAACGATAATAGTGACAGTTATTTGATGACTTGTCGATCAGCTACGTCATTTGTCTCTCCACTGACGCTACGCAAAAGATAAAATCCTCGTTGTTTCAGCTTTGTCGGAAATATGGATTACGCTTATCTACACTTATATGTGTCTGAAAGCCATGAAATGGCCCGTGACGTTTTATCAATGCAGAGATATGAAAATCACCGCGTATAAAACAAAGTTGTTTTTGGAACCTTTTTTTTAAATAATGCTTTGAAAAACTCCATTTGACAATTCAACATCTTCTTGAATCAAGATCAAAATTGTATTCACATCGGCACGATTTTCTTCGAGCCAGGTTTCATAATAGTAACGCAGTGGGGCCGTGCCAATAAAAACTGAATTTGCGTATGAAATGTAAGGTTCATGACCTCTGAATTTAGACGACGTATTTCAGTGATGCATTGAGCTCCAAGATATTTTTCTGGACGATTCCAGACCGTTCAAATATGTCGCCAGAATAATAATTCTACATTTTTTGGCAACCATTCATTGCAAGTTATGGATTGGTAGAAACGTTGTCGTGCAGAGCAGAACACATGCACTATTCTATTTAAAAAAGGGTCAACATTTTCATGAATGCCGTCCGATTTAATATTATGACGAGAGTAGATACACACCATAGTATCCGATAGACTCTCTACAATGTGTTGGTCATCATAAATACCACGGTTGTAAGCGTAAAATAAAACGTACAGGCATCGGCAGTCGGCACACTCCAATGCCGCTGCAAAACGATAACGGTAATAAACGATAACTTTATAAAATAACTACGAACCGTAACATCGATAATACATCGTAACACTTTAGATATCAACAATCAACATAGGTACAACAATTGTAATGGATACTTGAGGAAGGAACCTATTCAATGTTAGCGGTGTTCAAGTTTACTATTACAGTGGACGAGGCTTGTACAAAAGTAGCATTGCGAATTGAAACATTAATTAACTCTTTCCGTAACAAGTTTTTATGATGAACGCGTTATAAAATTTGCTAGTTTTAATAGACGGTTCATAACGGGTTTGCGAGGGGCGTTGCCCGCGATGCTGCCCCAACCTTGACACAACCACAGGAAAAATAAGAGCACGACGCAGATATTATAACCATAGGCTTGACTGACGGCTTGAAGGTTAAAGAACTGCTTGTTGGAATACAAAATTGCTTATGATCCGGGGAATACCGGATGGATTTTCAATAAGTCAGTTCAGTTATTGCTAAGTTACATTTCTGACTGGCCTAGAACGTACGTACGAACGTACTTACGTTGGATCTGACAATCGTCAGCAGCCCAAAATGTCTGACAACCAGTCTTACCAAGGGGTATCGTATTACCAGTACTAACTGGGTTGTGGAGGTCAGGTAGGCAGCCGCTCTATGTAAAATACCTAATGCTGCTCAGCTGCGACCCCAACAAGTCTGGCTTGGCAGATGATTATTTCATGTTTTACAGTTCGACTTGCATGAGGATCACTTAATTTGAGAGCTCCATTCGAGTTCAAAACTAGTCGTAAGTTTCGAAATAGGTTAAACGTGGGTATGATAGATGTGTTGTTATCTATGTTACCGAAACGGTTAAATAGTGTCAATTACTTTTTCGATCGACGTGATAACATTTTAGCGAAAGCTTTTAAAAATAATCAGACGAGAGTATTAGATAAGTAAGCTGTTAAAGCCCGGGGAATACCTGAAATGAGATCATGAACACAACTATCAATAACAGCGGGAGTAACGGGACCGGTACTTAAGCCGTGGCGAGAGATTGATGGCGATGCACGAGTAACGAGTAGAGATGGGCGGTGGGAAAAAACCCGACGGGAAAATACCCAGGTTTTTACCCATTTGGGTAAATACCAGGTATTTATGGGGGAAAAAACCCAATAGACGGGTATTTTCATTATCTATACTAATACAATAAAGCTGAAGCGATTTTTTTGTTTGTTTAAACGCGGTAATCTGTGAAACTACTAGTAGGATTGTAAAACATGTTTCTGCATATAAAAAATAAAACAAAACTTAGACAATCACAATTATTTATTACAAAATAGAAAATAATTATAAAAATATTTTTTCATTCACTCGTTTCATTCATTCAAAATTTTAATCGCTATCGCTACTGTCATGATCTTCATATAAATCATCAATATCACAGAATTCTATGTCTTGGCTTCCACGAGATGTAGAAGGTTGTGGGTCATTAATTGGGCTGTTCATCGGGCTAGACAACTGTCTAGGGGTTGACAAGGTCTTGTCATCTTCGTCGTTGTCATCATCATTATATTTGTGCAAAAGATTCCAATTATAGGATATAAAAGCTATCTTTGCTGCTCTATCTGTAGTCAATCTATTTCTTTTGTGACTGTGTATATGAGCATGTGTGCTAAATGACCGCTCCGTTGCTGCGGAAGTGCAGGGAGCAGTCAGAAGACGTACTGCAACCCTACTTAGCAATTTGGAGCTGCAAAGTCCCCTCCACCAAACGACTGGGTCCATTTCTGCGACATTTTTCCATATAAATGGTCTGCCCCATAAACCCTGTTTAGCTCTATAATTTGCTAAATCTACACCAACATCAATATTGAGTGACTGGCTCACTTCATGTATAAACTCCATGGCATCTACTTCATGCTCTTCATCGAGTTCAATGCCTTGCGATCTCGGATCTAACAAATATGCAGCATAATGGATTGGTTTGATGCAGTTATTTGTTCGCCTGGTTACAGCATTTATTATATCTTGTTTGTGCTGGTCATCTAAAATAGAAATTTCGGGTAGCACAAAATTAAATGTAGATTGTATGTCTCTGAAAGCCATGTATACTTCGTTTATTAATATTCCGTTTCCTTCAAGTTTGAAAATTTTTTCAGTTATCGGTTCCAACAATTTTATACAATTTTCGGCCATGTTCCAAAAATTGAGATCCAATAAATTTGACTTTATTTCTTCTGAAATAGTAGCATCTTCGTGAACAGCTAAAGTCTGTAATGCTACTTTCGAACATTTCAAGCTTTTTATAGCAGTACAGTAACTGCCCCATCGGGTTTTTCCTGGCAATTTCAATGTTTCGCCTGATCGTTTGTCTTTTATAATCTGGGCTAGTAAAGCACTCATAGTTTGACTTCTTTTTATTGCTTTTATGGTCTCTATGGCAATCGATATAAACGCTTTAACAGGTTCTGGTCTTAGACAATCTTCGCAAAGTAAATTTAATGTATGTGCTACACATCTCAGCGGTATTATGTGTGTATACACATCTTTTACCATCTGAAATGCTCTTTGAATGTTATTAGCGTTATCTCCTATAAGAGTTACAAACTTGTGGCCTCCATACATATTTATAACTTTGATAATCTCTTGAGAAAGATATTGGCTTGTATGTCGGTTGGTAAGAGTGTTAAGACTTTTGACAAAAACGGGCTCGGGTTTTGCAATAATGAAGTTGATAATGCCTTCATTGCGCTGATTGCTCCAGCCATCACACTGCAGATGCAAATTATTTATAGTTTTCAGTTCGTCTGTAATTTCTTCTACCATTTCTTTATAAATAGCTTCCAGATGTGTAGTTGAGATTGCTTTTCTGGATGGTAACTTGTAAAGTGGTTGCAACTCATTAAAAAATCGTGCCCACAGCGGATGGTTAACAATGGAAAAAGGAGAACCGGAAACAAATATTGCTTTCGACAAAAGCTGATCTAGATAAAGTTTCTTTTCTGCTGAAGTTGTAGTACTAGAATTTGTATCAGTCAAACTGTTATCTTGTAACGTTTCATGCTGCGATTCATCTTGTAAAGGCAGATTTGTTGCAGTTGCGTTAACGTCAGATGTTTTGTTTAGTTTGTTCTTGATAACAGTTGGACATCTAAAACATTTCAACAGATGGCGGGCCATCTTGTTGACATTGCCAAACATGTAAACTTTTTCGCAGTGTTTGCACTTAACCGTTTTACTGGTTGCGGAATGGAAATAGTTTTCCCATACATCGTTATTTTTCTTTCTCGGCATGGTGTAATCTAATGCAAAAAGAAAAAAAACAATTGTAAGAACAGAAGCAAACAGATGTTTTAAAGTATCCTACATTTCTAATAAGCTCAAACTTACCGGTTTATTTATGTTGATGGGATGCAGTATGTATCGAAGTCCGTAAGGATAGCACTAGTTATCAATCCGAAGTATATCACGTATTTAATCACTATAATATCAAAAGTCCACAAAACAAAATCCAGGTCGTCAATAAATCAAAGAAACTAACACAAGTACCCACGGTATGAAGCCAAAACAACTTGTGAAAGATCACTTATGTGACAACTACTAGGTACTGGCTATTGTCCGGCTCGAAAGTACGTGCTCCCGGGGTGGGGGCAGGTAGTTTCGAGCGGTTTATTGGTCGCCAATAGCTAGGTATAAATGTTACAGGTTCTAAGAAATTACAAACTTGTCTTAACTAACTAGCGTTAAAGCTTATCTAAGTCATTCTTTAAAGCTTGTTTACGTAAAAGTGGTAGTGGAGTGCGTCATTTCAACTTATATAAGCTCTAACTAGTAGGAATAAAGTTTAAAAACTATGTACTATTTAATGTATGTGTATCTAAACATTACATAAGCTAAATTTTAAAACACCCGAATATTTTCCCAATCGGGTATTTTCCCGGGTATTTTCCCTAGAATTTACCCACTTTTGGGTTTTTACCGGGTAAAATCCCATCTCTAGTAACGAGTGAGCGAGGATGCGAGACATGCATCCTCTATCAAATGCCCGGCATACAAACAAATACGTAGACAAAACTTACAATGATTCTATAAAACACCTTACTGACTGCTGGCATGGATTCCGTGAAAATTAACCGAGTGTGAGGTAATTTACGTAATTACCACGCCCACTGCGACGAAACGTATGAGAATGGTCCAAACAATTTAAATATTGAAAATAAAAGATAACATTTTCTTTTGTTGATCTTGTTGACGCCGAAAAAGTACCTAATTCCCTAAAGTGACAAGATAAAACTAGAGTCAGACTATGAAATTAATACAAAATCAAAAGGACTAACTATTACGTTGGTAAAATAGGTACTTATAGATAAAACTAATCATAAAACTACCTACTATTAGATGATATGATTATGACTAGGAGTCAGTGTACACATTATCAATCAAGACAATGACATATCACTGATAAAAGAATTAAGTATTGTTGGTAAATATCAGTATAGTAGACATAATGAGAAATATTTTGATATTCTGGCAATCTACACACAGTATTTTAAGGCACAACACTTCTGTGCCAACTCACAACATAATGGGACAGACTAATAATAGTACTCGTAATTTTTGTTGTTGAAGAATTTCGAAATGTAAATGTAAACACTTACTGTTCTAATTTAAACAAAGCCATTGATAGAAGAATTTAGAGCGACTTTTAGGGTCAAAGAGGGCAGATATCGATCACATTTTTTTTTTTTTATGGTTTGTCTGGAAACAGAAAAAGGATTTCTTGTTTAAATTCAAAGTTTTACTGTAAGCCTCTTCATAATATTATAAAATATATAATTTGATTTAATATACCTACATTATACGTCCTATCCAGGAAGGAATGGTTTTCCTATTCCGAAATATGTATCATTTGCAAATACATAAATAGGTAGTATCCTTATTTTGAATTCACTTGTTTTAAATCAATGTTAGTGTATTAGAGAATTCAATTACTTTATAATTAGGTATAAGTAAAACAATCCTGCTCACTAAATAGGTCAATTACCTAATTTGTATGTGACTTTATTTGTCAAAAGAATAAACGAACTATGTGTCTTTTTGAGTAAGTTATGAGTGTTTCCCACTGGAAAAAAGGTATTTAATAAAAGGGTGGGTTTTATTACAGGTACTTTATGAATTTGTAATGACAAATTATTAAATGAATAGGTAAGAACAACACAACAATTTAAGTATCCTCAGGAAAACCCTGATTGTATTTTCCACAATAATACCTGTTAGGGAAACTTGAAATTTTGTCTTTTATGTTTGCCCAGACAGAAAACAGGAAGGAACACTTATGTTTTTAATACCTACTTGATTGTTTAAATGTACTGGAATATCTAAAACTTGATTAAATTATACATTAGTTGGATGTTAAAACTGATAACAATTAATAAATGAGTTCTAATCAAAATGTTAACAAATGAATCAGATATGAATTGACGCAAAAACTTCAGATAAGGTGGCACTGATATATTTTACAATGTCAATGACAATAATACGTAAAGTTAATGCAGAGAACCACTTCAAAATGAGTATGGATCTTCCTAGTCAAAAAAGATTTAGAAAGACTTAACTTATGTTTCTGCTGGAAAATAGAATTTCAGTTTTTCATAAATATCTACCTACCAATACTAGATATTCATAAATCTAAATTAACTAGCCTGTCTCATACTGCAGGGTTAGCAGTTATGACTTCCAAATCACAACTTTATATTTTTACAAATGCAAAGATATTTAATAAAAGCACCAGTTTTCAAAGATTTTTTGGCAATGCTATAGAACTAGATATAATATCTGAATGAAGGATAGACGAGCATTATTTCTGGGATAATGGCAAATTGATGAGGATGAACTCCACCCATAAAGACAACCTTAGCTGCTTCGCAAATCAATGACAATGAATTGATCAAAAATGTAATTTTATAAAGAAAGGTACGCCTCAATACAAACGAGACCTTGAGAGTGATACGGGAACGATACACTTTACTTCCTTGCCTACAGAATAAATTATAGAAATAGAAAACGGGCGCTAAAATCAATCGCGTAAGGCTAACATTCGGCATATTTTTGTCACCCGTAGCCTCAGTCCCGATAATTATTGCATATTGTTACAGTTTCACGAACCATCGGTGTGTGACCGTCTCATTAATATGTAGCTCACAATTTGTTTATAGATCCGATATAAAACAGCTGTCAAGTTATGTAAACTCGGTAAACTCCAAAAATAAATGAAAAGGTACTCACAATAGAGATTTAGACACTGTGGTAAACATTTCAAAAAGTATTTTTCATCTACACAACTGAAACCCTCAGGAAAGAGCACCGCTTTCGTGTGTAGAGTTTTTATTAACGAATAATAAAAAATGTACTAAACAATTTTAGTAACGCCCTCCATCCATGTGGCAGTGAATTGGACTGAAGTAACTAGAGATGTGCACGTGAGCTATTCCTGCATAGAGACCTGTCAACTAAAAATTACTTACTAAACAGTTTTGGTCCATGCCTAAACTGATGAAGTGTTATTCTTTTATTTCAGAATCAGAACTAGCTTTTGCCCGCGGCTACACTCGTGTTAATTTAAAGTTTGACAGTTTAACCTTTAATATTTTTTTATTTTTAAAATAAACTATGATTCGATACACATGGTGCCATGGCGCCATCTATTATCTTAGGAACGTTATTGTTGTTTTCCTTGGGAACCTTATTAAAGTTAACCTCACATAGTTACGGTTTCACTTCGACAGATTGTAATCTACCGAAAAACAACACGTTAAATTGAAAGCAGTATCAAGGCTCTGTCACTTCGTGTGTAGGCATGAGGTAATTAGTGTAATTACGCACATATTGGGCAAATTCAGTATTGCTGTCGCGCGCCAGCCGTGCGTTCGTATGCCACGTTAATTTTTCGCGCTCTTTCGACTGGTCGCTTGCGTCGCGTACCTACTCGTACTTCGTATTTGTTAACTTACTCATTTAGTGATCATTAATAAATAATATTATAAGTGAAAATGACTAGCCGGATAAACTGTTACGTGTTTGGATGTTATAGATACATTTAATAAATTAATGTAGAAATAAAAATCAGAGAAAACAAGAAATATATGGGACTACACTATACCGGTACGGTAGCCCGCGAAATTCAAGTTTTCTTACGTTTTTTGCAATTTGCACGTAGGAACGATTTTGACCTTGAACAAGTAGTTCTTAACCAACTTTGGGAACTTGGAGGGTTATATTAATGATATAGTTCTGTTACTACATACGTCTTACAGTCGCGAATCATATTTTAATCAACATACAACCTAGCACTGGCCTGAAAATTGCAAAAAAAGTAAGAAAATCTGAATTTCGCGGGCTACCCTGACGATTCCACCTTACATAATAATACATTAAAAAGATTTCGACGAATTGAGAACCTCCTCCTGTTGAAAGTCGGTTAAAAATATAAAAATGATGGTATTTTATTTTCAGTACTTGTGGCAGCCCCACAGATTGAGCTTAACAACGCAACACTTTCATTGATTTAGTTTTATAGTTTTTAGTCGATTTTCTTTTGCACTACATTTTATTGATTTTCCATGGACATTTTTAAATGCTGGTAACACGATTGCTTAAAATGCAAAATCGAATCGGGCTTTAGTCTATGGAATATGGAATTAACAATTTGACACTGACAAGTATTTTGAATGATGGGTGACACTGACAGATCAGATTGAAGTTGAAAAAAACACGGTAAATACACGGGTAAAATCCGAATGAGTTTCGCTCAAGAACTAAATCCTATTTGATTGTAACAAAAACTGATGCGAATCATGATTCGAGAAGATGATCCTCAGTTCCGGATAACTCCATTACAGCAAATGGCATCAGCATGTTCCGGTGCCCTTATAACCTCGCTATTCAGTAAGTCTTCACTTTCTGTTATAATCAATAAATGATGTAAAAGCTTCACTTATTAAATCTTTTGATTCTCTGGTTTTAGTGACTCCTCTTGATGTAGTTAAAATAAGATTGCAAGCTCAACAGAAGGCATTGCTGTCTAATAAATGTTACTTGTATTGCAATGGTCTTATGGAACACATATGCCCGTGTGGAGACTCGCCATGGCTACCGCGACGAGTACATTTCAGCGGAACTTTGGTAATACATCACATTGCTTTCTTATTTTCTATCATACCAGCATGCTCTGAGACATGAGAGAGTGGACCAATAGAAACAGGGCGATAGAAACATCGATAACTATCAAATTAACCCCTTCTACTGTCAAATATTTATCAAAATTTCATGGATAGTAGTTTTTTTTCTGGTCCTCATTAGGGCCTAAATCTCCATTTTATACAATGTGAACCAGATCTCCATAATTATGGATGTGTTTGTATGCTTTCAGGATGCGTTTTATAAAATATCAAAATTAGAAGGAGTTCCTGCGTTATGGTCAGGATTAAGTCCAACTCTAGTCCTAGCTCTTCCATGTACTGTCATTTACTTCGTGTCCTATGAACAACTGAGATATAGGTTGAAAACAAATTATAATAAATTTATGGGTAACAGTAAGTACATAATTAGTACCTATCAAAACTATATCTGATTAAAATCTGTGTCCACTTGATGTTATTACTACTTGCGCTAATATCAACAGCTTTTATTTATTTATTTATTTAAGCCTTGAACCTATACATATAAAAAACTTATTTCGTACCTTATAAACTTATTTGTTAGTTTTATTAGTATCTATCCTTATTAATAAGTTAGTTGTATTAGTTTGTTCTTTTTGTAGAGTCCCTTTTCGGGTAAAGGCCTCCTCCAAATCTTTCCACCTTTTCTTGTCTTTTGCAAGTTCGATCCACTTTTTTCCCACTATTTCTTTGATATCGTCTTCCCATCTCATTTTTGGTCTTCCAACTTTTCTCTTTCCTATGGGGCCTTTCCATTTTGTTGTTTCAATTGTCCATCTTCTGTCGTTATATCTGGCTAGGTGCCCATCAACAGCTATGCTGTGTAAATTAAGTTGATAAAGAATTTGCACTAGAAATTCATTGATATTTTAAAAGCCTATCTTTTTGTACTTGTATAGAAAAACGAACTTGAAATGTGTGGAGTTTACAGTTACTTGTCCAAAATCACAATAATTTGCTCATAATGTTTTAAAACTAAGTGTAAACCCAGTAAATATTTAGGTATCATTGGTCATTAAAAGTCAACAATATGACATTAGTCATGATAAATGTAGTGAAATCTACATTTATCTTACTAAATTCTTCTTGGCACTTACCTGCAACAAAAACAAATATTTCACTTACATCTTCTATTGTACTGATGACAATGGATGACAAATGATAGGAGATAAATAATACATTGATACCTATGTGTTGCCACCCACATTATTATATCTACTTGTTAAGATTCCCTCACCTTGACTTCAAGGTTATAGGTGAAGCAAATAAACAAGTTACTACACAAATAACTATATTCAATGTTCTACGTCAGTTTGAATTGGGACTTTGAACTTCTTATGAATTTTTTCTATACAACATTTTCTTGACTCATTGTCACTATGTAAAAACTCCTTGCTTACTTCCTCTTTTTTTTTTCAGAACATTTCGGGAATGGAAAATTGTTCAAAAAAAAAATTCCATTTTGTCATTTCTAGTTCACATACATTTGGTAAACAACTGATAACCACAGTTGTTATTATATTGGCATGCTAATGTTTATCATAATGAAATCACGTCTCTTTTTCAAAAATATTATTATGAATGTGTCTGTCATGTAGGTCAAAATATTATCTACTTTGCTTATCTCTTCTCAACTGCCAATGGCTGATAAGCATTGATTTTTTATGGCGATTGCAAAGTACCTTATTCTAAACTCATAGTAAAAAAGATATATAATATTTTATTATTCTGTGTACTTAAATATAAACTGTATATGTAAAGAAATGGAGAGTAATTTCAAGCTACATTACATTATTTTCATTATTCCTACCATAAAATCTGTTTTACTATTCAACACATATGCAATAAAATAATAGAACTATAATCAATTTTTGATTATTAAAATGTATTCTTATGCTTTTCAGCATCACAGCCACTATGGATACCAATGTTTGCAGGAGCCACAGCAAGAACGATAGCAGTTACTATTGTCAGTCCTCTAGAACTTATAAGAACGAAGATGCAATCGAAAAAGTTGTCATATGCAGGTAAATAATGCCTGTTTTTTTTAGCCATTGGTGTTCTACTACGAGTTTACCCTTTACAACTGAACTTTTAATAATAGCATAACCTTCATTTTAAAGAATATCATTTAGCTGACACTGATTAATCATACAGTCCCGACCAAAAGTCGATAAGCAATCGCACAAAGCAATAGCTTGACGTTTAGTTTGACTTACGACCTTCTACTTTCAACAAAATAGATATTGTCAGCAACTAGTTGTAGTTCATAATTTCAATGCCAATATCTAAGACATGATGGCCTAGCGGTTGGGCCCGTCCAGAATTAAGAGCGAATCAGTAAGCCGTGAGTTCAAATCCCGCACAGTTACTTTTAGTCTTTTTGTAAGTTTTTACTCTACAGAAATATTATATTATTTAACTTGTTTGCTTTGTTCACACATTTCGTAAAGTTAGGGAGGTAGATAGAAAAATAAATCAAGAATTTTGTTAGATTTCTGTGAGGTAGACATGAGTTTTATGAATATTTTAACTTGATCGGAATGAACTTTGTCGTTTGGTTGTAGTCATACAGAATACACTAAGACTATATAATGTGGTATTTGATGGTCAGTGACGTGTGGTTTAATAGATAGCGGTATTGTTGTTGGTGTGATTCTTAAAATGCGGGCAAATATTAATATTAAGGCGAGGGCGACTATTATCGCGAATTATCCGCGCTTCATAAAAGTGGCCTTAATAGGACTAAATGTGAGTATTATAATTATTTATGAATTGTAACTTAAACATTAAAAATTTAAAAACGAATGGGTATTATAAATTGTTCATTTATTTGGTGACCTGTGGTTTACTTAATTCGTTATTTTTTTTTTCAATCTATCATGCAAGATAAATAATTAGTGTTTATTATTGGATTTATAAATGCAGAGTGAATGAAGTCACTTTAGTATTTATTACAGCTGCCTAACATCATTTTTTTTGTTTAGAGAAATGCAGTAAGTCTCTGGATCAAAAGGTATGAGGAAGAAGGGAGCCTGGCAAGTAGACAGCGAAGTGGAAGGTCGTCGCTTATTAGCGAAGCGCAGCGACAACATATCGTGGGCGAGTATGAAACCAATGGTTTCACACCTACGACACACTCGGAGTCACCGCAAACTGTTCGCCGTGCCCTCCACGCTGAAGGCTTGCATCACAGAAGATCAGCTAAAATGCCCTTCTTGACAGAAAGACATAAAGAAGAACGATTACATTTCGCACGGGAATATTTAGACTTTCACTGGATTACTTCCATTTTGTTCCGGTTCGCGGTCGCCACTCCAGAACTTTTCGACCCCATCGGCCATCCGTTCTGCGAGCAATGTGCCCTGCCCACTGCCACTTAAGTTTAGCAATTCTTCGGGCCACGTCGGTGACCTTGGTTCTCTTGCGGATGTCTTCATTTCTGATGCGATCACGCAAGTAAACTCCGAGCATAGCCCTCTCCATTGCCCTTTGGGTGACTTTAAGCCGCATACGTCTACTTGACTGCATTGAAAATAACGGGGGTTATACAAAATATTAATCCCTAATGTTCTAGTTTTAATTAGACGTGTTACAAAATATTTAGCGATATTAATAATTCCTAAATTGAGGTTTAGTTTCAATCTTCTTTTCTTCAGGAAAATGAACACTTAAACTATAACCTCAATATGAGTTACATTTATTGTGACGTCACATAAAAAACATATTCACGAAGTATAAATTATGTGTTAGTTTTCAGTAAGCTCTGTTGAATACCGATAGATAGAAGTGGGTATCAACAATTATATTTGTGTTATTAGAATATCCTTGTTATGTTAAAAAAAAATCTTATGAACGGTAACAAGAGAACTTCTTATATCTAGGTAGGAATGTGACGTTACAAATCTTATTAAAGTTGTTAATTATATGAATAAATGAAACGAATAAAACAATTTTTGTTATCTGTCAGCACGACTTTTTGTTCCACCTTCCAACACCGAAAAAATATTACACAATCTCATAAATAGTTATGATGGGTTATTAACTTATATTTAAATCTTTATAAAAAATAAATAATGAGCATGAACCCATTTCAAAACAAATACCTAAGTAAATAGTTTTTGTATAAAATACAAATATAAATTAAAGTGGTTACAAAAAGAAACCCGTATGTAAACGGGATTTGAAAAAATAAATAATGAGCATGAACCCATTTCAAAACAAATACCTAAGTAAATAGTTTTTGTATAAAATACAAATATAAATTAAAGTGGTTACAAAAAGAAACCCGTATGTAAACGGGATTTGAACTCAAGACACGTTGATCGTGAATCCAGTGCTTAACCTAAACAGCTATCAACACCTGGTAAATATGGTCGAAGTTTAGCTATCCAATGCAAATACGATCATGCGTTTGCTGCGTGTATAACAAAAGAGACGGTAATATATATCTTTTTGTTTCGTGGAGAGCGACGCGACAACTTGCGACAGTAGGCGACTCTGTGGCTGTGGTGTGCGTAGGTACTGTATTGAGACAGCTTACACATACAGCGGCACGGACGCTCGGCCGTGCGTTCACAGCAAAATGATCCTTCGCGTGCCTGTGCGCTTATGAACGCTTACTGTACATTAAAAACTCATAATTTTGCAAGTCAGAATCATCTTAAGGCATAAATGCAAGCACGAAACTTGCAGCAGGCACGGTTTCTGTCACGGGTCTACCCTTTATAGCAGAACTTTTTTTGTCATATTATTATTTTGCATACCAGCTGATAGCATAAACTTCATTTCTCAGAAAATAGTAAGTATGGCAGACACTCATTTATCATATGTTCAAACTCATAATTTTGTAAGTCAGAATCATCTTTAGGCATCAATTTCATATGCATAAGATTTAAAAGTAGAACCATCTTATCACAGAAAGTTTACAGTCAATCATCATTTGGCATAATTTTCATATTGATAGTCTCTAAAGGCAGAACTATCATATCTTAGAAAGTTTACAGTTAGAATCATCTTTTGGCATACATTTCATATGCATAATAATGGAAAGACTGAACATCTATCAAATCACAGAAAATTCATAAAATCAGTTGATTGTGAACACTTGGATTTTATTTCCCAGTAAGAAGCAGGCAAACATGCAAACGAGCATGCATCTGTAGGAAGCAGGCAAACATGCAAACAAGCATACATCGTGCTTGTAGCAAGCACGCAGTATGCAAGCAAGCATGAAGCATGTAAGCATGCAATCAAGCATGCACCATGCATGCAGCAGGCATGCAAACATCTGAACAAGCATATACCATGCATACAACAAGCATGAAGCAGCTTAGGCATACGGCACGCATTCAAACAAGCATGCCGTATGCAAACAAGCATGCAGCAATCATGCAGTATGCAAACAAGCATGCTGCAATCATGCAGTATGCAAACAAGCATGCAGCAATCATACAGCATGCAAGCAAGCATGCAGTATGCAACATGCAGCAGGCATGATTTCTGTCACGGCTCCGGCGCTGCGGGGATCCGGTGGTCCCACGCGAGCTTACCGTCGCAGATGGGTTTAACGCTCACCACCTGCTCCTCAACTCGCGGCTCGCCGCGCCTACGCGATGATATAGCTAGAATGAATGTTGCTGCAGTGACCGCAAATAAATTATGATAAGGGCGGAAGAATTATGATGATGATGGGACCCTCTCCCACACTGTTGTGTGCAGCAATTCAGTTGTACTTAAGGATGAAAATATGAAATATTGTAAACACATGATTCATAGAACATAGTTAAGACTTTAGTGTAATTCTGAGTATTATAATTGCATAAATATCCTCCTAGGGCCGATAAGAAAACGTTGTTCTAGTAGGTATGTAAAATGCAGTAATTTGTGTAACAGGATTAAACTAATTAACAACTTCATTTCAAAGGTTTATAAAAAAAACTATAATATTCACTTTCTGCTAGTGCATGAATACACAACAAAGACTACTTAAAATATGATTATGGTTGTACGCCGGTACCTACTTACGCTGTCTGTGGGAAGCAGCACAATCTTCTTTCTGTATTATGTGGTTGGTACCTAATTTGGTGTCAGCAGTTTGTGTTGTATTGACTTGGTTTTACATGCCTTCGAGAAATATCCTCTCAGGCATGCTGATTTCATCATGATGATTTTCTTGAACGAAGCAAGTGATGATTATTTTTATTTATTTTATTCAAGAGGAACAGCAAACAGCTACAACATAATGTATAAAAAAAGATACACATAACATTGGAACAATATTGTATCCCACAATGCTGTTCACAGATTAACTGTGGAATATAATAAACAATTAAATGAAATGCTAGGGTAATCAAAAATAATATTAAAAAATTACTTAACTAACATGCTTATCTGTATTTTCACGCATCAATCAATAAAGCTCCTTGAGTAGGTATAAGACATTTGAACTTACTGGGAGAACATGCAAAAATATCAATATGTTCAAAAGTCATGTTGTAGGCATCAATCATTATGTGAATAGGTGAGCGCAAAACAGTGTTAGAATGCCAGGTACGCATGAAAAATAGTCTACCAGCGCGCACCTTTCGCTTGTACACAGTTCTAGGAACAACATAGCTTAACATTTTGGTTAACTCAATGCAGTCAAATCTATTTCTAGTATACTAGAAAAAAAAAAGATTCTGGTGTAAAACATAACTTTCCTACTTTTTAGAAGTCAAATAAAAATGTACAAACCCTGTATATATTTACGTTTACATATTAGCCTACTTAATGTTATCATTGATTGTTAAGTTCAAAGGTTCTGATAAGCAATTATTATATTTGATTGTTTATCAACTCCTTTGAATATTATATACTTACAGGGTAATAAACCAGGTACTTATTTACCTATTTGTAACAGATAATAATCTATTTATAGTGATGATATTTGAATGACAGCCGGGATCAATGGCTTAAAGTGATCTATGGTTGGGTGGTAACCCATCTACAGACCAACCTAGCCAAACACAGCTTAACCTTAAGGGCAACTCGAGCGGATGTTATTATTTAGCCATTGGCTCCTCAAAAAACAGTGATAATAAAAAAATGACATATATAACAATGACCTGACAATTAAAAAAAACATCAAAAATGCTTTGTTTACAGAAATCTCGGATGCTTTGCGGCAGGTTGTCAAGTATGAAGGTTTAAGAGGACTCTTCCGTGGTTTGGGATCAACCTTATTGAGAGATGTACCATTTTCAGGTAACTAAAATGATTCTACATAAAATATATAAATTTTCGTCATGATTATTTAGTAGGTAAAACATGTGCAAACTGCTCTACTTCTTGTCTTCTTGTCTGTTGAAGTGGACAAATACGTTCCTTTGTGTTCCATTATTTATTTGATTTCATATTGAATTAAAATGCTGAGAAGTTAATGTACTGCTGAGTCACACACGAATGTGGTCAAACCCGAAATAATTAAACTTAGATTAGTAAATTACGGACCTGTCGTTTTATTGAGACGGTCTCTGAGGTAACGCGGTGCGGGAGGGGTGTTGACGCTCGTCACCGAATTATAGACTGTCGATCAGGGCTAGGGTTGCTACTATCGGATACACTGTGCACGGTTTATCGTTAAGAAAATCACGCGGCGCCGGCTCTGTCTGTTCGCACCTTGTAAGTATCCTTACGGGCGGGGGAAGAGGCGCTCGGGTAATTACGTCAGCGTTTCGGTCGTTTCTATGAAGCCAACCTACTGCTTATAATTTTACTGTCTTAGACACCGTTTCAAGGAAGATGTATGCCTGTAACTTGACATTTTTACAGCTGTTTTGTAATGTGCTTCCAGGTATTTATTGGACTACATTCGAAAAAACAAAGGCGGCGTTTAACAAACCAGATTCGGAAAAGAATACATTTTTGTTTAATTTCTTCTGTGGATCAATCGCGGGCAGCGTAAGTTGTAAAATGTTTGCCAATACCAATTTATAACTAAACATGCAAATTCTCTAAAAATCATCAGTTATTTGCCCTCATAAACTGCAGTAGGAAAGCAATAAAGACTAGCTATTTACCAAATGATGATCACTATTGCAAGAATACTAAAGGTTGAACGCGCGATGCCGAACGCATCGTCGTCGATGCTGCCGCGAGAGATAGCATTCCCGCTGTTTCTCGCTCTAGCAAATTATGGTTCTGAGCGACAGAACAGGATGGAAAAGTGCAATTCCGTGCTGCTAGGAGACACGATTTTCACCAAAGCGGAGCGAAGAGACGTACGGGGATAGAATCGACCAATCACAACGGTTTAAATCCACATTAGATTTCTCGTCAGTTCTATATTTGGTCATATCTTGTGCGGAGATCCGCACTTTAGCGTCTCCGTTTTAATGGACACCAGGCCTTGGCGGCATCCACTCGCGTTTAACAACGCGCGTCCGTTCACAGAGGTTGTTGAAGGTCAAGCAAATTTTTGTTATAAACAAGAGTGTTTACACTGTTGTAAACCGCCGGTGGAGACTGATGTGTAGACCTTGTTTTAACAGTCTGGCACGGCCTTTAGTTCACAACACTTCATACCCCCAGTCGGAAAGACGCAAATGATATGCCTCCTAGTGACCGAGATAAATCCATTCATAGATAACCGTTTCAGATAAAGAATGGCGTTTCTAGATTGTAGTTACTATCTTTCTTACGTGGGGTGGACTGATAAGATAGTAAATAAGTACTTACTTAATTCGAGTTTATGAGTTATTAAACGATTATATCTTATGTTTCAGCTTGCGGCATTTGTAACACTTCCATTTGACGTCGTAAAAACACATCAACAAATTGAATTAGGGGAAAAGGAAATTTATACAGGTTGGCAACATTTTATTTTGTTTATTTAATACGCCCTTTTTGCGTCCCATAGGAGCGCAGAGCATAGAATCTTATGATATCACTGAATACATTTTATAGGCGGAGTTAGCAAAATTTAACGAACTCCACTGCTGTTGTCACACAGTTCCGGCAAGCCACTAATTATATTTTAATCTAATCACTAAACTGCCACAAAAGTCCGGCCAATTTACTAAAACCGTTTAGGCTAAAACGAAAAAAAATGGTTTGAATTCGAATGCTACTCATTCTATTTTTTCATTCGGATCTATCACTCTAATAGAAAGCGGAATGAAACAAAAATGAAGATCCACTTGGGTAAAGTGGTCGAAATTGGTTTAACTGCCTAGAAACTGGGAGCCTAAAATGGCCGCTTTAGCAGAATCTTGTTCATAGTAGGATAATAATATGCATCAAAATATTAAAAAAAAGCATGCAGGGCCAGTCTTTGGGGAATGCCGAGAGAAGTGAAATGTTAGGAATCCAAAACAACTTTATGGTATAAGGTTGATTTTGACTAACCGTTGTAAGAAAGCGTTCGCTGGCGACTAGCGCGAGTTCCGTGATTTTTGTTCACCCAAAAAGTGCTCAAAGCGTCTAAAGAAGCTTTCACTTCAAAAATATTGATTTTGCTAAAACGGCCATGTGAGGTCTTCTGACCGTTAGTGCGTTTAAGGGTTTAGTTCAAGAACTGTAGATTCACTTATTCCTGACAAACTGTATTTAGTTTTGTTTTTGTTGATTTGGTTACTGTTTCAGATGGTAAAGGCAATCAGCGAGCTTCAAATATGAAAGATATAGCGCGGACGATATACGTCAATCACGGGTACAAAGGAATGTTCACGGGGCTCCTACCTCGGATATTCAAAGTGGCTCCAGCATGCGCTATTATGATTGCGACGTTCGAATACGGAAAGCAATTCTTCCAGACATACAACACACAGAAGTATAAGGAAAAAATGCAAAGGTAGTTTATTAAACCATAATACTTCTAATATCTGAAGATCGTTATCAATCATCGTCAGTTTGTGACGCGTTACGATATCCCCTACCGTGTATCCAAAGCATTTATATTACAAACTAACCAGAAATGTGATCTTCAACTACACTAAGGATAAAGGTACAATTCCGTAAGCGGCCATGGACCGCAAACCGTAGCAGTAATGCCGCCCGACCGTAATGACCGTACGGACTAAAGCGGTGAAATTACTTCTCCTTTAAAAAAGAAACGTGGCCCTACACGTTACACCACTACTGAATGTATTATCTATTGTGGGTGCGAAACATTTAAAGCTCACATACACAAACAGCAAAACCCGGAATGACTATCTATAAGCCAGACAAATGCTTGTTCCGTGTGGGAATCGAACCCTCCCTGCCTGCGCGCATTGCCGATGCCGTCACAAACAAAGTGCCAGTTTGGTCTGCCATTACGATAACCAGTTCGTGGTTACCGTCGCCTTCGGGATTGTACATTTAAACTTATTCTTTTAAATAATACTAATTTCAGCCAAGGAATAGAAATCGAAATAATTAAATCGAATAATAACGAGGATTGATAGATGGAACTTTAAGTTAAAGGTATTGGAGGAACACTGTAATTAGGTTATTTCCACAGAAACATTATAGTGTAGGTACAAGTACAATACAATTGTCTTAGCTAGTCCTGTAATTATTTTAAATGGTTGTGTGTAATTATTATCCTCTTTGTTTTAGAAGTATTTCACTTGATTACTTGTCTTGATCAGTGGCCACACTACAGATGTGAAATCGGCTTAAGCCCATCATGTCCATGCAATAAAAGCGAAAGTCATTCGCCTCGCTTCAGTATGGTCGACGCAGCATAACACCCCCGCCCGCCATTTTATGGCAAAATTACACTTCTCGGGTTTGTCCGAATTCGAGCAAACGACCATGAGTAATTGCGCCATTATAGCATGAACATAGCTGTTTCTAATTTCTTTGTGTGGTCACTTATTCAATAGTTAATAAGTAATTAAATCATTATACAAATCGCCCCACTTTAGTTGAACCAAATGGTGGTCATCCACGCAGGTTCAATTTGGAGCAACTAAAGTCGATTGAGACCCGATTATGTGTGTCTAAATAATACGTGTCGCGATCTGTACATTATTGTCATTGTTATAAAATAAAAATATAACTCAACATTTTTACAATAACATTATTTCACTTTCAGGCGTCAAGAAATAATGCTGGTGAGCCAATCTTCCAGCAATGATTACTCATAATATGACAAATGGGAATAATCATAGTTTAGCAAAATATCAGTATATGATAGAAAATGTGATAGAACTGTAGTACAGTTTAAGTATTTAATGGCTGTCTAATGTCCATACCTGTTATTCGTTATAGTTACCATTTATGTAGCACTAAAAAACTTTTACCATGTCCAATTGGTCTTGGTATAGTCTATGGCAACTGCTGTAAATGAAAAATTGCCAATATTGACTGTTGTAAGCTTAGTTATTAATCACAAGTTAGGTCTTTAGTATTTAGCGACTTGCACCTTGGCTAAGTTAGTAATAAGTTATGGAAAAAAGTACAGTATAGTATTGTAAACTGCATGCTGCCAGTTGGAGTATTCAATTTGCGTGACACTATCTATACAGTTTACTGCGTGCAATAAAATATTTTGACAAATTAAATTCTAGATTTAAAGCAATAAGAAAATTACTGTCCTCAAAATTTTATCGAATATTTCTGTTATGAATCTTATTGAAATTGTTTTTTGAATTAGTTTATTGTTTTGTTAATTACTTTATTTTGTATAATTCGGGACTGTGTAAATAACACAACAAAATAAAGTTTGTAAATATTTTACCTATTGACTTTGTAAATAGTATGGAATAAATGTATTCTGTCTGTTACCTATATTTTTATTGTTTAATTTTAGCACAACATTAATACCAAAATTCTCAATAAATAAATTATTAGACAATATAACAAAACTATAGTTGTGTTTGCGGTTACAAATCTGGGCATTTAGTATACAAAACAGTTAATGGCCAACCAACTTTTCCTTGACTTTCATTAATTTCTTTTAACCTTTCAGGTACAAACCAGATTTTTGATTTAGAATTATTAACTGGTTCATTCTATCAACAAAGTGCGCATAACCCCTACAACCCGTTAGGAAGTGACGTTTCTTTGTTTCTTGACTTTCATATATCTACTGGCACAAAAAATGATACTTGCATATTATGTCAGCCTACAAGGCTAAGCAATGCTTGCCGAGGTCAGTCTGAAGATGGGGAACCATCTACAACAGATTTCCCCTATGCTTCAGAAACCAAAGTTAAGCCGTTGGTCCCAGCTTTCGTTCCATTTTGCCAGATTGTGTTTGGAGCGGCCTGCTTGGGTGGGTGCACAATAGAGCGCTTCCTATTTAGGCCTGTTTAGCAGGTCTTCCTCAGGTTTGGTTAGAATACAAATAATTTTGTTTGGCAAGTATGTACATTGTTTAAATAATCAAACACACTTAGTACACAAAAACTTATTTATTACATATCCTTAAAAGTAATTAATGAACGATAGAGCCCAACGGTTCTGCTTTTATACTGCCAAGGTCTAATCTGCTATCAACAGTTTCATCTATTTGGCCGACGATCGCGACGTTGTCACCGCGTATTATGTGAAGTCCAAGCACCACCTGCGCCACACCAGTCGAAGAAGAGAATACTCGTTCATGTGATTCATCCAGTATTATATTGATTGTTTGATCAAAACCTTTTAAAGTTCCAATGAAGTTTCGACCGTCCGAAGTTATCACTGACACTGTCTGATTCACATAGTTTTCTAGCCCTGAAGCCATTATAATTGTTTTATATAACAGGTGAATAAGCTTTATTTATGAGTGAGGATATAGTTTTTGTTTCATGAACTTGAAAATCAAATAAAAATCCTTTGAAAATCACAAACACGCCGTAAAACAAAACAACATGACATTTGCTTGACAGACAGACGCGGACAGTCAAAGCGAATGACAGATAACTGAAGGTAAATTTTATTGGTGCTGGCAACTTTTGTACTGGAAACTAAATTATTGCAGAATATCTTCATTGACTGACAGTGACATCTGAGACATGATGACAAGACAAGACAGCATGGATGGCATGACACTGCCAATCTATCTGCCATTGACATATACTGGCATTCATTAATCAATCACAATCAATCAATAGTTTTTAACTCCTTTTTCTTCCTTATACCTATGAATTTAAGATAAAACACAATATTGTAATAATGCTTCCTGTATTTAACAACCTACACTAAACTTCCAAGCAACATTTCAGTATAAGTTCCTCACAGTTTACTTAGACAACCTATTGATCTAGAAAAGCCGAACTTACTACCAAAGTACATTATGTCTAACCCTATCGTTCAATACATTCTGCTACGTACTGATTTACTGAAGGAGTTAGGATGGTCGATAGGATCAGTGGTAGCTCAGGCTTGTCACGCATCAACAGCAGTACTTCACTTGTACAAAGATGATGAGAATACTATAAAGTACCTGGATGATATGGACAATATGCATAAAGTTGTGCTAGAGGTATGTATAAATAATAATACTAGCTTATTACTGTCCCACTGCTTGGCAAAGGCCTCTTTTCATTTAGAGAAGGCACAAAATATTGACCAACACGCTTGCTCAAGACGGGTTGGCGAATTCAGACTTATAATATGTATAAGTCCAGTTTCCCTCCGGATGTTTTTCTTCACTAATGTTAGTGTCGTCCAAGATAACCCTTAAAAGAACAAGTAGGGTGGTGGCACCAATTATCGGCCATGTCAACTTTTTTTGGACTTTGCCTGCTTGTAGTTTTTACATTAATAGCTTTTGCTTTCTTGCAATGTCTTTTTTGGGTAAAGGGATACTGAAACTCCATTACTGCATTCGCAAAATTATGAATCCTTTGTTATTTTTGATAATATAGATGTTTTATTCCGAATATGGCGATTTCCCTTAATATCGGCCTTTAACACCTTAATATCCGCCGCCTGTGACCCTAATATCGGCCTACCTTGTTTATAGTGAAGTAAGGTCAATGAACTACTTAAAAAAATGTAAC
This sequence comes from Xestia c-nigrum, assembly GCA_916618015.1. NCBI lineage: Eukaryota > Metazoa > Arthropoda > Insecta > Lepidoptera > Noctuidae > Xestia > Xestia c-nigrum. The sequence continues at coordinate 18,121,648 of OU745247.1, read as the reverse complement.
GTTTTATATTTCAACTCAGGTCAGGTACAAATCACGTTTATTAACTCATATCTATCACCACATTCATTTTCTTTTTTTCTAAATGCACTATTTAAATTGAAGATCCATAAAGATAAGATTTCTATTCACTTTATTTCGTTATTATTTTTATTTATACCTAATAGGTAATTTGTTTTTGGAGTTCCTTTCTATATTTGTTTTTTTAGGAATGTTGAATCATTGTGATCTTTAGTTTATAACAGAATTTATTTTAATTTTTAAGACTCGGATGTCAGTTCCTACTAACTTTAAGTGGAACCATTGGGGCATATGTCACATTCAATATTTTTGGTGTTATCTTCTTCAACATCACTAATTAGGTCTTCTTCACAGCCAGCACAAAGAATTTTCTACTTTTCCAAACTTGTCTTGAGAAGCTAAATCAGTGAGGTCAGTTTCGCGATTTCTGTCCTTTAATCAACTCTTCTTTACTACTTTTGTTTCTTTGGCTAGTTTATTTTTTTATTCTCATTTCCAGTTTTCGTCTCTCTCTCCGCTTTATTCTCTTCAATTCTTTTTCTTTTTTCCTCACGTTGTTCCAATTCAATCAATTCCCTTTATATCGGCCGTAGTTGATAAAACTCGTTTAAAGGCGGCCGATGTTAGGATCTAGTTATCAAACTGAGCTGTTGTTTCATTTTTAACCTTATCAATGTAACTGCTAACGTATAAAATAGCTAAACATGTGGTTTAACATTTCCAGGAATTTCCCCAATATCGGCCACCCGGCCGATATTGAGATTTATCAATAATATAGATCCCTAATCTCGGCCCCGCGATTATTTCATAAAATAGACAAATAAATGTAAAAACATGGTATCTCAAAGATACTTTGACTGTTATTCTGCATGAAAAAATAAAATGTAATACCATAGGTATGTTTAATTCACTTCAAATACTTATCCTCGCAATGCGTCCACTCAGGGATTTGACTCGAAAATGACGCCAAACGACGCATGTCCTCACCTGCGCGTGCTCTTTTGCCAACTGAACGTTCAAATATTGATGCACCCGCTTCAAAATTTGGGAGGTAATACGGATGGATATAGAGTCACTTTTTGCATTAAAACTATTATGATATAAGGGATATTTTTATAGTTATGTTCCATTTTCTCGAAACGGCCGATATTAGGAGACTCCACCCTAATTATGGAAAAAGTCACATTGGTACTTGCCCAGATTTGAACGAACACCTCATGCATGAAGTTAGGCTTTAACCTCTGAGCTATCAATGTGGGATAATCTGAATTCAACTCTCAAGTCAAAAGACCAAAATTTGCTTGACAAACTGCTAGATCAATTTAATACATACCAATAATAATTAAATGACTTTTTTAATTTCCTGTTTGAAGTCACTAGTAGGACTATCCAGGTGGCAGAGTTTTGGTTGAAGCTCATTTAACTTTAACCCCTTGTATTTCGCATAGATCTATGTTCATACAAAGGGTTAAAGAAATCACTTCCATGATGAGTAAGAATATTAAAGTAGTTGCATTGCATCTTTGCAAAAAAAAATATTTCAAATTTTCATCTCAAAAATCAAAATATTTTATTTCACATAGGCCTAGATGGGTTAAAAAATGTCGAAAAAGGTGCATGTTTCGCCTACTTCTCCACTACATTCTCTGAAGGCATTCACGGGTATTTTGATCATTCTACTTTAATTACAGGTTCCAGATGAGGCATCCCTGAAAAATATAGCAGAGAAATTAAAAGAAAACTTCATATCGCACAAGTTATGGATAGAACAACCAGAGAACATTCCAACTTGTTTAGCGCTCAAGCCATATCCTAAAGAAGAGGTTAAAAAGTATGTAGGAAAATTTAAATTATTAAAACTTCAAATGAATGCTTAAAATAATAATTTGTTAGTTTATAAGTAATTAATAAATAAATTATTTATTGAATAATCTTTTTATATCTTTTATTTAGACTTATTAAAAGCGTTTTAAAGTATATAAAGTAAATTAATATTAATATAACTTTAACCTTTTTCTGGAGTAAATATTATGTTTAGTAGGCAGTAGTTTAACTCACTTTTTCTACTATTCGTCGGTTTTCGTTGTTCGTTTTATCTTTGTTAAAAGCTTAAGTTTTAAGAGTAATAGCAGTGCCTATAGCCCAAAAATAAGGCAAGCCCATAAGGCCAGCTGACTGTTCAGAAACCCTAACGTCATGAAGAGTAGTAGGTTATAAGGGCAAGCCAATCTTTTAGGCTTGCATGAAAGTAACGCCACTTAGTAATAGTAGATACGTAATAGTTTTAGCGTTAGGCAGGAGGCCGTGACCACTAGCGAGAGCCACTTTATCGCCGCAATTCGCTTGCTCGTGGTCGACCCGTAAATTCTCGCAATGCACCTCTCATCCAGTTGCTAGTGTTGCTACCAGCCACCCTGCGAGGGTCCACCCTTTATAGCAGAACTTTTTAAATGGTTTTATTATGTCATATTATTATCATGTCAGAACTATCATATCTCAGAAAGTTTACAGTTAGAATTATCTTTTGGCATACATTTCATGTGCATAATAATGGATAGACTTATCTATCAAATCACAGAAAATTCATAAAATCAGTTGATTGTGAACACTTGGTTTTTATTTCCCTATAAAAATCAGGCAAACAAGCATATTATATCGTGCATGTATACAAGCTAGCATGAAGCATGTAAGCAAGCATGCAGCACGCACCATGCAAGCAAGCATGCAGCATGCGAGCAAGCATGCAGCATGCAAGCAAGCATGCAGCAGGCATGCAAACATCTGAACATGCATATACCATGCATACAGCATGCATGCAAACAAGCATGCAGCATACAAACAAGCATGCAGCATGCAAGCAAGCATGCAACATGCAACAGGCATGGTTTCTGTCACGGCTCCGGCGCTGCGGGGCTACGGCGGTCCCACAATAGCTTATCGTCGCAGATGGGTTTAACGCCACCGCAGCTTCGGCTTGCTGGCCGGCTTCGCTGGCCTACCTAAGCCGCGGCGGCGAGTGTTACAACCACCTGCTCCTCAACTCGCGGCCCGCCTCGCCCCTCCGCGCCTACGCGATTTTAAATTACACTCTAGGGGTAGGGCAGACAAGACTACGTGGAGTCGGTTTAGGAGCGATTCGTTTCTGTCACTAAGTTTTCTAGCACAACATATTGACTTTTTAAGATAGTATTTTCATTTTAAATTAAGGTTAAAAATGCTATTTCGTGGCATTGAAAAATGGCAATACTGCCAAATAAAATTCTGCATTCTTCATAGTATGCCAAGTGAAATTTTATCAAATAATCGTCGTTCTAAATAAAAATTATTCTAAACGAAATTATGCGAAATTTGAACAATGCCAAAGGTAATTATGCCAAATAAAATTCTGCCATCTAAAAGTATGTCATTCCAAATTCGGACATACACACATTCAGCCAAACAATAAGTATATTTAAAAAAAAATATGCCAAGTGTGTTATGCTAAATGAATTTCGGAGCAAAAAGATTCTGCCATATAGACGGAACCCACCCTGCGAAGATCGTCGCTCCATCGAGTCTGAGGACGTCCCACCTTACGTTCACCGATTTACGGGCTTTACTCACGAACACGTCTACCCCAACAGTGCCACTGCCACTTCAGTTTACTTATTCCGTGAGCTATTGGTATGTCGACAACTATGGTTCTCTGTCGGATCACCTCTACGATCCCTCAGAGGGACTCCAAGCATAGCCTGCTCCATAACAACTTTGAATTTATAGACCAATCGTACCGTGAGAGTCCACGTTTCGGCCTCGTAACTTTCGTAAGTCATAACAGGCAGGACGCACTAATCGAAGACCTTAGTCTTTGGAGTCCTTTTTAGGGTTCCGTTGCTAAATGGCAAAAAACGGAACCCTTATAGATTCGTCATGTCTGTCTGTCTGTCCGTCCGTCCGTATGTCACAGCCACTTTACACTAGTAAATAGTTTTTGTTTTAATACCGTATACCGTAACTTATTTATTATGTTACTTGTTGCTACGGAACCCTTCATGGGCGAGTCCGACTCGCACTTGGCCGCTTTTTTACTTTTTGTTTACTGTCTTTTTTAAATATAAATAATAAATATCGCTGGACATTACACACAGCCCCATCTAGTGCCACACTAAGCAAAGCTTGCGTCGTGGTCAGGGTCACCAGACAGTTGATATACTATATACTTTTTGTTTGTAAATACATATACTTATTATACTTACATATAAACATCCGTGACTCGGAAACAAATGTCCATGCTCATCACACAAACATTATCTCCTACCGGGATTCGAACCCGGCACCCTAACAACGTAAGGCATCAGCCTCACTACCGCTGCGCTATTTGGGTCGTCAATGACAAAAACTCATCCATGTTCCTTCCTCGCCCTTTACGTTCCGGGGCCGCGGTATCTCTTTCGAACAGTCCCGCAGTCCCGGCAGTCTTTGGGGTCTGTGGTAATCGCGACGAGGAGAACCGACAATAAATGATTACGTTTCCATAATTTAAATTTGTTACACATCAAGATTTCTCCGTGCGTACAAATTATATCGCAATTATCGTAGCCCTAAGTTACACAATCAACAAATTGCTTGAAAATAACTTGTGTTACTCTTGTACAGTCACGAACAATAATATGTAAACACTTAATCGCTTTTAAAGTGTTTTTCTCCTACTGTTTTAATTAAAAATGTTATGTCTTTACGAACATAATATTCTGGACCTCATATTTTCCTGAAAAGATCCTATTTCCGTGTTTCAACGTCAGTCTTCACTAAAATTGCTTTTAAATTTAGGAAAGTGACATAGTGGTGTTCGTGCCTGTACCTCTACGGTCGGTCGGTGTTACGCAAACGTACGCACGCATAGATGAACTAGAGTGTTTGAAACCTTGAAAGGTTTTATTTAAATGTAAATTAGGTAGGTGAATTTATAATAATTGCTTAGGTAAATAATATAGACACGTTACATGCTTGTTATGTAAGCAACTAGCAGGCGTGCTTAGATAGACCTACATAACTAAACACACCTGCTAGTTCCACTACTCCAATCCAAGTGCCTCGTTAGTTAGACCTTGAGTCTAGGTCCTAGAGCTTTAGGCGCGGGACAAACACGAGTGGCGTATGGCGTGGCGCGGGCGCATTCTAATCTTTAAAGTCTAAATTGTTACGCATTTTCGTTGTCTTGTTCCCGCACTGTGCACGCCACTGCTAAAAGCGGGTGCGCGGATGGCGAGGAAGTGGCGCCCGCGCCAGCGCCACACCATCTCAGTATGTGTCGCGGCGCGCCGCAGCTCTTCTATACACTTTGTATGAAATATGAAAGAAGTGGCGCTACGCCACCACCTCGCCAGCGCCAGCCTCGTCTGCATAGTAAAGCTTGAAGTCCTAGAGCTTTACTGTGCAAAAGACATTAGGCAGAAGTGGTAATTTTCCGAGATTTCTGCTATTCAAGTGGTCCCAACCACTTGAATAGCAGAAATCTCGGAAAATTTACCCTTTTGAACATTTTCTCATCCAAAACTTGCTTTTGTTGATGCCCAGATGCCAGCCATCGGTTCATGCGTGTCTGTTCAAATCAAACTGGTGCTGAAGATGCCATCAATGAATGGACTTAAACTTTGATAGCTCATATCTTGGAAATGTGACTCTTTTGTGAACATTTTGCCTCAGCGATATTGTAAAGTCTCGAATTATTCTCAAACGAACATACTGCTTGCAACAAAACGCATTATTTTTCGTAAAATGCATGCGATGGTAGTCAACTTTCGCGGTGTGGAGGTAAGGAGGGGTCCCCCTTGCCCTGTGGCACAACTCTCATGAAAAGATAATGCACCATTCCTGAGAAATACCGATTAATATAACATAACCTTAAAACACTTTATATTCCCCCTAAAAAGCGTAGTCGACGGAGCCCCGCTTCGCGGGGCCCCTATTTCCGAGTGCAGGGTTTAAAGGAACCTTACTAACCTAACGGGGGGGTGCCCCAAGTCCCGATTATGGGGGCAGAGATACTTCCGTATGTTCAGTTGACAATAATTCGAGACATTACAATATCGCGAGAAAAATCACGTTATATTGTAATATAACGTGTTTGACCATTTTACGGTGACATATATACATATTTTTTTATTAGTCTGAGCTGTCCCACTCCCGGGCAAAGGCCTCCCCCCATTCTCTCCACTTTTCTCGGTGTTGCGTCTCTTTTCGCCAATTAACAAGAAAGCCATCCAAGGCGTCCCGCTATCTTCTCTTCGCTCTGCCACAAACCCGTCTAATTGTTTCAGGGCTCCAGTTTTGTGATAAGCGGGCCCACAGCTTTTCCGGCATCCGGCAGACCATGACCTGCCCAGTGCCATTTCAACTTTGCGGCTTTCGTATATAAATTGTCAAATAAATTACTTATATTGTAATATCTCCAGCGATATTGTAAAATTTCGAAATATTGTCAAATGAACATACTGCTTACAACAAAACGCATTATTTTTCGTGAAATGCATGCGATGGTAGTCAACTCACGCGGTGTGGAAGGAAGGAGGGTCCCCCTTGCCCAGTGGTACAACTCTCATGACAAGATAATGTACCATTCCTGACAAATAACGATTAATATAACCTTACCTTAAAACACTTTATATTCTCCTTAAAAGCGTAGTCGACGGAACCCCGCTTCGCGGGGGTTCCCCTATTTCCGAGTGCAGGGTTTAAAGGAACCTAACTAACCTAACGGGGGGGTGCCCTAAGTCCCGATTATGGGGGCAGAGATACTTCCGTATGTCGCTGTTTTGAAATGTGGCGTCTTCAAGTTCAGCCGGATTACAATTTGGCTGAAGTAAAGTAGGCCGCATTAAATTAGTACTTCGCGTTCGTCAAAGCGGCGTGAAGGTGCCACCCAAATGTATCGTCAATACGCCGCCATCGTGGGGTTTCCGAGCGCCTATTGGGCGATGACGTTCGCAATCTCAAATGTGTTAATGACTCTTTGAAAGTCATGTTAGCGCTTGGGGCACTATTTACATAAGTACCTGCCTAAAATAAACCATTAATCAAGACCATATATTTTGTAGGTAAGTACTTACTTATAATTTTATGCACCCACCAAACTGCGTAACAGATGTTTCAAAATTCGGCCATTTCCCAGTCAATATTACAGCGTGTGTATAAAAGGTCATAGTTTAAGGATGTGCTAAACCCACCAATTTTTTTTTAAATTAGCGGCCCCATGGCTATCATACGCTTAGGACGTGTAGGTAATATGGACCACTATTTTGATTGGGACAACTAAATATATCTGGAGAAATTTGTTCAGTTTGGTGGTTATAAATGTAGGTACCTAGTATGTACCTACTCTGCAGCACACCCCTAAAAATAACCCCTTTTTGACCCCTACAGTAGGTAGGTACCTATAGGTATAAGCCGTATTGATATAGCTACTATTTCCCAGATTTTTTTAATTCAACCTGTTTTCCCGATAACGATTAAACTTTCAATACTAGCTACACATCTAACACAAGACTCGCCTAACCATGCACCCAAACCTACTAGTGACTGGACTGCTAAACCCGACAGCGGTGGTGAAAGGGCTGAAGAGGAACCAGAACCACCTTCCATAAGTGGGAGGTGCAGCACTGGGTGCTCCACCACAACGCCATGTAGCTTGGAACAAATTCGCTTATTATAAAATAATAATAATAAAAACTTTATTTCCATTAAACTTAGCCTATGTTTACAATTTCATAACAACATGTAAGTAATTATGCTTATATCATGTAGAAAAAAACAAAACAATTTTGCAATTGATGATGGATGTAGGTATTTGAAACTTATTGGCTAGTTATGTGACAAACAAATTAGGTAACTACCTATTTTGATATAGATACAGACTGATTAATTCTATTGTATACAAAAGGTCCTAGGTATGGTCTGACGATCGATTTCAAATAGGTATAATTAATAAATAAATTAAAAACAAAACAATTCATTCACATTCATGGCAAAAAAATAACCATTGCGCCATATTTAATTCTTGGCAATTATGAAATCAACTAACTATTGTGTCTGCTTCACGACGCGGGTCAAAGTTCCTTGGTAAGGATACAAGGTTGGACATGGGCTGACGTTTTCGAGCGACTGACAACGTCAAATACGTCAGATATTCGCTTCAAGGCTTTCGTTATATCGAACCTTTAGGTACCTACCTACCTACCGGCTACCTGTTAGTTTGTTTTAAACCGGTAACCCCGATGTAGGACACACTCAACGTCATGTTCATTACCTTTTTGTCACAAGGACAAGTTCCTTTTATTTATCTGCATTGGAAGTTTGGAAGCGTACTATAATAGATCTAAATGCCATCACTTGTCCACACTTTCATCTATTGAACGAGCTATGCATGTTAAAATATTCCCGTAACCCGGACAACATTTTTGGCTATCCTTGGCACTCTTGGCAGTGCATTCATTGACGAAGACAGAATTCTAATGGTCGTAATGAAATTCCGTAGTAGGTACGGAGTACCTATGGTAACTATTCGAATTTTATTATAGTACCAAGTTAATAGGCAGGTAAGGTAGGTCTTTTGGGAAAAGTAATGTGTTTAAAACTATCTAAGTAGATACCTACCTATATCACTGGACAACAAAGGCCAGACAACCATTTATTTATGCCGTCTGCACGTTGTGCGAAAATTTTTGTTCAATATCAACAGAGCAAAGGAGGAAAAAGAAACCATAAATATGGATTTTATCGACAAAAATATTCAAAAATTTACGGAAGTTCTTGAAGGTTCAACGTATTATGAATGCCAAGGTTTAAACAAGCTTCTTAACATCACTATTTTTTTCCTACCTTTTCTGTCCCGCCCTTGGGCACTCTTTCCACTTCTTACGAACTCGCGCGTCCTCCTTCCAGTTCTGACGAAAATCAAGTTCGTCCCGCCGAGTCCCGCCATCTCTTTCGTGGCCTGCCGACCCAGCTTTCTCGTCTCAGCGCCCTGGTTTGCGCTATTTTGGCCAGCAGTTTTTCCGGCAGATAGTTTATGTCCTGTTCAGTCCCATTTCAGTTCAACAGCCTTTTGAGCCACATCAACTAAGTATATGTATAATATATGTCACCGTAAAATTGTCAAACACGTTATATTACAATATAACGCGAAGCGGGGCTCTGTCGACTACGTTTTTTAGGGGAATATGAAGTTTTTTAAGGTTAGGTTATATTAATCGATATTTCTCAGAAATGGTACTTACGGTATCTTTTCATGAGAGTGGTACCACTGGGCAAGGGGGACCCCTCCTTCCCTCCACACCGCGTGAGTTGAATACCATCGCATGCATTTCACGAAAAATAATGCGTTTTATTGTAAGCAGTGTGTTCGTTTGACAATCATTCGAGAGTTTACAATATCGCTAGAGAGATTACAATATAACGTGTTTGACAATTTTACGGTGACATATACAATTATTTTGATTTGGAGCGCAGTATTGTGTTTCGTACACACCTATAATAGTTACCTATAGTAACTGCGTTCTGTGACTAGTTGGCAATAAGCTTGGGTTTGAACTTCTGGATGCTTTTATTCTGCCCATCTTTACATACGTATACAAATAACAAGTCTGGCTGTAAGTCCATGAGCTTTCTCATATAATAAATGCTGCAACTGCAAGTCCAAAGTTGGTAGGAATGACTACCATTTCGTTAAAAAACCATGACTTTCCGTTCCACAAAATCTCTTAGCCAAAGCCATTGTTGTACAAAAATAACTTAAAGTGGTTTATTTAATAAATTAGCATGTGCATATTATACATAAATAATAATTAAATGTTATAATATTCTGTTTGACCTCGCCAAAGCCGTTACCACGGTCGTGGTCCGGATGATTAAAATGATAATCTCGTAGCGCCTATTTCTCATGCGGAAGTCTCAAGGAGTTTATTATTTTTGTCTATGATTTGTAAAGGAAACGGAAAGAAATTCCTTTAAACTTATTTCAATGTTTTAAAAACTTTATTGCAATCAAAAAGAAAGAAACGTTTAGTTAGCCCCTACCCCATAAAATGGTTTCGTTAACAATGAGCCAATATTTTGTTTCTTTTTTTTAATCATTGCCTCACACTAAGTTTTTTCCTGTATATCGTTGGTGCTACACCAACAGCCACACCCGGAATAACTGTAGGCCAGACAAATATTTGTTCCGTGCGGGAATCGAACCCACGACGCGCAGTGCAGCAGTCAATAGCTCAGCCACTGCGCTATTCACTTAAAATAGACGAAAAAGACTCATCTACAAAACAAAAATGCCTAAGTATCTGACCCCCACAACACAACCCACTTTGTACTAGATAATACGGTATCCCTTGGTAAGACTGAAGACTTTCGATCAACTGATTTGATCACCTTTTGCGACTACGACGTCAGATAAAATAAATAAATATCGCTGAATATTATATGCACACAGCGCCATATAGTGCCACACTAACCACCGAGGCTTGTGTCGTGCGTGCGTGGACACCAGCTAGTAGATTATGTCACCGTAAAATTGCCAAACACGTTATATTACAATATAACGTGTTTCTCTCTAGCGATATTGTAAACTCTCGAATTATTCTCAACTGATCATACGGAAGTATCTCTCCATAATCGGGACTTGGGGCACCCCCCCCCGTTAGGTTAATTAGGTTCCTTTAAACTTTGCACTCGGAAATAGGGGCCCCAAGTCGATATTTCTCAGGAATGGTATAGTACTTTTTCATGAGAGTGGTACCACTGGGGAAGGGGGGCCCCTCCTTCTCTCCACACCGCGTGTGTTGACTACCATCGCATGCATTTCACGAAAAATAATGCGTTTTGTTGTAAGCAGTATGTTCATTTGACAATAATTCGAGAGTTTACAATATCGCTAGAGAGATTACAATATAATGTGTTGGACAATTTTACGGTGACAGATATACGGCAACGATACTTTTTGTTGTAAACACATACTTATTAAATATATGTATTAACTTCCATAACTCGGAAACAAATGTCCATGCTCATCACGCAAACATTGTTTCCTATCGGGAATTGTTTGCAATCCGGGACCCTAACAACGCATCTCAGCCTCACTAGTCACTAACTCACTACCGATGTGACGATCATAAAGTTCTGAATGATGTGGGTACTGAATATGTGGTACCTAACCGTTTTATCGTCGGTAGTCTGTTCCACGTCCAACCCTGTATATGTGTCCATTATAAAGTTGATGACCTTGACTCACAATAACGTATCTTGATGCGTACAAGGGCCAAGTGTACTCTGATCAGTCAGTACCTACCTGCAACACGAGCACACGAGTTTTTGTACTTATTTCACGTACCTATTTATCTTACGGATAATAAATGGTGTTAAACAAATAAATACAATGTGTATGTGTTAAATCAATGAACAGTTAAACATTGTACTTCTGCAAGCGTGGACAAATATTTTGATCAGTGCAATCTTTACATACTTATGGATAAACAAAAACTTGCTCAGAAAAAAAGTGGAAGGATAGTATCGAACGATCGGCGCGTGCGCATTTTTGGCAAGCAAGCGTTTCAAGTAGTTCGTCCGGTTTTGTTTTTAGTAGAGCGAGACTATTCAAGTGGACAACAACAAAGTAAAAATTAAAACTTAAAAAAATATTGTGAAAAATAAATGATGGCAGATAAAACTTTGGACATCATAGTGTTAGGTGCTACAGGTTTTACCGGAAAATGCACTGTGAAACATCTGGCGAGGTTGACAAGTGAAAAATATTGGGATGTTACTTGGGGCATTTCGGGAAGATCTAAGGACAAACTGAAGGGTTTGATAACGGAACTTAATGCAACAGGTAAATTAAATCATTATCTTTTATTCATCATTATTTTCACTTATCTATTAAAAATATTTTTAAATAGGATTTATTAAAAACAAAAGTACTTACATTTAAAAATATAAAAAAAATGGATTGCCCATCGGTATCAGAAACAAGGTCATGGTTTATCTACATTTTTTAAATAGGTTATAGGTATCTCGTAAATAAGAGGCGGTTATGTAACATGGCAGCTAAGTAATCAGGAAAATCAAGATAATAGACACAATTACCTAACAGGAAAATTGCCGGGAGGTCGTAATATCCAAGGAAAAATACCTCATGATCTTAGAAAATAAGTAAATAATAGATCAAGTAACCGTACGTATGTAAGTTACTAATAGTACATTACTACAGGAATCGGGTTTCAGAAATGTTTATGAATAAAAAATTGCTGAAAAATAAAATGGTTTTTAAGAAACACCGGTAGAGATAGTAGATACCTACCTAGATGCTTAATTAATATTTTGTAGACTAAGTTACTATTTAATTGAAGTGAAGTATATGAGGTAGGTACTCGTACCATTAAAACATAATAGGTAGTGTAAGTATGCTAAAAGTAGGTAAATAATACTAAACTGTTTTGCTCAGCTCCAGTTAAGGGTTGGTAACTCGGTAGTACCGACCGTAGCCAATAAAATAATAACCTTCCTGGGTTATAAAGTGCAAAAATAATTTTTCAAATCTTGGTAGTTTGGTAGTGCAAGAGAACAGCCGATTTGAAAAATTATTTTCATTACTCATACTCAGAAAGTAGGTCTGAAGTTGCCTGAGGAGCGGGTTGAAAGTAACACTTTTCAGCCCTAGGGAGAATCGCTTTCTACTGACAGCTGGCAAATTATTAAAAAAAGAAATAGTTATATTTTTCACATTTCTATTGAATAATGTTCCGACTTCTATACAGCCTCTAAAATATAGCGCGATGTAAAATCGAAATAACATTAAATTCAGTACTAATTAAAGAATGTATTCTTTTTAAATAGCTTAGTTATAATTTAGTTACAAATAGTTCTTTAAAATAACATGGATTTGGGCAAAATATTTACTATTTTATGACGAATGTGAAAAATAAAGGCTGAACAGCCGGACACAGAAGAAAAACAAAATAGAAAAATAAATATTGCGGGAAAGCGGCAATCCGATCTTATTTTTTTTTCATTTCTCATACTCGGAAATAAGTGTTTGTTTGATCCGAATAGCGGCCGGAAAATGCTACTTCCCACCCTTGGGCGGGAACAAAATTTAAAAATAGACCTAATTTTTGTTAGGCAATCGGCTGCAGATAATCGAAGTGAGTGTATAAACAGCCACTGTGAATTAAAAAAAAAATGTAAGTGGGTCCGCCCCCGTCTGAGACGCAGTGTGTTCCATAGTTTAAATTTTAAATATAATATATAATTTGGCGGGATACTAACTTTGTAAGCTGTATCGAAATCTCGGTTTTTTTATCAATATAATATAAAATGAGATCAAGTAGGTAATTCTGAAATGCTGCTGACCCCAGATTCTGTTTCAAGACGAGGCAAATACAGTTATCGAAAATCTTTTGCCAGAAATTCAAAAAATACATACAATGTGGCGAGCAGATAAGAAAATAAAACTGCTATTTTTTACTTTCCTTATATTCGAAATGAAAAGTAGTAGGTATGCTAACCTTGGGTGAAAAACGCGCTGCACTCGGACGGCGAAATACCTCGTATGGGAATTGATTCCTTTCGACCCTCGTGTAACAATCTACTACTTCGAGTTGTTTCGTGTTTTTATTTTAATTTTCCTTATATTCGTAATGAAAAGCACGGTGTTTACCTCGGGTTAAACACTTATTTAGTACCTTGAACTATTGGGCACGCTTGGGCGGCAACCCCGTCTCGGGACTAATAAGTTACTTTCACCCCTAGGGTACTATTCATCCCTTCTATTCGAGAAGTGCTGTCAGCAAAACAGGTATGCAGGCTAGCAAACTTCTTACTACTATCATAAATGGGTAGTAAGAAGATTGTTTGCAATTTCATCCAAATCCTTTCAGTAGTTTCTGTGTGAAAGAATAACAAGAATCGATCTTTACAGACTTTTACATGTATAGTTATATAATAGTCCTAAGAAGGTTGCTAGCTTGCATACCTAACTGATTTGTTGATTGTACAGAAGTTGTAGTTAGGTACCCAATCTATTATCAACTACTTATATCTATATAACATGTAATTATACCATGTAATTAAGATAATTTTAAAATCACCGTGTTAGTTTATAACTAGTACCTGTACCTACCTACCTACTTAATTATAGACCTGGAGACCTAATTCTGCTATTTTAATAAATTCGTCACTCCAACACGATTCCATTCTCATCCCATTGTCATTTTGCTTAAAGTTCGTAATCTGCTAAATTCACAATGGTCGGTCAAGTATTGACATTATTATAAAACCCTTAGTACAAATAGTTTTCGAAATCTACTACTAAATGCGAACATTTATTCATGCCAGATTTCATGTACGAGATTATCATTCTATGACATTTCTTTCAATGAAGTGTCAGTGGTTGACCATTGAAAAGTCATAATGGCGCCATTATGATAGTAGAATCAACAAACTTGTCAAATTTTGACAGAACTTAACCATTATGAAATCAATGATCGACTACTCTGACACTATTGTAATAGCAGAATCGAGCTGTATGAAATCATGTTGTTGAGCAAACAAGCGACTTTTTATATTTAACAACCAGCAGAAATAAATTTTCATAATTAGGTAGTTACCTAATCTTAATAGCGACCAAAGTGAGTGCATTTTTATGACACAGGTTTCTCACTTACCTACTTACTAAGTAATTTAACTGCCTTACGTTCTTAGGGTCCTGGGTTCGAATCCAGGAGAAAATGTTTGTGTGAAGAGCATGGGCATTTGTTTCCGAGTCATGAATGTTTATACTTACTTATGTATAATAAGTATGTATTTGTATTTACAAACAAAAAAGTATGTACTTATGTAGTGTAACTACAGTAGGTACTTTCTGTGACTGTGACTGTAGCTTTGATTTAGTTTTGTATTTTTGACATTCAAAAGTGCCGTAATGGTCTAATTGAAATAAATGATTTGAGTTTGAGTATCAACATTATCAACTATCTGATGTCCACGACACAAGCCTTGATTAGTGTGGCACTAGGTGGCGCTGTGTGTTAATGTCCAGCGATATTTATATATTTATTTATTTTAATTAAGTATGAAAGGCTTGATTGATGGCTTATAAAACGGCATAGAATTTTGAGGGTCGGATTGCCTAATGAAAGGTTCTAATGTCTTTTATATTTCTTAATCGCAATTTAAAAGTACCTACTTAAGTAGGTATTATTATTGCATTACAGTGACAGATATACGGTACAGGTTTGTCCAGCAGTGTTCTGCTTACGCTGATGGTGATTATGTCACAGATTAACCATTTACATTCTAAATGGTCCACCTATTTTCTTGAACTAAATGGATGTAAACATCCAATACATTTATTACAAACCATATTCAGGACCGAGGTCTGAAAAAAAAACATGCATCTTTAGGCACTGCCGTTATAAGTGATAATTCGAAGCCGATATACGTACGTGACGGTCCCGCGAGTTCCATGATTTTTGTTTGAAGTTTTCACTTACCTTTTGGACGCCATTGTCACATATACGTGACAAGCAAGCGCGTACCCTGTACCCCAAACGTCACAAATATGTGACAAAATAGTAAATGAAATTATGGTTTGGCATGGAGGGCACGCGCGAGCGTTTATGCTGTGGGGGTGAAAAGGTTAAAAAACAATTATAAAACTTAACTACGTGTGCTCCTTATTTGCAGGTTTAGGCACAAAAAATATGTCGATAGTGGAAAGCGACATTGAAAATCGTGAATCATTGAAGAAAGCGGTACAAATTGCAAAAATTGTCATCAACTGCACTGGACCCAATTCAATACTAAGCCCACCAATCGTTGAAGCTTGCATCGAATGTGGAACGCATTATCTTGACATATCTGCAGAAATGTTTGTAAGTTTTTTCATTATTATAAAAATATCTTGTAACTGACACTTCAAAAGCCAGTAGTAACTTTGTTTTGTTTAGCCTAATCCGTCCCACAGCTGGGCAAAGCCCTCCCCCATTTCTTTCTAACTCTGTGACCGTGACCGATTGCCAGAGAAGGCAAACTCTGGCAATCGGTCAGGGCAGGAACGAGCCCAAATCGTCGCACCATCGTTTCTTGGGCCTGCCTCAGTGACGACGACGACGACCGTCTTCAGGCACCCAGTGTGACTATTCTGGCCGATCTGTTGTATTTAATTTTCTTGGGCCAATATTTATTGTACCTTTCGTATGAAACCATAATATCCGAATTCCAAAGTGGAGACGAGCTGAGCGGAGACTGCGTAGTGCGTAGACATAGGTTGAAATCTACACAATCTCTCGTGTCTTCTGTGATTCGTCGAATTTTGCACATCTTTTCGCTCTGCTCGGCCCCACTTTGGTAAAGTCAGGATCTTAGAGAACCTTCGTGCAAACGTAATGAGTTGTATAAAATTTGCTGATTTGGCCCCTAAACACCGCGGGCGTATAAATAAATACGTAAGAATAGTATAGCTACATGCCGCTCGATATGTCTCCACCAAGGTAGGGAATATTCGCCGACCAAGGCATACTTTCATCGAACCGGATGACCCCACCAACCTCCTTTAAGAGAGTTCTAGGGTAACTGGCACCATCTGTAAACACAAACACCGGCCGCGTTCCACTACCGAAACCCATCGCGACGCTCCCGTCTTGCTAAACCCCGACCCTATCTCAATGAGCCAGCCCGTCACACTGTCCCTAGCTGCCCTCCCCTCAATGACGCCCTAAGCCGAGGTCCAAAGTCCCATAAGGGGCCCCTTAGCGAGCGCCGCGAGCGGTCATTCAACTTCTTCGTCTTGAGCCCTGCCTGGGGGCGACAAGATAGTCCGATTAAGCAGTATATCGCAACCTTTAGAGTTGAACTGGCAGTGGCCACGTGAAAAAACAAAAATGTAATAGCTACATCCTAGTTGGATGCGACTATTGTTCGAAATTCGGCAATGCTATTTTACATGATGGAATGACGTTTGGAATAATGATTAGCGTAGTTTTAAATAACGTGTTTAGGTACGATAGTCATTAGGTAGGAGTGGAAAATAATAGACCTGCTTGTATGGAGTAGTTTTTTTTGTTCCGTCCGTCTGACTGAATGTATAAATAGTTGTTGTGCATTGTACCTATGTTTTTGTCATTTTGTATGATGCACGTCATGTTCCAGCGACGAATCATTATTTTTTCTTTCTTCTTCTAGTAAACAAATGATCGACAGCAGGGGTCCAAGTCTGCTATTTGTATAATCCCATCCCATTGTCATTTTGCTAAAAGTTCCTAATCTGCTAAATTCATAAATCGCCATCGTCAGACAAAACAGATGTCGCGCTGATATTATGATAGGTCCCCTAGTAATGTCACGATGAATACTTGAATTACCATGCATAATCAAAATTTACACCTTGACTGCCTCGGTCATGTAGAGGCCGTAAGCGCTAGTGTTGAGCATAAAGTTTCGATTTTGATCTCCAGATCTCCATTTTGATCTGTGCTAAAAACTGACGAAATATGACAGTAAGTAGGTACTTACTATTGTAAGATATTTCGCAATAAAACTTTCAGTTTTTATAAAATTACGTACCTAGGTCTGGCGATCACGGGATCTCCCTCGTCATCATCATCATCATTTCAGCCGAAAGACGTCCACTGCTGGACATAGACCTCCTCCAAGTGTCGCCACATTGACCGGTCCCGTGTGACTTGCATCCAACAGATTCCCGCAACCTTCACCAGGTCGATCAATACTTAGATAAATCTTACGCCTCGCCTCTTTTCACCTTTTGGAGAATACAGGCGTGAACTAACGATGTTGACTAATATTTTATTTTAAAATAATTATCTAAACCAATACTATGAGGACAGATTTATTTTTTTGTTTGTGTGTTCGTTTCAATTTAAGTCTAGAACTACTCAGGCTTTTAAAAATTATTTTACTATTAGAAAGCTTCATTCTTACCTAGTAAAATAGCCTATAAATTATATTGATATCATGTAATACACATAATTAGTTGAGCTATCACACGAAGGAAGTGCTAAATAAAGAAGTTGCTAATAATATGTAAAATGTCAATTTTAGCAGATCCATGTGAAAACAATCCTTTCACAAGAAATGCATTGAGTTGAATGCGGTCAATAAAATTTGCAACATCAAAAATAGCAATATACTAGCTGACCTGCGAAATTTCGTCTGCGTCACATTATGTACTAGGTATCGCTTTGCATTTTAGTAAATGTCAAGGGTGTGCTACAGGCCATCAAACTAAACAACTTTCTCCATGGGACCACCATCGTAATCGTGAAAATGTAATCAACGGCCGGCCATACATAATTCCAATACTTACTCGACAAAATTTATGAGACAGCTCGAAGGGGTCCGAAAGAGCCGATGCCTGCCGGGGCTGCGGGACTGTTCGAAGAGATACCGATGGCCCTGAAACACAAAGCTAAAAAGGAACTTGGATGGGTTTTAATCGGTAAAAGTCTGACACTCCCTTCCGCTCCGCCCAGAGCGGGAGGGGTCATTTTGTGATTTCCCAACCGAAAAAACCTTGTAGACCTGTTAGCTTGTATGAAAGAACAGCCACTATCATAAAAAACCTACCGGTTTTCTTTTATTTTACAGCATATTCTCAGTTTGTACAAGAACTTCAACAAAGCTGCAGAAGACGCGAGTGTTCTAGTGATACCTAGTTGTGGATACGCCGCCATACCAACCGAGACCGCGCTGATATATCTAGAGAGACAATTCAAAGGTATTCTTATTAATATAACATAACATCTCGCCTAAAAGCCTTAGGTGGAGGTGTACCCATTAGAACGCCGATATTTTGCCAAGTTTGTTTAAGTCCCATTGTAATAAGGGGCGAGCCTATTGCCATTAAACGAGCACAGACGCAGGGGTCTAATTCTGCTATTTTAATAAATTCGTCACACCAACACGATTCCATTCTCATCCCATTGTCATTTTACTTAAAGTTCGTAATCTGCTAAATTCTCAATGGTCTCGTAATAAAATTGTGTTTTAATGGCATTGTCGTATTGTCATTATTATAAAACCCTTAGTAGAAATGGTTTTCGAAGTCTACTACTAAATGCGAACATTTATTCATGCCAGATTTCATGTACGATATTAATATCTTATGACATTTCTTTCAATGGAGTGTCAGTGGTTGTTCATTGAGAAGTCATAATGGCGCCATTATGATAGTAGAATAAACAAACTTGTCAAAATTTGACAGAACTTAATCATTATGAAATCAATGATCGAATACTCTGACACTATTGTAATAGCAGAATCGAAGCCCAGGATCCACGGCTGCTACTGATAAAATCCTGATGGAAAAACTCAAAAATAGTTTGCCCCTTCTGAGAATCGAACCCAGGAACTCATTCTCTAAAAGTCATATCTGGCAGACATATCAGAAGCTTATTCCACTCTTGGGTGTAACCACACGGGCGGCGCGGCTGCGGCGCGGCGTTTTGTTTTTTGTTTTATTTACCTTCCTCGATAAATGAACTATCCAACGCAAAAATATTTTTTCAATTCGAGAAGGTAGTTCCTGAGATTAGCGCGTTCAACTAAACAAAGAAACAAACTCTTCTGCTTCATAATATTATATATTAATACTAGCTGACTCGCGCAACTTCGTCTGCGTCTCATAATTTGAGATTTAAACTATGCTATCTCTCAAGTTGGATCGAACTGCACATGGTGTGCGAATTTTATTATAATCGGTTAAGTGGTTTAGGAGTCCATTGAGGACAAACATTGTGACACGAGATTTATATATATTAAGATATTATAGTATAGATTACGTTTGTATGAAAGACGCATGCTCCGCGCGGCCCCTTAAGTACATGATTCATTTGTTTTGGTTCGTAGTTCGTACGAAGAGATATTAGGAAAAACGCAATGACCGCTTTTGCGCTCTAAACTGGCAGCAACTATAGAAATAACTTAGTAGGTACTTAACTACTAATAAAGTATACTACGAATCTATGTTTTAGGAACACTGAACACTGTTGAATGCTACACAGAATTGATATTTCCAAAAAGAGCGTATGTTCCTGGTAGAACTCTTTTACACAATGGAACATGGACATCGCTTGTTTATGTGTTGGAAACCTTCAAAGACCACCTGGCTTTGTGGAAAGAACTGTTCCCTACGCCTATTGAGCCAGAGCCTGAAGAAATGAAAAAGTATGTATAAAAACTTAAAACTCAAACACAAAACATTTATTTCTATTAGACCATTAAAGCACTTTTTAATGACAAAAAACAAAAAAAAGGCGAAACTACAGTCACAGTCACAAGGCATAAGTAATAACTTCAGAAAGTATTGTAAGTAGTTGCACATTCCAAAGCGTAGATCTCTATGGAGAAGAATGGGCTAGAAACTCCATGGACACTCCTATGAAGCCTATGTCAAAATATTTTTACAAAATCTTGGTTACATCATTCATGTTGAGATTATACATATGTGGTAACGATGTAGAAAGACGTGCACAACTGCACTTTAAGAGCGTCCAGAGTAAAAAAAATAAAATAACTTCGTACCAAGGTACCAACCTACCATCAAAATAGCAACCAGAATTTACAATTAAATGTTAATTATTATAATACTTAGCATATAATTGTAAGAGTATACAATTAAATGATAATTATTAAAATTTGCATGTAATTGTACTTAGGTATACTAATTTATTTATTTATAAATAATAAGTAATTAGCAGGGAGCGGAATCTAGTAGCAAAACAATTGAATGTAATTAGAGACTGATAATTGCTTTTCATCGACTATACAGACTATCGATAGCTGAGTTTTGAAATTTTGCTTTATTGGAACACTAGCTTTCCGTCTGCGTCATTTTTCGACAAAGTTGAAATGGAGCAACAAATTGTTGAGGATAAGGTATACGTTGCCCCTATATGTACGGCAATAGAAGACATCATCGAACTGACGACGTACTGTGAAACTAACACAAAAACTGAAGACTTTGAAAAAGAAGTGGGCGTGTCCTTTTCTTAGGAATATTATGGTGATAACGGCAGCACAACGTCAACTGAATAACAAACAACTTTTTAAAGTATATTTTTTAAAAATAATATTTATGAAACTTTGTCGAAAGATCGTGTTATCCACACGGGCGAGGCCGCAAACGGAAAACTAGTGTTCTAATAAAGCAAAATTTCGAAACTCAGCTATCGATAGTCTGTATAGTCGATGAAAAGCGATGACCAATCTCTAATAACATTCAATTGTTTTGCTATTAGATTCCGCTCCCTGCCAATTACGGTTATTAGTTACCCGAACTAACTCCATGTAAAATATTGGTATTCTCCTGCATCCTGTTATTTCTATGACCGCAACGTATTTGGGAAAAGGCTTAGCAGATGATCATAAAAAAGAGAGAAAATAAATGCGTACAATGACGAAGGACATTGAAATATTAATAAAACTCCTTTTGTTTTTTTTTTCAGATCATTTTTTCACCGGCACAACGGTCGGACCTGGTTCCCTTACCCCGGAACAGAGAACGAACTAGTCGATATGTCCCAAAGATATTTGCACCAGAAAACTCAGAAGAAACCGGTACATTTC
Organism: Xestia c-nigrum; assembly: GCA_916618015.1. NCBI lineage: Eukaryota > Metazoa > Arthropoda > Insecta > Lepidoptera > Noctuidae > Xestia > Xestia c-nigrum. The sequence continues at coordinate 18,100,021 of OU745247.1, read as the reverse complement.
AAGGCGTATACCACAGTTCCAATGTTCTTCCATTTCATAATAGTTCCAGTAATGTTCATTTATTACTACTTAAGTTACTTCAAGTGCTTCAGAAAACTGTTGATCAATTTCCCACGGCTCATGACTTTAGGATATGTATCACAAAGAGGGCCTACGCAAAAAATAAGACAAGCCACGAAGTATAACTTCGTGTTGAATGGTAAAGGGTGGGATTTGGGAGCGGATTTGAATTCGAAACCGACTAAAACTATGTCAGTTAAGGTAAGAACTTAAACAGAGGAATAGAATACGTTCATACCTATTTTTTTTTAATTATAAAAAATGTATTATTGTTATTTTTTTTGATGTTGAGTTCTTCAAAATGTATAATTTTTTTTTTATAAAAAAAAATATTATACATTTCGAAGAGCTCAACATCAACAACAAAATGTGATAATTAGCCTATATTATTTGGTAAAGTTGTAGTTTTCTAATGGTGAAAGAATTCATCGTCAATCAATTAAAATCGGTTGAGTAGGTAGTTCTTGAGTTAAATAGCCAACAAAAAATCAAATCTTTCCTTTTTAAAATTACCGTAAAATTTTAAAACCCGTTAGATTCTAATCTATCTAGCGAGTTTGTCACTCGCGAAAGATTGTCAACCGAACATATTGATCACAAGTTAACTCTTTATTATAGAATCTAGTGAAACCGTAAAATTGTGAAATGTATGCGACGAAACTCAACTCGCGTTGCCTCCTGGTACCACTCCCATGAAAAGATAATGCACCATTCCTGAGAAAAACCACCTCAAAATACTCGTACTTTATAATTTTTTGCATAAAAAGCGAAGAAGTTTTATTAAAGCGATAACAACATAATTGATAGCCTTTGTTGAAATCATCAAATAACTTCTCCCACTCTGGGCGGAGCGGCAGGGTGTGTCAGACTTTTACTGACAAAAATCCATCCATGTTCCTTCCTCGCCCTTTATGTTCCGCGGCCGCGGTGTCTCTTTCGAACAAGCCCGCAACCCCGGCAGATAATAAAATAACCTTACTTCCGATTTTTTCAGGTATCGGGCAGTGATCCAGGTTACGATACAACAGCAGTTGCGATAATCATGTGTGCCATCACAATACTTAAAGAAAACTCTAACATGCCCAAGTAAGTTACTTATTGTTAATCATTAATCATCATCATCATCATTATCATAGGCCTCCCCCAAGTGTCGCCACATTGACCGGTCACGCGCGAATCGCATCCAACGGAATCCCGCAACCTTGACCAGGTCATCGGTCCACCTAGAGGGCATAGTGTTAATAAAACTTGTAAATAAAATACACCTATACTATAGTTGCTGCCAGGTAAAATAGCAATAGCGGTCAATACCCTTTCCCTTATATCTTTTCGTACAAACCAAATCAATTGAACAATGTATTGTTTTTCATTAGAAAAAATGTTGAAGATAGGTAGATGACGACTCAAGACTTGAACAGTTTTATTTTCAACCGACTTCCATAAAGAGTAGGTTCTCAATTCGATTGTATTTTTTTTTAATTTCAAAGTTAAGTACTTTAATAAATGTAGGTGGGTCAATGACTGACACTTACACTTACTTACACGTCCGTGTTCACCGAAAAGATAAGTCTAATTATCTAAAACAGCTGTTTAAAACACATTTTTGTATGGGAAAATGTCATAGTGAACACTCACAACATACACACATACATACACAACACGCACGCACACACACACACCACACACACACCACACACACACAAACACACACACACACTAGGTACCTATTATAAAACAAAGTCGTCCGCCGCGTCTATCTGTCCCTATGTATGCTTAGATCTTCAAAACTATTTGAGTTGATTTTGATGCGATTTTTTTTTAATAGATACAGTGATTCAAGAATAAGCTTTTATAATATAATTTGCGGGCGGGTAAAGCCGTGGGCATCAGCAAGTAGTTATAATACATTAAGAGCGTTCATCCGTTAAAAACACGCTGAAGTCAAAATTGATGATTTCCGATGGTCAATAAAACAATGATGTGTTTAATTTGTAGATAAGCTATTGACGTAATATTATTGGTAATTTTATAATCTAGTGCATGGCCCAAAAACGAAACCATAACGCACAACTATAACGACCACAAACCATGACCACAAACTATAACGAAAATCTATTCGTTATAGTTTGTGCAATATAGTTATTAGGAAGATATAGAGTTTTGTAATGCCCCGAATTTAAAAACTTGTTTCTTATTTCGCAATATGAACAGCGGATAATCTTGACAACGAGTTAGTTAATTACAGAAAGTAGGTATTTAATATCTTGAAGCTATTAATATCAATGCTAAAAAGACACGTAACCGACTTGACCTTTCATTCATAACTTGATAAAACTGGTCTTATTAGGTACTTATTTCATAAGTAGTCTAGACAAGATTGTTGTAATTTTTTGTGCCCAGTGGATAGCATTGCCATATACAATGTTTCACTTATAAAAACTTTTATTTTTTTCAGGGCAGGAGTGCTCATGCCCGGAGCAGCGTTCTACAGAACCGACATTGTTGATAGATTGATGCACGAAGGTTACGCATATGAAGTGGTAGGGAATAAAGTTGTATAGTAACTAACGCAGATACCAATCAAAATAAAAAAAGTAAACTGAATAATAGATGCATAGTAATACTACCGACGCAAATTATTGGTACAGTTGCTGCTAGTTATGAATCGCAATATCGGTCATTACCCTTTCCCTAATATCTCTTCATACGAACCATAACAAATGAACCATGAATCTTTTTTCATTAGAAAAAATGTTGAAGATCAGGCCCCTTATTCACAACCATTCGACTCGCTTCCGATTCGGAAAGTCGTATGTCTATCTCGGTCGTTTTCGTAATGCCAGAAGAAGACAGATATACGACTTTCCGAATCGGAAGCGAGTCGAATGGTTGTGAATAAGGGGCCAGGCCCCTTATTCACAACCATTCGACTCGCTTCCGAACCGAATCGAACGTCTTAGATGTCGAAGATGTCATCCAAACGCTATTCACAAATCCGCAATCGAATAATTTTGACAGTTCAATTCGACAAGAAGACTCGAATCTTTCCGACAGCTGTTTGCTGTCGGGAGTCATATCGAACAAAATTTAAACGAAGAAATAAACCATATTTCCAGATTATTTCAGTAAAATAAAAAAATACCAAACTTTTTAAACACTGCCTGAAGTAAGAAAATTAAGTCCGGTGTTGTTTGTGAGATATTAGTTGTTTTATTGACCGTATTTCAATGATGGATCCGCATTTACATAAATTCAATGTGTTTACAAAAATGTGTATTTCGTTCTAGATTTTAGTTAACAAGCAAGAATTGTATATCACTGATATTAAACACTTTTTCAGTCATTTTTTAAATAAAATTTTACTTAAAAAAAAAACACCGTTTCCGCTTTGCCAGTTTGACAGATGGCTGTTTACAAAGCTGGTATTATTCAAAATAAAGTTTATTTGAAAATTTATATTATTTTATTTCAATAAAATCATTTTGTTTCGTTTGCTGTCTATTAAGTAACTACCTGTATATTTACTTATATAAACAGAACTGAATATTCAAATAAACCAATTTTATTTACTACTTTTCATTTTCTACCACGATCATCTATTTACTACCATTTTATAGCGATCCCCATAAACACAATCTCAATCAGATAGAAAAAAACGCATCCGTTCGGATCTGTGAATAGCGTTTTGACAGTTCTTCGGTTCGGAAATGAGATAGTCGAATACGATTCCTTACCGACACGGAAACGTATCGAATGGTTGTGAATAAGGGCCCAGGATAGATGACGATTCAAGACATGAACAGGCTTATTTTTGGATTTCAAAGTTAAAATCGTTAATAAATTTAGTTAGGTCAATGACCGCTTTTGCGATCTTGACTGGCAGCAACTCTAGCTATAGTTATGAGCCGTTTGGGATCGAAACGCTCGGATCATGGGGCCAAATTCCACGGTTCCTTTGCAAGGAAATTTCACTTCGCGTGACCATAGGGCTGGCTTCTTCTTTGGCCATAGAATTAGCATTGCCATTCAACTTTGCAACACTACCAGTCTTCTGGGCACGTTCCCGGGTGACAGCGATGCGGAGGAGTACTTTAACGCTAAGTGTCCTGTTGTTGTCGTTTTACAAAGTACAGCTGAGCAAAAAAGAGTCCTACGCGGTGACAGTTGGAACTACAAATTTTCTACCTGGCAATACCACGTTTTCTGTCAAACTCCGAAATGTCATTGGCTTGTCACTGCTCAGGGTTGCCAGATTCCTCCCTCATTTTTCCCAAACTCTATTTTGCCAAGCTGTATTTAGTTTTAGTGGTCATTTCGTTTTATTTTTTTTTGTTAATATTTTGTATTATAGACGAGCAGAGTCGAGAGGAGTGGGATTGAGTTGGCCACATCTGCATCAAACCTTATCAATGAACCAAAGTTACCCAAGAGTGATATTGAATTGAAAAAAGAGAAGTAGCCTTGTAGCAGTTCGTAGAAGCAATAAAACTATGCTGGACAGATGAATATAGACTGGATTATCAAGGGTAAAATAGTAGGTAGTTATTAAAAATGGTTCGAAAATCGCAACCTAGATTTTTGTCTCTGGGTTATTCAAGAAATTTTGAAATATTAGTTTCCAATTAGACCGTATCTACTAATACCCTTTGGTGGAGGGGTTAAGACTGGATAAAAATATGAATATGTATAATACAACCCGAAATTAGTCTATTAATCTTTTGTTTCGGGTAAATACTCAAACTGGTGATAGTTAATAGTTAGTAAGTTAATTTAAATAGTGACCCACTACCTACCAAGTAAACACGCCGAGCTGTGAATAAGTAGAATGCGTCTACTAGTTATACCTAATAAACTACTTGGATACCTTGGTAATTTTCTGAAACTGAAAATTCAGTACTATTGTTGTAGAGGATTGTGGGACACCAGGATTAGGGAATATTAATTAAAACACAGAGCTGGCGTGTGGTGATGACGAGATACGAGAGTCTATATTCTTATTATAAAAACCACAGATAATATACATATTACGATTGATGTCACAGATAACATCATATGTTACATGCCCTTTCTTATAATAAAAAGGCAACACTGAATTTGTTAGTTGACATAAATTTGACATTGACTAATTATGACATGACTTGACATTGACGTTAATGACATTTGACATTGCTATTAGAACGTAAAAAAAAACATTAGGACAAACTAACTACTTAACCTTAAAAATTGAATTATATTGACTCATTAAATTGACATAATAAATTTACATTCATTTTTATAAATCTAATCTTTTTCTTGACTTTAATAATCTCCCTCTGGATGAGTATCTTAACTCCGGTGTATTTGAACTTATACTTATATCTAACATTTCAGGTAAGTCTTGACTACCAAACTGTGACTGACTTAACATTTCATTTTCTGACAAATATTCATTATTTTGTACATCATCATTAACTTCTACAAATATAGGAGACTGTATCCTACTTTTATTCATTACATTTGACTTGACAGACTTATCCAATTGTATTGGATTTTCATCATTAGATGACTGACTTGACTCGGCAGATGCATAAGAATCATCTAAATTTACAATTTGTTCCTCATTACTTTTTCTTCTACAATATAGATACTCAGGAATATAATAATGATGCATCTCTGTATCCTCCTTTTCTATCAGACTTGACTTGTATGATTTTTGATACGATTTATTATAAGACTTGGACGACTTGTGACCAGAATGATTAGCATTATCATTGTTATTTTCCAATATTTTTTTGGTATTTTCCTTTGACTGTGACGATTTATAACTATTTTGTGACCTTGACTGTGACAGATTTGACTTAAATAGCTTAATATGATATGAGTTTCTTCTATAGATTGTCCCATTACTATCTTTGACTAAGTATGATCTTGGAAAGTTAGTTTTTGATAAAATAACACCTTTAGACCATGTTGCATCCTTGGGATTTCTCTTGAAAAATATTATGTCATTTGACTGAAATTGTTGAGGAGATACAGCACTTCTATCATAATATAATTTTCTATTTTCCAACTTTTGTGACTTATTTTTTAAATGACTTGAAAATTGAACTACTTTTGGCTTTAAATTACTTGTTGTAGTAGGCAATTTTGTTCTCAGTTTTCTTGACATAAGTAATTCTGAAGGTGATTTGAGATTACCTCTTGGGGTATTTCTGTATTGTAACAGACCAATATAAAAGTCTGTACCTGACTGTTCACATTTTCTGAGAATATTTTTGACAATTTTTACAGATACTTCCGCAAGACCGTTTGATCGAGGAAAGTGAGGACTTGACATGATATGTTGAATATCCCAGTCTTTTGTGAAATTTTGAAATTCATGAGAGTTGAATGGAGGGCCACCATCACTTACTAATTGCAATGGAATACCGTGTCGTGAAAAAATTGACTTGATTTGATTAATGACTGTATAACTTCTAGAATCTTGATTTAATTTTGCTATTTCGATGTAATTTGAATAATAATCGACAACTATTAAATATTTTTTGCTTTTGTAATCAAATAAATCTGTAGCTACTTTTTGCCATGGTAAAGAAGGTTGTTCATGAGATAATAAAGTTTCCTTTGTTTTATTTGAACTATATGTCATGCAAGTTTCACATTGTTTTATTTTCATTTCAATATCATGATAAATATTAGGCCAAAAAACAGTTCCACGGGCATGATTTTTAGTTTTTTCTATGCCCATGTGTCCTTCATGTAAAATTGAGAGAATTTCAGAACGTAGAGATTTAGGTATAATGACAGACTGATTCTTGAAAACTAGATCATTTACAACATGAATCTCATCTCTAATGTTCCAATAGGGTAAAACAATTGAATCACATTTTTGCTTGCAATTAGGCCATCCTGACATAAAGTATTCTTTTAGTTTTTGGAGTGACATATCAGATTTTGTATGAGACATGATTTTTTCTTGTTTTTCTTTAGTAATTGCTAAATTAGAAGTTAGTAAATTTACTTGACAAACTATATTACTATCCAACTCATCAAAATTAAATTTTTCTATATTAGTTTTTGATATGGGTACACGAGACAAAGTATCAGAGACATACATTTCAGTACCTTTTGTATATGAAACGTTAAGATCATATGACTGTATAGCTATCATCATTCTTTGAAGACGAGGCGGGACATCAGAAAGTGATTTTTTGAACAAAGTTACAAGAGGTTGATGATCAGTTTCAACATAAGTTGTTTTTCCATAAATATATTGATGAAATTTCTTGCAACCAAAAACTATAGCATACAATTCTTTCTCTATTTGGGCATAGTTTTCCTGAGACTTATTTAAAGTTTTAGATGCATATGCAATAGGATTTTGTCCATGAAAAATTACTGCTCCAACTGCATTTTTTGAAGCATCTACTGACAATCGTACAGGTTTGTTTACATCATAATGTACTAGGACAGGTGATTGACAAATAAGAGATTTTAATTTAGTAAATTGTTTTTCGTGATTAGGAGTCCACTGCCACATATTTTGTTTTTTAAGGAGTTCTCTAAGTAAAGTAGTTTCATGAGCTAAGTTAGGTACATATGAACCAAGGTAATTTATCATACCAAGAAATCGTTGAAGATCTTTTATGTTTTCTGGTCTTGGCATTTTTATTATAGCTTCGATTTTTGACGTATCTGGTGAAATACCATTTTTGTTAAAAACATGACCCACATACGAAACTTCAGACTGTCCGAACTGACATTTTGATTTATTAAATTTTAAATTGATTTCTTTAGCTTTTTTTAAAACATTTTCTAATCTTTCATCATGTTCACTTTGCGTAGAACCATAGACCAATATATCGTCGACAAATATAATAACACCTGGAAGGTCCCCAAGTAACTCGGACATTACTCTATGAAAAATTTCACCACTTGAATTTATTCCGTAAGGAAGTCTTAAAAATTTATATCTGCCAAACTGTGTGTTGAAAGTGCAAAGATCACTACTCTCTGGATCTAATTTTAGCATCCAGTAACCTGAATTAGCATCTAACTTTGAGAATATTGACGCATTCACTACCCTTGACCGCAAGTCATCAAATGTAGGGTATGGAAAATGAGGTCTTTTTATGGCTTTATTTAAGTTCCTAGGATCTAGACAAATACGTAAGTCACCATTGGGTTTTTCTACAGGTACTATGGAATTTACCCAGTCAGTAGGTTTAGTAACTTTTTCTATGACTTGTAGTCGCACCATTCGGTCTAATTCATTTTTGAGTTTTTGTTGTAGAGCATATGGTATTCTCCTAACTGGACAAATCTTTGGTGTGACGGTTGTATCTACTTGTAAATTAACACTACCTGGTAAGCAACCCAATCCTTCAAAAGTATCTGAATATTTGTTAATAAGCATTTGTAATGACCTTTGTTCTTTGCTAGTTGTTATCTTAGAAGTGTTTTGGGATAGTTCGAAAATACGTTTTACAATGCCACATTCTTCACATGTCCTCCAACCCAAAATTGTAGAACAGTCACATTTAACAACTATGAAATTGATTGGTTTAAATAGTTTGTGATCAAAAGAACATTCAAGTCTGACAGAACCTAAGTTTTCAATCAATTGACCTGCAAATGAAAATACTTTTATGTTTGACTTTTCAATGAAAAAAAATTTCTTACACATATTTTCTAAACTTTTTAAAGTATTTAGTGAAATTACATTTATATCAGCACCTGTGTCAATTTGACATCTTATAATATTGCCATGAACATTCAATTCTAATTTCCAATTTTGTGAATTTGAATTACAATTAATTGAATTAATAATAAAATCATTTTGAGGGTAATCCCGAATAATATTACTATGAATATCATATTCATGACTATGCAATTTTTGTATACATTCAGAACTACTAATTGTACTTACATTCTTCTTGCTATTGTGATTTTTGTAGAAACAGTAATTGGCGAAATGGTTCATTTTCTTACATATATTGCAGATTTTGCCTTGTGCTGGACACTTGTACCGATGCAGCTGACCACATCTGTTACAGTTAGAATTATTTCTAATATTGTTGTTGAACCTGGAATTGGCTGAAAAAGATTGTGCTGGACTAGACTTATATCGATTTTGACTAGAACTTCTATTTTCCGACGATTTTCTGTATGGAGTTATTGACCTTTTCTTTGAATTTTCTCTTTTTGATGGCTGGTTCTTGAAATATGTACTTCTGCTTTGACGAATTGATTGCACTTGTGAACTAGAATTATTATTAGCTTCATTTCCATTCTGTAATTTTCTAGACCTTTCCTGTGACAATTCCATATTTTTTGCAAATTGAACAGCTTCGTCAACATTCGTTATTTTTTGATTTTGCAATATTTGTTCCTTTATTTGAGTATTCTTTATTCCTATGATAAACATGTCCTTTACCAACGACTCTTTCAAATTTTCAAACTTGCAGCCTGATGCTAAATTGTTCAAAATTGTTACATATTCGTCCAATGATTCGCTATTTTGGTACTTTGTAAAGAAATTGTATCGCTCTACAGTGACATTCTTGCATGGATTGAATTTTCCATCAAATTTTTCAATAATAGTCGTTATCGTTTCGTCCGTTTCATTTTGAATATTGAAAGAATTATAAATATCTAGGCCTTCATCACCGATAGAATTTAACAATATAGCAATTTGTTTTGACTTTGAGACCTTCTGTAAATCATTTGCTTCAAAGAAGATTTTGAATTTTTGTTTCCACAGCTTCCATGACTCGGCAGCATTTTTGCCATCTTTGCCGCCATTTACAACTAACGGCTTTAAGTTATTAGCTAGAATGATATTTTGTACCTGTTCCGGCATTTTCTTTGGTTCTTCTGGGTTCCAAATAAACTTCTGACACCATGTAGAGGATTGTGGGACACCAGGATTAGGGAATATTAATTAAAACACAGAGCTGGCGTGTGGTGATGACGAGATACGAGAGTCTATATTCTTATTATAAAAACCACAGATAATATACATATTACGATTGATGTCACAGATAACATCATATGTTACAATTGTCACTATTTTTTATTGTTAACCGAGCTAAAATAAGAGGTGGTTCTGCAGCCCTGGATGTATCTATGTCAAATAGATACGTTTAAGATGTCCACGATGATTTTTTCATTAAGTAGGTACAAAATGTATGTTATTTTTCTCATTATTAGGTAAAACACTGCGTAATGGCGAGTACTGAATAAATTATAATATTAAAACATTCATTTGGCATTTTTACTCTCTCTATTCAACCTACCTAGTTCCGAATTTCCGATTGTGCTATTCTTTAAAATATCCGGATTTTTTAAAAGTTTTAATTACTAAACTTAAAAAATAAAACGTAAAATCAAGAAAGAAAGAAAAAGCATGTATTAGCCCGTACAGGACAAAACACATAAACATTAACATTATAAATGAAGACTATTGAAAACTAAACATAGATAAAAAATAAAAAGAAATGAAAAGTCCAGAGGCCACGAGGCCAAAAGAAATCTTCCGAGAATGTTTGCGTCTGAGTGTATTTTCCTTAATTTTCCTCGTATTTTACTGAGTTGAGATACACAATTTTCCTCTGTAGTTTGAGACAATACTGATTGTGCATGTTTTATGTGCGATTATTCGTCATGGGAATCCGAAAGTGCTGTGTAGGTTGTTGCAATGCAACAAGTGAGACCCAGTGACGGATTAAGACTACTTGATGCCCTAAGCAATCCACGCCTGTGGGGCCCCCTATCCGAATGTCAACTAGAATCGCCAAAAGGTCTAGTAGTACTACTACTAGACCTTTCAGTAGTTTAGTTGTCATGTCAACTTAAAACGCGCGAATTTCCAGTTGGTCCTAGTATTTTTTTTTTGGTTTGGTTTTAGGTGACGTGAGAGTGAGACGTGATGCCCTTTTTTCCGTATGGGAAATCGTCATATAACTTCTCCCACTCTGTGCGGAGCGGGAGGGAGTGTCAGAATTTTACTGACTAAATCCCGCCCATGTTCCTTCATCAATTCTATGTTTATTGATTTAATTATAAAACAGATATTCTTTGTAAACATGACATACTCTACACCATACACAACACACAAATACAACGATCACAAACATAACTTTTATACACTTTTTAAACATACACTACAGATATTCCCACATACTGCCATAATACCCCGTAATTACCGCCTTATTCTTATCCCACATCCAGACACTTACATATATAATGTCTAACAAAACGTATGATTTAATCGCTAATGTTGATCACTTTTCTGTATCGGATACCCACACATGTACCCCAGAACAGACACAAAAGTATATCGAACAATCTACGTATCAATTGAAAATCCTTTCACAAAATATTAGATCTATTAATGTAAACTTTGCTGATCTACAAACCTTATTACACCGTATCGATATTCAGTGCGAACTCCTAGTACTAACTGAATGTTGGTTAAAATGTTCCAGTAACAACCACATTCCCGTTCTACAAAATTATAACACCTATCACACCACTAAACACTTAAGGTGATTGGATGATCGAGTTCTTTGCCATTTTGTCGCTAGATGGCGACACATCCACAGTTTCGAACATTTTCAATTTTTACACCTAACATAGATATTTTTAATAGACAACTTTATTAAATGCGAAACCTAGGGCATTAACTTGATTTTTTTAGATAATCACTGTGCTTGTTAACTAGTATCATGCAAAGATTTCATCAAAATAAAGATTAGCCGCTTGAATATGCTCTTTACACACACATGCAAAGTAAATAGTAGTAACTTTCGACACCACTAGATGTCGTTTTATTCAAACATGGTTGGAAAGGACCAAATTATATAAAATATGAATGTCCTTACATTATAGCAAACAAATTTTAATTTATTTACTAAGCATACTATATACTACTAGAGGTTAAATTGTTATGTTCCAATCCATTCTATGCATACTTTTGTTTCTTTCTAGGCTCGATATCCGATACCTTTCACCATAACAGTATTATAATATCTGTGCCATAACAAATTATTCAGATAAATTATTGTGGGTAATAAAGGTACGTTGTACTTCGTTGTACTGAACTTGTTGTTGGGACACATATTGATATTCAAGTTCCGGTTTCGGTTGAAGCAGCAATAATATTCTGACATTGTGAGATTGAGATCTACATATTCGCTACGGTTTATATCAAGCCGGCTGGTCTAGGGGCACGGCGTGCGGTTGAAACCTTGCGACTTCGAGTTCGATCCCAGCTAAGAACAATTGTTTTTGTTTTTACGATATTTTTACTTTTTGTTTTCTCTGTTACTTTTATGTTTTGTTTTTGTGTGTTATATGTATACCCGGACATCACACTATATAGGTTGTTATGTGACTGAACCTAAATAGTACATAACGTGTAAATAAATTGTGATGTGTACTAAATAAATAAAAGATATTTTATTCAATTGTAAAGCTTTTTATTGTAAGTACCTTTACTATAAATTAATAATATTTTTCTATGGTTCATATTTTCATACAAATAATCGTTTTATTCACTCTCAGTTTCTGGTTGGATTCGAACCATCGACTCGTACCACCATACAAAGATAACATAGTTTTTTTTAATATTTTGATATTTACAATTATGATTCTGAATTTAGTATTAGAAAGAATTATGTACGTAGATTACAATTTATATAACATCGCACGTAAGTGTATATAACGGCACATGTAAGTATCTTACTGTTTCGGCTACCTGACTCTAAGTCGAGGTACCTGGGACAATCTCCCAATAGTAGACGGGCGCTCCTTGCGGAGTAGGCTGGTGACGCTCGTCTCCACGCACCCCTGAATGCGTAGGGGGGGGGGGGGGGGGGGTACCGGCGACTTCGTAGACTACCACGGAGACCTCGGGGGAAGAGGGGGCAGGCAGGAACAGGGAATAAAACTCGGATTTTCTTCTAGCTGGTTATCCCTAGGTTTCGGCTTCTTGCTTGTTCTTGTTTCTTCCTCGATGGCTGGGCTGCGACTGACGACCGTTCGCCGTTGTTCGCGTCTTATATACGGCCCTGTCCGCCCATAACGAGAGCCGCGATTTTTAAGCCCAATTTCGCGTTTGTTTTTGCGAAAGCCGAAACCTTTGGAGCCCCATATTTTATTTATTTATTTAAAATAACCCTTTCAATATATACATTTTTACATAGCTTATTATCTGTACTACCTTATAAAACAACAATATTGCACCTTACATTAATTACAGAAAATATTCTAGAACAAAAACTATAAAAATTACGATGGACACAATTTTTGCTATCTAATTTTCCTTATATTTTCTGAACCACTGGGCCGATTTGCATAATTTTTGCATAAATATCGGTTTTAGACCAAGTTCAACCTTTCTACACTAATTAAAAAGTTCTAACTTAATAAACAAAAAATCACATTTTCAACTTACGTAATTATGAGACAAAAATTTTAATTTGCAATTTTCTATGTCTTATTGGAATTTAAAACTGGTATCATGGCATTTTTTCATAATTCTATGATGATTCTAACTAGATTCCGTTAAAATATTTACTTATTTTCACCATCAATTTTCATAACAAGTTTTCAAAACAAACAAAACTAATTTCCTACTACGAGTAAAACGACTCACGATGCATTATTTGTACGTCCACTACTTGTACCCTGGTGTGGAGATATGGTCTCGTCGCCGACAGTCTCCCCCTCGTGCGTCGCACCATCCTCCAGGCTCGGCGACACTCCCGGCACCAACAGCACCACTCTCGAACTGGGTCTTCGCAGCACTCCTCCCCGCGTTCCGACGTCGACGATTCTTGTTCGCCCATCTGGTCCAGGATACACCTGCAGGATTCTGCCGCGTGGCCAGGTGTACCTCGGCAGTCTGTGGTCGACGATAAGCACGATGTCTCCCACTTGCAGGTCTGTGGTGCAGGTTCTTCCCTTTGTCTTCCTCGGCAGTAGTGTGGGCAGGTATTCCCGCAGCCAACGTTGCCAGAAGTGATCGGCAAGTCGCTGTGTCGTCTTCCAGGTGTGTTTGCCCACGAGCTCGTCGTCTTGGAAGCTGCCGACTCTCGCCGCGCCGCAGGATAGCCCGATGAGGAAGTGGTTTGGAGTGAGTGCTTCTTCTTCAAGGTTCTCGGAGAGATGAGTGAGAGGCCGAGAATTAACAATGTGCTCGGCCTCCAACAGGAGGGTGTGTAGTACTTCCTCCCGCGGATGTTTTTCGTTGAGTGTGGCGTTTAGTGCGGTTTTTATTGATCGCACCAAACGTTCCCATGCACCGCCCATGTTAGGTGCACCAGGAGGGATGAACTTCCACTGCACGCCAATCTTCTCTGCTTCTAAGGTGAGTGTCTCTTGGTTCATGATGTCTAGTGTTTCTTGCAGCTCTTTGTCGGCACCGACGAAGTTAGTCCCGTTGTCACTGTAGATTGTCTTTGGCATTCCTCTTCTTGCGGCGAATCGCCGTAGCGCCATGATCATGCTGTCGGTCGAGAGGGAGGGAGTGAGTTCGATGTGCACAGCCCGTGTTGTTAGGCATGTGAATAGGGCGCCCCATCTCTTCTCTTGACGCCTTGCTACTGTGATGATCATGGGGCCGAAATAATCGACTCCAGTGCACGTGAAGGGAGGTTGTCCGTGCATCAATCTTTCAACAGGTAAGTTACCCGTCGGTAGCTCTTGAGGTTTTCCTTTCTTCGTTTTGCACCACTGACATTGATGTTGGACTGCCTTCATAGCTGACCTCAGCCCCAGTATCCAGAAGCGCTGCCTTAACTCGTTCATTACTGTCGCGTGATTGCCGTGATTAAAACGGCAGTGAAATTCTTCTATGATGAGTCGCGTAGTCTTATCCTTGCTGTCGAGTACGATGGGTCGCTTGTAGTCTCTGGTCACGCCCTGTATCGCGTCGATTCTTCCTTTCATTCGTAGGAGGCCCTCTTCTAATACTATGTCGAGTTTCTTTAACTTGCTGCTGGCTTCTATCTGTTTTCCTTGTTGTATACTTCTGATATCTTCTTTGAAGCTTCTTTCTTGACTTCTTTGTAGCAGAAGAGTTTCAGCTCGTTGAAGCAGGTCTTCGTCTATAGGTATGCATATTCTTTCTGGTACTTTTGAAGGTCGGTGTCGCTTCTCCATCACCTTCTTTTTTCCTTTCGTCAGTTTCCAGGCAGGATCTTCTCTGCTGGCATGGACCTTTTCCTTCGTTCTGCAGAGTTGTATGAACTGCAGTACTCTTGCTGTGGCTCGCCAAAGTCTCTTCCAGGAGAAGAACCGTTCAGGATCTGGTGTTGGGTGCGTGATTCGTGCTGTTGTCACGACGTCCGTAGCTTTTTCTTCACCGGTGGTTTCCCTTTTGAAAGTTCTTGCCGCAGGCCAGTATTCTTCTGCTTTTCTCAGGAACTCTGGTCCAGCATACCATCGATGATTGCAGCTAAAGTGTTCAGGAACGTCGCGTGTTGCGTCGTCGGCAGGGTTCTGTGCCGTGGGCACCTATCTCCATTCCTGTGGTTTGGCGAGATCTTCTATTTCCGCCAAACGATGAGCCACGAACGTTTTGAAAGTTCGGGGGTCAGTCTTGATCCAAGATAGTACGATGCTGGAGTCTGTCCAAAACGTCTTCTTTGCTATTTTCAGGTTTATTTCTTCCGCCACCGAGTGTGCTAATCTGCTTCCTAGGAGGGCTGCTTGCAGTTCGAGTCGCGGGATCGATACTGGTTTCAGTGGAGTGACTCTTACTTTCGCCGCCACCAGGCTGACGTGGTAAGTTCCATCTTGATCTTCTGTCCTCCAATATACAGTCGCTGCATACGCTGCTTCACTCGCATCTGTGAACGTGTGCAGCTCCCCCTCGGTGCGATGTGGCGCCAGACACCTCGGAATCTGCAGGTCTTGGAGCAGCTTCATCTTCTCCAGGTAGATTTTCCAATCTTCGTACTCTTTATTTTCTATCTCTTCATCCCAGCCGACGCCGCTTCTCCATATGTTCTGCAGCAACTTCTTGCCTTGGACGAGGACTGGTGATGCTAGGCCCAGCGGGTCGAATGTTGACATGACTGCGCTGGTGACTTCCCTTTTTGTAGGTATCTTGAAACCGAAGGCTATTTCTTCAGGCGTATTACGTAAGTTTGCCCTGAAGCCGATGGAATCCCTTTCCGTGAACCAGCGTAATCCCAGTGTCTTTTCTTCTTTTTCACCAAGATTTACTTCTATTTTCTCTGTTGTTTCAGTCTTCACGCCTTGTAGTAACTCAGGTTGATTTGATGCCCAACCTCGGAGTTCGAAGCCTGCCTTCTTGTGTATGAAGTCTACTTGTGCTATTATCTTCTTGAAATCTTGTTCTGAATGGAAACTATGTAGATAGTCGTCCATGTAGTGGTTCAGTTCGACAGCCCTCGTAGCCTCTGGATATTGTTCTTTGTAGTCCGCTGCGTTTCGGTTCTTCACATATATTGCTGTGCTTGGAGATGAGGTTGCGCCGAAGATAACTGATGTCATCCTATACTCTTTCGGCGGCACGTCGCGGCGATCCCCACGCCACAGGAACCTCAGGCTATCTCTATCTTCTGGCCTGATGCGAACTTGTAGGAACATTTCTTTGATGTCGGCTGCCACTGCTAACGGACCTTGTCGAAACCTCAATAGTACCCCGAAGAGTGACTGCAGTAGATCTGGCCCTGGTAGCAGAGCGTCGTTGAGACTTCTTCCTTTTGATTTTGCTGCAGCGTCGAAGACGATCCTTATTTTCTTCTTTAATGGATGTACCACAGAGAAGTGAGGGAGGTACCACTTCTTCTTGGAGTCTTCTTGTCCAATTGGTGCTTCTTCCGCGTACTTGCTGTCGATTAGATGCTGGATCTGTTTGTTGTACTCTGCTTTCAACTGAGGATCTTTGTCGATCTTCTTTTCTATGTTAGTCAGTCGGTTTCTTGCAGACGTGTAGCTCTCTGGCATTTGTTCATCTTCATTTTTCCACAGAAGTCCAGCTTCAAATCGTCCATCTTCTAATCTTCTGCAGGTTTTCTCCAGGATGGTGAGTGCTCTTCCTTCTGAGTCTGTAGTGGGTCTTCTTGGTTGCACACCGAGTGCCTCGATCGCGAAGTGATCCTTGATAGCTTGATGCATCTCTTCTTCTGGCGTGTTGATGTGTAGACACGTGTTTAGGAAGTGTACTACTTTCACACCTCCGACGTCTGACCCGTGGAGCACCCATCCCAGCCCCGTTTTTGAAGCTACTGGTTCTCCTGGTTTCCCTCTTCTTACTTCTCGTGTCACAATCAGCTCCCAATTGTCTTGACCGATGAGTAGCTGAGGTGACTCCCCTACATAATATAGAGAGTCGGCGATCTTCTTTAAATGTTGGCATTCTTCTATTCTTTTCTTCTCTAGGAACTGTGGTGCAAGCTTCAACTCGTCGATTGTGCGAACTCTTCTCAGGATCTTCTTATTGTTTTTATGAACCCCTTTGACTGTGAGGTCCAGCGTTTGAGAGTTCTTCTTCCTTAGTAGCCTGCCCCCTACTGTCTCGATGACCAGTTCTTCTTTATTTCCTTGAGCGCCGACTTCTTGTGCCACCTTTTCGTCTAGGAGTGACACTGTTGACCCTTCATCCATGAGGGCCAATATCTTCTTTGATCCTTTTGACCCGAAGACTTCTACAGGAATCATCTTCAGGTATGCCCTTGCGTTGTTGACTGCATTCACTGATACTGTAACGGTCGCTACTTCTTGTGGTGCTTCCGTTTTTTCCCCCGAGGTCTTGTCTTCTGGCTCCACGTGCAGCAGGTGATGATGCCACCTTTTGCATTCCTTGCACGGCGGCTTCCTGCAGCTCTCCTTCCGATGTTTCCCTTGTAGACATTTGAAGCAGACGTGACTCTTCTTTACTATTGCCCAGCGATCTTGTACCGACGTCTTCTGGAATTTTGGACATTCGACGAGGAAGTGTTCACCCTCACATACAGGGCAAGTCTTCTCTTGTTGTCTTGAATCTCTTCCTCTGGTGTCCTTTTCTTTGGAGTCTTTTTCTTTCGTAGAATGTGTTGCTTGTCGAGTGTTTCTTCGAGGTGCACTCTTCTCTTCTGATGTTGCAAAGGCTCCACACTTGTCCGCTTCTATGTTCAGGAACCTGGATACCAGTGTCAAGTCGGAGAACTCGCCTTCTTCTGATGCAGCAGTGAAGTCGTACCACCGGAACTTGAGGATTGTTGGTATCTTCTCGATTATTTGTTTCACTATTTCAGGTGAATGTAGGTACTGAGGCTTCTTTAACCCCTTGATTGATGCCACGCTGTTGTTGATCTGACTTGCGAAGACACATATGTCCCTTGGATTTTCAGATATCTTCGGTAGTGCCTTGACCTTGTCCAGTTCAGCCAGCACCAGCGCATCAGGTCTTCCATATCTTCTTCTAAGGGCTTGCATCACTTCCACCGGAGAGGCTTCGGAGTACAGCAGACTCTTGATAGCTTCTCTTGCGTTGCCCTTCAATGCTCTTCTTAGTCGAGCCATATTTTGAACTTCGTTGAACATAGGTGCTGTATCTTCATAGACGACTTTGAAGGCCAACCACTCGCTGCTGTTGCCGTCGAAGTAGGGTAACTCGTGGATGTACTTCGGCTGTGCCACTGGCCCTCCTCTTGTGGTGAAGGCTTCTTTCAATGCTGTTGCTAGACCTTGAATTTCAATCGTAGCTCCTTTTGTTGAAGAGTTCTCTTCTGGCTTCACTTTCTGGGATTCCGGTGGCTGCTGACCTCGTAGCTCTGGTTGTTCTTTGTTGCCTTCGCCTAATACAGATTTCTCGATCCAGTTCTGCACCTGTGCTGTTCTGTCTTCCTGGTCTCCATCCACGGAGTCCTCTTCGTCACACTGTGCCAGCTCCAATCTGACACGAGCTAGGTTCGCCGCAGCCCGTGCTTGCTTCAGCTCCAGGCGTGCTAATTCTTCTCTGGCTTCCAGCTCCCGTCTTCCGGCTGAGGAACTTGTGGTCTTCGTAGACCTGGCGCGACGACTGACCCCCGTCAGCTTCAGGGTCACGTCTAGATCGCGAACCCCTTGTTCCGGAACATCTTCTGGGATCTTCT
Source organism: Xestia c-nigrum (assembly GCA_916618015.1). Taxonomy (NCBI): domain Eukaryota; kingdom Metazoa; phylum Arthropoda; class Insecta; order Lepidoptera; family Noctuidae; genus Xestia; species Xestia c-nigrum. The sequence goes on along the minus strand of OU745247.1, from coordinate 18,080,870 downwards.
CGGTCGTCTTCTTCTGGGCGGTGTCTTCCTTCTTGCTCTTTTCTGACTCCGCTGTGGTCGTGGTCGCAGTCGCAACTGTGTTCTCCGTCGTAGTAGTCTCTGTGGCCGTGGTTCCCGAAGAAGTGTTCGTGTTTGAAGTAGCTGCTGTTCCTGATGACGCGGACGCTGACGTGACCCCTTCTGACCCTGACGTTTCTTCTGTCGTGTCCCTTTCGGAAGGACGTGACTCGGGCCGGGAGGAGGCATCCTTCTGCTTCCTAGTTACTGGCATCTTGAAAGGAATCTTCTGTTTCTTCTGAACTCTTCTGTCTTCTTGCAGGGATCCGGCTCGAAGGACCAACTGTTTCGGCTACCTGACTCTAAGTCGAGGTACCTGGGACAATCTCCCAATAGTAGACGGGCGCTCCTTGCGGAGTAGGCTGGTGACGCTCGTCTCCACGCACCCCTGAATGCGTAGGGGGGGGGGGGGGTACCGGCGACCTCGTAGACTACCACGGAGACCTCGGGGGAAGAGGGGGCAGGCAGGAGCAGGGAATAAAATTCGGATTTTCTTCTAGCTGGTTATCCCTAGGTTTCGGCTTCTTGCTTGTTCTTGTTTCTTCCTCGATGGCTGGGCTGCGACTGACGACCGTTCGCCGTTGTTCGCGTCTTATATACGGCCCTGTCCGCCCATAACGAGAGCCGCGATTTTTAAGCCCAATTTCGCGTTTGTTTTTGCGAAAGCCGAAACCTTTGGAGCCCCATATTTTATTTATTTATTTAAAATAACCCTTACAATATATACATTTTTACATAGCTTATTATCTATACTACCTTATAAAACAACAATATTGCACCTTACATTAATTACAGAAAATATTCTAGAACAAAAACTATAAAAATTACGATGGACACAATTTTTGCTATCTAATTTTCCTTATATTTTCTGAACCACTGGGCCGATTTGCATAATTTTTGCATAAATATCGGTTTTAGACCAAGTTCAACCTTTCTACACTAATCAAAAAGTTCTAACTTAATAAACAAAAAATCACATTTTCAACTTACGTAATTATGAGACAAAAATTTCAATTTGCAATTTTCTATGTCTTATTGGAATTTAAAACTGGTATCATGGCATTTTTTCATAATTCTATGATGATTCTAACTAGATTCCGTTAAAATATTTACTTATTTTCACCATCAATTTTCATAACAAGTTTTCAAAACAAACAAAACTAATTTCCTACTACGAGTAAAACGACTCACGATGCATTATTTGTACGTCCACTACTTGTACCCTGGTGTGGAGATATGGTCTCGTCGCCGACACTTACACAACAACACACAAGTGGTTGCTAGCTAACCATTTCATTTATGTTTCAAGAATACCTACTTATTATACAATTTTGAACTTCAATAAATATTCTTTTACAATTGAATTGTTAGACTGGTACCTAAATACATGAGTGAAACATATCTACATAGAAAATTCTTATAAACTAACAAATAACACAATCTATACATCGCTACGTTCAAAAATAGCATAATAATAGTTTATAATGTTCTCACTGCTGAGACTCGGGCCTCCTCTCAACAGTGGTGATGAAATAATTTACACAAAGCAAAGTCGCTTGGGTTCGAACCATCGACTGGTACCACCAGACAAAGATAAGTAGGTACATAAAAAATATTATAACTAAATATCTTCTCTTCTACGCGCTACTTTTTGATGTTGCTGCCGTCGCCGTGCAGTATTAATCTTCTACTTGTCACTTTTTACTTCCATTTATATAATTTCCGTGCGATCTCTTCCGAGAATCAAATGCTGGAAGAAGCAGTTTGCCCTGCAACAAATGAATTTACAGTTTTGTTAGACTATACTTACTGAACCTCAGAGACCTGAGGAATAAGTTAGGAAATGAGTAAGACATAATAAATTTTTCATACCTTTTAATTCCTTGATGTCTAGACATTTGGCATTTTTTTCAACTCGTCTCAAAATAATTTCCGGCAGTACACATGTTTTAAAGAAAGTTACCAACTTCGGCATCATAGCATTGATAAATTTCTCATCCCGGTTAACTTCTATTACAGTCAATGGTTGGGTGACAGATATAAAGCAAATGAAATAACATTTATTCATTTTGGTTGGTTTTTTTTCACGTTCTGGCATTCTCTCTCATCTCCAAATAAAAATCATTTTATCAATCATAAAATGTAAAATTAGCGGGCAAACCCGCGCGCTAGCGCAAACTTGCTGAACACAATTTTGATTCGCAAGATGTCAAGACAATTATAACGCATGGGCCGACCGACTGGAGAAATATAACCTTGGCGCTTGTTCGAATTTTCGGACAGCGCCATCTATAAATAATAAATGTTTACCGAACGTAAACCCGTATTACAACAGTTAGGTACGAACTTTTTCTCGTGGTTCTAAATATTTCTGTCAGATGGCGCGATTCAGTTCACTCACACATGTAAAGATTTTTCGTTTTTTATTGGGTCAAATTCTCCTAGAAATACTGTTTTTTTTATAAAATTTGGGCGATTTGCGACCATAATACATTATAAAGTACCATTATACTTGCTTTTATTCTGCAGAAACCGTTTATTTACGGAGATTACAGAGCTTGGAAAATGTATGGCGAGGTCTGTCTAGGCATTCACCTTAAATAAGAGCGACGGAGTGGTAGTCTATGTAAAATCCACTCTTGTATCTGCTTACGAAGAACCGGACTTTTTTGGATCTGCCTCTGGTTTAATAATAAAATTAGACTCAGATGTAGCAATACTTTGCATATACCGATCACCCGCAAACGATAATATTCAAACATTCCTCTCTGCACTCAATAAAATACTCCAGTCGCTGGCTAACTACAAAACTGTAATCATAACAGGAGACATTAACATAGACATTAAACATAACTCGTCAGATACCCGAACTCACGAATATCTTAATACCTTAGCTTATCATGGATTCTTACCTGCACATACGGAACCTACCAGAGGAAGTAACTGTTTAGACCACCTTATAATTCGCTCCAAATATAAACCTCTGACACTTGTCTATGATTCAACTGTAACAGATCATTATTCGACTCTGTTTTGCCTAAATAAAATTACTATTAAATCAAATTCCACAAAATATGTAAATAAAATAAACTACGACGCTCTTGATACAGTTATGGCAGGTTTAGACTTTGCACCCATTCTGTCTATTACGGATCCAAATGATGCCGCAGATTCCTTTATCAGGCTCACTAAAACCGCCATAGAAGACTGCACTACAACAGTAAAGGTACCCGCTAAGAAACAAACTCTGAAGCCGTGGATAACACCGGGTCTGCTGAGGTGTATACGTAACCGTGACTCTCTACATAAAAAAGTTAAGCAATCGCCTGACAACATCACAATCAGTACAACCTATAAACGATACAGAAATTTTTGTGCTGCATTAATAAAAAAAGCGAAGAGAAAATACGATTCTATAGAATTGAATAAGGCTATGAATAACCCTAAAAAACTCTGGGAAACTATTAAAAACATCACAAATACTACCAAACCTAAACACTCTTACACACAGTTGTTATCAGCGTCATCAACTCCGATACAGTCTTGCAATGACGTAAACCAATTTTTTGCAGGTATAGGAAAGAATCTTGCAGATAGTATAAGTAAGAAACAATCATTTACCCGCCCTTCACTTCCCCACACATCTAACTTCAAAAAATCATTTGTGTTGGAAAACACAGATCCTGACGAAATTATAACAACCATAAATACGCTACGAACAAATGCGGCTACCGGCTGGGATGGTATCTCCACCCTGTTTTTGAAACGTTACGCCACGTCCCTCGCACCTATACTATGCCACATGTTCAACCTTTGCTTTGACTTAGCCATTTTTCCTACTTCATTCAAAAAGGCAGCCATTCATCCCATTCTCAAGGGCGGCGATGGGTGCCTCGTAAATAACTACCGCCCCATAGCAGTACTTAGTACTTTATCAAAAATACTCGAACGTTTAATGAATAAAAGACTCATTCACTATCTTGAGCATTACAATATTTTGTCAACACAACAATTTGGCTTTCGTAAAAACAAATCCACAAATGACGCAATACACAAATTAATTGATAACATAGTGAAGAATTTAGACAATAATAAAAAGGTATTGACCATTTTCTTAGACCTCACAAAGGCCTTTGATACCGTGCCCATTCCGACCCTTTTACTCAAGCTAGAATATATAGGTGTAAGGGGCCTACCACTTAATTTATTTAAAAGCTACCTAACAAACCGCTCACAATTTGTGACTATGGATAATTACCTTAGCGATACAGTTGCTATCGAATACGGTGTGCCGCAGGGAAGTATTTTGGGGCCCACTTTGTTCCTTGTATTCATTAACGACCTCTGCAACCTAGATATACCAAATGCCCAAATAGTTTCTTATGCAGATGACACTGCAATAACTTTCACCGCTAACTCATGGTTGGAACTACAGTCAATTGCACAAAAAGGAATTAACACCACATTAAAATGGCTTTACACACACTCTTTGACCCTGAATACCACTAAAACAAATTTTATTACCTTCTCAATAAATTCAAATTCCCAACCAAATTTCTCTATGTCTATAAAATCTCACTCGAGTAGTTGTATGTCGCACCAGGCTTGCCAGTGCCCATCACTTGCTCCAGTAGAACAAATTAAATATCTTGGTATCTTCATTGACCGACACTTAAACTTCAAATCACACATTAACACCCTATCCGGCCGCGTACGGAAACTTATTTACATATTTAAAACACTGCGACATGTAGCACACGCTTCAGTTATCCGTAATATATACTTCGCTCTTTGCCAATCACTAGTGACCTATTGCATTTCCTGCTGGGGCGGAGCTGCAAAGACACTGATGAAGCCTTTAGAAATCGCTCATAGAGCCATACTTAAAGTTGCCACCTTTCGCCCTATCTTATTTCCAACGACCGAACTTTATAAATCCTGGAATGTTTTAAATGTTCGGCAACAGTACATTTTACATATAGTCTTACTACAACATTCCAGAACACCTTATAGACATATCTCTACACGTCGGAAAGACAGAATCTGCACTATTCCTCCTCCACGTACCTACTTCTTTCGTAAAACGATTCTCTGTGTATCTTGCTCCTTCTCTCTACAATAAAATTAATGCAAAATGCCCAATCTTTGAACTCCCATTCTACAATTGTAAAAAAACTGTACGGAAACTCCTCTTAGACTTTAATTATGATGACACTGAATTATTCCTCATAAAATAATCATGTAAAAACACACATATTCACACTCACATACACACTTAACAGAATCCACCTACACTGACATACACACACATACACACCCACACACTCTAGATAAGTATGTCTTTTATCAACAATAATGTAATTTTAAATTTGATTTTCATATTTATTTTGATTTTCATATTTATTTTGATTTTCATATTTATTTTAATTTTAATTTCAACATTGTATATATTTCTGGTTTTATATTAATTAATTTTGATATTGTTTGTATATTTGATAGTGATTGTAATTTTAGTTTTAATTTTTGTTGAACTTATTGTCTTTAATCACATATTTTATGTATTGTTGCTGTAAATTGTTATTTACATAGGTGTGTGAACTGAAACTTATTTAATTATTCGATAACTGTTGTATAGTAACTACACTTATGTCAAAAGGTTGTTTCAAACTTTGAATTTTAAACACAATGTAATATCATAAAATAATTCTTCAAATATCCAATTCAGGGGACCGGCACTGTCTCTCCTTAACACAGGCTAATATTAGCCTATCTAGGAGACCAGTACTTCACCCGTATTTATTGTATAAATAGTGTAACCTAAAATTTTTATAAATGCAACATATTTTGTAAACTTTGCAATCCCATTTTAAATAAAACTTTTTATTGTTATTGTTATTGTTAAAAAATCAATACATTGAAGATTGAACCGATCAGGGTGACTTAAAATAAGTAACTGAACATATTAAAACCATTTTTAAAATTAAAAAAAAAAAAAAAAAAAAAAAATTCATCAATGTAGTAGGTTAAGTTCTATGGGGCTGCGGGACTGTTGGGGCGTTTTTTTATAGGATTGAATTATCAAACGACTTTTACCACTTTGGCGGAGCGAGAGGGAGTGTCAGACTTTTACTGACTAAATAAAATAAATAATAAACAAATGCGCCGTCGACACGGCCTGTCGTTATAAGACGCAAGCTAGCCATAGCTCACCGTCCACAAGCCCACGCCTACGGTGGCCGGTGACGCCCGGTGCGTCTCCCGCGGCGGCTGGGGCGAGAGGTTCTCTCCCTCTCGCGTTCCGCTACCTACTTCGCTAGCATGACTACTTCGCAGAAGCAGGTGACGGCTTCTCATTTCGTCTCGCATCCGGACTTTGGATTAAACCAGGCCCCTTATTCACAACCATTCGACTCGCTTCCGAACAGAATCGAACGTCTCAGATATCGAAGATGTCCTTCAAACGCTATTCACAAATCCGAAAACGAATAATTTTGACAGTTCAATTCTATTAAATACACATTTTCATGATGTACAAATATGTAATTTTCTAAATTAGACAATCAATGAACAACGTCACAAGTCGTCAACATGACAGGTGAGGATGCTAGGTGGCCAGTATATAACAGTCCTCCACCGCGATTCCTAGCTGCCGCACTCCCGGGGCCGGCAGCAGCTGTTCCAGGTGTCTGCGCCATATGTCGCCAACGTCAGTTCGCACTTCATAGTGCAGATTGCCAAGACGACGCATTATCGTGCCAAACTCCCATCTTCTTCTCTGGTCGGAGTAGGCTCGGGCCTGCACTCGATCACCTACGGAATAAGCTCTGACAAGAGGCGGTGTGTTCTCTGATCTGAACGCTGTCGGGGCAGTTGAGTCTTTGAACATCACGTGCAGCTTTGTTCTAACGTCCCGACTGAACATCAGTCCATAGGCAGTATGGCCATCCTGGTTTGGTGTGCGTCTGAGCCGAGTTTTTAGCACAAGGAGCTTATCCTTAAGATTGCCCCTCTCCCCCTCCATTGCACGTAGTGCTTTCTTAATAGTTTGCACGTAACGTTCAGCCTGACCGTTAGTTGCTGGGTGGTACGGAGCTGACGTCACATGTGTTACTCCACAGCTGGTAAGGTAGGTTTTAAATTCTTGGGATACAAACTGGCGTGCGTTGTCTGATACCAGTGTGTACGGTGTGCCAAATGTGCAAAATAACTCCTTAAACTTAGCAATGCACCATGCACTCGTTGTGGTTTTTGTGGGGAAAACTTCAACCCACTTTGTGAATGCATCTACAACTATTAGAAGTTGGTGTCCTAGAACAGGTCCTGCAAAATCTATATGAATTCGTTGCCAGGGGCCGCTAGGTTGTTCCCAGTGGTGCAGAGGAGCTTTTGGTGACTCATTCTGTTCTAATCTGCACGCTCTACAAGATTTTACCTTGTTCTCAATGTCCATGTCTATATTTTTCCAGTATATGTAGCTGCGTGCTAGCAATTTCATTTTAAGTATACCGATGTGTCCCGCATGTAGTTCATCAAGAACATGAGCACGTAAACTTTTGGGTATTACCACTCTGGTTCCTTTCAATATGCAGTTATCCTGGAGTGTTAATTCATTATCACCATAACCATATTGTCGTAATGAGTGACCTGTCTGTAGCGCTTGTAGTAATGTATTTAAGTCATTGTCTTTTCTCGTTTCACTGGCTATAACTTCTGGTCGGATTTCTAAGATGTTGATCTGTTGCAATTGATACGCACAATGTTGGTCTATTGATGTTTCTTATACTATTTCAACTGGGAATCTTGATAGGTAGTCAGCGTTTGAATGTTTCACCGAAGCTCTATATTCCACATCGTAGTCAAATCCCGATAAAAAATGTGCGTAATGAAATAATCTCATTGTGCTTAGTGCAGGTAATGTCTGGTGTGGATGAAAAATCGAGGTAAGCGGCTTATGATCAGTCACCAATACGAATTTCCTGCCGTAACAGTAGTGAAAAAACTTTTTAATGCCCCAGTAGATTGCCGTAGCTTCTTTGTCGATTTGACTATATTTCTTTTCGCTAGTTGATAGTGACCTTGAGGCGAATGCGATTGGCCTTTCTGAGCCATCTGGTAGTTTGTGAGACAGAACAGCTCCTAAACCTGTCGGTGAAGCGTCAGTTGCTAGTATCAGCGGTTTATCTGGGTCAAAATGAATTAAAACTCTGTCGCTCAAAATCGCCTTCTTTATGTTGTTAAAGCTTTCTTCACATTTAGAAGTCCAGTGAAAATCTTTCTCTTTCTTTAGTAATTCATTTAAAGAGCTCGTTAAAGAGGCAAGGTTCGGTATAAACTTGTTGTAGTAGTTGGCCATACCCAGAAAGGTTCGTAGTTCGTTTATGTTTCTTGGTCTCACTGTATTCGTGATGGCCTTGACTTTGTCTTTGTTCTTATGTAAACCCTCTTGATCTATAGTGTGTCCTAGGTAGTTAATACTACGTTTAAAAAAATTACATTTTTCTCTGTTTACGCGGAGGTTACTATCTTTTAGTTTTTGCAAGACTTGTCTTAGACGTGTTAAAAGTTGATCTTCTGATGCTCCTTGAATTATAATGTCATCAAAAAAACATTTAATTCCGTCTAGTCCTTGAAGTAACTTATCCATAAATTTCTGCCAAAGGCTTGGTGCCACTTTGACTCCAAACATCAAGCGATTGACTTTGTAAGTACCTTTGTGTGTACTTAATGTTTGTAAAAGGGCGCTTTCTTCATCCATGACCATATTAAGATAGGCTTGGGTAATGTCTAAGGTACAGAAGTATTTGCCTCCGTTCATTTCCGCAAATATATCCTCAATTATAGGAATTGGGTATTGTTCATCTCTTATGACTTTGTTAAGGGTGACCTTGTAGTCTGCACAAAGTCGAATGCTCCCGTTTGGTTTCACAATCGGTACTATTGGTGTGCCCCAGTCTGATTGGTCTACTTTTGTAATCACCCCTTCTGTACACAGTCGTTCAATTTCTTTATCGACTTTTTCCTTTAAAGCGTACGGTATACGTCGTGGTTTTATAAATATTGGTTGTATATTTTCTTTGAGATTTATATGAGCCTCGTAGTTGGGTATTTTTCCTAGGTCTGATCTAAAAACAGTTGATGAAAATTGTTCTAATAATTTATCAAGTTTGTCGGATTGTTCTAAAGTTCGTACAACTCTTAAATCTGCAATTTTCATATTAATTTCTTTAATCCAGCTTCTACCAAAAATGGGGTCAACGTTTTGATTGATTATGTAAAGCTTCCCGTTGAACGTTTGGTCTTTATACGTCCCTTTGATGTATGTTACTCCTGCAGGCTTGATAATTTCACCAGTGTAGGTTCTCAATTTCGTATCAGTTTTGAAAATTTTATTTGGTATTTGTAGGCTTTTGTATTGTTTGAGTGACATTGTTGACAAGGCCGAAAATGTGTATTTAATGATTAGACAATCAATGAACAACGTCACAAGTCGTCAACATGACAGGTGAGGATGCTAGGTGGCCAGTATATAACAAATTCGATAAGAAGACTCGAATCTTTCCGACAGCTGTTTGCTATCGGGAGTCATATCGAACAAAATTTAAACGAAGAAATAAACCATATTTCTAGCTTATTTCAATAAAATAAAAATACTAAACTTTTTAAACACTGCCTGAAGTAAGTTAATGAAGTTTTATTATTGTCTGGTGTTGTTTGTGTTTTATTAGTTGTTTTATTGACCGAATTTTAATGATGTATTCGCATTTACATAAAATCTATGTGTTTACAGAAATGTAATATTCGTTTTAGATTTTAGTTAACTAACTGATATCAAATACTTAGTAATTTTTCCATTTAAGAAAACAGAAAACTATAGTGTTAATAAAAAAAAAAAAACAATTTTTCCGCTCTGGCAATTTCATAGACGACTGTTTACAAAGCAGGTTTATTCGAAAACTGTTATTTTTTAGTTAATTTTAGTAAAATAATAAAATAATTTTGTATCGTTGCTGTCTATTAAGTTACTAACTGTATATTCCCTAATTAAACAGAACGAAATATTCAAATAAACCAATTTTAATTACTATCTTAAGTTTTCTACCACGATTATCTATTTACTACCATTTTGTAGCGTTCCCCATAAACACTATCTCAATCGGATAGAAAAAAGCGCATCCGTTCGGATCTGTGAATAGCGTTTTGACAGTTCTTCGGTTCGGAAATGAGATAGTCGAATTCGGATCCTTACCGACACGGAAACGTATCGAATGGTTGTGAATGGGGCCAGGGCCGGACGAGAGAGGACGCCGCCGCCGTGCCGATCGCCGCTACGAGGACACGGCATTGTTCCGCCCGCCCACGCGGGGCAGACCTCCACCGTGTGCTCCGCCGTGTCCTCTGGTCGATCCTCGCAGTGGAAACACCCGGGTGTTTCCTCCCGCCCGATTCGATGCAGAAACCTCCCGAAACATCCGTGTCCGGAGAGGACCTGCGTCAGGCGGAAGGTAGGACGCCGTGGCCCCTCTCAAGCCAATCCTCAAAGAGGGGACTTATCGCCACTATCGTGGCGTGCCCTGCCCGCTTAGCATGACCACCAGAGAAACGAGAGAGACTCGACAAATCTTTTGTTCATCTGTCATTGAATCGACAAAATGACAGATGAACAAAAGATTTTTCACTTCTCATGCTCTAAAAGTACGCCATTATAGCCCTACGAAGCGGGATTAAAGTGACCGTTTATTCCCTAGGGAGTAAAAAGTAATTTAAAAATAGAACGATCTTTTACTCTGAAACATGGTCACAAAAGAGACTCATCAAAAGCTTTATTTAAATTTCGAATTGGCTTGCAAATAAAAAACAAATGAACTCTTCAACGTGAGAAAAAATTATGGTTGTTTGTTTGCATCGTTGATTATGAAAAGTATGTGCAATGCCTCTGTTGCTAGCCGCTGCAGTAATGTAGGTAAATACTAATTATCTGTGGAGTGTGGATCATCTACATTGCGAAAAAGTTGAAAGTTTGTGTTGTTAATTGTTAATCTGTGACTGACCTGATAGAAGAAAAAACTGACCGGTCGGTTCAGAATTTTTGTCGAGTGTAAATTTGTTCGGTTTTAAATGACTATTTTCTCGCACTCGAAGTGAAAAGTATAGTTTGCACCTCGAGATTAAACGCCAATCTAATATACCCTCGCTTTCATTGCCTCCCTCGCAAGCTCGGGAGTCAAACCACCTCGGGTATATAATGGCTTCGTTTAGTCCCTCGTTATAAAATATACTATTTCGACTCTCTGTCGTGTCTATGGTGGTCATGCTACGCGGGCTGCGCGGGGTTGCGACAGTCGCTCTCTCCATGTCGCCATGAGATCGCGCCGGAGGTCTGTCCGCTGAGCGGCGATTTGCCACGGCAGTGGAGTTTTCCCCCGGCATAGTGCCTCCGCGCGCCATTCGTGTAGGCGTGCGAGGACTATCGCCTCCAGATCCCATGGCGGCAATCCGGCAAGCAGGCCCGCCACCCCGCGGGTTGTCGTGCGGTACCCACGGACCATCTGCGGCTCGCCGCCTCAAGGAACGCGAAAAATGTGGAACGCTTCACGGTTTTGGCGTGTCATCCTTGCACAGGGGCCATGCTAATCTTCTCTCATGATGCTCTAAGGACGGATTTTTTTCTGTGCTTCTTCTGGTGCCCCCCCAGGCGTGATGCCCTAGGCAATTGCTTAATTTGATTAAGGGTTAATCCGTCACTGGTGAGACCCACCTTTTTAGTTTTCCCAAGAAAAATTAACTTAGAAATCTCTAGATGCCTTCCTAGTGCCAACAAATTCCCTCCTCATTGGACTCACTAAAAGCAATTATTTAGGAAACGTGTCTGTGTAAAACAGAAGAAATTGCCCATTGAGTATTCAAACTAACGCTTACCAAATTAAAATTGTAAGTACATATCGTATCGTTGACCCAGAGGGTTTTTCCAACAAGATAATTCTGGTTTCAAAAATGTATTATCATTATATGATTTATAATAACCTACTTTGTTTAATTATACCCTCTGTCATAACGTTACTGACACCGTTATGCACTGTTACCAAACAATAATTTATTTTTCTAATAAAACTTTGATTGCCCCGAAGCTCGTTCTATAATAAACAAAAACACAAAAGGGCCAAAGGTGCGAGCTTGTTCTTGAGAAACGTCATTTTTTAAAGTAGATTACCTATTTGTTTGCTGAAATGCTCACCAATAATTATTCAAGAGAGACTCGAGTACAAATGTACGACATAAGCATAGAAAGCATAGCATTCGAAATTTAAAAATATTGAAATTTGAATTTCCCGCTATGATTTAATTCCTACTGAATCGTCTATGGCGCTTCTGTAGCGTAACTCCCAGGAGGAAAAAAAAATATGCACCCACCACCGGTAGCGATAATACAATCTGTGGAGGCCGTTTCATAACATTATGATATGATATTTATTATTCTCTTTCTCAGAGATTAACTCTGGGGTTATAGGTTATTTTAATCACTATTTTACTGTCTAAATGTGATGTTTTTTTTTCACATGTGATGTGTTTCGAAGATTAAATAAATCTTCAAAGTAAGTTCTGAGGTCACTGCAAAACTGAACTGTGGCAACTGGTAAGTCAGCTTCTTATTGAAAGGCCGATTTTATTAAGTGCGTACCAAACCAACCATAATATTTTTATCGTAGTATCTACTTACCTACCTACCATTGTTTATTCAAATGGATATTGTGTTGTATGTTTGCTACAACAATGTTATCTCGCTTAATTCGCAGGACCTAACCAACATCATAAACCTCTTAAGAAATCCCGGCCACAGGCAGGAACTAATAGAAAATAGAAGTTGTGCGCAAGCGCAGGGGTCCTCCCTCTTCTCTCACTCTTGCTCTCTTATTCTAACCTGTAATGGGAGGGCAATCCAGCTCGACCAGACAGAGCTTAGGCGCAGGTAGGTGTTGCTACTTTAATTAAAATTATACCTCTAATGTGAGGACATGTCCGGATTTTTTTCAGTTTTATGTCAGGTTGGCAACAGTGGCTCGGATTTTTTGGGACGCTCAAAGTGTGAAGAAAAAGTTGTGGTAGCGGGCTGAAATTCACACTCAACGTGCTTTGGTTATTTAACTTTTTCCCTGCATTATCATTATCAGCTATTGCTATCTTTTTCTCTCTAATAAAACGAGAAAGAGATGGACGTATTTAAGAGCTGTCAAATTTGATTTGAACTTATATTTCCATACAAATGAAGGGTGCACGTAAAAACATGTCGATTATAAACACGGTGAAGCGCAAAGCATAAACTAGTTTGACATCTCTAACTTACCCTGCGTTCCGAATTGCAAAAAAAGTGATAATATCGCGAATCCGACCGAATTTAGTAGTCACAAAATATGAGGCTACTGAGTAATAATTGTGACATTGCGCGTTGGTCGGATTCGCGATATTATCACTTTTATCGCAATTCGGAACGCAGGGTTAGTTGATAGCTATTGCCGTTCTTTTTCGCACTGCCTTTTAGTAAAAGATAGCAGTAGCCTAAATGAAGTTAAGTTTGTGCACAACAGAATCGACACCATTGTCTAGCTTATTAACGTCACTTTGATCAAAACAACAATACTTGTCTAATTGCTTAAATTTCAATACATAAAACATTGTGTAAGTTAGCTTTAAAAGTGATTTTGCACCCACCGAAACACAAAACCACTTCCTACGGGTAACTGGCACAGTCACAGATGACAGATAACTCACTCCATACAAAATTTTCAATACCTACCGCTATAATAGCCTACACTCTTAAGTCAATAGACGCTGCGAACGAAAATGTACCTCACCTTACAAACGTAAAGTGGGTTTTGCTTTGTAGATCGCGCAGTCGCGTGGATATTGGCGCTAGGGCTGCCTCTGTCGACGAAGATGTTAGTAGGGATTTTTAGTAAAGGTACCTACGTTATAAAATAAAACATGTTTTATAATGTATCAGAATTTATAATTATTTTAACGGAATATTTAAAAAATAATTGTTAAAAAAAAATTGCATAGAGGTGTTTTATTTTGATGTTATGATTAATACTTTTTTCCCTTCATTAAATTCCCGATTGTTAACGTAGAGAATATTCGAAATCGGTGAAATAGTTTTAATAAGTTATCTTTGGGGAATATGCGTAGGTATGTGCGCGCTGCGCGGCTGTTGACAACCCACTGTGCTATGGGCTACCGGTTACCCGGCGCTCGGTAGGCCTAAACTGTATTTGTACTTTAAAATAGTTTATATTTAAGTATTTAGAATATCGCTAGTCCGTGTCCGGACACACTGTATAATCACTACGTATAATAAATGGTTTCAGGTTTGTACGTGTTTGTTTGTCGAACGCTCTCCGCTAATGAAGGAGACAGGTAGATATTGCTGTTCTATCTAGGAAATATAGCCGCGCGTCAGTGTACTACACACGACCGAGCCACCGTTGCCAACCCGACCCTACTCAAATATTATATTCCTGTGTGTAACTACACAGTAAAACAAATAAATATATTATTAAATGTATGTAATAATCTCTTATGACATTTTTTATTTAAAATGTAAAATAAAGATCACTAGAACGAAAACTGCAACAGACAAGCACTTTTAAAATTACATGCACATATTCCCTGTTGCCCACAGACAGGCCTTACACATTTTTACAGTAACTAACCCATCTAGTGCGCCAATAGTGACCCGTAATATTTTTTCAGGTAAACAGAATGCAAAAATAATGGAAAACCCTAGAAATATTCTCCAAAAGGGTTTAGACATTCTTAACAAAGCTGTAGATGAGGACAAGAATCATAATTATGAAGAAGCTTTACGATGTTATGTGCAAGGAGTTATGATCTTACTTCATGTCGCCAAATATAACACTGAATCTCAACAAGCAAAAGACAGTATAAAAGAAAAGTGTACAGGGTATATAGCAAGAATTCAAAAAATTAAAGAATACCGTAATCAGATTTACGGTACGGGAGTGATCTTTGATGAATTGGAAATGCTGTCAGACAGCAATTTGTTAAATATGGTAACTGGAATAATTTGTATGTGTGGAGATTTCATGGACCTAAAACCAACTAAAAATTGAATATATCCTAAGTTTTAATAACAAAATACGCATATTTTTTACTAAAACTAGCTTACCTCTTTTGTCAGAATCACTACCTACTGCCATTTAAGTAGAATGAATTTGAATTCCTTTGCTTTAGAAAAGAGTTACCAAAAACAATAGTACAGATTCTGCAAATTTTTGCTTAAGAAATTAATTTATTAGTCAATCAAATTTTTATTTTAAACATTTCGTTATTATTAAACACCTATGTATGGTGATGTTTTGCGATAACTGCAAACAATACTAATTAAATCTAAGATTAAGAGCTGATTAAATTTCAGACAACAGTATTTTTTAAAGTGGCAATGCAGAACAATATGTCATTTTATGTGACTAACAGCGATTTGTCTTTATTGGGAATTTAGTTATTCGTCGCAGTTTATGTGATTTAAAAAGGATAAAACTCAAGTATTGCATACAATTAATCATTATTACACTACCGTGGATGGTAAGCCAGTGTTTTATTGTTTAAAAATTAGTTGTAATATCTGAATTACATGGCCGTTTGGTCCGTGATCTCATTTGGCTGCCGAATTCGTCATTGGGCAAAGCCTAACAAATAGACATATTAATGACCACCAAGACTAAATTTATTAATTCTCTCATAACAAGCTGTTTGTTATCGTAGAGTAATCCAATG
The DNA here is from genome assembly GCA_916618015.1 of Xestia c-nigrum. NCBI lineage: Eukaryota > Metazoa > Arthropoda > Insecta > Lepidoptera > Noctuidae > Xestia > Xestia c-nigrum. The sequence continues at coordinate 18,065,024 of OU745247.1, read as the reverse complement.
GTTTGGCAAAATCAGTATAGATAGTTTTGCTGGTCAGATCATACAAACACTTAATACTTAACTACTTGCACAATCGTGTTTTTTCCTCCTTGTTGTCATTAGGCGCGTTGTCAGTCTCACACTTACGATGGGACACAATAGAGACATATTTGTGTCCTTAATTTATAGTTTTGAATCTGAAAAGCTTCAGATGATTTTTGTGTTACTACTGATATGTAAATTGAAAGGCTGCCTTTGGCTATTGCTGTCCCTTCATTATGGCTAAAAATGTATTTCAACAACAGCAAATAAAAGCCTTGAAACAGTCTACAAGATTATCCTATTAAACTTCAAACAATCAATGTTATGTTTGCTTGGTGCTTTCTGCCATTGAAATATAACCGGTTTTCTGACATGGATCTCTGACTAACTGTGTTGCCATTAATTATGTTCAAGTTTTTGAACCAAGATTGCTTTCTTTTTAGCAATGAGTGCTTTGAAGTTTCATAATAACTTAATTGTCACTTAATTGCAAAGAACCTGTTATAGAATAAAAACAATAGTTGAGACTAGATAAATAAATGTTGTTCTTTATACTTCTTTAGAGTAAATATTAAAACTTGTGCTTAGACTCTTAGCTCTTGAGAGAAACAAGAAAAAACCTTTTAGTAAGTTTTGCTAAGAATGTAAACAGATGAAACAGGCAAAGGTACATAAAACTGTTTGATTATCATAATCGTCCTTCCCTTGTCACATGTTACTTGGGGTGAAACACGTTTCCCACTTTCATTTTCCCCACACTATATTGTATGTCACAATATAATAATATAATCCCTATTTCCCTTGGTCATGCCATCATGCGTGATCGGCTGGACCGATTTCACTAATTATTTTCTTGTTGTGTTGGTTATTGTCCGGAGAAGGTTCTTATGAAATAAAAAATGTAGTAGTAGTGTAGTACTAGTAGTAGTAGTAGTAAATGTAGTGGTAGGTAGTAGTAGGTAGGTAGTTTGGTGCAACTCTCTAACTTGCTCTAATGTGGAACTCCACATATCCAATTAAACACTCTTGTCTCCGCTACATGTAGTCTTTAGGCTTCTGTATCCCAAAAGGTAACAAAAGGAACCCTTATAAGATCACTTTCTTGTCCATCTGTCCGTATGTCTGTCCGTCTATCATCCTAGTTTCATCTGTCTTAAACTAGAACTGTAGGATCACTGGAATAAAATTTAGAATTTATTTAAAGCTTTTGGAATATGTACCAAACTTTGAATAAAATAAATAACTTTACTCGAGTTTTGCTCTGGTAAAACAGTAACACTTTGAATAAAATAAATAACTTTACTCGAGTTTTGCTCTGGTAAAACAGTAACACCAAGACTGGTTTTTCAAAATAATATAATAGTAATGTGTACTCATAATTGGTTTCAGGTAAACATTTGGTAAAGGAGAATGGCGTCATCCAATACTTTGCAAAAGGCTATTGACCTTGTCACAAAAGCTACAGAGGAAGACAAAAATAAGAACTATGAAGAAGCTTTACGGCTGTATGAGCATGGGGTAGAATACTTTCTTCATGCTGTCAAATATGAAGCTCAAGGTGAACGCGCTAAAGAAAGCATAAGAGCAAAGTGTCTACAGTACCTCGACAGGGCAGAAAAACTCAAAGAGTACCTGAAAAAGGATAGCAAGAAGAAACCTGTTAAGGATGGAGAATCCAACTCCAAAAGTGATGACAAAAAGAGCGACAGTGACAGTGATTCCGATAATCCTGAAAAGAAAAAGCTCCAAGGAAAACTTGAAGGGGCTATTGTGGTTGAAAAACCTGACATTAAGTGGAGTGATGTTGCCGGTTTAGAGGCAGCCAAAGAAGCTTTAAAGGAAGCTGTCATTCTGCCAATCAAATTCCCTCATCTCTTCACTGGCAAAAGAATACCTTGGAAGGGAATCTTACTTTTTGGACCACCTGGTACTGGTAAATCATATTTGGCGAAAGCAGTTGCTACTGAAGCAAACAACTCAACATTTTTCTCAGTCTCATCTTCTGATCTTGTTTCTAAGTGGCTTGGTGAATCTGAGAAGCTGGTAAAGAATCTTTTCGAACTGGCACGCCAACACAAACCAAGTATTATATTCATTGACGAAATTGATTCTCTATGTTCATCTCGTTCTGACAACGAGTCAGAATCAGCTCGACGAATTAAAACCGAATTTCTTGTTCAGATGCAAGGTGTAGGCAATGATATGGATGGTATTTTAGTTCTCGGCGCTACAAATATCCCGTGGGTGCTAGACTCTGCTATCAGAAGACGTTTTGAGAAGCGTATCTACATCGCCCTACCAGAAGAACACGCGCGTTTGGACATGTTTAAATTGCATATGGGCAACACAAGACATCAACTTACTGAGCAGGATTTGAAAGTGCTAGCGGCTAAAACAGAAGGATACTCAGGTGCTGATATAACCATTGTAGTACGAGATGCATTGATGCAGCCTGTGCGTAAAGTGCAGTCCGCCACACACTTCAAGAAAGTATCTGGTCCTAGTCCAGTAGACCCTAATGTTATTGTTAATGATCTTTTAACTCCATGTTCCCCTGGTGACCCAGGTGCTATGGAGATGACTTGGATGGATGTCCCTAGTGATAAATTGAATGAACCTGCAGTTACAATGTCTGACATGCTTCGGTCCCTCGCAATATCGAAACCTACTGTAAATGATGAGGACATGGTTAGACTTAGGAAGTTCATGGAAGACTTTGGTCAGGAAGGATAGATTTGATGCATTTTTCTTATATAAGATTTTATTGGCTGTATTTACTGGAGTTTAATCACAGTGCCTAATGTGTTGCAAATGTAGTCTTTTTATTTTTATAAAATTTTCAACTTAGATTAGACCACACAATGTGTATTTCACGATTTATTGTTAGTTGGTAATTTTATCACATCCTCAGCTTGTAATTTAATTTCGCCGTGATTGCTCTGCAGTTTAAATGTGTGGTGTGTTACAGCTTTAAAAAAATCTGTCAACAATAATAATTCTGATAGTGTTTAATGTTTCAATAATAAAATTATACCTTTATTGTACTTCACGCAATAAATTTAGTCTACATTACTAGGTAATTTTTAAGAAATTTTGTCCATTATAGAGTTAAAATGTTTTGGCGGATGCAGATCACAAATGTTTTTGTCTTTGTTGGCAAAGTGTTGCAGGCTGGCTTGCTGAGAGAATTGTTTTGGATAAGGAAACTAACTACTTGTATTTCACAAATTGCTTCTATTCACTCATATTTTCCAATTCATTGATGTTCAATAGTTGCAAAATATGCTACTTAATTAATTAAACTATGTTAGTATGTTTAGCTAGCATAATAATATAATGTTGCTTTCTACAGAATTAGTACCTACTATATTAACGAAGTATATTTCTATAAATTATGAACTGTTTTCTAATGTAAAAATCCTCAATTTTATTAGAAACGATTTTATTATACCTATGTATAGATACAAATATTTTAACTATGACAGTATTCTATATTGTTCACTCGAATCAACTTTGCAACATATTTTTTAGGCAACAGGGTTCGAAACAGTTTAGCACATCCAATATTTATTTCAATTGAAAAGTAACTAGGTATGTATTTCATTTTTGTGATATTGGCTCGCATTTTATAATTGTTGTTTTTTTTTTAATTCTGTACATAAAAGGACATCTTCCACGATAAACATAGCTTCATTCATAAAAAAGATACTAAAAATATTTTGCACATTATTATTAACTTAGTTTTTATTATTTCGTAAACTATCGTAATTTACTTTTAATTTTGATCGTTTTTAGTAAAACGTTATGTTCGTTCATTCTTTTGTATATTGTTAAAAATAAGCGATTACATAATATTATAATGTTCTAAAATACTGTGTTTATTATTTCAACTGTTGAAAGTATAATAAAACTGCATAAATATTACAAAATGTATCTTTATTTACATTTACATTAGGTATAATTTAAATATGACACTATCACGATATCTTAACACAAACAATGTTCAGCGTTATCATTATTATTAAACTGAATGACTTCTTCCAGCTTGAAGAGTTTATTTCTGAAAACAAAAAAAAAGCTTATTAGGACACATGGGTATTTCATTATGTCTAGCTGAAACGATAACATAAACATACGCCGCCAAGAACAAATGCTCCTCATAAAGGGTCTTCATGCAACTTTTGGAAAAGATCTCAACTGAAGAGGGCAACAATGAGGCATGTGACTAGCAGCTTGGCTTTTTACCATACTTAAATAATTCTGTGTTTTATCATTGACTCGCTGATACCCGCAGCTTCGGCCGCGTACAAATTATATATTAAAACCTTCCTCGAGAATCCATTGGTGAAAACAGCATGGAAATCGGTACAGTAGTTTTTGAGTTTATCGCGAATAGACAGACGCAGCGGAGGACTTTGTTTTATAATATGTAGTGATGTATAATCAATTCGGGGAGGCTCATTATTGCTAGCAGCTGCTCGCGGTTTAATCTTCAAGGTTGATGGTGGACATTGCCGAGTTTGCAAAGGTTGGTCCCGTATGTCATTAGAGTTTGCAAAGGTTGGTCCCGTATGTCATTAGTAGATCTTTGACAGTCGTTACAGGTAGTCGGTCTTACTAAGGTTAATCGCAAAATACCAGTGCATCTGGTTAGACAGGAAGCCGACCCCAAAATAGGTACTATTACTTATAGTAGTTTAATCGGGTTCTGGGCATGAATACAAGTCATCTATATCTAATGTTAACGACAACTCGGATACGGGTTGTGGGCACACAAACAAATTATTGTTCGACCCATATGCTGGGTGGTGGGCACCAGAAGTGTTAAGAAAAGGTCATCCTCCGTACTCGGCGGGTCGAGAGACAAGCCAACGAACTTGAAGCCGTCAACCAAGCCTTTTGTACCTACATCAGACTAAGTAACGCTACGCAAAAATGTTTAGGTAGGTACCTACTGGAAATGTTTTTTGGGGTGTAAAATCAGAGACAATGTAACGCACTTAACCCTTTTTAAGGCAGTGGCCACTATATTGCCACCAATATTAGATTTTTTTTTCGGGCAACTTTTTATCTTTTTGGTATTTATGTTTTACTTACTGGCAAGCTTGAGATGTTCTGTCAACGTATAATTTTTGTTCTGTGGGAATTGTCAAATTCAATTGACACTTTTCAAACTTTGAAGGGTAAAAACCGGTGATTTTGTGTAACATGTAACAAATCTAGCTCAATCTATAAAATCTTGTGGGAAACTGGCAAGAGTTTGCATTTATTTCAATAAATACATATGTTACTTATACGATCGAGTAATATTTTGTAAAATTTCGTTTATTATTTTGATAAAATTTTGTATTTAACTGGTGGCAATATATTTGCCACTGCCCGTGTAGGTAATAATATTATATATTTACTGCCGGTGAAAATGCCGAAAATAATGTCTGATGACGACATAGAAATTGCACTAGATGATCCAGATGCAAGGTTCCACTCTGTGTGGTACCTTGTTTTGAAATTTACCATGAAAATAAATAAAAAGTTGCAGTAAAAATAAAGCTTATTTTATTTTTCATAGTCTTTTACAGGCAGCGGCAACTATATTGCCACCAAATTTTCCAAAATTTCCCTTCGATTTTCATAGAAAAAAAAATACTTAGGGCATTAATAACATATTGGCTTACAAAATCAGTTTAGTTTAAATTTGTAACTGTCCTAGTTCCCTCTGCCTTATAAAGGGTTAAAACATTTTAAATACTCACTGATGGATGCATTGAATAGTACGGGGGTTGTGAAGGTGTTTAAATTAAAAACATCAGGTAAGTACCTACCTTAGAATAAAAAAAAAAAACTTGTCATAAAGTTGGAACTTTGACCCCTCCTAATATCTCCGTAACTAGAAGGTTCCAGGAATGATCTTGTACAAAATGATTGCAATGACGGGGAGAACAAGTGCCTTTCGAGTCTTTTTACATCCTTTATATCTCCTCCGCTTTGCACATCTCCGCACAGCATCCCTACTTGTTTGAATATCTACCTACTTCACTATATTTTAAACTGTTGGAGAGAAAGCAATATAAGTACAGTATTCAGCATTAGGTACCTGACCCCTTTTTCCCCATTACTCTTTGTAAGGGGCATCAAGAAATGCAGTGCAGGTCACTGATTTTACAGACATCATCTGCCTAGCCTTTTCCCAACCATGTTGAGGACGGGATCAGCTTCCAGTCTAACCGGATGCATCTGAATGAATACCAGTATTTTTAGTACTGGGGAATAACTACGATATCCCTTGGACTCTTGGATCCCTTTTTAGACTAAACAAACTTTTGGGTCATTGACTATTTGTAATGACCGTCAAAGCAAACATCTACAAACGACAGCCATGACCAACAGCTTAACGTGCTTCGAGGCACATTGTACCTAAGCTCAGTAGCTATGGATGGATGGTCACACATCCATGGATCGACCTCGGCAACCGCCGCTTAACCTTGAAGATCGACCCGTGTGGCTGGTATTATTTGGCGTTGAGCTCCAACAACAAACAAACAACAAACAAACAACAGACAAACAACAAACAAATAAACTGCTTTACAGTTTGGCAGAAATATTTTTTAATTGTAATATGAGTTCTCAACGAATAAACGCTATTTTTTTTCCTAACATGACAGAGATATATCACTGCAAATGGGATATTTCCCATGTTTACTGTCGGTTTTGAGTTGCCGAGCTCTCGGCGCTGCCGCGTTGTTGCAAGCACCACGATCACGTATTAAACTGAAGTTATGGTTTGCGGTGTATAATTATTGTATGAGCAGACAAATCGGTCTACCCTCTTTAACAACTTTAACAACTTCAGTTTATCCGTGGAACGTAGGATCCCGTGTTCAGTGTTAATAACATCGATTTAAAAACTTTCAAGTTACTGAGTCAGACCAAATAAAAAAGATAAGACAGAACTGCGAACAGAGAAGTGAGATCGGTTTTGTAAACATGTGTGCATTTATTGAGGCGTAGATTAATTGTAGGTAGAGGGATGTAAATGTGTGCTTGTGAGCGTGTATGCACAGAGCGAGACGTAGTTTTGCGCTGGCCTCAATTTTTCGCAGTGCTATGTCTTGGTTTTTTATTTGGTCTGAGGTTACAGAGATAACAGTTTTACCTATAATGACAGTACGTTCCCTCCTATGTGTTCCTATAGTGGCTACGCATTTGAGTTTCATACGCGGCTTGGTGGGAGCTCTTAGACCGAGGGTGGACACCAGCAGCCCCTGTTGCGCAGGCTTTGCCCCGAACGCGATGAGCCACGATCTGTCTGTGATCTGGAAAAGCAAGAATGTTGAGATTAATATACGTACCTACAGGTATGTATGTATGTATGTAGGTATGTATTGTACAACGACCACGTCAAATCAATCGCGTAATTTGCGTATGGGCTCTTAGATCTGAGTATGGGCTAGTATATAATCCCAGTCTTCGATTTTTTTGGTTCTAGGACATGCCGGTTTCCTCTCGAAGTTTTCCTTCACTGTTTTTGAGAGATGAAATAAAGTACACAAAGTAATGCGCCTGTCTGGGTTCGAACGAACGACTCACTGTTTGTAAGTCGGGGCCGCCACCACTGGGCCCCCGCTGCACTGTACCTATAGGTATTTGATATTTAAGTATTAACTATTTCATATACTGGATCGTTGGTGTAGCGGTCGCAAGCACGACTGTTGAGCAAGAGGTCCTGGGTTTGATTTCCGGGTCGGGAAAAAGAGATATTAGGTTTTTGCATTACGATCTTCTCAGTAACAGCCACGTAGTCTGGAATTGCGCTCGGTTGATGGCAATAGGCTCGCCCCCAATTACTTGAGAATTAAGTAAATATAACTGTATTAAGTACCTACACCTTTGCCTAACCCTTCGGATCTATATTACTATACACTATGGGGCATTGACACATGAACTTACGTGACATGTGTAAGCACGTGTCATTTTATGCCTTTTATTGTGTTATTTTATATCACATTATTTGTTGTTAAATAATTAAAGAATATTTACCAACTAAAATCTTAATTTAAATTCAAATAATATTAAAATAAGTTTAACTGCCAAGCTCGCAATCATGGCGTCATCCCCACCATTATTGTATAAAAGAGGATGCCGCCATCATTGCGAGCTCAGTTTGTGTGCGACGTTCTTGGAGTTAACATCTTTTATAGGTAAGTTGATTTTGCAGTATTTATTTTTGATGATGTTTAATTTGATATGTTTTACTAATGGTTATTTAAGATATATTAATGTATATTGATGAAAATAAATATTTAAAAAATGGTTATAAAGGTAATTATTGCATTTCTATGATTTTTGTTAAAAATAAAACAAAGTATAATATCAAACTACCCTTTTATTTTACAATTCAGAAGTGGGATTAGTAGCTCATTCTAATATGTGTATTTTTTTTTCTTCTCTTTTTCGGTCGAGAACATGGATAGGCAAAGGGTGCTTACCTCTCCAATTTTGGAGAGTGTACAAGTGCAATCAAACGAAGGTGCAGATGATCATAGACACCGTCACTCGTTGAAACAGCAATCACAAGGTTCAAGACTGAGTATGCAGCAGATGCGAGGCCGCGTGACTGACCCGACTTGCCGTATACCCAGCAACAGTCGATCGCGCAGCCCTTTGCGCAGTAGCCCGCAGTGCAGTGGCCAACTGCGCAATAGCCAGCTGCGCAATAGCCAGCGGCGCAGCAGCCCGAGGCGCAGCAGCCCGAGGCGCAGCAGCCCGAGGCGCAGCAGCCCGAGGCGCAGCAGCCCGAGGCGCAGCAGCCCGAGGCGCAGCAGCCCGAGGCGCAGCAGCCCGAGGCGCAGCAGCCAGCGGGGCAGCAGCCCGAGGCGCAGCAGCCAGCGGGGCAGCAGCCAGCGGGGCAGCAGCCCGAGGCGCAGCAGCCAGCGGGGCAGCAGCCCGAGGCGCAGCAGCCAGCGGGGCAGCAGCCCGAGGCGCAGCAGCCAGCGGGGCAGCAGCCCGAGGCGCAGCAGCCAGCGGGGCAGCAGCCCGAGGCGCAGCAGCCAGCGGGGCAGCAGCCCGAGGCGCAGCAGCCAGCGGGGCAGCAGCCCGAGGCGCAGCAGCCAGTGGGGCAGCAGCCCGAGGCGCAGCAGCCAGCGGGGCAGCAGCTCACAGCGAGGCACGAATAGCAACGTGCATCATTTCGCAGCAGCAAATCAAGGAACTACAGGTAACACTGCTGCTTCTAACGGAGGCAGTGGTGATTTAAATATTTTAGTACAGGCGTTGAGGTCACTTGTTCCGGTTCATGAAAACATAGGCTCTTTCAACAATACTATACCCGAGTTTGACCCTGCAAGAAAAGAGCAGACGATGGGTATGTGGTTGCACAAAGTGAATGAGTGTGCCGCCATTTATTCATGGAATGAAAAACAAATAGTGCATTTTGCACTTCCTAAACTTCAAGGCATTGCGAAACGTTGGTATGAAGGATTACCATCGGTGCTCTTTTCTTGGAACGAATGGCAGACAAAATTAATATCGGCTTTTCCCTCGGAAGAGAATTATGGTCAAATGTTAGCTGATATGCTGTCTAGGCGCGCACGTTACGGAGACTCCCTTGAAGATTATTTTTACGATAAAATTACTCTTATTAACCGATGTAGTATAAGTGGTAAACGAGCAGTAGAATGCGTTCTACACGGCATAGATGATCGCGCAGTTAGGTTAGGAGCCGAAGCAGCTCAGTATGACGACTTGGATAAATTGCTCACTTATTTAAGACATTCAAGAAGTATAAAACAAAATTCTGACCGTAAATCTAATCTGAATAAAAATCACCCTGTTACAAACCCATCGGATAATAAAACAAAGAATCCAAGCGTCAAAGACAGAGTTCTTCGTTGCAATAACTGTAAACAGGAAGGTCATTTTGTAAGTCAATGTACTCAACCAATCAAAAAGTGCACTAAATGTATGAAAGTTGGTCACGAGGCGGAAAATTGTTATTCAAAAATAATTCCAGCTCAAAAATCAGTTAACAGAGTAGATATCAATCGTGCAACTTCAAATAAATATTTTAAAACTGTGCGAGTTAACGACATAGAAATGAATTCCTTTGTTGATCTTGGTAGTGAATGCTCGATGCTTAAACAATCTGAATTGTCGAAATTGGGGAATTTAGAGATAAAAACAAAAGATCTGCCTCTACTCAGAGGTTTTGGGAACTCTGTTGTGCATACATTGGGAAAGGTTAATACTCTAGTTGAAATTGATGGAGTCAAGGCTGAAGTTGAAATATTAATTGTTCCAGATTGTGTTATGCAGGTTCCCCTTATGATAGGACAAACCTTTACTGAACAACCTCATGTATTGATTAAGAAAACAAGTGAACATTTTGAAATTTTACAAAATTCTTTCGATAATAACCAATACAAAAAAATCAAAATTTTGAACCTTAAAAGTAGTCAATTAACAGGTTTAACTATTTTAGATGTCTATACAGAACCCAAATTCACAGGTGACCTTTACGTTGAGGGAGGCTCACGTAACAAAAATAACTTTTTTCATTCTGTTCTAAATGGAATTTATCAATTCGACAGTGATGGTTCCGGACAAATTGTTATAAATTGCTTAAATTCCAAGCCTCTATGGTTAGAAGACAATATTTTAATTGCACGGGGTATCACTGCTAATCAATAAAATGAAAAGAAAGTTCTACATGTAGCCAATTCTAAACTACAAGATCAACAAATGAGTTTAATCTGTTCATCGGACCTAAACGTAGCTGGTGAATTAAGCAAAGAGGTGATTGATGACTTACTTTGCTTATTAAATGGTTATCGACATTGCTTTGCGTTTACACTCTCTGAGTTGGGGCACTCTTCGGTTTGTGAAATGAGCATTGACCTGCACTGCAACACACCTGTAGTCTATAGGCCATACCGGCTGGCAATTAAAGAGAAGGAAATAGTCAGGGATATTGTAGATGAACTAGTTCAAAACAATATAGTACGCCCTTCAGTTTCCCCTTTTGCTAGTCCTATTGTGCTTGTACGAAAAAAAACTGGCGGTTATCGCCTTTGCATCGATTATCGAGCCTTAAATAAAAATACGGTACGCGAAAATTACCCAATGCCACTTATAGATGACCAGATTGATACGTTAGCTGGAAATATGTACTTCACAGCTCTTGATTTGGCATCTGGTTACTACCAGATCTCTATCAGAGAGCAGGATAGGCATAAAACAGCGTTCGTTACACCGGAAGGTCATTTCGAATTTAACCGAATGCCTTTCGGTTTAGCAAATGCCCCAGCAACATTCCAACGAATGATGCATCAGGTTTTAGGCAACTTACGTCATAAAGAGGCACTAGCTTACTTGGACGATATAATCATCCCATCAAAATCAATACAAGAGGGTATGAGACAATTAGAATCAGTATTAGTTTTGCTATCAGAAGCAGGTCTTACTCTAAATTTATCAAAATGTGTTTTCTTTGGTCGTTCAGTAACTTATTTGGGGTTTAATATTTCAAATGATGGCATCCAACCAGGCTCCGCTAAAATAGAAGCAGTAGAAAAATTTCCCGTACCAAAAGATCAACACAATGTAAGGCAGTTTTTAGGGCTAGCAAGTTTTTTTCGTAGGTTTGTGAAGGGATTTTCGATTATTTCAAAGCCATTGACACAGTTACTCAGAAAAAATGCTGTTTGGGTATGGGGGCCTGATCAACAAAATGCATTCAATACCTTAAAAACGATCTTAGTTCAAAAACCGATATTAGCCCTATATAATCCTAAATCCATAACAGAATTGCACACCGACGCATGCAAAATAGGTATCGGTGGCATACTATTCCAGAAAAATGAACAGAATATTTTAAAACCCGTAGCTTATTTTAGCCGTCAAACTAGCCCCGAAGAACAAAATTATTGCTCTTATGACCTAGAAACTCTGGCAGTGGTAGCCTCGTTACAAAAATTTCGGGTGTATTTAGTAGGGATACATTTTAAAATCGTGACCGATTGTAATTCGTTAAGATCCACTTTCATGAAACGTGATATGATTCCCCGGGTAGCCAGATGGTGGACCCAAATGCAAGAATTTGAGTTTGAAATAGAGTACAAAGCGGGATCTTCCATGGCACATGTGGACGCTTTAAGTCGCAACCCATCTATCAGTAGCAATCACTCGGAAAAAATGGTTAATTCTATAACAGAAACAGACTGGCTCTCAACAGTACAGAATTCAGATTCAGAACTTCAACGGATTATCGGGATTTTAAGTAACTCTGAATTTAACGATATTTTAGAAATAAAAGAAAAATATAAAATTAAGAATGGTAAACTTTTTAGAATCACACCTGATGGAGACAGGTGGGTTGTGCCTAAAGGCGTTCGATGGCAAATCGTCAAACAAAATCATGACGATATAGGACACTTTGCTCTAGACAAAACACTGGAAAAGATAAAAACTCATTATTGGTTCCCAGATATGCGAGCTTTTGTTACAAAATATGTATCCTCATGTCTAGAATGCGCGTATAGTAAAGCACCTGGTGGGAAAAGACCCGGTTTTTTGCACCCAATTCATAAAGTAAATGTGCCGTTTGATACTATACACATGGATCATACAGGTCCATTTGTACGTAGTAGTAGGGGTAATGTGTATATTCTTGTGATCATTGACGCTTTTACGAAATACATTTATTTAAAACCGGTGAAAAATACAAAATCAAACACTACTATTCGAATTTTACGAGAGTTTATTAGCATCTTTGGTGTTCCTAAACGAATTATATCCGACCGAGGCACGTCATTTACAAGTGACCTCTTCAAAAAGTTTGTGTTAGATAAGGGCATCAAACATGTATTAAATGCAGTTGCTACTCCACGGGCCAACGGTCAGGTGGAGAGGTATAATAAAGTTATCGTTGACTCGTTAACAGCCAAATGTGTTGGCACATGCGAAAGTAAATGGGAAGACCACCTGCCCGATGTCCAGTGGGGTATCAATAATACCTTCAACAAAGGTATCAATAAGACACCTGCAGAGGCTCTTTTTGGAATAAGGCCACAGGGCTCCAGCGATAGTAGAGTAATTTCTGCAATTGATGATGATATCACTCCAAAAAACCAAAGTCTCGAAGAAATTCGTGCCGAAATCTCTTCTCATATTGAATCCACACAAGAGACTCAAAAAGCAACATTTGATAAATCTCGTTGTAAGTCTGTCAAATATAATATTGGAGATCTAGTAAGGGTTGAAAGGCAAATTCCCTCTACAGGTGGTAGTAAAAAATTAATCCCAAAGTATCAGGGCCCTTACAAAATTACTAATATTTTCGATCATGACCGTTACCAAGTAGAGGACACGCCACTTACAAGGAAGGGAAACAAAAAATACTCTAGTGTTATTGCTGTGGATAAATTAAAGCCATGGATTTGCTTCAAAAGACCACATGATGACGTTTTAACTTAAGTGAAGTCTTTTTATTCTTTATCAATGGGGTCGAATATTGATTCAAGACCAACGAGGTCAACACATTAAATCAATTGGAGTAACACATTAAGACCAATGGGGTCAATACATTGAGACCAATGGGGTCAAAACATTGAGACCAATGGGGTCAAAACGTTGAGACCAATGGGGTCAAAACATTGAGACCAATGGGGTCAAAACATTGAGACCAATGGGGTCAAAACATTGAGACCAATGGGGTCAATACATTGAGACCAATGGGGTCAATACGTTAAGACCAATGGGGTCAAATATATTTAATAAGGACTAATGAAGTCTGCTTATATTAATTTAGACCAATGCATTTACCTAATTTTTATTTACATTGTTCCAGTTACACACATAGTATTGTTATTGTACTTAATCTTATCTTAACCTTAATATTATTATTGTTTGCTTGATTTAACATCTAAGTACGGGGACGTACTTACAATTTGCTTGGATGGCCGACTGTAAGCACGTGTCATTTTATGCCTTTTATTGTGTTATTTTATATCACATTATTTGTTGTTAAATAATTAAAGAATATTTACCAACTAAAATCTTAATTTAAATTCAAATAATATTAAAATAAGTTTAACTGCCAAGCTCGCAATCATGGCGTCATCCCCACCATTATTGTATAAAAGAGGATGCCGCCATCATTGCGAGCTCAGTTTGTGTGCGACGTTCTTGGAGTTAACATCTTTTATAGGTAAGTTGATTTTGCAGTATTTATTTTTGATGATGTTTAATTTGATATGTTTTACTAATGGTTATTTAAGATATATTAATGTATATTGATGAAAATAAATATTTAAAAAATGGTTATAAAGGTAATTATTGCATTTCTATGATTTTTGTTAAAAATAAAACAAAGTATAATATCAAACTACCCTTTTATTTTACACATGACTTATGATGAAACGTCAAATAATAGGTGCACATTGCGGTAACCTATAATCCCGCCGTTCTATTTACAAAACTAGACATGTACCGATTTACGGGATCCGGGAACTTAAAGACGACTATTACCTACCTTTTGCCCATCAATGAGCCACTGGAGATCAGGCGCGGGAAATGACTTCGCAGAAGAGCAGTTCACGTCCAAAGGCTCTTTTAGTTGATACGCTCGCTCGTGGCCTGTGATTCGTGGAGTTTCGCGAGGGAAATCTGTAACGAAAAATATATTTTTTGAGTATTTTACAGGATTTAAAACTAGTCATAGATCTCTTTCGACACCTACCTATGTATACCTAGCTATAAAAAGGAGATCATGAAAAAAATATAAGGGAATCTCAATACGGTTTGTATTGAGATAAATTCCTATATTTTTTTCGGTTCCTATGAGAAACTCTTTTCATACTTCAGTCTGTAGTTTGAAATCTATCGACCCGTATCTTTGTCTAGACTAAATCCCTCACGCCTCACGCTGCATTGTTCAAAACTTTTTGAACCGCGCTTTCACGAACGTGACGTATCTAAGCGAGGGAACCTCGAGGGAACTTAGAGGAACAGGTGAACACCAACACATAGGTACACTCCACTCACGAGAGAACTTAAGGTACAGGTACATATGCCACTGTAAAATTGTCAAACACGTTCTATTGTAATCTCTCTAGCGATATTGTAAACTCTTGAAATGTTGTCAAACGAACACACTGCTTACAATAAAACGCATTATTTTTCGTGAAATGCATGCGATGATAGTGAACTCACGCGGTGTGGAGGGAAGGAACCCCTTGCCCAGTGGTACTACTCTCATGAAGAGATAATGTACCATTCCTGAGAAATAGCGATTAATATAACCTAACCTTAAAACACTTTATAGTCCCCTAAAAAGCGTAGCCCCTATTTCCTCCTGTAATATTATTATAACGTGTTTGACAATTTTACGGTGACACATACATAATCTGACTAGATTTTTCCGAATTATGTTCCTGTGGGGTCGGCTCCTAACCCTCTAACAGACTAACCTGATGCAGCTGAATGCCAATATTTAAGAGCATGGAGTAAATTGGTTATGGAAGTCTAGGTAGGAGGTTCCTATGTTGGGGCGGCTTCCAATCTAACCGGATACAGGTGAATACCGGTAGTTTACATGCTCAGGTAGTACTGGGTAATGCGATACCCTTTGGTAGGACTGTTTGTCAGACTTTCGGGCTTTTAACTATACACCGAGTTCCTGACATTAATTTTGAAAAATACTTCTGAACATATCGTACAAAGGAAGTAGCAGTTTAAATGGCATAGTTTTTAAAAAATAAAAAAAAAAGTAAAAAATATGGTTAACATTTTTTATTTTAGTAAAAATGGTCAATTTAATGGTCTGAATAACATGCCGGAGTTAATGTATAACCTCAGGAACACGGTGTATAGACGTACCCGTAACGTCTGCCTAAAATATGACTGAATCAGTTAATATTTCCTCGCGAAGTCAAATTACAACTTTAGATACTTACAGTATACTTCCATGAAAGCTTCGGCTTGCGCTGAGTGGAAAGAGGGGGCTTCTTCCGATACCTCACATCGGTACAGCCCACGAGATTTGAGCGTCAGTTCCCGAAGATGGACACGACGTGCTGTTGATTTCTCCAACTGGAAAGATGTGGCTACTGTTTTAAATTGGCTCGGCGGCGTTCTGGAATGGAAAGTGTTGACAATGCTGCCACTAACAGGGCCCACTGTTCGAGGCATCTCCGTGTTCTGTGGAGATGAGCTCATTGGAATCAAACACTGTTTTAAGTACACAACTATACTTTAACTGTCAGTTACGGGATATCAGGAGCTCAATATAAATAACAATATTGCGGAAGATATCCCGAAAATGACAGTCTCATTGAAATCAGTTACAGATGCCTGTTTGTGACTGCTTCTTTCGTAATGCTTTGTTCTTTAACATACCAGCTGGTTCTTGCATGGTCACGAACGAGGTAGTAGGCTTTGTTTTAGTTTTAGTGACAAATAATAAGGAATGATGAAGACTTGTAGCAGCTGGATGAGTGTGCCCAAATAATTCAGAACGAACGACGTAATGATGACTCCAGGAGCCTTCATTTATTTATTTATTACATCTTTACGCATTAGAAAAAAAAACTACCATGAAATAACGCAGAGGCAAAACATCGAGGTATGTTTTGTCTACCTAAGTGGAACATAACAGAAAAAGAATGCTAGTTTTTTATAACAGTACCGAGTGGACTTAAGAGTGGACTTTAGAGTTGATTAGATACTTACGTCAACTTTAACCCCATCCAGCTTATGTGCATGTTGCGGAGGCCGAAGCCGCGGCATGTACCGGTAGAACTCCTCATTATCCCTGTACCACTTGACCGAGTACAACCTGCCCCCCTCCAGGTCATAATCACACGTCAAGGTGGAGGATTCCCCCCGCTGCTTCAGGTTCGGCACTGATATGCCGACTATGCGGAGGCATATGCATACTGTGGAGGATAGGAGGAATTATAGAAGTAGACATTCACATAAAGCGTATGCCACACCGCCATCTAGGAGCGAGCTTGGCGGAACATCGCTTCACCTCTTTTCTTACTTTGGTTCACACCGCGAACTACCGGAAGAACGAAGTATGAAAACTGACTTCTAAAACACAAAAAAAATTGTTGACGTGTTTTTGAACTCAGTTTTTGTTTTTTGCAAAATTATTTTTTCTTTTTTTTTCAAATTTGCCATCTATTTCTAAAGTGTTCCCTTGTATAACTCCGAAGATCAGCATCAGATCTTCACCAAACATTAACAAAGGGACCACCACGAAATAATATTCGTCCAAACCAAAAAAGGCGAAGATATCGCTGTACATACACACAAAAAAAAAACATTCAGACGAAACAACCTCCTCTTTTTGGAAGTCGGTTAAAAAGGGACTCACGCGGCTTGTACTTTATATCGCTCATGTTGTCCTCGAAGGATTAGGTCCCTTTTATTTATTTTTTTTTTCGGATGGGAAATCATCAAATAACTTCTCCCGCTCTGGGCAGAGCGGGAGTGTCAGACTTTTACTGACTAATACCCATCCACGTTCCTTCCTCGCCCTTTACGTTTCGGGGCCGCGATATCTCTTTCGAACAGTTCCGCAGCAAGGATAAGGTCCCTGGGTCTATACCAAGGAAACTCTCCTCCTATATTCCTACAGTACCTGTACTTTTTGCCAGTTATGTTTAAGTGATATGTAATATGGTGCGAGCCTATTCACCATCATCTGGACGCGAACAATCATCATCACCTGTCTTGCCTTTTCTCAACTAGGTTGGAATCATTATTTATAATAAAATATAGTATAAAAAAATATTGTTATTGTAAATAAAAAAATAAATGAAATAAAACAAATTGCTTCCAGTGTAACTAGATGCAGCTCAAAATCAGTAATTTACATGGATCGAGTGCCTATCTGACCTCCGCAACCCAGTTAGTACTGGGCACGAAAAATATTGAAGTAAAATAAGTTCAAGGAACAGGTCTGGTCTCATTCAGAGACATAACGCCTATCGCCATCAAAGTTCACCGAACGCCTACTTTCAGGATGAGTTTCGCAAAGAGTTAAATTTGGCTAAAATTAATTTAGAATCACGTTAACTCGTATTTTAAATGGAATAAAAATTTAACAATTATTTGAATTGAGTAGTGGGTAGGTATTTGAAGCCGAGGTAAGTCCGAAAACGATTTTGATAATGATTTTATCGTGTACCATAATAGAGTTACTGTTTTATTCCCATACTTAGTTCAGATCTATTATTTATTGTCACTGTAAATTAATAAAAAGGACGAACAACATACTCGTACATTAAGAGAGCAATTTAAACTAGACAAATATCAGTATCTCATGAATATAATGTTAGGTTATGCATTTATTACCCAGAGACCGATGCGACTACGAAACAAATGTTCAATTGTTGCCGAACTCAATGTTTATGAATGAGATGTTGAATTTAGTGCGAAGAGGGTTGTTTTATTTTTATTTTTATCTAAATACAACATTGAACAACTACTTAATCGTTTCTATCTGATTGAATGTCTATGAGATATAGGTAGCCTATTAAAAATCCGTTTGCAAATTAATAAACTCGAAAAAATAGCAAGCATTTTACTAACAGAATACGTCGTAATAAGTTAAAAACTACGTTTCATATGCACGTACAAATTACAAACAACATTTTTACCTTTTATGTAAGAGAATAAGAAATACCAAAACACAGTCAAGCTCCCCATTTTCACTTAATATCCACAATCAACACTTCACTAAACTTATCCTCATTACAATAAACTTTATTCAAATATGAAGAGCTTCACATATTTTACATAAAGTAATTTTAACAACTCCAATTGAAACTAGGTCACATTGTTATTCGCAACTTTCGTAGCTACGAAGCCTCGTAGCTTCGAAAATTTTGATATTCCGTCGAGTGCGCCCGTTTCGTAGCACGTAGCGAATGCAACTGTTGCTACGCCGCGTGAGGAGCTACGAGACCAACTCGTAGCTACGGTACTCGTAGCTCGTAGCACACACGAAATAATTTAAGCCGGGAGGTTTCTGTTAAACAATTTTCGCTAGACCTTATTGTCATAATGAAGGTGTAAGAGGAAAAGAGATGGAAGATTACGAGTGTTTACATTTGGCATAATATTTTGATGTTGAAGCGTACGGCGTTCTTATGTAAATTAACGTGGTTCAACGTGCTTCACTGCATTCATTCATAACTTAATGTTTTCGTAACTCAGTGTACAAATACATCTTCTGTCTATGAACGTTTTAAACGCTGTTTTCAAAGGAGCTTACAAAAACTTGTAAAATATAAAATACTTTCAAAACAAACTATGGAGTTCTTCTCCATGCAAAATTATATTGGCGAAAGGAGAACTAGAATAAATTATATGACTTTGTAAAGTTTCACATTCTAAGAAGGAACCTTCTTAAAATAAATGATTGGACTTTAACTTGATTTTTAGATAGTTTTGAATGTCATTTATTTATGTAGAACATAACATAGATATATACATTTGATTATAACTACTATATCTAGTTAACTACCTAAGAGTCGGGCGCTCCTTGGTTTATGAGGTACTTAGTGCCAGATAGTGTTTATTGCGAAACATAAGCACTTGAGTGCCACTCGTAACTTTGTAGTAGCTAGAAATAATGTGCAGTTATTTTTGGTAGGCACCTAATTGAAATAACATAGTTTTAGCGTAGCAATTTTTTGTAGAGGGTGTTAAAAACCTCTTACCGAAGTAGAAAGGCAGTTGTTATCCCCGTCATTGCAATATTTTTTTGTAGAGGGTCTAAAAAACCTTTTACCGAAGTGGAAAGGCAGTTATTATCCCCGTCATTGCAATATTTTTTTGTAGAGGGTCTAAAAAACCTTTTACCGAAGTGGAAAGGCAGTTGTTATCCCCGTCATTGCAATATTTTTTTGTGGAGGGTGTAAAAAACATCTTACCGAAGTCGAAAGGCAGTTGTTATCCCCGTCATTGCTATATTTTTTTGATTCTACACCATACCAGGGCCTCGAATCTGCTATTACGATAGTGTCAGAATAGGCGATCATTGAAGTCACAATGATCAAGTTCTGTCAAGTATTGACAAGTTTGGTAATCTACTAATATAATGGCGTCATTATGACTTCTCAATGAACAACCAGTGAGACTCCATTGAAAGAAATGTCATAGAATATTAATCTCGTACATGAAATCTGGCATGAATGTTCGCATTTAGTAGTAGATATCGAAAACCATTTGTACTAATGGTTTTATAATAATGGCAATACGAAAATGCCATTAAAACCCAATTTTATTACGAGACCATCGACCGACCATTGTGAATTTAGCAGATTACGAACTTTAAGCATAATGACAATGGGATGAGAATGGAATCGTGTTGGAGTGACGAATTTATTAAAATAGCAGAATCAGGCCCCTGGGAAGCTTCTAGTTACGGATATATTGGGGGTCAAAGTTTAATTTTTTTTATACAAGTTTTTATTGTAAATTTTTGAAGACATATCCACGACTCCCATACTATTCAATCCATCCATCAGCACATTTTTTTGAGTGCGTTACATTGAGTTCTACCACATGATTTTTCACCCCATAAAAAAGTCGTTTCCTGGCAATAGTTTTGCGTAGGTAAGTTACTTAGTTTGATATACAGAATGCTTTGTTGACGGGTTCGTGATGAGGTTGTTTACACTTGTAGGTGAGCACATCATGAATTACTTATTTCTCGTCGAGTCATTTAAAAATTGATGAGTACTTAATTACTCAACCAAGATAAATAAGAGTTTTTTAATTTTTTTTTTTGGCGGTTTTGTATAGAAATTATTCTGTGAGAGTACTACATAATTTATTTATGGTTTCCAAACATTCTAAATAATTTGAAGAATGCGAGAGAATTATAATAATAAAATAAAATAATTCATAAATTAAAATCAAAATATTTTATTTCACATAGGCCTAGATGGGCACTTATAAAACGTCAAAAAAGGTGCACGATTCGCGTCGATCGATTCCATGAAGAAGAACCGTCAAGAAACTCCATGGTTACTCTTTTCAAATCATTTGGTATTGCAATATTATTATGGAATTGGATTCGTCATCTCGGTTTTCAACGTGCTGATCCAACATTCCTTTCTTAGTACGAGAGACGGCCCATTTCTCTGCAGCGTTCAAATTACAGGCCGATGTCAAAATAAACACCAAATGAATCCTTTAAAAACAATAACCGTCAGAGAATAAAACCTTCTTGGCAATAATTAAATAATAAACCTGATATTTTCGTGATTACCCTCGTAATTTAATTAAACATTGAAAATAAAGCGCTGGATAAATATAATTAAAAATGCTTCTGGCAGATAATGGCGTTCACCAAATAACCATTGTAGAACGAGTAATTAAAATTAATCGTCAATTAAAATGGTGTAATCTATTATTTTAATGGCAGTTGAATGGATGTGGTTGCGTCGTATACTATGTTTAAGGGTTGAAAGTCAATGCTTAATTAATAACGAAATACCTATTTGTTGGTCCAGTATAAAAGACATGATAATAGTATAAAAAAATTGCGACTCTATTTCGTCCATCAGTAAGAGCATTGGAAATGAATGGAAACGTATTTTTGGATTTTGGAAATCAATGCATATTGACAAAGATAAAACGCATCAAAACTCAGGAGCAGAGGGCTCATGACGTCAGAATGCACTACGTGACGTATTAAGAATTTTCAAAGCGTCGTATCTTCGTCAATTTTGCTTTACGTAACAAAATAAAAAATATGGGTCAAATATTTTATGATTATCTAATTGACGGACTAATTCGATTTTTTTTGTTATCTATCCTATTCAAGTACACATCTCAATAGGACCACAAATCTATACTTAATATTGTAAAGCAGAAGAGTTTGTTTGTTTGTTTGGTTGAACGCGCTAATCTCAGGAACTACCGGCTCGAATTGAATAAATATTTTTGTGTTGGATAGTCCATTTATCGAGGAAGGCTTTAGGCTATATAACATCACGCTACGATTATTAGGAGCGGAGCAGGAATGAAAAATTTTGCAAAAACGGGGATATTTTTCCTTTAGTTTTTCTCTCTTATGTGACGTAGACGAAGTTGCGTGGGTCAGCTAGTAAGAGATAGACTCTAAGTCTGGGTATAATAGTATACCGAGTAGAAGAGACACCGAGGCACAAACAGCCACCAAGTAATTAGTACATAATTGTTAACTCCCCTACCTATAAACTTATCAGTAATTTAAAAAAAAACAGCTGTTCTATACATTTCAACCTTGTAGGTGTTGCATTGGCGTAGGAAACAGCGGTTTTTTTAACTCAAAATGTACAGTTACGCTAAGAATTCTGGCAGTCTCCAGTCGTTATACAGGTATTTTATATGTGACTTTTACATCATTGTTATAAACATATTTTCCTTCATTCCCGTGACAGTAAGGTCGCTTTTGGATTGCTGCCATTGACAAGCATGTCCAAATTGTAGTCATCTTTATTTTTGACATGATAAGTTCGGTTTTGGATTACTGCAGCCAGAGGTAAAATGACCGGGCTCTGTATTCACAATTTTTGTAGTAGTCATAACTCAACTCAAATTTTATTAAGAAAACAGAATTAAAACAAAAAAAACGGTCAGTTGCAAACAAAGAACAAAATACGTATATTATATTCCTCCACTATTTACGTCTTCAGTGACATAAAATGTAACAAAATTATGCAAAAACATACCTACCCGCAGAGATCGTTACGGAGTTCAAAGGAATTTCTCCGGCACCAATAAATTCAAGTTGAAACTCTCTGTAGTAATGCTGCCTGCACTTCTAAATTGGTGGAGACTTTGTTATTTTAAATCTTCGGTAAACCTTCTACCTAGTAAGTTTTTACTTTATTTTGTGGAACTTACCTTATCTATTGGATTCAGTATAAACGATTAAATGAACACAAACCGTGCATTTTTTTCAATATTTCATTTTTGTGTATGATCTCGTGCCAAAATAATAACAGTCACACGGTTCGATCTACGAAGTTAAGCAACATTTCCCGAGGTCGTTCTTTGGATGGGTTTCCTTCTTGGATAGCTCTTTAAAGAGACTACAGAAGCTAAATTACCAACTCTGTTTGTGGTGGTTCAAACTTCGTTTGAAATGCTGTTAGAATAAAGTCCTAAACAGCTTGCACTACCTAACTGGTGGTTACGTTAGACACTATAGTTAGCCGAATAGTGCGAAATGAGTGGTAATTCGATCGATTTATAAAAAATCTATAGATTTGGACTAAAACAATAAAACACTAAGATGGTAATATGTTGCTTGTAGCGAGAAGGTCGGTGTCTTTTTATCAAGTAAAATTAATTATGTTGTTTTCAAAACACTATCATACTAGCATACATCCTGAGGAATATCTTATATTTTTCTGGTTTTCTTTATTGCAGTGAATCATATACTTTCAGGCATTATAAAACTTGCGTTTAGCTACTGTAGTCGTCTTAAGCCAATGGTCGCGGTTGTAGATTTTGTACAATCGTCGCCGTTAATCAGTGACAAGAAAGTGTGATAACAACCAGTCTAACCATTACATTATTACTTAGTGCTATCTGGGTAGGTCAGATCCGCAGTCGCTCCATGTAAAATAATGGAATTCAGCTCCATTCGGTTAGAACAGAAGGCAACCCCAACAAAATTGAGAAAACGCAGACGATGATATTTATTTTTTGTTTTCCACAACGTGCAATAAAGAGTTTTACCATAAAACGGTGTAATAAAGGGACGGGTCTATATTTAACATTCCCGTCACTTTCACAACAGAATTTCAATCAATCCAGGAGTATTGTCGAACCGGACTCCGAGCACAAAGGTCGCATACGTTTATGTTATTAGTCTCTGATTACATTATACATTCATCGGAAGCCAGATTTACGTAAACAGCTTATTATGCGGTACCTCGACGTAAATTGCATAGCACCATTCAAACATGGCCGCCCCTGTGATATTCACGATTTAATTTACGCCAAAACTCCGCTTTTACGCTTTATTTTCCGAGCGAGTTTACGTGAAAAGGTTTTAATCAATTTACATTATTAAAAATGTTAGGGCGCATTATTAAGCGTATGAATTTGTGATCAGTACGAGTATCAGCATGCATATTTCTATCATCGAGCGAGTGGGAGTGGATGTTGATTAATGTCGAGTTTTATGATTAAAATGTTTACATACTCCTGTACCGGATTAATTAAAATGTTTGGTTATGAGGTTTCAGGCAGATAACAGGTCCAAGAATTCCTTTAAAATGGTTTAAAATACAGGTTGTAAGTCCCGCGAAAAACTGTAAAATAAAATATTCAGGCAGAAATTTGCGTAGCCTTTTCCCAACTTTGTTGGGGTCGGATGCAGCGGAATACCGGTATATTACATGGAGCGACTACTAACCTCCGAAACCCAGTTAGTACTCGGTAATAAATACCCTTTGGTAAGACTGGCCGTCAAACTTTCCAGGCCACTGACTACCTGTAACGACTGTCAAAGATCTACAAATGACATCCGTGACCAACGGCTTAATTTGCTTTTTGAGACACGGAGGAAACTCGGTATGTTAGGAGATATTTGGGATCAAAATTCCAACTTTTTGACGTTTACATGAGCTAAACGCGAGTTTTGTAATTACTAAAAGTATATGATTTACTGCTATAAAGATGACCAGAAAAATATATGATATTCTTCAGGATATATGCTAGCATGATACTGTTTTGAAAACATAATACAATTTAATTTGGCTCGATAAAAAGAAATCACGAACTTATCTCTAAAAATATCTTTCAAACAATAAAAAACATACTAATATGCATGCGATCATTCTGATTTTTTGGCAAATAATTCTACAAGCAATATATTAGCATGATACTATTTCAGTTTTTTAATCCAATCAATAGTTTTTTTGTCCGCAGTGGCTGACGTAACAACCACTTTGTAGTGAAAGCTGATTAGAACTTTATTCTAACAGCATTTCAAACGAAGTTTGAACCACCACAAATAGAGTTGCTAATTTAGCTCGTCTAAGTGCCTTAAACAAGTTTTTAATGTAAGATTTTTACTTCAAATACCTCCGAGACCCCTCTACTTATTCAATCCATCCATCAGCTCAATGCTTTGAGTACGTTACATTGAGTTCTACTACTGTTCAAGACATGATATCTCACCCAAAAAAAAGTCGTTTCCCAGCAATATTTTTTGCTTAAAAGTTACTTAGTTTGATGTACAGAATGCTTGGTTGATGGATCCACGATCAGTCTGTTTACCTAAATAGTTCCTATACTTGCACAAAAAAAGCTATCTTTTATTTATTAAATAACACGGCTGTAACTCTTGATAAAATTGAATGCAGGTATACAATATACGGGTATAGGAAGCCATAAGGAGCGGGTAACGTAATAACTGTCAGACGGACCCGGGTGAAAGGCAACAGGTAACCGGTAAAATAAGAGTATCATGTGTAGAACTTTACCTGTACGATATACTGTTTGGGTTAGTGTTGTGATATGAAGATTGTTTGGATTATTAGATTGTTTTCTTTTGCCAAATTGGTTGCGCTCAAACTCAAACTCAAACTCAAATCATTTATTTCAACTAGACCATTATGGCACTTTTTAATGTCGATAAAACGAAAAAAAGGCTACAGGCACAGACACAAGGCATAATAACTTGAGAATGTACTGTAGTTGGCCATTCCCTAGCGTAGAAGATTAGAACAGCAGAAACAGTTTTTATGAATTAACAAAAACTTTAATAAGAAAATCATACGTTGAGTGGTCGCAGGCGGGACTGCTGAGTATAAATAAATAAATATCGCTGGACATTAAAACACAGCGCCATCTAATGCCACACTAAGCAAGGCTTGTGTCGTGGACACCAGATAGTTGATATACTACATATATACCTTTTTTGTTTGTAAATACATACTTATTATA
This sequence comes from Xestia c-nigrum, assembly GCA_916618015.1. Lineage (NCBI taxonomy): Eukaryota > Metazoa > Arthropoda > Insecta > Lepidoptera > Noctuidae > Xestia > Xestia c-nigrum. Next base: position 18,039,041 of record OU745247.1, on the reverse strand, counting down.
CATATAAACATCCATGACTCGGAAACAAATGTTCATGCCAAACATTTGCTCCTACCGGGATTCGAACCCAGGGCCATAAGAACGTAAGGCAGCCTCATTACCACTACGCCATTCGAGTCGTCCAGAGTATGAGGTCCTGGGTTCGATTGCTCAAAGTGTTAAAGGGTTTTTCCATCAGGAATTTCTCAGTTGCAGCGACGAAGTCAGGTTTTGAGCCCGATTGATGACAACAGGCTCACCCTCTTTGACATTGGACTTAAACATAACTGGCAGACTGTGGGTTTACTATAAGGTACACTTCTGCCTAATCCATCATTGATTATAGGCGTGATGTTATTATGTTCTTCTAGTCAGTTTCCAACCTACAGTCCTTTTGGATCGTTCAGATCTCATTAAGCTCCTCAAGCTCCCAATATCTCCAAATCCAATCAACAATCCTAAAACAAATATGTTTTAATTTCATTTAATTCTAAGCTATATAAGAGTCTCAACTAACAAGACTGGGTGTCGGCGCTATCGCTCTGGTCTGTGATCAAATTAACACTACATGTATAGGTTTCTTGCACCACGCTGCAACACCAAGAGCTAGGAATTCCTTTGTTACAAGACACAAAGAACAAGACAGCTTTATTGAAACTACTAGTAGATTAACGACTCTGCACCTTTATACTATTTTCTGCGAACATTTTTAGACTGTTACTACAAAATTGCAAGTGGTGTCTTTGTGATTTTTCATACTTTGAGTTCTTAGTTGGAGTCTGAAACTGGTCGGGCTGTCTCAAAATGTTTTGTTATGAGTGTGTGCGTCTGAAATATTCTCTTCTGGTCTCTGTAGTGAATCCACCGGAACAGGAAGTAGTCTTCTATGCACGTAAGATTCAAAGCTACTTTCCTAAATGTGTGCCAAAGCGTTAGCGATTTTGTCATTTGTCTATTCATTTAGATAAATCTACTACAAACATATTCATCGAATAGCCTAAGCATACTTTTGAAGCCAAACATCACCAAATTATCATCATCATCTCAGCCGAAAGACGTCCACTGCTGGACATAGGCCTACCCCAAGTCTCTGCCATGTAATGACCAAATGAAAATCTTCATAAATAAAATCCTATAAAAGTTCCTCACGCCAAACTTATCCATCCGAAGAGGGATAAATCACTTCTTGGTAAAATATAGTTCACCTTTAAAGACTGATGAGTCCCGTTACCTTAGTTTCGATACTTCGGTAAACTATCGGGAAGCACTGAACGATTTTCCTTTTGAAACATACTGCGGGGAGGAGACTAATGACTTCATGAGAGGATTACGGGAACTCTTGACGTGAGGAGTTAGATATTCTGAAGTTCTTCTCGTTATGAAGTAGTCCCTCATTCTTAGAAATTTTGAAAGGCAGCGTAAGTTTATATGTTTGCGTGCGGCATAATCAGCGTACATCGCTCCCACAGCTTAACCATAGATTACTCGCTGTGACTCTACCCACCACGCCGCCGCCGGCCCAGAACGGGTTGGTTAATGGCGCGTGTTTTCGGATTTTTGGTTCTAGGACATGCCGGCTTCCTCACGATGTTTTCCTTCATCGTTTAACCCGTTCATCCTGAATGTTAGTGTTCTATTAACTCCAGGATGAGGGCTCTTACTGACTTTATACATTTTTGTTAATATTCTCTGGTCCTAAACAGAGAATAGAAATATGTACGCAATAAAATATGACTTCCCTAAAAATATCCATACGTATATTACCGAACCTATGAGTCATATTTTGTTGCGTACATATTTCTATTGTCTGGTTAGGACCAGAAAATATTAACAAAAATGTATAAAGTCAGTAAGAGCCCTCATCCTGGAGTTACTAGAGCACTAACATTCAAGTACATTAAAAGTGGATACATATCATCTAGTCTTAGAACGTTACATTCAGTCGTGGTGAGTAAATGAAACTTCTAAAACAAAAAAAATAACAAGTATGTGCTGTCGTGTGATTGTGATCCTGTCTTCAGTGCACCATAAAAAGAAAGTTCTTTTAAAATAAAGTTATTTATACCAGCGTTTCCCATTAGCCGGGTCGCGACCCGGTGCCGGGCCATCAAAATGAAACAACCGGGTCGCGACATTTTCGCCTTATTTTAAAAACATGAGTAATACCTACGAGGGTCATTCAATAAATACTTAGCCTACAAAAAGTAAACGACAATTTTGGAAAAGTGGCAATTTATTTTTCAACATAGTCTCCTTTTAGTTCGATACACTTAGCCCAGCGATGCTCCAACTTTTTTAACCCGTCCGAAAAATAGTTTTTGTCAAACTCTGCAAAATAGGCCTCCGTGGCGGCGATGACCTCCTCATTCGATCCATATCTATTCCCGGCGAGTGATTTTTTCAGATTAGGAAACAGAAAAAAGTCACAAGGGGCCAAATCTGGAGAATACGGTGGATGGGGCAGCAATTCGTAGCGTAATTCGACCAATTTGGCCATGGCAACGGCAGACGTGTGAACCGGTGCGTTGTCGTGGTGAAACAGCACTTTTTTCTTCGCCAGATGGGGTCGTTTTTTCTTGAATTCGGCGTCGAATCGGCCCAATAAATCGGCATAGTAAAGCCCTGTAATTGTATTACCCTTCTCGAGGTAATCGATGTAGATAAATAACACCTTGTGAATCCCAGAAAACGGTGGCCATAACTTTACCGGCCGATTTGACAGTTTTCGCCTTCTTTGGAGCACGTTCCCCGGTCTGGATCCATTGTTTTGATTGCTCCTTGATCTCTGGTGTGTGGTTATTTTGTCGTCAAGAATACACACATTTAGCTCATCAAGCAATAACTTTTTTAATGCCTTTTGTCACAACTTATAAATGTGAAGCTGGGTTTTCAACACTAGTTTATCTTAAAAATAAATATAGGAACCGACTTGAAGTGGAACCAGACCTTAGGATAAAACTTTCGTCATTTTCCCCGAACTTGGATTCTTTAGTGAAAAAAAAGAAACAGCTGCATACTTCGCACTAACTAAATAGTGACTAAATGCCAAAATATTATATATATCTAGTACTAATAAACATTTCTACTATTAATAAATGTGTATTATTTAACCTTAATGGAACCAGCTTGAGTTTGAAAGTACTTAGTGGGTCACGAAGGGTCAGTGTGAAAATTACCGGGCCATGGCATAACAAAGTTTGGGAAACACTGATTTACACTATATTCCGCGCCACCCGAAGCTATAATTTTCGTAAACAAAGAATTTCTACCAAGATACGTAGCGACAATTCGATCAACAAGAAATACTCCCAAATTCAATCAACTCAAATTATCGTACGTGTATTACAAAACTAACGAGCAATTTCACTTGGTCGGGTTATATCTGTCGTCTAATGTTTTGTGGTACTGTAACGCATTTGACATCATGGAACGTAAACATTTGGGCCGCCGTTTAAAAATAAGATCACGCTGACGCGACTTCATTTTTATATTTGATCCAAAGGTTGCGAACCCAAATGTGTGTTTACAAAATGTATAGCTTCTCGTGGCGGGGACTATAGATACATTCATTCACTATTTCACGGTAGTGTGGTACTGGGTTCAATTAAACTTAACCCATAGAACGCACCATCACGTGCCTATACCGCGCACAACACTACTTTTTAACTAGTTCCTGCTATCAGGGCAAACGTTAGTGTAACTGTTACCACGTAATGTGTATTGTGCAGATATTACTGTACAAAGTCGAACAAGCGTGAATGCTATGTTTTATAGAAAGTAAAACCTAAATTTCAAATTACTCAAAATGTTAAAAGCAGTAGTTTTTTTTAAGTTAGAATACCTGCACTTACTACCTCATGTCAAAAAACCCCAGAGGTCTGTCAGTTTGTAAATGTACCTAAGAATGGAATTCACAGATTCACTGTTCCCCGTTTCTGTTTCCCGATCATTATAATCTGGATCTCTTAAAAGTCCAAGTAAATCGCTTTATTCTAAGCGTTAAGACGCAGCATCGGTTCATATCAGGCGATATTTTGGCCAATCGCAAACATAGTGTAAAAACAGCATGTGAGAATGACGAACATAAAACTAAAAAAAAGGTTGAATCATATCAATCGATTATAATACGTAACACTATTGTTGGTTTCTAAATCCTCAGATTTACCAGTAAAACCTGAAATTTCCGATATTCTGGCTTTTACCGGAACGCCGACATATCGACGTCCAGAAATTGAGGTAGTGAGTGAAACCAAATATCACGAAATATGGAGAGATGTTTGTTGAAAAGCTCGTAGATTCTAGTTGTTTCAGGTCAAGAGATGACTCGGTGGTTTCTTGTCCAAATTCAAATGATGATTTCGATTTAGCAGTGCTGAAATGAGAAAACATGTTCAGAGGTATGACTTTAACCACGTGGGCTTTAGATAAATAGGGAATTATAAATATCCTGGTTCTCACTGAAAGGAAGCCTTTGTAGTTACTTGAATATATAAAGAGCCGACTATTATGGAAATGATAAACGCAATCATAACTAAAACATTAGCTCACTTTTCATTTCCTACATGTTTTATTTGTGTGCTAGATAATAATAATAAAATATAATAAATATCGCTGGACATTAACACACAGCGCCATCTAGTGCCACACTAAGCAAGGCTTGTGTCGTGGACACCAGACAGTTGATATACTACATATTATACGTTTTTGTTTGTAAATACATACTTATTATACCTACATATAAACACTCGGAAACAAATGTCCATGCTCATCACACAAATATTTGCTCCTAGCGGGATTCGAACCCAGGACCCTATGAACGTTAGGCAGCCTCACTACCACCTACCACTACACCATTTGAGTCAAACATACAGTCAAGATATACCTTTTTTGGAGTGAGTATGGAACACATCGTTCATAATACGATTTACAGAATGTACGTTTGTGGTATCGCTTTTGAGTAGCACGGAGTCTACAAACTATTCATATAATATCAATATACATACATTTAATTGAAACAGCTTATACGGTTTTTGTTACCAATAAAGAGCGGCCATAGGTACAGAAACATTTTACGAAACTGGAATGTAAATTATAAAGAATTCGCATTCGAAGTTAACGTTTGTCCGTCACGGCCTAGTTAGCAAAGCCCGCCTTATATCCTGGTTTATAATAAACATAAAGCATCCGGCGATTTATGCGAGTGTAAAATCGTTTCTCCCTTGTGTATTTTATTTATTTTTATAAAATATTGCTCATAAACTTTTAACATAAAACAAGGCACTTTTATTGGTTCGCTACGGCCAGCGATGCAATAAACAGGATATCGCGTCATAAATTTATGTGGATTGATACTTGTGAATTGATACCATCCGTGGATGCCGTCTAACGGGCTTTTGATGGGCAGTTATGTTTACTTCGCTATCTGTAGTTTGGCAGATGTAAGGGTCTTTTCACATTAGTATTTAGTTGTATGGGGGAGCGAATCATCAACTTGAGTGGAATAGTTAGTAAATATTAAGGAAAACGGGTTGAACGTTTTTGAAGACGGCTTTGGGATGATTATATTTATAGAAAATGTCCATTTTTATCGTGTTCCTGCCATTTAATTAATGTTAGTACATGTTACTTCCTCTTCCACTTTTATTTGGTTTGTTTGGATCCAACTATATCATGTCCGAACACTTTATATATGCACATGGCAGCTACATCATGTGAAATTGGCGAGATGCACCGAAAATTGCATTTTCCAAATTCCCCCTATATTTTCTGTCATGAAAAAAAGTCTCCCTAGCACTGTTGACAAGATTCGCACATTATGATTTTATCAGGCGCATACGACACAAAAAATGTATACATTCCAGTTTTTACACTAATATGCTTTGCAATACATCAGGGGAAAACACAATAGAAAAGATAGAAAGCACTGCGAGCAACAGTTAACCTAACTGTCGGCAATTTGTGCCGGCATGAAATAGAATAAATCGGTCTGGTAAGTATATTACTCATACGCCGCAATCCAAATTACATCGTATTACCTTTCAGGCAGAGACTAGAATGCGCTGAAAGGTTTGAACTTGTTTTGACGTTCTAGTTTCAGAGCCAACTTGATCCAAAAACCTCGTGTTTCAATAAAATTGGACTGTATGATAAGTTGTAAGGGTAGGGATTGCGTTGTTCCCGTCAGCAGTAGGTGCGTATAAGCCAATGTGATGTCTATTCCACTAGAGAGTAAATGGCGCAAGTGTTATTGAGCCAGATATTGCCCTGAAATTTAGAATTGTATACACATTAGGCCGTATTGCGGTAAGGTCATTTAGTGTGGCCTCATCGGTCTGGATTTGAACGTACATAATTAACTGGGCAAATAATTGGACCAGCGTCGGGACGTGACGTATTACTATCGAGGGATGCATGCGGGTGGTTGTGCTTATTATTCATTTAGTTGTTAAGTTTGTACGTTCATATTCTATGCGTGTAATGGGATGTTCTCAGACATTACTGCTTGGTTGGAGGTACATACTTGATTGCGTAGTGCTTATAATATAGATGTATGGCTTTGAAACGTGAGGTTTGAGTGTAAGTGTTGAGTGTTGTGTTATAAAACTAAGGTCCATTTTTACCAAAAAGATGACAGTCTGATTATCTAAAAACAGCTGTTTATAACACATTTTTGTATGGGAAAATGTCACAGTGACAGCTGTTTTTAGATAATCAGACTGTTATCTTTTCGGTAAACACAGACCCAAAACAAACTCGTCGTGATGGTGACAGTATTATTAAATACATTTTATCAAAGACTTTCTTGTGTTTATCTTTTGCAAAGATAAAAAAACGTGAACTCAACACTCAAAACTATCAGTTATTGTCAAACAATTTATTTTCATGTAATAAAGAAAAGCAGGACTGCAGAAAGCTTGTCAACGAGACGGTGCACTTAGCTGCCTTCTATTGTTTTACATTATAGCACCTGAAACTTTCTCGTCTGACAAAAATAACTGAGGACAATTTCACACCAAGTTATTTTCGTGTAGAAAACTTTCCGAGCTGTGTCGATGGGAATGTGCATTAAATTTTCTATATTTTTATTTAGATACGGAATGAAAAAACAACAAAAATAATGACAATAAGTGAAAACAAGACCAAAATCGGCCAAACAACACAAAAGGTTTAACCAATAAAACTTTAGATTTTATCTCTTTCTAGATAAACCGAATTTTACTCCTACCGGGATTCGAACCCAGGACCCTAAGAACGTAAAGCAGGCTCACTACCACTACGCTATTCGGGTCGTCAAAATGCCTGTAATTTAGTATTTTTTGTAAATATTTAAATAATAATTTTACTTTGCTATTTATCACATTAATACGCTTTGTTTTAATTAATGTTGTCAAGAAACTGCCTCTTAAAAAATGATCAGGTGAAGATAAAATATGTAATCGGATGATAATAGAAGCGTGTAAAACAGCGGGCGACGCCATTTTATCTGTTTTCAACCGATGTATTGCGGAAGGCGTTTTTCCTCGCGTATGACGACGTGGCTTTATACGAATAATTCCAAAAAGTGGCGATAAGCCACACTCACACACACACACGACCTTAGCTACCATCTTTGGGAAAACTCCTAGAGCGCCTTATCGTTCCGCGTTTGCTACCGGACGGACAAAAAGTTCGAAAGTTTCATAACAACCAATTTGGTTTCACCGTGGGAAAATCTACCATTGACGCGGCACTTTCTGTTAGAATAATTGTTAATAACTCGGAACAGAAGTACGTAGTTGGAATCTTTTTAGATATTTCGGGGGCTTTTGGTGGCCGAAGCTACTACTTAAAATGAAAAATCGTGGCTGCTACAAAAACATATATAATCTTGTTTTATTTATATTTATTAATTCTTTTTAAATGGTTCCGCGAAACTCAAACTCGGACATCATTCTATGTCAAAGTCCCTTATTATGGGATGTCCTCAGGGCTCGGTAATCTCTCCGTATGTATGGAATTTAGATTTCGAGGATTTCCTCGCGATTCCCCTTCCACCCGGCTGTTCATTACGCGGACTAAACTAAAATACTAAAAAACTAAAGTTAAGTATGGCATGGTTAAACATATAAAACTAATCTATGTACACAAGTATGTTGTTAGAAGTACTATTTGTGCATTATAAAAAGTGCTGAAATTAAATTATGCATTTAACTGATGAAACAATATGATTTTAATAATTTACCTGAAATGACCACTTCTTCTGAGACCACGTCAGCTTGTGGCACTGAAGCACTAACATCCAGTTCAGGTTGAATGTCCTAAAAAACAATAAATGTTAGTTGGGCATATTCATTCAGACTATATCATTATATTTTTACATTTAATAAGTAACTTAGAAATACAGGAACTCTGTATTCAATGTCACCATATATCGCTCGTTCCCTGATGATTTCCAAGACTTTTTTGTCTATCTCAGATAGATCCTCTTGGTTACTTGGACCACCACCGGTAGCAAGAGCTTCTTAATGATTTGACAAGAATACTTAGTTCAGTATTTTATTATTTTTTACTTTATTTTTGTTTATTTTGTGTGTGTGTATTTGACATATCGTATTTTTATTGACATTCGAATTTGAATTGTAAATTATTATTTATTTTAATTATTGTGAATGTGAGGACGTTGTGGGTCACTTTTTGTTGTTTTTTTTCCACGACTGTCTGGCAGTTTGAGTACTATTAGCGACCTATCCTAATGTCCTTTCTTAGGTATTGTTTGTCGTTTCGTTGAGCTCCTTGATTTATAAGTCGAGCTACACGATATCAGACAAATGCTTGCACTGACTGGACAGGTCCACTCAAATCTGTGTGGTTCTTTCTCCAAAAGACCATCTCAGACACTTATCTGCATAGTCCTCATGTGTAAAGATTGTCTGGACTTCAAAAGAGACTATGACCCCTGAGTTTGTTTCGGCTGTTTCTTCTCAGAGTAGGCAGGTATGAAACACTCTATTTGCCATTTCATACTCAAAGAGAATGTTTTTTTAGGTACTGCTACTGCAAAACTTTTACTTGTTTGCAGTAATTACAAACATTTAAACTTACTAGTTGTTGAGATGAGAACAGCCAAGTATCGCTTCGAATCCAACAAAACACTGATTTCGTGCACTTGAAACCATCTTAAAACCGACGCCAAGCTATTTTTGGTGAATTTCAAGGGGTTAATAAGTTTTTTCAACGTAGTAAACAAAACTTTTGTCACATCTGTTTGACACATGATTAGCTACTAAAAGGTTTGTGGCGCTAATATCATTGCGATAAATGCATACTAGCAAACAACGGGCGATCAGCAATCGGTTTTTAGATAATACGGATTTTTTTAAGCAATCAGCGATTGATCGCGCGATGATTGCGCGATGGCTGCGCAATGTTTGCTGATCGCTATTTCATACGTAATAAGCCCGCGGGTTGGACTCAAGGATTTAACTGACACTTGCCTACGATTAATATCTCTGTGGGGCGATCGAAACTGTCTGACCTGTGCACCGCATAAAACTTATCAACTAATTTTAAAAGGTGATCTTAAATCGTGGCCAAGTATAAAATTAAAAACGTTCCCGTGAAAAGAAAGCAGTCCGTGTGCTACCTTTTTTTTTTTTTTTTTTTTTAGGATGGGAAATCATCAAATGACTTCTCCCACTCTGGGCGGAGCGGGAGGGAGTGTCAGACTCTTACTGACTAAAACCCATCCATGTTCCTTCCTCGCCCTTTATGTTCCGGGGCCGCGGTATCTCTTTCGAACAGGCCCGCAACCCCGGCAGGCTTCGGCCCTTGCGGGCCCCTCCCCTTATGCTGACATCTCTTTGAGGCGCGCGTGGAACACGAACGCGCCGTCGACACGGCCTGTCGTCGTCGTTAGACGGACGGACGGCTAGCTAGCCCATAGCCAACCGTCCACAGGCCCGCATCTACGGTGGCCGGTAGCCACCACGTGGCCCCCGACGCCCGGTGCGTCTCCCGCGGCGGCCGGGAAGAGAGGATCTCTCCCTCTCTCGTTCCGCCACCTCCTTCGCTAGCATGACTGCTTCGCAGAAGGAGGTGACGGCTTCCCATTCCGTCTCGCTCCGGACCATGGATTGAACCAGGGCCGGACGCGAGAGGTCGCCGCCGCCGATCGCCGCTACGAGGACACGGCGGTGCCCACGCAGGGCAGACTTCCACCGTGTGCTCCACCGTGTCCTCCGGTCGATCCTTGCAGTGGAGACACCCGGGCGTTTCCTCCCGCCCGATTCGGTGCAGGTACCTCCCGAAACATCCGTGTCCGGTGAGGACCTGCGTCAGGCGGAAGGTGAGGACGCCGTGGCGCCTCTCTAGCCACTCCTCAAAGAGGGGACTTACCGCCACTATAGTGGCGTGCCCTGCGCGGGGTTGCGACAGTCGCTCTCTCCATGTCGCCATGAGATCGCGCCGGAGGTCCGCCCGCTGAGCGGCAATTTGCCGCGGCAGCGGAGTTTCCCCCCGGCGTAGTACCTCCGCGCGCCACTCATGCAGGCGCGCGAAGACTATCGCCTCCAGATCCCATGGCAATCCGGCAAGCAGGCCCGCCGCCTCGCGAGAGATCGTGCGGTACCCACGGACCATCTTTACGGCCACCACTTTCTGGGGCGCGTTCAAGTAATGGGCGGCTCGCCGCCTCAAGGAACGCGCCCACACTGGGGCCCCGTAAAGGGCCATGGACCGCACGACCCCCGTACTGCGACTGGGGTAGATGACGGCCCTGTCCGTCAAATAGTCCCCGACCACACGACGGACGTAGGTCGGTACCCGGTGATACCGGAGTGCCTCCCTGATGCAGCTCCAGTGCAGGGAGTTGAAGGCGTTGGCGATGTCGAGAGACACCGCCAAAACAACCCCGCCCCGGGATATTGCATCCCCCGTCGTGAGGGCTCTCACACGCATGATGGCGTCCACAGTAGAGCACCCCTTGCGGAAACCAAATTGGTTCTCCGCAAGATTCGGCCCCATCCCCTCAAGGTGCTCGGCGAGGCGGTTTGCAATTACTCTCTCAAAGAGCTTGCCCACCTCGTCGAGCAGCACAATGGGCCGAAATGCGGACGGAGAGTCCGCAGGGCGCCCCGGCTTCTGGATGAGGACCAGTTTCCCCGTCTTCCAACGAAGCGGTAACTAAAGAGCCCTTTCAGTCGGGGCCCGAGAGCCTCCGCATCCGAGGCCAGGACCCAGGCTTTGCCAGGCAAGCCATTGGGTCCCGGGGCGGTATTTTTGGCCTTGAGCCTCCCTACCGCCACTCTCAGGTCTACCCCAGTCACTTCCGGAGTGTCGTCGTCGTCGCTTGGTTCCTCTTCCGGCACCGCAGGTGACGGAGCCATAGGCGGGGGCGGATGTTCCCCCCGCGAGGGGTACAGAGCGCTCACCACGTCCTCCACGAGGTCAGGCCGGAGACTCTGCGTCAGCGGGGGGGCCCAGGTGCGGAGTTTATTCCGCACCATCTTGTAAGGGCGCCCCCACGGATCTCTGTCGAGAGTCTCCAGCATCTCCGAGCGGGCCAGGGAACTGGCCCGCAGGACAACCTCCCGGAGGGCGGTCTTCGCCACTCTGTATCCCTCGTACAGCTCCGCCTCAATGGCTGCCGCATCCGGCGGGCGAATGCGGAGCCTGCGATGCCTGGCATACAGGCGCCGCGCTTCAACACACGCCTCTCGCAGAGACGTTATTTCGCGCGACCACCAGTACACCTGACGTCGGGCGCTTCCTGGCCGGACTCGGGGCATTGCCACGTCGGTCCGTGTGCTACCTTGGTCTGGTCTCAGAGAGGAATTTTTCGTTCATAGATCACATAAAAACTGTCGGTGAAAAAGCTAGAAAGAACGTTTATGCCTTAATACCTTACATGTCTGAACGATTTTCTGTATTTACTTTATCCTACATGCACTTTTTATTACTGTATGTGACACATGTTTTGAGCAAATAAAATATATCTTATCTATCTTATCTTATCTTATCTTAACGAGAGCATCTAAATCTACGTGGGGTCTGTCATTTGTAACTTTAAACACTATCTATGTGGCTACTTACTTGGGTTGTATGTGCTACGGGGCACCTGTTTGGGCCGATAGGGCCACCAGACCACTAAATTGCTTCAAAGCCAGCGTTTCTCTTTGGTATTTTTATATGGTAATGTAGGTGAGATCATTCCATCAAGAGCAGACACCTCCATCAGTTCTTTTCATCCGTTTGTGAGTGGCTGGACAGGACATGGCTGGAGGTAGATCACTGTGTTGCCTAATTTTTCACGGGTTATGGTAACTTTAAGAGTAAATTTTCTTCCTTCAAGCTTGTTGACGCGCCTTTTTGTCAATGCTCCACATCTGACTGCGAATATGAACAATCTGCACATAACATTTTGTGGAAGTGTAGTCTTTGGCAAAATGAATGATTTTTTTTTGTTCTGTTTAATTTTTATTAGTAGGTTTTAAATACTGATAATTTTGATGTGTTTTGTCCTGTGCGGGATAATAAATGCTTTTTTTTCTTTCATTATTTCTTTCAACATTATGTTGGATAGTGTACAGGTTACATCCGGTGTTATTAACTATACGGAGCTAGTAGAAACTAGAGCAACTTTCCGTGCGTTCAAGCGTTTTGCCATACCTATTATTGGAATCAAATATAACAGCTCACAACTTAGGGCCAATTTATGTTAATATTTATCCATGGTGCTAGGCAACTGGGCCTAGCCCAGTTGTAAACGTCCCTTTGTACCTATCGGCCTTGTTTCGTTCTGTCTCCTGCTGATATGGAGGGAAGTGAAAATTACGGTTTTTTCCTACCCCCATTCTCTGGGACTCCGTCGATCTTCATTGTCTCGGCGCTTTTCTGGTGGTCGCCACTGTTGATTCTGGCTTTCAGGAGTTACAGTGGTTTGGGCGTGTATGGCGGGCTTCTCCCAAAAAAAAATTACTTACACTATTGTGTAATTCAATTATATAAAACCAACATATTTTTGTCTTTTATTTACAGACATATTCTTACGGTGATATTTGAATATGTCAAGTTATGGTCTTGTACAAGGCTTCAAGATTGACTCTAAACTGAATACGATTCTTTGTTTCCATTTGGCTATATTTTTGTGGTTGATCTAAATAGACGCTAAAAACTGGAGTATTGTCAGCGCTGACAATAGAAATTCGACGTGCGTTTTTATTTCATCATTAATTTACGTCTCAATAAGTTGATTTGCAAAGTAGAATATCTGTATGCATTTAACTTGATTATTTTGTTGACTTTTTTGTTTGATTTCTTTTCCACGCAAGTTAAAATTTGTATGTCTTAAAAAGGTTTGCAGAATCGTCACCAGCCTCAAATATAACAATACCCCTGTGTTCACAGTGGTATAATTTCTGTGAAAATGATTGTTGAAAGCTTAGGGAAAACACAAAAGCCGGTGGGCCCTCGACCCTCGTATTCTAGGAGAAATGAGACCTCGTTGTCGACTCTCATCGCTCTCTGGAGAAGTTAATAGCTACTTCGGAAGACACTTGTTATTTGAACAAAAGGTGAGGTTTGGGTACTACTTGGTTTCTTTAAATGGAGATTTTTTCAACGGAGTCGTCATTCAGGTTGGTTTGTTTACTACCAGAACCCAATATTATTAGCTGCAAATTAAGGAAACGTTGTTTGCAAAAGGTTCGTAGTTGTTGATGATTATTTCCACATCCTTCAACCTTTTCTTTTTGTCGATCAATGAAACATTTGCCAGAAACAGATATAATGCCTGCAATGGATGTTTGTTAATTACGGCTTTGGTTTAAAAGTGTACCCTGTAATGGATCTATTTGTCACTTTGGTGCCTGTTGTAGTAATTATTTGTTGGAAACGTAAGGGAAAAAATGAAAGCCTTCGGCTTGCAGGAAGAAATCAAAGAAACACGTGCTGTACTTCAACAAGGCTCACTCCAGTGGAATCAGGCATCAGCCATCTTCCCAGGTATTCATCCAAAGCTTCCAAATAAGTCCTTGTTTCCCTATATATTAAAAATAACTTTAGCTTCAGAAGTCGGTGACCTTTGTTTGATTGATTTAGTTTTTTTGTCACCGACTTCTGAAGCTCAAGTTATTTTTCACTTTTTTGTGTGAAGTCGGTTACATTTTATGCAAAAAAGTTTCACTTTTTAGTGGTTCATAAGTGCTTACCCTTTCACAGTGTAACGGCGTGATTTTTTGTTATGAACTGGTGTAAACAATAGACAGACATGAGATTTCAGCGATCCCAGTACATTGGCTATCATTTATTGAGGAGTTCCCGTTGCCTATCTTCCGAAGTTCTTCATCAGATCTATACCAAATTGAAATGGGATCACTCCAAGAACGTACTCTTCCTAAAACTACCCAAATCGCTTCTGGTGTGCCTATAAAATTTAAGGAATTCCCTCTATTTCTCCAGGATCCCATTAAATGGAATTTAACACGTCTAACTGTCGAAATCTGGGTGTATTGTACACTTCTGCGTACTCCCTCAGAGCATACAGGTGTGATGTTACGTCACTATGTTACATAAACAATAAACAACCAAGCGATTGCAGCAATGACTGCAGCATTGTCGTGTATTTTTGAAGAATTCTATTTATATCTCCGAAGATCAGCGTCAGATCTTAACCAAGAAATTTTTTGGTTCTAAGTTTCCTCACGATGTTTTCCTTCACCGTTTCCAGAGCAGTGGTGATGGTTTAAATTACACAAAGTAATGCGCCTGTCTGGGTTCAAACCCACGACTTTCTGATCGTAAGTCGAGACCCGCCACCACCGGGCCATCGCTGCTCTCAAAATCACTCAAGTTTAATTATAATAACGAATTTGTAACAAACCTATTCACAGTGTAAAAAAAAACATTAAAATAAACAAATGAATTCGGGCTGCACCATTCTTGACTCGCTCACAAAAAAGTTAAGAGGAAATACTCAGGAATAGCATCCAGTTTGCAAGCTTTTCATAATGCCACAAATATTATATTGTAGCGTTTAATTTGAGAGGGTTCCCTGCCTCGCAGAATAATATTAAAAGAGGTTGCTTTGTGAGGTGCTAACAAATTGGCGGTGAAGTTTGCGCGCGGACGCGGACTGTCGGCCAATGGGACATACAGACGGTCGTACAATATTTCTTTTAGCAAGTAGGTTGATAGTGGTACAGACGGCACATTAAGCTACTACAATCTGAATAATTTCTTTAATTGATTCTCAACTTTATCGCTACAGCCTTTGGTTCAAGGTAGAGTGGAAAAAAGGACAGTTTCGATCAGCTTAATGTGATGATGTCTGTACCAGGATTAAATGGCGTTAACATGACATTGACAGGGGGCGTTGATGGTAAAAATTAATGAAAGTATTTCGTGTTCTTGCACTGAGAAACGTAAACATCATGAATTGCTGTCGTATCATTCGTTTAAAATTGAAAATAGCTGAAAAACTTCCAGTGAGCTTGGTTTTACTTAGTCACTTGGTTGGTAGGTTAAAAGAAACTCGAGAAACAGGACCTAGTGTCTTGTTCTTTTAACCAAGTCACTGTCGATGTGAGCCTGCTTCGTTTGACTATTGGTATTCAGCTATCCAGGGCCTTATTCTGCTATTTTAATAATTTCGTCACTCCAACACGATTCCATTCTTATCACATTGTCATTTTGCTTAAAGTTCGTAACCTGCAAAATCCACAATGGTCGATCAATGGACTCGTAATAAAATTGTGTTTTAATGGCATTGTCGTATTGTCATTATTATAAAACCCTTAGTACAAATGGCTTTCGAAATCTACCACTAAATGCGAACATTTGTTCATGCCAGATTTCATGTACGAGATTATCATTCTATGACATTTCTTTCAATGAAGTATCAGTGGTTGACCATTGAAAAGTCATAATGGCGCCATGATGATATTAGAATTAACAAACTTGTCAAAATTTGACAGAACTTGACCATTATGAAATTAATGATCGACTACTCGGGCACTATTGTAATAGCAGAATCGAGGCCCAGTGTAAACTATTGGTCGTTGGCTTTGTCAAGCTCGTCCATTTCACCATATTAATTATTGTAAGTCAAGTAGATAGTACTTAAGGTAGACTTAAATGCTGTTCGAAACTGAGATCAGTGTGTATCCCATAATGGAGGAATATTTGAAAAGAGCCCGCGTTGCCGCCCGCCTCCTTTGTTCTCAAATCGCTTGGCTGACATAAGCGTGCACGTTACGTTTTAATAAATGTACGAATCTAACTAACGTTATACATATGCACGTAAAAATCAATCAGTGCTAACTAGATTTGGATATTCCTGCTATAGTTTCGATGATATTGTTGATTGATTGTTATAGTGCACAGTTGGTATGACAGATACACAGAGAGAGAGTTACTAAGTGACTAATTGAAATGTCACTTAGTCCATGAATGCATGACAAACAAGCAGTAACTCTGTTTGTATGTCATGCATTAATGTACTAAGTGATATTTCAATTTCAAACCATGACCTGGGTACGCTAATGTAGTACGTTATCGAGGAATAATTTCCACGCAGGCGTAGCAGCAGGCAACTTAATCACACGGGTTTTTATAAGAAGTCAAATTAAATTAAAAAAACCCCGACACGTAATGTACTAAAAGGTATTCGGTAATCGTTAGGTCTTAGCTACCAGTTATCACTCCACTTTCCTCATCTCATTTCGTTCGTTAAAATTAATCATTCCTTTTAAATATAGTACAGACATCATTGTTTAAGTGAAGCCCTTTCATTGATACCCTTAAAGGAGTTGTGAAAAAAATAAATTAATTCGCCATTTTGTGGTGGCGGCCATCTTGGTTTTTAAATTTATCATAATACAGAGTATTTTACTAGTCAAGCCGTTTCATTTGATACCTTTAATGAGGAAATTGTGAAAAAATATGAAATACAAACAAAGTAGTTGTTCCACTTATTGATAAATTGTCAAACGTCAACAAAGTCGTTGCCATGACGACCAAGTCTTTTAATATACGAAATGTTCGCACGTGTGCGTGTGTGTCAATTACATGGTAGTGTTTGAGTGCAATGTTGTATTTATTGATACTTTTCTTATGGTGTGTCTGCTCTCCTCCTCTATATAAACTACAAGTGTATGAAATTTCATACTCCTCCGTCTGCGCAATTTTCGTAAAAAGGGGTACAATTTTTTCTTTTCACGTATTCACATTTTGATATGAATATTTTGATAAACTGCAGTATGTAGTAGACATTGCAGCCTCCGGCTAAAAACTTTGTAAAGTTAGGATCTATGCAAATATTATGAAGAGGTTTTTTTTCCAAGTTTGTACGCAGGGGTACCTAATCTTCGGAACCTGTGGTTCGATTCCAAAATCTCTTTCACTAGCGTATCTATATTATCCCAGAGTATAATAAGCTAAATTTAAAACGTTCTCGCGGGTTTTATTTCTCTACACGACGACGGGAGCATAACCAATAAAATTGCACACACAAGCATTCCAATATTCAGATTTGTCTCACTACCCAATTTACCGACCAGTTATAGCACTGAACATGAACCAAAGCAAACACATACTTTGACACGTTTATAATTTACTGAGAGCGAATCGTTCCGTCCCTGTAGAGAACTTCGAACTGTAGACACGTCTCCGTGGTGTGTTGAATAACTTAGAGCAAGTTCTACTGTACTTCACTCACAGTACATTAATACCGAGTGTGATACTGTTTGAGTTGCGCGCCCGAGACTGTGTCATATGACGGTGAGATGTTCTAGGGTTAAGAATTTGGGGGAGGTGTTAGTTGATGTAACGAGTTAAAGGGTAACGCGAAGAGAAAGAAACTGTTAAACCTTCGTTGGTGACATTATGATGTTTAAATCCAGGTCCAGTTTAAAACCAGTGTTGGGCATTATTTGTTCGGCTTTTTACTGAGCTGGGCTTATTTGGCGCCGTGATCATGACAGTGTCACATTATTTTATTTTTTAAGTAAAAACTTCTATAGGCGCGTTGAGCACGTTTTGAGTGAACAAAAGTCATGGAACTCGCGAGTCCGTCACCTAACGCTTCGAAGGACTCGTAGCTGATCAGCTACGGCGTAGCACTACTAGGCGTGCACGGGGCACAACCCGCAGCAGATGTGGATTACTTTGTCTCAACAGTCCCCAAAGACTGGCCCACAAGTTTTTTTTGTTTAGTTTTAAGTTTTACCTATTTTTTTCATACTGTGTGCATTGGTGGCGTGTGCCAAATAAATATATTTTATTTACTTCTAAATGTTTAGTTTAGGAATAAGCACATTATTAGCGATCGCCTGCAGTTTCGCAAGAGTATTTAATTTTAATTTCGTAAATTATAGCCTATGTGTTATTTTGAAAAATAAGCCATAATTGTTGTAAAGTTTTTTCGAACTCCGTTCCGTCGTTATTGCGTAAAAGTATATCAGACGTATATCCATCTATTGTCACAAACTTGCAAAGATGCACAATACAGTAATTATGACTGTCCATCGACCGCTCCACAGATTGTTCAGTGAAAGTTCTGAAACTTCAGTGTGTGACTCGCTGCTGGCTGGCCATTTTTCCTAGAATATTCTCTGCCAAAATTAATGTTTCGTATCATTGGTAGTATTGTGTCTATTTTATAAACTTATTTCACTGCAAGCTACATTCCTACATTCACTTCAATTCCATTCATTTTTGTCTCTATTCTAGAAGATTGTTGTCATGAATGCTTGAAAGTTCCATAAATATGCAATAAGCAAAGAGGTGTATCAAAATAAAAGGTTTTTTCGTCTCGAACACATTTTCTAAGTCCCTACGTTTCCACAAATGGTAATAGTTTTTGATTCTTTGAAGGGATAGGGAAAAGTGATAGCTTTCGATAAAATGGAGTCCCCTGGGTCTCAACCCCCCCTGGGTTGAGACCCAGGGGACTCCATTTTATCGAAAGCTATCACTTTTTCAGTCGTCTCAACGACTGACGTCACTTAGCTACAGTTTAGCGATTGATTACTTTAAGATATTTGTGAGTATCTTGTGGTCACACTGTCACTGACATATTGTTACACGGGAACGTATTTGTAGTTATAGAGATAATAATTACAAAAGCGTTAATCGCCAAGACTTTTACACGCAAAGACTTGAAGTTTATCTTATTCTATTATAAATGTAAACATTTTTTGGGATGCATGGATCTTTGATACTCTTACACGCAAAAAACTACTGAACAGACTTGGATGAATTTTATCACACAGTTAGTTTATAACCAGGATTAAAACACGATTTTATAAGTGCGTCCTATCTCGGAAGCACGATCCCTAACCGAAGTCCCCGTGGGTGACGCCGTCAAAAGTTAGTTGGATTTAAAACAAAAATATGTATGAGAACACCTAAAATATTCTGTATATATAAATAACTAAGCTACACTATAATGGTCATTATACTTGTTAGCGCGAACCCTTTGACGGCGCATAGCTCAAAGGATCCCTCTCCGGTTAACACCTGCGTTTGAATCGCTCGACCTACATTTTAGTCTTACGTATACTTTTTACTAGATAATATATGCTCGTAGAACTTATTCCATAAATACACTTAGAAATTGTACACTTTGATATAAGTGGAGAAAGCTTGTTATTGCATTCTAGGCGTAATTAACACACGAGCCGTAGGCAAGGGTACTATTGAGCCGAGAAGTGCCATAACAAATATCCACGAGGATCAAACGAAGTTTTTCAATACACTTTTGAAGAAATAAAATAAAAGACGACAACAATTTTTTTTTAATTATTAGGAGATTATGATGGAGATTATGATGTTTATATGATATTACATTAAATACATTGCATTCTGAACCTAATCCTAGTGCCATAAGTACCAGTTTTCGAGAAAGTGTATATAGAAAAGAATATTTATCAGATGATCTTACTCAAGTCTAATATTTTGATAGTAACTTTTCACCATTTTTGTCTCTAATAGGACGTCTAGGCTTTTAGGTCGCATCATCATACTCTATCAAAACAAGGATACAACGTAAAGCAATAAAAACTCGGCAGAAATCCGTCCGATGATTGATGTAAGTTAAACGTTGTAATTACGAACGTCGCGTGCGAACATTGTGCGTTTACATTTTAATGGCAATCGCCATTTTTCATTGGCCTCATACCACTCG
The DNA here is from genome assembly GCA_916618015.1 of Xestia c-nigrum. Taxonomy (NCBI): domain Eukaryota; kingdom Metazoa; phylum Arthropoda; class Insecta; order Lepidoptera; family Noctuidae; genus Xestia; species Xestia c-nigrum. The sequence goes on along the minus strand of OU745247.1, from coordinate 18,018,901 downwards.
CTTGATTGATGCTTATATTTATTAAGATTTTTCAAGCGATACCGGTTTTTTATTAAGATTTATTAAGCTGGGTAATGGCTGGGTAATAGTCTAGAAATACCCAGCACTATTCAATGGAAAACTCAGCTTAGGATTTGAAGGAAGTATTTCGAAAAGAATGGTAGCAGAATTCAGGCGGCAGTTTTTTCGATTGTCGATGATTCACGCATTATTTACAACAACTGATTTAAACTGGCAGCAGTTGAGCCTTTTGTAAAATTAGCAACCATTTACATGTTTCTGTTGGATTTATTTTAGTAACCCTGTTTTTAATTTCCTCGGCCATCTTGAAGTTCCGTGTAAACGTTACTAATAAATGTGATCCAATGATTTCTTTCCAAAATATCATCACTGCCTAGTGGCAGAAAACAGCTGCGGGGTATCTGTACTTTGCACATTTTGATGTTTGGATATGGTACGATTTCATTTGTAGATCCTTGACAGTCGTTACATGTAGACAGTGGCTCAAAAAGTCTGACAACCAGTCTTACCCAGTACTAACTAGGTTGTGCCCTAGTTAGTACTGGGTAATACGATACCGACTCCAACATAGCTAGGAAAAGGCTCGGCAGATGATGGATGTGGTACAATATACCTGCCGCACCATCTAATTATGGTGTCTTCTCATGACGCTTCGATCTCTTGTCACAATAAGCCTTTCTATGAGAGAGAGAGCGGTTCATAATCCACCATATAGGCAGTATTCCAATATGATAACTTGTGAAATGGCCACTTAAATAATAATTGTGAACTGATATCGATTTTATGTGATATTATAGACTTTTGTGGTACAATAAAGGAGACGGAATTTTATTTTTACTAGCCATAAAATTGGTGCGAGTAATTTCATTTTGTTTTCTTGTTTGGGAAGTTAGTTTTTGAGAGGCGTTACGTCTGTAATCTGGAAAAGGATAGGCAGTGGTGTACCTAATAGGACACAAGACAAAAATAGCCTAAAATCCCATGTAATAAGGAATAAATTAGGAACTAAACGTGAATTAAATTCGTTTATGGTCCAGTTAAGACGGATTTCAGCCAATAGTGTAATTCACCAACTTAAATTGCTCGGTCAGTGTAAAACTTTGTAATGTAAAGAAGTTCGGTTAACACTGCAGGATGGCCCAATTCAGGCAATTTGCTTTAGTTTGAACAAAACCAGGGCTATTCTTTGGCTACAGAGGTTTTTGTTGTTAAGCTTTTCACTGAAAACTTTTCGCGAAAATATTTCGTCACGTTTGGAAAGGTTTCATGAAAGCACAGTTTTTTTCGTTATTATTTGTACCAACAAGCGTTCTACTATTCTATTATATTATAGATAAAGCTGTGCAACCGTAAAATCATTTTTTGCTCGTGTTAAACAATCATCACATTTAATGCAGCTTTTTTTTCAATACTATTTTATGTTCATCAACATCTTCATTAGACTTACAGCCAACTTACCTGTACAGGCGGAAAAACACAAAACTGAAAACAAATGTACCAATTTTTTTGTTTGTGTTTTTGATTGATTTTAGAGTAGTTTTTGTGTATTTTTTTTCATGTTTCGTACAATTTTATTTAATGCCAGCAACTAGGGCATGAGAGACGGGTCAGAAAGTATTGCCACACACCCTAATTTAACATAAAGTTAAGTAAAAATTCTAAACATAAAGTTAAAATTTGGAACCCAATGGATAAATGAGCATCAACAAACAACTGTCACATAGTTTGAAGTACAGTCGCGTTCAAAACTGCGTGGGAACGAGAGTCGAATTCACTCGGTGAGAATGAAAGAGGAATCGTAAAAGGCTTTTGGATTGAGAATGCTGAATCATCGCGGTGTCGAGTGGCGGGCGTCGCGACGCTCTATACTGGTGATGACGTGCAATAACGAGCTAGTGATGTAGTGCTTGTCGATGTTTTTACGTTAATTTTTAATGGGTTTTAAAACTACCGCTAGCAGGTTTTTGTTTTAAAATTGCGTTTATAGCAAATACATAGTAAGAGCATTTTGTGACTTGTCTTGTCCTTTGTGTCTTGTTATTGATATTAAAAAGTGCCCTAATGGTCTAATTGAAATAAATAACCGGTTTGAGTTTGAGTTTTCAAACTTATGTAGATTGAAAGACTATTGAGACAATGTGGTCGAGTACACGAAAATCGTTGGATTTGTCATTACTTTGGGAAATTGCTGCTATCTGTATAGGGTTACTTTATTTTAACTGTAGAGGAATATGCCGAAATCTGTGAACATACATTTACCACAGGTGCTCTTCTAAAATGAGTAAGCAATAAAAATTACTATTCTTCTCCTCTTTTCCCAAAACAGTTAGCGCAGTATGTTATTTGCTTCCATATTTTTCTATTAGTTGATGTCGGCTCAGTAGTCACATAATTATGTAGTAAAAATTCTGCGGATAAAAAGTTACTCGCAGTCGCACCGTGCTCGATAGTGTTTGATTCTATCGATACATTTTTGGCTTACCTAATCTTAACACCCTTACTACATCACTACGGTCACACCATAAGAACTAGTGCCTAATCTTGCGCGGGATCTCAAAAGGAGGGTTTGAAAGAGGCACCCTGGTGTCTGTTGCCTGATGAAAAACCGGCTCGAGTGTCACAGCCCGGTTCTTTGTTTCGGGCGATTGACGAAAATCGCTACCGTGTGCCGAGCTTGGGGCACTACCGTCCCATGTTTACATACATTGCAATTTGTTTGTTCAGGACCACGTGAGCGCATTTTCGGTTTAGCGTTGTGGACTTACCGGTTTACGTTTGGTTTTACTCTAATACTTGGACTACAACGTTTACGGAGCGAAGTGAAACACAAAATGTACGTGTTCGGGGATATTTACTTTAGTTGGTGGAACCTGGATTATGGACTACGGTGTTGGTTTGCGGTTTACTTGTATGGTTTTGTGCATGCATAAGCAAAAACATAATTAGCATACAGCGGCCCAGTGAGAGTTTGTAGATGTCAAATATGTCTACGAATTTTTGTTACTCCGGTTTTCCGTTCACCGTCCTTGCCCATGCTGCTTGGGGTCGGCACAACACGTTTTTGATGTAAAAACTTCTTTATGCGCGTTGAGCACTTTTTAACCGACTTCTAAAAAAGGAGGAGGTTCTCAATTCGGATGTTTCTATTTTTTTTTTTGTTTGGGCATATCTCCGTCGCTTGCCAAGCGATTTGGAAAATTCTTTTTTTGTTGGAAAGGGTATTCTATCCAAATGGTCCCATAGTCACCAAGTCGGGATCTGATGATGGAATCTTGGCGAAATCGAGGGAACTCTTCAAATTTTATATGAAAACGTGTTGCGATTTTGGTATTTTCTGCAACAAGTGAAGCATTTGCGTTTGATAAAAACCATTCTACTATCAGATCTGATGATGAAGCCAAGAGTCACGGAACTCCATAATGAGAAAATGTACCCTAGTCATGTTTGGACTTGTTGTAATTGTAACGGTATGCACTTTCCATGTATATCAAGCACATGTGAACCACTAAAAAGTGAACAATAAAAACTTTTTTGCAAAAAATAAAACCGACTTCAAAAAAAAACTTTTCTGTTTTTTTTTTGTTTAGTGAACAAAAATCATGGAACTTGCTTGACCGTCACCAAACTACGAGTTTTCACTTCTATGACGACCCGAATGGCGTAGAGGTGGGCGAGGCTGCCTTACGTTCTTAGGGTCCTGGGTTCGAATCCCGGTTGGAGCAAATGTTTGTGTGATGAGCATAAACATTTGTTTCCGAGTCATGGATGTTTATATGTATAAAATAATAAATATGTAATTACAAACAAAAAAGTATATATGTAGTTTATCAACTATCTGGTATCCACAACACAAGTCTTGCTTAGTATGGCACTAGATGGCGCTGTGTGTTAATGTTCAGCGATATTTATTTGTTGATTATATTTATGACTAAGACTGCCCCGTATGTTTTTTTCTTCGATTCTCTCCTGTTAACCGTCACGAAATCATTTACTCCTTGTTGTTTCACAGTAGTTACAGCATTAGTGACGAAATTAATTATAGAAAGTATTGCGCCTGCCTTGGTTCAAACTCACGACTCGGTAAGCATGGATATGGTAAGTAACTGGCTTACCTACAGCGATATTCAAAACTGTACGGTACGCTACAATCGCCGAACGTATGCTGGATGGGTAACTTCGAGTTCCCGGGATCATTAGGCATTGATAAAACTTTTACTTGGCGCATGCAGCGGAAACTAAACTAACGATGTAGGTAAGCGTAAAGCGGAACAGGCACCAGTAGCGAAGGGTAAATATTTGTAACAGCCTAATAGGTAAGCCAAAAACTATAACTAACCTAACTAACTATATATAACTACAAGGTAAAAACTATACATCAAACCATTAGTAGTTTTAGTCATGTTTTAGCAGTCACGTCCTGAATTACCTACATTGTTTTATTTCTGCCAATAGTAGACTCCAGTATTGTAGTAGTTCCGAAGGGAAGCCGGTAGGTTTCGAGTTGTATGGACCCCTCGCCACTGATAGGCACCAGGTTACAATGAAATAGAACTAGCATAACCTCACGCCTGTAATTCTCGAACACATAGGCAGAGGTGTACCTAATAGAGTAGGTAGGGTAGACGACAAAAAAATTAGTCCACCAGTTAGATTTACAAAAAAAAAAATTATCCATATTTTTTCGTTACGTTATTTATAGGTTACGCCTTAGTTTAATTTTTAGTGCGTTCTGACGTCACGAAGAATCTTGAATTTTAATGCGTTTCATCTGTGTCTATATTCATTGATTTACAAAGACAAAAAAAAAATGTGTGCATTAAATAAAATGAAAAAATAAATAAAACAATGTGTGTAATCGTGTGTGTGTTTTGTGATCGCTGGACGTTTGGACTGCCCTTATATTAGGAAATGCTGCAGTAGGCATATTGGCATTAGGGCGTGATAGCGACTGTAAAGATTGTTTTAAGCTTTCACGGTTTAAAACTAAACTTATATTGTCACTTACGGGAACCCTCAACCCGCGATCATGACGCTTGCAACAGCGTCAAAATATCGGGAGCTCAAAATTACAAATAACCACGGAAGATATCCCGTAAGTGACAATATAAGTTTATGTGACCATTATTTCCCAATATTCTAACTGACGGACTAAGGTCCATGTTAACCGAAAAGATAACAGTCTGATTATCTAAAAACAGCTGTCACTGTGACATGTTCCCATACAAAAATGTGTTTTAAACAGCTGTTTTTAGATAATCAGACAGTCATACTTTTGGTGAACATGGATCAAAATAGATTTGTTTTTATGATCCCGGTCGTCTTGCGTATAGTACACCCACATTTCCCCACTTATGTTTTAAGTCCCATGTGACGGCGCGAGCCTATTGTCATCAACTGGGATGGAAAAACTTAATAACACTTTGCCCGACCTGTGAATCGAACCAAAGACCTCTTGCTCATGCACTCGACTAATGAGGCTGTCCAGAAAACAGAACTAAATCTTATAAATCAGCCTCTTAAGGGGGATCAATGCTCCAAGGTAGCCTGCGAAAAGTTCATAAGAGTCGATGAACGAATTTTTCACGGTCAAAGACCTTCATCGACTCATATGAACTTTGAGGGTTGTATTGATGATTTTGATGATTATAATTCTGTAACTTAATACGTCTTACAGTCGCGACCGATATGTTTATTAACATAAAACTTAGCACTGTCCTGGAAATTGGAAATTGGACGTAAGAAAATTTGAATTTCGCGGGCCTCCCTGACCCTTTCACCTTAAGAGCCCTCTTACAGTCCACTAGCGCCGCCAATCGAAAAAATGTCATAACTCGTAAATAGAATCAAAAATACAAAATGTGGTCTATTATTACTGTAGAAAAGGCAATAACGTAATTTTATAACACCTTATCAAAACTTGAAATATAGCTGTTTAGCTAAATCGTGCATTCAAAACATAAACGGCCGTTTTTGTTACAAATGCACGATTTAGCTAAACAGCTATATTTCAAGTGGTGACAATGTGTTATAAAATTACGTTATTGCCTTTTCTACAGTAATAATAGACCACATTTTGTATTTTTGATTCTATTTACGAGTTATGACATTTTTTCGATTGGCGGCGCTAGTGGACTGTGAGAGGGCTCTTAAGAGTAACGTTCCCATTTCTGAGACACAGATCTTCTATTAGTTTGTAATGGCGAGTAGAGCATAATCCACCAAACGGAGAGCGCGTTGATGGGTGAAACAAGTCTTCGAATTTTTGGTTTAAGAATATTTTCTTCAGTTTCTTCTCGATTTTTCTTTTACCGCTAAGGATCAATTCATACCGAGACGTGACGCGACGCTACTCTGCGCGCACATTTTAATAGAGTGACTGAAATATAACTTTATTTAAAATATACACATTTCGATGCGATGCGTCTCGCGGCAGTGCGAAGTTCCAGGCCTCATTCAGTACCGTCTCGGTGTGGACTGAGGCTAAAAAAAAACGTGTGTTTGATGACTTTATACTACTACAAGCTAAATATTAGGATCGTAAAAACATCAGAAGACCACGAGGAATCGCATTCAAATATAAATTTCAGACAGCAAAATTTTCTTAGCGGAGGAATGGAAAATGCTTTTGGTGTTTTGTTTTCTTCAATTGTTGGAATTATTGTTTTTGTAACTGCAGAAAGCCAATTAAGTCGCAACGGGAGACCTTTTAGTACTCGACATCTGAACTCAAAGACGGGTAATTAAAGCTTTAATTTATAGGATGTTTGCCTTCGAAAGAAGTTGTTTTGCAGAGTAAACTGGAGGAATGGAAACATCGCTGTACTAGATGACCCACGCAACTTTGTCTGCGTCACATTAGAGAGAAACATGGAATAAATTTTCCACGATTTTGCAACATTTTTAATTTATGATCCGCTCATATTGGTTGTAGCGTGATGGTATATTGCCTATAACCTTCCTATCCGATAAAAGGACTATGGACCACAAAAAAACAATTCCAATTCACTTTAAACATTCCACAATAGTTCCTGAGATTAGTGCGTTCAACCAAACAAACTCCCCAGCGTTATAATGTTAGTTTATTTAGATTAGTGTAGACTGTAGATTAAATGGGTGTTGTATAGAATCACTTACCTGAAGCAAATATACAACCAGTGTAACCTTCAGATTAACTATACATTTCATAAGAATTAAGTTTACCACCATCATCATCATCATCAGCCCATTAATGTTCCCACTGCTGGGACTTATGCCTCTTCTCTATGTGAGGGTAGGGGCTAGGGGCTATCCTGCCGAGGTTGCGGGCCTGTTCGAAAGAGATACCGCGGCCCCGGAACACAGAGGGCGAGGAAGGAACATGGAAAAAAATACAAAAATGGTAAATGTCACAGTCATGTCTTCGAATTCTTTGGTTCTAGAACATGACTCACGACTCCGTTTTGAGAGCAGCGGTAATGAAATAAATTTCACAACGTAATGCGCCCAGCCACCGCTGCTCTCAAGTTTGACATAAGCAACACATATAATTGCATCATGCCTATAATCCCCGAAGGGATGCAGAAGTGATTTTTATAGCACACCGACATTTTACCAGTTATTTTTAAGTTCCATCATATAAAACGGGCGAGGCTATCGGCATCAAAAGGGCAGAAATCCAGAATCATTATAAGTGGTGACCACTGCGTCCTCGTAACTGCGGGTCCGTGGCTTAGGCCCCCAGTGGTCGAGGCACCTGTGGACGACACCCCCTATTACATTTATTTAATTTTCTTTTGTTTTTGTGTTTTTTCAGTTAGTAAAGCAAATGAGAAAACTGTTTCACCATAAGCGCCGTTAGCGAGCCGCGAGGGTATTACCTACTAGCGGCTTAAATTCTTGTCACTGACGGTAAGCGAGAACAAAATACGACGGCGTCGCAGTATGCGGGGTGCTATTTAGAACACAATTTATACTCCTGTGACCCAACCGACCGTCATTCAGCGCGACAAGAATTCAAGCCTAAGAAAAATCTTCCCAAAATTAAGTAGCAGGTGAAAATTCACAAAGCGCTTTTAAAGCACACCTGACCTGAGTTCGTGATCCTCTGGGGAACTAAAGTAGTTCACTGTCCAAGAGTCCAATAATTGCCATGGTTGTAAACAATAAGTACACGAGATTGTTTTTAAATACGGGTGTGCACTAGTCTTACTTTGTAATCTTTGCTATCTGTTCTTATTCTTACTCTTTATATTGCACATAAAAAAAAACAACAAATATACAGGGTGGTGATGACAATACGACAATAAAGTAAACTACGCATACCTCAAGACGTTCCTAACAAACAAAAAAAAAATCGTTTGAAAATATCAAGTAGTTTAGTCACAGGAAATTATTTTTCACCTTCAACATTTGCTACATGATGTATCTGATTTTAAGGAAGCACTAACAGGTTAACGACCCCTTGCCAACTCACTATTTAAAAACTTTCGCTTAATTTGATTTACTGCAAATTAGACCTTAAACCAGGCCAATAAGAGTCATAAAGAGTATCCTTTTTTTTTTTTTTTTTTTTTTTTTTAGGATGGGAAATCATCAAATGACTTCTCCCACTCTGGGCGGAGCGGGAGGGAGTGTCAGACTCTTACTGACTAAAACCCATCCATGTCCCTTCCTCGCCCTTTATGTTCCGGGGCCGCGGTATCTCTTTCGAACAGGCCCGCAACCCCGGCAGGCTTCGGCCCTTGCGGGCCCCTCCCCTTATGCTGACATCTCTTTGAGGCGCGCGTGGAACACGAACGCGCCGTCGACACGGCCTGTCGTCGTCGTTAGACGGACGGACGGCTAGCTAGCCCATAGCCAACCGTCCACAGGCCCGCATCTACGGTGGCCGGTAGCCACCACGTGGCCCCCGACGCCCGTTGCGTCTCCCGCGGCGGCCGGGAAGAGAGGATCTCTCCCTCTCTCGTTCCGCCACCTCCTTCGCTAACATGACTGCTTCGCAGAAGGAGGCGACGGCTTCCCATTCCGTCTCGCTCCGGACCATGGATTGAACCAGGGCCGGACGCGAGAGGTCGCCACCGCCGATCGCCGCCACGAGGACACGGCGGAGCTCCGCCCACGCAGGGCAGACTTCCACCGTGTGCTCCACCGTGTCCTCCGGTCGATCCTCGCAGTGGAGACACCCGGGCGATTCCTCCCGCCCGATTCGGTGCAGGTACCTCCCGAAACATCCGTGTCCGGTGAGGACCTGCGTCAGGCGGAAGGTGAGGACGCCGTGGCGCCTCTCCAGCCACTCCTCAAAGAGGGGTGAGAGGTGGGTAAGAGGGGTGGGGGGAGGGGGGGAGGGGGGGAGGGGGGGGAGGGGGTGGTGGGGTCATCCTTAGAGTTAGATTTTGTCTGTTTTTTTTTTTAATTTCGGTTTTGGGTTTTTTTAATTGTGTAGAATTATTCCTATGAACTAGTATTACGCGTGTTTTCATTTATTGTCGTATTGTCTTCTCCACTCTGTATAAGGTGTTAAAAAATTTACTGCAAGAATTTCGTGTACGTACTCGGTATCAATAAACAAACGTATTCCAAAAAAAAATTTTAGTTTTTACACAAAAAAAAAACAATTTATTAAAACATTTTGATGTGCACTGTACGCAGGGCTGCGCCGGCGCCTCGTCGCCATAGCAACGCGGCTCGCTTGCCCTTTCCGCATCCCCGCGAACCCTTCCCGCCCAGTTTAGTCGTCCGATATTTGTCGCGCGAGAAGGGTGTTCTGCTCTCTGTCATTTCGCTACTTACGCGCGCCCGCGCAGCCTCGTGTGAACAATGCCGTTTAGTGAGTATCTAGACATGGTAGTGTGCTACATCATGACCGGTGAAAGTTTAACCGCAGCTCGTAACCGGTACCGTGAACTGTAAGGTGACCAACGACGAGTGCCTGCTATCCAAACCATCCTGGGGGTCTACCAGCGCTTGCTAGACTATGGCCAGTTCCGTCCTCGTCAACCAGATGCCGGCCGGCCACGGTTACCCGGTGACATTGAAGATTGAGTGTTGGACTACTTCAATGATAATCTACACGCGAGCACACGTGACGAATTAAAGACCCGCATAATAAGTGCATTCAACATTGTTAAAAGTGATAGACACATTAATCGCAGTGCAAACGAACGCGAAGGTAATACACATTTGTAAATACGGTAAAAATTAAGACTTCTTGTCAATAGCTTTTAAATTATTGTAAATAGGTTGATTCAAACTTTTTAAACATACCAACTTAAAGAACTTACTTAATTTAAAAACAGTAATTCATTGTTATGGTCAATAAAATAAGTTATTTGTAAGTAATTCGATGAATTGCCAGTTCAAAGTCTGCAAAATGTGATGGGAAACTTAGAATCAGCTGTAGAGTTTTCGTTAGCGCTATCGCAGGGGTGAACGACCCCGCGCGCGGGCGCCCTGTACGGTGCACATATTCAATAATTTTGTGCGCAGTCAAAAAATTGCATATCTTTGAAACGGATCGTTAATTAGGTAAAATTTTTTCGTGATTATATTTTATTTGTGACTCCAAACAACTCCTCAAGTTTCTTGCAGTTCATTTTTTAACACCTTATTTATATTAATTGCAATAATATAGCTTAATGTACAAAGGCGAGCTTACCCAGAGTTGGGTTTTCTTGCAGCACACCTTATTTTGAAAGCGAGATTTGCAAAAGAGGATATCCTTAAGTATGTGCATTTACATTGCATCCTAAATTAATTAAACTTCTAAACTACATACAAACAATAAAATGTGATAATTATGAATTTCATGTAATTATGGATTCAACAAAATATTTCACCCTCATTCTCTTGCCCTTGTCTCAATCCATTTATTAAGGATTTCTGATATTTAATATACTTATAAGAGTAAAATTTAAAATAATTGATTCTATTATAATAATTATATTTAATTGATTGATATGTACCTAATGTCTAAGTGTAAATTTTAAAAATCATTAATGCAATAAAATTGTACCGTAAATATTTGCACGCCATGAGAAATGGCAGACATGTCGTGAGCCACTCTTATTTAAGATCTTGCACGCATGTATTATTTTATTTTAATTCTGTATGTAAACACATGTTTGAGCTAATAAAATTTCTTATTCTTATTCTTATACTTCTCTATTACTCTACACCTCATCAGACACCTTTCGTGCCATATGATCCTTCACACAGTCAATCCATCGTTTCTTTGATCTTCCTCTGTTGATTTATCTATCCGCAGTCACTCTCAAAACTTTTCTCACGACATTTTCCTCATTCCTCCGCATCACATGACCGTATTGGCCACCCATACCCCGACAACCGATTGCCAGACAACTTTTCAGTTACCGACGGCGCCACTTTCAGACTTGGTCTTATAGTACTGTAGAAGTTCGTTGATGATTGATCATTCTAGATTAGTAATTAGTACTGGCAGATTAAAAAGTAAATATTTTTTTTAATAATAAAAAAAGTAAAGAAATAAGAGATGATCATTGTGACGGACTAGAATGAAGTTATAAGATTAAAAGAGGAGATTTTCTTGGATAAACCAAAATATAAGGAGTTTAACCAAAAGAGGAATATGATTTGGTAGTGTAGCAGCGTCACAATAGTACATAGCAGCGTTACAGTACTTATTTATTTCTTATTTTATCCATCCGCGTAACACCACACATCCCACATTCAAGAATATAAAGGGTGAAAAATCCTCTTAAGGACGCCGAAAAGCGCTTGTTCTCCCCGTCATTGCGACCACTTCTTTGTTCTACACCCTACCTGGGAACCTTCTAGTTACAGAGATATTGGGGTCAAAGTTCCAAATTTTAGAAACTTTTTTAAACACATGTTTTTATAGTAAGCTTTTACTTTAAACAGCTTCACGACCCCCGTACTATTTAATCCAACCATCAGCACAATGTTTTGAGTGCGTTACATTGAGTTATATCACAAAACATGATTTTTTACAAAAAAAAAAAGTAGTTTCCCAGCCATTTTTTTGCGTAAGGTTGCAACATATTTTGACGAACAGAATGCTTCTTAAAAATATTCAGCAGATGATCTGACAATGTTAGCGCCAATAGCTGAGCTGAAACTGAGGCGTTGACGTTTTGCTACTGTAAATTAAGTATATTTCAGTATTGAAGTATTTAAAGTTGCTTAACTCTAGATGTTTATAATTATGTAGTAAATTTAAATTATTCTCTACACATATTTGATTACAGTTTTGAAAACAGAACAGTGAACGCAGACGTAAAGATGTACACATATATATTTCAAAGTAAGTAGGTATCAATCAGTGGGTATCTGTTATAGAATCAAGGCAGTCGCACTAATCAAAGAGGTCACCCATGATTCTGCAACCATACCCCAGCGTCCAAGCACTTGATTTAGCAGAGAGCGGTGGGTAATCCTATCAAGATCCAATTGTGGACTGGCAGGAGCCATCCGAGCGATCGCAATGCAAACATAATGCGCTCCACAACTCGATTAAAGTTGAAATACCCTGCAGTCTGTCTGGCCACACTTCAATGATAACTCGCATAGTTGCAATACAGTTCGACGGACTAGTTGCAATACAGTTCGACGGACAAGAATAGCGTTGGTTAAGTTGGTCTGTTCGTGTATTATTTCTGTTTGCGGCGTGATTATGAAGTTGTTTTTTGATAATAGTTTCTTGGGTTTTGTAGTCTACTAGTATAAGTTTACTCAATACTGCAGAGGGAAGCTATTTTGATAATGCATTCAAACATCGGACACTCCAAAGACTGCTAATTACATGGAAATAAAAACTAAACTAAACTTTATGCTTTACTAATAATAAATCGTATTCTTCAGACACCTTTCTCTACTTATACAGGTTGGAAAACAGGGAACACAATAAAGGGAAGTACCTAAACTGAACTTATTTTTAATCTTTTAATTCCAGTAATAGTTTAATTCTCTTCATTCGTTAATTAAAGGTACAAGTGAAACTATTATTTAGGATGCGTGACCAATTTATTACCTTTCAACGCAATTAAAAAGAAATAACTACCCACCTAGAAATTCATCGAATAAACCCTTGTTATATTCGATGAAAATTGTAATAACTGTAATAGAAATAATTGTAGGTAATTAGTTTAATCGTTTACCGCTCATGGTGTTTTTCACACAATCATTGCGAAAAATTTTCAAACGTACAACGCCATCTGTCAAGCAATTTCAGAATTAGTAGGTACAGCAGGTGGCTTTGGGTGGTTTTCAGGGTAACAGACAACGTGTTTAGTAAAAGAGTGACATCTAGCGAGGAACAGGGTAAGTTTGCAGTTGGGGTTTCCTTTCCCCACGTTTAGTACATTTCATTTCCATTTTCAAATTTCGCCTGTAGTTCGCACTTTTCCCGCAAGACTGCGCTTTCACATGGAATCAGGTAGATTTTAATATGTAGGTATGTGTGAGAATATTCGTTCCACAATGTGCCTCGGCAAAAGTTGACGACCTTTCCTCTATCTATTATCAGCCTGTAGGGATCAATTCACCAATGTCCGAAAGTTAACTTTATTTGGGTTAATTGCCCTAAGTTGTCCTGTGTCGAATTAAACTGCTCGAACTTTAATGATCATTGTGCTAATTTGCAAATGTAAATATTTACCCAAAAATAAATTTCCATCTCTAACACGTGCCTTTTGCTAACAACAGAGACGCAATAATTATCCAGGATTAACGTAGGACCACTCTTGGGTAAATTTTTTGTCTGCCGCAAAAATAAAACATTGTTAAATGAGGGCTAAAAATTACCGCCGCAATTATTTCACGGGCCGAATATTTTATTTTAACAGACAGGGTACTTCTGAAGGTTCTGAGACAAAGAAAAATAATAAAAAAAAATACATCAGAGCGTTTCACAAAGGGTCTCTTAACGCTTTTTGGCGCTCAAGGAGGTCATGGAAAACGGCTGGTACGCATTAAATATAATTTTTCTTTTTGTTATTCAATGTTTTTTCAGTCTGAGTATCGTTCGCGAGGGGGATACCTACTTTCAATTTATGACGTAATTTTTTCAAAAGGCCTCTTGGGGTGAGTGTTGTCATTCTTTTTTTAGATGGAGTTTTTGAATTCCGTCGTTAATAGTATAAGGATCATTTAGAGGCATTTTATAAAGGACTGTTAGTTAGACGTGTTTTTTTATGTTTTCGTTTTCGACGATTCTCTTTTGCATTTTGGAAATTGTAGTTGGCGTCCTAAGTTTTAGAATTTAGTAAATAGAAAAAGGAAAATCATTTTATTGAAGACTAGGTTGTATACCGACTGGGCATCTACTCAATTGCAAACGTGCAGGTCGTCTATCGGTATTCCACTCCAAACAAATGGTAAAAAGATAATTTGGTAACATTTCTTAAGGACTCTTGAAAGGAAGGAAGGGTCTTGTGGTTGTGACAGCTGAGTATGAGGTCCTGGGTTCAATTCCAAAAAAGGCCACGGAGCCTGCCCCTTTTACATGGGACTTGGACATGGGACATGGGTATACCTCTACTAACTCTTCGGGTATTACAGGCGTAATGTTATGCTATGCTTCTTTGGCCATGTTTTTTACTGCTTCTTCTATACCTATTACCACTGCATTATCAACTTTGCAAAAGTTAAAGCTGCCAAACGCAAGCTTTAACTTTTCATGCTACGGTATTCTGTCGTAAATAGTAAAAGGATTTGATGAAAACTCATTAATTATACGGACTTGTTTTTTTATTCGTTTGTTAATGCCTCTCCTATAGGTACCTATTACTGTATTTTGCGAATTGCAAACTTGGCATCCGATGCCTCGGAAGCTAAGCGGATGTACTGCAGAGACGTAGGTAATGAACGTACTAAGGAAGTAACTGGGGAAGCTTAATCGACTTCTAATATCAGTTTAATGTCGCGTTAACTGGGTCGTTTCCACAATTACTGTCACGTAATTAAGGACGTTTTTAACGGTGGTTAATGTTGCAGTGGTATATAGAATTCTCATAATGAGGAAGGAGTTAATTATAGTTGGAGGAATGGAGGGTAAGTCTAGAAAATGATAGTAGATAGAATGGTGCGTTTTATTTTGTAGTCAAGATATTTATGTCTACTAATGGTGTATTGTAAGTAAACAGCTTAGGTCAATGACGTATTATAAATAGACGCGTCATGCATGAACATCACGGCTGTCGAAAACAGCGTAAATACTGTCGATAGCTAGATAAATACTTAGACACACGAAGAAAGGGAAAGAAAATTAAACGTCATCTACGGAATGTTTGTTGTAAGAGAGAGATAAATATATATTTTTTAATTCCGTTGTCTTCTGTGGTGCATGCTCATTGGCCGAGCGCGAACAAAAGGCGCCAGCCGCCATTAGAAGGAATCGAAAAAAATAAAATAAAATACATTTTTCTAGATACTAACGCATGAAATGATACTTTTCTATCTTTCACAGTTAAACTATAGTTTTTACATGTCCTAAAAACACAGGACAGCATTTTTTTTCGTTGTTTGAGGAAGTTATACACAAAACTTATTTTAATGTCACGTACTGCCGCGGCACTGGTTGGTACGCGACTAAATGAAAGTCCGGCAATTGCCTTGCATTCATGTTGCCACTGCAGAGCGCGGGCAATGTATCTATAGTTTTATATATCATTAGCCAGTAGCGAAGGGTAATTTTTTGCCGACAGGTGCATATTATTTATTTGTAGTTTTAGTCATGTTTGGAAAATCACGTTCTAACTGAATTACCTACATTATTTAAACTTTGGCAATAGTAGACTCCAGTACAGTGGTTGTTCCGAAGGGAAGCCGGTAGGCTTCGAGTTGTATGAACCCCTCGCTACTGATACCCACGTAACATGCATTGTTATAATAACCGTTCAAGTGAGAGTTGAACTCGCGCATGAAGATTTCCGTACTATAGTATATTTTGTACTATTTGTGGTTATAGTGGCAACAGAAATATATCATTTGTGATAATTTCATCTGTCTAGCTAAGGTGGCAGATAGACGGACAGTGGAATCTTAGTAATAGGGTACCGTTTTTATTACACTTCGGGTACGGAACCCTGAAAAGGAAACTCTACTGGACACTCCTTTTCGTGCTCCTCCGCTATTCTTTTCAGGTTCATTTTGTTGCGGGATCCATCATCCCAAGCCTTTTCCCAACTACGTTGGTTTTGGCTTCCAGTTGAACCGGACGCAGCTGGACCAGTATTTTACATGAAGCGACTGCCTATCTGACCTCCACAACCTAGTTAGTACTGGGGAATACGAAACCCCTTTTTAAAACTGGTTGTCAGACTTTTTGGGCCACTGATCTAAACATCGATCTCTCGTTGCGAGATCCAAGACAGATAAATTGATTCTCTGAGATCTAATCGAGCTTCTTTGTCGTGGCGCTTATCGGGCCCCTCTTGATTCTGGCTTTCTATTTTGATCTCTGATAAAGATTTGTCCAGCGTTTCCAATCCCAGTCTGCATTCAAAAAGTGCCTTTCAGCAATTTTGACTGCAGCTTTTCTCTACTTCAATTCAAAACCAGCAACCTAAGCTCAGCTAAAGTTACAACTTTATACCCGCGCAGCAGAAACACATTTGTTGATTAAACAGATAATATCTGCACGGCCAACATCGCCATCAGCTTTTAGCGAAATAGTGATGTTCCCAATCCCATTCACCGATCCGAAACTACATAAGTTTAATAAGTTGGGTCGTGAACGGAGCTACAGTCTTTGCGCAGTTATTGTACCTCCACCGTTGAATCGCTGTCCAAATTAAATATATCAATAGAGTTGTGGTTAACATATCTTCGAAGTTCGAGCAAATGGGTTTCCTCAAGACCAACTTGCTCCACCTCAATCAGGTGAGTTGTTCGGCAGAAACTCACCTGATTCGAAGCGATAACGCAATAGCAAGCCTATTTAGTGTCAAATAAGCTGCATGATAAAAAAAAACATTTATTTAAATAAGGCTTTAAATAGGTACATACAAGCGTATTGTCATTCTTTCGTATTTTCTCTGCTAGTCCTTTAAGTTGATGTACTTATCAAAATTATAGTTGTCATCATTTTCGTGAGAATAAGTTTGTTATTGACATGCAGCTGTCAGAGGTTAAATAAATGTGAAAGAACTATAGTTTTACGCTCCCATAAGCCGCGAGATGTGATCGTCTGATAGTAAGGTTATAAGCAGTGAACGTAAACTTTGCATTGGGTAATTTTGTGGGTACCTGATGGTATTACCTGGTGCCTTTGATGGGAACTTCATAATGTAATAAGGAATATTTTGTAGGTAAAAGGAATGTCATATTTTTCGTCAGTTGTGGTATTTTTACCAGACTGAGGAAGGTGTTGTGTTTATCAGCCTAAATATTTTATTGTGGCATTCTAAAGACCAAATGCATGCGGTGTTTTTGATCATTCTTACGGCAATCGATTTGTATTTTTTTTGGTTTCAACGTTCTCTATCTAACCGGATTTTAAAAGCGTGAAGGGAAACGCTGTAAACAAACGAAAACGGCAAAAAAGCAGTTGTTCAAGTCCCAGCAGTGGAAACATTACAGGCTGATTATATTAATAGTTTTCATAAAACGAAAGGTTTCTAAGTCGCACATGACACGTTCTACAGTACAACACCAGCTGACAAATCAAACTTTACGTTCAGACGAATATTAGCCCCATTTAGCCACACAACTCCTCAACGCCAAATCAGCTATGAAGGTATGACCCTGATTAATAACCTACAAATTCAATATAACGTAAAACTTATTAGTCAATCTGGGTGCAGATGCATCACTAGACTGAGCACCTGAGTATCACTAGTGCTTACGTCAACAACACTAATTGGCATCTGACTGTAGATCGATTTGATCTGCTGAGGCAACCGTGTTTGATTTCAATTTGAATCCACTCGAATCCATGTTAGTTTTCGGACGATTCACATAAAATACTCCGGATCTGCAAAGTGGTTACAGGTACACACAGGTTTGATTTAATTTTGGTAGGAACACTTTGTTTTGCTTTCGTTTACGTGTTGAAAATGTTTGTGGCTTCGCCGGATTAGGTCTTTCGTTGATTTCATTTTAGCTTTAACTAGACGGTAGACCGGTTGGTTTGGTGTTGTTGATCTTGTTCGTGTTTTAATTTAGTTCCTTTTTTGAGTTTTGGTTATCTAGTTGATGTGTTCGGCTAAATTAAACTTGTCATGAAATGCTGGTGTTTCCGATGCTTAGATAATGTAATGCGACATTTCTGGTTAGTACTGCAATAGTTTTTTCAATTTTGGTTTTTCTCTTGCGTATATTTAAGGGAGTGCAAACATTGTGCTCCAGTGCGGAAATTGAACCCACAATAAGGACGCACCGTGCTCTCTAGGATGTCATAAATAAATGCGTTGAGAAGACCACTTTTATAGGGTAGTAGGTATCTTTAGCTTTTGGAACACCCTATCATCATGTATCCCTTTCAATCTATCCCTCTTTTCCAGTCTAGCTAATAAATGAATGGTAGCTGACGAGCGGAACATCTTTGTTCATATAACATCTTTTTACCTTCTTCTTTATCGTGTGGTAAGTGCCAAACCTGGTGTCAAAATGTTTATGCCACTCATGAACCTCTTACTTGGCTTTACATGCCGTCAAGAAATATCTCTCAAGCCTACTGGTTTCCTTACGATGTTATCCTTCTTGTGATAATT
The DNA here is from genome assembly GCA_916618015.1 of Xestia c-nigrum. Lineage (NCBI taxonomy): Eukaryota > Metazoa > Arthropoda > Insecta > Lepidoptera > Noctuidae > Xestia > Xestia c-nigrum. The sequence continues at coordinate 18,000,191 of OU745247.1, read as the reverse complement.
ATAATGGATGCGGTATACTCTCGCCGAGACATTTCAAGTATTTTTTTTTTGTGAATGGCATCTCTTAAGTTCGCGTCATCTATAAAGTTGTCGCTTGCTTATCTGGACTATCCGGTGGGTGCCTTGAGTGTAAGGCTTCCAGCCAGGGTTAAAATAAAACTGAAAATCCAAACGACGACATGTTAAGGGCTCCCCCTTTGTGGTACGAGCCTCGGCTTAGCACAGCAAAGGAACAGGCTGGATCATCATTCATCATTTCAGTTGAAAGACGTCCACTGCTGGACATAGGCCTTCCCCAAGTACCGCTACTTGACCGGTCCCGTGCGACTCGCATCCAGCGGTTTTCCGCAACCTTCACCAGGTCATCGGTTCATATAGTGAGAGGTCTCCCAACGCAACGTCTTCCGGTTCGTGGTCGCCACTATAGAACTTTTCCGCCCCATCAGCCATTTGTTCTGCAAGCAATGTGCCCTGCCCATTGCCATTTAAGTTTTGCAATTGTTTAGGCTACGTCGGTGACCTTGGTTTTCTCGCGGATGTCTTCATTTCTGATTCGATCACGCAAGAAAACTGCGAGCATTGCCCTCTTCATTGCTCTTTGGGTGACTTTAAGCCTTTTGATAAGGCCCATTATGAGCGACCAAGTTTCGGTCCTGTATGAAATCACTGACAACACACACTGGTCACTTTCGTCATGAGACACTGCGGTAAGTTGGACGAGAAAATACCGCGCAACTTCCCGAAGACTGCCCAGCCGAGTCAGATTCGAGAATTGACCTCTTTGTGGAAGTAAGACCTACCTAACTGGACCGTCGGGCTGGATCGGAACAAGATTATTATTTGGGGACGGGTTTAAAACTACAGGCTGGCTCGAACGAGGGTCGGGCTCTGAAGTAGGGTGAGTACGAGAGTTTACATATTAGCAGTCGTAGTAGTTCGTCTAGCCTTCTTCGTTTGGCTGTACAGTGTACAGTGTACTTACTGCCTCCCTTTAAGAGTCTCAGCGGGCGTGCATAGCAATATTTAAAATCTTGATTGCCATAGATATGCTAGGAAGAAAACTGTCTTATATTTCTGACGTTATTTGATAGGTCCCTACCTATCCAGTGTAAATTTCCAAATATTCTTAGGTAGTAATATCAGGTTATTAATATGGATGAAGTTTCAATTAGCTTAGGTAACAAAAGCTTTTCTGCAAACATTAATTTAGTGGTAAACATATTGTTCCAATTTATAACTTCAGTTATTTTGATTCGAGTTATAACAGTTACTCGCAATTTGGTACTAAAATTAAATTCCATGACGACAGCTGATACTCATACGACTACGCAGAACTAACTAGATACTCAATTCTAAATCAAGATGAAATGTAACGTACTAATGAAGGTAGGCTTGCTTGAGAACTTGCTTCATCAACAGACGCAATATATCTTCGCAGATAGTTCCCGCGATAAGTCGGATTGTCCTCATATCGTCGCAATTATCTAGAAACGCTGCCCTTTCATTACTTCTATCTTACGCCTATGCTGATATAGAATGTGCCTAATCTTATAAGTTTGGCAAACAATGAGAGTTAATCTGAAGATATTGGTAGGTTTTCATAAGACACTGGAGAATATATCGGCAATGTAGACGAATTTCACTAAGTTATTAGATGGCGTCGACTAATTTCGCGAAGAGAAAGATTTGAAGATAATGAATACTTTTAAAGAACTTTTTTTGAGAGTAGTATTATATAGTGGCAATTTAAATCCGAGTAAGTACTTTCAAAAATGTGCTGAATCTTGATTATCTACAAGAAAAATGACGGAGCAAGCTTCAACGGATCGACTGGATTGCGAATGAAATTCAGTACAGAAGTTGAAATTGTATTGGGACGGTAAGCCGTTTGTCCCGGCTGTCAATTGTAGATCTTTGACAGTCGATACAGGCAGTCAGTGGCCTGGAAGTCTGACAACCATTGCTACCAAGGGGTATCGTATTACCCTGTACTAACTGGGTTGCGGATATCAGATAGGCAGTCGCTCCATGTAAAATAGTGGTGTTCAGCTGCTTCTGGTTAAACTGGAAGGCGACCTCAACATAGTTGAAGAAGCCAGATGAGAATGAGTATAGGGCGGAAACTTTAGGATATCTTAAAGTCTTTCGGTGTATTGTTTTGTGTATTCACATTATAAACTAATAAACATAGTAGTATCCTTTGTTTGAGATCCTCATCCTGCTTAATAAGCTGACAGAGAACCATTATATGGTTAAAATAGATAATCCTCATCAATGTCTTTAGTATTATATAATCGCATAGCCCATATTGTGTGAGTACTATTAAGCTATCATTCACTGGAAACCTACGTCTTTTCTTGATTTGAATGTGCCCTGGCGGTCGAGAGTATGTCATGGTCATTCAAATATCTCGCTGATGGTGGCGCGTGTGTCGGACCATTTAGTTCCCTTCAAAATGGTTCAGCTGAATGGTGCTGATCCATGCGTTATGTTCGTGAACAGGTGATGTCAGTGTGACTGGTCATATTTAGTTGCCATGGCTTACTTGAATGATTATTTTAGTTTTACTATGGTCACTTTTAACGTGCACATCTTGCTACATTGTTCTCACATAATATACCATCTCAACATAATGATGTTACCAAGATTTTAAAAGAGTGTCCATGGGCGCCATCCATCTACGCTAGGAATGGGAAACTACAGTACACTTTCACAGTTTTTATGTCTTGTGACTGGGACTGTAGCTACATTTAATGTTCATCTTTGTTTCGGCAATACAAAAGTGCCTGTAACTGGCCTACTTGAAATAAATGCTTTGATTTTGATTTAAACTAAGGAGAATATGTTTCTATACGCATAAAAAAGCCTACTCCACGCATCAAATATTGCTCCAATTTTTCAGTATGCGAACATCTAGTTGAGGATAAGGTTAAACAAAACCAATTCATCCTAGGTCAAAAACAACAGTTGCAGAGCCGTCAATAGAACCAACATGCACAGATTGGTTACAAAAAACGATCGTTATTTTTTTACAAGAGTATTTATTCGATACGTTCCAAACGACTCTCTTTCAGAACTGTTGGATTTTTAACATGGAAACAAGATAAATAAACATCGAATATTTACAGAAAATATAGTTGACACGCTGGAGGTTTTTCTATGCTAGCTAAAAAATAGTACAAAAATCACTCGCTGTGCTACATTCCCAGTTTCTAAAAGGTTTGTAACGCGTAGAAAATAAAACGCCAGGTCACATAAACCTCCGAAAACTGTACAGACTACAGTGGACTGTGGACTGTACTACGTTCCACTGAACTTGTAGTTAGAGCTGCAGTACAGTTTCGCCACGAGGCCGTAAAACAAACCTTTTTGCCTATACCTACCTCTCGAACCTTTTTACGTATGCAGATAAAACAAGATGAAGTGCATATTGAACTAAAGGAATATATCGTCACCTTTGCGTGGGGTGTTTTTTTCTGAAGACATTTTAAAGGAAATTGCTAGTGGAATGTTTTTGTTTTATTTTATTGTTAGCCATAAAAAGGGCCTCTTTTTATTGTAGAAAAGAAAAAAAGAAAATTTTGGATAAGCTAATGTCACTACCACTGTCGTGAAAAAAATATCAGCTGTCCTAAACAATAGAGTTGATGGCTAAGGTTACTACAATTTTGCAAGTGCTGTGCAGATTGACAAGTTCACTGTAATCTGTAAATTCTACTGTGTTTATTGTATGTGTATTAATGAATAAGATGTTGGAGGGCCATAAATAAATAAATAAAATATTCTTTCATGATTCTGGTACCACCTACCGATACACCTTTCTGATACACAACTAAGGGCCAGTTTCACCGGTTCCGGATAAAGTGTCGGTTAGTTATCTGATAGTTAATACTATCTACCACTTAAAGGCTGGTTATAACTAATACTTTATCTACCAGATATCGCTATCGGACACCTGTGAAACCAAAAAAGTTAGTTTATCTGGCAGATAAGTTCCTAATAGGCTAACCGACACTTTATCCGCAACCGGTGAAACTGGCCCTTAAAGTTTTGTTTTCAACTACAATCATCATCTGCCTAGCCTTTTTCCAATTAGGTTGGAGTTGGCTTTCAGTTAACAGTACCAGAACTTTACATCGAGCAACTATCTATCTGCCCTCTACAACCCAGCTAACCTACTTGGGTACTACGATGCCTGATGATCCTATGTCGCGCGCGCTCGAAGCTAGACGTGTTGCGAACCGCTCCGATAAGTAATTATTTATTTAACTGTTTTAAGTGGAATTTAAACCCGAGTCTATATAATAACTAATTAAAACTAAAACAAACGTGTGTGATACAAACCTACAATATTGATAAACACACGAAATTACAGTAGAAAGTGGTGACAAAAAACAAAACAAAGGACTGGAAGTACCTAGAACATAGAAACAAGTATTAGCAGTGAGTCACACGGCGAGCTCCGCTCCTATTCGCCAACAGCCGGTGAGTCAAACCACATCGCACGACGAGAATCGCTACCTTATATGGTCACAAACTTTACTTCAATCTTCGATGTTCAACACTCCTGGTGCGAAATAACTTAGCTAATTCACTTGCCAAAGAAATGTTCATATAGCCGTTGGACGAACCTGTCGGATAGGCAAAAGAAGTGCCGTGAGTTCGATTCCGATAACCAGCGATTCTTTTTGCCATTTGTCTTGTTGCATTGTTTCTAACGCTTATGACAGCTATTTACCAAACTATTGCTATTGCTCAACTCCCTGGCTTTATTTGTTGACTTGTGTGGTAATTGTGAAAATCTACAATATTTGCTTAACAAAATACGCAGTACATAGATAAATTAATATAGAAACTGCCAGTAATTATTGGATCGCCACAGGGACTGTGTTAATATGGACTCTAGCAACAGCAACATCACGTATCGTCCTAAACCTGTCAGAACCAGCTCATTAACTGATTTAACAAATATGACTATTGATAACACCATACTTGACACCACTATGATGAGTCTACAAGACAGCTTGCATGATAACAGCGGAATTTTAAATGAGATGACTGAACAAAATAAAAGTCTTACTCTCCAATTAATGAGCGCGCATAAGGAGATAGAAAATCTAAATAATGAGAATTTTCGTTTAAAGTCCGATCTACAAAATATAATTAAGACAAAGAACGTTTCCAAAAAACTGTGTACAACGCATGACAAAAACAACATAACTCCCAAACGCAAGAATAAAACTTTGCCGCAAAGATCCAACTCAAGATGCTCAACCAGTAACGAAATACCTGAAATACTACACAACTACCATGAGACCTCTCCCATCCTCAAGATTAGGGAGACACAAACATCAAATATATTCCCTCAGGATTCCAACATCTTCCAGAATAAGGAGACACAAACATCTCCTCAGAAACTAGAACCAGAAACAAGACTGAGAGAGCCCGCTCGGAAACGAAATAGTGATCTACCGAATGTATCAAAACTGACGAGCCCCTCCACATCTAACAACAATAATATACTGACCGAAAAAAAGGCCCTATCTCGGAAAATCTGCATATTGAGTACGAATAATACTAATAGAATCCTTACAATTGCTAACAACACTTTAGGCCCAAACTCGCAAATATGTCATTACTTAAAGACAAATTGTGGAATCAAGGAAACGATAAATGGAATTGAACTTAAATTGCAAAACCTTACTTTGGATGACTTCTGTATAGTTTTAATCGGCGAGGCAGACTTCAACACAACAAATGACTCCATCGACATGATATTAGCGATAAGAGAGTCACTACAAAAAGTGCAACACACAAATGTTATTATATGCGTCCCTACATTTAAGTGCAAAAGTTATGCTAACATGTTTAATTGGAGAATAGAAAATTTCAACAACCTCCTGTATCTGGATGTCATGACTCACGAACATTGCTACACTCTTGACTCAAACAAGCACTTAACGTATGACCACTCAATGTTTTCAAAGACAACAGGTGCTATCAATGATTTAGGCATGTATACTATTTTCAGGGACATTAAAGCACAAATTGACAGTATAATACAATACAACGACTGCAAAACACAAAATGACAACTCTATATCATATAAATTATGTAACCAAAATTCTGTAACTCAAACTAACGAAGATTTAAGCTCTAATTTTTTTCGTAAATTATTGTTTAACTGTCATGCATCAAAATATTAATGGTTTGATTAATAAATCGGATATGCTATCAGTGTGCTTAGATGAATTAGCAACAGACGGTATGAAGGTAGATATATTGTGCATTACGGAGCATAACATGAGGAAGGGTGACGAGGATTTCTTACGGATACCGAACTTTATTTTGGGGTCATATTTTATGAGATGTAGTAGACATGGAGGCTCATGTATTTTAATTAAGAAGGGACTGCGATTTAAAAGCCTCGATGATGTCAACAAAATGTCTATTATAAATTTTATTGAATGTTCGGCCGTTGAATTAATAGACCACAAAATATATATTGTATGCATTTACAGACCGCCGAACAAAACAATCGGATCAATAAATTCTTTCTTTTTAATTTTAACTAAAATATTGAATAAACTATGTAAAAGTAAAAAAATAATTATTTGTGGAGATTTCAACATAGATATAACAATCAACTCAAAAACATCTGCTGAATTTGTAGAGTTACTATTAAGTTTTAATGTAACCCTTCAGTTTAATGAAGTAACACGAAGCGCCAGCAATACTTGTATTGATAACATAGCTCATAACATTAAGGGCTGCAAAGGTGAAATCAGAGATTTTGCGCTCTCCGACCACACTGCACAAATTATAAAGTGTCCATTAAAAAAGTTTAGTCCAATTGAATATTGGTATGTTTATAAACGTAGTTTCACCAAAGAAAATAGATGTTTATTTGCTAAATATTTAAGACAAATCTCGTTTTGCAGCGTTTATGAGTCTACAGACCCTAACAGTGCCTATAATTCATTCCATGATATATTCAGCTTGATCTATGACTTATGCTTTCCTATAAAGAAAATTCGTATAAATAATATTTCGAGACCTAAATGGTTATCAAAAGGAATAAAAATGTGTAGTAAGCGTAAACGCGAACTTCTCTGGAAGTACAGAAAAAACTCAAACAACGACAATAAAATGAAGTTTAAAGCTTACGCTAAAAAATACAAAACAATAATCTCGCTAACAAAAAGGTCGCAGAACAACTATTTTATAAATACGGCTGTTAATAAATCCAAAGCAACGTGGAAGGTAATAAATGACACTAAATACAACTATCCTAAGGACGGCATTGAGAAACTGATAATCAATGACAATGTACTTACTGATCCTATGACTATAGCAAATACGTTTAATGACTACTTTGCTGACATTGTTAAAAAAAATAATGACATTCTCTCTGACTTAACACAATTACATTCCTCTAACTTGACATTATTCATGCCCCCAACAATTCCTCCAGACATTCTTAAAATTATAAGTTCTCTGCGGAATACAAATAGCGCAGGTTATGACGGTATTATTACTAAGATTGTTAAGGATGTAGCAACTTCAATTGCTGCTCCTTTAAGTTACATTATTAATTTGTGCATAGAACATGGTATTTTTCCAGAAAAATTAAAATTGACAGTGGTAAAACCAGTACATAAAAAAGATGACAAATGTTCCATCAGTAACTACAGGCCAATTGCATTAATAACAATTTTCTCTAAAATTTTTGAAAAAACCATATATAACTGCCTCTACCCATTTCTCGAAAGTAACAACATATTTAGCGCATGTCAATATGGTTTTAGGAAAAATAAATCGGTCAACACAGCAATGTATAACTTCTTACACAAAGTCCTTCTAAATATGGACACTAGGTCGCCAGCCATAGCTCTTTACATGGACATGTCAAAAGCATTTGACCGAGTCAACCATAAAATAATGCTGGATAAATTATATGCATGTGGCGTAAGAGGTAACGTATTCAAACTAGTCGAATCATATTTAAGTGACAGAAAACAGATGGTAGAATTAAAAAGAGTCTCCCTAACTAGCCGAACTGAAGAAACCGTTGTTTCTGAGGTTAGAAATATCCTTTCCGGTGTTCCCCAGGGCAGTATACTAGGCCCACCACTTTTTCTTATCTATATAAATGACATGTCGACTCTTACAATGCACCATATGACCTTATTTGCTGACGATAGTACTATATTATTTACTGGTATTGACAGAACTGATCTAAAACTTGACATAAATAACACCCTAACAACAATTATAAAATGGCTTGATAAAAATGACTTAAAAATAAACCTCGAAAAAACCAAAATCATGAATTTTAAACAGCGAGTACAGCCAGATGCCAACCTAAATATATCTTACTCCCAAACCAGCATAGAAGAAATCAATGTAACCAAATTTCTGGGTCTCTATATTGACAGCAAAGTGAATTGGAAGTCACACATTGAGCAAGTCTGCAAAAGGCTTAGTCAGAGCTCTTACGCTCTTTACAGACTAAGAAACACTGTCAGTCAGTCTGCACTACTAACCGCCTATCATGGATATGTTGCTTCAATTATACGCTACGGCATCATATTCTGGGGTAACTCTGTAGAAAAAGAGCGTGCTTTTAGAGCTCAAAAGCGGTGTATCAGATCGATGTGCAATATACACCAAGTGGATTCATGCAGACCACACTTCATAAATTTAAAAATATTAACTCTCCCTTGCGTATACATATATGAAACTGTAGTCTTCATAAAAACAAATTCAACCTTGTTTGACTTTTGCACTAGGGCCAGACATAAAGATAAACTGCGCACCGTAGCCAGTAAAACAAAGCTTTTGCACCAAAGCATCTTTTGTATGGGCCCACGTATCTTTAATAATTTGCCACCTTTTCTCAGAACTATGAGCGATATATATACCTTCAAAAAAAAACTACACGAATTACTGATAAATAAATGTTATTACTCCATAAGAGAATTTCTGGATGACAATACACTAAAGCAAATGAACGATTAGTTAATTTGACTTAAATAATTATTGTACGAGTCTAATCATAATGTATTGCATGACAATTGGCTGTATGTTAATTGACTATATATTTACCGAACCTGAGACATGAATTTTGTACGCCTCAATGGCGATCCACAATAAATTACTTAAATTTGAAATCCATTGAATAAATATTTGCTAATCTGACATAAATATTTTGCTAATTTAATCATAATGTACTGCCTGACAAAAATGTATTGTATTTTAATTTTATTGTAATTTTATGTAAATTTAATTGAATTTAATTAATCAATTCATAGTATTGTATTTTAATTTTATTGTAATTTTATACAAATTTAATTGTAATTTTATATAAATTTAATTTAATTTAATTAATCAATTCATAGTATTGTATTATAATTTTATTGTAATTTTATCTAAATTTAATTGAATTGAATTAATTAACTAATAGTATTGTATTTTTGTTCCAAACTTGTGACATGAATTTTGTATGCCTTAATGGCGGGACATAGCAGACACCTGTATTTATCACAACATCTTATGAACCTGTGATCCACAATAAATTATTTGAATTTGAATTTGAATTTGAATTTGAATGCCCGTTGCTAAGACAAAAAAAAAGAAAGGAAAAATCTACAAAAAAATTACAACCGAGACCTCTTTTTTTTCTACAATATAAATAGGAATTCATGCAATACTTTGCGTTTTTTTCCAAGCTCCTGAATTCTAGAGCAGGGTCGGTTAATATTTCACAGTTGTAACCTCCTTAACTTAACAGCATTGTACCACAGATCCCAGTACTGAGCATAATAATTTATTGTCACTGACCTGCTGTTAATGTTGATACTTTTAATCCCTCAAAGCGTTCGCATGTAAAATAACGTTACAAAAGTTTCAATTACGTAGATTAATTTTGAAACTCATTAAAAACTGCTCCAATGTAGCTTTAAATATCAACTACACGTTGGAATATGAAACTTGGTAATGTAGGCCTTTATTTTATTTATAGTTCATTAAATTAATGATCACGTTATTATTTTAAATCCATTCCTGGGGCGTAGTTAGTAGTCCAATTCACTTCGTGAAACAAACTTCGCTAACAGATGAAGGTTTGTCTATTTTTTTTGTTCCTGTAGAACCGATTTTTTAACTCCCAACGCAAAAACAACGGGGTGTTATAAGTTTGACGTGTCTGTGTGTGTGTGTGTGTGTCTGTCTGTGGCATCGTAGCTCTCGAACGGATTAGTTGATTTTGATTTTAGTTTTTTTGTTTGAAAGGTGAATTAGTCGGGAGTGTTCTTAGCTATGTTTGATAAAAATCAGTCCACGATGACCGCCGCCACAATATGGCTGATAACATAGATATTCAACAACTCCCTCAATATGGGTATCAAATGAAAGGGCTTGATTAGTAAAATACTATATGCTATAATAATTTTCAAATGCAAGATTGCCGCCACCACAAAATGGTGATTTACATTTTTTCACAACTCAATATGGGTATCAAATGAAAGGGATGGTTACTATGGCTAGTAGAATCATATACCTGAAATAATTACCCTATGTGTCAGGGGTTTTTTTAATTTTAAATTTAATGTAACTTGTTTAGAAAACTTATAACTAATACATTCGAGTAGTAAGAAGTAATATGTCGAAGAAGGCCAATTGGAAGTTTCAACATAAACATGATAATTATGAAAAGTACAGTTTTTTTATAACTAATCTTAGGGCGTAGTGAGAATCCGATTTTTAGAGGTGAAACACTAAAACTGACTGTTATTTGAAACTATCGGTTCCGTGAAACCAAATAGGCATCGTTTCGTTTCGCATTTCAGTCGGCATAGAATCTCACTATCGACAGTTACAACAAGTTCCGAACTAGATCAACATGGCTGTCAGGTCAGCTGTCCATTTCAATTCTTGTATAAAAAGTTTCAATTGAATGAAATGTTGGAACAGTTGGTCTTTCGAGGTTATTCTGTAGGGAATTAAGTTTTTACGTTTTGTCTGAACCAGTCATATGTTTGAAGTTAGGTGGAGTAGAAAAGGTTTTCCATCACTGGAATTGGGCCCTATTGGTGGCATTAAGCTCGCCTCCTAATACATGAGCCCTAAAAGCCCATGAACCAGTAATAGTTCCGTCCAAATCGGTCCAGCCGTTTCAGACAGACAGGCGGACAGAGAGAAAGCTAAAAAAAGGTTTTTGTTAATAGCACCGTACCGGTATGAACTGTCATTTAAGTATGCATTCAGTGAAAAGCTATTATTTTGAAAAAACTAACAAATATGACAGTTTTATTTATTTCTACAGATTAAAACAGGTTAACCTGGCGTTGCAATATAATACACGATAGGAAATAACTCAATCAGTAAGCTTGGCAGAGCATTATCTAAAGCTTTATTGGAAACAAGATCAATATGGCAAGTAAAGCCGCGAATAAAAGCCAGCACACATATGTATATATATGATGTGTATCGTAACATATTTGTTGCATCGGCTTGATCGAGTTCTTTGTTCCAAAAGCCATCAGCCGGCCCAATCAAGTAAGAAATTGGTGATCTCAGATGAAAGCCGGTCCCTTTGGTAGCGCTGTTAGTAAAGATAAGCTTCTTAGGATGTGATGGAAATGTCCCTCGGCGCAGAAAATGTATACAGAAATTGTGAACGTTTAGTGAATTATGTTTATAATAATGTGAATGATTTAATAATGTCTTATGGAATAACAAAAATTGCGGGGCAGTCTTTGGCGATTACCATTAGAATTGAAAACTTAGGGCTAGTTTCACCGGTTGCGGATAAAGTGTTGGTTAGCCTATTAGGAACTTATCTGCCAGATTATAAACTAACACTTTTGGTTTCACAGGTGTCGGATAGCGATATCTGGTAGATAAAGTATTAGTTATAACCAGCCTTTAAGTGGTAGATAGTATTAACTATCAGATAACTAACCGGCACTTTATCCGGAACCGGTGAAACTGGCCCTTAGTCTTGTAATCTAAATCTGCTACGGGTTATGCCTACGCGCACGCTTAAGTGGTGCTACGCCGTAGCGGATCGGCTACGAGTGCTACGAACCGTTAGGTGACGGTCACGCGATTTCCATGATTTTTGTTCACCCAAAAATTGCTCAACGCACCTGAAGAAGTTGTTAATCCAAATCCAAACTAATATTATAAATGCGAAAGTAACTTTGTCTGTCTGTCTTTCTGACTGTCTGTCTGTCTGTCTTTGCTTCACGCCTAAACTACTGAACCGATTTGTGTGAAATTTGGTACAGACATAGTTTGGAACTTGAGAAAGGACATAGGATAGTTTTTATTACAAAAAATAAAATAAAATAAAAACTATAAAAATAAAATAAAAACTTAAACTAATATTATAAATGCGAAAGTAACTCTGTCTGTCTGTCTTTCTGTCTGTCTGTCTGTCTGTCTGTCTGTCTTTGCTTCACGCCTAAACTACTGAACCGATTTGTGTGAAATTTGGTACAGACATAGTTTGGAACTTGAGAAAGGACATAGGATAGTTTTTATTACAAAAAATAAAATAAAAAATAAAATTTATTCCGGACATACAGCGCCATCTATTCAAGGTCAAGAGTCGGCAATGTGGGTAAAACCAAAAATCTGCCGGAAGTCACTATTCAACGCGAACGAAGTCGCGGGCAAAAGCTAGTTTAATAATAAGGTCGAGTGCCGTGGATGTTGATGATTGCTGAAGTGATGATATGGGTATAGGGTGGTGGCAGTTTTCACATGTCTTGATACTCGTAGGTTTTAAAAACAATGTTCCATTGCTGTCCATGGCTGGCAAAAATTTCCGCTGTTTTGTCCACACACTCTTTTCATGAGCCGCCTCGAACCAGGCTTCACACGTTTGTCATTTTCCGAGATTTTTCTTTCCTGGCCCCGTTCGGCCTCTTCAGGAACCCATTGCGAGGAGACAAACTGCCTTTTTTTTTCGGGTGGGAAATCTTCAAATGACTTCTCGCACTCTGGGTGGAGCGGGAGGGAGTGTCAGACTTTTACTGCTTAAAACTCATCCACATTTCTTCCTCGCCCTTTACGTTCCGGGGCCGCGGTATCTCTTTCGAACAGCCCCGCAGCCCTGGCAGGCGAGATAGACTGCCTAGCAGTCACTTTACGTGCGGCTAACGTAACCTACCTAATCACATTGAAACCAGGCAGCCTTTTTCCTACAGGAATACAATATTACTAGTTCTTTACTGATACATAAAAGGTGTAAATAACCTCTTAACGAAGCCGAAAGACACTTATTCTCATCGTCACTTCGACCTTTTTTTGTTGTAGACCACACCTGGGAAACATCTGGTTACGGAGACATTGGGAGTCAAAGTTCCAATACCAGTTTTTAATGGTATAACATAACTTGTGATTTATCATCCCAAAAAGTATAATTTTTGTCTGTCAGTTTGATGTACAGAATGCTTGGTTGATGGGTTTCTGTTTACACCCTGTTGACAATATGTAATTGAAAGCCAAACCGGTCATACCATAGTTAACAATGTTTAAAAAAATCAAAATATTTCGTGCAGAAAGTAATGTTAATATTTTGCTTTGGTTAAAGCAACCGTATTCATATCCAGTTTGGATTTAAAATCACTTCCATATCAACTTTCGATACCTATTGACTCAGCGGTCAATTCCCTTTTCGTCTCCCCCAGGACTATTACCACCGTTATTGGCCTGAGGGGTAAAATTTTAATGAAATTATAACATGTCAAGCTCGATTAGTCATAGGGAAATACCTTAATACCCCATCGAGAATTCCCCTCAGGTTATTTTGCGATATTCGTCATGGTACTGTATTTGCATGGATATTACAAAAGTGAGGAATGGTGTTTTTTGAGAGGGTATTACGAAAATGTTGGCGGATTTTTCGAGAAATGTCATTTTCTATTTTCATTTCTTTTTTTTTCTGACGCAGATCATGTTTTATTTTAAGTCATAAATCAAAGCGAGATATTCTCCATGCTCCTTTTAGTAAGTGATCCATCTATCTTGTCGACAGGATAGTAACAATCTCGAACGCTAAACTTCTCACATGTTTGTCTAAGTTTTAGTTTCGATCATCTTTAACTTTGGAAAGGCGGAAAATGAAGGCGAGGATTTGCCATCCATTCAAGCACTAACTTCTGATCTTAGGAGCAAAAACTAAGTTCCCATCTTGTTAAACCGAACCCCATCTTCCAGTGATTTGTAAGGCATCGTCGGCGACCATTCACAGTTCGTATGACTACGGTCACATAGTTCCGCCAGCGCGGTAAAGTGGGCACTAGATGTGTCGAGGGTCTGGCTAGACGCCAAGCGGCTACCTCTGCATTGTAAGGCGGTGCGTAGACTGAACGACGACGGAAGAAAAAATTGTCGTCAAGTCAGTTTTATTTTATGCTTGCGGATTTTCCTGGAGTTTAAGGCCTGAATTCTTTTCGCGCTGAAGGTTGGTCGCGCACGGTCGGTCACGTATGAGTATACATTGTGTTTTATATAGCACCATACTGCGACGCTGATGTCAGCGGCGACCGACAGTGGTATTTTGTTCTTGCTGACGTCACGACCGACCGTCGGCGCGACAAGAATGCAGCCCTTAATGAGTTTGATTGAAAATGGATCTTGTTCTTATTGAGGTTTCAGCTAGTGGCTTATTGAATTTTATTTGAGTAGCTTCATATAGGTATTTGTGGAGCTCGTGGCTAAATAATAACAGCCGCTCGGGACGATTATTAGGTTAAGCCGTGCTTGTCTAGGTTGGTCTGTTGATGGGTGACCATTCATTACATACAGAGTTTCCTTTGTGCCTCGAAAAGCACGTTAACCCATTGGTCCCGGCTGTCATTTGTAGATCTTCGACAGTCGTTAGGTAGTTAGTAGCCCAAAAAGTCTAACAACGAGTCTTACTAAGGGGTATCGTATTACCCGGTACTAACTGGGTTGTGGAGGTCTGATAGGCAGTCGCTCCATGTAAAATTCTGGTATTCAGTTGCATACGGTTAGACTGGAAGCCGACCCCAACATAGTTGGGAAAAAGCTAGGCAGATGATGATTTGAGTAGCTTCATGGAGTTGCCTTTACACTGGTTGAGGGATTATAAATAACATAATAATGCAAGTAGTATTCGTTTTAGAATACCTCCCTATGCTTCGCTTTATGCATTCGAACAAGTATGTTTTTCATCACTACATCTATACTAATATTATAAAGAGGAAAACTTTGTTTGTTTGTTTGTAATGAATAGGCTTAAAAACTACTGGACCGTTTTTAAAAATTCTTTCACCATTCGAAAGCTACATTATCCACGAGTAACATAGGATATATTTTATCCCCGTACTCCCACGGGAACGGGAATTACGCGGGTGAAACCGCGTGGCGGGCGCTAGTAAATTATAAAACAAGTCTCCCGCCGCGTCTTTCTGTCCCTATGTATGCTTAGATCTTTAAAACTACGCAACGGATTTTGATGCGGGTTTTTTTAATACATAAAGTGATTTAAGAGGAAGGCCGTGGGCGAAGCCGAAGGCATCGGCTTGTTACATAATAAACATTACCCATTTTGTGGAGATATTTTTGCCAACAGTTTTTAACTCAATTACTCAGTAACATATGAGGCTACCCCTAACATGCGCACGAGAGAAAGGTTTCATAATCATCCAAAATTGATGAAATTCCGCTCGCACCTGTGGTTTCACTGCGTGTTATGTTTGCATATTTTACCCGAAACATATGCTTATAAGTGACTACTTCGTCCGTCGGAGTGGCTCATGGCTAAGTGGCTCCACTGATCGACTTATGTACACAGGTTAAGTTCCCAGGGTTGCCTTTCTGAAGCCCCTCTGTGCCTCCGAGAGCAAGTTAAGGCGGAACCCCCGATCCTCGTAAATGTACAAGGTAAGGTAGGTAATGGCTATTTCAGTAGTTTTGAAGTCTGACAGATAGTCAACTGTTAACTTTTAATTCTCAAAAGAAATTAATATTTTTTTTGTTAATAATTTTTTTATTTAACTCTCTTTTATATTTTTATTTTTATTTTTAACAACTTTAATCTCAATTAAACAAAAAATCTTAAATCTAAAAAAAAAACAAAAAAAATAAAGATTTTATTCTGTATTGCCATAGTATAATGAAAGCAACGGTGGTCCAGTGGTGGCGGCCCCCACTTACGAGCAATAAGTCGTGGGTGTGAGCCCAGGCGCATTACTTTCTATAATTTATTTCATCACAATTGCTCTCAAAATGGTGAAGGAAATCATCGTGAGGAAACTGGCATGTCCAACTCGATCAAGATTCGAAGAAAACATGGTGACATCTATCAACTTGCACTGCGGCCGCGTGGTGGATTAGGTATAGCCCATTCCTTCTCATAGACAAGAAGCCTGTCTCTCAGCAGTGAGTTTATTATAGGTGATTGATGATTCTGCTAGGTAAGAAATGATTTTATCGCAACGAGAGGAGTTCTAGCAGTTTTGATCCATCATTTTGGATTCAAGTTTCTGAATTAAAATTATTTTTTTTTCTCATTCCATATCACTTAGGTTGGGGTAACACCTTTTTTTTCTTCTTCTATGCCCTGCCCTTATCCCAATTTATTTGTGGTTAGCGCAGCATGTCTTCCATACTCCTCTATTTACTCGTCATCTTATCATACCACCATTATTGTTATAGTTAGTCTTTAAAACCACCAAACATTTAAATTAGGAAGATTTTGTTTTGCCAGTCAGCCGCTCGTGTGCTCCAGCCTTAAAGGTTTAGTACTGTCGGTACAGGATGCTGAATCAGCTAAATACCGAACGATAATAACGTGTTCAAGTAAACGCTGCGAGACTGCTGACGTCACAACTTTATGTACCTGTATTAATTGCTGAGCTAAATCGAGTAGAGAAGAGCTTTGAGTAGTTTTAGTTAAATACCGTTAAAGCTTTAATGTGTTCTGTCTACTAAGCGTAACACATATAACACCTCGTTTGTAATACCCGAGGGGTTTGGCATAGGTGCACCCTGTGTACCTACAGTTCGATGTGTTTGTGGCTCATGGTGCAGTGGCTGAGCGATTGTCTGCTGCATTGTGGTTCGTGGGTTTGAACCCCGCACGAAATAAATATCTTGTTTGTTCCGGGTCTGGCTATTATTGTATGTAAATTTAGATTAGATGTTTGTAAACGCACAAACGATTCAGGAGAAATTCCTAGTGTGGGGGCATCGTTAAAAAAATAGTCACCAATGTCCATGTTCACCAAAAAGATAACGGTCTGATTATCTAAAAACACCTGTTTCAGGGACATGTTACCCTACAAAAATGTGTTCTAAGTGGACGCAAATGTAGAATCCGAGGAGGACGAGGTGTTACTGGGAAAAGCCTGTTGGAAAAACCTAATAGCACGTTACCCAGACTTAGGTTGAACCCAGAAACTTTTGCTCAGCAGTAGTAAGCAATACAGTCTGAGTCACTATTAACTTAATCTACCAGAAAGGAACACACTTAAAAGTAGTTTTAGTTAAAAGCCGCGAAAGCTTTAATGTGTTCAATTGAGTGCGAGTAAATTAATGCTAATACTTTCTTAGGTAAATGAAGTAGTGTCTGGTGGTTCGCAGAAATAAGGGTTTTGAAAGCTTTTCAGGACATGAATTATGCAGTTGTTGAAAGGATTCTAGAACGACGGTTTGAGTGTTTGTTTTGTGGGGTATTTTGACAATAATGAATTAGTTCTAGAAGTTTAGGGTGTGGTTTAGATAATGCATACTTTCAGGTTTAACACTTGCTTGATTTTGTGACTGTCAAACTGAAGTATATCTTTATCTTGGATATCACAGACATCAGTGAAGGAAAACATCGAGAGGAAACCCTAATGATTGAAATTAAAAAAAATCTTTTTGTGTTGGATAGTCCATTTATTGAGGAAGGTTATAAATTATATAACATCACGCTACAACCAATAGGAGCGGAGCATAAATGAATTGTTGCAAAAACGGGGAATATTTATTATTTTTGTATTTGTTACCTCAGAACTTTCGACTGCGTCAGTCGATTTTGATTATTATTATTTTATTTGAAAGCTGGTGCTTTACGTGTGGTCCCATTTTAATTTGGTTAAGATCTGATGCTGATCTTTGCAGATATAAATAGAAATCTTCAAAATTAGACGGCAAATCTGCAGTGATTGCTGCAATCGCTTGAATGTTTATTGTTTATACAACATCAACAACATGACAATCACGTCTGTATGCTCTGAGGGTACGCAGATGTGTACAACACTCCGAGATTTCGACAGTAAGGTGCGTTAAGTTCCATTTATTGGGTATAAGCCTATTACCGTGACATGTGCTGTTTTTCATTTTATTGGAAAGGGTGGACTTCAAGGCTAGTTTGAAGAGTGTTTGGTTTGGTTCTGATTATGGGATCTATGACATAGTAACTCTTCAATTCTTTGGAGCAAATTTACGATACTCGGCCAAATCTTTTATAGGCTACCCGGATATTTGAGTCACTTACCATAATGTCGTTATTTTTTTTATTGTTTGAAAGGGTATACTTCTCAGGTGGTCTCATAATCATCAAGTCAGGATACTGATGATGTCCTCATCCAAAAGCCGGGGCGCCCTGCGGACTCTCCGTCCGCATTTCGGCCCATCGTGCTGCTCAACGAGGTGGGCAAGCTCTTTGAGAGAGCGATTGCAAACCACCTCGCCGAGCACCTTGAGGGAATGGGGCCGAATCTTGCGGAGAGCTAGTTTGGTTTCCGCAAGGGGCGCTCTACTGTAGACGCCATCATGCGCGGGAGAGCCCTCACGACGGGGGATGCAATATCCCGGGGTGCGGTTGTTTTGGCGGGGTCTCTCGACATCGCCAACGCCTTCAACTCCCTGCCCTGGAGCTGCATCAAGGACGCTCTCCGGTATCACCGGGTGCCGACCTACCTCCGTCGTGTGGTCGGGGACTACCTGACGGACAGGGCCGTCATCTACCCCAGTCACTGCGAAGATTGGAACCGGCGAGAGATGTCGTGCGGTGTCCCACAGGGATCGGTTCTGGAACCGCCCCTGTGGAACATCGGTTACGACTGGGTGCGCGGACCTCCCTAGTGGTGTGCTCGTCGTTTGCTACGCAGACCCTGGTGGCACAGGGGAGGTCGCACGAGGCGGCGGCCGAATATATGACACGCGGGGTTGCGATTGTCGTTGAGAGGATTCGGCAACTGGGTCTCGAGGTGGCATTGCACAAGTCCGAGGCCATGTGCTTTCATGGGCCTCGGAATGCGCCACCGTCGGGATCCACACTGGCGGTAGGAGGGGTATCCATCGGTGTCGAGTCGACGGTGAAGTACCTGGGACTCGTACTCGACAGCCGATGGAACTTCGTGTAGCATTTCCGACGTTTGGCCCCCAGGCTGGAACGGACCGGGGCTGCCTTCAGGCGGCTCCTGCCCAACCTTGGGGGGCCAAACGCCTCCTTCCGCAGGCTCTATGCGGGGGTCGTGCGGTCCATGGCCCTTGACGGAGCCCCAATTTGGGCGCGTTCCTTGAGGCAGCGAGCCGCCCATTACCTGAACGCGCCCCAAAAAGTGGTGGCCGTAAGGATGGTCCGTGGGTACCCCACGATCTCCCGCGAGGCAGCGGGCCTGCTTGCCGGATTGCCGCCATGGGATCTGGAGGCGATTGTCCTCGCGCGCCTACACGAAGGGCGCGCGGAGGCACTACGCCGAGGCGCCGGGGCGGGGCGCGGCAAATCGCCGCTCAGCGGACTGGCCTCCGGCGCGATCTCATGGCGACATGGAGGGAGCGACTGTCGCATCCCCGTGCAAGGCACGCCACGATTTTGGCGGTAAGTCCCCTCTTTGAGGAGTGGCTTGAGAGGCTCCACGGCGTCCTCACCTTCCGCCTGACGCAAGTCCTCACGGGACACGGATGTTTCGGGAGGTACCTGCACCGAATCGGGCGGAAGGAAACGCCCGGGTGTTTCGACTACGAGGATCGACCGGAGGACACGGTGGAGCACACGGTGGAAGTCTGCCCTGCGTGGGCGGAGCACCGCCGTGCCGTGTCCTCGTAGCGGCGATCGGCATCGGCGACATCTCGCGTCCGGCCCTGGTTCAATCCATGGTCCGGAGTGAGATGGAATGGGAAGCCGTCACCTCCTTCTGCGAAGCAGTCATGCTAGCGAAGTAGATGGCGGAACGCGAGAGGGAAAGTTAGCTATGGGCTAGCTAGCCGTCCGTCCGTCTAATAACGACAGGCCGCGTCGACGGCGCGTTCGTGTTCTACGCGCGCCTCAAAGAGACGTCAGCACATTGAAAGGGCCCGCAAGGGCCGAAGCCTGCCGGGGTTGCGGGCCTATTCGAAAGAGATACCGCGGCCCCGGAACATAAAGGGCGAGGAAGGAACATGGATTGGTTTTAGTCAGTAAAAGTCTGACACTCCCTCCCGCTCCGCCCAGAGTGGGAGAAGTTATTTGATGATTTCCAATCCTAAAAAATTGAAAAGTAACTTTAGTTTCAGAAGTCGGTGATAAAAAACTAAATCAATCAAACAAAGGTCAATATCTTTTTTACGTGACGCAGACGAAGTTGCGTGGGTCAGCTAGTAATTAATAAAAGTTTGAAATCGCCAACCCTTCTTGAGCAAGCGTGGTGATCAATGCTCGTGTCTTCTCTGTTGAGAAGAGGCCTTTGCCCAGCCGTGGGACAGTAAAAGGCTGGTATTAAGACAACTATCTTAAAGTACGTTACAATTGTTTTTGACGAAAACTCACCTACCATTATAATAGTCTTCATAAAACACATAGGAGATGTCTAGATTTCACACTTACTTGTACGCAGGTACCACGTGTAGGTTACCTTACCCTGCCTACTTACTCACGTCAGCGACAATATTTTATAACAAAGTTAGTGAGCCGCCAACAACTTGGCATACGTGTAAAATTAAACACTAAAACCTTTCTCGAAAAAGCTTCAGGTGTGGAAAATTCTAGGTGCTAAAATTGAGATAGAAATTCTCGGAATGCTTCACGGGATGAAGGTTGCGGCTTAGTCTTGTGATGTGAAATCGTAGCGAAACTAATGAATGTCTGCTATACCTAAATTAATAATGTAACGTGTACATATATCAACAATCAGTAATCGTAGTGATTCATTTTAACTTGAAAAGTGTCAAAAAAGTCGTTTTGTTATATTTTCAACCGACTTCCAAAAAGAGGAGGTTATCGATTCGTCTGTTTTTTTTTTTTTTTTTTTTGTGTTTGTTACCTCAGAACTTTCGACTGGGTGAACCGATTTTGATGATTCTTTTTTTATTTGAAAGCTGGTGCTTCTCCATTTTAATTTGCTGAAGATCTGATGCTGATCTTCCGAGATATACAATGGAACTCTCCAAAAATAGACGGCAAATCTGCAGTAATTGCTGCAATCGTTTGTAGGTTCATTGTTCATACTACATCATGTTGTCATACTACGCAGAAGTGTACAATACACCCACATTTCGACAGTTAGATGTGTTAAGTTACCATTTAATGGGATCCTGGAGAAATAGAGGGAACTCCTTACATTTTATGGGCACACCAGAAGCGATTTGGGTCGTTTTAGGAAGAGTACGTTCTTGGAGTGATCCCATTTCAATTCGGTAAAGATCTGATGAAGAACTTCGGAAGATAGGCGACGGGAACTCCTCAATAAATGATAGCAAATGTACTACGATCGCTGAAATCTCATGTCTCTCTGTTGTTTACACCAGTTAATAACAAAAAATCACGCCGGTACACTATGAAGGGGTAAGCATATGTGAACCACTAAAAAGTGAAAAATACAAACTTTTTACAAAAAATAAAACCGACTTCAGAGAAAACAAAAAAGTGAACATTAACTTTAGAAGAAACGCTTCAGAAGTCAGTGATAAAAAAACTAAATCAATCAAACAATCACCGACTTCTGAAGCGTTTTTTCTAAAGTTATTTTTTTAATGAGAAAATGTCATGTCCTTAAAATGTTTGCTTGACTGAAGAGACAAAGAGCTCTCAATTTCAGTTCTAAATTCTGAACAAAATAACATTAAATGGATACGTTATGTCGTAACACACGAGTCTCAAAGAAAAGTAATTAAAGCAACCCGTCACTAGTGTCATTTCCCTTCTTATTAAATTGTTTGCGCACAACAAACAAATGACGAATGAAATTTCCGCACATAAAAGCGTAGTTCATCGTTCATCCCACTTGTAAACTTTGTACTTCAAAACTCTGAAACTCGTAATCGTCAGTAACTTATAATTGCTCACTTAATAACATCAAAAACGTAAATTCCCAACCTTTAACGTAAGTGAATTCAGCGTATAACGCGATCGGGGAAAACGTCGTCGTATCTTAGTGATTACCTTCCCCGGCGTAGAAAATAAAGTTGTAAGAACTCTTTAATAGAATATCCTTTGAATAGGTTGCTGGAGTCGTCTTGTAAATAACGTTAGAGGGCTGGAAGGAGGTGTCAGAAGTTGGCCAAGTTAGCCGAGAACGCCGAGTACTCCTGTAGCGTGGGAGTTGAAAACACCCAAACTTGAGGACCCCTCTAAATCTAAACTTTTCTTTCGTTGACAGCGCTTGAGACATGACTTTCGAGTTGTGCACTCACATATGTGAGAATTGTTCGAGATGCGGGTGTTAAAAATTATCTGAGTTTGTGTCGAAAACGTTTTAAGTACGGAAAGTTTGTCTTATTTCTACAATACTTGTGTAACTCGAATGTGTTTGCTAACCTTCTAACGTATGAGCGTAAGGAAAGTTCGAATGTCAGTGTGCGTTGAATTGAAAGGATTATTTACTTGCGATATGATATATTGTTTCAATATAATGTATTTAAATTTCTTACATAATATTTAATGGAACATAACTCTCGAGAAATCTCACCTCTTTATTCTTACAGCACAGACTGATTATGCCGGTAATTGGTTATCCAATTAATTAAATTATTCGGGCTAGGAGTAAAAGATTGGTTAATGTGTAATCTGGGACTCACTCATCATACACTCATTAAATACAATAAGCAGTGGTGAAAATGTGAGAGAATGTCTTAATTTGGCAACGCGGTAATTTAAAAGTGGAAAGAAAATAATAACATGGCGTTTGTAGGACGTAGTAAAACATTGACGTAGTAGACCATTCTTAAGAGGTTATTTTTTAACCCCCGACGCAAAAACGACGGGGTTTTATAAGTTTGACGTGTCTGTGTGTGTGTGTGTGTCTCTCTGTGGCATCGTAGCGCCCGAACGGATGAACTGATTTGAATTTTGGTTCTTTTGTTTGAAAGGTGAATTAGTCGGGAGTGTTCTTAGCTGTATTTGATAAACATCAGTCCAAGATGGCCGCCGCCACAAAATGGCGGATTACATATTTATTCAACAACTACTAAAATACTAGTAAAATAATATGCCGTTGATAAATTAAAATTTCAAGATGGCCGCCACCACAAAATGGCGAGTTAACGAATTTATTTCTATTTAACTTTTAGTACATTGTGTACAATTTTACTTATAGGAAAATTTGAAGACACTAGTCACTTCAGCATTAATAAATAAATTTTATCTTTAGATGGAAGAAAATAATGACAAGGAATTTCTCAGTAGCAGCCACATAGTCTGGATTTGTGCCTGGTTGATGGGAATAGGCTCGCTTCCTATTACATGGGACTTAAACAGAACTGGCAAAAAGTAGGTGTACTATTAGGCACAACTCTGCCTATACCTTCAGGGATTATAGGAGTGTTTATGATATGTCTTATTAATAAGTCGTCGCCATTCCTTCTTCTTTCCAGATTAAGGTGCGTGTTCACCGAATAGATAACAGTCTGATTATCTAAAAACAGCTGTCACTGTGACATGTTCTCATACAAAAATGTGTTTTAAACAGCTGTTTTTAGATAATCATTGTCATCTTTTTGGTGAACATGGACCTAATTCACACGAGCTATGCTATTCTTGTCTTCTCTGGCTTCCTTTAAAATATCCTTGTTCTTGTCAGAAAGATGATATTAGATATTTCATAAACAAGCATTTATTTTTCATCCGTTGAATATCCCAGGCATTCTCGGTTTATCTTGTAATTGTTTCGTAAATACTATTATACATGCACGTCAAAACATGTGTTGGCAACAAATTTCCAACAAAAGCAGAGTCCGAAAAACATAACACAAAAACAACTCATGAATACAAATACTTTAATATCAATATTTAAACTTCGATATTCGGCTTAATAAGATAACTTTGGAAAACATTTCAGTAATTTCCTTTCATATGTGGGCAAGGGACAAGGGTCGGTAAAGTAACATTGGCCCAAAGTTTATTAATATTTTGGAGGGCAAAAATTTTATTGATATTAGCAATCCTTAACAGAGGGGGCAAACATTGACCACGGTCTTCCTTATTTAAGAGGGTAAATGTCCAATTTTTTACACTTAATGGCGAAAAAATGTATAAAGTCGGACATTTGTATGGAAATACGTTCAAGGCTTTATGGTTTGTACGAAGTTGGGTTTGATTATATATTGTTAAGTTCGCATATGATATCATTAAGTATGGTTTATATACCTTTTTTCCACTTTTCAGCCCCAAAATTGAAGCGGTTTGTGATTTACAATATTGGTTTAGAAAAAATAATACTGTTACGAGCTGGGTATGACATAAATTAATTACTACCGATTTAACAACACAATAACTTTATTAAGCACAAAACAACTTAAACTTAATCACAAATACACTACTGATCACTATTCGCTTAGATATCGCACTTCAAGTTCACTTCGATTTGCTTCGCTGTGTAGCTAAAACAAGACTGACTGTCGCGGCCCTGAGCGCTCTATTTATACTCGCCAACAGACACACCAGAATAACCACGAACATTCGAGAGGGTCATAAAAAAAACACTAACAAAAAATAGCAGGTAGATAGGTAGATAATAAAAACAAGTAGGTATAACCTACTTGTACAAAACAAGCAAATATGAACCTTATGCCCTAGGCGTACGGTCGAAATTTCTCTTTAATTGTCTTTGTATAAATAGGTCGCGAGTTTGTACCTACCTAACTTTAAAACTAATAATAATAGAATGCTCTCAAACTTCTAACGTACGCACACTGTAATCACTGGCTTTCTCGAATGTTCTAGTAGGTCCGATGTAACAATACCAAGGAAAAATTAACATTCAGAGAACCCATGCTGTCTATTGAGCTCACTACTAGGAACTTTCATAAATCATACAAAGAGCAATTTATGCAAAAAGCTCGTAATTAAATCTTCAAATAGATATTCTCGCAAATGTGATATTTCCAGCAAAACGTTATGATTAATTAGTCAAAAGGTATGCTTGAATACCTCACGTCAAAATAAAACGTTGAGTACAGAATTCATGCGAAAACGTGCCAGTTACATGATTCTCGCTCAAATTAATTAATAGGGAATTCTGGTAGTACCTAAATTTAATTTTCTAGCGAATTCACAAAGTGATTTGTTCAATGAAATTATTGCGAAGATCAAAGCTATGTTATTTTGTTGCTTTGATGCTTTTTTGATCTTTCCTTAATTCAGAACGTGTCATAAGTATTTATTCAGGTGTATTCCCGTTGTCCCCACTGTCATGTCCCCACTGGTGGGGACAACACAACAACAACAGGACAACAAAACAGTCGTTTCGTTTTTCATCAGCATACTTCTCTTCCTGCCTTTGTCCCATTCTACGCAACACGTTTTGTTCTTCCATGTATGATCACTATTACTAATATTACTATTTCTATTACTATTACTCCTTCTTTCATATCACTCCTCACACAATCCATCCATTTTTACGTGACAACGTCTAATACATCGATGAACGCCGGCTGCACGCACAAAAATGTCCCGTTACGCTCTGTCCCGTTACGCTCATTGTAAAGTTACGACCGGAGCGTATATATGCAATCATTTCATCAATGTTTTGTTATGACGTTGTCACGTTAAACTATCGCCCGTAAACCGACTTTACAGGCAATATTTTTTTTTATTTGGCCTTCTCCTCCTCATACATAAACATTAATTATCATTAATGACATAGTCAATAACACCCAAAATTAGGTAGGTACACTTCGTGGATATGTACGAACTAAAGTGTATTTTCCAAGGAAGGTTCTGTTGTTTCAGGAAAGGTTCTAAAATAATTGTAGGCCTTCTCTAATGTGTAGATGAAAGAAAATATTGTTACAACTATATGAATGATCTTGGTCTTTAGTATTAGACACCTGAGACATTATTTAGTGACACTCGACCTTTTCTTAGGCTCCTTACCGAAACTAGTACATTTAGGTGCTACCTTCTATGTATTTTATACGAGCCACAGACTAAGAGTACTGTTGAATTTTAGAGTATAGGTTGGCCCCAAAAAAATTGTACGAATCAAGCATTTGACTGTCCACAATTTTATCTGTGTACCATAATATAATACCACAACTTACCGCAGTCTCAAGACGAAAGTCTATGACCAGTGTGTGTTGCCAGTGATTACATACGGGACCGAAACGTGGTCGCTCACAATGGGCCTTATCAAAAGGCTCAAAGTCACCCAAAGGGCAATGGAGAGATGCTCGGAGTTTCCTTGCGTGATCGAATCAGAAATGAAGAGAGTAGCAAGGAACCAAGGTCACCGACGTAGCCCGAAGAATTGCTAAACTTAAGTGGCAGTGGGCAGGGCACATTGCTCGCAGAACGGATGGCCGATGGGGCCGAAAAGTTCTGGAGTGGCGACCGCGAACCGGAAGACGATGCGTTGGAAGATCTCCCACTAGGTGGACCGATGACCTGGTAAAGGTTGCGGGAATCCGGTGGATGCGAGTAGCAAGGGACCGGTCAATGTGGCGACACTTGGGGGAGGCCTATGTCCAGCAGTGGACGTCTTTCGGCTGAGATGATGATGATGATGATGACCATATATACCGTATATGTCACCGTAGAATTGTCAAACACGCTAGATTGTAATCTCTCTAGCGAGGTTGTAAACTCTCGAAACATTTTCAACTGAAAATACTGCTTACAATATAACGCATTTTTTTGGTAGATTGTAATCTATCGAAATGAAACCGTAATATTGTGAAATGCATGCGACGCGCATTTGCGCATATGAGTTATATTGAAAGCTGTATGTTCGTAT
The DNA here is from genome assembly GCA_916618015.1 of Xestia c-nigrum. Taxonomy (NCBI): domain Eukaryota; kingdom Metazoa; phylum Arthropoda; class Insecta; order Lepidoptera; family Noctuidae; genus Xestia; species Xestia c-nigrum. The sequence continues at coordinate 17,973,015 of OU745247.1, read as the reverse complement.
GACAAAATTTCGAGAGTATACAATCTCTCTAGTTATTTTACAATTTAACGTGTTTGACAATTTTACGTTGACATATAAATATTTTTGAGACTGTACCATCGGCTGTACCATCGTGTTGTACCTAGTTGGTTTTTAAAAATCGTTTCCTTGATCTTTGATCTAGACTCTGGCGATAAATGAACGTGTATAACTTAGCACAGACAGTCAACGATGCGAGCGATGTCAGCGTCGCACTATTTCCAACCCAAGACAAAATATTATCTTCGCACTGACCTGTTAAACTACTTTGTAAAAACACTGTCTTAACAGCAAATACATTTATGAGAAAGTTAAACACGGCGCCTAAGCATGTGAAAAAAAACGTGGGTGAGAAATTACGCATGACTGAAAAAGTGAAAAAAACCTTATTCGTCGCATGGTTTTTATCGCCTTAATATTTTGAAAAGAAAGTATTAAAATAATTAATTTGTCGCACGCAATCCTTTTTATTCCTAATTGGGGTGATGACTGGGCATATGAAGCGAATCAAAGTGGACCGTGATGAAAAGGGAATTAACGATCCATTTATTAAGCATGCGTGCTGCTGATTCCCCCATCCGTATGGCTGCGAAGTAGGTCTACCTTGCCTTCACATGTTGAGGTCATTTATAATCTACATGGAAGTCTATACACGTCACGTATGACTTTTTTTTAAATATTTCTATTACAACTTAGGTAAAAAACAACACTATGTGGGGAAAAATGTTCGTTTAATGACTTTGAACATGCAAAAGATGAAATAGAAAGAGTTTTCAGACTTTATTGTGTAACAAGTGAAATTAAAATAAATATTTCAAAAATCCCCGACATAATTATTCGTTAGGTCCTAGATACTAGTGATCACTCCACTTTCCTCATCTCATACCATTAAGTAGATAATCCTCATTCCCTTTCAATATGGAGTAAATTATTCTACAATCAAGCCCTTTCATTTGATGTTGAAGGAGTTGTGAAAAAATATGTAATCCGCCATTTTGTGGTGGAGGCCATCTTGGACCAATTTTTATCAAACATAGCTAAGAACACTTCCGACTATTTCACCTTTCAAATAAAAAAAAAACAAAATCAAAATCGGTTCATCAGTTCGGCTGCTATGATACCACCCACACACACACACACTCACAGTCACGTCAAAGATATAGTATACCACCCTGTCGGTTAAAAAAAACTCGTCATTTTATAAGGACATCTGGCTCTGTAGATATCTAAAGTCTCTAAGAATGAGCAAGTTGTCAATACTTAAGTATTTACGTAGGACTTACTGCTGAAATGATCAATAGGATAAAGTAAATAAGACCTTTACATCTGTTTAATCGCGAAATACTTTCAACACACCACTTTGTTTGACCCCTGATACTCTTCAGTGATTTTCCGAAGTGATATAAAATAATAGTGGAATGATAGAAGGGGGAGATCAAGCAACTTTGGTCGCTTGTATCACCCACTTGCCCCGGGGAAATCTATATGATAGCGAAACCAATGAAATAATGTTTTCATTACTTGTTATATTTCATACATATTTCTTACATGGTGCTAATCAAACTAGCTAAATAAAACATGAGTGTTGCCAGGCGTGAATTTCCCTGAGGGCCGAATTATTTAATTTTGTCGTCGGGTGTGAATGTACACCGATGTAATCTTGCTGCACTATGCAGGGTTTCGTTTTGTTTTACAAAAATGTGTCTTGTGAAAACGTCAACTAAACTAAAAAGCTTGTTATATTTAAAGAGTTTTTTTTTAATTGAAGAATTTAGATATAATTTATAGAGTTCGTTATAATAGGCATAACGACAGTATAAAAAATTCAAATATATTAAACTATTAAACTTATATTGTCACTTACGGGATATCTTCCGTGATTATTATTTTGAGCTCTTTTAATGTATTAGTCCGTTAGAATATAATTTGATAATAATGGACACGTATTTTTTGTTTTTGTGGATTAATGAATATTTACAAGGATAAAACGTATCAAAACTCGAGAGTGACATCAAAACTAGCTAAAAATTATAACTAGGCGCAACGTTTTAAGAATTTTAAAAGCTTTGTATCTTCGTCATCATTTATTAATTTAAGAAAAGAAAAAAATACGGGGATTTGTTGGTAATATTAATTAAGGAACTAATTATTATTATTGTATTTAATTCCACATTTTTGTTCGACTTAGTCTGGAACTAAAAAAAGTATTTACTTACAAGTAAATCCTTTTTCACTCTAGGTAGGTAGATGCAAAGCAGTTCCACTCGATCGTACTGTCAAGCCAAAATTGAATTTTATACTTTAGGTAAATCTTTTATGTGACTGCCCGTGATTGATCGCACTAGCAGTTACGACCGATGACCTCCGGAATATGAATACGATTTCTATCTCGTTCTATCTTTGCCCATTTAGTACCTACTTAGTAGTATTTGAAAATGTTAGTTGAGTGAGTTGCAGACGCTACATAATGTGTGTAAAAAACTTCAACGAAGCTGATTCTCCATTTCATTGCGATAGTTTTTTTGCTCTCGAAAATACCTGGGATCATTTAAGTTTATTTTAAAATGTATGTGAGTGTGTGTTAGACGCTACATAATGTGTGTAAAAAACTTCAGCGAAGCCGATTTTCCATGGCATTGCGATATTTTTTTGTTCTCTTAAATATCTGGGATCATTTTAGTTACGGAGAAATTGGGGATGAAACTGCTAATGTTTTACAAGTTTATTTTTAATCAGTTTTTAATGGTGTTCTTAAATACCTCCCTTATACTATCTATCTAACAGCACAACAATGTTGTTTATTGCGTTACATTGGGTTCTACGGCAAACTATTGATTTTTCACCCCAAACGAAAAGTCTTATCCCAGCAGTAATTTTTGCGTAGAGTTACTTAGTTTGATGTACAGAATGCTTGGTTGACGACTTCCTGATGAGTCTGTCTACACCTAGTGTGTAGGTTTAACATACTGTCACCACATGAGTAAGTAAACGGAACAGAGTAGGTATAAGCTTCTTAAGAAAGTACAAAACTGTTACCTATTTTGGTAGGGTTGTCACAGTAGACGAAGACTAATCAATCAAATATTTTCTTACCTATTGTACTCCTTGGGACAGTTAAAGTATGATACATATATTTTTTTTCTAGTATTATTCATACACACAGTACAATAAACAACCATTATTAATAAATACCACTTTTTTACATTAAAATATTCAAACTTGTAACAAAACAAACAACGTGTGTTGCCCTGACAACACTGAGATTGTCAACTGGCTGTAACAGCGTAAACCGGTTTTTTCCTCTCTCGCCGCGTACGCGACAAGCGGCCAGTGGTCACGCACACCTGCTCCGCGTGCTTGTATTAGTGCAACCGATTCGCGCGTTTGTTTGAAGCTTATATTCTGTTCCATTTACTTACTCCTGTGCTGTCACTTTGTCATGGCATTTCCGTTAGGGGAGCTCAGAAGATAAACAATATGCATATACTGTGCTGACAAACATCATTTCCGTCGTTATTAATATTATATTCAATGTCACGGCAGTATTTGTTTGGTGTGTAGATTGTGCTGTCAAAGTAGCTGAGCTAGGCGAGTGCTGAAACAAAAAGAAAACTTCGTATTATTATTCTGCAACTGAAATGAAAACCATAATTGTATTAACAAAATATCAGATGATAACTAAACTAAACAAAGTCATGTTTAATTCAGTAGCCACAAATGTAAACTGAAAACAAAAACTTTAGACAAACCAAAAACATGATAGTTTTTTTTTTAATGAGTAAATAAATGTATACAGTTGTTGTTTGAATATTTTGATATTTAGTTAGAGTTACGTCAAAAAACGATAAAGCACATACTTCTAAATTTTTGCGGTAGAAATAGATAAACAGCAACTTTCAAATAGCTGACTTAAAATCGGGAATCTAAAAAACTTGGTATTCATTTATAACATCACGCCTGTAGTCTTCGAAGCGTTAGGCAGAGTTATCATTAATAGTATTTATTCCCACTTTTCGGCAGTTATGTTCTCGTCCCATGTAATAGGGGCGAGCCTATTGGGTTCCCTATCCATTAGCATAAAATTTTAAGACCTAATGTAACTTAGCATAATGTTGTTTGGCATAATTATATTTTCGCATAATATAATTACGCATAACAGCTCATGCATAATTTTTTTAAGCATTATGTCTGTAACCATAATAATGATTAGGCATAATATTTTAAAGCATAAACTTATTAAGCATAAAGTTCTAAAGCATAACGTTTTAAGCATAAAGTTCTAAAGCATAACTTTTTTAAGCATAATATCCTATAGCATAAAAGTTAAGCATAAATAACGCATAAAAATATTAAAACATATTTTTATAGGTATAACAGTGAAATAATTATTAACACCAAGAATATTAGACACTATACACGTTTATACAATATTGCTCTAATGAAATTTGTAGGCGCTTGATATTGTAGGTAGAATAGAACAGCATGCAAGCAAGCATGCAGCATGCAAGCAAGCATGCAGCATGCAAGCAAGCATGCAGCATGCAAGCAAGCATGCAATAAGCATGCAACATGCAAGCAAGCATGCAAGGAAGCAAGCAGCATGCAGCAGGCAGGGTTTTGTGACAGCTCCGGCGCTGCGGCCCTCCGGCGGCCCCACGCGTGCTAATTGTCGCAGACGGCTTTCGCTCACCACCGCAGCTTCGGCTTGTTGGCCGGTTTCGCCGGCCAGCCTCAGCCGCAGCGGCTCGCTCGCAGTCGCCTGCTCCTCAGCCCGCGGGCCGCCTCGCCCCTATGCGCCTACGCGATTTTAAATATCACTCTAGGGGTAGGACAAACAAGACTACGTGAAGTCGGTTTTGCAGCAATTCGGTTCTGTCACTAACTTTTGTTTCACAGCATATTCATTTTTTAACCAACAATATTATTTGATTATTACAGGTACTATAGCTAATTGGTTTGCTCAGAATTATGTATGGGGCACTAGAAGTTCACCACCACCATTTCCACCCAAAGTCTGGAGTACGATATAATACTAGTAAAGGAAAATATACCCAGGACACAAAATCATGCAGAAGCATGGCACAATAAATTTGTTCATTTTGTGGGAAAACACAATACTGGATTTTATTTTTTGGCAAAAAAGATAGTTCAAGAAATAAGACATCAAACCATTGAAATAGATAAACTGGATGTCGTAACATCACTTATACCAAAAAAAAAAGAAAAAATACACGGACAAAACCAAAAAAAATGAAAAAATCATTAGTAAAAAAGATGAGTATCCTTCTAAACTAGAATATTTACAAGCAATTGCTAAAAATATACACCTAAAATAAATAATTAAGGACTACTATTTCAATCAGTTAACAACTTCTATCTGAGGAATAATCGCCATATTTATTTCTCATAATAGAAGACTGTTTATTTCACACAGCAGTGAATTAGTTAACTGATTGAAGTTAATTAATTCACTGCTGTGTGAAATAAACGTTTCTCGCGATTGAAAACGTCATGTATATTTATAATAAATCATTTGCATGAACATTGTTTTTGTTATTTATATTAATTTTATGCCTAAATATTATTATGCTAATAGTCATTAGGCCTACTAACGTTATGCTAAAAGTCTTTAGGCCTACTAACGTTATGCTAATAGTTATTAGGCCTACTAACGTTATGCGAATCAAATTTATGCCAAAACAAATTAGTCTTTAACATGATTATGCCAACATAAAATGTATGCCTAAAAAAATTATGCCAAAGTATTATTATGCCAAAACAAATTGTGCCAAAATCGTTATGCCGAAGTATATTAGGACAAAAAACATTATGCGAAAAGAAGGGATCCCAGCCTATTGCCATCCATTGGCTACTAGCGGTCACAAGTCTAATGGTCTAGTCATAAGTCATTTATTTCAGAACAAAAATACGTTGTGTCGAAATTTTGTAAAATAAAACAGTACCACATTGACCTGTCTCTTGCGACTCGCATCCAACGGATTCCCGCAACCTTCACCAGGTCATCGGTCCACCTAGTGGGAGGTCTTCCAACGCACAACGGACTACCGGTTCGCGGTCGCCGCTCCAGAACTTCTATCCGGTGGATGTGAGTCGCAAGGGACCGGTCAATGTGACGAAACTTGTTGGAGGCCTATGTCCAGCAGTGGTCGTCTTTCGTACTTTGTTTTTTTTACTCCCCTATTACATGAAACTGAGAGATAACTGCTAAATGTGGGGTACTGTTAATTAAGTACACCTTTGGCCAACCGTTCGGAAATCACAAAGCCTGATGTTATACTATTTTCCAAATTGTTTAAAGTTTATTTATAAAAAAAAAGGTTTAATTCAAATCCCTACATACAGATATACGCGACTCTACGAGTATTCGGATTATTTCGGATACGCACTTGGCAGGTTCGGATCAGTGAGGTCGAATGGCTGTAAAAGTCCATCAACTTGTATTTATACAGGACAAAGGGTCTGTTTGCACGCCCTATTGACAGTTTTGTACCAAAGTGACGTCATGTCTAGGCGATTAAGTTACTCTTTCGAACAAACACACAAGGGATGGACCAATTTATGTACAGAATATATAACGGTGAGAAGGTTTTGATTAAAGGCTCCTGTTTTTACAAGGTTTGTTTATGTTTTCAATTTTGGAATTAAAATATATTTTTTGTGTTTTTTTTTTTTGTGTTAAGGATGTTTTTTTTAGTAAACTTCTATGTTTATTATTGTTTAGGTTCAATCTTGCAATTGAATTTTGTTATCCTCAACCTAGTTTAATTTAGGTAACAGTGCATTGTTAGTTAAGTGACTTCATTCTAAGTGCAATACGGCGGACTCCCAAAAGATGGCGGTCTGGTTATTTTGTATGCACTTCCACAATATGGGCAGCAATTTAAAGGGTTTGATGAGAAAAAATTAGGCCAGATTTATTAAAATTAAAAAGAAATACTAAGCTTTATTAGATTTAAATTAAGGGCCAGTTATTTTAAAGTGTTTTTTGCAATCAACCTACTTATAATGATACTAATCCAGGGACACAGGAGCATTTATTATTCATCTTCAGCTGGAGTGGACTATCTAGGCCCCAGTGCGAGTTGGTATATGATAATATAATGTTTTATGTTCTACAATCATTTCTATTTAGTAGCTATCTTAACGTGAATCAATCAATGTTTGCCACCACTAGATTCTACAGAGTAAAAGTATTTTTTTTTCTTAGATCGTTACAACGACCATTAGCAACAATGTTTACTAACTTTTTGTCTTCAATTTCAGTACAATAAAGCCAGGATTTTTTCTCTTTTATTTCACTCTGATTTCTACTGAAAATAAAAAGCAAAGATACGCAGGTATGCGAAGCTTCTAAAGTCGTAAAAACTTTTTACGTTAAGACGCTAATTTCTTTTGGAAATTTCTAGATTAAGAAATTAAAATTGAATTACAAAGTTCTCAAAAACCAATTAGGTACAAGTAACCTTCAAAGCGTAATAAATGTTTTGATGAGAGGGATTCTCTTAAAACTTTTCTTAAAAAACAATTTTACATTAAGAAAGAGATTCATCTGTTTTCCATTCAGATGCTTTGGACAGTGAAAATCACTTTTGAAGTCTTTTAACTTAAAATTAATTTGTCATAATCAATCATGTCAACTATTGTAGTTAGGACGGCTCGTAATTTTCAAATTAAGGCCGATGTTAATACAATTCATCATCTGCCTAGCCTTGTCCCAACTATGTTGGGGTCGGCTTCCAGTCTAACCGGATACAGCTGAATACCAGTATTTTACATGGTCGTACTAGGAAAATATTATGACAGAAATGCTCTACGACCAAGACACGGTCGTGTGAACGTCACCTCAGCCATAGAAAATCGAACCGGACACTCGACATCTCGAATCCAAGGTTAAGTCACACTGTCATAGCAGGAAACAGAAGGTTGCGACTCTCAACAACTTGTTACGTCGCCTAGTTTCTACTAGATGGGGAGCAGTACCCGATGTTCTTCCAAGAACCGCTCAACCTCTATGCTTTTCTGCTGGCGAATTTGCACGCAAAGCAAGTAAAAACGAGACGTGTAGGATAATAACGGGCTACCTAAAACCGATTCCAATCAATAAGCTCTACCCGCTAGCAGGTACCGCACCACCTGCTGTACGAAGAGATGTCGCATGCACGCTGGAAAAAAAGAACCAAGAATCCGATTCCCATCATCCCCTCTACGACCACACAATTACCCCGGGCAGACTAAAAAACGGCAAAAGCTTCCTACGCTCCACTCAGGTAATCCAAGACAGTTAACCTTCAGTACGAAGCAAGCTATGGCAAGAGAAGTACCCTCCACCTCGAAGTTCTTGAAGCCCCAGGAACACCTAGCTTAACCCGGCAGTCAATTACAGTGGCCTTTTTGGAAATCTCCAAATCGATTGCGTACCCAAGTAGGCCGCTGCACACATAATCTGACCAAATGGGGTATTATTGGTTGCGCCAACACAGAATGCGAGTGCGTCGCTCCGGACCAAACTATGCCCCATCTGCTGGAGTGTTCCAGGTGTCCGTCAACTCGGCCTGTAGACGGTGAGCTATGGGCTAGCTCGCTGTCCGTCCGTCTTATGCCGACTGTGTTCCACGCGCACCTCAAAGAGATGTCAGCAAAGTGAAGGGGCCCACAAGGGCCGAAGCCTGCCGGGGCTGCGGGACTGTTCGAAAGAGACATCGCGGCCCCGGAACATAAAGGGCGAAGAAGGAATATGGATGGGTTTTAGTCAGTAAAAGTATGACATTCCCTCCCGCTCCGCCCAGAGAGGGAGAAGTTATTTGACGATGTCCCATCCAGAAAAAAAAAGGTGTCCGTCAACCTGCACTCGTGACGACCCGAATAACACCACTGCCGCGGCCGCTGCAATAAATTTGGTTACCTACTGGACCCAAACCAGTAAAGAAGTACAACGATATGACAAGAATAACATGGACCGACTGCCTATCTGACACCCCACAACCCATTTACTACTGAGTAACACGATATCCAATATAACGATAAGACTGGCTGTCAAACTTTCAGGTCACTTACCACCTGTAGCGACTGTCAAAGACCTACAAATGATAGCCGTGATCAACGGGTTAACTTGCTTTCCGAAGTACGAAAAAACCCATCTATGGACCAACCTAAATTCTCAAGGAAGACATCCAGTTCGTCCCGCCATCTTCATCAGACATGTCCTGCCCAGTCCCATTTAAGTTGAGCTCCTCTATTGTCCAATTGTCAATTCAATTTAATTTTGCCTTCAAATTCAGAGTCAATGCTCTATCTTTATCGCTTGCAGATTTCATTTAAAAATGAATGTAAAGCGATCGCTCCTGGTACTTGGTAGCTGTCACGAACACTAGTTACCACCGCTACGGTATAAAAGCTCCCACAAGAAATTCAATTGCGATAGTTCAAATGGAAATTGATTTTATTCCTGATTAAAATACTGCCTCGTTGGCCTAGCGGTCGCAAACGCTCCAGCTGCACATGAGGTTCAATGTCAGACGTATTATTCGGTTTTTCCATCATGAATTTCTCAGTAGCGGCCTTTAATCTGAATTTGTGCTATTTTGATGGCAATAAGCTAGCCACAGTCAGTCTGTAGTATAATTATGTTCTATGTAGTAACAATGCAACGACCCAAATGGCACAGCGGTAGTTAGGTTGCCTTAGTTTCTTAGAGTCCCGGGTTCAAATTTCGGTAGGGACAAATTGTTTGTGTGATGAGCATGGACATTTGTTTCGGAGTCATGGATGTTTATTTGTATTATAAGTATGCATTTATAAACAAAAAGTATCTACGAAGGATATCAAGCCGAGTTGATAGGGCTGTGTTAGATGCCCAGCGACATTTATCTATTTGTAGAAACCTAAAATAGCTGGTCTGTGTGCTATATAAGTACATCTCTGCCTAACTCTTTGGGAATTATGGACGTGATTATATGTAAAATATTCAACTAAAAATACTCAGAACTTATTACGGTAATGTTCAGAAACTTATCAAACTTTACCGACGCACTGAGTTGAAACTCTTTTGCGTTTACGATTAAACTTATTTCTCAGGCATTCGTAAATATACGAAATGTATTCGGTTATTAGAAAAAGTTTTCATCTTTAAGTTGTGAGATGGGATTTCGGCAAAAAGTCTGAAACTAATTCCGGTAAGTAGGTACTCATTCATAAATTGGGCTCATTTGTAAGATTTATCCTTGAGAATTTTACAGATGATGATATCATATTCCTTATTTATTATACGAAAGTTTATGAGAATTCTTAAGTGTAATGTGGACGTATTAATTAAACGTCTCAGTACCCACTTAAAATATACAGGGTATCCTTTGGTTCATTCTACAAAATAAGCAGAGAGAAATAATTTAATTATTCTAATAACTTCCTTTATTGTGTTAAAGACGCCTCAAAAAGATAAATAAACGCGTTAAGCGAATGAAATAAGCAGGTTCTTACAAATGTTTGCGGTGAAAAGTGAGTCATTATGAAAGTTGTAGGCACTTTCCTGGAATTAAATTTATTCAAAGCAAGCATTTTCACAATTTAAAATTCTACAAACTCGACAAAAAGTTGACTTGCGTCTAAAATTTTCCGCAAATTGTAAACAAAATAAGCGAAGCGACAGTAACAAAAGGGAAAGAATTTAATATCCACCGCGGCATACGGAATGTTTGTTACAATTTGTTTTCTTGTCGCGAACATTCTTTTTTTGTTTCGCAACATAGGTTTAAGTGTAACACTTCGTAAATTATTTTAAATCCCACCGTACATGTGTGAATGTTAAAGTATAAACAGTCTCTGGTTAAGATTTAGTCCCAAAGCTGATGCCTGTTGCATTCGTAATGGAATGACTAGGTACCCTATTTTGCGAGTTTCTTTACTATTGCAGATTTGTGTTGTGCATTCCTGTTTAAAACAAAACTACAAATGTGCGCTTCCAGAATTATGTGAACAAATTATTTTGAACATGAACTTTACTAATATTATTGAATTGCTCTTCCTCTCTCCTAATGTTGCTGTGCCCGACAGGGTCCATATTGATTTTATATTATTGTGATAACACCATCTATGTAATACATATGGAATGCAATAAAGATTTGAGTATTGAGTATTGAGTATTAAATATTCAGTCTAAAATTTTCAAAAGTTACCTTTTCATTTGACTTTTCTTTTAAGTCTACCATAGTGTCTGAGACAAAACGTATCTCCTCGTGCTTACACATCAAGGAAAAACAATTAATCTGTTCAGTGGTTGCGTCGTCAACACAATCCGTCTGTAACATCCACACATCTCACCAGATAGATATATTATCAGACCTCAGAGCGTTAAATTACGAACGACATGCCAATATCAGATCCTTTATAATATAAAGGATTAGAAACATAATAGGAACCGGGTCCTCAAATATCCGTCTGTCTTGGGATCAAAGGGAACGTAGGCTTTCAGTCTATTAGTAAGGAGGCTCTAATAGTATTGGAAACGTACTGGGTAGTGGGGATCAAAGCGGGTAACTGTCAGATACGAATGAAGCCTCAGATCTGCTGCCTTTGATTAATGCTGGGCACATTGTGCTGGGTGAGTAAGGTGCTCAGGTGATTAGGCCTTTGGTATCGAGTGACGGAGCGACACTGCATTGTTCGTAACAGCTGTCGTGTTCCTTGAAACTGGATAGGTTGCGGTTTTGAAGTGAAGAAGATTGTGCTTTGCGATTGTGGGTTGCGAAAATCGCAAAGCACTATCTTCAGTACTGTCGTCTTTTAGATTTTGATCCATGCGTTTATATGAGAATGCGGCCTCTGTGGCAAGAGAGAGAGACAAGAGGCAGTATTAAATTTCCACCACACTAAATGACATAAACTTGAATAAATCTGATTGAATTGGCGTACTACTGGATAGTAAGTAACATTTCGATACCCATATTGACAACATTATTAATAGAGCCTTTCAGATGTATGGTTTCATAATGCGGTCTTGTAAAGAATTTAAAAAGACTTCTTCTTTTCACTTCTTGTATAAAACTTAGTCCGTTCCCAGTTGGAATACGAGGTCCCTATTTGGAACCCGTTTTACGAAAAATATAAGCACAGACTAGAAATGGTACCGAAAAAAAATCATCGCACTACACATTATAGGTGTTACTATACCAAGATTTCCTATGCGGATCTAATGAAATAATACAACATATTAAGCTTGGAGCACAGGCGTACACTGGTCATGGTTATGATGCTGTACGGCATAAATGCAACAATAGGTACGGAACTCTCAAATAAACTGTGTTATGTAGTACCTAGGACTGTTCATCGGCGAGAAGTGCGAGTGCCCGCTGATTCTATACAGAGAAGTGTAGAACAAATGCTGGGTGAGAGCTCCAGTCCGCCAATTATTAGAAACGTACAACACAGTTCTTAAATTTGGATATTTTCGCTCTGAATCAGAACAAATTTAGAAAACTTGCTTCCGAATTACTTTCTGGTCATCCTTAACGATGACTGCTTCTTGTTGATGTTATGTTATGATCTGGTTCTTGACTGCGAACTAAACCTAGACGGATAGCGCTGTCTAGAGTTGGTTTGTGTGACCTTTCAGGTTTATTTTATATTTTCTTACCTTTCTGTATACGTCCGTTTCCTTATTTCTTTTAAATCGATAATTATGATTCCGTGGACAATAGTGTGGGTTATGCGTTTGTAAACTTTTTAGACCTAAGCTATTTGTTAATATTGTAACGTGTTACTGTTTTTTGTCCCAAATAAATAAAATAAAATTGTTATAGGTACGCTCTCATCTAGCGTTAGGCGAGAGTGTTCAGCCACCATAACACTTTCCATACAAACCAAGCGTGCCTTACACTTAGAAAGCCACTCAACATCGTCTAGGTTTTTATTAACACTGACGTCGTTGTATAGGTACTGCCGGCACAGCGATTCCGTGCTCTAAAGGGTGTAAAAAGACTCTTAACGAGGGCAAAAGGACTTCTTCTCCCCGTCCTTGCGATATTTTTTTTTGTACTAGACCATACCTGGAAACCGAGATAATTTTTGGGGGTCGACGTTCCAAGTTTTTCAAAAATTTGTTTTTTATACATATTTATGACCTTCAACCCCCCCCCCCCTTTTTCAATCCATCCACTAGAACAATGTATTAGGTGCGTAACATTCAGTTCTACTGAAAAAAGTGTCTTTTCATTCAAACAGAAAAAGTAATTAGCCAGCAAAAACTTTTGCGTCGAGTTACTTAGCTTGATGCACAGAATATGTATCACGAAGAGTCTGTTTACACCCTGTATGTATTGCATCAAATTGAAATCTTTGTCATTTTAGAACTACGGCATTAAAGCAACTTTACTTTGAACATTAAACAATACTGCCAGAATCAGATAAATAAAATAAAATATCGCTGGACATCAACACACAGCGCTACCTAGTGCCACACTAATCAAACCTTGTGTTGTGGACACTAGATAGTTGATATACTACATATATACTTTTTTGTTAGTAAATACATACTTATTATACATATAAACATACATGACTCGTAAACAAATGTGCGCATCACACAAATATTTGTTCCTACCGGGATTCGAACCCAGGTCCCTAAGAACGTAAGGCAGCGTCACTACCACTACGCCAATCCGGTCAATTAACTTCGACTGTTTTTATAATTGGCTTATTATAAATAATGGCAGGTATCTCTGAAATAGAGCTAACACGTCCTTCAGTTAACAGTAACCGCGTTGTCTCAATTTAACAAAGTATACTAATTAAAATGTGTTTTGTTTCGGCTGTGAACCTGCTTTAGGCTAAATTACTACCAGTCAAGGTATTTGTATAGGATTGTATGCTTGTGAGTCGAGAGATGGAAATAGATAATAATTTGCAAATTTTATGAAAATAGTACATTTTTATACAAGTGGAGAAAGGGCTTGGAACGTTTTTGTATGTAAGCGTGGCCGGATGTTATTCCCGCCATTTTGTTTTTTTTTCAAAGTAGCGGCCACGCATAAGACCTATATTTATCGATAGCTGGTATCAACACAAATTCCCGTTCTTCTTTCCGTCCTTCCCGGTCTTCTTCCCATTCTTCCCGTCCTTCCCGTTCTTCCCGGTCTTCTTCCCGTTCTTCTTCCCGTTCTTCTTCCCGTCCTTACCGGTCTTCTTCCTGTCCTTCGCGGTCTTCATCCCGTCCTTCCAGTCTTCTTCCCGTTCTTCTTTCCGTCCTGACCGGTATTCTTCCCGTCCTTCCCGTCTTCGCACAGCAATCACTGTCTCGGCAACAATACGCGGCGGCGGCGGGTTCAACGTCGACTGCACTGTGAAATGTTCCCTTAATAAGTTGGCAATCATTTTGTGATCACGAACGCCATCAACGTTCACGGGAAGGCCGACGCTTACATTTAGTTTGTTGGTGTTTTTCCAGAACGATTTAAAAGCTTTTGGTGAGTGGTTGGATGCAACTAAGTCTATTTTTAATTGTGGTTGTCTGTCTTCAGACCATTTTAATTTAGCCTTAAATATTTTCCGCGGTTCTAACATTTCATTATAGAAAGTACCATTTTTTGGTTTTCCCGTATAAATCCACATCCCAAATCTAAGCCCAGCCTCCCCATGCGCGCCAGCGACGTGCCTGTTACAGCCAGTTACATATCCTTTCCTTCTGGGACATTTCTTGTAATTATAAGATCCTTTAGCCGCGTCAGTTAATTAAGATACTTTTTTTCACCACCTTCGTAACCTTCCAATCCCACACCAACCTCGGGTGCCTCAGCTGACGCTTGGTTCACTTATCAGTCATTCGGGATCTATGAACCAGATGACAACTGATCGGCGCAAAAACACTTTAAAAGGCAACACCATCTCCCGGACTATCACAGCCAGCGCACAGACTGCGAGCTTACGCCTCGCGGACGGCGCGTGGACGCCGCCCCGCCTTCGCGCGGACCACGTGCTTGGGCCTCGCTGACCACGCGTGGCAAGCGCGCCGTAGCCTAAATTCAAGAGAACGCTAGCTGCTGAGCTGTGCTGGTGCGGTGCTTGTCAAGTGTGCCACGACCTTTATGTGCTTTCCGTGGCACGGAGGAAACTCAGTATGCCAGGGCCCCAGTGCGTATACCCACTAAAATAAGGATTTATGAGGTTTTTAATGTTTTGACATCTTGTTTTCCAATGCCAAAAGTCAGGCAGTAAAATACGAATTATATGGGTTTGTAATTAGTTGATTCCGTGTGTTGGTTTTAAAATAAAATTACTATTAAGATATGTGCTTAATAATTAGGTGTATGTGACGGGCAGTCACCACACTGACAAAGTGGATGATGTTACAAAAATGTTTTATGTTAAATGTAGTTAGTGGACAAGTGTGACCTACATTTTTGGTTTGATCATTATAATTTTCTGTTGTCTTTCGGACGTAAACAAGTTTTTTGATCGATAGGTTGAAAGTCATAGGTATATTGACTTGAACTACCTAGATCAAGCTAAGGTGGTGTAAGTAAGCATGTTCTGTGCTCTCAGCGTTCAATATCGAGTTTCTACCAAGAAATATAGCACCGACAGCCATACTTCGCAAGTTCGTAGACACAACAAATAATATTAGTTGAAATATGAGACGTCTAACTGGCAAACTGTGTTTCTTCTCTTTGAATGGTTGTTCTTAACAATGTTTTTGGTTTTTTATTGAGCTTGAACATAGCTACGGTTTTAGGTATAGTAATAAGTCATTTATTAATAAACAATAAATTTTATTTGAAATTAACTGGTTTAAAAAAAAAAACAAAAAAAAAACATCGAAGTAGTGATTGTATTATGAGGTCCTGGGTTCGATTCCCAAGGTCGGGCAGTGTGATTGGTTTTTTTTAGCAGGAATGTCTCAGTAGCAACCATCAAGTCTGGATTAGTACCCAGTTGATGGCAATAGGCTCGCCCCTTATCACATGGCTTAAACATAACTGGTGAATGTGGGTGTAGAATAGAATAGAATAGAATAGAATACTCTTTATTATGTACACCATAAAAATATAAATACAAACATTTTAAACACTTTACAAGGGGTGACACAATGGGCGGTCTTATCGCTAAAAGCGATCTTTTAAAGACAACCTTTGGATGGATTTAAAGGGGAAGGAGAGACAATACTGCAGGTAGCCTGTGGTGTACCATTTACATATATACAATAAATAAATACATACATATACACACGTTAGACATATTACACTTATGTATATATTAAACATATATACATATATATACAAGTGCATATATATCATATATATATATATAAATAATAATATATATAACATACATACTTTTAATTATCTTTTAATTATTATAAAACAAGTGCGAACGAACTAAATCAAACATACCTAATAAAAAAATAGAAAATTTGCTTATGGAGAGAGATACAGTTTTTTTATCATGCTTTTAAAAATTGTCAGAGATTGAGCACGCCTTATAGACACTGGCAAGGCATTCCATAACCGTACTGCTTGTACTGTAAAAGAGTTATCATAGAAACTGGTGGAATGCATCGGCATCTCTAGTCTTAAGTTACTATTGGGTACACCTTTGTCTTACCCTTCGGAGATACAGGCATGATGTTATGATTACAATTTCACCTGAATTCTAGTTTATGTAGTATTTTTTGCTTCAGAAAAGAATAATTCAACACAATTATAAAAAAAAAACACACCCGATGACCTGGTGAAGGATGCGGGTTGAATGCGAGTCGCACGGGACCGATCAATGTGGCGACACTTGGGGGAGGACTACATCTAGCAGTGGACGTCTTTCGGCTGAAACGATGATGATGATGATGATAAAATAACACTGTAGGTTGGTATTTGAATCCTTTGTTTAAGGTCGATTAATGCTAAAACGCATTCCTACAACAAAATGGTATTTTTGATAACTTTTAAAACGAAAATACAACTAAAACAGCTCTCACTGTGACATGTTTCCATACAAAAATATGTTTTAAACAACCGGTTTTAGATAATCAGAGCGTCATCTTTTTGGTGAACATGGACCTTAGTTACTGACTGGAAACGCTTGAAATCAACAAACTAAAATTACTGGAATATTTCAAGCCGCTATGCAAATTCATTGTTTCTTTTTGGCTAAAGGGTTAAAAATAAAAAAGCAAATTAGTTTACGGTCGCAGGAACTGCTACCAAGTTCCAATCAAAAATAAAATTAACACCAGAGGAAAATACCCCAAACTTTTTTAGTTTAATGATACTCAGCCTACCTACCTACTACGTACCTCTTTATCAACTTCTATCACACTATTAATGAAAGTTACGAAAGATAATGACCGAACAGAAAATTAATTCTGGTTAAGTCTCTAATTGCTGTACCTACCGTACTTTAATTACACTAATAACAATTAAAAGTTTGACAATTACAGCGAAATTTCAATGCGGTCAGAATACATCGGAACGAAAGTTTTGATTAGCTTGTAATTCATTTAGGATACTAGAGGGTTGAATATTAGGGTTGTCGTTATAATACATTTTAAGGATTTTTTGTCCAATTTGTGTAGCGAAACTATGAGAAAATTATGATGAGTTTGTTAGCGAAATCAGCTTTTGAAAGCTAGCAAGCAAGCGTCCCTTAAAGAAACCTTTTAGGAATGAGAGTCCTTTCTTATTAAAAGTAAGAAAATAGAAGCGTAATATAGAAGTATAGAAGAAGAAGACGAGAAGCTGGACCTAGCATCAATAAATTGAGATAAGACCAGGAGAATGTGAGTTCTTTCTTTTTAATTTGGACTTTGGTAACCAATAGCACAAAAGTTCTTGTTTTATAACAATTTTTGCCACAATGCCTGTCAAGTTGAAGGTATTGGTATTTTTAGCTATGGTCGGTAAATCCCGCCGAGTCCCGAAATACGAGCTCGCCTCAGTTTGGGAATCAGTGTGCTAATTTAATTGCCCCACTGTACAATAATTTACCATTGTCAAATAATGTTGTATCAAACTTACTTATTGTACTTTATTTTTGAAATAAATTATTATTATATTATTATTATTATTATTATTAAATGGTTACTTGAAATGGTGAGGCCTGAGGGCATTCCACTTTACGCTTGTCGAAGTTTTATTTTATTCTTTTTTATTTATTTGTTTGTTTATTTATTTATTTTATATATATATTTTATTTATACACAAAACACATAAAAGGACAATATAAGAGCACAAAGAAACTGCTTATTTCAAAAGAAATTTCTTCTAGCAGAACTGCGATAGGAAATTTGTATAAGAAATGTAGACACACTGTGTAGAAACGTCAATTAAAAGTCAAAGTAGATACTTAAATAAATAAAATTTATTTATTAACCAAAATAAACACATAGACTCAGTTATTCCAAAACATTTAGCATATTTGCTAAACTATTGAGATTAGTCTAAACATTCTAGACTAGAAACTATCTGCAGCTGTAAACATATTTATTTGTACGGAACCCAGTAGCGTTTGCGAGTTGGTATCGTAAACATTTCCGTAACAAAAGTTGTGTTTAGTTGCAAATACAGGTAATGAGCAAGTTAACACAGCGTTTCCACGTGAGACTGCGTTGTTTACTAGTGTTGTTTAACTTTTATATTAAACTTTACAATGTATGATACTGTATGATCCTAATTATATGTTAGTACTTTGTTATATTTGCCGCATTATGTCAGGTTAACACTTATATGCAGTTCTTCCTACTAATATTACATGCGAAAGTTTTTGAGAATGTATAGATGTTTGTTACTGTTTCAAGCAAAAACTGCTGTCCGGATTTGGATGAACTTTGGCACACAGATAGTTTTTAACCTGGATATGATAGATAACACATAGGATATACTTTTTTCCGGTGGTGTGATCCTTTACGATAATTACCGAACTACACACGGCCGAAGCCGCGGGGAAAGTTACTGTAGTAATAAATATGACTGTGATTTATATCCCAAAGTCACACTTGAAGGGGTTTTTTATAAAATTGTGGATTTTGTAAAAATCAGGCGAACAATTTCAGCCATGATGAGACTTCGTTTCTTGCGAAAGAGGTTTTGTGGTTTCGTCCCATCTTTATAAAATGTCCAGAGACATAAATCACAAAACCCATCAGTGCTGCCACATAAAATATCTATCCTATACAAGTTTGCCCTTTGAAAGAGCATTCAACGTTCCAAAGGATAATGCCCAAACTGATATGAAGAACTTTGTAAGGCATATCGGTGTGTCGCTTAAGTGTGCACAATTTGGTACAGGTAACGACGCCATTTTGTATCGAACGTACTCCTAACGTGTGCTTTAAGTTTTATAGCCTTTTTATTATGTTCCTTTAGCGTCTTTTTGTAGCTGTTACTTAGAATCAAAGTTAATAACTTTTCAAAGAATGAGTAGGTATTTTGCTTGGCGTATAACGGGTAATTATACGGTTAGTAGTTCTACGTATGCAGTTATAATGCTTGCATGCGAATCAAGCATAAGTAGACCTACTTTGCTTTGATAACCTCATTAGTGTTTCCGTATGCGTATGTAGGCATAAAACTACAGTATTGAGGATATAGTATGACGTTTAGGCTAACTGTACTTTGGTAATAATACTTGAGGTAAGATTACTTTAAAAATCAAAATTTCTGATGTTATGGATTCATGTGCGTGTTGTATAATTATCTTTTGCTCGGTGAAGGAAAACATCGTAAGAAAACCAGCATACCGAGAGGTCTTCGTGACGGTAAGCGAAGTCAGAGGCCCGAAGGGGTGGGGGGGCTTTTGGAACCGGGACCGCGGTCCCAGATTCCTCCTAAATATTTTTGACTGATATTTTGGGACCCAGTATAGGCCCAACAACACGATAAAGAAGAAGATTGAAAGAATCACATTAAAAATGCTAGACCAGTCAACATTCAGTTTCAAACAACTACCTAACATACCATCGACTAGTTAGTCTTTGAAGTTAATCGCGGTAACATCATTACCATCTTGCTAAGCCGGTAACTAGTGGGGGGTTAATATTTGCAGAGGGTTGGCTAACTGTGTTAACCTACATCCATGTTGCTGTTTTTCCGGCCTAGAAACTGGAGCAACAGGAACTGGACTGACAGGACGACGATCGAGGTTTAGCTCCTCGATAGTCGTCCTGTCGGTCCAGTTCCTGTTGCTTAATTTTCCTGATATTAAAAAAAGTAGTAGACCGTAAAATTGCTATACTGCTCTTGGCAAAGAAATATAATAAAATATAAGTAAATAAAATATAAAATAAATAAATAATAAATTGAAAGTTCCCGATTAAGGTTGAAATTATAAAATACTAGCTGACCCACGCAACTTCGTCTACGTCAAAAGTACTACCTACCTACTACTTCCTACTACCTAGCTACTACTACATAACTACTACTACCTACCTACTACTACCTACCTACTACTACCTACTACTACCTACCTACTACTACCTACCTACTACTACCTACCTACTACTACCTACCTACTACTACCTACTACTACCTACCTACTACTACCTACCTACTACTACCTACCTACTACTACCTACCACTACCTACCTACTACTACCTACCTACTACTACCCACTACCTACCCCTACCTACCCTCTACATACCGACGAAAATTATTAAAAAAAAAAACAAAAAAAAGTATCCTATGTCCTTCTCCTGGTTCTAAGCTACCTCCCCACCAATTTTCAGCCAAATCGGTTCAGCCGTTCTTGAGTTATAAATAGTGTAACTAACACGACTTTCTTTTATATCATCATCATCATCATCTCAGCCGAAAGACGTCCACTGCTGGACATAGGCCTCCCCCAAGTGTCGCCACATTGACCGGTCCCTTGCTACTCGCATCCACCGGATTCCCGCAACCTTCACCAGGTCATCGGTCCACCTAGTGGGAGGTCTTCCAACGCATCGTCTTCCGGTTCGCGGTCGCCACTCCAGAACTTTTCGGCCTTTTCTTTTATATATATAGATGTAAATATGAAAACACGAAGCCGAGGATCAAACTGTGCCATACCTGGGAACCTTCTTGTTACGGAGATATTGAAAGTCTTGTCTAAAGAAGTTTTTTGAACACCACCACATTTTCACATCATCAAAAACTTTGTTTATTTTGTTTGATGTACAGAATGCTTAGTTGACGGCTTTGGGAAGGGTCCGTTTACAACTTGCATAAATTTTGAATAGAAATATTTAGCTTTCATACTCATATTATTACATACACCACATTTTACACCATAGGCATAAACCTAAGGTTAACGTACTTCGTAAGAATAAAGGTCACTGCGAGTACTTCAAAATCAGAGGTAGGTATTAACTACGCCTTGTTGTTTTAATGACGTGTAACTTACATTCAATCATACGAGGGAAAGCAATTAAGTACAAGATCGATTGCACCTACTTATTGATCTCTATGTTTAGTCTAGACCAGTGATTCCCAACCTTTCTTAGGCCAGGGACCACTTTGGTATGTTCATTGTTAACAGGGACCATATGGCCCTAGATAAACATGGACAGCGACAGGATTATAACTAGGGGAGTGAATCTTTAACTCACACTATATAAAAATTGGACAAAAGCGATCGAATTGAGCTCGAAAAATGTAGCAATCATATAGTAATTTTGTCTCTGATAGGTTCAATTATGTTGGATTGAGCTTACATCTTCAGTGTTAAAAAGTACGAATAACATTTTAATCTTTCGCGGACCGTAGTCGAGGCTCCTGCGTACCACCAGTGGTCCGCGGACCACAGGTTGGGAACCAGTGGTCTAGACAGTATCCTGGATAGGCAGTATCATATTACAACTACTTATCAACTTTTTGGGTTTTTGCCTCAGAAATTTCACAGTAACAGCCACGAAGTCTGTATTGTACCCTATTGATGGCAATAGGCACGCTCTCTGGGACTTAAACATAACAGGCTATATGTGGGTGTTCTTTTAGAGTACCCCTCTGCCTAATCCAAGGATTACAAGCGTGGTATTATAATAATAATAATAATTTATTTATTCAAGTAGCTTAGACTCATACAATTTTGTTAGTATAACTTAAAACTATGTTAGTAAAACAGTGACATTATTGTAACAAACACAAAAACATTAAAAGCTGATACGACTAGATCATTCCGCACCATGACTCACCCCGGTGTCATTCCGTAAGAAATAGCACCGCAGCGATTCACGTATGTGCAATCCAGCCGGCTTGCAATCATATTTAGAATACTGTTGGAGCTACCCCGCACCCTCCACACCAGTGATGCACACCTTTTGCGCATAGTTGTGTAAAAACAATTTACATGTGCATCGGCGAACATCCCTGATGCGCTACAGAAACGGGGCAGCCCCACCAGCACCCGAAATGCGTTGTTATATTGAACACGGAGGGCGCTGTACGATCGCTGCGTATATCTGGCCCACAAGCTGCACGTGTAGAAGGTAGTGCAATAAGCTCTAAAGAGAGTAATTTTTACTTTTAAAGAACAACGTGCAAACCTGCGAGCCAACATATTAAAAAAAAAAGAAAAAAAAAAAGAAAAAAAAAGAAAAAAAAAAAAAAAAAAAAAAAAAAGCAATTAAAGAAAAAATAAAAGAAAAAAAAGAAAAAAGAAAAAGAAAGAAGAAATTTATCAATGTGCAACGAAAAATGTATCAAAATACTCTACTACCTGTAATGTATGTGTGAGCTTTTAAGTTTTATTACTAAGAGTAAACAAAGGTAGATAAAGTTCCTGTTACGTTGATAGACTGGCAGTTGGTTTTATGCACCCTTTAAACTCCAAACTTTACTACCGTGGGTAGTTTCAACAAGATCACGCTCAGATACGAACAGTAAAAACACGAGGTTAATGACCTATACTTGCTTGTGACGGAAAGGAGTTTGTTCAATGAACCTTTAAAAAAAAAACATCATCAACTATGTTGGGGTCGGCATCCAGTCTTACTGGATACAGCTAAACACCAGTATTTTTAATGAACGACTGCCTATATGACCTCCACAACTAGTTAGTATACTGGGTAATACGTTACCCTTTGATAAAATTAGTCATCAGAGTTGTGGGCCACTGGCTGCCACTAACGGCTGTTAAAGCTCTAAAAATTACCGCCGAACCAACGGCTTAAAGTCTCAATTTTCTTTACTTTTGCGATTTTAACTGCAGTTGCTGACGTTGATGCCCTTCCAGAGCGAGGCAAATCTTCCATCACGGTGCTTACCGAGGCACGGAAGAAACTCTGTATGTAGTGAGTGGACTCCCATCCACGGTTTGACCGTAAAAACTCTACCTTGAAGATCCACGTGCCGTCGCGCCCAAGGCGGAGACAAATAAACGACCTAGTTCTTAAAGTAGAACATTTTTCAATTTAGTTCAAGAAAACAAAATGGCGACTGTGATAGTGACGTCCATGACAGTTCCTTAACATTGAGTGAATAAGGAAATGTCGCCTCTTTCCTGAGTACCGATTTAGAAAATAGTTTTATGCAAAAGAAAATAAAGAGCAGGTATTTTTTCTACAGTTACCTTGTTGCTTGTAGGTAGAAATTAATGCTCAAGTGTCGATATGGAAAACTCATTTTCAAGTTTAAAATTAATTAATATTTTGATAGCATCTTCAGTGTAAAATAACATTTTGATAGACCTATCCATTATCTGCAAAATAATAATTGGATTCATTAATATGAATATAATATTCCAAATTGAATAAGTATTTCATTTGGAAACTTTAAATAGAAAAATGAAACTACGAAACTAATAACAAAGTAAAGGTTCGTTTTTATTAAATTGAGTTTAGTACACGCAAGCTTTCGGAGCTCTTTTGTGATACACTTTTAAGTGTTAAAAGTTCATTTTTCAATGACATGTTTCGAATTTATGGCCACTTTATTTGAAATTATAGTATTTTAGAAATTGAAAATTTAGGATTTTTGTCACTGTTTGAATATTTATAGAATTCTATTTTTTGGTTTTTTTTAAATAGAATTGTCACTCATTATCCTTCCTGCCCTTGGTATTTCGGCTCGGCACAATACGTTTTTTTATTCCGTTCCCCCCTGTCAATCGTCATTCTATCATTTACTCCTTTTTCCCTCATATTATTCTCCAATCAGTCTATTTTTTTGTGTTACTCTCCACCCATTAGTATTATATTCATCACTCTTTTAGGTCCAAAAACCACACATTTTTGTAGAGGAACATGTTCCTCAAACAGATGTTTTTAGATAATCAGATCGATATCTTTTCGTTGAAAATGGACCTTAGTCACATGCGATTTAAACGAAAAAGAATGTCCTTTACTCAATAATGGAAACACTTACGTTGAAACAGTATAAGGCTGCAAAAACTAGTAGGAGAATAGTTACTGTTTTCGTGATATCAATGGTGGCAAACAAGAATGAAGAAAAAATAACCAAAATACTTCTAAAGGTAAGGGCTATTTAGACAATATTTTTATTAGGGTGTTTAAGGTTCGTCAATATTTTATTTGCTGTTATCTCTTTTTAAACGACATAAATGAATTGAATTCGTTCCGTGTTTTTCAAAGTAAGTTGGGGAAAGCAGACACGAAGTGGAATAAGTTAGCAAAATAAAACGCATCCATAAAATTATAAGCGCAAAGGTATTCCCTCCCTTCATGAAAAATAAAAGGATTCGGTTTATAGTTCGTTTGATATGACAGAAGGAAAAATTATAATGTACAACCTAGTTATGGAAGCACCACCGCCAATACGAATTGTGCGTATGTCAGCATAAGAGCGGGACTGCATCGCGGTGCTTGCGTCATTCCTGGAGAGATAAAGTTGTTATGTCTAGATTTTAAGTTTAGCTCTTAGGAACTCACTCCGTGTGCGCATCCGAATCTGTAAACACGTTGCCACATATTAAATAGTAATTAATCAAATTATTAATTTTATTTCAAAAATCTCGTCTAAGACGCTCCCAATCCTGACTGGCGCAGCCGGGTCGGATCACTGAGGAAGCTGTCCCGCGTTAACTAGTGATTTTCGCGAATAGACTTTTCTGATCTTCACAACAGTACGCGTGGTGTACGGCGAAGTGGTCCAACGAACCAAACAAATATTGTCAGCGACGTGACTTGGAGACGAGAGCTGATGATGGGCGAGGCAGGCTGGTGAGTACGACTTTTCACCTCCTTTCTTATACCTCATATCCATCATACCCCTTGTTAACTTGGAATTGGACATTTTCCATTTTGACTGTTATATGGTTTTCTTAAATTAATTATAAGTGCCTAATGTAAAAATACATGAGATAGTAAAATAATGAAAATAAATAGAGTGATAGAATAATAATAGAGTTTTACATCGTAGGTAACATTTCAGATAACATAATTTTATTGAGTTCTAAGATATAATTATTAATCATAGGTAATATAATTATTAATAACTAGTTATAATTATTGTAATAAACAAGTAGAGTTCATAGAGTTAATTTTAACGTAAAAACTTGTCACAAATTACCGCCGAAATGACGGAAGTTAAACTCATTCCCAACGAATTATATAAAATTCTCCCAAGTTTCGATGGCAATAAACGCCATCTGAATTTGTTTCTGCGTACATGTGAATACATAATTGACAAATTTAAATCATCCAAATTACAAGAAGAATATTTAATGTATGTTGTGACTAGCCGTCTAACGGGCGACGCAGCAGCGCTGATAAGCGAGCGCGTAGACATCCGGACGTGGGCGGAATTCAAAGAATTGTTTGAGATACACTTTGGTGATCCACGAAGCGAAGAATGTCTGGCCATAGAATTAGAGACATTAAAAATTAAAAATAATGAAAGTCACACAGATTTTTGCGCACGGATTCAATCAGTAAAGTCTGTTCTATTATCAAAAGTTAATCAAACCAATGACACAAAATCACGAGTAAGTAAGACTGCCATATATAATAATACAGCCCTACAGGTATTTTTATACAATTTACCTGAAAATATGGTACGTATAGTGCGTCTTAAAAAACCACAGACCTTGGAAGAGGCCTTGTCCATAGTTTTAGAAGAAATTAATTTCTATGAGCAGTATCAAATGCGAGGTAAAATGCTAAACTCTAACCATAATTCGAAACCACAGCTTACTTTAACATCGGCACCTCAGCAATCTTTCAAATTTGGTTTACCTCAACAGCCTACGGGCTTCAGACTTCCGATGATGCAACAAAATCAACCATTTAAAAATAATTTTGGTGCAACACCCAAATTTAATTTCGGAATCCCGCCGAAAAGGCCTTTTAACTTGCCGCAAGGACCCCATCCATTCCAAGGCCAATTTGGTATGAATAAACAAAACTTTATGCCAATGCAACTTCCGTTTGGATATAGACCTAATTTCGGTTATAGACCCCCTGGCTATCAACAAATGTTACCAATGCTTCCACAACGATTCGGTAGTAATAATCGTTATGGTAATACGATTCCACAACAAAACACACAAAATAAACCTCAACCAAACAACACAGATGTTACTATGAGAACTGCTCCGCAAAGATCACCTCAGCAAGGTTTTCCTCTTAATGAATTAGAACTGTATCCTTATAATGATGATTATTTTACAAATTTCGAGGGATATTACTATGATGTTTTTCCTTGCGAAGAAAATACTTCTCCGATAGACTCGGAAACTGAAAATCCAAAGATAGAGTTAGAAAATAATGATAATGGTAACCAGACGGCTGAATCCATCCCACAAGTGGAAAATTTTTGTATACGGGCCTCCACAGAGCAACACCTGAAAGAATAACTCTAAACTGTAATACTTTAAAATTAAAGTTACCACATATATACATACCGGAAATAGAAGGCAAGTTCATGATCGACACGGGTAGCACTCGTTCATTTATACATCCTAAAAAAGCAAATCAATATTTTCATAATTATATTTCATACGAACCATTCGAAGTAGTTAGCACACATGCCTCAAGTAAACATAGTCATGTAATACAAATTCCCCTATTCTCTATATTTCAAAGTACAGATTATCATAAATTTTACGTATATAACGTTGATTCACTATACGATGGGTTGATAGGAAATGATCTTTTAAAGCAATTAGAAGCCGTTATAGATCTAAAAAGACGTGTTCTAATAACGAAGACTGCGGAAATACCTATCTGTCTAGATTCGGATATTAACGTTATACATGTTGTAGAACTTCCTCCGCGAACAGAAATTCGAGCAAAAATACCAACTAATATAATAAATGGTGAAGGAATACTAAATTACATTGAATTTTATAAAGGAGTGCGGATGCCTACCGCTCTTGTGAAATGTATTAATGGTTATGCAACAACCGTCATACAAAATGCATCAGATAAATATGTAGAAATATGTGTCACAAAGCCTTTCGTAGTGTCTGAATATAATGAAAAAGAATGCCTTGTTAATTCTATAGACAATTTAAAAATAGAGACTGACCAATTATTATGCGAAAATCTAACTAAATTACGACTAGACCACATGAATGACGAAGAAAAGGCATGTATACAAAAGTTATGTGAAGAATTCAGAGATATATTTTATTGTGACCAAATACCTTTAAGTTTTACTAATCAGGTAAAACATTGCATTAGAACAAAAAATGAAGATCCAATTTATACTAAACCATATAGACAAGCCCCTGCTCAGGCAGCAGAAATCAATAGACAAGTCGAAAAACTTTTAAAAGATAACGTAATCCAGGAATCCTTTTCTCCCTGGAGTTCACCAGTTCATCTTGTGCCCAAAAAACCCGATGCTTCTGGTGAGATAAAATACAGAATGGTGATCGACTACAGAAGACTTAACGCTATTACGATAGATGACAAGTACCCTCTTCCTAACATAACTGACCTTTTTGATAAACTGGGTAAAAGCACTTACTTTACAACTTTAGATTTGGCTAGTGGCTATCACCAAGTTGAATTAAATAAGGACGATATACCGAAAACTGCCTTCAGCACCCAAAACGGGCATTATGAGTTCTTAAGGATGCCGTTCGGACTTAAAACAGCTCCGGCAACTTTTCAACGAGCAATGGACAACATCATGCGAGGTCTTCAAGGAATACATTGTCTTATATATCTCGATGACGTAATCATTTTTTCATCCAGCCTTCAGGAGCACCTACAGAAACTTAGAGCCGTTTTTAATAGACTACGACAGACTAACCTAAAAGTACAACTAGATAAATCTGAATTCTTACGGAAAGAAGTTTTGTACCTAGGACATACGATCACGAAAGACGGACTAAAACCAAATAACGATAAAATTGAAGCTATTCTAAAATATCCTCTCCCTAAGACAACAACAGAGATTAAAAGTTTTCTTGGTCTCGTCGGATACTATAGAAAATTTATTAAAGATTTCGCTAGAATTACCCAACCTTTAACGTCTTGTCTAAAGAAACGAAACAAAATTATCATAGATCAAAACTACATAGATGCTTTTAATAAATGTAAAGAAGTGCTTACTACTGCCCCCTTATTACAATACCCCGACTCTACTAAACCCTACATTTTAACAACTGACGCCTCTAATGTAGCTCTCGGTGCTGTCCTATCCCAAGGACCTATTGGAGCAGACAAACCAGTCGCATATGCAAGTCGCACACTTAGCGACACGGAAACACGCTATAGCACAATAGAGCGAGAACTTTTAGCCATTATTTGGGCCGTTAAACATTTCAGGCCCTACTTGTACGGAAACAAGTTCCAAATTTTTACCGACCACAGACCTCTTGCTTGGTTATATTCTCTGAAAGAACCAAACAGTAAACTGACCCGCTGGCGCCTCCGCCTTCAGGAGTATGACTTTACAATTATTTATAAAAATGGCAAACAAAATAGTAATGCCGATGCCTTATCACGTATAAAACTTAATGCCATAGATTCTGACGACGACGACGTATCAATGGAAGTTAATATAGACGAATCCGACATACAAAATGTAATACAACCATTAAAAGAACAAAAAAAAAATACTACTAAGCCTGAAATTAAAAACGAAACAGAAATAATAACGATCTCAGACTCTGACTCTGACTCTAATGTGACCACACCAGAAGACCTATTTCAAGAAAATTTCCCTATTCCTTCAATAACCAGTAGTAGTAGAACAGATACGGTAGCCTCCAATATAGAACCAGACTCATCTGGGATGCCAATCTTAAGAGAGGCAATTGACACTAAACCAAACCAAATATTAGTGTTTTCCTGGTTTCAAAATAAATTACAAGTTCAAAATTTGTCTAGAAAGAACCAAAAAGTCTTAGAAGTATTTCTCCCATTAGATAACGAAGAATTAATCAAACAATTTTTAAAAGAGTATATTACACCCAAACGAAAATATTTTATATACTTTGAGAGCGAAATACATAGAAGATTATTTACTAAAGTTATTATAGAAATTTTCAAGAAAGATTCAGTAGAATTCTTTGAGTGCACTGATAGAGTAATATATATAGAGGATGAGAAAGAACAAAAGGCTGTTATATTAAAGCATCACGAAGGAAAGACCTGCCATAGAGGAATTAAAGAAACAATAGTTAGGATTCGTCGAAATTATTATTGGGAAAACATGCAAGATACCGTAGCAGCAGTAATAAATATGTGTGAGCCCTGTAAACAAATGAAATACGAAAGAAAACCCATAAAACCGATTTTGCAATTAACACAAACACAGGATGCTCCTTTTCAGGAAATATTTATCGACTTATTTAGTATGGAAAAGAAATATTATTTAACACTAGTAGACGCTTTCAGTAAACTAGGACAGGCCATCGAAATCCCAAGTAGGCACTCGACAGAAGTAGCGCGAGCCTTATTAAAGTACTTTTCAATATACGGTGTGCCTAGGAAGATATCTTGTGACCCTGGCACCGAATTTAACAATGAACTCATGCGCGAGCTTTTAGCTATGTATAAAATAGAGATCCACATAACAACGCCAAACAATCCCAACTCTACCGGCATCGTAGAGCGATTTCACTCTACAATTATAGAGATATATAGGCTTGCAAAATATGAGCGTAAATGTACAGACGCGGCTTCTATAATGACCTATTCTATAATGGCATACAATCACACTATACATTCCACTACAGGATTAACACCTTTTGAAGTAACATTTGGACATACTGACTCCGGTAAAATATTTGATGTAAACGTAGAAAAGGCGTATACACAACAATTAGTAAAAGATCATGCAAAGCGCACAAAATATCTGTACAGGTACATAGCTGAAAAGATTGTTGCTACTAAGCAAAAAGCTAGAATAAATAAAGGCGGCGAAACTGAGCTAAGTTTACAAGAAGAAGACAGTATTTTTGTGAAGGACATTAATATACGAAAAAGTAAAGATAAACCCAGGTACCATAAAGCAAAAGTAATAGGACAAATAGATAGGAACGTATTACCAGTACAGATAGGAAAAAGACAAACTAAAGTGCCTCTTAAAAACGTTAAACGTCCTTCACAGGTCGTGGCGGATCATCGTGATCTTGAACATCGTGATCAAGATCCAGGGCCTTCAACTTCAAGAGATTAAAAATAATCCAGGCATACTACCCGTTAAACAAGGGCAGGCGGTAGTAGAGAGAGATAAGTGGACTTTAGTTAAGATATTAGATTTTAAGGCGATAAATGATGATTTAGTATTTAATATTAATAGATATAAAGAGTTTAGCAATATAGTTGACATCCATAAGCCATACGCAAATGAGTTCCAAAATATGAAATTACAGGTAGAATACTTACGTAACTCGACAGTCATGAAATTCAGGCAGCTTATTCCATCAAAACGCTTCAAGCGCGGCCTCATTGACCCTCTCGGCTCAATTATTAAAACGCTGACTGGTAATCTGGCCCATGAGGATGCTATTCAATATGACACTCAAATATCTCAACTAAAAATTGGCCAAACTCACATAGATAAGAAAATAACTATCATTTCAAAAATGATTGATTCCATTACTAATAAAAGTACATCTCTACAGGAAAATATACAAATCCTGGACGAACGCATGAAACGCATAGAGAGAATTGTTAAGAACATAGGTACTAAAGAAAATAACTCTATATACTCTACATATGTTTTAAGCATGTTTGATATGTTTGTAAATAATTTTAGGACATTATATATAGTTTTAAATGAAATCGAAACTGCGCTGTCATTTACGAAAGTTTCTGTTGCCCATCAAGCCATTGTTGACCCATCTGAATTATTATCAGTGTTAAACAATATTTCTAAAACTGAAAGCTTAATTTATCCTGTAACAGAAAAAACTTTACTAATGTTAGAAAGAACTATGTCTGTTAAAGCATACGTAAAAGAAAACCAAATAACATTCATTATGGAAATCCCACTAATAGATAAGAATACGTACAACTACTTCAAAATTTATTCATTACCAATTCTTAATAAAAATTGTATAGCTACTGTTATAATTCCTAAATATCCTTACCTTCTGGTGAAAGGTCCTATATACTTACCGCTAGCCAGCCCATGTGAAGAGATTGCACCCAACCAATTCCTGTGCAAGGAAAACGATATTGTATTGTATCCTGAAAGTACGTGCATAGAACAATTGATGAATTTTGCTTCAAACCTCAGTCTATGTACACCGCTCGTGGTTGACTTGGAAAGCTTGAAAGTACAGCCCATTGATTCCCTGAAATGCATAATTTATACAAGAAATGAAATAATACTTACCGAAACATGTGCTGATGATATTATCAGGAAACCGATCAAGGGCACATATATATTGGAAATTAATGGAAAATGCAATGTCTATTTGAAAAATATAAAACTACACCAACGACAATATGATTTAAGGAGAATACAATATCAAGTAATCCCGGTTGCGGTTCTACCTAAATTAGAGGAAACATCTATCGATTGGAACAGGACAGTGAACCTAAACCACCTTAATTTCGATGATTTGAAACATCTATCCTACTCATTAAATGGTGAAATAGTGGAAAGTGAAATAGCAAAAAGTGATAGTGCGTTAAAAACAAATAGTGTTAGCTTAGCGACTGTACTAAAAAAAAATTACATAGAGTATGTAATTTTAGTTATAACATGTCTTAGTATAGTTATTTGGAAGAAAATGTCTTGTATAAGTCAAGTTCTGCGAAATCATCGGAATCAAAATATTACCGATGGTCTCGCACTTGGTGAGGGAGGAGTTATGGAAGCACCACCGCCAATACGAATTGTGCGTATGTCAGCATAAGAGCGGGACTGCATCGCGGTGCTTGCGTCATTCCTGGAGAGATAAAGTTGTTATGTCTAGATTTTAAGTTTAGCTCTTAGGAACTCACTCCGTGTGCGCATCCGAATCTGTAAACACGTTGCCACATATTAAATAGTAATTAATCAAATTATTAATTTTATTTCAAAAATCTCGTCTAAGACGCTCCCAATCCTGACTACCTGTTCACTAAAGTCAGTAAGTAAAAGTTCTGTAAGTCTGTATGAAAAAATATATCAATAAATAATTTAATTAAAATATATTATACTATACTTCAACACGCACAGGGCCCGCGTGGTAGATTATAGCCCATTCCCTCTCATTGAGAGGAGGCCGTGTCCCAGCAGTGGGAACATTATAGGCTATGATGGTGATGATACTTCAACAATGAAGTGCCTTTTAAGAAGTTCTATTTAGTTGGCTGACTCGTAGGTTTTAAGCGGAACGCTGTATACTAAGCCTTATTGGGTCTATTAAATCCAAACCGAATACTTATACTAATACCGGTGTTTAACTAAAGCTTTTGGAGATAGGACCATCTAAAAACATGGTCACACCTCTATGACACGAAGAGCTGTAAAGCTGTTGCACACAACCCGTGTTTTGATAGTCATGTCACTTGTGTAAGTAAAGCCGTTGCCACACGGTCCATATTTTAATAGTCGGTCACCATGTAGGCTTGAACGTGACGACGAACTAAAGAATGGTGCCCGATCAAACGGCTGCGGAGTGTCTACCTACTATATATGCGTCAATGGAGTTGAGGCAGTTTGGATAAATATTGGGTTTGCGATGCCCTTGGTAAATTCAAAATGTTGTGGTACCTACAAATAGCTTAAGGTTTAATTAGTAGGTAATCGAAAGTCCAAAC
Organism: Xestia c-nigrum; assembly: GCA_916618015.1. NCBI lineage: Eukaryota > Metazoa > Arthropoda > Insecta > Lepidoptera > Noctuidae > Xestia > Xestia c-nigrum. The sequence continues at coordinate 17,939,842 of OU745247.1, read as the reverse complement.
CATATACAACCAAACAAAATAAAGCTGTGTCTGTTATTTTAACTTCACAAAATAACAAAAATGGCCTCCACAATTTAACATTACCTACATATTTTACGAGCCAACAAAACACTGGAAGCAATAACATCATTAATTCAAAATCTCACGCGTAATGGTTACATTTGTATGCGTATATAACCGACGACGTAGGCTCTGCACTCAATGTATGGAAATTTATTTCACGGGCCTGTAAAGTTTTACAACCCTGCGGTTATGACTCGGTTTATTCGAGCAGATTTATTAGTGACCCACCTCTAGAACCCAGGAATCGTAATCTGGGAACGTTAATTCAGCTGTGACTGCGTGTCATTTTACGACTTGGGGGCCGGGGGCCCATTGACACACTGTCGGGACCTGCAGCGTTTTAGTGTTAAGTCGAGTTTGAGTGAGCACTTCGGACGAATATTAAAGTAACCAATTATGTTTGTACGAGGTATACAGGTACAAGACTGTGTTTTGTTTTAATGTCGTTATAGTTTTAGTATTGTTTTGTTTTATTGAGGTAACCGTACTGTATTTGTAGGTTTTCCGTGACTTGTGTAGACCTCGAGTCCAATCATAGATAAAGTAAATAACTTTTGGCTTTTAGTCACGTATCGATCTTTCCATACAGTTTTACATAATTTATAATAACAGCTCATATCCCATACAGCTTATTCCCGAGAGGGAATAAGCTGCATGAGAATACAGAGGAGGCTGTGTTCCAGCAGTGGGAACAATAAAGGCTGACGATGATTAAGAGCTCGGGTCGATCTTTACGTTAAGTCGTGCTTGCCCAGAGATGTCTAAGGATGGGTGACTTCGTGTTACCCCGTGCGTCGGAAAGCACGTTAAACTGTTGGTCCCGATTGTCATTTGTAGATCTTGACAGTCGTTATAGGTAGTCAGTAGCCCAAAAAGTGCTTGTGAAGTGGTATCGTATTACCTAGTACTAACTGGGTTGTCGAGGTCAGATAGGCAGTCGCTCCATGTAAAATACTGGTATTCAGCTGCATTCGGTTATACAGGAAGCCGACCCCAACTTAATAGGGAAAAGGCTAGGCAGATCATCATCATCATCATCATCATCTCAGCCGAAAGACCTCCACTGCTGGACATAGGCCTCCCCCAAGTGTCGCCACATTGACCGATCCCTTGCTACTTGCATCCACCGGATTCCCGCAACCTTCACCAGGTCATTGGTCCACCTAGTGGGTGGTCTTCCAACGTGTCCTCTTCCGGTAGGCTAGGCAGATAATGAGTCTTTATATTTCACTTACCATATTCTTCCATAATATAAAAGGTCCAAGAAAACTTAAAGGACAAAGAGCAGGAAGGAGAAATTCTATGCATTCTGAAAGTTCTGTTCAAGTTTCAAACGCATGCGGAAGGAAACAGCTATTGAGAAAGTTTTGGAACACTTGTGTTATAAAATGAAAGTTGGAGGTGCCAGCCTGCACTGGAAAGATATTGGACGAATTGATAGTTTGACTTTATTAAATAACTGTTTAGTCATTGATTTGTGTGTCGTTTGATTAAGAACTCCTTCCTTCCTGTAGGGGACTATAAGATTAAAAATCACCATATTTAAAAAAACAACAAATGAACTTACATTATTGAAAAAAAAAAGAAAATTATCTTAATTTTAGTGGGATTAGACTACACTTTTCTGGTGTCGTGGTGGTAAAGAAACCAGCTGATATTTACAGTATTATACAAAATGACAAATTATACAGTTTCTACCGGAACAATACATAACCTACCATTCTTTACATAACATAACATAAGTCCTGTTATCCGCGAAGGGTTAGGCAGAAATGTATGTGCCTAATAGAACATCCACATTTCACCTGTTATGTTTAAGTCCCATGTAATAGGCGGCGACCCTATTGCCATCAACTCGGCGCAAACTCAATCTCACTTTGCCCGACCCGGGAATCGAACCCAGTACCTAATGCTCAGCAGTTGTACTTGCGACTACTAGATCATCGAGGCAATTCTACCTACATCTTTATTAATGTAAAAATGAGAAATCCGTTTTGTCTTCCTGACAACCTTGTTTGGTCAATATTTGCCTAGCGAGAGACATTTTAATTATGCAAATGTCGATCCAACTGTGATGAGATGATTACACAGCTGTGCATATGACGTCACCGTTTAGCACTAATGTCCAAATGCATATAACAAACAACATATTATGCACAATGCCAGTACTCGTATGCAGTTCAAATCAATTACATTTGCATACAAACAACACACACATCGCTTAGTATCTGTTGGATGGCCGTACTGTTAATTTATGCCTATTTGCTAAAATATTAAGCCAGTTTTAGGCAGTTTCCATTGAGAACTAGATGAGTATTAAATTATCAGGAAAACTTTTTTTTTCTTACAATGGTTATGGCACAGATAATATAATGCGTGATAATTTGACTATCGTGCTCTAATTTTTTGAGCTATAGCAAATGCATGCGTTCTTATGAGTTTAAAGTAAAAAATGAGAACTAGAAATTTTACCGCTAAAAGTTACCGAAACATTGAAAAAAAAAACAGAACTCAAGCATTTGAATTCCAAACAAACACCGTAGCCAATGGAGTACAACAAAAGACATTAATAACACCACATTGATTACTTACTTTTACCGAAGCAAAGTTTCCCTTATCTGAGCCTCGTATCTAGGAAGAACAACATCAAAACAAAATAAATTATATTATGGCCACACTTTTACGAAGTATTTTATACTTATTTTTCCTTTACTTTTTATGCTTATTTGCCTTTGCTTGATGGGCTGTGCAAAGAGATAGAAAGGATATAGTCTATGGACGTTAATACCGTTCTTATATTTCGAATAGCTCTTTGAATTTTTCCGATATTTTGTTTTAAAAGATCATATCTCTGAGTTTATTGAATAGGACTTCAGCATTGAATGTTTGAATATTTTTTGACCTTTCAAAATATTTACTGTTATTTTAAATTACCTGGGAACTGATTAATAATGTTGTAAAATAATAGTGGAAAATTCAAATACAATCAAGCATATCAAAGTAACGTGTATCAAAATTCTAATAATAATAATTTATTCGACATGTCATGTCTACGTAATAGCTCCACTAAAACGTTTCTTCGGAAAACCGAATAAATCATTCAAATATTGGTGTTCAGCGAATACCTATTACGGCACGAGTACACTTTATGGTGCTAATACTACATACTTGGAATACTGTACAGTTGTATAATTGAGTATAATGTGTGTGATAGGTAACTAAAAATTTATGTTAACGACTTGGACTTCTTCTATACTTATTATGAAAACTAGATAAAAGCAAATTCGCGGCTGGCTGGTCACAACAACTTTGTTATATGACAAAAAAAAGAACACTGTTCTTTTTTCTAAAAAACACGCGGATTCACAGCATTAGTGCGACGCGAGGGGACATCAAACAGCAGCCAAGCGTGGACCTCGGGTCTTATGATAGTCCTAGGTACACCATAACAGAATCTGTTTTTTTCTGACATTTGTACTGATAAAATCTGTCTATAGTATCTTTGATAATAGTGTATAAGTGCCCCGCAGTAATTTACCAGTAGTGAGTATTACATCAGTTTTTTGTTGACCATATTAAATATTGTAGCACTTCACTGGGCATACTAAACCAAAAAGAACCCCCTAAGATAAATATTAAAGCACGCGCATCGCGCACTCATATGTAATCCTTCGTTAATTGCAAAAGTTCCAAGTACTTATCTCCATGCAGCTAATTCTGTGTGCACCAGAAATTGCGGCTTTGTGCAGATGCAATCATGAATACCACAAATTAGCATATCCAAGCAATTCCTCTCCTAATTAACCACTTAGAGATCATAGTGTGATAACAAGGTACGATTAGATTAGCAGTATAATTTGTGTAGTTAAGAAGGGTTTCGATGGAATTGGTAAATTGAGATTTTGATTTCGGTGCTAAAAGGTTCTTTAGAAGCAGACTAATTAAAATACTGTGGGTAATCCCACACCAAAAATAGATCCTGTCGGAGGGATCTATTTTCGGTGTGGTTGAACGTTTCATAAACGAAGTATACTTGAAGAAGGGGTATTGTTTTTGAGACGACAATGAACTTAAACTTATACTTCTTTCTTCTTTTTTCATTAGTACCTTAACTGGTGATAGACTTTTTCCGAGACCGATTGACCACTAGACTATCACTGCGATAACAGGTGTAATACACTAATTGAAGAAGAGGTATTGTTATTGTGACGAAAATGAACTTAAACTAACTTCTTTCTTCGTTACTGTCTAAACTAGTGTCAGAGTTATTCCGACTGTAAACTACTACACTACCACTGCGACTACTGCTGTATACTAATTGAAAAAGAGGTATTGTTTTTCAGACGACATTGAACATAAACTTATACTATCACTTACGTGATATCTTCCGTGATTTTCAACTATCATGAGCTCCCGATATTTCAATGCTGTTACAAGCGCCACGATCGCGGAATGTCTCGACATTGAATATGATAAAGAATTATTTAAGGCGGAGGGCAAGAACAGCTTATTAAAATTCTCCTATTCTTGAAATATTCCATTTAAATAAATAAATCAGTCATAACATTCGTTTCTCTAACTCACATGTAGATAAAGTTAAAGTAGCAGTAAATAAGATAAAGACATTTCCCCCAGTCCCCTATGTATGTCAGGTGCCCCCAACTTTCAAGGGTCAAATCTTTTTTTCTTCGAATCCGACTTTTTCTTCGAAACCCTTGATGAAGTTTGGCAAAATTCCCTTTGTAACCGATGAAATAGCCAGGTTCTTTTTGTTGGGCCGAGTAGATCTGGGAGACTTTAAGTAATTACATGGGTTACTTACCTAATTGTGATTGGATTGAAAGTAAAAGTATAATATTACTTTTGTTTGGCAGATGTATTGGGTGAGTTTGGCTTGTAAAGGGATTTTATTTGAGGTTTTATTCGATTAGATTGGTATGTTTAGCGCAACAGCTAATAAATGTTGTTGAATGATGGTGTTTTTTTTATCAAGGTGAAATCGGTAGGCACGGGAATGAGACTGTTACTTACTCTTCTATACCTAGTTAGAGCTGAACGGATAGAGGTCATGAGATCCTGGGTTCGATTCAAGGGTGGTGAAATTGTTTGGGGGTTTTTCCATCAGGAATTTCTTAGTAGCAGCCACGGAGTCAGGACTTGTGCCCGGTTGATGGCACTAGGCTTTCCCCCTATTATACGCACGTTACATCATCATCTGCCTAACTTTTTCAAATACTATGTTGGGGTCAGCTTCCAGTCTAACCGGATGCAGTTGAATACCAGTATTTTACATGGAGCGACGATGGCGATTTTACACGGTGAAGGAAAAAAACATCGTGAGGAAACCGGCATGTCCTAGAACCAAAATTCGAAGACATGTGACATCTACCAATCCGCACTGGGCCCGCGTGGTAGATTATAGCCCATTCCTTCTCATAGAGAGGAGGCCTATGCCCCGGCAGTGGGAACATTAATAGGCTGATGATGACAAGGAGCGACTGCCTATCTGATACTCCACAACCCAGTTAGCACTGGGTAATGCGGTACCCCTTGGTAAGACTGGTTGTCACACTTTCGGGCCACTGACTTCCTGTTTCGACTGTCAAGATCTAGAAATGACAGCCGGACTTAACGTGCTTTCCGAGGCACAAAATCACACGGGACTTAAACAAGTATTATAATAAATTACGTTGTATATTTAAGTCAAAAACAACGTAAATTATGCCTGTTTTGCCTGAAGGGCAGAAGTGTGCTAAAATTACATCCATTTACCATTAGTTAATGATGCTTATAAGTACTCAGAAATATATCTGTGTCGGATGAAGGACAATTCCATTCAAATACCTACCTAACTCTTTGATTGACTTTCGACAATATTCAATCAATACCTACATTTTTTATAACTATTGAATTAATATAGTTCAACAAATGTTTTTGATTACACGTTCCTTTATCCCAAAGGTTATTTGCTTTGAATTACCTGATATTTGAACTAACAGATTTATTTGATCCAAAAAGTTATTAATAATTCACGGAATTGTAACAAAAAAGAACGGTTATATTGCCAGATTTTTCCAGGAATTGGTGAATTATGAGTTGAAATGTCAATGCGCGGTGGGCCGTAGGTAAGTCAAAATAGTAAAAACTCTTCAAATTGTGTCCCTGGTAAAATATTAGTGCTGGACTTGGTCATTATATTAATTTAACATCGTAAAATTCCCTTACTGAATTCGGTCAGCGAACTCACAGCACAAACAGTAATTATAAACAACAATAAAATGCACGAATACAAAGTAACGAATACGGCGTAAACAGATGTATCTGGAATATTAAATTAATTTCGTTTGTTTTAATTAACACCACGGGATTACCGTGTTACGGGCACGCTTAATGAAATGAACATAATCTTATTGTGACGGCATGTTAGCATTTAATATGAGTAAATAAGGCTTTTTATATAATTAAAGTAGCATACCGTATTTCGTGCACGGGCGCTCGGATTACGCAGCATGCAATTTTTTACGGCCGCGGTGTCGAATTATGTGAGGTGAGACGGCAGGCTCTAGTTTATATTTCCACATGAAATAAGCTGTAAATGTGCCCGTTTTATGTGGTTTTTGCGTGATTCTGTGAAAATTCGTAACGTTTTAAAATAAACATAAATTAATCCGGTTTTATTTGCCATGTTTGTACAAAACAAGAGGATAACAAACACTGTTTTTAATCTTTCACGGTATAAAACTAAACATATACAACGTGTAACAAAAAGGGTATATTCATATGAAAGGGACACAACACAGACCATCAAACTGAACAACTTTCTCTATGGGACCACCATCGTAATCACGAAAAAATAGTCAAAACGGTCCCATACAAAATTTCAATACCTACTCAACCAAATGTATGAGACAGCTGATTATTTTTTTACGATGTCGATGGTGGTCCAATGGAGAAAGTTGTTGAGTTTGATGGTCTGTAGCACACCCTTTCATATGACTATACCCTTTTTGTTACACGTTGTATATTGTCTTACTTATAAAGGGTGTAAAATACCTCTTAACGAAGCCGAAAGACACTTATATTCCCCGTCATTACGATATTTTTTTTGTTCCACACCATACCTGGGAACCTTCTAGTTACGAAGACATTGGGGGCACAGTTCCAACTTTTTGACAACTTTTCAATACAAGTTTTTATTGTAAGATTTTTACTTTAAACAACTCTACGACCTCCGTACTATTCAATTCATCCATCAGCACAATGTTTAAAGTGCGGTATATTGAGTTCTACCACAAAATATGATTTTTCACCCCCAAAAAGAAAAGTCGATTCCCAGCAATAAGTTTTGCAAAAAGTTGTTTAGTTTGATGTACAGAATGCTTGGTTGACGGCTTCGTGATGCGGCTTCGGTTTACACCCGGCATTTTGAGAGAATAACACTCAAATAAATGCATTTACTTTACAGATATTGAGTAAACAAATAACTCTCATTCATATCAAAAGATTGATAAATCACACATAAATACCATAGCATTAATTTCCTAAATGATTATTTGCTAGGACCGAGCGGATATGATTTGACAGTTATTATTAAGGCGTGCAAAATGGCCGCCATACGTCACAGCTGGACACGTTTCAGTCCGACGGCCGTCTATCACGAATATGGAAGGGTGAGTGGCAATCAAATTGTATTCACATTCTGGTACTCAATTGCTCTCTTTTGTGCTTATTCGCTAGACCGTTTAGGCGCGACAGACCGAATGGTCTAGCTTGCTGATTTTCCTTTTCGAATCATGTGATTTCGTGTGTGATGTGGTACCTATATCTCATTGAGTTCGCACTCATTTTCTATAACAATATTAATGATAGAATTGATATTCTTATTTCATGTGGTTTGTGCCTAACCTGGTGTCAGAGTTTTTAATGCCACCCATTAAAAAATAAATAAATAAATATCGCTGGACATTAAAATACAGCGCCATCTAGTGCCACACTAAGCAAGGTTGGTGTCGTGGACACGCATTGTCCTCTAACTTCGCTTGACATCATCATCATAATCATCATCATTTCAGCCGAAAGACGTCCACTGCTGGACATAGGCCTCCCCCAAGTGTCGCCACATTGATCGGTCCCTTGCTACTCGCATCCACCGGATTCCCGCATCCTTCACCGCTTGACATGCCGTCAAAAAATTTATCTCAGGCATGTTTGGTTTCCTCACGATGTTTTCCTTCAGCTAAGCTAGACATATTATTGCAATACTCACATGAATTCGAAAAATCAAACGTGCGTGCTTGGGTTCGAACTCTTGACCTATGATTTGACAGTCCGACGGTCACACCACAAAGGTCCATGTTCCCCGAAAAGATAACGGTCTGATTATCTAAAAACAGCTGTCACTGTGACATGATCCCATGCAAAAATGTGTTATAAACAGCTGTTTTTATATAATCAGACCGTCATCTTTTTGGTGAACATGAACCTAAGTTATCATAGCCTTTTAATTATTGAATTGATGAATGGTGAACAAACCAGAAAATGCTTGTTATAGGCTAATATATTTTCTCCATAAGTATTGCAGTCTACCATAAAGCACTAAGAACTATTTGAATGAAACAAAACGAATAAGTCTCAAACTTGTCTCGCCCAATTTGCAGCACTACTTCAATAAACCCACAAACAGACATATTACAAACGTGCCCAAAATAATACTACAGCAAAATTGCTCTCATTCGGCACTGAGAAACTGCAAGTGTGCGCTTCGTGTTCAATTTGATCGAAACTCTGGCGCAAGCCAAGAACCCTGTAAGTGGTAAAACGCCGGTCACGCACAAAACTTGGAAGCAACTGCTAAGACTTCTATCTTTGTGCACTGATCGCTACCAAGTTTTAAAGCTTTACATGTGTGTGTAGTGTACGTGTATTGTGTTTGAAAGTTCTGGTTCATTTGCATTGCAGACTGTCTGCATGGATTGAAAATGTTGGTGTTGTGTCTCAAGTTTTGCACAATACGGTAACTACAGAGATATAATCAAGTAATAAGTTTTTCTATTTAAAGCGTAATTTGCATCCTGCTCCTGCTTACCACGATTTACGCTTTGATCTATCGAGATGACTTTACTATATGTACTAAATTTATATTAAAAAAACCTTCAGAATACATTGTCTGAACCGCGTCAAACTCTTTTGCGTAGTACAAAAGAAAAAATGCGTTCATAGGTCACCCTGAGATATATGAAAAGTGACTTAACATTTTATTATTACTACATATTGCGATAGATTTCAATGTTGCTTCAGCAACTAAAAATCAACAAAAATGTATAGCATTTTAAAAACAAAAGCGGGACCAACAGAAACCGGGACCGGGCAAAATCGGGACCTCTATATAAATAACAATCACGGAAGATATCCCGTTAGTGACATTTTAAGTTAGTTGTAAACCTCGTGATATCTTAAAACAGTGTTTGATATAATGATCATCATTAGCCTATTAATGTTCCCACTGCTGGGACACGGCCTCCTCTCTATGAGAGAGAATGGGCTATAAATCCACCACGCGGGCCCAGTGCGGTTTGGTAGATGTGTGTTTGATATAGCATTGGATTATCTAGCAACCCACAAAGCGCAGATAAAGTGAATGTAACACTTAATAAATAAATCCTTTAGCATTTCAACGCTCTTTTTAAGAGAATTATCACAAACAACGGATACAAATCCCACGAATGTGGATATGCAACAAGTCTGCAAGCATTACAATAATCCCTTTCCATCAATTAAGTCGAACAAACTGCGCTAAATAGTCTATGGGACAAATACCACGACAATCCTAGAGGATTTGAACAAATGGCGCAGGCTTTAACTGAACCTTAAGTCTAATCCTTATTGAACGGTTGAACTACGTATGAAGTTCTATTTCTTTGTTCTATGACTAATTAAGAATGTATTTTGTGTTTCAAATCAGTAATATAATGTTATTTACTAACTACAAAACGTTACAAACGATACAAATATGTACAAGTATTAAAATGGGAAAATAATTACCTACAGGGCGTCAAAAATCGTCCTTATAGCTGTCAATAGAAAAAGTGCCTAGAAGACAAATAGCAATTGCCACGTTAGAAGGCAGTGCCGATTATTTGGCCAAAAAATAAAAAAAGAAGCAGAAAATTCGAGCTACTGCTTGATGATATCCCGAAATACTACAAGTAGGTAGGCACACGGATCATATGTCCCTAGTATTACAAATTACAACCTTGTCTGAGCTTTATTTATTGAAATAAATTTGGAGTTACTACTATCAATATTGAGATCAGATCACTGCCCACTAATACCCCAACCGCAAGTGTCGCCGAAACTTTCAGGTCATCTTTCAACAAAAAACCTCTCTCATTGAATTAAAATAAACAAGGACACGACAAAAATAATGTTAATTATGTGTAGAATTCTGCCTACGCCAGGCTCGCCCATCATCGCTCAAGCAATGGAATTTTCGTCTATATGGAAATGAAATGAGAATGGTCCGAGGCATTTAATTTTACGTCCAAGTGTAGGTGTGAATTAAGTGCAGCTACGTACCAAGATCTGCGTTCCATACATACCGCATAATTACCTTCATTGAAGGTTCCGAGGAAATAACAGAATTTCAGCAATTACGGCGTAAATACCTGTAACCGTTCCTTGCTATAATTAGATAGCGGGCCTAATGAAAAATTCAGACTAATTCCATCGGCAAACGGCAACCGGTAATCATGTGAGGAATTATTAACGGAGTGTGGAGGGCCAAAGCTGCAGCGTTTGGTTAATTTATATGCTACTGCATTTGAATTGCTCGAGGAAAATCTTAGTGGACTTATTAATGGTTTTTAATCTCTATTGGATTGTTTCAAATGGTTAGTGAAAGGAACTAAATGCATTGAAACGGATATGGTTTGTTTGATTAATTATCGCATTACACTGAAAACAGTTTAAAAGGAGGATTCTCTTGGGTATTATTTTAGAGTCGTAAGATATCCTATTGTCATTAAAGACACAATTTGTTGTCACACGTTTTACGACGTATCGAGTGGTGAAACATTGTATCTGAAGAACGTGACGTCTTTGTCATTATATCCTCTATCGTATCAAATATAGAAGTTTGGAAACAAAGACATATTCGACTTTCATTTTTTTTTTTCAAAAGTTCTGGGTTTGTGAACACATTCCTTTGTAACGCAGACGGTAGACAATATTATAGTCTTTCAAATAAGCTTATTTTTATCTCAGTATGACTACAACTTTTGAGAGATATGTTTTTTTTTGTACTCACATAGAGCATATTTCAACAAAAAACAAAATGGCTGCCACATAACGGGTAGATGTATTGGACCCAAGCCTAGAGTGTAATTGTACTTTAAAATAGTTTATATTTATTTATTTGGAATATCGCTAGTCCATGTCCGGACACACTGTATTTGATCAAGATCATACATGCACCGGTTGCAAGTAATACGCACTTAATCTTTTTGAATAATATCACCAATAAGGTATGATATTTTACGGCCTTTTTTTTTTTTTTTTTTTTTTTTTTAAGGATGGGAAATCATCAAATGACCCCCCCCACTCTGGGCGGAGCGGGAGGGAGTGTCAGACTCTTACTGACTAAAACCCATCCATGTTCCTTCCTCGCCCTTTACGTTCCGGGGCCGCGGTATCTCTTTCGAACAGGCCCGCAACCCCGGGACAGGCCCGCAACCCCGGAACAGGCCCGCAACCCCGGATATTTTACGGCCTTCGGTCGCCTTTCACTCATGGCCAAACCATCCAAGCATATACTTTTCAAATAAGCCACTGCATCTTCTTTTAAGTTCTCGTAAGCAGTGACACCGCACACCGAATGCGCTGTCGGTCGCGGAACGCGCGAAAAAGGTACGCGCGTGGCACGTTTAGAAATACAACCTGGCAGACTGCAGTAACTTGATTTCGAGCGCATCTACGTTCGAAATACGAGCGAACGATATACGAGAGGTTAATCCACAACAAAGACACGTTCTAATTATTCTCTTTTTTCTCTTCCAAGCGAACCATGCGGTATCACACGACGTTGGCACACACGCAACTATAAATAATCACAATTTGTTGGCTCATCGCCTACGAGCACACGCGAATTAACGTATTTCATAGATACAACATTTTCTTGTAACAGTTGTCTCGTTATTTATGGGAAGTAATGCGGTTATATTTTGTTTTGGTCTTTGGTTTTAGATTTAGGGTTGAGCAAAACGGGTGTTTAGTCTGAATGGACCAGAATGAATGGACCGCGGTACATAGACCGATTCTTCAAATCACCAACAACAACTTATTATTGGTTATTAATTTGTTTTTTTTTGACACCGGTCCGTTTGGACGTAGACATTTTTTGTCTACGTCTGAACGGACCGCGGTCCAGTCATTGTGGTCCATTCAGACTAAACATCAATTCAATTCAATTCAATTCAATTCAATTCATTTATTCAATAACGATTTTTACATCGTGTCTGAATGTCTATAACTAAATTCCAACAAAACTATAGCACAGAAGTGGTTTGATACTTCATCATCGGTCCAGCCTTTTCCTAACTATGTTTGGGGTCAGCTTCCAGTCCAATCCGATGCTGAAAATCAGTATTTCACATAGAGCGATTCCTTATGAGACCTCAACAACAAATAACTCAGTGACCCTTGGTATGACCATTCGAGTCACTGACTACTTGTATAGACTGCCAAAGATCTACAAATGACAGCCAGGACCAACATTATAACGTTGTTTCGACAAGCTCCTTCTAAGTTATCTGATACCTAATGTCATCAAAACGTCTAACGAGATATCAACTAGAGAAACACAGTATCTGAAAAAACACGTCCCTTTCGCCATTATATCCCATATTGCTGAATGGTTCTTTCGGCACGTTGTCTTAATTAGAATTTGCCCAAACACACGCGCATTAACTTATTTCATAGATTAATATTTCAATATTTTCTTGTATCAGTCGTCTCCTTATTTATGGGAAGCAATGCGGTCACAGAGCATCATATATAATGCGGTTATACGTCATGTTCTGTTTTGGACTTTATTTGTTATTGTTTTTGATTTCTGGGTGAAAGAAACTGGCAAAATAGTAATACTGATGACATTGCAACATGTTCGTGTCTTAATAAATAACATATTTTTGACATTCATTTTATTAGCTTCGAGCCCGACTTCGGAGAATGATAATGGCAGAAATATACAATGGCTTTCTCCTTTGAATTAAATAGTTTATGGTTTTTCATGCCGCATTTGCGTGTTTTCATCCGCAGTCATGTTGTGTATCGTATTTTTCATTTTCTTCCAGGAACCACTTAAAAGGGGACGTTTATCTTTGCTTTGGACAAAACCATCGCTCGAGCCTGTCCACCTTTTTTTCGTTTTGACAACTAAATCCATAGGATTTTCAAGAGGTTCTTCTTTATTTAACCCGTTTAAAGATTGCAACAAATGAAATTCCACAACAGAAAATATCATATCAACCTCTTATTGTATTCTCATAGAATTCTCTAATGACTAAAAACTTTTTTGGCACTGCTTACGTTTCCTCCCAATGTTGGTTCAAGCTCAACTTAGTTTTACACGAACTCCGTTTTAAACTTTCATCGTTTAAATGTTTACGTGCTTAAACGTCTAGACATTTTAATTAAAAACATATGTATTTGTCGAAGAATTGACTTTATTGCGTGATTTGATTCAATAATGAGCAGGTTTCATATGTTATTCGAATAAAAGCTATGTATATGACAATGTAACTCCGCTCCAAAATTGTTGCTGGGAAATGACTTTTTTTAGTTAAAAAAACACGTTTCACGATAGGACTCAATGAAACGCACTCAAAACATATATATGGAAGCATTGAATAGTACCGGGGTGATGAAAATATTAAAGTTAAGCTTGTACCTATTTAAAAAAATGTTGAAGGAGTTGGAAATTTGACCTCTACCTCTAATATCCCCATGACTAAAAGGTTCTTATGGCACATCCACACATGCCGAGCGGCACGGCCGGCGGCCAACCCGGCGGCGGTCGGCACGCGCATCTTTTACCTGACAGGCAAGGCAGCCTGGAGGCCAACGGCAAACCCGGTGGCATAAGCCGGCGGCATGTGTGGATGAGCCATTAGGTACGGAAGAGATAAAAAAAGACGTGTGGCACTCGGGGACTGCCGCGATAAAGTTATTGCATAGCATTTTTTTCCCCGGGTCCCCCTTGCCCAGTGGTACAACTCTCATGAAAAGATATTGTACCATTCCTGAGAAATACCGATTAATATAACCAAACCTTAAAACAGTTTATATTCCCCTAAAAAGTGTAGTCGACGGAGCCCCGCCTCGCGGGGCCCCTATTTCCGAGTGCAGGGTTTAAAGGAACCTAACTAACCTAACGGGGGGGGTGCTCCAAGTCCCGATTATGGGAGCAGAGATACTTCCGTATGTTCAGTTGACAATAATTCGAGAGTTTACAATATCGCTAAAGAGAAACACGTTATATTGTAATATAACGTGTTTGACAATTTTACGGTGACATATATAGTATGTAGAATGCAGGTCACATGCTACAAAAAATGTAGAGTGTTCCTTTACAAAGATACCGGCCTGCATTATGAAAAGACCTGTTAGGGTTAATAGTTTTAATTTTTTAAATAGTGATCTACATGATACGAATACTCACCGAAGACGTAAACCAACGGATAATTTTATTAGGTCCATTTTTTTTACTTTTTGGATAAAAGGGACTATTATGGATAAAGCCTTTAACTGTAAAATGCCTTTTCATTAAAATTCGCCCATTACTAACCCTAGGAGATAAAAATAAAACAAACGAAGTAATATTTTCAACGATATTTCAGCGGAATATATAAAATTAAAACTTTTGCCCAAGATAATTATGCCTAACTTAAGTCCTATTATGTTAATAAAATACCACTGGACGCTGTTCATAGGCTCTCGTATAATTTAAATTTAACGTTCGCTGGGGCCCAATATCTTTCTGTATTATATTTTTCTGACTGAAACAATTACATTTTATGTGAACTCCATTGTGTTTTCTGAGATATAAAGTTAATGAAAATCTCAAGAGGCTTAATAAAGGCTGCCCAACAAATTTGATAAGCTGTGAGCCCGTGATAAGGGAGTTGATAGAACATTATTATTCAGATCACATTCTGAACGTGGTGGAGTTTTTTTTGTAAAATTACTTTCGTTATGTTTTCTTTTCGGATGAGTTAGGTATTGACAGGGCTTTGTTGTGTCTATGTGTGGGTATCGACAGGTCCCTAGAGTAGGGAGAGATTAGAAGGCCAATAGCTGTCAATTTTCACTTCTTTACTTTTTAGCTTAAATCGCTGTGAGTAGCGACTTTATTATTTATTAACCGACTTCTAAAAAAGGAGGAGGTTCTCAATTCGGATGTTTCTATTTTTTTTTTTTTTTTTTTATGTTTGTTCGGGCATAACTCCGTCGCTTGCCAACCGATTTGGAAAATTCTTTTTTTGTTGGAAAGGGTATTCTTTCCAAATGGTCCCATAGCCACCAAGTCGGGATCTGATGATGGAATCTTGGCGAAATCGAGGGAACTCTTCAAATTTTATATGAAAACGTGTTGCGATTTTGGTATTTTCTACAACAAGTAAAGCATTTGCGTTTGATTAGAACCATTCTACCATCAGATCTGATGATGAAGCCAAGAGTCACGGAACTCCATAATGAGACAATGTACCATAGTCGTGTTTGGGCTTGTTGTAATTGTAACGGTATGCACTTTCCATGTATCGAGTACATGTGAACCACTAAAAAGTGAAAAATAAAAACTTTTTTGCAAAAAATAAAACCGACTTCAAAAAAAAAACAAAAAAGTGAAAAATAACTTTAGCTTCTGAAGTCGGTGACAAAAAAACTAAAGCAATCAAACAAAGGTCACCGACTTCAGAAGCTAAAGTTATTTTTCACTTTTTTGTTTTTTTTTGAAGTCGGTTTTATTTTTTGCAAAAAAGTTTTTATTTTTCACTTTTTATTTATTTGACATCGGCGAACTAAATGACACAGGGTGTTCTCTGGCTGACTAATCAGAAATTCTGAAATTAAAAGAACCATTTCAGAATTTTTGACGCCCTGTAATTATTTCCCCATTTTGGTACTTGTCCATGTTTATTATTTGAGATCTATTTTTAGTTTCTAATAATAATAATGTACATACTGAATTCAAATATAATCTATTACAGAATTATTCTGTAAAAAGGTATTACCTGTTTAATTTATTCGAAATTGGTATTATTTACCTATAGGTATACTTCGATAAGTTCTCTGAAAGTAGAATTATTAAGTTAGATCGATGAACCTTTGGAGTTTTGTCTAAAATAATATTTAAATCAAATCGTCGCACGTCATAAGTCTCACTTGGGCACTCAACATTTTTAAGTGTGTGAAATATTGTAGTTATGTTCCCTCTAGTCGTGTAAGTAACATCTTTTCATAAAATATGAGCCAGCCTAATTTACGTAAGTACCAATTTTGGTGTAATATGTTTTCATAAAGTTTTTATTCTACGGCAGACTAATGCAGAAAGCTCTTTCATTTTTTATGAGGAATTTACTTCAAATTGGCTTTGTTAACTCTAGTATGGGCTTGTTATGAGTCTAATACATATAATACTAAATAGGAAAATATTACATCACGATAAGCCGAAATTCAACCAATTCTAGGTACATACTTATAGGGTCTCTATTGGCTTGTGCCGATCATCACGCTCCTGTGCCCTGCGTTTGTATCTCGTCACTTGACGACCAACTATGTATTCTATTTCCAGTCCTTGTGTTCTAAGAATTATGTTATGAAATTATTAGTGTATGATATTTATAAATCCCCATAAAAATAAAAACTACATGTGAGCCTTATTACGAGTCAACAAAATACATCGCACATGTCACAATGTTACATTTACGTTTTCTAAGCTTATTAGAATGTTACACCACGTCCACGTTTCTCCACTGAAGCAGCTCTGACGTCATTAATTAATTAATTAATTTATTTAATGACCTATCTACAATTGTTACACTGTTTATCCTAATAATACAAGCAATATGGTGATACACGCATAGTGTACAATATGATGCGATAGACACAGCATGCAAAAAGAAAAATATAACAAAAATATTAGTCATCAACTTTATAGATCAGTAGCTACTACTAACTTGCTCTAAGTATAAGCTACAGCAGTTCCGTCAAGTGTCAGTGGTGTAGACACTTATTTATTTATGGCCAACATCGGGTGGGCTGGCCCATCAACGGCCACTATTGACTTGAGTGGGGTCAAGTGATGCGACGGGCGAAATTATTTTGCGCCAAGCTTTTTCGTGGTGACGGTTTCAAGTAGCTTTCGTGATATTTAGAGGATAGCTTCATGGAAAGATAGGTCAAGTTGGGAGTTTATTAGGATTTGTGAAAGAGCAAATATGCTGGCAATTCCACTTAAGTGGGGAATGTCACGGTTCGTAAATATGTTTGGAATTTTGGATGTTTGTTACTCAATCACGGTTGAACAGACTCTGATGACATTTGGCACATGTATGTACTACGTCTCAAGTTGTGTTTTTCTTAGTACTTTCATACTACTTGTTATTAAAATAGTTTAAGGTTATATTTACTTAATAGTTTTGAAATAATACATGATTTACAAGTAGAAGCTCGTTGAGCATCGAAGCGTTGTCTTAGAATAAATTGTAGATTAATGTTTAACATTATTATACACGAGTTATTTTCCCTAAGAAGCAATTAATCCTGAACAAGAGCTTAGATTTAATCGTGAAAGTAGTGTGAATGCTAAGTATTTTATCGAGAAAATTGCTTGCCATGCGCAGAACTCGATGAGCAACAAAACACAGCGTAGATGATGAAATCTTAGATCTCGAAGTGATATTAGAAAATGGTTGTTTTTTTAGCGTGTCAAACGGTCTGACGAAAATGTCTTATTTATACTCTTTTCTTAGAATAAATGTGAGGTGAAAAAGTTGTGAGAAAAATATTTCCTTACCGTGGCCTTTCCTTGTGTAATATCTTATTTTATCTTGCAAACTATCTTCTCATTGAAGGACACGGACATAAATATGAAAGAATTTTATTTATGAGTGAAAAGACACAAACAAGTCCATCTAGATTATTTGGATCAAGGTACTTCATCCGTGGTTAATATTCTTAGTCATATCATGCGACATTTACCTAATACAAAATTTTAGGCCACGAGTACATCAAAGCAAAGTTAAGCCCAGACTACACCAACACGGAGACGAGCAGAAATGTGTAAAGTGGAGATAAGTAAAAGCTAGTGTGTATCCACCGAATCTGTGCGAAGATGTGCAAACCGGATGAAGGAGATGTGCTCTACCCGCCATACGGCACACTGCTCACCGCACGCCGTTCAAAGCACACCAATCACCGCACACAACAATTACGCAACATATTTCCTCTCTGCTCCACCGTTTCCACCAAAGCTAAGCAGAGATGAAAACTGTATTTAATGAAATTCGATTGGTGGTTTACAATTCATCTCCTGTCGTCTCCGCTTCAGTTAAGTCCGGCCTTTATTTCCAAGACATGTGAGATCTACCAACACGCACTGGGCTTATTGTGGTGGTGGTGGATTGTAGTGCACGTTTTCCACAGATAAAGCTCCTGTCCCAGCAGTTGTACCTAATGTTACAGGCTGATTCTATACTCACGATCGACGGCCGACAATGCATTTGGTGTAAACGCACCCTTACCATTTTGTTCACTCACACAGAATAGTAACAATTCTACTAAACTAAGCAATGACAACACTCAACATTTAGCTAGTTGCTGTAATGAACTCAAAGTACGTACAGTTAGAGTACACTATCACAATAAACTACTCGGTTAGCTTGCTACTTGGTCCAGATGGTATAATTAAGTAGCCCACATAAGGCTCACGTACAACTGAGCTAACCAACTCTGTCGTCAGTTATATATAAAAAGTTAAATAAATGTGCAGCACGTAGCAATTCCTCTTTCGTGGCATCATGAGCTATTTAGTTCTTTAACAAAGAGCAACGAGTTTGTGTGCAGTTTAATTAAATAATAGTGAAAAAGCAACTGTCATTTATTTAAATTAGGCAGAGAAACATCCCTTCCAATTAAGGGGATCCATCAATGTGGTACATGATATTCATGGTACTGTTTTTTACGTTGTAAAATGATTAAAATATGCGACGATTATGGCAAAATATTTCTAGTAAAAAAATCTTGAAATTATCGTGTTGGGTGACGTGGCAGCTCATTTTAGTGTCACGGGCTACTCTGAGAATCACCCGAATAGATCTCTATGTTCCTTCTTTTTGTTTCAGATTTTACGGCCGGTATCATTGTATGCTATTAGTGCTTCAATTTACGATTAAGCACTAATATACCAACCGATTGGGATGTTAAATCCTTTATACCTAGTTTAAATTATGTATTGTTTTGTGCACGTGCTTTTGGAATTTCAGTTCTTCGTCCGTGAGCCACGGAAAACGTCGTCTACATACTGAAGTTATTACTTAGGACTTAATTCAACCGCACATGGATTTTATTTCTTTCGGTCGATAATTTGTAGGTCACCAGCGTATTTGCGTTAAAAGCTCTGGCCAGCAGAAAATTGACCGCAGTAGACTCATTTGCTATCGGATAGCGTACAATATGTTAGAGGTTTAGACCTTAATGTGACATCGCAGTTTCGACATGCAGGGTTGCCAAACCTAGGAACTTTGGGACTTTTTAAGTTTTCATTCGTTGATTTGTTTGTTTCATTTGGGTGTAGTTGTGGCTTAAAAAGCCAAATATCGTGAAGGCTTAGAAAGTGACAATCGCTTTCGAAGTATTTCATATTATCACAACGACTTCAACTGATAGACTTGACTTTGACTTTGCATTGACAGAAGCTTTTCGGTAATATGTGTCAATCCAATACATTTTTTACTACGATTCTATCATTATCGCGGATTGCCCGCTGGTAAAAACTTGACTATTAATTACTTTCGACAACAACACAAACAACAACCTCATCACAATCAAAATAAAGATCTCTTTGCCAGTGATACAAAATTAAAGTAGAGAGTATTGTAAACGGATAATAAGGCGTCAATTTTTGTCGAGCTGACGGTCGGTCGCGTACGGTCGGTCGGGTCGTCAGCTAGAACAAAATACGGCTGTCGGTCGCCGCTGACATCAGCGTCGCAGTATAGTGCTATATAGAACACAATTAATACTCTTAGAGCGGGGGCACACGATGCGTTGCGGCGCCGCACCGCAAAGTTTTCACCGTAACAGCGGGCACACGAGCGGTGCGGCGCCGCAACGTTATTATGTCGCAGCAGCGCCGCCGGCGACCCAGCAGCGTTGGACAGTAAAGAACTGAGCGGTACCGCTCCGACGTCGCAACGCATTCACCCCTCCCCCCTCGTCTCGGTGGTTGCAAGTCCGGTGCGGCGCCGGAGCGCATCGTGTGACATACCACAGATATTTCTATGTAAAACGACGCAGCGACACCGCTCCGGCGCCGCACCGCCGCCGCAACGCATCGTGTGCTCCCGCCCTTACGCGACCGACCGTGCGTGACCGACCGTAAGCACGACAAGAATTCAGGCCTAAGTGCACATACATCTTGGATTTCCAGAATTTACTTCCTCCAACATCCTCTGATTATTTAAAAGTGGGAATAACAATGTATTAGTGAGGTCAATACTCCAATGTACGCAGTTAAATCATTGGAGGCTGTACTACTGCATATGTAAGTTTTGGCTCTCTCTTGGTGCCAAAATGCTAATGGCACATAAATATATTACTGAGACCAAATTATAGTTTTGGGTCACGTAAATTAGATTTATTCCAGTTAGAAGGAGATTATAATAACTTGTTATATTTTTTATTGTTTAAGTGTGGTCATAATTATAATTACAAAGTGTTTGATAATAACACATACAACTATTCTATACATCTATTTTTATCTACACTCCTTTCGCAGGTATGCTGGAAGATATCTTTAGAAATAAGCATTACCTTTGTACCTATTTTCTATTCCTTTCTTCTTTTCTATATATTATGTAGTGTGTACATAATATATAGAAATTGTAAAATAAATAAATAAACAACACTCCACTGATCATTAAAAATATGTAGGAGTTGGTTGGTTACGATCTTCATATAAAATATTTGATCGTATTTGACTAGCTTAGATAGAAAACCTCGTGGCTAAATAATAACGTATTCTCAAGGCTGTGCCGTACCTACAAAGGTCTGGGAGTGAGTGGAAATCGACTACATCCCTAGTTTCCGCTGTGTAAAGTACTGGTATTCAGCTACATCCGGTAAGATTGGAAGCTGACCCCAACATAGTTGGGAAAAGGCTAGGTAGATGTTTTGCCTAGGTTATTTGTACGAGTATTTAGATAGATACACGTCTCAAATCTAAGTTCTAATACTGCACTTACCATTAACAAAGCCGCAATTCAATTTTTTCCTCTAAAATATACCAACCCGGCGCTCCTAAACAAACTTGAGCGCAAGTAAGTAATCCGTGAGTTTGGTCAACCCTGTGGACAGCCGCTGATCTAGGTTTGTGTTCGGAAATGAAGCTGACCGCGACCCGACTCCCATCTGCCCCCACTAAACGGGCCTCCGCATTACATCCTTTGAAGTTCCGCTTTTCGTCTACCAACCTCGGATATACGTGGACATTTTGTTTGTGAATAGTTCAAGTACTTACCCACAAATGCACGAATTTAAATAAATGTTTTATGTTTGTCATTTCTTAATGTGAAAAGTTGGTGGAGTTTGCAAGGATTTTCATTCGAGTGGAAACGTTAACGTTGATAAACTTTGTGAATATTAAATGAAATGGAAAACTCGATACAACGTTTGACGGTAATGTTATATGGAGTTATGAAGTACTCACATGAGTGGAATGTTTTATGTGCTTGAAATGTTTTTGCAGTCATCGTACTGCGAAATGTACCATAGTTTTACGAGTATGTTACCAATTTTCGGTAAAAAGTGTTTCGGAAGAGCAAATATTTTAACGATTTCGTGTATATTCAGATAGTTCTAGCTGTGTGTCCAGTGCTGACTATCTATTGCAAAAAAACTGAGTGCATGCTTGTAGAAGTAGGTAGGTATGTTATGACAATACCTTTACTGTCCAAACGTCCATGCTCTTGACGTGATGAAGAAATAAGTTCAAAGTATCAATTAACATAATTATAACGTGTTTTATTAAAAATAAGTTTCCTTGGAACACATTTTAACAAGAAAAACAATTATGGCAGACCCGAAATTGATCGTCAATTAAAATATGAGAAATGATGTCAGAAACTTTTACTCAATATTAATTATAATTAATGAATATAAATCGTTTACAAGCAATTCGTTTGTAAAGTTATACCTAGGGCGCTATACTATTACGGTTTCCAATAGTCCCAAAAATTCATTTCAAGCCACCCGCGAACGGCACATCCAATCAAATTCCAATTTGCAGTTAAATCGATTTAAATTTAACGAAATAGAGCGCTCATTTTATTGAGACCTTAAGTTTACCTATAAATACATTAAGGTTTTAATAGGTGAAGGCAGACTAGTTGATTGCTATAGTATAAACATATGGGAAATAATAAGTCTAGCCACAAAATTATGTATTGGACACGTGATTAAACTTCTAATTTTATAACTAAGCAACGCGAAAATGACATAGCCTCTAATAAACTAATTCGTCTTTTTTACAACGCCAACTAAATATTCTATAGAAAGCGTCAAGTAAAATCATCAATTATTGTGACTTGTCCTTCTTATTTATACATGGCCACTTAATTTACTAACTCGGCCACGGATTTTACATCTCGTTACCATTTTACGTTAACGCAATGCCCTCAAAATATATAAGTCAAGCTTCCACAGAAAGCATCATTTATTATAACTTAGTATGTAAAATAATACATCATGTTCTTTTATCGTCAAAATAGCCACAGCATGATTTGGCGCGAGTACGCGAGATGACAGCGACCGGTCATTTGCGCCAATCAGAGAGCGCCATTCGATTCATGTAACGACGAGTTGAGTTGATCACGTGTAATTGTTTATTATAGTTCGTGCGTTATCTAAATATATATAATTCAAAGGTGACTGACTGACTGACTGACTGACATAGTGATCTATCAACGCACAGCCCGAACCACTGGACGGATCGGGCTGAAATTATGCATGCAGGTAGATGTTATGACGTAGGCATCCGCTAAGAAAGGATTTTGATCAATTCAACCCCCAAGGGGATAAAATAGGGGATGGAAGCTTATATGAAAGTCCGTCAGTTTTAAAGTTAGGATCTTCTAATTTTGTGTTTAGGCTGACGATTGAAAATTAATTTATGCGTGTTTCAGCGTTTTTGATAACTCCACCCCGAAGGCTTATAAAGGGGATGAAATTGTATGTGAAAAATCCTTAATTTTCGACGTAAAAAGTACAAAATTTGTTATCTGGGCTTATGATTCGAAGCTGACGCAACGGCTTTATTAGGATTTCAACCCTTGAGGGGTGAAAAAAGAGCAACATTTTGTTCTTGATTAAAGTTTTTATTTTTAGAGTCACCAAAAAGTATCAAAGTTAGTAAGTCGTTAGTTTTTTTTATTACAAACCCACAAAAGGGTAAAAGGGGGGATGAAGTTTTGCATTGTAGTTGTTCATTCGTTCACGAATAACAGCAGCAGGAGAGACCTTTTGCAGCAGTGCAAGTTAATAGTATAGGCCGTACACAAGTTAATAGCACACGTGACTTCGCGGCTGGCAGTACTTACCGTTTTGTAGGGACCTAGGTAAGCCGAAGATTATGGACTTACGGCAGGAGCAGAAAAAAAAAGTATGGCAGCCGCCGCTCCTGTGGGTGCCGCCCGCTCGCACCAACTTGCTGCAGCACGCGCCGCTGACGCGCGCGCTGCGTGCACTCAATATGGTGTCACAACAGATTGATTGCTTCAATTGTACACAGCGAATTCACACGGGCCGCATTTTGCGCAATTACTTTAGTTTGTCAAATTAATTAATTTATTCAAAACATTATAAATTATTTAACTTTAAATATAACTGCTCTATTGTATTAGGTACCTAAACCTGTAATAATAATTGTATGTGTTGTTTAAATAAATAAATAAATTATGTATAGTAGAACGAGATAGAATGAGTAATTGTCGATATCGTATTTGATACCAACTAGATTTTTTTTATTTTGTAGATTTCTGTTTTTTTTTCTCTTCTGCATTTCTGATCTTACTTTAGATGAAAGAAGATGAAGTCAAAATAAAAATCGAAAATGGCGCCGACGAAAGTTTTTGGATTTTTAATCATGGGTGTCGTTTCCGTGGTTTTTGGTGTCGCTATTAGTGAAAATGGGGTCAAAATTAACACGGGGAAAAAAGTTAACAGAAGCAAAAAAACAGTTTTCCTTTTTTTTCTACGGCTTCCCCTGACACTATTTTCACCCTGCGCCACTGTTAGGTAGAGGTGTATCTAATCCTACACTCACATTTCGCACATTTAGCTTAATCCCATCAACCGGGCACAAATAATACAATAACACTTGGCCCGTCCCGCAAATCGAACCCAGAACCTCATGCTCAGTAGCGCTTGCTACAACTCGAACAACGATGCAGTCTCACACATGACCCATCAATGTTTTCACGCGAACGAAGTCGCGGGCAACAGCTAGTATTACAATATAACGTGTTTCTCCCTAGCGATATTGTAAACTCTCGAATTATTGTCAACTAAATATACAGAAGTATCTCTGCCCCCATAATCGGGACTTGGGGCACCCCCCCGTTAGGTTAGTTAGGTTCCTTTAAACCCTGCACTCGGAAATAG
Organism: Xestia c-nigrum; assembly: GCA_916618015.1. Taxonomy (NCBI): domain Eukaryota; kingdom Metazoa; phylum Arthropoda; class Insecta; order Lepidoptera; family Noctuidae; genus Xestia; species Xestia c-nigrum. The sequence goes on along the minus strand of OU745247.1, from coordinate 17,914,843 downwards.
GGGCCCCGCGAAGCGGGGCTCCGTCGACTATGCTTTTTAGGGGAATACAAAGTGTTTTAAGGTTAGGTTATATTAATCGATATGACAATTTTACGGTGACATATATATAAAGTGGCCAATATAAGTACTATTTGATGACATTTTTAGCATACTTTTGACGATCAATTAATATGGGATGAGTTACATTAAAACGTACTGAGTTACAAAAATAGAAGCTAAATAAATATAAGTTTTGATGTCATTTAATAGTATTTTAGAAGTTTACTGTTAGAATGCATGTTACAAATTTAGATGCTAAAAAATAACCATCATGCTGAGTTGTATTTAGAGTGGTTTACATAGAAGATAACTAGTGGCTAAGATAGTATTATTTAGATGCTCGTTAATTGTGGCTGACTTAGTAATTTAGAAGGCAACATACATTTTTGGAGGCAAATAATGATAATAAAAAGAAGCCTGTTTAATTAGCACCCTAAACATATCATTAAGAGCGGAGAATATGGGTTTTCGAGTTGAGTTCTAACGTAGAAAACACTAATGGTGCCACCATTTTCACTATAAATTCTATAATAATCAGGTATTTCGTACTTGAAATAAAACTAATGGTTTAAGTAAGCCACCGATTCCTTAGAACTTGGACTATAGATGGCCAACCTCAGCTGAGACAGACTAGCCGCACTCGACTCTGTTGTTGTGTTATTTTCGGTTATCTTTACTTTGTCTACCGAAAAGCTTACGGTGCACCGCCGAATGAAAAAACGTGACAAAAATCTGTGCCAGTATCAAATTACCTTTATTCCAGTATAAACTCATTTGAGAAATAGGAACAGCCCATTTATTTAACAGCCATATCATTAAGTATATACGTTGATTTATTCGGTACTGTGTAGGCACGCATGTAAAAAGGAAATTTCACGCCTCGACGATCGCTAATGTTTTTATTGGGAGCACACCGGGAAAATTGGAACCGTTTATTTTTATAGCAGCCTGTATGGACACTGATTTCTAGTATTCCGTACATACTTTTGTTGGAGTGCTTTGTATGGGTAAAAGGTTTTGCTGGTTACAATGTTAGGTCCTGATATAAAAGGGATGTTACCTTGTTATGCTTTTCGTAGGCAGTATTACGTTTTTATATCCTCTGTAATGTATTTTTCGTAGGTGTCATAAAAGTGAACGAGCCGTATCTGTGTATCTAGAGCCTGAAAAATCTTCGAAGTTTATCGTTCACTAGCACTTCGTCCGCAAAAATTGTGATAGCTTGGCTACTTAGCATGATAACAATATCATTTATTGCTTAAGTCACTCAGTAAAGAAGTAACTTTTCAATGGTGAAAAAAATTTTCAATTCGGTTCTTCGGCAATTCTGGATCGTAACTAACAAATGAACAAACAAACAAACAAAAAACAAATCAAATCTTTCTTCTTTATACTCGTAATATTAATTTAGATGTACATGGCGGAAGGGATCATTACACGAAAATGGTTACCACGGTAAATAGGAGAATAGACAAGATAAGGAAGTAGAAAAACGAGTTCAAAAGAGACGAGTACTTGGAAGACCTTCTGGGCCCCAAAAGAACACTTGAAAGGAATTCTTCCTATGACACTGAAAAAAAAACTCATCGACATGTGCATCCTGCCCGTCCTAACCTACGGTGCGCAAACTTGGTCACTCACTCAAGGAACTCACATAACTCAGGTTGCAGATGTCGGAGAAAAAACAGCCCAGCTGAAGAGGGAGTGGGCTGGCCATGTAGCGAGAATGCACCCGAAGAAGTAGGCGTAAATCGTCACTCAGTGGACGCCTGACGGAGGGAATAGCCGTCGAGGTAGACCACGGTGAAGGTGGTGTGACGATCTGATCTTGTTTGTGGGGCGAACATGGCCAGATATTGCAAAAGATTGAGAGGTTTGGAAGGAAAAAGGGGAGGCCTTTGTCCAGCAGTGGAACACATTATAAGGTAAGAAAAAAAAACTGCTGTTCCATACATTTTCACCGTGGAGGTATTGCAGTTTTATAGGAAACAGATTTTTCTTTTTAAACCAAAGACAATTTTCCAATTTGTGATACCGTTTAAGCGCTGGTGTTCGATCCACTTTGTACCTTCTTTAGCTTAAGATTCTTATTTATGAGCACGAAAAACGTGTGTTCGTATTTATTATTATTATTATTATTATTTATAAATGATTTTATCAAATTCTAGTAGACACCAGCGTTGCTCCGATAAAACCTGTTCAAACATAATTATTCAAAAAAAGTCTATTTAATCTACTGCTTCATATTTCTACTGTGACAGCCTACAGTTCGTTGGGTCAAGCTATAACCGGCGTAGTTCAGTAAATCGAAACAGCTATTGCATGCGAAACTGTCCCCAACCGCTTTATTTCCTGTTGGAGATCGATCGGTCATCGAATGCAAACTTGAGGCTTCTACTTGTATGTATAAAACCGATACTCAAACCCGGGTACATTCGCAAGTTAACTGTGTTTGTTCAACTATATGATTTATGTATTTTTAAAAATCACCCACGTAGTTCCCGTTCCCGTGGGAACACAGGGATAAAGAGTAGCCTTCGTCACCGGGGATAGTGTAGCTTCCCAACGGTGAAAGAATTTTTCAAATCGATCGTCTCAGTAATTTTCGAGATTATTTGTTACAAACCAAAAAAAAATACAAAGTTTTCTTTATAATATTAGTACGTATAGACTGTTTATGGAAAACGAACAAAAAAAAAAAGAAATAAAAGGTCCTGAACGAGGCCAAAAGGCCCCTATCTAAGCATGGAGATGTAACATTAAAAAACGTCACAGCGCTGGTATTCTGATAGGGCCCAATACGGTACCCTTGGTAAGAGTGGTAAGATTGGTAGTCAGCCTACTACACGAATGCCGGTTTCTATATAACTCTATTCAAATTGCCTCCTTGGTCTGGTGATCGCAATCGCGACTGATGAGCATCAGGTTCTGGCTTCGATTCCCGAGTCTAGCAGAGTGTTATTGGGTTTTTCCATTGGGAATTTCTAAAGAACAACCACGGAGCCTAGATTTGTGCCCGGTTAATGGCTTTAGGCTTACCCCTATAACAAAGAGACTTAGATGTAACTGGGTAAATGTGGGTGTACTTGTAAGGTAGAGTGGAGGACTTTAATTGATAATCCACTTTCACTACTTTCAAATTTTCCACTTTTACACCGACTAAACCCGATTTGCATTACACGGCTAAAATACGAATAGTGGCAAGTGGCTCATCTATTAAAGTCCTTGACTGTACACTTTAAGGTATGTATAACAAAGTGTTATGGCAAGATGTTATGATGTCTATTAAAATGTGACACCATTGAAGCTCGCTTCAATGTCACGACCTATTGGGATGTTTCCATAGTCGATCCACGAGTTTAGACCCCCAATGTATGTATGTAGTGTAGGCATATCAAGGCTAATTCAAACATAACTCAACATTATTTGCAATTTGAACGTGTTTGCTAAGATGATATGAGAACTCTGATATATTACTCCATTAATTATATTAATTAGGCCTGTTCACTCCGTTTACATTATGAGCGAGATGACGCATTGCTTTGAGGCCCCAAGTATTAATAAAGAATGTGATAATTACGACATCATTTGCAATTTATCATTTAGGCCATTTATTAGGATTTCATACAGATTAAAAACCAGCATAAATCATAACGTTTGCTCACTGCAGTTTAGCGATATGACACTTTAAATGAAGGTATTCAATCAAGAATTTTTATTTTTTTATTAATCGAGATACGTGTAATACTCTCTGTTGCACACCGCGCGAAGAAGAATCACACTAAAATTCGTCATTGATTCATCGGCTAAGAAGAAAAGCATAACAAATTCCGTCACCCGTCCTCTGTCGTTACGTTATAAACATGATCATATTAGTTTTACTTTGTTTAGAACATCTATATCCAACACCAGGTACAATCATTCCTAAACAAAAGGTACTGACCAAGCTTCGTTTCACATTTCAAGCTGAAAGTTCTCTCCACTGCAGCGTTCCAAGTCGTAACACCACAAATGCGCGCACGACTTAATGTCCCGCGTCCGAACCCATAACATTACACGTAAATTCACCCGCTCACTATCCACTTTTGGACTAAAAATTGAAACAACAAAGCTCTAATCCAGCACAAAGCATAACACCCAGTCCAGAATACATTTTGTAATTAATGCGACCGTGAGAGCACGATATGCAGCGGCCTGGGCGCACGTTGAGACCATGAATCATTTTATATGCATTGGTTATTTTCAGAGTGCGAGGCAACGCAACAAAAAGGGTTGGAGTTTGAAAGATAAAAAGCCGTGTATCCACCATCCACGTTGAATGGCGAGCGGAAAAGTTTCTGCAGCACTTTTGAATGGTGAAATGTAAATAGAGGTATTTTGGGTCAACTTGTATGGGTTAAATAACACGCCTGATGTTGATAACGCAAATTGACTGGTTATTTTCTTTTTTTACCGTTCGTGTTCCATTTTTGAATATTAAAATCGAATTGATTGTTCTTTTGTTGAAAAATGTGGAAAGATTTTTGTATGTGTCAGTTCTTTGGGACTGAAACGCAGATTCTTTCGAGCGAGGAATTTCATTTTTAAACACTTCAATGTTTTGTTTAAATTAAACAATACAATACATGTAACATGTAAGGTACCAAAAAAACTATCAATATTTTACAAAGACACCAGAATAAATAAAAATATTAGACTTTTGTACTGGGTTTACATAAATAATAGATCATTATTTATGTAAACCCAGTACAAAAGCTTCAACAATGCCGTCAGGTCCTGTGGGCGTCACAAGACTCGACTAAAGGATTACATAAGTAGGATGGGACCATTGTGTGTTGTACACGAGAAGATGCTTATAGATTCTTTCTGAGCTAACAAACCACTTATGTACCTTCAAAGAAATTAGGACAGGTTGCCAGTCAAATAAAAAAGGTAAAATAACATTAGTCAACCTTTTTGTAATATGATTTCCCTGTTGATTTTTTTAAAGTAAAAGTTCTATAGTTATAAAACTCTCAGGTAGATAAAGTTCTTGTGTTTAAATTAGTTGTATCCTTTTCTATTGAAATTCTTTGCAACTTTATTTTTGAAAGTATCCGAAAAAAGTAAATTATTCAGTGTTATTAATTTTTATCTGGTCTGAAAAAGGAAATTAAATCGTTCCGAACAAAGTTCGAATGAAGAAAGAAAACTGTTTTTGTTTTATAAAGTATTTCCAATTCCTGCCCTATTTTAATCGTATTTTCTTAATGAAATCATGGACAGTTTCATAAAATTTCCACATTTTTCTGCATGTCATTAATTAAAACAAAATAGAATGTTAAAAACTTGCATCTGAATGAGAGAGTAGTTTAATTAAATTCTTTTACAGCCATCTTTGCTTGTGGATAAAAAACTAAAAAGAAAAAGGAACAAATGCATAATCAGATTAATTAATTATGTAATACTGGTTCTTATTTATTAATTTGCTGCATAAATAAATGTATTTTCTAAGTAGCTAAAATATTTATTTATTTTTTGAGAATCTCACATAAGTGAGCGTTTTTTTGATCGTTGTATGGGACTATTTTGTCTAAAATCACCTTCCCAATCTGCGGTTTTGGACGGTCTGTCATGAATTCGTGAACGATTGAAACGCATATAAGAAAAGCTTAATGAATCAGCTATGAGATTCACAACGTTTGTTTATTATGACGGATAGAATCATCCCCATTGACGGATGCATTGACAAATTCGTCACCTTGTATAAGGCAAAAGTTATATTGTCACTTACGGGATATCTTACCGTATCCGTAAGTGATAATATAAGTTTAGTTTTAAACCGTAAAAGCTTGTTTGTATAAGGCATAATATGTGTTAACTTAAAGTACTCCTGGGCAAACAAATCTCCTCTTGACTTTCAGTCTTTCTTCTTCTTGCATACTTACAGGTATTATTACGGATTACTAACAAATCCACTGACTCCTAGCTTGACGAGAAATGGTCACCTATCTTTGGAGTGACCGCAGCAAATTACTGTATGTTATTGTTTTGTGAGTTTTAAATAATTATTTTGTTATTTTTTATGTGTAATTTAATTTTAATTTTGGCTGTGTTACTGTTACGACTGACATTTTAACTTCTAACTTTAAGTATTTTGACATTTATATTTCATAATTTTTATCTTATTTTTCTTGTTTTGTTTATCTAATTATGAAATAAATATGTTTGTTAATTGTATGTTATTGTTTTGTGAGTTTTAAATAATATTTTTTATGTGTAATTTAATTTTAATTTTGGCTGTGTTGCTATTACGACTGACATTTTATCTTCACACTTTAAGTATTTTGACATTTTATTTCATTATTATTATCTGATTTTTCTTTTTGTTTATCTAATTATTCGTCTTCATGTACATTTTAATTTTTAGCATGTAAGACTTAGATTTTGCTGTGCCCTGACAGGGTCTACAATGGTTCTTAGCTCTAAGCCTTTTGTTAACACCATGTTTTTACCTTGTGGAATGCAAATAAACGAATACGAATACGAATACGAATGACAACTCAACCTCACACAGTTTAATCGATCTAGTTGCTAGTTCCACAAGAGTGTATGTTTGGACTTGGTTCCTCAGTTCCTTCAGATTTTGATAGTGATAAATGTATGCTCCCGTGACGTCTCGTGTTTGCCTCCTTTTGATTAATCGTTCCCTTTGGGAAATACTCTACTGTTGTGTTGTTATTTTGTACTTCTTTATGTAAAATATCCGAGTTATTTTTTAGTGGTAGGAAAATATCGGTTATTTTTTGTGTTTGTTGTGTAAGATGTTGGCTCTTGAACGATGTTTATCGATTTGCTACTTCGACAGACCTCTTATTCTTATTCCTAAATTCATCTTAACTGTAATTGGAAACTCACTTTAGTGACTTTTTCAAAGTTAAACGTACTTTCTAAGTAGTTTTTACACCTAGACACCACTGAACCTGACACAAAACCATGAACTTCGGTTTGCAATCGGAAACCGAAATAAGATCAATGAGGCAAATGAGCAATCGCGGTGATCAAGCTCCTTCCTTCACTTTTATATGAGAAGTGGCCTTTGACCAATATTCGGGACATTACAGGCAACAAAAAACTGTATTAAGAGCTTCAGTTTGATCATTAAATCTGAAGACAGTATGTGCACTGTCAATAACTGTTATAATGATTTCGCACCGCACAGAAGTATGTCGAGAACAGAATCAGAATCTTGAAAACTTCATGACGAGTAGGTATAGTATCTATAGGTACCTTGTAGTCGAAAATGCAAAAAAATGGCTCAAAAAGACTAGACCTACTCGGTCCAACAAAAAAATACTACGTGACTAACAACATGTATAAACCTAATGGTTGCAAAAACTTTTCTAATTCAATGTCACTACTACAATAACCAAGTTCACAATATCGATAGGTATTATCAACCTTATTACTAAAGGCATTAGGGTGAAAGTGCTCGACAGGCAGTGGTCTCGGTAGTTACCTACGTCCTACGACCTACATGTTACATAACCAAAGCCTATCTCGTTAACCGATCACAGACTAAGATTAAATATGGAGAATGGCCTATAAATGTTTACGATATAACTTTATAAAGTACCAACACTCTCGCGGTACAGTCGAGGCACATTTCATAGCTTGCAATAACTACTTTGAATCGAAGCGGCCTATTGGACGGCAGTGGTGCTCAAAGTAGCTGATAGAATTTGGATTAGGGTCCAAATAAAGGTGCTGTTAAAAGTATTGGAACCTGAACGGTTGAATAATGAAGTGGTTTATAGTTTAAATTTATTTGGACCTGTGTCTTTTTATCGTTTATGAGAATATATGATCGTAAAACACAGTTGTAGTTTGAGCTGTATTTAAAAATAACACGATCGAATTTCGAGAATCAACAAACTTATATTCAAAGGACTTACATTCAGGGAACCCCTAAAAATGGTGAAAATGCTCTGTTATTCACTGAAGCAGTTTGAACATTCACGATCTCTAAAATCCTTCACTAAAAGCCCAGCTTAAGCCAACGTTTGACTCACGATTCCAAATTCAAAAAAGCAACAAAATAAGTTTGGCAACCGTTGATCGAGCCCTAATGATTGCTATAAACCGGCCATGGATAGTCGGCCCGCTGCCCCTAAGAGTTGTAAGTGCAACGTAATAATCGTAAACTGGTCGGTTAATACGCCAGGCGGGTTGGACGGTCGGCGTTAATTCCATATGTGGCCAGCGCGGGCTTTCTCGAGCGGCCATCCTTATGAGATTAAAACTAATTTTAGGAACACGTTGCTATATTTTGTGGGTACGGTGGTTTTTAACCGACTTCTAAAAAAGGAGGAGGTTCTCAATTCGGATGTTTCTATTATTTTTTTTTTTTTTTTTTTTATGTTTGGAAGGGCATACCTCCGTCGCTTGCCAACCGATTTGGAAAATTCTTTTTTTGTTGGAAAGGGTATTCTTTCCAAATGGTCCCATAGCCACCAAATCAGGATCTGATGATGGAATCTTGGCGAAATCGAGGGAACTCTTCAAATTTTATATGAAAACGTGTTGCGATTTTGGTATTTTCTACAACAAATGAAGCATTTGCGTTTGATAAGAACCATTCTACCATCAGAACTAATGATGAAGCCAAGAGTCACGGAACTCCATAATGAGACAATGTACCATAGTCGTGTTTGGGCTTGTTGTAATTGTAACGGTATGCACTTTCCATGTATCAAGCACATGTGAACCACTAAAAAGTTGAAAATAAAAACTTTTTTGCAAAAAATAAAACCGACTTCAAAAAAAACAAAAAAGTGAAAAATAACTTTAGCTTCTGAAGTCGGTGACAAAAAAACTAAAGCAATCAAACAAAGGTCACCGACTTCAGAAGCTAAAGTTATTTTTCACTTTTTTGTTTTTTTTTTAGTGAGCGATTTATTGCTTGACTATCTGTGCCCGCGGCTTCACTCACGTCAGCGCGAATACTTTTAGCATTCGATAGCCTAAAAGTATAGTAAAGTGTAGTACAGAAGATTAAAATAACTGCTATTATGCTCGCACGTCATGGCTGAAACGTCAAACAATTGAAGGTTACACACATAATGCATATTCCTCAGACCATTAAGAAACTAGCGTGATAATATTATAGCCTAACGTTTGAAGAAGCCTATAAGGAATCTGATTTGGATGAAATTTCTGATTGATGATTGAACTGAATGATTCATTCGATTTTAGAAAAATCAATATTCCTACCCAGGAATCGAACCCATTGATTTTTGAAAAAAAAACACTATTATTACACCATTCCATAATGTCGCTAATAAGGATTAAATTTTGGGAAGTAATGACATATGGGAAATTAAAGGAAAGGGTTCAATTTTGATCAAATACATAACTATTTGAAATTATATCGCTGTATATCTTTGTTCCCGAATTCATTACAGCATTATTGCCGCTATAAAAAAACGTGTTTATCTAACCAAATATCATAAACGCTCTCTAATGCGTTCAAAAACCATAGGCAATGACCAGCATTACCAACCTGCAGAAATAAACGGTACTGTAATGAACTCATAACGCAACTGTAAACAGTTGCGTTATGAGTTTTAAATTTCGAACAGGTGTCAAATTCAAGTGAGTGTGCTATTCTAGTACCACCTACATTAAATCAGATATCGATAAAAAAAAAAACCCCAATTCAATATGATTCTAATTATAAATCGCACGACATTTTGATCTCGAGTGACACAAGAATAGTGACTTTGTTCGTTTGCCTATGATTTAAAAAAATACAGATATCCGAAATGCCGCCATTTCGAGCTGTCATTTGTTTGTTAGCTTTTTATTTCCAGTTACGAGTAGACAAATTTTCTGATAAGTTCTTTATTTCTGTCGAAAATGAGTGATAGTGACTCAGAAATTGACATGAATACTCCGCCAGATATTGTAAATGCAGCGACGAATGCAACTAATAACCTGTTGGCACAAAAATCAAGGGCCAAGTAACAATGCAGGTCATTTCCCTATGGTTCCTGAACCCATCATAGAGCCCTTATGATATTTGGGTAGATAAAGTAGTGTATGCAACTATACATAATTAGGCATTACAACACTCGTGTGATGCTATTAAGAAACTCGACTTCGGCTCGTTTCTTAAACCCACACTCGTGTTGTAATGCCCTTCATTATGCACAGTCGCATAAACTACTATTTCACTCCTGCCACCATTTAAATAAAATATAATTCATTGGTGGCCGCCGACTTTTTTTTAATCCCAAATCATCGCACAAAGTGAATGATCTCCTTTGTAGCCAGATTGATACGACGCGATACAAAGAAAGATAGAGTTGGGTACACCTAAGCTTTTAAACAGCTTTTTACAATATATTCCACACATTCTTTGGCTTCGATTACTTTCCAAGATCATGTACGTATGCATCGACTACTATGCACTTGAAAACATTATCCAAATGGGCACGACAATCCTTAAGGGGGATGCTTCAAGGTAGCCCGCCAAATTCAATTTTTCTTACGTTTTTTGCAAGTTGCAGGACAGTGCTAAGGTGTATGTTGATAAACATATCGGTCGCGACTGTAATTATTACCGACTGTAATTATTACCGTATTAAGTCACAGAATTATAATCATCAAAATCATCAATACAACCCTCAAAGTTCGTAAGACTCGATGAACGAATTTATCACGCAAAGTCCTTCTCCGACTCTTATGAACACATCTTTCTTTACATGAGAAATCTCCATAGTATTTACAATGAAAATATCATACACTAGCGGACGTCACGCAGTTTCAACCGCTTAGTTCCCGTTCCCGATGGGATTACGGGGGTAAAAAGCCTATGTTACTCAGGGTGAATGTAGCTTTACAATGGTGAAAGAATTTTTGAAATCGGCAAAGTAGTTTTTGAGTTTATTCATTAGAAACACACATACACACAAAACTACAAATTTGTCCTCTTTATAGATGTAGACTAGGTTATGCACAAAAACTTTCGGATTTGTTAGTAAAATAAGAAGATTGTGAAAAAATATGAGTTCTACAACACATTAAAAAAAGGAACTAACGTTGTGGTAATGTTGCGTTGCATGTGTTTTTATAATTATGCGTGGACACGACTTTGGCCTAACGAAGGGAGATAACGATGCTTCAGTGGACCGGTGTCCGTGTAACGATGCACGTGACGCAGACAAATGCGTTGGATTTGTACCTTTTATTAATTCCAAAGAGTGTGTGATATCCCATCGTCAAAATTTACAGATTCCATGGAAACATCATATCCTAATAACCTGTTAATAAGATACATTTTCAAAAATCATTTCTTAGTATTAGTTCCTTTGCAGTACGATTTCCATGTGCAAAATTGTATGCTTGTATATCCACCGATTTATACTCTGCGTTGTATGTTACTGAACTAATGAAATATTTTTTTATTAATTAGATTTATTTTAGTTTTTTCTTATTCATGTCTGTAACCGAACGCGACAGGGCTTTTTGTTTCATAAAAAAAACACTACAAATTCCTTTCTTACAACTATTCCCTATTGAAAACTTCTCAGTGAATCGATGGTGTTAACTTAAGAAGCTGCTACGAGATCGTAGCATGGCGCCTACGCCGTAGTACGCTGACTACGACAAAAGCAACTCGCTGTTTATGGTGACTTTAACTTATTGTAGCTGCGGTGGTCGGTGTTAGGTATGGGTAAACAAGAGTGGACAAATCTTTTTGTTAAAGAAAGTTAGTATCTCCACACTGTTGTATCAGTTTAGTGAAAAATATATTTTCTTTTCCAGGGTTGCTCTAATAATTTGTTTAAGAGCAACCAATTTTGTGTTCTACTCAAATAAAAATCATAGGGTTTTTACCATAATAAAACCTACACTAACGAAATATAAAAATTTAATTCTTCAAATAAAAAGCCACTTTCATTTACACCAACCGTTAATTAAGTCACTAACGTTTTTGTTTAAAGTTAAAAGATCTTGCATGTTTATTTAATAACTTGATAAAAGAAAACTGAATTTTTACAGGGTATTTTAATTTTAAGCGTTTATTCGATTTAGTAAAAATAAAACTAAATTTTTGTTAACAAGGTTTATGAGTAAGCTAAATTATCAAAGAAGATTCTTGGAACAAGAATCATGGAAAAATATCTACTCAATGCATCAATGATCATTGATCACTCACAAGCATTAATTCATCTAAAAAAAAAAAATCTACCACCACACTAACTAAATGTTAAATGACGCTGAAATGTAAACACCGCGGGTAAACGTTCAATGATAACAATGACGGGGCGATTTGTGAGCGAGCATCAATCATTGATCCGTTGAAGTGAGATGATGTATGGAAGGGCTGTCTGGAATCACTGCTGTTGTTTCGTTATGTGTGAGGAGTAAGAAGTAAATGAAGTGTTCATGTGTTTGAAGTACACGGAGCGTAAAATAATAGCTTCGGTCAGTGGGTAGTCTTAGGTCACTATGAAAGAAAGGCGACCAATTTTGAGGTAGCGCTCGCCGGTTGCTGCCAGGGCACGACTCGCTTCGCTCGCACTGCTTGCGAGTAGTTGGTCACAGTTCTAACCTAACCTAACCTATGGATCCCTTTTTTTTTTCGGATGGAAAATCATCAAGTGACTTCTCCCACTCTGGGGGGAGCGGGAGGGAGTGTCAGACTTTAATTGACCCATATATGTTCCTTCCTCGCCCTTTACATTCCGGGGCCGCGGTATTTCTTTCGAACAGTCCCGCAACCCCGGCAGGCTTCGGCCCTTGCTCTTTATGCTGACATCTCTTTGAGGCGCGCGTGGAACACGACCGCGCCGTCAACACGGCCTGTCGTCATTAGACGGACGGATGGCTAGGCAGCCCATAGCTAACTGTCCATAGGCTCGCGTCTACCTATGGATCCCTTCAACATCGTTTTAACGACAAACGGTTAGTCAGAGACAAAAAACATCAAGACATTTTTAGCCTTATAATTAGGTGTTTTATACGATAGGATCGAGAAAATAAATGGTTTGGATTTCGATGATTTTTTTACTTAATTTTTCCTCAAGTCCTCGCGCCATAGGGCCTCTAAGGCTACACTCCAACTATGGTTTCAATTTAACGTACATACAAAATATATGTACGGGTTAGACCGATGACCTGGTGACGATTGCAGGTACCCACTAGATGTAAGAAGTACACGACTGGGCGATGTGGTGACTCTTCGTGGGCGCCTATAACCATAAATATTGGACGTTTATCAATTACTTAATGGCTTATCTACTGCTTCGGCACCGCAACGGTGCGACACGAAACGCCTAAATTGAAAGCGCCCTTAGTTAATTCCACTGACATAACATTTTGAATTAATTCAACACTTAATTCATAACATTTTGTAAACGTGTAACAGTTTTCACGTGGACATGACTACTCCATTTGCTCACTACTCCGTGGTAGTGAGTATTCTATAGATGGTGCGTCATCGTCTGTAACAGACAAGCTTCACATGCTTAAACAATAGTACTGCAGCAGTAAGCACTGACTACCAATCGACCTTTCAAAGCCATTCAACTGATCTACTGAATCCATTCCGACAAAGGTGTTAAAGTCAGTGATAGACATTCGAAACGTTACTAGTGCAGGTCAACACACACGTAAAAGCATTGTATTAGTTTAGCATTATCTGAACTCGAGCTGTTCAACATGCTTTTGATGAAGCTCAATGTTACAATGCACATGAAACGGAGAAGTGAGGTAAAGATGTCCTACACGTTAGGGTGTACTTGATAGCTTTACCTGCACAGAAAATCTTAAAGAAACCTGCACAGTTTTGCAACAAAGACGCTCAGTATTAGCTATACAGTCCAACAGTACAGGCAAACCTGTTAGGTACACTTTGGTGTACCGCGTATATTTACTCGCAGCCTCTGCGATGATAAACCAGTGTTTATACTCGTATGTGTGCTATGAACTTTACTCTGTCAATGCAATCAAACATGGTGTATTGAGATGCGCCTTTGTGACGTTTGACCAATGCGGTTATGAATAGAGACACCGTTTGCTTTGCTCTGGCTATTCTGAAGCGTAAATGTAAGCACAACAAGGCCAGGTGTTGTAAATGTCACGAATTACAGCATCATAGTCTTCAATAATAGGTTTATATCTTTAGTTGAAATGTTGATATGGTACAACAATATCACATACTTATTACTTGTTTTTATTTCCCGATATTTCAGCATTTTTGCAAGCACTATTATTACACCCTGATACCCACAGATAGATGTTTGAAAGTAAGCAGCATACTTTCAAACATCTATCTGTGGGTAGCCATGTTATAATGATCTCATAGTAGTAATATTGTCAGATGCTTTTAAATTCAAGTTGTAAAACAGCAAAGTTTATAAGCCAACCCTCGTTACCAACTCAACAATATTATTTTTAATATTATAGAAGTTGACCGTTTTATTTTTCAAAAACTATATTGAAATCTTATTTCGTTTTCAGTTTAACGATTACTTCAGTGACTCTTTTCCACTCTCAAACTTGAGCAGGAACAGTTCCAAAGCTGAAACTTTTACAGCTAGTAGCTAGAACTCAATAATTTTATTTTATTTCAACACACGGGTAAAAAGAACGAATAAAAATAAAAGAAATGTCGCAATGACAGTTTTATTTATAGTTGAATTTATTTTAGAGCAGTTTTGAAACTCCTTGACCCTTGAACGTTTCATGAGGTTACAGAAGTTATAATAGTCGTAGTTTATACAGAACTTGCGAATTTGGTTTGACAGCTTGAGCTACCTATTAAGTTACTACTTTATTATCTAAATTACTGATAGAAAGAGCAGAGATTTGATTTTATGTTTGATTGTTACGATTTAACTCAAGAACTCCGCCGCTCGCTGTCCGCCTCCGTACTATGTGCTTGAAGTGTTAAATAAATCAAATACTCAACCGATTAAAAAAAATATTTTACCATTAGATAGCTAGAACTTTGTCAAGCAAGCTACTGCAGCAAACAGTAAGCAGCTTCGTATAAGCTTTAAATGATTCTGATTTTCGCTGACGATGTCGCGCCGAAGTGCTAGTATTCAAATATACTAATCATCTGCCTAGCCTTTTTCCCAATTATGTTGGAGTCGGCTTCCAGTCTAAGCGAATGCAGCTGAATACCAGTATTTTACATGGAGCAACTGCCTATCTGACCTACACATCCCAGTTAATACTGGGTAATACGATACCACTTGGTAAGAATGGTTGTCAGACTTTTTGGACCTTTAACGACTGCCAAAGACGGACAAATGACAGCCCTGACCAACTGCTTTACGTACTTTCCAAGGCACGGAGGAAACTCGGTATGTAAGGGTGGTCACCCATCCAGAGACCAACCCAGGTAAGCACCGCATAACCAAAAGATCGGCCCAAGCGGCTGTTATTATTTAACCACGAGTTCCTCTGCTAAATATACTAATATAGAAATCATAAAAATAAAACATTAACTGTTTAGACATCTGAAAATAATAATTTTCTCCAAAGACATTATAAGATATAATATAGGGTGTAAAACACCTCTTAACGAAGTCGAAAGGCACTTGTTCTCCCCGTCATTGCGATATTTTTTTTGTTCTACACCATTCCTGGGAACCTTCCAGTTATGGAGATATTGGGGGTCATAGTTCTAACTTTTGACAACTTTTTTTTAAAATACAAGTTTTAATTGCAAATTTTTCACTTTAAATACCTCCACAAACCCCGTACTATTCAATCCATCCATCAGCAAAATGTTTTGAGTGCGTTACATTGAGTTATACCCCAAAACGTGATTTTTGACCCCAAAAAAATAAAGTTGTTTCCCAGCAATAATTTTTGCGTAAAGTTACTTAGTTTGTTGTACAGAATGCTTGGTTGACGGCTACGTGGTGAGGTGGTCTACACCCTGTATATTAGTATATGGTTACAATGTAACAAAAAAAAAAATCCTTCCTGCATAAACCGTACCGCAGGAAAATCCGAACCTCGATTTGTAATTCGGTTAAAACACACACGCATCCCGAATTCCAAAACGACGTTTACCTGTATCCCGTGTTGTCGAATACGAAGACACCGTTTTCCTATAAACGAGTTATCGACTAATGTAAACGAATCATTAGGCTGGTCACTCGATTTGTTTGTCCCTAAAAAGGTCGAATTAACCAATGCCCGTACAGCTTGTTTTCAAAACTGAATAAAAAGCTAATCCGATTGTTTTTGTTTTAATACTCAGCAGAATTATATTGGATTCGTTACGTCGTCGCCGAGGTTCGCCGGTCCATTAGGCTAATAGCTGGGCAGTGAGACGGCAGAAAGAGATTAAGCTGTGCTCAGTCATCGTTTTCCACAGCTATTAATTGATAAGTGGAATCTCTCAATAGATTACTTTAAAAACTGTTTCGACAGAGTCTCAGTCGCTTGAAAGGGTTTGGTTACAGGCGAATTTATCAACTTTTTTGGAGGAAAGCATATTGATTTTGAAAAAGGTTTTGTGAATGTTAATTTTTAAGTTCTTGTTCGTTTTCCGCTCTTAGAACCATGATTGGAAACAAAACGTATCAGTTATTTTATTTTACTAATAATCTTCTCGAAGCAATTGTCAGGTACTACGAACAGTTTTCGTTATTCTTTTACCCGCTTGTTTTGCCCGCATTTTAAATAGCTTGTGCGGTAACGACAGAACTTTATCCATGGAGCCGTTTTGAAAACCATACTTAACTACGTTAAGACGAGTTTAAAGATTATATTGCTTGTTAGCCCACAGTACCGTCTACCAGCACTTTAATAACCGTTATCCTTATTTGAGATTCAAAAACTTGTGCTTTAATATTAGGTACCCATCCAATTAATTAAAATGTCTGTGAAAGAATTTTCCTTTACAAGTCGGACTTTGTGTTTGCTATACGCTCACTACTTTTTTATCTTTTTACTGTCAGCGACACGACTTAACCCTTATAATGGTATAAAGTAGTTAAACACTGTGTAGATAGGTCGATGAACCGCCGGACAAAGACCTCGCGTGTGAAACATATGAAAAAGATATATTCTCTAGATGAATGTTACTATGTTCTAGTCAAACACCAATATCTGAGGTCGAATATTAAACGTATATTTTTATCGAACAATATCTGATATTGGCGCTTGTCCCGAACAAAATATTCTCACAATACATCATTCTTCCCCAAAACTGTGTTCAACAAAATTGGTTCGTGTGTAAAAGATCAGTGTGAGTTCACGTTGAGAATCACAAATATGGGGAATGGTCTATGAGGCACCGATTTTATTGCAAAACGGAGCCAAGAGAGACCGCAACACTATTGAGTCGTAATTTTTCATGGTAAGATATTGTTACTGTTGCTCAGAAATCGGCCATTTGTATAATAAGTCGATAGCGATCGTCGTTTCCGTCCTCAATAAGACGTCGCGCAGGAATTTGTTTGGGTTCGCCGAGGTACTTCGCCCAAATGCCGATAGTTACAGTCAGGACGGTGAGTGCTTAAATTATTCTAAAGCTTTTACGGATACACTTCTTTTAACAAAAAAAAGTTTGCTGAACGTCAATCGTCAGGAGTTATAAAGCTTTAATACCAGAAATGGAACAAAAATCCCTGAAGACTTTTCCGTCTAAGACGTAAAACGTGATCCAATTTACAATGCCTTCTAATATTTTAGATTTGTTACGATCAAGTTTATTACAAATTGGAAACGTCTCAATGTATCCCCTGAGATCGAGCCGACCTTTCATCTTTGATTCCTCCATCGGTTATCATGAGAAACTCATTTCAAATAAGTTTGGTGAGTTAGTTCCCAACAAACAGTCAAAGTGCCAACTATCTTCTGCGATGTCGGTAACAGAGACATAAAATGAAAGTGGCTAATACTTCGTAGATAAGTTTAGTTAATGTCCCAGTATGGAACAGGATGGTTACGTCTTTCGCTAATGAGAATTTATTCCTGTAACCTGAGAGAAGTTACATATTTCAAAACGAAAACAAGACGAAGGTAATATTGTAATGTAGAAAAACTAAATTCATATTAGACAGGTATTTTTTTCTAGTCTAAACAAAAAACGACAATACAACGAAATAGTTAATTTTGAATGTATACGAAATTGGACATTGAAATTGGTATTGCTCCAGCAACAATAAAATAATAAAGAATTCAATAAACGCCTTTTCATACCCCTCTCTTTAAATTGAAAGAGGAAGTATTTCATTTTTACGAAATAGAATCTCAATTCCAATGTTGCCCGTTGAAAATTAAACCCATTTGGAACGAAAAAAATCCGATGGTAACACCGCAAAGGTTCATAGCTCATCCATAATAAATTTCTCCATTTACTCCTATATTAATATTGTACATTTGAAGATTTATCCAGGGAACAACGCCAGATTTGAGTTGTAGCCAGTTCTTTTATGGAATACGAGTATGCAATGTAATACCACAATTGTGAGCGCATATGGTACGAATGTATTTATTGGATGTATCGAGTTGTAATATTAACATTTTACACGGACTGTATCTCTCGCTGGTAGACACATAAGCCAGATATAAGTTCAGTTTTACTACAGTTCAAAGTTTTATTTGATCATCTGAATTTTGATAGCAGTTTCCCAAAGTGATTGAAATTAATGATATTTAATGATTATGAATGGATATTAGCATTCTCTTAGCCTTATCTTAATTCATTTAGGGTGGGCGAAGCGTCTCTTTTTACTCCATATTTCTCTATTACTCGTTATATCAGTAATCACCTCCTCCATCTCCTTTATCATCTTTCAAATAGTTCTTCCATCATATTATTGGAATCAAATATAACAGCTCTCTACTTAGGACCCATTAACGTTAATATTTATCCGTGGTGCTAGGCAACTGGGCCTATCCCAGTTGTAAACGTCCCTTTGTGCCTATTGGCCTTGTTTCGTTCTGTCTCCTGCTGATATGGAGGGAAGTGGAAATTACAGTTTTTTCCTACTCCTCCGCTATACTTTCTGATTAATTTCGTTGCGGGATCCAAGACAGTTAAATTCATTCTCTGGGACTTCGTCGAGCTTCACTGTCTCGGCGTTTTTGTGGTGGTCGCCACTGTTGATTCTGGCTTTCAGGAGTTACAGTGGTTTGGGCGTGTGTGGCGGGTTTGTCCCATAAAAAAAGTTCTTCCATCATTTCTTTGGTCTTCCTCTACTGTTACAACCATCCACATTCATACCCGCAACTTTCCTCACCGTACTGCTTTCACATGCCTACACCATAACAATCGATTACCTCACAATTGTTTAGTCACTGGCGCTACTTGGAGCCATATTATCGACGGATATTAGTAATTTCTTTCTTGTGATTTTTCATTAGTTTATTAGGAATTTATTATATGACACGAAATCCTGAGAATCTTGCGAGATTGGATTCTTGCCTGCTGAAATATTCTATCGGACCTATCCTAAATTCTGTACGTGACCGCACTTAATCGGAATTTTATACTAAATTCCTAATACTGACATACTAGACCACTTCATTCTCAGGAACAATTTACTCCAAATAGAGTGCCCAATTTTAACGCCAGATTTACACATTTAACTTTGCCACTTCTCAAAGGATTACCTAATAGAACAACAGGGTTCTATGTAAACTGACCCAATGTTTGTGACAAACACTGTAAGCTTCTTAACTCACATACATTTTCGAACAAAACCTTGTACAATCTGCATTCAAATACCTTTCGGATGTTTTTCCCACAGTCCCACTCTACTTGCAAGGAAACAAGTAGTTGGTAGTGCGAACTACCCTCTTTCTGATGCAAATAATTTGGGCGAGCCGGAACTTTCTTCTTTGATACTGTTTGTGAATAATAAAATGTTTTTGTAGTGTCATTACCATCTGGGTTATACTTAGACCAATTTTTTATTCTGTTTACGTGTTTGTGTAGTCTGTTTCTTTATTTACTGTGTAATTTATTACAGGTTTCATTTTAGTGAGGTCGTGACAATGTTTGTTTTGTTTTTTATTGGTTTCGTGTAGGTACTTGATGTGAACAGTATTATTTCTCGTTTGTTAATACGTGTAGTCTGTTTGATGTTTATTGTTTTAGATACTCATGTTTCTTTTTGTTTACCGTACTTATATTCTCTACGTTCGCTCACATGTTTTTATGTTGAATATGAAAATATATGATCTCCGTTAGTATTCCATCCCATAGCTCTAAAAACATCTACTAAGCCTCTAAATAAATTCAATGTGTCTCGTCGACAAATAAAACGGACACAAACAAAAACAACTCGACACCAACATTCTCTTCTCGAGAATAAAACATTTCCTTGCTTTTTATGCAGGAAGATTTAGGCGCCTCGCAATATTGCAGCAATTTTCACGGCCGTAACAAACTCTGGGTCATTAGGATTACCATAACAAGAATGGGGCTGTGGTAATAAAATTACAAATGTGACCATCGGATGTCATTATATATTCGCTCCCACGTCCGGTGTAGACCGCGCGACCGCGTCCGAGCGACGACGGAATTACGACTATTGTCGACCGCTAGAATTTCTATACTGCTATACTTCGTCATATATCCATATTTGGCGACGCAATCGGAATATGTATTTATGTTTGCGGTGAAAATTAACGCGTGTTTGTAATTAAGAAATTGTATAGTTTATATTAATGGGTTTGCTAGTTGACCTTCTGCTGGTCAATTGAAATGTCTTTTTTAATGTGTAATATTAATTACTGCAGTAAAATATCATGCTTTCGTTTTACAGTCCCTTCGAAAGTTTTTTACGAGGTATTCGTATAGGTATGGGCTCTGTCAATACTATCGATATCGATTTATAAGTCTAAAAAAAGCTTAAAATTTAAAAAAGTCCGTATCCAACAATGTACGATCGACTCCATCTGTAAACAGACATAATATAAAAATCGTGTCCGACTTAAAATATACCTTCTGTTATTGTATGAGAGTTTCAAAATGCGCTAAGCTCTATAATTAGACATCTCGCCCACTCAATGTGTAGCCCTGATTAGAACTGACTTAGACGGGCTGTCATGCCATTCACGCTGACCACTCATTCTGATCGTATCGCAGACAACGTAGTGACGTACCCACGTCAACTACTTGAAATTCACTCGTAATGTCGCCTAAAATGCTGCTAGAGCTTTTTCCTTGGTCGTTGAATGATTTGATGATATAGCAAGATATTTTAAGGGAAATCTGTATTTACTAGTTACAAAATCCTTCTCAAATACGATGCAATACCAGCAAGGCAAATATCACCAACGCTAACGTCATACAACCTCAATAAAATTCATAAATCAGCCAAAACTGTTATTCCAGCAAATATTTTTGCATTCCACGATAGCTTAAACAAGCGATAGAGATGTTGGTCACGTAAAATAAAATATTCATGGTACAGTGCATAAAGTCGAAACCCAAACATGGTAAACTATCGTATGAAGGGATATTCCTTTGTTTGGCTTCGCTACTGTCGAACACCGGACGTGAGGCGTTGTTTCTCATAAAATCATGTAAATTATTATAGCAGGACGGGAAAGTTCAATTCCTTCATATCGGGCCATGTTTGCCCAAGAATGTTTATTGCCGCCCTCAGCGCTACGAGATTTGCTTATAAGTTAGCTCTTTGTCGTTTCTTTTACGAACCTTATAGGAAGGTTGCTTTGATTTAAGTTTTGTTAAGCCTATTCAGGGCTGCTTACTAATAAGAAAAGGTGCGTGCGGATGTGTGAGAATGTTAGTGAAATCAACCGGTTTTCATTGGTAACTGTACTGTACTAAGGTCTAAGTTCACCGAAAAGATAACGGTCTGATTATCTAAAAACAGCTGTCACTGTGGCATGTTCCCATACAAAAATGTGTTTTAAACAGCTGTTTTTAGATTATCAGACTGTCATCTTTTTGGTGAAAATGGACCTAAGAAAGTCGCTCTTATTCCTACGACAAAAAAGCGCTATCAATATCAAATTGTTATCTTTGATGTGCAGTTGACTGTACACTGCACGTACCATACATAGTTGCTAGCGATTTTTAATGTCCGATTTAAACTTTTATTTATATTTTTTGAGCACGAAAAGTCTTTTTTGTTGTGAAATATGTGTTTTCCAAACGTTATTTTCATGCTAATTTGTTATCATTATAATTATTTTCGTAACTTGTATTCATTTATACTATCTAGGGATCCTCTTAATGTATAAGACCCTATTAACTAATGCTTTAGTTGCTGTTTAAAACAACACGGCACACCTGCTTTCAAAGAACGTCGGTATAAATTATTCAGCTACCGACTTCTTACTTTTCCTTAACGTGAATTGTAAAGGGCCATCATTCGCTGAACAAATACTTCAATCCACTGCCGTAGACGCACTCAGGTGAAACATTACGCCCATTAGCCGAATGAGATCTCTCCGAATTAGGTCGATCGAATGGCCTACGAGACGAATTATCCGCAGACTCGATTCACTGGATTGTCGGAATCCGACGTCGGAATAATGTAGGTACCTACGCCTCTTAAAGAATTCCGCAAACATTTCCGTGTTACTAAACTAAGACTGATGTAATTTGTACGCGCCAACTAAGTTAACTTCTGTCTCGAATTAATGGCGCGGGAGCGTCTAATGTTGCCCAAATTCAACGATTCTTCTTTTTTTGAAAGGTGGTAGAAAGGCCATTATGCGAGCTGAAGTAGAAGTTTCGAAATTTTTGAACATGTCCCGAATAATGAGCAGGTCTTACGTAAGTAATAGAATAAGTTTTATATCTTACCGGAACTTTCTTTATAATAAAATTCTTTTCAATTAAAATGAGTGCTCAGACCTTTCTGTAGAAGTAAGAAATGTGTAGACGAAATGTCTTTTCAGTTTTCTGCATTGAGCAGAAGGGAAAAAAAAACTTCAAGATTCTCTTTCCGAAAATAATTTAATACTGGCTTATATTTTTATGAGTTTATTAGCCGTGAAATTCAGTTTTCTTCGCTTGACGATTTCAATGCTTTTAAAGTAAAAGCAAGTGAATCGCATTACAGAGATACTCGTTATGAGAATTTTCTGAGGAACTAAGTGCCGCGGAAATACAGTGTGCCTTAAAGAAGAATACGGATATCGGGTTAAGAGGAACAAAGAGCTATATTCTGTTACACCGTAAACAAAGTTTTTACTTTGTATGTATTCCAATAATCGCGGTGTGATATCGCGTTTCGGTGCTCCGCCAGTAGCAATATAAAAATAAATATGATATTAAAAGCCTCGCTAGTTATAGGGTTTGTTTTTGTTTGGAAAAGTATGTTGTAAAAGAAATATGATAAGTCGCTAAGTTTGTGCGTCAGAAAAATAAAACTTTGCGGCTAAATGAATCTGAGTTGCATAGGCTACGTTGATTTACGGAAACTATATGTTATTTGCCTCTTCCAACTGTTTTAGCACAACTACGACAGCTGAGCATGAAGAACTATTTTTTTTTTCAGGTTGGAAATCATCAAATGACTTCTCCCGCTCTGGGCGGAGCGGGAGGGAGTGTCAGACTTTCACTGACTTTTACCCATCCATGTTCCTTCTTTCCTTTCCGAGGCCGCGGTATCTCTTTCGAACAGGGAGGGAGGGGGTGTGGGACCCCCGAGAGCATGAGGCCCTGGATTCGATTTCCGAGACGGGCACAGTGGGGTTATTAGGTTTTCCCATCACGAATGTCTCACCAGCTGCCTCGAAATTTAAATTGGTGCCCGGTTGATGGCAATAGGCTCATCCCCTATTATATGCAACTTAAAAACAACCGTCGAAATATGAGTGTAGTATCAGGTACATCTCTGCCTAATAGGCGTGATGTTATGTTTAAGATTTTTAGTTTGGATACAAAGAAACCCCAAGTATTCTTGTATTTGAGTAGGTGATGACTATAAAAGTCGCAAGGTCCAGGTATAAATACGTACTTTTCTTAGTTATATTGTAACTTTTCTTTGCATCGAATTCACTTCAAAACCAAGAAACCTTTTAAGTGCAACGAGAGCAATTTTCTTTCGCACAAATTTTTACCTCTTGATTATTAATTTGTTGGAGAAAGGGCAATTAGTGGTCTTTGAGGCAGATGAGGGCTCACAAATTGTCGTTTAAATTTCAGTCAAAAGAGCGTTATTAAATCCGAGTGACTTCAGGTCAAATGCGTGACGGGCCATAGAAAAAGGTTTAAATGAATATTTAAATATGGAAGAGAGATAATACTCTTTGATGGCCGATTCATTGGGCTTTGAAAAATATTTTTTTCGAGTTGTTTTCTCTGTTATTATTGAAGCGGAAGATGAACAAGTCACCCTTGGGGTTTATCAGTTGAAAATATCGCTTTTGGCTCGTGTTTCGGACGCAACCGTTGTTTTATGTTGGAGCCCGTTCACTTTTGACATGACTTTCGATATTCGAAATTGATTTTGAAGGGTTTAGAATTTAATAATGAAACTCGTTGTTTTTGTTTGCGTTGATCTGTGTTTTGAAATTGGAATTTGAGAATTTGTTGACTGTTTATGCTAGGCAACTTTATGAAGCTTTACTAATCTAGTTTTTAATTTATCAACCACAGTTCAGGCTTTCAGATGTGTGGGCTGTTTATGCTATTGAAAGATACTAACAGCAGGTACTTATAATCTTTTATTTTATGTAAAAAAATAAATTTTGATACAATTTATCGTCAACTAGTGATTTATAAAGTACTTCTTTAGGCGCGTTGAGCACTTTTTTGCGTAAACATAAATCATGGAACACGCGTGACCGTCACGTACGCTTTTCGTAGCACTCGTAGCTTCAACTAGCTCGGCAAGGCCGTAGCGGATCTGCTACTAGTTTTTACTTCGGAAGTCCCCAAAGATTGGCCCGCATTATTTTTCTTGTTGTTAACGCATTGTCTTTTGTTTCACCTTGAAGGCTGTTACAGAGCACTGGGGTTGCGGGCCTGTTCAAAAGAGATACCGCGGCCCCAGAACATAAAGGGCGAAGAAGGAACATGGATAGGTTTTAGTCAGTAAAAGGCTGACACTCCAAAAAAAAAGTAGTCACCCGATTGTTTCTGTTCATCAGAATTGACAAGGCGATATGCCAATGATATGCAATCCAATTAAGCTTAAAACCTCTGAATAGAAGGCTAACATACAGTGACAGGGTTAAACAAAAGCTCAATTTTCACAGTTATCTGCAGGCCGTATAATTGGCTACTTGGAACCCAATTTCCAATTTACGGAGACTGCATGTGTCTCGATTTACGAGCCAGAAGCCATAATCAATTATCCGCATTTCGGTAAACCCGACGGCTCCATAACGACTGACAATTAAGAAGAGATAAATTTTCTTTTTGTTCGTAATTTCTTCAATTTTGTGAAGATAATTACTAATTAAATTATTTCGTCGCCCTCGAAGTCCATAATCAACAGCCAATATTAATACACTAATATGCTTAAGAAATCTTAAACTTTTAAAACTAGGAAGAAAATAAGTTAAATAATTTAAAGTTTCGTTTCTTTATTTTTATTCATTTTTCTTCTTTTTACAACATTTTAATAAAAGCTTGTTGTAAAAAAAATGTTCTATCACTATTTTGTTCGTACCGCAACTTTTATGCAAATCGAGCTTCCAGTCTAATCTAAAGACTTCTACCAGTATTTCTTTCATCAACCAATGCACATTTTAAATGGAGTTTATAATGCAGAACGTCTTGCTAACATTACCAAAGTTTCAGCAGCAACAACAAAACAAATTAAAAAAAAAAAAAACACCAACTTTATCTGCAGCGTTCACATTGAGTCCATCTTTAATTACAATTACGTCCAAAAGCGAACACAATTAGTATGCATCAAAGAGTTGGTAATGACTCGTTACTCGAGTGAAGGTGAAATTTTAATGTTTCAGTGAGAAAGGGACCCTAATTACCACCTCTCTCTCACTTGGTGCTCGTAACAGCTTCTGAAGACTTAATTAGTCTTGAATTATATGGAAAGTGCTTGAGAATGGGCTCTTGTGATGCGGATGTAAGACAGTCTCTGTTGGACAGTTAAACAAGGCGTTGTTTATATAACGGAGTTAACACTATGGCTTGGTTTTAATTTCAATCATTTTACAAATCCCTACTATTATATAAATGTAAGTTTGTTTGTTACGCTTTCACGCGAAAACTACTCAACCGATCATCATGAAACTTTGTACACATATTCTTGGAGGTATTAGAAGTAACATAAGATACTTTTTATTAAAAAAAAATTAACCCTCACTCGCAGACGAAGTTGCGCGAGTCAGCAAGTAAATTATAAAATTTATATTTTGTTTTAGATGGGCACTTAAAATACGTCAGGTTGGTCGTTTCCATTTAGAAGAGCCGGCAGGAAACTCCATGGTTACTCTTTTCAAATTCATTTGATACTACAATATTGTCATGTTACAGCATTAGTACTTAAGTATGACCTGACAATAAAACAAACACACCACGCATTCTGAATAATAATACGTATATTTTAAACCAAATAACGTGCTAGACAACGGCTACTTTAAAATATGAGTGGTGGCTTATTACTATTCCAATGATATGTTATATCAAATCCCTGTGAAAACATAAAATATTTCACGGATTAACCACTCAGTAAGTACAGTTTATTAAATGTGTTTCGAGCTCTCTGTGCTTATCGCACTGACCAGTCGGAACCAATCGCATCGAAGCACGTAAAAGCTGTCGATGTGTTTAAATTTAGGTACTCAGACGAGTGACGTGAATAGTCTTTTTTTGAAGTATTCGATCAAAGAGTCCTTGAGTTCTAAGGTCCATGTTCACCAAAAAGATGACGGTCTCACTATCGAAAAACAGCTGTATAAAACACATTTTTAAATGGGAACATGTCACAGTGACAGCTGTTTTTGCAGCTGTGTTCGGTGAATATGAACCTAAGTCGAGCTACACGATAACTGACAAATGCTTGCACTGACTGGACAGGTCCACTCAAATCTGTGTGTTTCATTCTTCAAAAGATCATCTCAGACACTAATATCGGCATGATCCTTTTGTAAATTGAGCAAGATTATGTCTGGACTTCAAATGAGACCTGTGACCATTCTCAGTCAGATACGAAACACCGGCCGCATCTAGTTAAAAAAAATGACGTGCAAAAGTGTTTTTAAAAACCTACTTACAAAATAAACATCATTTCTCATTTTTCGTTAAAAGTACCATACAAAAAAACCTGGCTAGGTTAAGTTCTTACGTAATCAGTCACTGTAGGGCAAAAGTAAGCTATTGGTCTGTATTTTGTAGGTTGATTTTCCAACAGATATTCTTTGAATCATTACTTTACTTAATTGTAATTGTAAACTCATCGATGAAAAGTAAGCAAACTAAAAACATATCATAAAGATGTTGTAAAATTTGAATATCGTATTTAATTATACAAGTAATAGAACAAAGCACTCAATTGCAAGTTGTACTACAATGCAAACTTCACACTGCGCTCCACAACCGAAAATTACTGAAGTTCCTTAAAAAGCCGTTAAACTGAAGTGGAACTGGTCTGGCTACGTCTGCCGCATACCCAATGAAGTGTGGCCCAAAATATCCACTGAGTTCCAACCAGAAGGCATCGCTGCAGACCTCGTAGAAGACGGCGGAACGAGCTGGACCAAACCAACGATCAGTGGTCCACATTAGCTCTGCATTAAAACAACACACACAGCCTTTTTGCAACTGAATCTCTAGCCGAATAATATTACATGGTCCTGTACTGTCAATGCTATACCGTACAGTTGTGAAAAGCGTTCGATATTGTGATGTTCGTATGTCCTCTAATATTGTGTATCGTATTATTACTCAACGTGTAATTATTTTCACCTATCCCTACCGAACTGTCTAGTTTCCGTCAATAAGCAAAATTGCAATACGCTCCTTAACATAATAGACTGCTGGGTATCACTGTTATTTTGAGTTAGTATTGCATTTTGCTATGATACAACAGGGTTACTGGTTAGTACCTACATCTCTTACCTGTCAAATCAATACGTTTCAGGAACTCCCCCTCGTCAATATAAAAGCAACGACAGTTGACAGTTATGTCGATGAACGTATCAAGTTGATTTGACGTCAAAATCAAAATCAAAATCAAAATATTTTATTTCACATAGGCCTGGATGGGCACTTATAAAACGTCGAAAAAGGTGCACGGTTCGCGTTGGTCGATTCCATGGAGAAGAACCGGCAAGAAACTCCATGGTTACTCTTTTCAAATCATTTGGTATTACAATATTATTATGTTTCATTACAGCATTAGTACTAAAGTATGGGGGGACAGCGTAGGCCCGACAAAAGGTCGTTGCTTGCTATACAAAAAATGTAAAACAAAAGGAATATTTAACAAAAGTTAAACAGCATCCGGGAATCTAAAAGGCCTTCAATGTTCACTCATTCACAAATAATAGGTAAAAAAGCATCTATACAAAGGTAAGTAAATAAAAAAATAAAAAGAATATTTAATTAAAGAACTAAATTAAACAAGTGACACAAATATTGTCATCAGTGCTGTAACTATTCTGAGCAAAATATGAGAAAAAATGATTTGAAAACTACTGTAATAATCTGAATCAAAAGAAAAAGAATAATGAGATTGAGAATAGTTAGAGACATCCACAAATCTGTGCCGTTTATGAGCTACCAGGGAAGCCGCATGCGCAGAAGGAATCATAGCCAAACTTCTTTGTCATCAACGTAGTCCTTGATTTTGTAATATGCTTTTTTCATAAGGACACGTTTAATATAGTTCTTGAACTTTCCATCGGTCAGTTCTAGAACTGACTTTGGCAACTTGTTATAAAAGCGTATACTGTTTATAATAAAAGACTTGCTAGTTTTTGTTAATCTGAATTTAGGTACTACAATTTCATGTTTACTGCGTGTATTTTTATTGTGGAAGTCGCTTCTAATTTTGAAAAGCCCTCGATTTTTACGGACATATAAAATACATTCAAAGATATAAAGTGAAGGCAGAGTTAGTATATCGATCTCTTTGAATTTTTCTCTGAGTGACTCGCGAGGACCCATTTTATAAATCGCGCGGACTGCCCTTTTTTGTAGTATAAAAATGGAGTCAACGTCTGCTGCTGATCCCCACAGCAGGATGCCGTAAGACATAATACTGTGGAAATAAGCATAGTAAACTAACCTAGCTGTGGCTACATCCGTTAACTGCCTTATTTTCCTAACTGCATATGCAGCTGAGCTTAACCTACCTGAAAGAGTTCTAATGTGCGCGCCCCACTGTAATTTTGAATCTATAGTAATCCCTAAGAATACAGTTTCCGCTATAACATCAAGTTTATTGCCGTCAAGATTTAAATTAAGATCACGTTGTGGTACATTTGGTAAGGAGAATCTTAAACACTTAGTTTTGCCTGCATTCAATAAAAGATTATTAGCAGCGAACCATTTTGAGAGAACGGTTAGACTTTCGTTAACATGTTGGACAAGCGTATCCTTTCTATTTATTTTAAAAATTAGCGAGGTGTCATCAGCAAATAAAATTATATCTGATAATTTGGCCATCATGTAAGGGAGATCATTAATGTACACAAGAAATAGGAAAGGACCGAGAATTGAACCTTGGGGCACGCCTATCTTGACTAGAGACCCGGAGGACGTCGCCCCATTTACATTTACTTTTTGCTGCCTGTTTGATAGATAAGAAAGAACCAGATCAGCAGCTTGACCACGAATTCCGTAGTGGTGTAATTTACACATCAGTGTGTTGTGGTCCACGCAGTCAAACGCTTTAGAGAGATCACAGAAAATGCCAATGGCATCTTGGGACTTCTCCCAGGATTCCAAAATGTGAGTGATAAGTTTAACTCCCGCGTCCGTTGTCGATCTGCCCTTCGTGAATCCAAACTGCTGACTGTGCAAAATCCCATTTGAGTTAAAGTGAGATAACATCTGGTCCAGCATGATTTTTTCATATATTTTACTCAACGCTGGAAGCACAGATATAGGTCTATAATTAGAGGGATCACTCTTACAACCAGATTTGAAAATTGGTACTACTTTACTAAGTTTCATTAGATCAGGGAATTTACCGCTATCCAAACATTGATTGAATATGCCTGTTAGGATAGGGGCAATTGATTCGATAATATCTCCAAGAACCTTGACGGATATGCCCCATAAGTCTTCAGTATTCTTTACGTTGAGACTTTTGAACGCGTTTATAATAGTAGCAATACATATTGGTTTAAATTTAAAGTTTGGTATATCCGCAGTAAAATTTTCTTTAAGCAAATCTTCAGCTAATGTAGATGAAGAAGGGAGAGATTTTGTAACTTCTAGCGGAATATTAGTGAAGAAACTTTCTAGTGTCTCGGCTACTTCTAGCTTGTCAGAAATGGTCTGATTATCTATTTTCAAGGACAATTCGGTCTGATCACGTTGTTGTGACTTTCCAGTTTCTTTGTTAATGACCTGCCACACTGTTTTTATTTTATTATTAGAAATACCAATTTTGTTAATTATTATCTGTGATTTTGCTTGAGCGCAGACACTTTTGAATATTTTCGAATAATTTCTAACATAAGTATGAAAAACTTAATCTGAGGTTAGAGATTTTTCGTGATATAAATTGTATAAATTATCTCTGCTTTTTCTTATTCCCGCGGTAGCCCATTCACTAAATTTTGATTTAGAATTGACTTTAACTGTTTTCAAAGGACATGTTTTATTGAATTCTTGGCAAACTGTAGAAAATAATGTGCCATAGTTTAAATTGGGGTCTTTTGAATCAAAACTAGCGTTTGAAAGGTTACTTAGAACATTATTATTAAAAGATTTTAATTTATTTTTATTAAGAGGTCTTATTCTAATAGTTTTAGCTAAGTGCAACTTTTTGTCCAAATCAAAAGATACAAGTTGACCAGTATGGTCTGACCTAACGCCACTAATTAAGAACGAATTTTTAACGTTACAATTAGTAAATACATTATCTATGCAGGAAGCTGAAGTTGCCGTTATTCTAGTTGCTTCATTAAATAAATATTTTAAATTGAATGATTTAAACAATGAGATGAGCTTACATTTTTCGGGAGAATCGACTAGCAGATCAATATTTAAGTCACCACAAACAAAAACTAATTTATTATCCCTGAAAAGTTTACTTAATATTTCTTCCATTGTGATTAAAAACAATGACAAGTTAGATGCTGGTGGTCTATAGACACATAAGAAAGTATGGCCTTCAACCTCTGCACATGCTACCTCACATAAGCGATCAACAGAGTAAGCAGTGATATCCTTCCTTTCCTTATGTCTGAGAGAACTGTTACAAAGTATCAGGGTACCACCACCCACTGTGGATCTGTTGAACGCGCTGGCAACTGAAAAATTACTAACATTAAACAACATCCTATCTGGTTTTAACCAAGTTTCACTAAAACATAAAATATCCATGTGGTATTTATCTACTAACATTTCCACGTCTAAAATTTTGCCGGAGAAGCGATTTATGTTCTGGTGGTAAAGTAAAATATTACTATCCGTCTTCTCTTTTGTCGGCTCTAATAGTTTAAAGAATCTACAACAGTGTTATCAAATAATACTGATTCATCACTTAACCTAGTCTCAGTTAAATCATCATTAACTGCGTGTATATTAAAAGCTAACAATGTAGCTAGTAAATGTTTACTAATCTTGGGAAGAAACATATAATGATCCCGAATCAAAACAAAATCCCTAACAAAATTGTTAGTATCAAAAAACAATAAACGGTCACTATGACGACATGACAAAATATGCATCAAAGTATTTAGGCTAGAAATATAATCATTTTCTTGAGCAAGTAAATTATCGGAATATGGAAACGCACACAATATTAATTTGCCTAGTCTTAACTTAAGTAGGGTGTCAATACCATTAACTATGTCCTTTTTTGAAATACTAAGACTATTTCCAACTAGTAAAACTACAGTACTTTGCTCATTCAATTGTGTATGTTGAATTTTATGAATGAGCTCATTAAAATGCAGGTTATGGTGGCAGTGGTTCAGTACTGTATGATTAGAACGGTTATTTAACAAAGATCCAAAACCCGTTCCTAGTCTATCAGAGAACACTAAAATATTACTTTGGGTGGGGTTCAAAGTTGCTTGGCTATTATTATTTATGATGGGTAAGGCAGCGGGGAGAACATGCTGAGACATGGGAGGTGGCGGAGCGGCAGCGCAACTACAGGAGAGATTGTTGGTCAGTGACTCATACCTCTCTGCGTTGTACTTCACCAGGTCCACCAACTCACAAGCCTCCTGCATGCGCTCACTCAACATCTGTTGACTACACTCATATTTACAAAAGATATCCTTAAGTGTATTTTCCCTACTCAATAATTCCCTTTGAAGGTTTTGTATGTCAACATCATACATTTGTGTACAAGATTCTAACTTACTATTACATACATTTAATTGGTTTTTTAAGTTTCTGAGTTCTCTTCTGAGGTTAATATTGTATTTGTACACACTTTGAGTTTTTAGAAGTTTCTTATACTTTTTGATACTTTTGTTTATTTTAATATATTTCTTAATTTTCTTATGGCTACTTAGAACAATTGGACATCTAGTTAAGGTATCATCCCCAGTTAAATCTATGGTGACGGTGGGTTGCTCATACTCCAGTCCGGGTACACTATCAATTAGCTCACTGAACAGGTTGTTGGTGTTGGCAATCTCTTCGCTGGCTTTCAGAGAACTGATGGAGGTGATGGTGTTGTTTGCTTTGCACAATTCCGCCTCCAGCTCAGATATTCGTTTAAGTGCCTGGTCATGAGTGTCATGGCACTGGTAGAAACCCGACACTAGTTGACGGAGATGGTGATGCTGGTCCAGTATATCGATGTGCTGGGTGTGGAGTTCTGCAAGCTGGCTCTTTAATTGAGTGTTTTTGTTTACTATTGCCTCTATTTCCACTTCACTTTCTTCTCGTTCCCGCAGCAGCTTGCTGCACTCATTTCTAGATGAATCTAGTTCCCTCAGGGCCGCTTTCAGTTTGTCAGACATGTCACGAACAGTAGCTCCGCGGGTCATCATATTGCTTGATTAAGCGAAACCTGAAAAGTGACAAGAAACAGCTGAGTATGTTAAGAGAATACTGTGTTTATTGAAACCTTGAGACAGTAGTAGTTTTAAAGTTAGAAAGAAGTACAAATATTTAAACCAAAGAACAAAAGAAAGTTTTAGAAGAAATTATGAGAAAAATGAAGGTATAAGGTAAAAAAAACTAAAATTAAAGAAAAGATATTTGATTTAAAATTCTCAAACTTATTACAATTAATACTCTAAGAAAGGCTATTTCTACTATTATGATTGCTAAGATTAACTATTTTTAACAATTATCATAAAGAACATGAGTTTATGTGGGAACAAAGTCTATAAAGGTACATTATGAAATGTCAAGTTATTAAAGAATATAGGTATTAGGTGGTATATGTGTGAAGTGGGGTTTGTAGTGAATGTTTTTGTCTGGGCAAGTGTTTTCGTCCTCGATTTTGCTTCCACAATTGTCAAGCAGAATGAGACATAAACGTAGCCGGTGTGGGTACGGGATGTTGCTCAGTGCCCTGAGCAGTGTTTAGGTGATGTTAAGTATATAAATTATACACCAATAATAAGTAAATTAAAACGGAATACTCCCCCGGTTCGAAGAATTCAAATCCACAGTCCAAAAGTTGACAGCCGGTACATGACTTATCGAATTATCGATTGTTACGAGTTATCACAATATAAACTGGTCACAAACACTGCGTGTGTCACTTTATACATTGATTCTACTATAAAGAATAGATTTAAAACAATTTAAACAGAATAAAACAATTATTTTAAATAAATTAACTACGAGGCCGTTTTTTTTACGACCAGTCGCCAGTGTTGCCAGCGCGCAAAAAAGTCAACCACCGTCAATACGCCAACAAATACCAATGGCTTTACGCCCCGAACACGTCCTCAGACAATGTCACTAGCGTCAAACAACTCATGTTATATAATGTTTATATTCAAAATGATTGCAACTTTTCATAAAATTTTGGTGCATTTCTGTTTAATTTTCATACGACACTGCTCATTGGCGCTCATCTGCATCACCGGACTATGGTGCGATAGGGGGGAAGGCAGCGACAAATTATATGGCGATGGACACCGTTTGTCCACGTGGTCGGGTGGTGTACGTATATTAGACATCAATAGATATCCTAGAAGCTAACGTAAGGGGGGAATTTTACACCTCACATTCCCTCCGAGACAAAGCCCGCAGGTCAGGCGGGCTGGTACTAGTCCGCGGCTGCGGAAGTCGCATTAGATCCCGCTGGCCCCCGAGGCAAGTGTGCGAGGGAACACCGGTGCGATTTTAGTCGGTACGAGTCTGACAGACCCCTCTGCTTTTTCCAGGGTGGAAGACATCTGTCGAGGATTTCCACAATGGTGCTTGTAACTTTTCTCATTTCTTTTTTTAGCACCCGTTGTTGCGGCATGCGTGTAGCAAAACGCGTGTAGTTTATATGCGCGTAGTGGTGGAGGATACTGTAATAGCACTTCGCATTTTATTTAATAAACTATAATAGTATTCGGAACAAGGGAACGTTTATGTTGGTTGAATGAATGAATGATATTCTTTATGTTTGCGTGTTGGGTTGTACGTAATGATTTCTGGCCCGGCTAACCAGAGTGGATCAGGCTTATAACCATGAAATATGTACCTTTACATCTTTTTATCAGAAAGAGGTTGTCTATTTTAGTATATTCATTTCTAGATATGGATAAAAGATTTCTTGTTTATCCTTTTACCGTAAAATATACTGTACCTTTATCATATCTTTGATGGTATATTTCAACATAACTCGTTTTGTAAGGTTATCTATTTCTACCATTTTGGATACACTACCGTACCTACTAATCTTAACATCGCTTTTGTTTTTTGTGATGCTAAATCACAAAATAAGTAGTTTGGTCTTCAGCCTAGATTTCCATTTTATTCCTTTCATATTTCGATAACATGAGCCAATACCGTGAAATCTACAGAGAAGGCGGTTATTATTACCATTTTGAAGAGAAAATAAAGTTGCCTTTAATTTTGTCAGACTTGTCAGTGGCAGGAATCTAACAACTACTATATTGTTACAAGAATAAAGTTCATTTGGTTGACAGTGACGTAGTCATTGGCAAAATTATTGGTAAAGGACCGTAGTTCGGTTTTATTAAAGTCTATTTTAGCCTAGGAATGTTCCAGCATTTTTTAAGCTACATGTTATGGAGCAATGGTCTATTGACTAATGATGTATTCAAAGCATAGCATGACATGTATATACATATACACGTCCCCTTAAGCAAGCACAAGTAATGCATTAACATTAAACCAACATGCACGCCACTTATGCTTATGTAATCTACAGGATCAACATTGTATGTTAATAGTTGACTGGCTTGCGAAGCGTCTAGGAGTCAAGCTGAAAGTAGTTATATAGTACACCTACTATTCCGTATCGAATGCCAAATTATCGACAGCCATAAATCGAACGCCTAAAAACTAGAACGTTCATAATATCACTTCTGAAAGCGTGGATACAAGCACTATACAGGGGTGTAAACCACCTCATCACGAAGCCGTCAACCAAGCATTCTGTACATCAAACTAAGTAAGTTTACGCAAAAAATATTGCTGGGAAACATCTTTTTTTTTTAGGTCTAAAATCACGGTTTGGGGTATAACTCAATGTAACGCACTCAAAACATTGTGCTGATGGATTGAATAGTAAAGGGTTCGTGGAGATATTTAAAGTAAAATCTTGTAAAAAAAAACTTGTCAAAAAGTTGTTTTGACCCCCAATATCTCCGTAACTAGATGGTGGGACGGGACGGGGAAGGACGGGGAGAACAAGTACAGTAAGTTAGTACGGTAGGTAAATGTAAATGTTTGTACTGGGTGATTTTTCAAATGTTGTCAATACTTTAGGGTTTGGTTGCTGAAAACTGCATTAGAATCCGTTGCGTAGTTTAAAAGATCTAGGCGTACAAACAGCGGGAATGACTTTGTTTTATACTATGTAAAGATGAGTTTAGTACCACGAAAATAGAATACATTACAAACAAGGGGTTGGGCAAAGTCAACAACTTAATCATCAAAGTGTCCAATATCACTGGTATGTGCTAATTGGCTCAGTTTTCGAAACGAATTTAATTAATTGGTTTCTGTTTACGTTTAACGTTTGGAACGACACAATAATGCGAGTTTTGTTGAATTGCGTTTTATAGATATAAACCATGAATTTGAACTGTTACATTTCAGGCGAATGCGGCGTATGATGGCGCGCTTTTGCTTCATATTTTCACACATATTTTTTTTTGTGACTTTTATTTTTCTTGGATATTTTTTTATAATTTAGAACACATGTAGAATTTCTTGGCTTTAATTTTACATTCAACAACAAGCTGGGGTCCTTCTGTTGTAATAATAACATAGTAATATCTACGAAATTACAAACTAATATTTCGTGGAAATGACAAGCTAACGAAGGGATACACACGTAATCGAAAAATGTCAAGTACATGCACTCTATTGATTAAAAAAATGTACCTCTATCTACGGGTGGTCGAGGGGTAACTCTCATCAAAGACTACATAATATATGTCTGCCCCAAACCCCTGTAGATAGTGAAACAAAGAAAGAAAGAAAGAAACAAATTTATTTGGCACATGCCATAAACACACATAACAAATTAAAAAATAAATATTAAATCTACACTAAAACTAAAAACTTCAAAGATAAAGAGAAAATATTGAATGTCTCACGGCTGCGCCAAATAGGCCCAATTCTGCAAACTGCCCAGCAGCTAGTGCCCGACGCTGGTTTTCAACTGGACCTGACCTAGTGCTTTTGTTGATAAAAAAAACTGGGGATTTGATAAAACATCACCCTCTTTCTGGGTTAAGCTGCAGTCGGTTAAAAATCACAGCCTTCATAAAGGAGAGGGAAACGATGACATACATTCTTGGGCCTGGATGTAAAGAGATGGAAATCATTTGTATTAATAGATTCAGACTTATTAGTCGACCTCACTGAAAATTCTGTAAATTTTGACTATTTGCAATATCAATTCGCGCAATTCTAGACGTATGTCAGATTTTTTATTTATCTAAATCAATCAAAATCAAAGCATTTATTTCAAGTAGGCCAGTTGAAGGCACTTTTGAACTGTCGAAACAAAAATTAACATTTAAAGTAGCTACAGTCCCAGTCACAAGACATAAAAACTGTGAAAGTACTGTAGTTGCCCATTCCCTAGCGTATGGAGAAGAATGGGAAAGAAACTCCATGGACACTCTAATGACTGATCACCAAAAGTTGCGCAATAATAAAAACTGAAAGTTAGCTGCGTAATATTTGCATACATTGTTGATAATGGTGTCTGAAGCCGCTCAAGTTTTGATGTACTAGTACAGAATAATCGCAGCACGTCTACTCTTTTAAAATTAACATGCAGCATCAAAACTTGTAATCTAATTACTTTTCTTCTTAAACTGTTTTGTTGTCACACATAAACAGTCTAACCACTACATAAGAAACCAAGTACAGTAAGTTGTGTACCTTTAACGTCGGCGGCACGTAACACCACGGCGAGCGAGGGACTAAGGTTGCGGCCACGAAACCAGAGGTTGCGAAGCTCCGGAATGGAAACTGGTAATGGTGTGGCAGCTTCGTGACTTTTGTTTCCGTCACTGTCGCCACTTTTCCGCTCCCGCTGGTTTTGTGGCCGCAACCTAAACCTCTGCGTGTCGTAATGAAGTTAGACGCATGTAATTTACTCCCACCACTCGCTCCTTACTCGTTCCGAGTTCGTTAATCCTGAAGTTTGAGAAGATAATTAGGGGCGAAGCAATTTCCGGGAAAATAAGAGTTTTGGGTGTATTGCCCTTATAAGATGCTGTAAATAGAAAGTTGAACACAAATGAGGTGCGTATGAATGGGTTTTTCACGTGGATTTGTTGCTGGAGAAAATCTTTCTCTTATGACAAGCCTTTCAGAAAGGCACGTCCGTAATAACATATTATATTACAAAATATGTGCTCATATAACCAAGCTTTATTTGTGGGTTTGGTAAGTTATGGTCCACTCTACCCACCCACGCCTGGGTTTATGACACAGCTGACCTAGCCCTTGTAGACTTAAGGCCACTGCATACTGACCTACTGGTGGAAAATTTGTAATAAACTTAATTAACAAAATGATAGAGTTGCAAATAGCGTGTGTTTCTATCTCATGACAGGAAATCTGGTATATCAGTTCGCGTTCCACGGATGTCCTGATAAACATGAACGATAAAAAGAAAAAAAAAACTGCCGATAAAAGTGAAAACTTAGGAATCTATATTTGCTACGGTTTGTGCACCGCGCACGTCTACGTATTGCTACGGCTTAGCAGATCGGCTACGAAGCGTTAGGTGAGGGTCACGCGAGCTAATTGATTTTTGTTCACCCAAAAAGTGCTCAACGCGCCTAAAGAAGTTTTCACTTTAAAAAACAATTTTCGGACAAAATCAAATCACTGTCAGCTGTCCTATAAAGCCTCCGTGACCTTACTTAAGAATCGCCATATTGACCTTCGAACGAAACTCGTGACCTTCACTAGGTCGTCGATCCACCTTGTTCAATCAAGGGCAAAAATATAAACAATTATTTCAACAATAATCTTCTCAGTAATGTAAATAATGATGCATCTTTGCGCACACGTGCTTTTGGGAATTGTATGACATTTCAAGCGAATTGGCATTGTGCGAAAAATAAGTTTTTAAGTTATGCTTATAGTGTAGACTGTGGAGTAGATTGTCTTGAACTGTACACAAATCTATAATGTTGGCTGTAATAATATCTTTTTTTTTCAAAATTAACTTCAATCAAGAACAAATGCAGAATTGTTAACTTTGTCTCTTAATCAAAAATATTTTCGAGTCAATAAACTATACATGAATGAAATTAGTTGTAAATAAATGTTGTACCTTATAGCTCATCAAATATTTATTACGACGCGCTGATTGAGAAAAGTAATCCGCAGCTTTCCCCCCATTCCAGAGATCATTATCTTAGCCCAAGTGCTTAAGGGTGTGGTCATAAGCCGAGCGGGAGCGGTTAAGAAAAAACGCTTTTGATACCAATTTTCAGGTCTCCTCGACGGTATAGCTTGACTCACGCTAGACCGTGTCGGAACCGTGCCGTGCAATTTTGTATGGACACACTCACGCTTCCAAGCCGCTACCGAGCAACGGACAATGGATTGTGCTATAGCCGACACTCGGCTCGGACCCGTCACGGTCTAGCGTGCGTCTTCCTTATTTCGTAAAACGACTGTTTTTGAGCTTTATTCTTTGAATCTTATGAATCCTCACAAAAACCGAGGTACGATTGGCACTTTATGGAAAGTAACCTTTTAAAAACCAGACATGGAAACTCTTCTGTGCAACACAGGGAAAAGCCTGGGAAAACAAAGTACTTAGCACGTAAAAGTTAGAAGCGTTAAGCCGTACATTTAGCTCCTGCTTACAATAAAAAAACTCATTTCCTTGCAAGCATAAAACAAAAATTCACAGGAAAAACCACCGAAACGTTTCCGATGCACATTAAATTTTCATGTAACTCTAAACTTCTCGGTTAACCAACGCCGCTCCATAACGTCGATTTACCGAACGTACGGAAACTCAAAAGGTAATCAAATAATGTAGGAGGCAGCTAAGTATTTATGATGTTGGAAACGCTTTTTCCTGTAGTAAGTAACAGCCTATAAGGAGCGTCCGGGGAAATCACACGTGAAAGGGAATACGTATTTCAGGACTTAAGACTAAGTGATGAGTAAAAAGCGCGTTCGATTTGTAATGGGTTGAAAAGACAGACTTTCCAATTGATCGATCGGTAAGT
This sequence comes from Xestia c-nigrum, assembly GCA_916618015.1. Taxonomy (NCBI): domain Eukaryota; kingdom Metazoa; phylum Arthropoda; class Insecta; order Lepidoptera; family Noctuidae; genus Xestia; species Xestia c-nigrum. Next base: position 17,874,832 of record OU745247.1, on the reverse strand, counting down.
TTTACATAAATGAAACATGTTACGGAATTAATTTGAGAATTGGAACGGAAATTGAAGCTATAATGATCGGTATTAGTAGATAAGTAGTAATCTTACCTGCTGTTACACGTGTAATTTTAATTACCAATATTATGGCACGTGTATCGTTAGGTATCTAATTGTTTTGATTTATTTAATGTTTCCTTATTGATTAGTTTAAAACTAGACTTTCTATAGTTTGTTATCATAAGCCTCGTTAATAGGTATGATAATCTGTAGCCTTGAAAATGTATGATTAATATGATGTTGACGACCCTAGTAGTGAGGCTGCCTTACGTTCTTAGGGTCCTGTGTTCGAATCCCGGTAGGAGCAAATGTTTGTGTGATGAGCATTGACATTTGTTTCCGAGTCATGGTTGTTTATATGTATAATTAATATGTATTTACAAACAAAAAAGGTATACATGTAGTATATCAACTACCTGGTGTCCACGACACAAGCCATACTTAGTGTGGCACTAGATAGCGCTGTGTGATAATGTCCAGCGATATATTCAGCTATGTTTACTGGTGGGACAAAACAACTACGTCGTAATCTCTTTCACTGGCAGTAACTTAATAACGTTTTATTAATAAGTGGTGTCGATTCTGTTGTGCACAAACTAAACTTAATTTAGGCTATTACTATCTTTTTCTCAGTAATAAAACGAGAAAGAGACAGACGTAATTTAGAGCTGTCAAATTTAATTGAATTAATATTTCCATACAAATGAAGGGTACACGTAAAAACATGTCGACTAAAAACACGGTGAAGCGCAAGGCATAAACTAGTTTGACATTTCTAACTTAGTGCACAGCTATAGACGTCCTTTTCTCGCACTGCCTTTTAGTAAAAGATAGCAATAGTTTAAATTAAGTCTAGTTTACGCACAACAGAATCGACACCATTGCTTCTCTCTCTCTCTTCTTAAACCTTTGGCCACCTAATGCTAAGTGTAGGTCTCTTCCAAATCACTCCACTTTTGCCAGTTTTGTGTATTGGGTATCCAGTTTCTTCCGGCCACTTTAATGAGATCGTCTGTCCGCCTAGTTGCTTGTCTTCCCACATCTTTTCTCTATTTTAATAAGCAATATATCTTAAGTTATCAAAAACTGCCTTTCCAAGCACAAATGCGCTTGTATCTCATAACTTGGCCAGTACGAAAACGTCGGATGAAATCTGTGGTCACCCTCTTTCAATTATTCCGCAAGTCGAGTGGAGTCATATTGGACGAAATCTCGGTTTGTCAAGCAAATCACGCACCGAATTCGGATTGATTGCCATTTTGGGGCAAAGAGTAAATTTTCATTATCATATTATGATTGACACCTTCCTGTAGCTGGATTAGTTCTATGTCAGAAAGAGAAAAGAATATTACGTGTTGTCTTTTTCTCTCCTGTCATTATTAATTGGTAAGCGAGAACTGGAGATACCTTACCCTACTCTTAATTGGGGATCAAATGACACGACGTAGCATCCTTGTGTACTTAGATACCTTAAAATGATGAGTAGCCATGAATTTATAAAGCGTGCTAGGGAATTTCCAAGAAAATATTCTTCTCATGGAAAGGTGCTCAAAGCGTTTCAATGTATGTATTTCACTCTAAGTACCTACAAAGTAGTTTTACGAGTTAATACTTAGAATTTTATTTCTTACTTTTATTACCGTCTGAATGAAGCCTTGAAAACCAAGGTTATTAAAACTATAAAACGTGAAATTCCAAGTACATGGAAGGAGAACTCAACAAAATATTCAAGTGAGCCGTGGGAAAAACGAGAAGTTGGGAAATTCTTTGAAGTATTGTATCTCAATTTATTAAATTTGATCTATACTGAGAAGATGTCTGTTGATTTATTCCTTTTTATGTTCTCAAAGGTTCAAAGGGCGACGTAAGAAATCCCTCAAGTTGATTTGCAGGTTACCTTTGAATTGTATACCTATGTGTGGGTTATCAGTACGACGAAACATATCTTGTAGAATATTAGTTTCACAAGTTCATTGGCGATCTTTTTACTCAAGTCGGTTTATTGAGATGCTAAGAAATTCTGTTTGTGAGGTTGTCATATGGAAATTGAGAGACCAATGAGACGAGATGATTGAGTTTGTTTTTATTGAATCCACGTTCCTCCCTGCAATATTTTAACATTCACTTTTCATGAAAAATAAATACAAAAACGGATATTTCTCAAAAGATTATAAACACTTATCTCCCATGATAAATGTATTTGAAGAGAGGCAATATTTCACGTCGTCGTTCGTATTCCTATCTTTCGTTGAGCGGATCAGTCTTCGTTTTTGGCGAAAGGGTTAAAATCCTGTGTCTATTCAGGGGCTGATGTCGATCACGGGTCGAACTCTGACCCGTCGGCTATTCACTAACGCTGGCAGGTGAGGAGGAGGTATCCATTCAAGGGTAGTGTGGCCAGGAGTTTGGTTACGGGTAACCTATTTTGCTGTTGGTAATCATTTAGGAGTAGGTAGTATTATAAGGTTATTAATTTGTAACTTAACTGGGTAAACAAGTGTAGGTACTTATAGATAACCCTTCAAAGAAATTGAGCCTTTATGTTATGTAAGCTCAAAATATAGTTTACACAACGTCGGTATTTCTTGCTATTATACAGTGTTTGGTGCAACGTTCACCAAATTGAACGAACAGAAAGGAAGCGCTCATTTTTATTGTCTCTTCAATCTCAATTACTCATCCTTGGTTTAACGGATTTTGTAAACACAACTAATATGTCAACAGTAATTTAGTCATCAGACTGACACAAAAACACTACTTTTTGTTTCTTATGTCTATTTATAGACAAAATAACGTTTTAAATAAGTCATGAAGTAAAATAACAACTGTATGATTGCGTCGGCATCTCTACAAATAGCATCAAATTAGGAGAAAAATTTTACGCCACACCCCTCCGAAATTTACCACAGTCTGCAAATTCTTAGATACAAAGAATAAAATAATGTCCTTGTCCCGCAATAAGCTTAACTAAGGAACACACTACCGGTGTCAGTATCCGCACAGGAGTAAGATGAATTGCCTCAATCCACTACCACGGGCGATCGCGATCGTCACCCATGAGTGTACGACCGGCCTTATTCATATTCACTCATCTGTCTATCTATCAATTGGAGTGCTTCTTCTCATTTTTGGAGAGGTTATCTGGAGGGAAAGGGTAGATCAGTGTTCGTGGTACGTTATTTTTCTTAGAGATAGGTTGAGCAATAAAGTGGTTACATAATACGCTGGGTTGTTTAGTCTCGGGGTAATTTACACAAGTCAAGCTATGTGCTTTTTTATTTATAAATTGAGTACTCTTACTTACCAGAAGCCTTATTTATTTTAATCAAGAGGAACAGCAAACACCTACAAAATAAACTATAACACTTGGCTACAACATATGGCATTTGAACGACATTGTAGCCCACACCACTTCGCATATTAACTGTGGAATATTATATACAACTAGCTGACCCACGCAACTTCGTCTGCGTCACATATATGAGAGAAAAAGCTCACAAAAGGAATACATTTTCCCCGTTTTTGCAACATTTTTCATTTATGTTCCGCTCCTATTGGTCATAGCGTGATGATATATAGCCTATAACCTTCCTCGATAAATGGACTATCCAACACAAAAATATTTTTTCAATTCCAACCAGTAGTTCCTGAGATTAGCGCGTTCAAACAAACAAACAAACAAACAAACTCTTCAGCTTTATAATATTAGTATAGATAGATTAATTAAACGCTAGGGAAACAATAGTTGTTCCAATCACAAATAATAAGACAAGGGTCTTAGTACTGCTACCAACTTCTGACCAATCTTCCTTGCTGTCCTGGGAAAAGTGTTGGTGCATCTTGTGTAGCCCTAACTGTTGAATGATGTTAACGCTTCGTTAAGTCCTGGTTTATCGACGGACCTTGCGATTATAGTATTCTATAACACCTCGATTTACGCTTAGTTCTTGGACCTGAGTCGCGTTTTGACTTGGTAAATTAAAATATTCTCTATGGCAATCTACAGGCCTCAGGGGTCTACTGGGACTTATGCTTCAATATATTTTTCAATAAAGTCATGAATTAGAGAGCCTTTCTCTATCAAACATCTTCCACCATTTACAGGTACAAAAATACCAGTAACACCGCTTGTATTTAAATATTTTTACCCATATTTGTACTCACAAAGTAATGAAAATGTACATAAAATTGACTAAATGAATACTCATCAAACTGTAAAAATGTAAAAGTTTCCGAACTGGTAAAAATATGTAGAAATCCACAATATTGGATTTCACAGTATAAAATAAAATGGTCGGGCTACTACGCATCGATTCCGTTTTAATAAAAACATCAAAGGATAAACATCGAATATAATAACGAAATACCATCTGGTTTATTATAACCACGAAAAATATTGCCCCAGTAAAGATTTTTTTTTAAATGAACCATTCATTAAAAAAAATATTTACTGGGGCATCCTTTAGGCAAATAAGTAAACTTCGTTTGTTATTAAATAGTCAATGATTGTTTTCGTATTTTAGAAAATATAATGTTTTTATAAGTTCGTAGCGATCGGCTACGTGATTAGCTACGAGAATGCTACGACATCTGACGTCAGAGCTACGATCGCTACGCAGTCAGTTGTGCACTATCATAATTTAACGCTCCATTTGATATCGGTCACAGTAATATTATCACAACCATGTCGGTATAATACAAAGTGTAATTGACTACTTCATGCACATCATTAATGATTGTACCAAAGTAAAATATTGAACGTTTTTATAACATTTATAATTCTTCTTCGTAATTTTGGTGTCGATAGTAGGTATTATTGTGGGCTATACTTCGCCATTGCCATGGCATCGTCGGTGGCAGCACAGATATCGTTTTGATTGCTTCTGTCTTTAGTTCCCGTTTTTTTCATACAGAGTGGCGCTGGCAAAACGACAATAAATGAAAACACTGGTATTACTACTTCATAAGATTTTTTTTTTCAATGTCAAATATAATAAAAACAATATAAATCAATATTAATAATTTATCCTCTTTCTAGTTATTTCATCATTCACACTATCTTTCATATACGCTAACGGCAACTATTTTCACCTATGTGCCTACCTATTATGTATCTTTCCTCCACATATGTATACCGGGCAACTGTTTCATCTTAACACAAACGTTGGCTTTTGTGGTGTTACAGCGAAGATGAATCGCTTTCATTCAGCCCGCTGAATCGTGAGCTCCGAACGGATCGTTCATCACTTACGAAGAATTGAATACGTCATCCGAATTACCATACTGTTTTATACGTAGCTCCTAGAGAACACGTGTTCTTTTACACGTGCCAGTCTGCTAGTAAGCGCTCTATTGTATCCGGTTCCTCGTGTAGACTTTTCCGTTATAGATAACCTCGTATACCTCTCTATAGATTTCCTCTTTGGCTATAAACGATACAAAAAGTATTCTAGACAGAATTGTGTAAGCTATTTGAGGAGGTATTTTTAAGTCTAAATTATTGAAATGATTCTGTTTGGTTGTGTGAATGAGTTGAACTTTTGGAACTTAGTATTACTGTGATTACTAATCTGGTATTATTTAAATCTAAAGTAAATGAAATCACCGTTCTGTCATGTAACAAATGTGTTAAAAATTAGTTTTTCGAGAACCAATTAAACATTAATGGTTAATTTGAAAATTCTATTGGTAAACTGTCCAACCAACACCAACAGTGAGTTCAATAGTACGTAAACAAAAACTTCGAGCGACAAAGCCATATTTTTTAGCCCCGTTTTCGATAACTAACTTACGAATAACTGTCAGTTTAAATGCCGCGTCTCGCTGCTATTGGTGTTTCTAAAAAACAAAGTTAGCTTGAAATATCCTATCCACCTCACCTATCTGTCACTGGCTTGTTGATTCATAGAAAAATCAAAGAAAAATTTACTGTGACGTTTTGTTTCTAACAGTATATGTATTAGCTTGAAATATCCTATCCACTTCACCTATCTGTCACCGGCTTGTTGATTCATAGAAAAATCAAAGAAAGAATTACTGTGACGTTTTGTTTCTAACAGTTATATGTAACCAAAATGTTAAACAAGCCACCTAACTAAACCGAACAGTAAGTTATTGAAATGCCGTTAGTTCTTCTTTCTTGGTTAGTGTCTAACCTGGTATGACTGACTTCTTAAGCCGCCCATGGACATCTGACTTGGCTTAACATGCCGTCGAGGAATATCTCTCAGGCATGCTGGTTTCCTCACGATGTTTTCTTTCACCGAAGCCAGTGATTTATTATTCAATACGCACATGAATCCGAAAAATCAGAAGTGCCTACCTTTTTTTTTTGAGATGGGAAATCATAATTAAAAACCCATCCATGTTCCTTCCTCGCCCTTTACGTTCCGGGGTCCTTGAGACCTTTGACTTGGCAATCCGACGATCACACCACTGCTGTTAGTTGCCAGCATATAATAAAAGATATTGTGATTAAAAAGAAGATCAACCATATAACAGACTTTGATAGCGCGTATCTTATAAAACAAAAAAGTTAGTATTTTTCGTAACGAGTTTCATCTGGCGCACATGTGTGCCGTCAAAGCATAATTATGTGCCTTTTGTTCCTAACAAAAAAGCTTTTGTTCCCAGCTGTGTAGAATCCGATAATAGAGTTTTATTATTAAGCGTAGGTAGGTACGTGTAAACGGTTCCATGAATTTCATTACAGAACTTGAGTGGATTGGATTTATATCTTTTTGTTAAAATGCTGTAGCTGAAATGAGAGTAGTCCCATGTGTTTTGTTGTATCGGAGTTGATTGTTTTAATATTTATTTTTTCAATTTATTATATCAAATTATAATATGAAAACAGAAATTTATTCTAGAATGGTACATTACAGGGCGAAGGCTTATTAGAGAAGGGGCAATCTTTTAAAAGGTTAGCAGGAGTACATAATATCTTTAATGTTATTATATTATTTGTGTACTGAGTGTGACATTTTCTAAGGGGAAACTGGTAGGAATCGAGTTGTTTGGAACCTTCGCTACTGTTACAGGGTCATTTCGATGACGCTTCGTGAAAAAACAATGATCGATCCAGATTTGAAGCCCTGTAACCGTTTTTCTCAATCGCCAAAAAAATAAAAAAATGAATAAGCATTTTTTTTCAAGTGGGCCAGTTACAGGCCCTTTTGAACTGTCGAAACAAAGATGAAAATGAAATCTTTCTGCAGTCCCCGTCACAAGACATAAAACTGTAAAAGTACTGCAGTTGCATATCCCCTAGCGTAGATCTACGGAAAAGAACGGGCAAGAAACTCCATGGACACTCTTTTAAATCAAAATATTGTTACAAAATCTTGATCACATCACTCATGTTGAGATGGTACATTATGTGAGAAGAATGTGGCAATATGTGCACGTTAAAAGTGTCTATAGTAAAAACAAAAAATATTAAAATGTTAAAGTAAATTAATTCATTCAAATAAGCTAAACTAAGAGATGACTAGTCACAACTGACTGACGCCCGTTCACGAACATGACTCCAGCCAGCACCACCGTTATATTTTAATCAAAGATTGCGATGAAGTCTGCTCTGGTAATGTGTGCCATACAACTTCCTCTGACATTAAAAGAGACCTGTACCTCAGCAGTGAAAAAATAGCTGATTATTATTATTAAGCTCTCATTGTATTTCTATATTGCGCCATAAAGCGTAGACGGTTGTTTACAACCTTGAAGACGTCTAGGTCTTCAATTAAATGTCGTTAAGGTACATTATTAGATTCTCACCTGTGTGTTACGTTGTTAGGGAGACGTAGGAGCAAAATAATTTTCCAAGAAAGTGTATTGCACATGGGCGTCGGATGCAACAGCAAAGCGTGGGAAGACGGGACCAAGCCCTGGTGGTCCTCGCTCTAATGATGATGAAAATAGAAATAAAAGGTTATCCGATCTATACCGTGTTTTCTTTAGCGATTTTTTGTGTTCTTTTTAACATTATTATGCATGCTGTGTGGTTTTCTAGTGAAAGAATACACCTAATATTATGTGTTGTCCATTATCCAATAATATTTTGCGTTTATCTTTTAGTCAGTGGCCCAAAAAAGTCTGACAACTAGTCTTACCAAAGGGTATCGTATTACCCAGTACTAACTGGGTTAAGGATGTCGTATAGGCAGTCGCTCCATGTAAAATACTGGTATTCTGCTGCATCCAGTTAAATTGGAAGCCAACCCAAAATAGTTCGGAAAAACGGGGAACTAAAGCTATGGAAGAGTTAGGAATACCTAATAATTTCTTTGCATGAGCCACGCTTGAAACACTAGGTGACGTTTGTTAGTTGAAAAAAAGAAAGAAGTGTTAAAAAAAGGCTCGTTGGGCCACTATATTATGTGAATCATCATCATACTTTGTCCTTATTCCAATTTATTTGGGGCACCATGTCTTCTTTTTCCAAACTTCTCTAATTACCCGATATCTCAGCAGTCACCAGATCACCTCCTTGTACTCTGTATAATGCTGCTAAATTGAGGTTAATAAATGTTCATGTCGATCGTATGCAAGTCAGTGAATAGTGCACAGAGAGGCTAAGGGACATGCTTTATGGACATATTTTATGCTCACCCCATTGCTACTATGTGCATTGCATCTTAAGCTGTTTTTGACTCGGTCAGCCAGATTAAGGTTCAACTAGTGACGTTCCACGTAATAATATATGTATGATAGATTAATGGCCGAGTGCCTTGCTTCAGTTTGATATTGAAGTCAAGTGCTAATGTTGGTTTTAGTATTATAGTACATCAGGGTATTTCATTTTACCAAAGAAACTGAACTTACTAAGCACATTTTTACAATATTACGGCAATTATGATAGCTTTTTACTTTTGTCTTTTTTTCAATAGCATTGTTTTTTTCGACTTCGTATTTCATAAACTGTATATCTACTAAACTCATATCTTCTTCACAAGAAATACCTTTTGACAATGCAAATAATTGTTCCAATGCTGAAATGGAAGTCTTTGTTTGAGAGAAACGCTAGTCCGAAACGTGTTCTGTACCTGGCGTTATTGCTGTACTGTACATCGGCGATACCTTTAGGTAGATCTTTGAAGCTTTGCTATATTTGTATGATATTAAAACCAGGCAATGGTTCCTAGAATCCAGACTTGCACAAAATATTAGCCAAATTTGTTATTGTTTCAGGGATTATAAAAATAAATTATAATTTTAATGGCGTTGAAATTAAGTAGACTCATACTGTAATTATTGCAGTTGCCAAAAATATCAATGTCATCTTGTTGGTATATATTACCTCAGCCTTTTTAAGTAAAAAATAATAATTGAAAAGCATTTATTCGTGCTGACATCCCAAGTATTGCTTAAGAAATTACTTCTGAAAACCGTTAAACAGACAGGTATGCCCTAAGACGTCTAATACTAAGACAACTAATCAAGTCGCTGCAAACGAACAAATATCGCGTCATAAGGCCTCTTACCAGTCGACGTTGAAGTACCTAGGACTCGTCCTCGACAGCCGGTGGAACTTCGTGGAGCACTTCCGACGTTTGGCCTCCAGGCTGGAACGGACCGGGGCTGCCTTCAGGCGGCTCCTGCCCAACCTCGGGGGGCCAAACGCCTCCTGCCGCAGGCTCTACGCGTGGGTCGTGCGGTCCATGGCCCTTTACGGGGCCCCAGTGTGGGCGCGTTCGTTGAAGCGGCGTGCCGCTCATTATCTGAACGCGCCCCAAAAAGTGGTGGCCGTAAAGATGGTCCGTGGGTACCACACGATCTCTCGCGAGGCGGCGGGCCTGCTTGCCGGATTGCCACCATGGGATCTGGAGGCGATAGTCCTCGCGCGCCTACACGAATGGCGCGCGGAGGTACTACGCTGGGGGGAAACTCCGCTGCCGCGGCAAATTGCCGCTCAGCGTACCGACCTCCGGCGCGATCTCATTCTAAAAAAAGGCCTCTCACCAGCGATTTTCCGACCGCTCCCGAAATCGCATCTTGGTGATTATGTTCTCCAATTAACTTCAGTCAAATTATTTAACAACAATTTCTGCCTAACTGGTAAGAGAAACATGATGAACAAGATCCATTAAAATACTCTTATTAGGGTTAAAATATTGAGACATTTACCAGACTGCTAGTGCATTCACTAGCAGTCTGCTATATATCCTGGCCAGACCTGGGTGCGTTAGACAATAATATCAAAAAATTTAAATTAAATTTTAAATTTGAAAAAACCCCGACACATAAAATAGTAAAAGTTAAAAAGAAATAACTAGAAGGTTCCCAGGTATGGTGTAGAACAAAAAAAATATCGCAATAATGGGGAGAACAAGTGCCTTTCGGCTTCGTGAAGAGGTGTTTTACACTCTTTATGTAATTCGCAATTTTGTGGCGGCGGCCATCTTGGTCCGATTTTCATCAAACATACCTAAGAACGCTCCCGACACGTCAAACTTATAACACCTCGTCGTTTTTGCGTCGTGGGTTAAATATATCCTGCCATCACTAACGGACGCTTATTCAATGCACCACAATTAAATAAATTGTTCAATTGTGTTGTTTGTTGTGGTTTTAAATCAAAAATATTCTATTAGAACAAAAGCCAGCATTTGTATCACGTATCCAGAATAGAAACACCGCAAACAACCGCAATGTATTATCAGCAATAATTCAGGCGTTGTAACAGTTCAGTAATTCAAGCACGTGAAAATAAATGTGATATTAATTATATCTGGTATCGTGTAATACCACAAACACGTCGATTAAATTAATTGCGTGGATGTAGTTTGTTGATAGGTACTGTTACAAAACGTACAAAGTCAGAGCACCCTTTAGAGTCCGTATCAAGCAGGATTTTTTGGAGTGTCGTCAAAACTGGAATAATCGACGCCATTTTGTTTTTTTTTATCATTATTATTAGGGGCAGCCAAAACGACAAACTTTGTGTTGTACAAGTCTGCGATAAACCAGAAACTGCGACAAATTTTGCGTGATTGATGTATTTGACTACTTTTTTGTTCACTATAAGGATCCACTGATAGAAAAGATCCCACTGGTCGCCTTATAATTGTCAAAAAGTAGTCAAATACATTAATTACGCATGTCGCAGAGTTTTTGTGTGTTGCACACAACAAATCTGTCATCTTCACTGCCCCTCATCTTCATAATTTCAGCCGAAAGACGTCCACTGCTTGGCATAGGCCTCCCCCAAGTGTCGCCAAATTGACTGGTCCCGTGCGACTCGTATCAAATGCAACCTTCACCAGGTCATCGGTCCATCTAGTGGGAGGTCTTCCAACGCATCGTCTTTCGGTTCGCGGACGCCACTCCAGAACTTTTCGCCCCATCGGCGATCCGTTCTGCTAGCAATGTGACCTGCCCACTGCCACTTAAGTTTGGCAATTCTTCGGGCTACGTCGGTGACCTTGGATCTATTGCTATGTCTTCATTTCTGATTTGATCACGCACGGAAACTCCGAGCATGGCCCTCTCCGATGCCCTTTGGGTGACTTTGAGCCTTTTGATAAGGCCCATTGTGAGCGACCACCATTGCCATCAATCGGGTACGAATCCAGTCTCCGTGTCTGCTACTGAGAAATTCCTGCTGAAAACCCAATAGGAATTTGCCTGACCCGGCCTGCTCAGCAGTCATTCTCGCGATCACTCGACCAACGATGCAGTCATTTCAGGGATTTAAAAATTTCATTTTATTAAGTAGATATCTCTTTAAACGTTTTATAAAGTACAGGATACACTGTATGTAATGTTGAGCGGTCCATCAATCATGTTGCATTGTGTCGCTTTGGGCTTAGCCGTGTGGAAACAAGCCTTATCATGCCTCCACTTTATAAATGAGTTTTGTGGTTTGGGAGTCAAAAATACAGTTTCAAAGAATATAATCAGAATGAAAGTATTATTAAAAATACTTATTTTTGCGCATTGTTTTTATAATAGGGTCAATTCTAAAAAATCTTAATAGCCCGTCAAATAGATTTCAAAAAAATCTTTGGGAATGTTTTTTTTTATTTTTCTCGTAAACAAAAAATTAATCGATACGAAAATTCGTGTGACGTCACACGTAGGTACACGTTGTAGTTTTCACCCACAAGTGACGTCACACGCCCCTACTCATTATCTTTGATACGTTTTATCTTCGTCGTTTATTGATATGATAAAACAAAAATACGTATCCAATATTTTTCGATAATCTAAGTGACAGACTATACAGAATTATAGTTTTTTTTAGTCAGGAGTTAATTCAAATAGAGGTTACGTTAGAGCCTGCCGGGGTTGCGGTTGCGGGCCTGTTCGAAAGAGATACCGCGGCCCCGGAACATAAAGGGCGAGGAAGCAACATGGATGGGTTTTAGTCAGTAAGAGTCTGACACTCCCTCCCGCTCCGCCCAGAGTGGGAGAAGTCATTTGATGATTTCCCATCCTAAAAAAAAAAAAAAAAGAAGGTTACGTTAGAGCCGACAAGAAGTATTAAACCTTTTTTTTTAGTTTTGTTTTATTCTTTGTTTAAAATGTAATACCTACTTTATATCTTCTTTTGTTTTCTTCTCTGTCTAAATTCTCGTTTAGTGTAAGGAAACTTTTACTCGATTTGATTGCGAGTACATCTATATATATCATCTAGTCGTAATCTACTATTGGTGCTATCAATAATTCCCGCCAGATAGTCAATAGAACTAACATACAGTTACTGAAACATTATACGATACAAATTCATGTTAGTTATCGGACATTCAATATACATAGTATATTCAAGTGTAGATGGCGAGATACATCCATCAAATGTGAGCTGCGAAAAGCGGTTCTGTTTCATGACGGTAGTATTCAATATCGGTCACCAAACACTTAAAAAGACGCCATAAACCTGGACGTTCTTAAGAAAACCTATTACGGTACAATGTGTGGCAATTTAGAACCGTTTAAAATTCAACTACTGGGTAAACGTATTGAACGTTTGGGATGGTGCTAGGTAGTTTCCTCAAAAAAATTACTACCTGAAACCCCGCAATCAAGAGTTTGCCTGGTTTACGGTCTAAAAATCTTTAATAAGATATCTTTTATTCTATTATAGGTTGTAAACAGACTCATCACAAAACCGTCAACCAAGCATTCTGTACATCATACTAAGTAAATTTACGCAAAAATTTTGCTGGGTTACTACTTTTTTTTTGGGATGAAAAAATCTGTTTTTACACTAAAACACAATGTATCGCATTCAAAAAAAAGTGCAGGTGGATGGATTCTATAGTCTGAGAGGTGTTTAATGTAAAAATCTTACATTCATCATCATCATTATCATCTCAGCCGAAAGACGTCCACTGCTGGACATAGGCCTCCCCCAAGTGTCGCCACATTGACCGGTCCCTTGCGACTCGCATCCAACTGATTCCCGCAACCTTCACCAGGTCATCGGTCCACCTAGTGGGAGGTCTTCCAACGCATGTATTTAAAAATAAAGTTGTGAAAAAAATTACTTGGAAAATGACTCCCAATATCTCAGTAACAAAAAGGTTCCCAGGATAATGGGCAGAATGAAAAAAAAAACGCGAAGACTGGGAGAACATTGTGTCGTTCATAACGTTCATACATCTGGTCATATGTACTTGGTTACGAGTACACCTGACCTTTCTCTTCAGAAAGGCCAGGTGTACTCTTAACTCGTATTGAGGAGGTTCTTCAACCTCCTCAATAAATCTGACAAATTAATTCTGATAATTCTGTTTCTGTGTTTGTTTACAAGAAAAAAGGTCTTATAAGAGGACTGTTAGATAATAACAATTGGGTTTGGTTGTCATGAATAAACAAATTTAAATATTTGTTTATTCACTTGCGGATGACCTGAGGAGACCGGAAACTTTGACCTGCTTCTGGAGGGAGGTGGGCTGGTCGGAGTAATCGGTTACCATGGCTCACGCACAATGGTCTATTTCAAGGACTAAGTGCGGAAACCCCATGACAGATATATATTTGTTAACAAACAAAAAGTATATGTGTAGTATATCATCTGTCTGGTGACCACGACACAAGCCTTGCTTAGTGTGGCACTAGATGGGCCTGTGTGTAATGTCCAGCGATATTTATTGATTTGATATTTATTCATGGCAACCAGGCCCAATTTAATTATTTGAGAAGTTTGTTTAAATGACTGTCATGTGCGGTACTCTTAGGTCTATGTTCACCAAGAAGATGACAGACTGACTATCTAAAACAGCTGTTTAAAACGCAGTTTTGTATGGGAACATGTCACAGTAACAGCTGTTTTAGATAATCAGACCGTTATCTTTTTGGTGAACATGGGCCTTAATTTGTTAACAGGTTTACGCGTGACGTCTGCTAGTACTTGACTAGCGGACGTCATGCGGTTTTACCCGCGTAGTTTCTGTTCCCATCGTAGTACGGGAATAAGATATACCTTATGTTAATCGCTGATAATGTAGCTTATATCCATTGCTGAAATATTTTTTCAAATCGGTTCAGGAGTTTCTAAGTTTATTCGTTACATACAAAAAAATAAATCTTTCCTCTTTGTAAAAGTAAGTATGGATATAGATAGAGACTTGTACCTTTTATTTGTTTGTTACATTAAAATTTAGCCTTCTAAGGCTAATAAGCAATTTTAATCCAACTTGATTGCGAGACATTGGTAAAAACTAAATAAAAATGCACAAGCATGTATGTACTTGTACATTATTTTTTCTACCTTTCCTAGTGTATAGTACTCCAGGGAACCATACGTTTGGTTGGTATGAAAATTGCAATAATGCATACCCCGCGACAGTGAGAAATTGCTGGCTAGAAATTGTTGGCCTATGAATACCTTTATACTTCACTCAACTCTGGAGACTTTTATGTATTGTATAAATTGTTATATGACTAGCAAAAAAAACATTATTTAGAATGACCAATTGTTCTGCAGGACAACAAAGTGTAAACATGAGATGAAGTTAGGGAATTGTTAAGCAAACTGACCTCAAACGTATTTTATTTCCGAATCACAATTTTTCATTACATTCATATGATCATATGGTTGTATTATAGCAAATTGACTCAAGTTTCAACCTACAATTATCGTCAAACGACTTGGTGGAACAACAAAGATGGAAACAGAAATGGAACAGATGGAAAATCATCAGTCTATCGATACCACATCACCGTCGTCGTTATTGACCGACTGACCAGGTGGAAAAAAAAAACAATCTATTCACATCACCAATAGCTGTGCTATTCAAAAGTGGTCAATATTGTGTACTTGACTGGTAAGGTAGACTAGACTTATGAGTCTTTACCTTATCTTGATAGTAAATAATTCTTCTTTTATTTTCTATTCTATGAAAAGACATAATCAGAAACAGTCTGTAATACTACTTTGAATACCAAAGTCTTGCCAAACCAAATAACGAACCACAAAAATAAACAAAATTCATTTTTTATCCACTCATAAACAAAAATAATGGAAGGAACGAATATCAGAATTATCCATCATGTCCTTAGTCCATAAATAAAATGTACAAGAAAAATATTGCATGCTTTAGCTTTCTCTATCAAAGCAACAATGAGGATTTATACGATACCAAGCAGTCTGATTTGAATAAACATGTTTCTAACAAATGTCGCCGATATGTTTTGCTTATTCGAATTCGGAATCAGCTAATGCTTATTCCGTGTTTGTGTAATATCCGTGAGTCTAATATGAATAAACAGGATATTAATAAAATTTTAATTGCCTCAATATTGAATAAGTTTGTTGGCAATTTTGTAACGAAAACACTTTGTTATCGGGTTCTTGGAGTTTCAGAAATTCTGGGTAATTTAAGTGAAGTCCTGGTGGTACATTGAGTTCTAGGAATGTTGTCATATTCATACAATAACAAGTATGAACAGTCTCTTTATGGTTGCCACTTGATAAAATTATTATAATTCAGTGCTGACAGACGGACGAACAAGCTATTTTGTTTACAGTTTAACCCACAAATTACATTGTAACATGTAAACCAATTAGCTTTTTCGACCGTACATAAAACAAAAACTCTTCCAAAAAAATGCGAGGCAGTCTTTGCGGACTGCCGATACTTAGAAGTGAAAACTAAGTAATCCAAAATAAACATTATGGTAATACTATAAGGTTGATTTTGCTAACCTTTCTATGGAAGCGTTCGGTGACGATGATGCAAGTTCCATGATTTTTGTTCACCCACAAAGTGCTCAATGCGCCTAAAGAAATTTTCATTTCAAAAATATCTATTCCGTTTTAGTAAATTAGGTTCTGGTAGTTTGTTGGTGTGATTCATAAGTAAAGTTCTTGACGATGACGTCATCCAGCTTGACAAACCATTACACGTGCCAGGCGCTCGTGCCGCTCGCTCGTACCATGCATATGTGTCTGAACAAAAAGGCGTACATCGTAGGCGACAAAAAAAAAATGTAGTCCGTCAGTTAGATTATCAACAAATCGTCACTCGTATTTTTTTTTATTCATCATCATCATTTCAGCCGAAAGACGTCCACTGTTGGACATAGGCCTCCCCCAAGTGTAGCCACATTGACCGGTCCCGTGCAACTCGCATCCAATGGGTTCCAGCAATCTGCACCAGGTCGTAGGTCCACCAAGTGGGAGGTCTTCCGATGCATCGTCTTGCGCTTCGCGGTCGCCACTCCAGAAGTTTTCGGCCCCATCGGTCATAGCAATGTGCCCTGCCCACTGCCACTTAAGTTTAAGAAGGCAATTCTTCAGGCCACGTAGGTGATCTTGGTTCTCTTGTGGTTTTTTTTTGTTACTTAAGCCAAAATGGACAAAAATACGACGCTTTATAATTCTCAATGCGTCACGCCTTGGTATATTTTTTAGCAAGTTCTGACTTCACGAGCTCCCACTTCCAAGGTTTAATGCGTTTTATCTTTGTCATTATTCGTTGATTAATAAAAACGTCCTACGACCTACTAACAATCGAACAAATAAAACAAGATTACAAAATCTTAGCAATAGCACTTAAACATTTGAAAATGGGTTGTCAACTTTTATATTAACTAGACTTTATCAATCCTCTAATAAGCATTCGCCTTTTATTCAAAGGAAATGATCCAGTTATCTGTTTTATGTAAGTACTAGCTGACCCACGCAACTTTGTCTGCGTCACTTAAGAGAGAAAGAGCTCACAAAGGGAATACAATTTCCCCCGTTTTTGGAAAATTTGTTATTGCTGCTCCGCTCCTGTTGGTTATAGCGTGATGTTATATGGCCTATAGCCTTTCTCGATAAATGGACTATCCAACGCAAAAAATAATTTTCCAATTCGAGCCGGTAGTTCCTGAGATTAGCGCGTTCAACCAAACAAACAAACAGACTCTTCTGCTTTATAATCTTATAGTATACTAGCTGACCTACGCAACTTCGTCTGCGTCACTTAGGAGAGAAAAACGAAAGGAAAAAAACGTCCCCGTTTTTGCAACATTTTTAATTCCTGCTCCGCTCCTAATTATTGTAGCGCGATGTTATATAGCCTAAAGCCTTCCTCGATAAATGGACTATCCAACACAAAAAGATTTTTTCAATTCGAGCCGGTAGTTTCTGAGATTAGCGCGTTCAAACAAACAAACAAACAAACTCTTCTCCTTTATAATATTAGTATAGATATAGATAACAAACATTCGTGCTTGCATTGAGTTTGTTTGTTCAGAGGCATCAATAATTGATTAGTTTGAGCTTTGCTAACAGCATGTTATGGTAAATTAATACGCAATTAGAGCTAAGTATTATTAATTGACCTCTTAGCTGTATTTGATAAGCACCCTTGAACTTTACCTAGGGACAATTATGTAGGATCATAAGATATTATCTTGTTAAAAAAACAGTTCCCTATAATTGTAGTAAAGGGATTATAGGTTTGAACATTGGTAAGATAGTATACTAAGCATTTTTTTTATGTAATAAATACTTATTGAGTATCGAACAAAAGCTTGTTTTGCTTTGGCCGCAGGTTGGCTCACATTATGGTCAGAAATTACCCCACGGGAATGTTTCAAATATAGCATCTGATGCTGGGGGATGGAAAAATTGTTTCACTAATGGGGTGTTCTGATGGTTGGAAAGTTAGGGTTACTGGTTACCCAATGGTAACCAGTAACCCAAACTTTCAAACATATATTTCATTATCACCACCGTCATTTCAGCCGCAAGACGTCCACTGCTGGACATGTCTCCCCCAATTGTCGCCACGTTGACCGGTGTTCGCAGAACGGATGGCTTATTCACAACCATTCGATATGTTTCCGTGCCGGTAAGGAACCGTATTTGACTATCTCATTTCCGAACCGAAGATTTGTCAAAACGCTATTCACAGATCCGAAGGGATGCGCTGTTTTCTATCCGATTGAGATTGTGTTTATGGAGAACGCGACAAAATTGTAGTAAATAGATGATCGTGGTAGAAAATGATAAGTAGTAAATAAAATGGGTTCATTTGAATATTTCGTTCAAGGAAGGAATATACAGGAAATATACAGCTAGTAACTTAATAGACAGCAAACGAAACAAAATGATTTTATTGAAATAAAATATTATTAATTTTAAAGTAAACTTTCTTTCGAATAATATCAGCTCTGTAAACAGCCGTCTGTCAAAGCAGAAACGGTATTTTTTTAAGTATAGTTTTCTTTTTTCTTAGAAGGAAAAATGACTGAAAAGGTATTTGATATCAGTGGTATACAATTCTTGTATGTTAACTAAAATCTAGAACGTATAACACATTTTTGTAAACACATTGAATTTATGTAAATGCGGATACATCAATGAAATACGGTCAATAAAACAACTAATAACACACAAACAACTCTGGACAATAATAAAACTTCATTTAAGTACTTACTTCAGGCAGTGTATAAAAAGTTTATATTGTAATATACTTACTTTCCCGCCCCACCTAGAAGCACACCTTAACTGGAAACATCAAAGAAGCGGACATATAATGAGTTGGTCTATTATCAGTCCTGATCAAAGAACAAGACGCTCGTTGTTATTTTCATAACAACAGTAAAAACAGCCTACGAGAAAATAAATAAAGATAATGATCCTTTTCCTGCTAATTTTACCCGACGACGTTGGCGTAACTTGCGAAACTTTGAGTTATAAATAGGACGTGTGCTCGCTTGTTCCAGGAATTATATATTGAGATGCTACGACGTTCTGTGTCTCTAGTAATCAGTTAGGTAAATCATCATCTGCCTAGCCTTTTCCCAAATATATTGGGGTTGGCTTCCAGTCTAACCGAATGCAGCTGAAAACTAGTATTTAACATGGAGCGATTGGGTATCTGACCTTCACAAGCCAGTTATTACTTACTGGGTAATACGATACCACTTGGTAAAACTAATCGTCACATTTTTTTGGGCCACTGACTACCTGTAACGACTGTCAAAGATAGCCAAATGACAGTCGGGGCCAACAGCTTAACTTGATTTCCGTCGCTCGGAGCAAACTCGGGTGGTCACCAATCCACAGACCAACCTAGGCAAGCACGGCCTAACCTAAAGTGCGACCCGAGTAGTTTAGTAATGAAAAAAATTACGCGGCAAAAGAAAAAAAAGATCAAAGTTGGAAATGATTCTCGATAAAATAACAAAGAAACCGTCTTCCGTCTTCTTCGACCTCGTCTTTTATAATTTAATACACAAGGAAAAGCTAGTCGCAAGTCGATCTTTCTCGTATATTAAAAGTTGTGACGAATTTTAGACGAACATCATATTTTTTCCCGTAAAACCACAGTGAACTCGCGGAAAAAATAAAGCTCAGTTCCATCACTAAAAACGTGATATTACATAAACAAAAAGTTCTACTTGAATGAGTTACAGGAAATGTATTGTTCTCAGAAGACTTATTAAAGTGCACATTTGATCCTAAGATAAAGCTGTGTGACGAAAATAGTCCCAATTAGCACCTAAATGCTGAACTTAATGGAGAATTCGCGAGTGCCCGCTGCAGAGGGAAACGACATTTTCCATTAAATTTTAATACACGGAATTCCTAGTACAATTACCAAGTACTTTAGTGCTCTCTGACATTTTAATGATGTAACTTTAGGACTTGACTATTTTGACGAATTTACTGTTGCTGGCTACAAGAAAGTGGTTCCAACTGTGTCTGCCGGGTTGTAAGTCTCTCGTTTGATTCTTATAATAATATCATTGTTTGTTACACCTATAGGTGATCTGGGATATTGTATAGTTGACCGCACGACAGAGTTAATATTTGACCGTAAGCTAGTCTAGCGCACTGCCGAGTTTCAATAGAATATAGTTAAATGTATCCATCATCATCTGCCTAGCCTTTTCCGAACTCTGTTGCAGTCGGCACACCTAAGTGAAATAAGTAAGCAAGTACATATTATACAACTATACAACAATACTGTTCATAACAACCAAATTATGTGCTGTTTTTATTATTCAGCATCTTACTTCCTTTGCCTATTCTACTTAGGGTCAGCACAACACGTTTTCTGCTTCCATTCTCCCCTGTCAGACGATCCAGCATCATTTACTCCTTACTCTTTCTTAACATTCCTCGCGTAATCTATCTTTTCTTTGACCTTCCTCTCCCCCTGCGTCCAAGTGCGCGTGAAGTCAAAGTCGCGTTATTCCGTGCATATTGTACTTCATTCTACGCGTGTAGCTTGTGGGCGCATTTTACGCTAAAGGCATACAGGGCTCTTCGCGTCCAGTATAACAACGCTTTTAGGGTGCTGATGGGGTTGCCGCGCTTCTGCAGTGCTTCAGGGATGTTTGCTGAAGCCCGCGTAGATTGCTTTTATACAGTGATGCGTAAAAGATGCGCATTCTTGGTACGCAGGGTGCGGGGCAGCTCCAACAGAAACCTAAAAATGTTTTCGGGCCGACTGGATTGCGCGATCGTAAACCGGTGCTGCAAAATTTCTGCTGGACCTGCAGTATAGATATGTGTCCAACTTTAAAGTTATTTTAAGTTTTGTATTTAATTAAGTTTACTAATATAGATGTAAGTGAAATTGTTACTAACGCTATGAGTTTCTATACTTGAATAAACAATTGAATTATTATTATTATTATCAACATTCATGTGCCTCACTATGACTGTTTTTATTATTACATAACTTATTCGTCAACACCAAGCCAGAACGTTGAGGCGTTCTATGTTCGAATTAATAGAATTTCCACGAAGGTTCATGCGGATGCCAGTTACCAATAAACATCCTCAACATTTAATGCCGTAGCTATAAGTTCGAAACTCCTAACAAAATTCGTGTTACATATGCAAATCCCCTACAAATTCCGTGAAACTGAGCTCACATAGTAAATCAGCACCAGTTCTGTTGGTTGCCGACGTAGAGGCTTGTATCGACCGTTTTCAATTAATTTGAATAAAGAGGTATATGTCAGTTTCGTAAACAATTATTACGAACCCATTACGTGGTTATGTATGCCGTAATTATAGAACTTGGTGTGTAATTATGTAATCGCTATGTGTTGATTGAGATTGGTTTTGACTTTTCTTTCGAAATACTTAAAACAAAAAGCGATTGAGCTGTGATTATTTTCGGATTTCACCTTCGGGAATCATGAGTATGTGTCATGTTGATGTCAATAGGGTCGCCCCCAATTACATGGGACTAAACATAACTAGCCAAATGTGTGTGTACTATGGGTAAATCTTTGCTTAACATTTTGGTAGTTACAGGCGTGACATTTTGATCTCGTTGTACAACACAAATGGGAAGAATTCTTTGAAATTTTAACGTGTACGTGTATACAAAACATCTTTTTCCTTTTTCAATGTGTCGTTATGAGGAGGAAAATTGAGTTTTTCTTACACATTATAATATTTTTATACCTTTTCCTTCCTGTTCGAGTAAAGGTGAACATATTAACGAATCAAACATGTTTATAAACAGATATCTCTTACGAAATGTAACAGAATGTCACCAATTGTCGTTACTTTGCAGTAAACAACGAATTTTGGTTTGGAGGTTCATAAAGCCCTTTCATAAAGTTTCTGTAAAATTTGTATTCTATAAATTCAGTAAAAAGGTTCCTTGTTTGTATGTTTACGGTTCTTCATTACTAAAGTTTACAGCAGTTTTATATTCAAAACTGTCCCCTAGCAAATCCGTTTTCGTGGTTGAAACTACGAGATGATCTAGATACCTACCTACTACTACTTATTTACTAAGTAAAGTAAGCATATAACAAGACACTGATATATATTATATTGCAAATGATTGTGGTAAATCTCAAACCACTGGACAGTTCGGGATAAGAAAGAAAAGAAAGAATTTAATGAAATTTATAGTGTCTGAAGAAGGTGTTTAAAAATTTGTACAAAAATACTTCGGCTTACAAATACAAAATATGCACTTTAGTGCTCAACACGTGTGGTCTTAGATCTCCTACGTCTCTATTACGACATTACCCACTATCCAAGCAAACGTTCATCGATAAAAATCTTCAAAGCGAAAAAAGTTTCCATAGTTTCCAAATAGCATGATGCGACGTTAAAGATGATATAGGCATGCAAGTTCCAAAGTAATAGGCAAATCAGACAGAAAAGACTTATATTTATAGATAAAAGATAAAAGCTTTTACACTGATTGTAAGGTTAGATGGGGCGTAAAGGGAAAATTGAATTGAATGTATCCCACGGCAACAGAGAGACTTTACATCCACATAAAGGTACCTTATTAGATGTACCACTAGGGGAATGAATAGTTGAGCAAAGAGACACTTTCCATCATTTCGCCGAGATATAGCCATTTTCATCATCACAAAGGATGGTACGATTCTGGTATTACGATAGTACGGTAGTTCATATGAAGAGTATCTGCAAGGTTATGGGGAATGCCTTCGCCCAGCAGTGAGATGGTGCCGTTAATGGCTAGCTATAAGGGGCAGTGGATCGTTTCTTTGTGTGATCGAATCAGAAATTAAGAGATCCGCACGAGAACCAAGGTCACCGACGTAGCCCGAAGAATTGCCAAACTTAAGTGGTAGTTATGGCCAATGGGGATGAAAAGGTCTGGAGTGGCGACTGCGAACCGGAAGACGATGCCCTGGAAGACTCTTCCCACTAGGTGGACTGACGACCTGGTGAAGGTTGCGGGAATTCGTTTGATGCGAGTCGCACGGGACCGGTCAATGTGGCCACACTTGGGGGAGGCCTATGTCCAGCAGTGGACGGATGAAATGATGAAGATGATGATAATGTGTTTGACTACATTTTGACCATTATAAGGCTGTCAGTAGGATCTTTTCTATCAGTACATCCTTATAGTGGACCAAAAAGTAGTCAAAGACATCAGTCACGCAAAATTTGTCGCAGAGTTTTCGTATATCACAAACTTGTACAACATGTACACACACAAAGTTTGTCGTCTGTGCTGCCCCTAATAATAATGTTTAAAAAAACAAAATGGCGTCGATTATTCCAGTTGTGACAACACTCCAAAAGATCCTACTTGATACGGACTTTAATAAAGGGTATAAAAAACCTCTTAACGAAGCCGAGAGGGACTTGTTCTCCCCGTCATTCTACACCATAACTCGGAACCTTCTACTCGTAGCTATGGAGACGTTGGGTGTCAACGTTACTACTTTTTGACACGTTGTTTTTTAATACAAGTTTTATTGTATCTTTTTTTTACTTTAAACACCTCCACGATACAAACACCTATCAGCACAATGTTTTCAGTGCATTACATTGAGTTCTACCACAAAACATGATTTTTCACCCCAAAAAACAAAGTGGTTTCCCAGCAATTATTTTTGCGTAAAGTAAATGATAATAAATATCGCTGGACATTACCGCACAGCGCCATCTAGTGCCACACTAAGCAAAGCTTGTGTCGTGGACACTAGATAGTTGATATACTGAAACACATACTTATTATACATATATAAACATCCATGAGTCGGAATCAAATGTCCATGCTCATCACATAAACATTTGCTCCTACCGGGATTCGAACCCAGGACCCTAAGAACGTAAGGCAGCGTCACTATCACTACGCCATTCGGGTCGTCAAGTAACTTAGTTTGATTTACAAAATGCTTGTTTGACGGCTTCGTGAGGAGGTTATTTACCCCCTGTAATATTCTGGGTAGGTAGGTTATTCATTTACCCTATCTTTACATGCGATTGTAGGTACTGTTAGATGGAAGAAAACCGAAAACCTTCTCAATCGATACAGCCCAGCGCTACATGAAGACGCTATGTAGAACATCACAAATTTTTCTCTCTTGACATTTTAACGATTTCACGGCAAAAGTGTTTCGAATGTATTTTATTTTGTAAAACTGTAAAAATGATTAATAAGTTTATAAAACTCTTTTAATTACTACTACTACCACTACTACTACTACCTCCATCGGTGTCTACGTTTCATGTCCAAAACTAGAATATCCATGCCTAGTAATTGACCGTCTCATTTGTTCGAGCTAGAAGCAAGTGCGACGATAATTGGGTTTTTCTTTTAGCAAAGAAGTTAGATTGGTACAAGGTCTGGAATTAGGTTTCTACCAGAAAAAGGTAGGCGGGCTTGATTACATTATGAGATAATTATATCGCTTCTATTGATTCGTTTGTTAAGAAACATAGGTACCTTATGAAAACCTTCATCACTATTTATAATAAAACAAAGTAAAAAACTTCAAGGAAAAAAGGTGTGTGTTTATAATGTTATACTATGTAGAAAAAGGGCACTTCACTTTGTCTAACTAAAACCACACATTTTAAAACAAGTATTACAAAACCCATTTACTCCCTAAAATAAACAGAATGAAAATAGTATTTGATTTGATAATTTTAATATGGTACTCTCCGTATGGCTAAATTTAATTTCACTACATTAATTTTCAGTTAGGAGGAGGGAACCCTCCCCATTTCTGCCAGTCAAGTGTACTATTTCGAATTTAATTAAGGCGTGTTTAGCCAGAAGAATAAATAAAGAAAGAAAAAATATATTGTTTTAAGATTAAAACATGCGCAGTTTTCTTTACAAAGTTTTGTTTTCATGTCTAGATTTTCTTTAAAAAAATATTCTCTGTCTTAGACATGAGTTTGGGGTTGTCTAAAGAATAATGAGATAAGATCTTACTAACAATGTTGTAGAAAAAGACAAATGGGTTGTAAGAATATTCCAACGAAATTCCGAGTTATTTTAAATTAGGTTGTTGAAACTGAGCATTTCAGAATCTTATCGAAGTAAATATCTGAATTTTTGTGTATAAATTTTAGATGTTAGGTCAACCGAACCATGTCTCTAAATAACAAAAAATACAAATATAAATGGCCACTACCCACAACAGCAGCTACGTGACATAGTTTTGCAACCATTCGTTGGTTGAGCTTTTGTTACGCGACGAACATTCACTCGTGAAACGAACGTTCGTATGCGAGTACAGACATTATTTATTTTATGACGTTTTTTATTGATGTGACTGCACAAAAATGGGGATGGAAGAATAGGCAAAAAAACGTGAAGCCTTTTCAGATATCATTATCTGCTTAACCGCTAGGCAGATTTATGATGCTGAGTTCATTACTAAACGAAAACTCAACGCTTAACGTACAGGTTCAACATTTTGTAAGTAATTTAATATTATAAAAAAAATGAAAAAAAAAAAAAAAAAATACACAAATCACGTTTACCTAGATCAGAAAACCTAGAAATATCATATCAGATAAAAAAAAAGCATCCTTTCCCGAATAATACTCACAGTATCACCGTCTATATTGGAAATTCTCCAACATGAAAAGTGTCCACAACAAAAAAAGACAGGTTATCGATTATCGGTAAACGGTAACCTCCCAAATGGTTTCCCATTATTCTTCACACTTTTATATTCGTAAATTAAATTCACTCTTCACCGGGAAGGTCGCCCTTTTTCAATTAGAATTCAATTAAAATGTGGGGACCGTTTAATTTTTCGATATAGGCCGGCAACACAAACATAGTGCGAATAAATCTTTAAAGCAATTCAAACTCAATTACTACAGTTTACTTTTGCCTAATGCGAAAAGGTTTTCCTTTGTTACGAGTTGATTTAATTCGTTTATGTTTGGACACTGGATACTATTGACACAATGGTCGCTGGTGGTTACGATTTCCATTGTAGAAAAGGTATTGACATCAATAAAACTCCATTATTGCTGACTTTAACCGATTGCATTGCGATCGGGTTTTCTAGTTTTATTTGGTTTGTGTTCAGTGTGAGTTGTATTTTCTTGTTTGACTTTGCAGAGGTGAGCTTTAACGGAATGAGATAGCAGTTGTGCTGAATAGAGGATTTATTTAATTTTAGGTTAAAGTATTTAATGTTTACCTCAAACGGATTTAATGAATGAGAAACGGATACCTAACTGATAAAATTCTGAATGAAAAAAAAAACTGTTATGCATCACGATGTTTGCCTAACCGTTTAAATGTAGCTTCTATTCATATAGAATATACATAGTTAATAATAACACAGTGCAGTGCGAAGAATTATTTAAACAATATGTTTTGTTAGAACCTCAATAAGTATATATTTATACACAACTTCAATTTCAGTGAATACACAAAAGTAATACAACTATATTGCGCGTTAAAATAACATCAAACACATACTAGTTTTATTTCAAAGTCTCAATAGTTAATGTACTGTTGATCTCTTCATACAAAGTTTGTAGATATTCGTGAGGGTAAAACTACTCTTTTTATCAGCAATATCTTTGTGCTTTAGGAGCTCGTGTACAAAATGTATTTTTATTGGGTAATTTCATGGAGAACCAAACACTTTTCCATGACATATGAAATGGTTGTGTTTCTGGAACTTGCTTCATATGAAGGCGTTTACGAATTTTCATTGTAAAAGTTAGAGTCATATTTAAAAAAAAAAGTTTTTTTAGGCGACTGTTGTATTTTAGAAATATATTAACCAGATGATTTGAAATTGCAGTTATAATAAAATAGTTGATTTCATATTAGCCTCAGTACCTAAATCAATAATTATGATTTTTTATAACCTGTGTTGATTAACACGGAGTTAGTTTTTCTTTATTAGACAGATGATGTGATGACATAACGTCTAGCTCCCGAACTAATAAAGATGGCTCCATCCGACTGCTCTAAATACGATTTCGGGCTTGTGAAACTTTTACACCGGGTCGCCGACATAAATTACCATAAATATACGCTCGGTCCGCATACAAATCCGTAACTTTTGATTCTGGATAGTTATTCGGTCAATTACCGAGTTTTGGTTCTAAAAGAAACCGTTCGGTTTTATAACTGGCCATGTATAATGTTTAGCATGAAATTTGAAATGAGAAAGAAAATGGAAACCGATTTGAATACAGTTATTGTGAAATAGAAATCAGTTTACCACAGCTACTATAGAATAGAGTTGCTGTCATTAATATTTTGGCTAGTTGCAGCTTTTACAGTAAAATTGTGATTAAATAAAACTCGATCACTATGTTGCATTGGAAGGCTTCCACTGACGGTGATGTTGCGAGGATCCATGGGATGCAAGTCGCACGGGACCGGTCAATGTGGCGACACTTTGATGACTTTGGATCAATTTAGATATTACCATAGCTTTGATCAAATTCATTGAAACGGTTTTGCAATGTTGTTGGCTCCGTTTTTTATTGCTGTCCCTGAAAATAATTACAGGCCGGAAAAGAAACCATGAAGAACAAGAAAAAAAAATCTAAGGTCGCTACTCAGTCGTCGAATTTATGTTTATTTCTTCCGCTAGTGGTAAATAAGGAATAATTGAAAATTGGGAAAAGGCCAAGACATTAATTGCGAGGCTCCGAGGCGTCGGCGTCGACTGATCGTAGGCAGATAAATATTCAAATATTCTTTTGGCCTCTGTTAATATCTACAAAAACTGTACCTAAAATAAAATGTACCCAATACTGTTACACGGGCAGAAATTTCCTTAATTTCTACTTAGTATAAAACGAAGATTGCTCTTTTATTAAAGAACGACTTAAAATGGCGTCAATAGTACTTTACCTTAATGAAAATAAGGATATACTTCGAAGCATCTCAAATACCCGCAAAATTGGATTCTATTAATAGAAGGAATATCCGTAATAGAATCCTTACTAACAAACCGTTAGATAACAACACAGAAGTATCGTTTATCGAAGAAAATATGCCTTAGAAGTTAGATTTCGTTTTCAGAGCTGGGTATGTTCTTAACCATTGTTACTAAGGGGTAACCTGTTCCGTGGGTGCGTGCCTGTTTGAAGGAGATTTCGTGGCCTCGGAACATAAAGAGCGAGGAAGGAATATGGATGGGTTCTAGTCAGTAAATGTCTGACACTCCCTCCCTGATGATTTCCCATCCAAAAAAAGGTGTAACCGGTTACTCAGTAACAGAGTTGTGGGAGTTAAATAAGCAGTCACTGATTATACGAAACACAGATACTTATTCAAAATGACTCTCTTATCGAGGAGCTCGTGGCTAAATAATAACAGCTGCTCGGGTCGATCTTTAGGTAAAGCCGTACATGCCTAGGTTGGTCTGTGGATAAGTGACCACCAACTACATACCGAGTTTCCTCCGTGCCTCGAAAAGCACGCTAAGCTGTTTGTCCCGGCTGTTATTTGTAAATCTTTGACAGTCGTTACAGGTAGTCAGTGGCCCAAAACGTCTGACAACCAGTCTTTACAAGGGGTATAGTATTATCAAGTAGTAACTGGGTTGTGGAGGTCCGATAGGCAGTCGCTCCATGTAAAGTACTAGTATTCAGCTGCATCCAGCTAGACTGGAAGCCGGCCCCAACACCGTTGGGAAAAAGATAGTCAAATGATGATCTTGCCAGTACTGTTTAAGTCACATGTAATAGCTTCCATTACCCAGGAAGGAGGAATATCTGGACGATAATTCTATAATTTCTGCTTCAGAAAATTGTACCAACATCTCCTAACCAATTTTGACTGTTCAGAATTTTATTTGACATTAGCATTATTATAACTTTATCTATTTGACATTTATTGAAACTGATTATATCCCCAATTAATATTGACATGCATGTACCCTATTTCTTAATATTGATTTTATTACGAATGTGAAAGTTAACATAACTTTATAAAATTTTACCACTAGAAGATATCTTAAAAGTTGAACTAGTGTTAAAGTACCTAAAGATAATGTTAATTAAAATTATATATTTGTACGCCTCTGGGCAAAACATAGAGGATCTACCTATCAGTATCATCATTATTATAATATGACCTATGTTTACAAATAAAGCATTCTGATTCTGATTCTGATTCAGGAGCTAAGGCTTAGCGGTTGGGCTTGCGACCACAAGAACAACACTTTACGGAGATATTGGGGGTCAAAGTTACAAGTTGGGCAATGTTTTTTTTAAATACAAGTTTTGATTGTAAGATTTTTACTTTAAATACCTCCACCGGACGAACCCCGTATTATACAATCCATCCGTCATATCCAGCATAATGTCTCGAGTGCGTGACATTGAGTTCTACCACAAAACGGGATTTTACACCCCAAAAGAAAAAGTTCATCATCATCATCCACAGCCCGAACTCACCCACTGCTGGGTATAGGCCTCTCTCTTCTTGTGCCAATTTCCACGGTCCTGCGGTAGCCTCATCCAGGTTATTCCCCCGACGGCAACTATGTCGTCTGCCCATCTCGCCGCCGGACGACCCACGTTCCTCTTTCCATTTCTTGGACGCCACTCGGTGACAGCCTTGCTCCACCTGTCATCCCTGCGCCTTGCTAGGTGACCTGCCCAACTCCATTTGAGATCCGTAACGCGATTTCCGAACAAAAAAATCGCGTTACGGAACTCAAAAGAAAAAGTTGTTTCCCAGCAATAATTTTTGCGTAAAGTTACTTAGTGTGATGTACAAAATGCTTGGTTGATGATGTGATGAGATGGTTTACACCTTGTACATACCCTGTACATTTTTGAAGAATCCAATTAAGAGCGATATAAGATAAAACACGAACTTTTTAAGCGGTTCAGAAAATATAAGAACTAGCGCTGGAACTTATAACTTAGTGATATTATCAGAGTAAGTTTGTGAGTTGTTTGTACAAGAGCTAAGTACGTGTCGCAAAAACTTCCGTATGAATAATGCTGTTAGAAATATAATGCAGTATCTACTTGACACGTTAAGTCGATGTTGCTAGTTATAAAAATTCTTTGAATAACTTTAAAATGCATAAAGTAGGAACTAGCCTGCCTTCTTGCCTGCCTCCTTTTTGACGACCCGATTAGCGTTGTGGTAGTGACGCTGCTTTACGTTCTTAGGGTCCTGGGTTCGAATCCCGGTAGGAGCAAATGTTTGTGTGATGAGCACGGACATTTGTTTCCGAGTCATGCATGTTTATATGTATAATAAGTATGTATTTACAAACAAAAAAGTAAAAATGTAGTACTAGTATATATGTAGTATCAACTATCTAGTGTCCACGACACAAGCTTTGCTTAGTGTGGCAGAGTGGCGCTGTGTGTTAACACAAAAAAATTCAGCTGTAACATGCTTTGGCCGTGTAGGAAAAACAACCGCCACTTTTCTCGAAAACAACTGGTTTTTTTAAAAAATAACCGTCTAAAAATATCTATAAGGGCCTGAATACGTGGTAACCCTTTTAACGTCGGTGTCCCTGTCCCTTCGACCCTGTATAAAAATAAAATACACCTCGATTAAGTACTACAAAGAAACAGCCAGCATCATGAGACACTAGTGACATCACAAAGAAAACTTTAACCATTTTTCTTAACAAGTAAACAAAGTTTTAAAACAATAAAACTACTTCATCACTTCTTCCTGCTCTTGATAAGACGTAGTAATTTATTTAGCTGTTGTTTGTAATATATACTCTGAATGTAGTTGAAGTAGATATAATAAAAAGATGGCAGAGATGTCGGAGGTATAGTATGTATCTTAATCCGCCAATCACATTTAACATTTTCGTTGTCCGCGAATGGATAAAATAAGAAATGAATACATTGGAGGAAGTCTGAAAGTGGCGCCGGTGACTGAAAGGATGTGAGGTAATCGGTTGTTGTTTTTCGTCTTGACGACTCAAATGGCGTAGTGGTAGTGAAGCTGCCCTGCGTTCATAGGGTCCTGGGTTCGAATCCCGGTAGGAGCAAATGTTTGTGTGATGAGCATGGACATTTGTTTCCGAGTCATGGATGTTTGTATGTATAATAAGTATGTATTTACAAACAAAAAAGTATATAAGTAGTATATCAACTATCTGGTGTCCACGACACAAGCCTTGCTTAGTGTGCACTAGATGGCGCTGTGTGTTTAATGTCCAGCTATATTTATGTGATGTGGAAAAAAATGTGGATGGGTATAAAAAATGTGGATGGGTATAAAAAATGTGGATGGGTATAAAAAAGTAGAAGTAGACCAAAGAAACGATGGATGGACTGTGTGAAGAATGATATGAAAAAAGGGCACAATGGTGACGATTGTCCGCGAAGCTGACACAATAGCTAAACAATCACCCTAAACCGTAATCTGATTCATGAGAGTGTCCTGTACTGGTAGAAGTATTCACCGAAAATAAAACAACATTATTGACAACCGGTATACAAAATCACTAGTGAAAGGAGAATGACCAAAGTGGACCAAAATTTGAAAAAAAAAGAAAAGTTCTGCCCCCAGATTTACTACATAGCTCATTTGAAAGACTGGTTAAAATGCTTAATTTTCTTCTATGGAACTGAAAAAATCTGTCCCACGGAATCATAGATATTAGCTGAAACGTGAACTTGAAAAAAAGTAGCACATTCACTTGCACATTCAAAATTGTTGAATTAGTCTGTAACTGTGGGTTAGAATTTGATGCACATTTGCACACATAGTAAGTCCAACATTATAAGTTAACCCACAATGGAGTCAACCCCAGGGTTGACTCCATTGTGGGTTAACTTATAATGTAATGTGTTATGGTCCAAAAAAAAAACTGCTGCCCCCAGGGGCAGCAGTTTTTTTTTTGGACCAGAGCCCATACATTTTTGGTCATTCTCCTTTCAATATCTATTCACCGAAATTATATATTGTATATATGCATCATTTTCATACGTGGTTCAACCTTTTAAAACTTACCTTTTTTATTCTATTCAGTAAATTGTTCAAAAATATTTGGTTTGTACGTACCTATAGTGAGAATAATCCAGTAGTGAAATAATATTTTTCCTTATTTCGTGACGGATTTTTGCCAGAATATAATTTAATGCCGACCCAATACTGTGTGTTTTCCTCATAGACATCCGAATTGATATGACGAAAAGGCAAAAAAATAAAATAAACTAGGTCTAGCGAATAGGCTCCTAATCCCTAATAAGGTCATGAGCTCGGATCCAATCTCGTGGAGCCAATAAGAGATGGATTCATTGGTAATACAGGCACGCGTAGCTCGGCGCGATGGTTAGCGATATTAGGTACTAAGGATGCTGGCTATCTTTCTCATCGTCGAATCTTTTGTCACCGCCAGGTATAATGATACGGTTATTTTTTGGCCTTTGTAAGTCTAAATAACCTTGAATGTTTGCGAAAATCTATATGGTATGGTTATCATTATTTAAAGCGGATATTTTCAATTCATCATCATTATTTCAGCCGAAAGACGTCTACTGCTGGACGTAGGCATCCCCCAAGTGTCGCCACATTAACCGGTTCACCAGGTCATCAGTCCACCCAGTGGAAGGCCTGCCAACGCTACGTCTTCCGGTTCATCTATGGGGTATAATCAACCCGTCTCGGACACAATGTAAGTGTAGAGCCCTAACATAGGATACGGCACAGCTTTACTCCTGTCTGTTATGCACAGCTAATTGCACCCTCCAGAGTTTGAATGAGGCAAACGACAGAGCTGTCCAGGTTGCCACGTTCTGGTCAAACAAGATCTGAGCCATCGGGAAGAAGGAGTATCCTTCTCCTTTTTTCATGTATCTACTCGTATTTTCAACAAAATCTCTTAATATTGTGTGCCCTTTCACTCGAAGGTTGTGTATTATATTTTACATTCACAACCTTCTATTAAAATTAAGTATGTCTGTAATTTGACTTCGTAGAGCTTTCACACCCCAAGAGAAAAATTTGTTTTCAGGATTTTTTTTGCGTAAAGTTACTAAGTGTGATGTACAAAATGCTTGGTTGATGATGGTTTCGTGATGAGATGGTTTACAGCCTTTTTTTTTTTTTTTTTTTTTAGGTTGGGAAATCATCAAATGACTTCTCCCACTCTGGGCAGAGCGGGAGGGAGTGTCAGACTCTTACTGACTAAAACCCATCCATGTTCCTTCCTCGCCCTTTATGTTCCGGGGCCGCGGTATCTCTTTCGAACAGGCCCGCAACCCCGGCAGGCTTCGGCCCTTGCGGGCCCCTCCCCTTATTCTGACATCTCTTTGAGGCGCGCGTGGAACACGAACGCGCCGTCGACACGGCCTGTCGTCGTCGTTAGACGGACGGACGGCTAGCTAGCCCATAGCCAGCCGTCCACAGGCCCGCATCTACGGTGGCCGGTAGCCACCACGTGGCCCCCGACGCCCGTTGCGTCTCCCGCGGCGGCCGGGAAGAGAGGATCTCTCCCTCTCTCGTTCCGCCACCTCCTTCGCTAGCATGACTGCTTCGCAGAAGGAGGTGACGGCTTCCCATTCCGTCTCGCTCCGGACCATGGATTGAACCAGGGCCGGACGCGAGAGGTCGCCGCCGCCGATCGCCGCTACGAGGACACGGCGGTGCTCCGCCCACGCAGGGCAGACTTCCACCGTGTGCTCCACCGTGTCCTCCGGTCGATCCTCGCAGTGGAGACACCCGGGCGTTTCCTCCCGCCCGATTCGGTGCAGGTACCTCCCGAAACATCCGTGTCCGGTGAGGACCTGCGTCAGGCGGAAGGTGAGGACGCCGTGGCGCCTCTCCAGCCACTCCTCAAAGAGGGGACTTACCGCCACTATCGTGGCGTGCCCTGCACGGGGTTGCGACAGTCGCTCTCTCCATGTCGCCATGAAATCGCGCCGGACGTCCGTCCGCTGAGCGGCAATTTGCCGCGGCAGCGGAGTTTCCCCCCGGCGTAGTACCTCCGCGCGCCACTCATGCAGGCGCGCGAGGACTATCGCCTCCAGATCCCATGGCGGCAATCCGGCAAGCAGGCTCGCCGCCTCGCGAGAGATCGTGCGGTACCCACGGACCATCTTTACGGCCACCACTTTTTGGGGCGCGTCCAGATAGTGAGCGGCACGCCGCTTCAACGAACGCGCCCACACTGGGGCCCCGTAAAGGGCCATGGACCGCACGACCCCCGCGTAGAGCCTGCGGCAGGGGTCGTTTGGCCCCCCAAGGTTGGGCAGGAACCGCCTGAAGGCAGCCCCGGTCCGTTCCAGCCTGGGGGCCAAACGTCGGAAGTGCTCCACGAAGTTCCACCGGCTATCGAGGACGAGTCCTAGGTACTTCAACGTCGACTCGACGCCGATGGATACCCTTCCCACCGTCAGTGTGGATCCCGACGGGGTGGCGCATTCCGAGGCCCATGAAAGCACATGGCCTCGGACTTGTGCAAACTGTACACAAAAAGCCACCAATGCTCTTTGATTTCAATATAACAATGCATTCAGGATGCTGCCACGCTTCGTATTGCGTTGGGAATGTTTGCTGATGCGCAGACTGATGGTTTCTTAGCTATCAGACATAAGTGTGCTACGTCGCTACTGCAGAGGATCCAGGGTTGCTCGAACAGTCTCCTGAATGTCATGCGGGGGATATGATTGCCCGTTTATGCGTTTCCTGTTAAACCTACAAGTTTTACTAACATAGTTTATAAAATGTTTTTTTGCTTTTGTTATAAAATCGAGAGCCATACAGATCACACTCCTGACAACAACATTACAATAATCCAGCATGAATAAATATGCACACAAAACAATGGACATTAACAATAATCACAAATGAAAACGTGTTCATGGATAAATTAATATTAGTTAATCCATAACTGGTTATAGCCGTATAGTTCTGCGAAACATAACAGATGTGCATTGCGCGGCAATAGCATAATCAGATTGTATTCAATAGCGCATAATTGAACTTAGAATACACTAGATGTATGAAATTGCTTGTCTGTTTCTCCGAAATTGTTATAGAGATTGTCTGAAGTAATGTTCATTGTTAGAAGAAACAAGGCAGGTACGCTAGAACAATACTGAACTGAACACTGACATTTAAACAACTAGTTTTTATTAGCGGCTTTTCTCCCGTTTTGTCCAGAAATTAACCCTTGTAAACGTATTAAATGTATGCCCCGACTAACCCTAGCCAAAGCTATGTCTAGCCTTAGCTAGTCTAGTCCAAGTTTATTTTTTTTAATCCTTAAAAATGCCCTTGAATTGAAATGCCCGGAAAAGTAACAAGGCCATAAATGCACTTGGGGATAATAAATAAAATAAATAACGCTGGACATTAACACACAGCGCCATCTAGTGCCACACTAGGCAAGGCTTGTGTCGTGAACACCAGATAGTTGATATACTACATTTATATACTTTTTTTTGTTGTAAATACATACTTATTATATATAAACATCCATGACTCGGAAACAAATGTCCATGTTCATCACAAACATTTATTCCTACCGGGATTCGAACCCAGGACTCTAAGAACGTAAGGCAGCGTCACCCACCTCTACGCCATTCGGGATATAATGTACCTTCCAGCTAGAGAAATAATTTTTCGATACGTTCCGGAGACTACGGTCAACGTACAAACCAATTTAACATCTAAAAGAACTAGTTTAGAGTTAAGCGAAAGGTATCCCGTAAGTGACATTTTAAGTTTAAAGTGGTTGAGTTTATTATAATCAAAGAGAGTACCGTTCTACAATAGGGACCAAAATGACATACAGCGTATTTCAGAAATAAGTCACATAAGCCCCTTTTGGAATAATAGAACACCCAATCATTATGTAAATACTAAAGCCACCATAAAAATTGTAATAATATTGAACGCTCCCCAAAAGTTGGTCAAAGTTTGGAATAAGAAGGCGCTTCGGCCGGAAATTGGGGAGATCAAGGGGCAGATGTTTCTGGAATGATAAAAAGTAACGATTTGTGATCAATCGCGACGTTTATTTGTGCCACAGAAGTATGACTCGAATGGTCACAAATACTATTCACGACGAGGTTTTTCCTTATGTCATGACATAAGAGTGATCACGTTGTTGTGTTTTCTAAAGAACTCCTTATTTTATCCTCCTATATTACCTTTAAAATTACTGAAGGTTTGCCATCAACTTGGAATACATAGTTTCTCCTTATCTTTTGCGAGGTGGAACAGCTGTTCCCCCTCGCAAAACTTCGCCTCCACTCGCTGGTCCTCAGAATGACGAGTCACAGCATGTTTTACCTCCTGACCAAATTGCAGTCTATACAGAAAAGTCTGCGAGGTTAAAATGGGACTGGGCAAGGCACATTTCCAGAGTAGGTCAGGACAGATGGGCCGGAATCGTCGCACAGTGAGTGCCTGAAGTGTGTCGTTGTCACTGAGGCAGACCCAAACAACGTTTGCATTAGTGACAACGCGGACGTGCGTGACGATTTGGATTCGATCCTGACTGATTGACCACGGGAGGTAAAACGCCAGGAGCAATGGGGAAGGCATTTGCAGTGGGCAAGAATAAGCTAATAATAATAAAAAAGTTCAGCTCACCGTGTATGAAGTTTTCAGGTTTATAAAATTCACGGCTTAAAATAACGTAGTCCAAGTCTTACATCATCTTTAGAACTAAAACATCTGAGCCATCGCAAAATAAAACTCTGTCTGACATCTTCGAAGATATTCGATGTTTTGATGTATCATAACTTTTCCAATAGGAAACATTCTGAGCTCTCGAAACAGGAAATAACTTTTTCAATAAACATTTGCTTTTATATTTCTGAAGGTGTCTGCGTGAAGCAAAATTTATAATGATCAGCAGAACTATTAATATCTAACTGTAAATCTAAAATTGTTACTCATTTTAACAATCTCTGTTTTAATATGTTTCTCCGTACATAATGAGATTTTCTGCAAACAAGGAACAGAAAAAGTTTATCAATTTCTCTCGGAGCGATGGCGGCGCGGTGACGAAATTAGACGTCATTTTTATACATCGTACCTTTTGGAGCTGTATACTGTTTGGGGAAGTTTATTTCGGTATTATTTTTTGTGCTGGTTATTTATCCTAGGGTGGATGCGGTCTAAAGGTAAATAATCAACGATAAAAATAAAACCGACTTCAAAAAAAAACAAAAAAGTGAAAAATAACTTTAGCTTCTGAAGTCGGTGACCTTTGTTTGATTGCTTTAGTTTTTTTGTCACCGACTTCAGAAGCTAAAGTTTTTTTCACTTTTTTGTTTTTTTTTTGAAGTCGGTTTTATTTTTTGCAAAAAAGTTTTTATTTTTCACTTTTTAGTGGTTCACATGTGCTTGATACATGGAAAGTGCATACCGTTACAATTACAACAAGCCCAAACACGACTATGGTACATTGTCTCATTATGGAGTTCCGTGACTCTTGGCTTCATCATCAGATCTGATGGTAGAATGGTTCTTATCAAACGCAAATGCTTCACTTGTTGTAGAAAATACCAAAATCGCAACACGTTTTCATCTAAAATTTGAAGAGTTCCCTCGATTTCGCCAAGATTCCATCATCAGATCATGACAATATTTCTATGGGACCAACTTGGAAGTATACCCTTTCAAACAAAAAAAGAATTTTTCAAATCGGTTCAGGCGTCTTCGAGTAATCGGTGAACATACATAAAAAAAAAAATACATACAGTCGAATAGAGAACCTCCTCCTTTTTTAGAAGTCGGTTAAAAAATACAAGAATAATCTTGGCTTTATATTCGAACTCTATTGGTGGAAACGTTTAAGTTAAATTCGACAATAGAAACTAATTTTGCGAATTAAAATGCATCGAAACGTTTGGTGTTTCAAGGACTGCAGCATAAAATCGTTTGAGTCTAAATCGACGAACAGGGATTTTGAACCTTTTTCCTAATTGTTCCTTCATCAAAACATTACGTGCGCGATACAAAATTACCACCCTACGCCACAATAACCAGTGATGAGCAAACAAAGATTACAAGTGCAAGCGTTCGAGTCAAAACCAGTGACAGGAACATAATTAGACCGCAACATACCAAATGTAGTACGAACAACCACATTACATCATTAATTTTGTTCACGATCGCGCTAACGAAGGTCGTTTCAAGCGAGTACAACACTAGTTCTCATTATAATGATATGGAGGTTCCAGACGCTTCAATTATTACGTTTTAATTACCTACAGACGCTGTTTGAGAGCTCATTTGATTCTTCGTTTGTTGTTTGTTTGGTTCGGCGGCCATTTTGTTAATTGAGTTCGTCTATTAACTAAGACGGGGTCTTAAAACGTGTTTCTGTTTATCGGGAGGTTACGGTCTGGAGTTTTAATTTTTATTTTTATTGTGAGAGTTTAGGGGTGTAATTAATGGATATTGTTTTATTTGATGTTTGTTTTTTGTTTTGTTTTTAGGCGGAGTGGAAAGGCAAATTGTGAATGGAAGAAAAGCTTCTTTTATTTGTTTATTGTTCCTTATGAATAATGTAATTAATAAATGTAACAAAGTATCGCGTTCGTAAATGTTTAAGTTAATCATATATACAGAAATTGTGATAATGTGTACGTATGAATAAGAACACCTATTCATTAATTTCACTTGGCCACAATTATGAGTGATACAATCAGAAGAACACTCACAGGTGCGAATATTCTACTTCTAATCCGTATTATTAATTTTCGTGTCATATTCACCAGAGAAAAAAAGAGAGGCGCTCGTGGCTAAATAATAACCGGTCGGGTCGATCTTTAGGTTAAGTCGTGCTTGCCTAGGTTGGTCAGTGGATGGGTGACCACTCATTACATACCAAGTTTTCTCCGTGCCTCGGAAAGCACGTTAAGCTGTTGGTCCCAGTGGTCATTTGCAGATCTTTGACAATCGTTGCAGGTAGTCAGTGGCCCAAAAAGTCTGACAATGAGTTTTATTATGGGTTTTATTACCAGGTACTAACTGGGTTGTCCAGGTCTTATAGGCAGTTGCTCCATGTAAAATACTGGTATTCAGCTGCATCAGGCTATTTATTTATTTACTTCAAGCACATAGTACAGCCCAGCCCATTCCCTCTCATTGAGAGGAGGCCGTGTCCCAGCAGTGG
This sequence comes from Xestia c-nigrum, assembly GCA_916618015.1. Classification (NCBI taxonomy): domain Eukaryota; kingdom Metazoa; phylum Arthropoda; class Insecta; order Lepidoptera; family Noctuidae; genus Xestia; species Xestia c-nigrum. The sequence continues at coordinate 17,835,529 of OU745247.1, read as the reverse complement.
GAACATTATAGGCCGATGATGATGATGATGACATAGTACAGAAGCGGACTTAATGCCATAGGCATTCTCTACCAGTTAACCTTTGGATGATGCAGAGACAACCAGTGGTAGGTGTACATCTGAAAATAATTTGATTAATACTAAGGTAAACTACAAAGATACATAAAATACAGGCTGGAAGCCCAACAAAGTTGGGAAAAGGATAGACAGATAATGATTAACCAAAGAGAAAAGAAGACAATATTAGCTACCGCTATTTTTACACCATATTGTTGTCTATAACAAAAGACCGACGCGATAAAACGATCATTATCACACGACCTGGTTTCGCCCACCGCTAAATATAAGCCTCCCCTTTTTATGTCGCTTCCCCGGATTTAGCACCAATACGCAATAACGGCTCTGTTTAGCCAGTTCACGCTCCCCTGAATGTTACTATCGTGTAACCAGTTATTTAAAAAGTAAATCACGTGTAGTAAAAGCTGACACAAATAAAAAAGAATATACTTTTTAAAAATAGCATGTTTTTCAACGGGGAATACTACAGCATACATATTTAGTAACGTTATTGCATTGCTGCTTTTATTTTTTTTTATTCTGAACTAGATTTTGTCCGTGGATTTCTTTGTGCGATGGTAGGATATTATCTTACTGGTTCATCCTATGTTCTATCTCTTCTACCAAATTTTATCGGAATCTGTTCTGAGGTTTAGGTGTGAAGTCCGGGGATGTGGGACTGTTCGAAGGAGATACCGTTGCCCCGGAATATAAAGGGCGAGGAAGAAACATGGATGGGTTTTAGTTAAAGTAAAAGTCAGACACTCCCTTCCACTCCGCCTTGAGTGGGAGAAGTTATTTTGATGATATCCCATCCGAAAAAAAAAGGTGTGAAGTGAAATTATCAAATAAACAAACTCACTTTCGCATTAATTTACATTATTACTTAAAAGAACAAAGTATTTGAACAGACTGTATGTTTTACAATTGAACTGGGAATACTAGAGCATAAATATTTAATAACATTATTGTAACTTTCATGTTTTTTATTTACTGAATAAAAAACAAATATATGTACGTATTTTCATGTTAGTTTATTCTGCTGTGATCGAAATAGCGATGTAACTAGGACGAGGGTAAATGCGGCTCGAGGCAAAATAAATAATGAATATGGGATACGGGCTACCAGAGATTAAATAAGTTAGATACTAGGGCTTTATAGGACGAGTGGCAGTTTTATCTTCAGTTTTTGTTTTGTTACATGTTTCTGAACGAGACACGAAGGTTATAAAAGTCTTGTTTGTTCCTTGTCACAACGGCAGGCAAGAGATTCATAAACGTTACTTAGCACGTACTTGTCTCAGCGTTTTTTGTCACTGTCAAACTACATGTGAAATATAGAGGCAAGAATACGGCCAAGTTAACGCTCTTGTTAAGAACGGTTTATAGATCATGACTGTAGAAGCTTCAGACTCAACAGGATCTACGTAAAGAAAACAAGGTTTCTAATCAAAGATTAGATCTTGTTGTTGATTGTCCAGTCCATTTTATATATTTAAAAACTAACTACAGGCAAAATGCATATATCTTAAGGGCATTTCGAATGTTCAATATGGTGTGCCGGGTTGTTGAGCTTGATTTATTTGCAAATAGTGTCCAGAAATTAAAAAAAATGTTAAGTAACTTTTTCTTTGAAGTGTAACTTTATTGTGTAATGTATTTTATTTTTGTTTACTCTCTTTGTTCAACCATAACGCTGCTTGTACCGTTTTGTAAATTTATACATTAGTTTATAAGTGGAAAGTTCTAATTGGCTTTTTTCTACATACTACTTTTACTACTCGAATGTATTATAAAATAAAATAAATATTTATTTATATTGATTACTTTTATTTTGTTCATTAACATTGGCTAAACCTTTTTTTTTACTTATGGATATAAATTAAAAGTTAATGTTATACACAGTTTAAGATGATTAAAATTTCCTTACAGTTTTTCTATTAGCACTCCGCGCGTCGTCACCTCTTAAATCGCGCTCCTGCGTATTCGTAACAGTATGTTCAATTTCGGTGCTTACTGCAAACCTTCGGCCAAAATCGGCCAAAGTTTTAGCTGACATTTTGGCCGAAGCAGAAGGCGAAGCTTCGGTCGGTCACTATTGATTGTTGAATATAAGTGAGTGACTTAATCTTCTGTTAAATAATATTTCTGGGATTATTATTGAAAGAACAACAAATAAGTGAACTTGACCTTAAGGGGCCGGCGGAGCGTCCGTCGTTCATACCAACGTAATACCAAAATAATTAAACCAAACATATTCATAAGGAAGTGTGTATTTATTTCACTGACACTGATTTAAACAAGAGTTATGAGAAAAATAAGTTTTCTATAGAAACTTTAAATTCCTCATATTTCTAAATATCATTGTCCTTCCAAAATATATATTTGGGGACCTAGATATTATGTATTCCAATCGAAATAAACACACACTTTCTTAAGAATATGTTTGATTTACGAATTATTACGGTAATACGTTTGTATGAATGACCCACGCTCCGCCGGCCAATTAATAATCATGATACTCCAGTTCTTAAACCTTTTTTTACTCTACTTATTCTTATAAGTTATTTCGATAAAGATTATTTTTTGTTTGAATACTGAACCCTTGACATTCATGTTTACATACTATAAACCAGTTTATGTAAATCAGCGGCTAATCCAATTAAGCCTGGCACGCCCTATAAAGCAAAACTTACATAAGTTTACGCAGAATAATAAACCCTTAGTCACAGCGACAACATTGTGGAAGTCCCTTACGAAGGTTCTAAAACATATCCTGCTCAAATTATACCCTCTGACATACTTCTGCCCTAGTTTGAAGGGTACAGGTTTACTAGTCAGATATTATACTACCTAACTAATTTATTCAAAATTGAACTGCTTAAGACTCATTCCCGAGAAATATGTTAACGTAGTAATAGTTCATGTTAAAACTAAGGTCTTGGGAGCTTTGTTGTTGCAAGTCTAATGTTGAGAACACAATCTTGAACGGTTTTAAGCTGGGATTTCTGTACCTTACTGACGGTTATCTATACTATATACTATACTATATATATATATATATATATATATACTATACTATATATATATATAATAGTATAAAGCAGAAAGGTTTGTTTGTTTGGTTGAACGCGCTAGTCTCAGAATCGAGTGGAGAAAATATTTTGTGTTGGATAGTCCATTTATCGAGGAAGGCTTTAGGCTTTATAACATCACGCTACGACCATTAAGAGCGGAGCAGGAATGAAAAATGTTTAAAAAACGGGGATGTTTTTTTCCTTTCGGTTTTTTTCTCTTATGTGTCGCAGACGAAGTTGCGTGGGTTGATTAGTTAGTTGATATATTAGGCATTATTTAGATTTGTGCGTTTATTATGAACTATAATTATAAAATGTGGTCAGTCTCCGAATCCGTGGCACATTTTGTGTCGTTTTAATAAGGTAGCAGTGATTTCTCCAAACTTCCAAGCCAATAGCGTGTTCCCCGTAGCAACGCCGTCGTCGCATCGTACCATTATACGCTACGACCGCGTCGTAGAGTGATCGCTATGACGTAGCATATTTCTCAATGCGCAGCGCAGTAGCTGCGTAGCTCGCTGCTCGTAGCAGCTTAGTGTAGCTAATCTGAATCTATACAAGTAATTAAAACTGAATGCATATGAAAGTAAATACGGTACGCGTAACAAAAAAAAATTGTCTGTCTGTTTGTTAGTTCTAGATAATCTCCAAAAACTGGCAGATATCTGATATTATAAGGAGTTACTACTTTAGTTATTTACGGTAGTTTAGTTTTTGGAAAACAAAATGAAACCCTTGAAATTGTAAACCAAATCAGACATAAACATGGAAGTAATATTTTTAGAATAATTTCACGGGACTGAAGGCCGCCGGCATCAGTTAGCAGTAAATATGAACGACAAACGTTGCCTTCATTTGCTGTTGTAGCGTTCGGCATTTGTTTATAGAAAGTTTATAAATTCCATAACGATCGCCTAATTTAGCAACTCGTCCCACATGTCCATGGGCCATTTGGGACGAGTTGATGAAACTCAAAATTAATAATATTTTCATTCTGCAACTCGTCCCACGTTACTATCTAAATGAAACAGGGTACAAAAAGTGAAGATCCATTGGCCAGATCCATCATGGATCTAGTGAGAATTGTTTTTCTTGTTGGATCCTGATTTTAAGTTATTAATGTAAGAGGAAAACAAAATCGGTTTACAAATGATTGTAACCCGAACCCATTTAATAAAATTGCTAACTTTCAAGCAAGAGTACGGTCGAACAAGCTATTTGGTTTACAGTTTAACTAACAAATTACATTGTAAAGTGTAAACCAAATAGCTTGTTCGACCGTACTACTAGTTCTTAATCCATTTACGAGAGTCCGGTACGTGACTGCCTTACACTCCGCTCCCCTCAAGCGAACCCTTTTTCCACCCCACCTGAAATAAATTTCAGTCTTTAGCTGCATTTTACGATGCCCTCAAGATTTCTTCCTGTGGGAATTTTAAAATGTTACGACGAACACAGGGTTTTTACAAGTAAATCGTGGAGTCGTGAAAGGAATTTTATCTAGACGATGTGGGTGTTTTCCTGTTCTCGTTTATAAGTTTCTCTAAGGTTGGGTTATGCTAGACCAGTTTGTGACTCCACCTGCGTCATTTTTCTAGTTAACGTTAAATACAGGGTGTAAACGACCTCATAACAAAGCCGTCAACCAAGCATTCTGTACATCAAACATTACACAAAAATTATTGCTGGGAAACATCTATTTTTTTGGGGTAGAAAATCATGTTTTGTGACAGAGCTCAATGTAACAGTGATTGAATAGAATGTGGCTTGTAGGCATAGACATATTAAGGTTGTAGAGGTGTTTAAAAAAAACTTACATTAAAACATATATTTAAAAAAAAAACTTGTTAAAAGGTTGGAAATTTGACCCCCAAAATCTCATTACAAGAAGACTCCCAGATATAGTCTCTATCAAAAAAAAAACTCAATGACTTTGAGAACAAGTGCCTATCGACGTTGTTAAGGGATTTCTTACACCCTTTATTTTATTACACTCGGCAATAGAGAAGTTCTTTATTAGCAAACCAGCTGCTGCCCGCGACGTCGTCTGCGTGAAGGCTCTACAGCACCAAAAATACTTAAAATGTCAGTGCTCCACCCCCGTAGGTGATAGCGTGATAATATGTAGCCTATATGCTGACCCGACCTCTTAGATAATTCATGCAAAATTTGAAGTGAAGCAGTACTTTTTGAGTTTAACCCAGACATACATACAGACAAACAGATAAACAGATAAACATTTAAAAACTATATTTTTGGCTTCGATATCGATTGTAGATCACGCCCCAAGAATTCTTTAAAAAAATATTCAATGCACAGTTTTGACTTTCCTACGAATTTATTACCCCTATCCCTACTTCCCTACTATTATATAAATGTGAATGTAAGTTTGTTTGTTACACTTTCACGCAAAAACTACTCAACCGATCATCATGAAACTTTGTACACAAATTATTGGAGGTATTAGAAATAACATAGGATACGTTTGGTTTAAAAAAAAAAACTAACCCTCACTCGCTGTTAAAGTTGCGCGGGTCAGCTAGTATGTAATAATAATAAGGTATAGATGATTTTTGAAATATTGACTTCTATCTTTGTTCTAACTGTGACAATATTTATTTACGAGATTTGATTGCCTCGTTGGTCTAGTCAAGTGGTCGCAAGCGCGACTGCTGAGCGTAGATCTTGAGTTCGATTCCCGAGTCGGCAAATTGTTATCAGGAATTTCTTAGTACCAGCCACAGAGTCTAGGTTGGTGCCCAGTTGTTGGCAATTGAGTCGCTGCCTAATAAATGGGACTTCAAAACATAATCGAAATGTAGGTGCACTATTAATTAGGTACATCTCTGCCAAACTCTTCAGGTATTATTGGCGTGATGTTATGTATTTGACTTTCAGACATACAATATTCAAACACTGTTTTAAGAGGCCCGCAGAGCGATGCGTGGTTCATACAAACGTAGTACCAAAACAATTTGTAAATCCTACTAATATTATAAATGCGAAAGTTTGTAAGTATGGATGTATGGATGTATGGATGTTTGTTACTCTTTCACGCAAAAACTACTGAACGGATTTGGATCAAATTTAGCACACAGATAGTTTATTACCTGGATTAACACATAGGATACTTTTTATCCCGGGAATAAGATCCCGTGGGATAATTTCAAACTTCACGCGGGCGAAGCCGCTGGCAGAAGCTAGTCAAACATATTATTAAGGTAGTGTGTATTTATTTCGATTGGATTACAGAATATCTAGATTCCTAAATTCTTATTTGGAATTTGGAATAGACAGTGATTTAAACAAAAGTTAAGTACGAGAATAATAAGTTTTAAATTCCTCATATCTCGTCTTTATATCGTTGTCATTTCAAAACAAATATTTGGGACCATAGGCATTCTGTAATTCAATCGAAATAAATACACACTACCATAAGAATATGTTTGATTAACAAATTACAAGTTTGTATGAACAATGCATACTTCGCCGGCCCCTTAAGCTACCACGGTTTCCAACTAAACTTAAAATGTCACATGCTCAAAAGTAATAACAATCACCTAAGATATCCTGTAGGAGGAGAGCAGCGGTGGCCCAGTGGTCGCGGCCCCAACTTACGAACAGTAAGTCGTGGGTACGAACCCAGACAGGCGCATTACTTTGTGTAATCCTACTAATATTATAAATGCGAAAGTTTGTAAGTATGGATGTATGTATGGATGTTTGTTACTCTTTCACGCAAAAACTACTGAACGGATTTGGATGAAATTTTGCACACAGATGGTTTATAACCTGGATTAACACATAGGATACTTTTTATCCCGGTAGTAAGATCCCGTGGGACAATTTCAAACATCACGCGGGCGAAGCCGCTGGCAGAAGCTAGTTTATTTCATAACCGCTGCTCTCAAAACATGGAGAGGAAACCGGCATGTCCTAGAACCAAAAATTCGAAGACATGTGACATCTACCAATCCGCACTGGGCCCGCGTGGCCCATTCCCTCTCATTGAGAGGAGGCCGTGTCCCAGCAGTGGGAACATTATAGGCTGATGATGATGATGATGATGAAGATATCCTGTTGTGATATTTTAAGTATAAAATATTTAAAAAGCTAGGAAAAAGATAACACTTAACAACACAACACAACACAACCCTTTTTCAAATCAAACCCAACACAAGTTTTTCACATTTCCCGACCATATTTTAAGCTGAAGGAAATTACACTGACGCGGTCTGACTTAGCAACAGTTTAGCCATTAGCGATAGGAGTCTAAAGGTTAAAATAGTGCATAAGTAACGAGGTTGTTAGCCTATCGCACGGGCTATCGCTTATCGCTAATCTTTAGACTCGACTTCACAAACGATTTGTGTAGGAAGAGATTTCCTGCTTATTCTGCTTGATAGTTTATCAGATTATAAAGGTTATATAGGGGGGAAAGGGATGTTACTTATGATAATTTTGTTGATGTTATCATTGGACGATTTTGGACGGTTCGTGATGAAGGGTCTGAGAGATAGTGTGACGGATAATATTTTGGGTCAAATTAATGCTTGAACTTTATGCTTTCTAGTTGCTGATGCAAATCGTTGGTTAAGTTCTGACACCACGGAAGTCTAAAATAGCAACCTTACAGAAGAGTGAAAAACCTGTATAATTATACCTCATTGAAAAAAAGATGAAGATTGGCCGAAACAACACACATACATTCTCTTGCAAACGGGATCAAAATGCCAATCACCAAATCACCAAAAAAAATAACTTACGTGGTGTTAGAACTTAAACGAAAATATTAAAATCTGTAAGCCATCACAGATTTTAATATTTTAGTAAATACTTTTTCAAGAAAATTTGAAATCATTCAAGTAAACCATTTATAAAAGTCTCATAATACCGACATAGTTTTTGCACCCCTATCTCCTTTCAATACAATCTATTTTTGTTCCAAATCCAATTCCACGCAACCCACTTTTTTCACGACATTAACAACGGCCATCAATGGTCCATAAGCTCGGATTACCGAATGCTCACAAATTGTCTTTGTGTCTACTTGATCCAGGTTGTGGACATCCAAGATAAAGGAGACGGCCCAGTCAATAAATTGGCAATCAGGTTGAACTCCCCGAATCGAATGCTAAGGGGATTGCGTCGCAACATGTGTACTGCAGAGGCTCAGCATCGAATTGAATTGGATTTAAACACATAAACTGCCCATATCATTGATTGTTCACGATATACCGATAAATATTTACATCGGAACACCAGACCGCAGGTGTGTGAGAGTGTTTGTGTTTCAATAATTCTCAAAAATTGTTCGTGCGATATTTTTTCTTTGTTTCCTTTGGGCTGTATGCTTTTACGGATATTGCAAACACTTTATTTTCATATTCGCTGTAGCTTTTCAACGGTTTTAATAACTGAAATACGAGTGTTAGAGACTTTAATTTAGCGGAGGCATTGTGAACTGCTTAACATATTTCACAAGTTGTCGTAATCAACTAGGGATAAGGGAGTCGTGTTCTAGTGATCATAGACGATGGGTAGCAATTTGTCACTACTTACGGTACTTACCCTATGTGCTCTGAAGTAGGTTATTGTGCGACCCAAAACTTTATGGCTGTGCAGAGTTTCGTGTGTTGACGTAGTTTGTGTTGTTCAAGTTTTGTTTACTCTAGGTATAAGAAAGGAAGGAGATATAACTTTTACCTGTTTATATTACAGTCGCTTTATTCAAAATTTTGGTAATCAGTTGCACCGACTCCAACTCAGTTGGGAAATAGCTAGGCAGATGATATGATTGAAATTGAAATTGTTTATTGAAATAAAGAAATAAAAATATTCACTACTAGCTTCTGCCAGCGGCTTCGCCCGCGTGAAGTTTGATTATTGTCCCATGGGATCTTACTACCGGAATAAAATGTATCCTATGTTTTATGTGGGTCATAGCGTGATGATATAAACGTAAGAGTAAACAAATATAATAATAACAAATCTCCGAACTGCTAAGCTATCGGGAGTTACACGTGTTATTGTGAGTCAACTATAAAAGATAGACATATGCTGGCTTGGGATATTTTTTATATAATTTTATGTGGAATATTTCCGTTATACATGATTTCTATGTAGCTTTAACCATTAAGGCTGCACACGCGACGGAAGCTAAAAAAACCAAGTAACTTCTCCCGTTTTCCCAACATTTCCTTTCACTGCTCTGCTCCTATTAATGGTAGCGTGATGAAAAGTATACTATTACCTGCTCAGGAGTATGTAGAATAATTGTACCAAGTTTCGTTAAAATCCGTCGAGTAGTTTTTTTTTCTATAAATAACATAAGTACAGACAGACAGACAGACAGACAGACAGACAGACAGAAAGACAGACAGACAAAAATTTTACTGATTGCATTTTTGGCATCAGTATCGATCACTAATCACCCCCCGATAGTTATTTTGTAAATATATTTCATGTACAGAATTGACCTCTCTACAGATTTATTATAAGTATAGATAGATATGGGCTTTAAACTATAGGTATACAATATTTGGATTCTACCTGAATTAGGAATAAACCTGTACCTCAGGTAACACACTCAAGCGCTTATACTTAAATATTATCTAAGATTCCATAAACAAATAATTAGTAAATAACTTGTCTATAAATATGCTAGGTAGGTACAGTATTATGGATGATGAATAAAATATGAAGCTCAGTTTTCTTCCATTGATCCAATACAATTTCTTAGCAGTTCTATCAGACAATGAACAGGTAATTCTTCCAGATAGAACAATGAAAAAAGAAAATATTTTTCTAACAATATCTAACTGACCTTCACAATCCAGTGAGTATATAGCGGATAAATACGATATCATCATTATCATTCTCTTGCCCGTGTTCCAATTTATTTGGTGTCACCGCAGCTTGTCTTCTTTTTCCATACTTTTCGATGAGTTATAACTCGTCACCAGCTCACCAGACACCTTATTTTTTTTTTCGGATGGTAAATCATCGAATGACCCCCTCTCACTTTGGGTGGAGCGAGAGGGAGTGTCAGACTTTTACTGACTAAAAACCATCCATGTTCCTTCCTCGCCCTTTATGTTTCGGGGCCGCGGTATCTCTTTTGAACAGTCTCGCAGACCCGGCAGGCTTCGGCCCTTACCCCTTCACTTTGCTGCGTACCCTTTTCATATTATGTAATACTGCGAAACACGACATCGTTTACAAAAACTACTTCAGATTTTCGGGCAACTGACTTCCTGTAACGACTGTCAAAGATCTACAAATGACCAACCATCCACGGACCGGATAATTGAGCCGAGAACCTTGAGCTAAATATTTTTGAAAGGTCTGAAAAAAATTACTAGCAACACACATTTTCTCAGTAGTGGTTGAACATAAGAACAACAACATTGTATGAGTACTCATACAAAAGCAATAAAGTGAGGTTATATTTAAAGTTAAAATTGTTTCCTGTTGTGGTATACAACTCGAGTCCACGTGTGTGAAAACAGAATCGATAACAAAAGTGAAAACAACTGTACAATCGAGATAGCAATGGCATAGCGAACTTTACCTTTGTTTCCAACACTCGTAAACTAAGTTCAGGACGTTAGCTCACCCCTACTTTGTACTTTCAACAAAAATAGCATCTGAAATGTTGCTTAATTTGTGTTCACCAACATCCGTGAAGGTTTCAAACTCGTTCGTTGAATTTCCAGAGGCAATTTCAGTTGGAACATTGTGCGCCGTATAAAAATATACAAGTACAAACGAAATCATACAGACTAATGATCAGCTCCGAAGGTTTAAACGAGTTATTACTGAACGAGCAAAAAATAATTTAGAAATGGCGTCGATCATGTTTGGGGAATAATATTGAATTTTTATATTAAACCCCGCAAAGGGAGCTTGTTATCGGTTGTTTTTATTTACATTTGTTTGTGCCTGCTCTTTTATATTTATTTCATCAACCCTGTTTTATCAGAACGCTTTTATATTCAATAACCTTAAATTCAATCAGAGATATATAGCGGTGATTTGAAATGAACGTAATGGGTTACATTACGGTGCCTGCTAAAGAGAAAACACATCCATTTTCATGTAGTGCACATAGCGAATAACTATTATTTCCCTTTGTTAATTATTATTATTTATTTATTAAAACATATAGTGTCAATACAGGTTACGTTTATTTTGTTCCATTAAACAAGACATGGTTTGTATTGGTACTCACATTTGCTAAAACAGCACTGCTTCATCACTACTAAACCATAATTAACATATTTATTAGCAAAACATGTAGGTATATGAAAAAATATTTAAGCTGTAAACATCCATCAGTAAGTAACACGTACTGTAATAAATCTGACTTACTTGCTATTGGGCGCTCATTAGAAAGCCGGTTCTAGTCACACGAGTTTTCAACGCAACACACCCGTAAATTTTTGTTAACGTGAAAAAGATACGTGTTCAATATGTTTTTAAATAGGTATATCTAACGGACTAATATTTTTTTTTATTGTCGTCTACCCTAATACAATAATGATTAATGATTTATCAATCATTCAACCGTAACCGTCGCCTCGTTGGTATGGCTATCGATTAGATGCTACTACAGTACTGCTTCGTCTTTGGTCAATCTGATAGACAGTTCCAAATATCTTCACCATTGATGACCTGTGACCAACGTCACTGACGACCTATTTGGCTATATCTTCTATTTTCTATATATATGTCACCGTAAAATTGTCAAACAAATTGTTAAGCAACAATATAACGTGTTTCTCTCTAGCGATATTGTTAGCTCTCGAATTATTGTCAACTGAACATACGGAAGTATCTCTGCCCCCATAATCGGGACTTGGGGCAACCCCCCGTTAGGTTAGTTAGGTTCCTTTAAAGCCTGTACTCGGAAATAGAGGCCCCGCGAAGCGGGGCTCCGTCGACTACGCTTTTTAAGGGAATATAAAGTCAAAGTCAAAGTCAAAGTATTTATTAGTGTGCTTTTTGGTGATACAATCGGTCTTATAGTTAGGTTATAGTAACTCAAAAAACTACCCATTAAGGCATACACATAGCCGACCGATTATTATAACCTAACCTTTTTTTTTTTTTTTTAAGGATGGGAAATCATCAAATGACCCCCCCCACTCTGGGCCGAGCGGGAGGGAGTGTCAGACTCTTACTGACTAAAAACCATCCATGTTCCTTCCTCGCCTTTTACGTTCCGGGGCCGCGGTATCTCTTTCGAACAGGCCCGCAACCCCGGCAGGCTTCGGCCCTTGCGGGCCCCTCTCATTTTGCTGACATCTCTTTGAGGCGCGCGTGGAACACGAACGCGCCGTCGACACGGCCTGTCGTCGTCGTTAGACGGCCGGACGGCTAGCTAGCCCATAGCCACCCGTCCACAGGCCCGCATCTACGGTGGCCGGTAGCCACCACGTGGCCCCCGACGCCCGTTGCGTCTCCCGCGGCGGCCGGGAAGAGAGGATCTCTCCCTCTCTCGTTCCGCCACCTCCTTCGCTAGCATGACTGCTTCGCAGAAGGAGGCGACGGCTTCCCATTCCGTCTCGCTCCGGACCATGGATTGAACCAGAGCCGGACGCGAGAGGTCGCCGTCGAGGACACGGCGGAGCTCCGCCCACGCAGGGCAGACTTCCACCGTGTGCTCCACCGTGTCCTCCGGTCGATCCTCGCAGTGGAGACACCCGGGCGATTCCTCCCGCCCGATTCGGTGCAGGTACCTCCCGAAACATCCGTGTCCGGTGAGGACCTGCGTCAGGCGGAAGGTGAGGACGCCGTGGCGCCTCTCCAGCCACTCCTCAAAGAGGGGACTTACCGCCACTATCGTGGCGTGCCCTGCACGGGGTTGCGACAGTCGCTCTCTCCATGTCGCCATGAGATCGCGCCGGAGGTCAGTCCGCTGAGCGGCAATTTGCCGCGGCAGCGGAGTTTCCCCCCGGCGTAGTACCTCCGCGCGCCACTCATGCAGGCGCGCGAGGACTATCGCCTCCAGATCCCACGGCGGCAATCCGGCAAGCAGGCCCGCCGCCTCGCGAGAGATCGTGCGGTACCCACGGACCATCTTTACAGCCACCACTTTTTGGGGCGCGTTCAGATGATGAGCGGCACGCCGCTTCAGGGAACGCGCCCACACTGAGGCCCCGTAGAGGGCCATGGACCGCACGACTCCCGCGTAGAGCCTGCGGCAGGAGGCGTTCAGCCCCCCAAGGTTGGGCAGGAGCCGCCTGAAGGCAGCCCCTGTCCGTTCCAGCCTGGGGGCTAAACGTCGGAAATGCTCCACGAAGTTCCACCGGCTGTCGAGGACGAGTCCTAGGTACTTCAACGTCGACTCGACGCCGATGGATACCCCTCCTACCGTCAGTGTGGATCCCGACGGTGGCGCATTCCGAGGCCCATGAAAGCACATGGCCTCAGACTTGTGCAGCGCCACCTCGAGACCCAGTTGCCGGATCCTCTCTACGACTATCGCAACCCCGCGTGTCATATTGTCGGCCGCCGCCTCGTGCGACCTCCCATGTGCCAGCACCAGGGTGTCGTCTGCGTAGCAGACGACGCTGACACCACTAGGGAGGTCCGCGCGCAGCACCCAGTCGTAACCGATGTTCCACAGGGGCGGTCCCAGAACCGATCCCTGTGGGACACCACACGACATCTCTCGCCGGTTCCAATCTCCGCAGCGACTGGGGTAGATGACGGCCCTGTCCGTCAAATAGTCCCCGACCACACGACGGAGGTAGGTCGGCACCCGGTGATACCGGAGTGCCTCCCTGATGCACCAAACTTTTACCTTCACGGCCACACTCTTCAAGGTGGCTTCCACCTCTTTTGTGAAAATGGCCTTACGCTCCTCTTCGGAGCCGCCAAGTGCACCAGCCTCGTCGCCAGACCCGCGAGCTGTCAAGCCCGGGTGGCGCCCCTCCTCGGCCAGTCGTGCTGACCTCTCGGAGGCAGAGAGCCCCGCTCTCTTGCCTCGGATCCCCCCGCGCTTGCTGGTGGGGATCTTACGAGCAGAGGCTATCTGCTCGTCCTCCGAGGACGACGACTGGTCGCCATCCTTCCTGGACCGCTTACGGAAAAACTTGCTAGTCTCCGCAGCAGTCCCGGCCTCGCAGCGGGAGCTCACTGAGGCTCCCGCGACACTCATTTCACTCAATGTGGCATCGGACTCCGACGCCACATTCCTCTTCTCCTCTTCGTTGCCGTTTCCGGCGGTTTTGGTTTGTTTTTTATTATCTTCCATATTTGAACCCACGAGTATGGGGGAAATACACTCCTAACTAGGCAGAGACCCCTGTACCTAGAAGGGCAGCTTCTTAGTTTTTATTACTCGCCAGGGGGTCTGCAGGTACCCCAGCGAGGATAAGCAGTAGCGACTGATTCGTCCAATAGGCACACCCGTCAGCCATACATCCCCTCGCGCTGCGTCGCCGCTTGGGATTCGGGGTAACTTTTTATAGAGGTTTTCTACCTCGCAGTCCGGGCGGTTAAGCCAAGACCCTCGGTCCCTGTCCAAAAGGACTCGGAGTCGCGAGACGTGATCCACTGCACTCCGATACGGGATTACGAGATCAACGGTGACAGAGAAGGACGCATCCTTCTCTGTCTGCTCGGCGGCAGGGTAAGTGCACACCGAACCCGCCGTAACACACTCCTCCGCTGTGCCCTCTGCTTAACAGAGGGTACGCCGAGGAACCCACCGTTGGTCCGTGTAGGACCCCACACATGTTGCCAGAATCATTAGCCGCGGCAGTGCTAATCCCAAGGGATGAGAATTTCTTCTCATTCCAAGAGGAAGGACACTGCCGCGCCCAGGGTGCACCGGCCCAGCGGCTGCTGTTTCCTCCAGACGTATCGAGAGGAACCAGCAGCTGCCGAGCACACGTGGAGGACTTCTGGCATCGCACCCCATATAACCTAACCTTAAAACACTTTATATTCCCCATTAATCCCCATAAAAGCGTAGTCGACGGAAATTTAATTTTTCTGTATTTTATTACTTTTTGGGTCTCTAATAACGAAGATAAGGTCAAAATGAAAATCCAAAATGGCGCCGACAATTTTTTTTCGATTTTTCATCATGGGTGTCGTTTCCGTGGTTTTTGGTGTAGCTGATAATGAAAATGAGGTCAAAATTAACATGGGAAAAAAGTTAACAGAAGCAAAAACAAAAAAAAACAATTCTCCTTTTTAGGGTTCCGTAGCCAAATGGCAAAAACGGAACCCTTATAGATTCGTCATGTCTGTCGGTCTGTCCGTCCGTATGTCACAGCCATTTTTTTCCGAAACTTTAAGAATTATGCTGTTGAAACTTGGTAAGTAGATGTATTCTGTAAACCGCATTAACTATATACACAACTATACAGGGTTATTTTTTGTTTATACTAAACCCGAAAAGGGGTCATTGTACTCATCATTTTGAACAACTTTTTCTATGGGACGAACCCTGAAATCGCGAAAAAAAAATCAGCTGTTCCCTACATTTTGACGAGTTATGCGGACATAAATGTAGGGAACAGCTGATTTTTTTTTCGCGATTTCAGGGTTCGTCCCATAGAAAAAGTTGTTCAAAATGATGAGTACAATGACCCCTTTTCGGGTTTAGTATAAACAAAAAATAAGGTTGTATATTTTACACAAAAATAGAAGAAAAAAACAATTTTAGGGGGTTCCCCATACATAGAACTGAAACTCAAAAAATAGTTTTTCATCAAAACCATACATACGTGTGGGGTATCTATGAATAGGCCTTCAAAAATGATATTGAGGTTTCTAAAATAATATTTTTCTAAACTAAACAGTTTGCGCGAGAGACACTTCCAAAGTGGTAAAGTGTGTGTCCTCCCCCATGTAACTTCTAAAATCAGAGAAAGATAAAAAAAAAATGTGATGTACATTACTATGTAAACTACCAACGAAAATTGGTTTGAACGAGATCTAGTAAGTAGTTTTTTTTTCAATACGTCATAAATCGTAAACCGGAATTTACTTTTCATTTACAACGAACTGCAAGAACTTTTATAATATGCTACTTGCTGTTACGGAACCCTTCATGGGCGAGTCCGATTCGTACTTGGCCGCTTTTTTTTCTTCGGCTTCCCCTGACAGTATTTTCACCCTTCGCTACTGTTCGGTAGAGGTGTATCTAATACTACACCCACATTTCGCACATTTAGCTTATTTCTATCAACCGGGCACAAATAATATAATAACACTTTGCCCGTCCCGGAAATCGAACCCAGGACCTCATGCTCAGTAGCGCTTGCGACAACTTGACCAACGATGCAGTCTCACACATGACCCATCAATATTTTCACACGAACGAAGTCGCTGGCAACAGCTAGTAGTTAAATATAAACGAAAATCATTAAATCCACGAAGCAAACTGCTATGTCGTCACTCCACTTTGCTCATCCATTATTATGTTAACTACCAGCGGAAAATCGTTGACAACAGTAGCTATTTAACAGGTCTAATGATTCACAACTCAGCAACGAATGTCGCAACAGTTAATTGTTATAATTAACCGTTGAGACTTCCGTAGTTTATAGAGCTAAAATCCTCTCTCTAGGTTTTAAATTACATTTCTGTAGCCTGACTAAAGAACGGCTTGAAAAAGTCGTTCCGGCCTTTGCGGGCGTGCAATGGAACTAGTTGAAGTCATTAGAGTCGAAGTGACAACGGCTCGGATCCTGTGAAATGGCTAATTGCGTCGCCCTCCTCCCAATTGTGGTCGCGTAATTATGCCGGAGCTCCGACACACACAGTAATAAATGTAACGATTACCGGTACGCTGAAAAACGGTTACTTTTTGCTGCTTTTAGATGGTTAAATGTCGCATTGTTTCAGCGGTGGAATTAGTTTTTAGAATTGAGTAGGTGTACTTCTTGGCTATTCAGACATAGATGTAATTTTAAGTGCAGTGAATTTGTAAATTTGCTGTTTTAACGAATTAAGCTCGGTTTCACATCGCAGCCATACCATTTTCCTCTATTATAGTTAGTGTCCGACCGAAGGTGCAATTCTGGCCGAAGCCGAAGCCGAAGCCGATTAATCGGTGTTCACCAAAACCTTCGGCCGAAGCCGAAGCCGAAGCCGAAGGTGATGGATGACCTTGAGAAATGCGATAGTTATTATAATCTCAGAATATACTACATATTCTGAGAGCTTTAGGGATTTAGCCCAATTACGAGCCGAGTGACCAACGTATATAAGTAGGTAATAAATTATTCGATGCGTTCGGGCCGGCGCGGTGGTGCGGCGAAACGCTGCTCTGCTCTGCGCACTCCCCGTCTCGCTCTAGCATTGTTCAGTAAATTTCAAATTTTGACAACTTGCAAACCTTTGGCTTCGGCCAAAGCTTCGGCTAATTTTTGGCCGAAGCCGAAGGTTTGGCCGAAGGTGCTTTTTTTGGCCGAAGGTGGCCGAAGCCGAAGCCGAAGCCGAAGCATCGGTCGGACACTAATTATAGTATACAAGCAACAAAAGCAGAGCTCTATAATTTCAGATAATAAAAATTCGAAACGCTATTTTAGGAAAATCTGAACGCCGGAGATAATAAATAAACAGAAATAACCAACTATACAACTGTTGTCAGATTTGTTTTGGATTCGAACCGAACAAGCTTTTGATTGCGTCATTCAATAAGTTTACAAATAACAGAATGCCTGACGGCGCTAGAATTTTCCCATTCAATCGAATTTAATTGGAGTCGTTGGCGTCGCACTCTGATTGGACATTTGAAAGTCCGGTCTGTGCCACAGCCAATCACTACGCTACCCATTTTCCGGTGCCGTGGCTGAACTAATATTAGCTTTAAAGTTGGCTACCGCAGTTACCTGCTCATTGCTCCTCTTGGGATTGCGTGTTCTATGTTTACCGCAATAAAGTGGCTCACAACTTTACGAGCGACCACGTGATCCATAAGAATGGGGTAACTAAAAGCGGATAACCGCTTCCACTATTCACGCCAGATAGTTAGCACTTCAAAATTCAGACATGCTCTGGAACAAGTTGTGCCCTGAACTATGCACGTCGGGGGCCAGTTGTGAATAGTTCTGTCAGGTGTAATTCCTGAGAGGGTGTAGTCTGACCTGTTAGCTTTGCTTCCACAAAACTGAGCAGAAGCTTTGTTGCCTTTAAGTTATGCTAAGCGGTTTTGGTCAGTTATGTATTTGTTGAGAATTTGAGATACAAAAGGAGCGATTTGGGTACTTTTCTAACATTTTAGTCCACCTACATTTTCTTTATTCGGATAAAAGGTACCACAGAAGCTGTAGCTAGGTTGGTAATACATTTTAATTTGGCCAACTACTTTGATCAGACATAAAGTTAAAAGGATTTTATACTGAATATAGATTGCAAACGCTCGGGGAGCGACCTAACGCAGAGGAAAAGCTTTATTTTTTATTGCTATCGAAAGCGAATTCTAATCTCGTTTTTCCGTGTCATTTACCAATAGATGGCTTCATTATCGTTCAGAGCGTTCACCTTAACTTTACAACTTGGATTTATGTATTCTTGGCAAGAAATATAGTCTGCTAAATGTGGCCGGTGGCATTGCCAGTGAAATGGTGAAATTAAAAATTCCATTCTGAAATTGAGATTAAATTCCGCGCATGTTTCGTGCGTGGTCGGCAAACAATGTTTTAGTACGTGTCATTAGTTTTGAATTTAGTAATATACGTTTTTATAGCAATCCAATTTTCAACCCGGTTCAAAAAAGATGGTGGAGTAGAAAGATTTGCATCGCGTTTTTTTTTTGTTTTGTTTAAATATGTACCTACTTATGCACATCCATTATTAAAACTTTTCGTCCACAAACATTGTGACAGCTCGACTAATATGCATGTCATAAATATATTTATAGCTAAAGCTTAGCTTAGCTTCGCCACGAATATTGTTTTATTGTAACAGTAAAATATTTTTTAGAATTAGTATAGGTATTTGTTCCGGAGATAACATACAAACAAAGACCTCTATAATATAGAATATTAGTATAGATAAAGATTAGAGATAGTATTGTTCTGTAAGAAAAAATAATCTACACCTAACAAAGTGTTTTTAGTATTTGCACAGATAACAGAAACAAAGATTATTCTTTTATTTTATTTTCTTGAACAAGCTGTAAACATCCGCTTGTTTTCTAGAAACTGTTACTTAATTTTCTTATTACTCGTTTCCTCCGGATATCTAATTAGTGATCTCCTTGAACATTTTTCTTCAGACTTTTTTTCCACCTTCTCGTTAGAGGAAGATTTATCTCAATCATAGTTTATTTTACTGTGAATCCCTGCAAAGACATTCGGCTATTTGTAGTTCTGGTTCGATGAAAAAACATTAATTATTTCTGAGAACCGAGATTTACCAAGAACATCCTGGAAATTAGTATCATCAAGTACAGTGAAATTTGGTTAAGTGGGACTTGGGTAATTGAGAAACCTCTCTAGCTGGAACTCATGCTGAGGTCCCGACATTTATGACTGGATATCTGAGACAGTGGTAAGTAGAATACCTCTTTAAGGGGCCGGCCGAGCATGCGTTTTTCATACAAACGTGATACCAAAATAATATGAAAATCAAACACATTCTTAAAGTATATATTTCGATTGGATTTCGGGATATCTGTGTTCCCAAATAAATATTTTGAATGGACACTGATTTAAACAAGAGTTATGAGAAAAAATGCATGCGAAGAGTTGGATTAGTGTTTATCCGGGATCGTACTTATCATCATTACTTTTTTCCGAACTATGTTGGGGTCGGTTTCCAGTCTAACTGGATGCAGCTGAATACCAGTATGGAGCGACTGCCTGTCTGACCTCTACATCCCAGGTAGTTAGGTACTGGGTAATACGATTCTACCACGTAAGACTGGTCGTCAGTCTTTTTTGGTGGATCTGGGGCTTTTGCGCGAAAGACAAATCAAAATTTGGTTTTTCCGTCAAGGGTGTCTTTATGGTTGTTGGGGTTGCTGATATCAAAAAAGACATCAAAATAAAATCCAAGACAGCGCCTGGTATAATTATTGATTTTTACATCATTGGTGTCGTTTTCACGGTTTTCGGGGTCACGAAATTGAGGTCAAAATAAAAATCAAAGATGGTTCCAAAGAAAATGTTAGGGTTTCCATCACGGGTTTCACGGACCGGATTGGCGCGATGTAATACAAATTAAGTTTTCGTTAAGTTCTCTCTTGGAAATGATTAAAGACATATTACTGACTCATTCAAAAGGTTCATCAAGGAACATCTTGGATTTTCATTCTTACCTCATTTTCGTAACCAGTGACCCCAAAAACCATGGAAACGACACGCTTGCTGGAAAATACGATTTTTTTTCTCGGCGCCATCTTGGATTTTTACTTCGATATCATTTTTGTAATCAGCGTCCCCAAAAACCCTTAAAACGACATCCATGGCGGTAAAAAACGAAAATATTCTTCGGCGCCATCTTGGATTTTTATTTTATTTATTATCCTATCCTTTTTAGACCTCAATAACGACACCCATGATGAAAAATCCGAAAAATTTTCTTTGTGCCATTTCGGATTTTCACCTTAACCTCATTATCATGAAAACGACCTATGACGAAAAAACATTAAAATCGACCTTCAAGTAAAAACAAGCGTGATGTTATGTTTACTCTACAGAGAAAATCTTTGGCCATTAAGTGGCGCGAAAACCCAGTCGCGCAAGTTTCCATTCTCGCAAGGGTCTTGACACGCAAAAAATCAATTCGCGCAAGTGTCCTGTCGCGCAAAAGTCTGTTCGAGCAAAAGTCTAAGCGCGCAAAAATCCATTCGCGCATTTGTCTCGCGCAAGTGAGTTCGCACAAATGTCCTTCGCGCAAATGTCTTTCGCGCAAGTGTCTTGACAGAAAAAAAGAAGAAGAAGAAAGAACATACATTTATTTGGCTTACGCAAGTGCACAAGAAATAAAAAAATAGGAATTAAATAAAATAAAAACTAAAAACTTAACAATTAAAAGAAAGAAAGAAATAGTTATTTGTGCAACAAGAGAGCAAAGTGAGTTTTTGCTGCGAGTGTTTATTTTGAATCACGAGTAAGCGAAGGATTCTATGGTTGAATCACGAGCGTAGCGAGTGATTCTAGGTTAGAATCCTGAGCGTAGCGAGGGATTCAAAGACACGAGATGCAAATAACTTTGGTCTCGTGTAACACATACAACTTTTCACCTCAACAGCGAGAACAAACAATACAAAACAGTACATTCAACAACATACATACACCTACAACATACTACAAACAACATAGTGAGATATAAATAATGAATAGATATTAAATTATGTACAGATAGCAGATCGGCAGGAAGTTTTATTCTCCATTTTTACATTATGCTTCAATTCTTCGGATGATAAATAGCAGACTTCGTCACTGGATTCACTCAAATTTTAATGTACTTTGTAGCTAGCGTACATTGAGTTGACCTAACCATTGCCTAGCGTAACAAAAAATTTTTGAACAGTAAAAATGTTGAACCCGCTACTTTTTTTAATGCGTTCTGAAACTACACTCGCGGTATTCTGTCTCAATATTATAGATTGTTAAAACTATAAATAAATAAGTAGATACATAATAAACTTCGTATTTTTTTTTCAACGTTATTCATCATCTTAATTGTCAAAATTTAATTCGATTATTTGAAATGCAACATTTTTTTTATTTATAACCTAAACACGTAATATACAATATTACGGTTATCGATTTACAATATCGGTATCCGAACGTTTTACTGTTTTTTTTTCTTTTTGTGCCTACTAGTTATGGAATTTGAAAATCGAATTTCGAATCGACTTGTTTCTATCTCTCGCTTTTTTCGTATCGAAGTGAAAGTGACAGAACAAAGTGAAGTTGAAATCATTCAACTTTTGTGAATAGACTTGCACAGTCCTCGGTATTTAAAAAAAATAATTAAAAAGTTACTTTGTCTCACGCTCGCAGCAAAATCGAATTTTGCACACTGTCTGTAAACAGCAAAACCTGCTTGTTTGAGGTGCTGAGGTGAAAAAGCATTTATTAGCCCGACGTAAAATTAAAGGTAAAATTGTGATTATAACACTAGTTAAAAGTAACCATAATGAGAGAATAAAAAAAATAATAACGAAATCATAAGAAAAAACAAACAAAATACAAAACAGAATTTGTCCTGTACAGGACCAAAAGGCTCCTATCTCAGCATGGTGCTGTAACATTTAAAAAAAACGTCACAGCGCTGATATTCTGATAGGGCCCAAAGTAAATTAAGGAACTAAAACTGTACAGAAAACAAAAGGGATAATATTGTGTGTCTCACGGCTGCACCAAAAAGGACCTGAGATGGTAATGTCACGGACATAAAACAGTAATGTGGTGTGAGTGTTCAAATTAGATTTGTGTATGTGTGTGATAGATAATCTCTCTCAGTACATTTATGTTCCCTAATGTACTGAATCGCCGTTTTTTTTCGCAATTTCAGTATTGATCCCATAGTAAAAGTTGTTTCGTATCATGAGCACAATGACGTGTTTAAGTGTCGTACACTAATTGCCGGTCACGCTATACAACGTGTATTAAATGCGCAAAACCTGAAAATAGTCTGATAGGAATCACGGGCCGAATCAATTGAACTACTTTTTAATATAGGTCACATTTTTCAAAAAAATTCTTCATTACAAATGTTGCCTGTCTATTTATCAATAGGTCAAGCCATCACGTGTGCAACCCCGTCAGAATAGTAAAAAACAAACAATCTCGGTTGGTTGACGTCCAATTTAATTGTGTCATACGCAGGATACTAATAGATCTTGCTAGTAAAACTAAAACAGCACAAATGAAACCTTAACATTTTTCTCTCAGTTTCAGGTTAGGTAATTGAATCAAAAATCATTTGGGGTGTCTGAGGTTTTTACGCATTTAACGTTAGACGTTGTATATCTGTGTGCCTAAAGTTGCTGTTGCGTGAAAGAGTGACAAACAGCCGCAAAAACTTTCGCATTTGTATTTTTTTTTAAATAATAATAATAATATTTATTTTCACCACAAAAATAATACAGTAACATATTATCTGACCTGATAGGCTTAGTATACAATAGTTATTTGTGCAACAAGAGAGCAAAGTGAGTTTTTGCTGCGAGTGTTTATTTTGAATCCCGAGTAAGCGAAGGATTCTATAGTTGAATCACGAGCGTAGCGAGTGATTCTAGGTTAGAATCCTGAGTGTAGCGAGGGATTCAAAGACACGAGATGCAAACAACTTTGGTCTCGAGTGACACATACAACTTTTCACCTCAGCAGCGAGAACATATACCGAAAGGTAAAAAAACAACAAGGTAAAAAATAAACCACCGTATATATTTAAACAATAAGAACAAACCAAAACAATAAGAAAAAAAATCAAAAGTTAAAAGTAAAATGATTGCAGTTTTGCAAATTAAAAGTAACAGTTTTGTTTGGAACCGATATTGTTGTGTTAGCGACTTGAGTTTGAGTTTTCGCTGAGGTTTCGGCTTCCTTACTTGTGGAAAGTGACGGGAGGATAGTGAAAGTAGGTGACTCAGCGGTGGTATTCATAACTCTGGTAGTAGACGGACGAGCCCAAGGATCTGAGGTCTGTTCCAAGCTTATAGTTTCGTCTTCTTTATTTGTGGATTGTGACGGGATGGTAGTAAAAGTAGGTGACTCAGTGGCGGCATTCGTGACTCTAGAAGAAGACGGGCGAGCCCAAGGATCTGAGGTCTGTTCCACGCTTATAGTTTCAAAATCCTTACTTGTGGATGGTGACGGGAAGATAGTAAAAGTAGGTGAGTCAGCGGCGGTATTCATGACTCTAGAGGTAGATGGACGAGTCCAAGGATCTGAGGTCTCTTTCAAGCTTATGGTCTCTACAATACGCTTACAGATTTTAGATTTATTTTGGATCGAATCCTCAATATATCCTTCCGCGACTGTATTCGACCTCCATCCGCTGTGTCGTTTTATTGTAGTGAGGTCGGCTCCTGAATCAGCCAAAAGCGTGGCCGAAGTTCGCCGAAAACAATGTCCAGTGTAAAGCTGAGGTTCCTGCAGTTTCAGAAAAGTGGCTATTGCTCGCGGCGTTCCGCCTATTTTGTTGACTCCCATAGGCTGTCTCGAACACTTATTATTATGATACTGCAACAAAAATCGATCTGTTTTCGTATTAGCTGGGCGTAATGCCTTATATTTCTCAATAATTTTTACATGTTCGTCACGAATAACAAACGACCTGTCAATGTTCGTCTTTGTATTCGGCAAGTTGATTAATATTAATTTGTCTGAATGCTTTTCGATGGCATTAACAGTTAGATTTAATAGTTCGTTCGTGCGGCATGCTCCATTTATTCCAATAATGAGGATAACCTGCAATAAAAATATTGGGTACATGAGTAAATATACAGGAAAAGATTGAGTTGTAAAAAATAATGGTAAGTTTCGGCCTAGTACTAACCTAAGGCTTGTTACGGTAGGTAACTTCACAAATGGGCAGTATGTAATAATTATATAAAACAATACTTCATTACACATATAAATACTTACTTTTGCAGCGAGAAAATTGCAGTCCGGACCTTCATTAAGAAACTTTTTAATGTTAGCGGGCGAAAAAATTTTGGACTTTTTGGATTTGTGCCCTACTGACATTCTTTTCAAAAATGCAATAAGTTTAGGATAGGTTTCGATGTGCACGTCATCTTTTGTTTTTAATGTGGCTTTTAACATTGAGTAAATACTCCACATTGTAGATGGTTGCTTAGATTGTGACAATTCTATAAAGTACGACAAGAGTACAGTCTCCGAAAAAGTTTTTGCACCCTTTGTAAGTCTCCATTGCTTAAAAATATCGTAAGCCTTTAAATACTTTTCGCGAGACTTTTCAGGCAGGAAACTTAACTCTGCATTTTTTACATTATTCTTCAGTTCTTCAGGTGTTAAATAGTAGCCTTCGTCACTGGAACTCATATTTATTTATTATTATCGTAGCCAGCGTAACAGAGAAAAAACAACCAAAATTTGAATCCCGCTTCTTTTTTTAAATGCGTTCGGAAACTTTACTCGCGCTATTCTGTCTCAATATTAAAGATTGTTAAAACTATAAATAAATAAGTAGATACATGATAAACTTCGTATTTTTTTCATCACCATTTTTCATCTTGATTTTATTATAAAAACATAATTCGATTATTCGAAATATATTTAATTTTTCATTTAAAACCTAAACATGCAATTAAAAATATTACGTTTGGTTATCGATTTTCACTAACGGTATCCGAACGTTTTATTGTTTGTTTCTTTTTTGGGCGTACTATTAGATATGGAATTTGAAAATCGAATTTCGAATCGACTTGTTTCTATCTCTCGCTTTTTTTGTATCGAAGTGAAAGTGACAGAACAAAGTGAAGTTGAAATCTTTCAAATTTTGAGAGTAGACTTGCACAGTTCTCGATATTTAAAAAAAAATATTAAAAAGTTACTTTGTCTCACGCTCGCAGCAAAATCGAATTTTGCACACTGTTTGTAAACAGCAAAACCTGCTTGTTTGAGGTGCTGAGGTGAAAATTTTTAATATGGAATCCTCTGATTGCCGAACTAGGACGGATCCTGTATCTCGGCAGTAATAGCAGTAAGATTCTTGTAGGTAAGAAAAGAGAATAATAATATTCGCCTCCTTCCAAATAAACAACACAACATGCAATAATATTAATGTTATCCATACAAATCTACGTAATCAACTGTTTGTATTGGTAATAGGTAATAGATTACTCGGTTGATTCTCATTAATAAATTAATCAGTTCATTTGGCCTTACACAACACTGATTAATTAATCTCTAGTCATTAATAGAATCATATTGGTGGATAGAATAGAATTTGATTAATTAAATGAAGTTGGGTATCTAAAGCTTATGGTACGAGTACATTCATGAGAACAATTAATATGTAAGCAAACTTGGAAATATTAGACTAACATATCTATAGTTTGCGTTACACTTTACACTTTTAACTTTGCCAAAAGACTGAGAAGCGATGTATAGTTTTCGTTATAGCTGTCTGTACAACACTAACTTGAATCAATGAAATTGCAAAAAATCGATATTTTTGGTAGCGATTGTACCCGTAAAATAAAATTGAAAAGTTTATAGTGATCAAAGACACGATGAATGAACTGTGTGAAGGATGATATGGCTAACAAAGAGGTGAACTCTGATATGAAGAGTGATAGAAGAATATGGGAGAAGACATGCTGCGCTGATCCCAATATATTGGGACCAGGGTAGGAAAACGATGATGATGATTTTATAAATATCTACGCACATATACAGGGTGATTGATAAATCAGTGCAGGCCTTGAAATGGGGGATACTAGACCTTATTTGCAACAATTTTGACCCGATAACTTCAGGTCCAAACTGGGTGTTTTTTGAAAAGTCGAACTTTTAAAGTTTTCCTTGAAATGTTCCACCTTTATACCAGTGCTGATTGTGCTTTATACCAGTGCTGATTGTGAGAAATCTACGCCATTCCGGATATCAAACTGATACTTTTCTGATAGCTCATGAACGAATGTATCCGGCGAAAACCAATTTATCAAAACAATACATCTATCTGTCTTTGGAAAATAGGCGCCATAAAGGTCAGCTACTTAAAATTTCTTGAAAGTTTTCTTGTTTTTCGAGGCCGGTTTCTCAAAATAAATGTAAATGTAACACTTGTCGTGCAAATTACCAAACCAACTTTATTGTCTCATTAGCTTTCTTAAATGGTACCACAGTACCCTCTTTTAGTAAGTGAATGACGAATGAATTTAGTAAGTGAAATAAATACTACCTTCTCACTTTATGTCTTCCTCGTTGCAGATTTGATTGTAACCGCTATGTGATGTTAGCTGTTTGACGCAATGCGCCGGACACTGGTTGATCAGATCGTGTAAGATCTCTCTCTATCAAGTGTATTTTAACCTACCTGTCGAGGTGGACTGTATAATTTTTCTTTCTTCCGTAGGAATAAAACGCCTGACTTGATAGTAAGTTGAATATATTTCTTCAGTAATTCTTGATTCACAATTTCTTGCACTTTTCAGGATCGGCTTGTTGCTTCGGAGTTGCTTGAGAGAACACTGCTGCTGAACTACGATTTTTGCAACAAACCGTCCCGTTTATATACTATTTTTACTAGGTGCAAGTAGTGGGGGGAGGCGAGCGTAATTCATTCGTTCTGACCAATCACAACGCGTTGTCTGAGTTGGTTTGTGGTGGCCCTCGGACAGGTTTCGACTTGTCCGAACCTGTTCGGATCGTGCTCGCCTCCACCTTACATCGTCATATTTGGATTTCTTACTTACTATGGGATAATAAAAGAGCCTTATTCGAGTTACAATGAAGATTTCCCTACTTTCAAATCGTTTTTATTTAATCATCCTTATATCTACTTAATTTCAATTCAATCAACATTATTTACATCATACAATCATTATTTACTTTGAAGCGACGTCGTCCGTAACATCCTCCCCCCGGCGCAGGGCTACCGTAGCCTTATCTTCCACGCAGAGGACGGCGAGCTTCGTCGTAGGACGCCGAAGGATGCCCGCTGTAGTTCTGACGTCGGCTGATCGCACCTTGCCGTCTGGACCGACGTACGTAGTCTCCACGACGCCTCGGGGCCACGTCCCTCGTGGCAGGGCAGGGTCGATGACGACAACCAGGTCGCCAACGTGCAGAGGTCGTCGTTGGTCGTCGGATGCCCCTCTGGGCACCAGCGTCGGCAGGTATTCAGTCACCCAGCGCCGCCAGAAATGGTCGGCGAGCGCTTGGGCAGCTCTCCATTGTTTTCGGCTGGCCTCCTCGCAAGGCCCAGTGTTGGGAAGGCCTGAGGAGGTCCCGATGAGGAAGTGGTTCGGAGTTAACGCCTCCGGATCCTTAGGATCGACGGAAACGTGAGTGAGAGGCCGAGAGTTTATAGAGTGCTCGGCCTCTATCATCAGGGTCAGCAGCACTTCTTCTTTTAGTGCCCGCTGATGCAGTGTCGCCCCCAGCGCCGTTTTAACAGAGCGTACTAGTCTTTCCCACGCTCCCCCCATATGCGGCGCCCCTGGTGGTATGAACTTCCACTTCATTCGGTGTGAGAGACCGAAGTGGACGAATTCCTTGGCCCATTCTTCATATTCTGTGCGTAGTTCTGTGTCTGCCCCTCGGAAGTTGGTACCGTTGTCGGAATACATTATGCGGGGCCAACCTCGTCGTGCTGCCATTCTTCTTATGGCCATTATAGCCGAGTCGGTGGACAGACTTGCCACCAGTTCAAGGTGGACTGCCCTTGTCACGAGGCAGGTGAACAGCGCTCCCCAGCGCTTCTCGTGTCTTCTTCCTATGACTACTGTCATTGGTCCAAAATAATCCACTCCGCAGTGAGTGAAGGGTCGCTGCGTCTCCATCAGTCGTTCCATCGGTAGGTCCCCCGTGACTGGTTTCACTGGTGTCGCTCTTCTGATGCGGCACAGCTGGCATCGCTGTGCTATGGCTCTCACGGTAGGGCGTAGATTGATCACCCAATATTTCTGTCTCAGGTCGTTGACCACGCGTTCATTATTTGCATGGCCGGCTTTTCGATGGGCGTCTTCCACCAGCAGTCTGGTAAACGGGTGCCTGCCGTGTAGGATGACCGGCATCTTCTTCGTGTCTGGAACAGCAGCGTGCCCGATCCTCCCTCTCACTTTGAGAATCTGATCTTCCAAATAGGGGTCCAGCTTATACAGGCTACTGGACTTGGGCACTGGTTTTCCTTTTTCCAACAGTCTTATTTCTTCTGCATAGTCGTCGAGCTGCGCTTGTTTCACCCATGTCTTCTCGGCCCTTTCTATTAGGTCGACCGTCAGCTGGCTGGCTCGACTTTTGCATTTTTCCTTGAAGAGAAAGAGTACCGCTGTAGTTCGTATCAGCTTCTCATATGAGGAGAATCTGCCTATGTTGGGTAGATGAGAAGCGCGTTCCTTTTCTGTGACCGCATAGGTCACTTCCTCTTCTTGGTCTTCTTTCTTGGCTTTCTCTTTTGGCCAGAGGTCCTCGTCGTTGTATAGAAACTCGGGCCCGATGAACCATCTGTCTTCTGGTTTCATTTGTAGTTTGTAGTTTGGGCGCGTTGCGTCGTCTGCCACGTTTTGTTCCGTGGGCACCCATCTCCATCGATTGGCGTCGGTCAGCTCCGCTATTTCGCCTAAGCGGTGTGCCACGAAGGGTGTGTACTTGATGGCATCTTTTTCTATCCAACGTAGGACGGTTTGTGAGTCCGTCCAGTACGTCACGCTCTTGGGCTTGTCTCGATGCTCTCTTAGGATTGTTTCCGCCAATCGTGCGCCGATCACTGCCGCCTGGAGTTCGAGCCGAGGGACTGTCACTGGTTTTAATGGTGCGACCCTTGCTTTTGCCGCAACCAGGCTCACAGTCACTCTTCCATCTGGTTTCAGGATTCTCCAGTAGGCGGTCGCCGCGTAC
Source organism: Xestia c-nigrum (assembly GCA_916618015.1). NCBI lineage: Eukaryota > Metazoa > Arthropoda > Insecta > Lepidoptera > Noctuidae > Xestia > Xestia c-nigrum. The sequence continues at coordinate 17,805,876 of OU745247.1, read as the reverse complement.
GCCTGTTCACTCGCGTCACAAAAGACATGAAGCTCTAATTCGTCTTCTGAGCTCTTCCCGTAGCATCTTGGGATTCGTAGTTTCGTGGCCACGCTCAGACTTCCGAGCCACTCTTCAAAATGTTGTGCGTCTTCATCGGGAATCGCTTCATCCCATCCCACTCCGTGTCTCCACAGGTTCTGCAGTATGATTTTACCCGTGATAGTAAAATGACTGATGAGACCGAGGGGATCGTAGACGGCCATCACTGCTCCGAGGGCTTCCCTTTTTGTCGGCGCTCTGTCTCTCATCCTCACTTCGGGTGCTAGACGGCTAAGCCCTGTGTTGAAGCCTAGCTCGTCTCGTTCTGTATGCCAGAGCAAGCCGAGCGTCTTATCGGAATTCTCCTGTCTCTGACCAAGCTTCACTTCGGCGTTGAGCATTTGTCTTTCTTTAGCCACGCTGTCCACCACATTAGGCCTGTTAGAGCACCATCCACGGAGGTTGAAGTGTGCGTTTTCATGTATCTTCATGACCTCTTGTGCTGTTCTTATAGCTTCTTCTTCTGTCGTGAAGCTATCGACGTAGTCGTCCATATAGTGGCTTGATGTTATTGCATGCACAGCGTTAGGATATGCTTGTGCGTACAATCTTGCGTTGGCATCTCTCACCGAGTGCGCGATGAACGGCGAGCACGAGGCCCCGAAGATCATTGATACCATCTTGTACTTCTTTGGCGGCTTATCACGTTCTTCATCTCGCCAGAGGAACATTTGAGCTGCTTGGTCTTGTGGTCGTATTTTCACTTGGAGGAACATCTCTTGAATATCTGCCGTCACGGCTACCTGACGTTCTCTGAATCTGAAGAGGATTCCTGGTAGCGATCTCAAGAGGTCAGGTCCCTCTAGTAAGTGATCATTGAGGCACACTCCGCTGTATCGGTGTGCCGCGTCGAAAACCAGCCGCATCTTCCCCGGCTTGTTAGGATTCACGACCGGGAAGTGCGGCAGATACCATGTCTTCTTATTTCCTTCTTCTTGTCCATCGCACTCTTGAGTGTAGCCTTTATCGAGGAGGTTTCTTACTTGAGCGCGATACTGTGCAGCGAAGTCTGAAGAGGAGTCCATCTTCTTTTCTATCATTTTTAGTCTCTTCACGGCACAGTGATAATTATTAGGCATCGGAGCGTCTTCGTCTCGCCATGGCAGGCCCACTTCGAAGTGTTTACCAACCTTCCTCATTGTTCGTTGGACCACGTCGATTGCCTTTTGATCTTCTGGTCTGACTTTCTTCGCCAGGGAGACTCCTAGGGCATCAATTCTGAAGTGTGCTTTCACTATTTCTTCTACGCGCCGTACATCTTCTGTCTGTTTGTTCGCAGACACGTCGTAGATGTGAAGCACTAGTTGACCCTCCTTTTGAGTCAACGCTGAGCGCGGCGCCGTCCCATGAATTACCCATCCCAGCTGGGTACACGAGGCCGCAGGCTCATTCTTCTTGCCCATGCGTAATTTTCGTGTCACGATCAGGTGCCAGTTGTCCGCACCTATCAACACTTTCGGTGTGGCTTCATCAAAGAATGCGTCATTTTGTATGTCTCGGAGGTGTGGATATTTGTTTAATATCGATCTATCCACTGTTTGACCATGAAGTCGGAGATCCTTCATTGTTCGTGCGCGTAATTCATGAAAGTCGCCGTTTTGACCACGAATTTGTAATTTGACTTCTTGACTGCTTTCTTCGTGTGGCTGTGAGGTCACTCCTTGTATTTTGAGTGTAGAGACTGGTCCCCTCACTTGGATACGGCGTGTTATATCTTCATCGATGAGTGAGGTCGTCGATCCTTCGTCCATTAGCGCGAACGTGCTCACTTGACCGCCTGGTCCTTTCAAAACGACGGGGCACATTTTCAATAGCACGCGATGCGGTGCGTCGCCGTTTGCTGAGACAGCCAACACGGACTCTGCTGCGGGTTCGACATCCGTTGTCTTCTCTTTGACGTCTTGTTGCGACATATCTTTGTGGAGCAGCGCGTGATGTGGGCGGGTACACTTTTCTTTACCGCATCGCTTGGCTCGACAGTGCTCTCGTCGGTGGCGATTATTGACACATTTAAAGCACACTTTCTCTGTTCGTGCCCATTCCCATCTGTCGTCGACACTCATTTTTAAAAACTTGGCGCACTTAGGCACTTCATGGTCCCCAGCACAACATAAACATACGTGTTTCTTTTCCTCTTCTTTTTCAGTCGTGGCGTAAATTACTTCTCTGCCCGCTTTCCTCTTTGCGCTAGCTTGCACCACATTTTTCTGTTCTCTCTTTGGTGCGGGCGTGGGCGTCGGGTTTGTGAAGGCGTACCTCATAGCACGGTCTGCCTCCCTCATCAGGAACCGAGATAATAATACAATTTCAGGCTCACGTGACGTTTCCACTGCTTGAGAAGCGTAGTCGCACCATCTTGATTTCACGTGCGGGCTCAGCTTGTCCACGACTTCACGCACTAACATCGGGTTCCACAAGTATCCGCGGTTGTCTATATTAGTTAGCACACACACTATGTTCTGTAGTTTCACTGCGAACGAGTTTAGTTCACTTGCCACACTAGTGAGCCGAGGTAATTTCTTTACGTCTTCCATCACGTGGTCCATTAATATCTCCGGCCTTCCATAGTATTGTTCTAGCGTCTTCATAATTGTCCGTGGGTCAGACGCAGAGTACAGGAGCGCGGAGACTGCTTCCTTTGCTGGACCTCTGATGCAGTTCCTCAGTCTCGCTAGGTTTTCCATTGCAGTGAATTTGTAGACACTTGATGAGTCTTCATAAGCTGCCTTGAATGGCAACCATTCCATAGCCGCTCCAGTGAACAAGGGTAGTTCTGTCACTTGTCGTGGCGGCGGGCGTACACGCATCATTTTGTCCAGCGTGTCGGCCAGTTGTTCGATGCCTCTTCCTACTCGACGTTCCCCTCTTGTGGGCGAACGTGAGGTCGAACGTTGTCTTCTACGTGGCATGGCGGGCGTCACAGCGTCGACACAGGTGTTCGGCTCTGCAGCGGTTCGTTGGGCGGCGGGGTGCGGCGGCTGAGTTCTCTCTTCGGTGACTGGTGGGTGGCCTTGGTCAATACTTTGCAGCCACTCATCCACCCTGTCTTCACTCCTATGTCCGGAGCCCTCTTCACGAGCCTCTGCCTCCGCTTCTATTGCCGACACTTCGTATTCAAACCGTTTGTTCACTAGAGCCTTTTCAATTTCCAATTGCTCGTTCCTAATTGCAGCAATTCTTCTCTGTGCCTCGTATTCTGCTAGTTTTACTCGTGCCACATCACTGCTGTACGATCTTCTTGATCTTATCGTACTTGCTGTGTCTCTCACTGATATATTTGCCGTCATTGTCCTGGCAGAGTCCTGAATTCTTGGCTGGAACGACGTGCTTGGAGTGGCGAGTTCTTCATCACGTACTGTTACACTCGCGATCGCGGTTGCTCGACTCGCCGGTACGCGGCGTGGAGCGGGTGCGGTTAGCGCGGCGGACGCACCATCGACCGGCGGCACAACTCTACCCATCGCGGCGGTCGCGGGGAGTGCGGACACTGACGCGGCGGCGGCGGGCGTGTCATATTGGGCGCGCGGCATCGCGGGCGCAACGGTTGACGGCGATCTCGGCGGCTCTTCGAATGTTCGGGGACGTCGGCTGTCGTATCCTGATTCCGCCTCACTTTCCTTGGCCGTGATGCTTCTAGTCTTCATTTTTCAGGAGCACTGCACTATGTTCTTGTCTTCAACTTGTCAGGCGAGCGATGATCCAAATAAATCCGGCGAGCGTAGGACCAAACTGTCGAGGTGGACTGTATATATTTTTCTTTCTTCCGTAGGAATAAAACGCCTGACTTGGTGGTAAGTTGAATATATTTCTTCAGTAATTCTTGATTCACAATTTCTTGCACTTTTCAGGATCGGCTTGTTGCTTCGGAGTTGCTTGAGAGAACACTGCTGCTGAACTACGATTTTTGCAACAAACCGTCCCGTTTATATACTATTTTTACTAGGTGCAAGTAGTGGGGGGAGGCGAGCGTAATTCATTCGTTCTGACCAATCACAACGCGTTGTCTGAGTTGGTTTGTGGTGGCCCTCGGACAGGTTTCGACTTGTCCGAACCTGTTCGGATCGTGCTCGCCTCCACCTTACATCGTCATATTTGGATTTCTTACTTACTATGGGATAATAAAAGAGCCTTATTCGAGTTACAATGAAGATTTCCCTACTTTCAAATCGTTTTTATTTAATCATCCTTATATCTACTTAATTTCAATTCAATCAACATTATTTACATCATACAATCATTATTTACTTTGAAGCGACGTCGTCCGTAACACTACCCTTTCAGACAGGTAAAGTAGTCATTTTCTTCTGTCGGAACGTCATTTAAGCAGAATCAGGGCTGGCAAAAATGAAAATAGTAAAAATACACATATACAGTATTTTGTATATGTTATTATATATATTTTATGTTATTATATGTATATATGTTATTATATATATATATATGTAATTTTACTATTCTCATTTTATAATAGTTTGACAACATTTTTACATTGTGTACTCGACTACTCGTACCTATAATATTCTGTTACAGACCAATAATGCGGCATTTACAAAATTTTCCGCTGGCAATACTAAACAGCCGTTTAAAGAAGGTACAATATTCTCGTTTCCCTCTAATGAGACGTGGGACTATTCGACTAGACTAAATTGGTAGAAAGTAATTTCGTGAATGGCCACCCTGTGTACAATTCTACACCTGTTTCAATATATTTATTGTTACTGGTAAATAAATTCGAGCTTTTGTACAAGTTTTTGTTGGCGCTGTTGTAAAAATAGGGATATAAGTGCTTTTTCGTGTACCTATTGAATGTACGTATTTACTGTGACAGAATTAATTAAAACTCTTGGAAGTAATTATCACGAAAGAACCTTGTAGTCGTGTCGTGGTTGAGAGAGACTGTTATGTAGTTGTTCCTTTTTCCAAAAATAACGAGAACGAAAGCCAACAACATTAACATAGCATCTTTTTATTTCAGGCTGCGATGACCCATAGCCGATATAAAAATACCCGGATATATGGACATAATAAGTCAGTATATATATGAATGCATATTTAAAAATGTATACCCAAGCATTTTTTTAAGTTATTGCATAGCTTCTATCGCGGGCCTTGAGCGTGGAGACCGAATCCAGAAATTCCGTAACGAAAATAACCTAACACCCCCCGTAAAAAACAAATGCAATTGCTTTACCGCGGCAGTCCCCGAGTGACACACGTATTATTTTAGATTTTTTTTAAATAAGTTAAAGAAATTGTTTAAAAAACTTTACCCGTTTATAGTATAAAAGAAGCAGTGTAACAAATAATAATTTACAAAATCGAGAATATTACAGTAATGCATAGGACAAACTAGTATAGCCCGTTTTGTGACAAAAATGTTTATATTTTCTGGAAACTGCAACCTATCGCAAAGACTACATTTCAATGCTGGCAATATCTCACCGCCACCCAACTGTAAAAGGATCTCTGAACGAGAGAGCTTAAATAAACAGTGCTCTTAAATCCTCCTGCAAAGGCTTGCAAGGTGCCACAGCTACTAGTTAAATCAAAGCGAAGGCGTCATACAATTTCAGTCAGGTGCCACCAAGCCGAAGCCCGCTTTATATCAACATTATGCGACAGTTATTTCAGGCTAGAGAGATCCGGATAGCCCTCCAGCGAATATCCTGCGTATGAAATGTGGAATCGCGAGCAATGAGCTCACCTGAAATTTCATTTTCCACATTCGTTGTAACCAATTTTTATTTCCCGAGGATTAAAATCACGCGTACGTGAACCAAGTGATAAACCTGTGCTATTTATGTTCATGAATTTGAGTGGGCTTTGAATGGCTTAAGCACATTGACATTTTAAGGACTCCGGTTCAGACATTTATAAATTAAGCTCCGAAAAAGGTTGAATCACTGAAAGTATTTACATGTAAAGTGAAAACACGATTAATCTTTATTCAGAGGATTTTGAAATTTAGGTTATGAACAAGCGTTTGCGTGCGGCTCTGTTGAAAATGGATGGAAACTAGGCTGAGTTATTGTGTGCCTGGATTGATTTTAACGCATGTCCATTAGTACTTGGATTACCATTAGTGTTAATAACGTATATCTTAATCAATTTATAATATCAGAATTGGTATCAATATTGTGATGTAATTTTGATATAAAATACATGATTCAATTTGCTGCCTTTGAGCAAGAATTAATTCCATATAATATACATCCGTTTCAACGGAGCATTTATTTTCTACTTTTTATTTTACTACCTATTAGTTTTTAAAAACAAAACTCACAGGGCATAACAAGTTAATATCCAAAAAAGGACACACGAACGAGTTTGCAAAAATCGTGTTACCAGAAAATTACCACAAAATCCGGGGTATCCTCCTCAATAGGGCGCTAAGCTGAGACTTGACAAGATCAGGGGCGTTTACCCTAAATTTTTGGAGATTATTATTAAAGCTCTGTGGAGGGATAAAATCTGATATCGTTAGGTTTTACGAGTAGCCGTGATTGCTGGGAGCTCCGTCGTTGAATATGAAGCAGCCGATCATCGGATTCATTGAGATGTTTAACTATTGCTTTTAAAATAACAATAGATAAGACTAACTGCTATAAAGGTAGATAAGTATTATTAAACTCAGCACATTTCGTATTATCGATACGAAAATTAGGAGTATTCCAGCTAATTAGAATAGGCATTAATTAGGAAAATCCTGATCTTGTTTAAGTAGAAAGGACGCAAAGGGAGCCGTAACTAATTGAATTTATTGACGAATTTCGTTTATGTCAAAAACAAGACCTTGCAAAATGTATCCTAATTAAACCACTTAGCGATCAATGATAACAACAAAATTCTGTTAAAATGTTAGATAAATTAGAAAGAAAGTAATTATGTATTTTTTTCTTAATAACAGGATCTCATGTGATGTGATGTAGATAAAATGCACCATTATGGGCTAGCTACTCGTTTATTGTAATGATTGTGGTATATTTTGCATTTTATGAATTTTTAAAAATTTTAAAAAAGGTACATAATTTTAAAAAGTAAATAAAGCCGCATAAGAAACTCCTGTTTTTTTATTTGCTAAATAATTACCCTACCCTGCCGCACGTAAACCTTAAAAGGCTTTAGAGGCACCTATTTTTATAGCTAATCTCCGTCGGCCATGTTTTTTTTTGTGACGTACGAATAATTCCCGGAAAACCCAACGCAGCGGAAAAAATATTGCCTACAGCACTGGCTATGGCGTTTTTTTAACGTCAGCTCAATTTTGCAGGGTATGATAGTCGAGTGATGTGTCTGGCCGGCCGATGACAAAAAAGTCAAGAGTTGCTCGAAATTGGGCGAGAGGTGTCGGTAGTTTTTTGCGTTTACAGCTGTACGCATTGCAGTCCAGTGCAATTTTTTGGCGTATTGATTTGTGTGAAGTGAGCTCATACGAGTGTTCTTCGTATTCTTTTTCGTCAGATAAATGTTGACTTTATGCACGAAAATGTTGACTGCTTTTTTTGACTGTTTTTTTGTTTTTTTTTTGACTGCGACTTCTTAAACTAGTCATGAGTATTCTTCACGTTTGTCAAACTCAGGGCTTATCGAAGAGTCAAATTACACTTTAGAGAAGTCGGACCAAGATTTAACTGCACCACAAAATTTGTTACTTATTATAAACAAGACTACAACATCATCAAGTCCTAAAACAATGCATTCCATACAGCGTTCCAACCGCAGAGTATGTCCAAAACCTTTCTTCACTACGTCCAAACAAAGTCCTGCGCCGCGTCCGTCTGTCTGTCTTTTCGCGATAAACTCAAAAACTACTGCACCGGATTTCATGCTGTTTACACCAATAAATAGAGTGGTTCTCAAAAAAGTTTTAGTGTATAGTTTGTACGCGAGCAAAGCCGCGGAAATTTACTAGTCAAAACATAAATCAAAGATATATCGTCCAAAAGGTGAAAAAATTAAACTTGAGCTGAAAAGTGATGATATTGAGTTCTGAATGACTTTTGGCACTATTCCATTGCATCGGAATCGTAATATTATTCTATTAAATCGCAAAAGTTATGCCAAATATTATCTGTTTTAAAATCAATACGTCCATGCGGTTCTGGAAATATAGTTATTTATTAAACTGTGGACTACAGTATACATTAATTTGATAAATTATCACGAGCTTTCTGTTTTTATCCTATTTTGTTAGGCACAACAAATTATCTTCTTCGTCTTTTGGTCGTACAAGACCAATTTGACTGCTTTATATATTTCTTATGATTGCTTGTTTTATAATTTTGACTATTTTTGACGTGATAACGTCTTATAAATTGATAATACCAGCAACACTCATGAAAAATAGTAACGTTCCATGCCATAGTAACGTTCCATAGTAACGTTCCACCTCCTTTTTTTTAAACACAAATGATAATTGATAAATGATAAATGATAAATGATAAATGATAAATGATAAATGATAAATGATAAATGATAAATGATAAATGATAAATGATAAATGATAAATGATAAATGATAAATGATAAATGATAAATGATAAATGATAAATGATAAATGATAAATGATAAATGATAAATGATAAATGATAAATGATAAATGATAAATGATAAATGATAAATGATAAATGATAAATGATAAATGATAAATGATAAATGATAAATGATAAATGATAAATGATAAATGATAAATGATAAATGATAAATGATAAATGATAAATGATAAATGATAAATGATAAATGATAAATGATAAATGATATTTATTCAGCAAGTAGGTTTTCTCAAACACTTTTACACGTCATTTTGACGTGATAACGTCTTATAAATTGATAATACCAGCAACACTCATGAAAAATAGTAACGTTCCATAGTAACGTTCCATAGTAACGTTCCACCCCCTTTTTTGTATTACATAAAATAATGATTATGACGTTATCACGTAAATCTATCGTCCGTAAACCGACTTTACAGACAACCAATTTTTTTTTGTTATGCCCTGTATGAGACTAATAAATACTTTTAATAATATTTTTTTTTCTTCTATGCTCTCCTGTCAACCCACTTAATGCAGAAGAATGTAACACCAAAGTGTTACATTTGCATTTAATCTTACATCATAAGATATATACGTATATTACACATACATTACATATTCTTACTCAAAAAGTAATTCATTTTGTATGATTAGTGCTACTTTCCCTTCGGTTGATTAAGTGCCTTTTAAAAGCTTCCAACGCACTCTCGTCACACCCACAGTTCCATCAGTAGCATAATATCTGTATATCAATACGTCATTTAAATAAAATTGAAGAGTCTGTTTGTAATATTAAAATTACAACTTTACATTGAATGCATAGGAAAATATATACGGCACTTTTAACAAAACACATTTATTTAAATTTTTGTTTGTCTGTTTGTTCCAGCTAATCTCCGAAACGCCTAGGCTGATTTTTACGTGCAGATAGCTCATGATATAGACAATAACTTAAGTTACTCATCCTTATCCCTTCCAAAAAATATTCAAACCCTTGAAATTGGTAACAAAATCCGATTAAAAAAGGGAAGAGTTATTTTATTCATTTTACCACGTGATCGCAGATTGCGGGCAATAGCTAGTTTATAAAATATTGAGAGTGTTCTGAATCAAATTAATTTTATGTCAGCAAATATTTAGGCTGCTCTCCCACTTTAGCGTTGAAGGTGAAAACAATCAGACCAAAAAAAACCTAACTTCAAATTATTTCAGGAATAGACCGGAGACTATGGACAAACATTAAGGTATTGTGTAAAAAGTAGGAATTCTGTTGTTCCTTTGTCCTTTCAGAGACGTTCCGAAATAGATATCAGGTAGGTATCATCCATAAAGAGACTTACAAAGCGTGAGCGTGGGAAGCAACATGTTTTGTAAAGTTAAGACATATTAGCGGAATTAAATCAAATTAAAGCGTTAATTTCGTTCTAAGTAGCCTATCCATTGTTCCTCAGGGAGTCTTTTTGAGGGTATTTGAATAATAAGCCCTATAAAAGATACACGCGAGACATTAAACCCTTTTGTTTTGTTCAAAATCTTTTGAACACACATGTTCAAAAGGTTTTAAAGGCAAAGTAGTAATATTTTACATTAGTAATTTCTGAGTAGCAGACCCAGAAAATCCTCTTATTTAAACTTTCACGATCAGAACACATTATAAAACATATGAAAACGGGTATTTATCGCGAATTTACCTTTCATTTAAGCCCGACGTTTCGACCGGATTGCACCAGCCGTGGTCGCGGGATGACTGAAGTGTTGGAGGTACCGCGACAGCAAAGTGAAGGCGTTTATTCAACTACCCTCACTTGATGTTCATAAATGTTAATTAGATCCGGTTCACACTAGGATAGCCATAGATATATATGTAACTAGATTAGCAATTACCACGCCAAAGCGTTGCCACGGGACATATGTACAGATACATATGCGTCGCTAACGTCAGTTCAGTGTTCTGTTAGATGCCTATGGAAGTGACACAGGACAAAAAATGTGTAAATGCGTATTGAAAGAGTGCGATTTAAAATCACAAACACATAATTAATTAACCGGAATTACTTTCCATACTTAATTTTATTGTTTCTGAGTTTTAATAAAGGTTTACATCAACATAAAAACGCAATTTATTAATTTGCATTTTGAATTTTGACAATTAGGTTCAGTGTTACCAGTAAAACTTAGTTTTAGTTTCCAACATTTGTGGGAGAATTTTTAATTGATGAAATAAGTGCTTTGTATTTTTTTTTATAACAACGCTGTAGGGTGCCTAAAGATGTAACACGCCGTGTTTAGTGGGTGGAAATAATCCAATAGCTGAAAAAAGAGACTGACTGACTTTTCATTTACCTTTTATGTAATCGCATAGCCCATATTGTGTGAGTACTATGTACTAGAAAGCTATCATTCACTGGGAACCTACGTCATTTCTTGGATTGAATGTGCCCTTGCGGTTCAGAGTATGTCATGTTCGCTGAAATGTCTCGCTGATAGTGGCGCGTGTGTCGGACCATTTAGTTCCCTTCAAAATGGTTGAGCTGAATGGTGCTGATCCATGCGTCATGTTCATGAACGGGCGCTGTCAGTTGTGACTGGACATCTCTTAGTTGCCATGGCTAATTTGAACGAATTATTATGTTTTTACTATGGACATTTTAAAAGTGCACACCTTGCCACATTGTTCTCGCATAATATACCATCTTAACATGAATGATGTAACCAAGATTTTGTAACATTAATTTTGATTTCAAAGATTGTCCATGGAGTTTCTTGTCCGTTCTTCTCCATAGATATCTACGCTAGGAAATGGGCAACTACAGTACTTTCACAGTTTTTATTTCTTGCGACTGGGACTGTAGCTATATTTAATTTTCATCTTTGTTTCGAAAATTCAAAAGTGCCTGTAATTGGCCTACTTGCAATAAATGCTTTGATTTTGATTTTTCTCATTTTCGAAGCACTTCCGTGATCAAGACAAAATAGATCCAAAAAGCGAATGTGTTTATAAATTAATAAACGAAATAATAATGTTATAAAGAGAAAAGGCTTTTATTGTTTGTTTGTGTGTTTGTTACGATTTAACTCGAGAATTTCTCACCCGATTTTAAAAATTATTTCACACACAGCTACATCTTTAGCCAGTAACAAAGGCTTTAATTATTTTCGCGGATGAAGTCACAGGTAAAGTGCTAGTTAGTTAAAAACTTTTAATATATCCAAACGAAATATGCAATTCGAATATTTTCAAGTTAATTTAATTTATAAATGTATTAAATATTTTTAAGGCTTACAAAAGTTGGGTAAAATTTCGCATGAGTAGGCCACCCCATCCCACCATTGGAAGTTTATATTGCCGTCTTTGTCTAATTAAGGCGACGGTATTGTTCTTGTGACTTGTGTAAGCGAGACCAATATACGTTCACTTTGAAATGTTAATGGTTTCAAAGCTACGTCGTCGCGTTTAAATAGTGGTTACGCTTTTTTTGTCAATTTTGTTGAGGTTTGCATCTCTAGTATATATAGCTCAATGAGGATAGCACACTACACTAACCATTGAGCATATATATCTATGACACTAACAGTGTCCGTATATTGAGGCGATTTCACTTGACGACTACACCTTGTGATCACTGGATTCCAAGCTGAAGAGAGTTCCAAGTTGAATCCTGTAAAGCCCCCACGGAGTCTGGACTTGCGCCTGGTTGACGGCTATAGGTTCGCAACCTATTACAAAGGACTTAAACATAACTCGAAATGGATGGGTGTACTATTAGGTACACTTCTCCCTAAGCCTTCAGGGATTATGGGCGTGGTAGGCATACCTACGCATAACAGGTACTTGTTTTAGGGTAAAACAGTAGCTCTCAAGCACCTTCTTTTTTTTTGGATGGGAAATCATCAAATGTCAGACTATTACTGACTAATCCATCCATGTACCTTCATAGCTCTTTGTGTTCCAGGGCCGCGGTATCTCTTCCAAACAGACTCACAGCCCCGGCTGGCATCAGCACTTGCGAACCCCTTCCGTTTTGCTGACATTTGCTATAGACGCACGTGGAACACGAACGCGCCGGTGACAAGGCCTATTGACATAAGACGGACAGACGGCGAGCTAGCTCTCAAGCACTTTAGAAAGAAATTAAACGCAGTCGACGCCTTGCTTTAAATAGGCTTGTCACCTGTATCTCTGTATCTTCGCCACCTGTCTTATGATAAAGGTAGTATTCACAAAATCTATGCTTCAAAAATAAGATATACCTAAATGAAGACAAAATCACTATTGTTAACAAATCTCTATTAATAAGTAAACAAGGATCAGAATATAGGACAAAGATCGAAAGGTACACGTGCCTCGTAAAGCCTTTGTGGATAATGAAAGGTTTATGTGTGTATATGTCACCGTAAAATTGTCAAATACGTTATATTGTAATATTTCTAGCGATATTGTAAAGTCTCGAATTATTGTCAAATGAACATACTGCTTACAACAAAACGCATTATTTTTCGTGAATTGCATGCGATGGTAGTCAACTTACGCGGTGTGGAGGGAAGGAGGGGTCCCCCTTGCCCAGTGGCACAACTCTCATGAAAAGATAATGCACCATTCCAGAGAAATACCGATTTATTTAACAGAACCTTTTTTTTTTTTTTGGGATGGGAAATCGTCAAATGACTTCTCCCACTCTGGGCGGAGCGGGAGGGAGTGTCAGACTCTTACTGACTAAAACCCATCCATGTACCTTCCTCGCCCTTTACTTTCCAGGGCCGCGGTATCTCTTTCGAACAGGCCCGAAACCCCGGCAGATATAACATAACCTTAAAACACTTAATATTCTCCCTAAAAAGTGTAGTCGACGGAGTCCCGCTTCGCGGGGCCCCTATTTCCGAGTGCAGGGTTTAAAGGAACCTAACTAACCTAACGGAGGGGTTGCCCCAAGTCCCGATTATGGGGTCAGAGATACTTCCGTATGTTCAGTTGACAATAATTCGAGACATTACAATATCGCGAGAAAAAACACGTTATATTGTAATATAACGTGTTTGACAATTTTACGGTGACATATAAATTAAAACAATCTGGTAAATACACGTGTTAGAAGAGGTCGCGGTTATACAGTAACAACCGCTCGGGTGGGTCGGTTAAGTCGCCCACGCCTAGGTTGGTCCGTGGATGGTCGTCCACAACTTCTTGCCTCAGATATCACGTGGTTTCAACGTTCATTTGTAGACTTTTGACAATCGTTACAGGTGCACTTGCCTGAAAGTCTAACAACTAGCCTCACATAGAGCTATCGTATTCATCATCAGCCTATAATGTTCCCAGTGCTGGGGCACGGCCTCCTCTCAATGAGGGGTGCTTGAGCTATCGTATTACCCAGTACTAACTGGGTTGTGGAGGTCAGGTGAGCAATTGCTTCATGTTAAATACTAGTATTCAGCTGCGGCCGGGTATACTATAAGGCGACCCCAACACAGGTGATCTATATTCTATAGTATACCACATGTTGAAAAAAAAATTGTATTCCACTCATGATTAAGTAGTTTTTTTACACGCATTACCTAAAACTTGACCAAACATGTTATTTGAAAAAAGTCTCGAAGGCATATAAAATAATGGTTTTTAATAAATCATATTATTTACTTGATATTTTCACTGTACGGCCAACAAAAACATTAATCAGCAACGTTTGTTTGTGCCCGTCGGGAAACTGTTGTTTTTCTATAGCGACAATATATACGGGTATTTACCCGAAACAACGGATACCGTCGGGTCCCTTTAATTTCCGGTTGCACTTGTGTCCTGTTTATTCTCGGCTTTTCATCAAATTCTATTAAATAGGACGACAGAAGGACCTTATTGTTTAGATTAAAGTACTTACGTGAGGTTCGTTGAGTTATTACTGTAATAAAATGTCTTCACTCATAAATTTATGGGAGATTGGAGTATTTTGCCGTGAAATATTTTTTTTCTTTATTACTCGGCTCTTGGAATTACTTATGGAACATCACATGGGTGTGCAATTGTTATAAATTTAACTAAGCACAATTTACTGATGCTTGAAGTGGATTACTAATTGTAAAGGTCTTTAACGAACGTTCTACGTTTGTGTTTCAAAGTTTTAGTTAGTTTAAGTATATTCACCCAAAAAATTTCAAAGTAAAATGAACCCCAAAATAATGAATCTCTTCTATCAAGCTCACTCAGCTAACTCATAAACACCCCAAAGTAACGAATCATGCACATAAAGAAAGTTTTCATGGAAATCAGAAATTGTATACACATTAAGTACCTCATCAGTAGCCGAGAGCACTAATTAGGTAACGATCCCGGTTGATTGGGAGCCGCGCAGGTACTCCGCCAAGCCAACAAAGACGTTGAATACCGAAACACTTGAATTGGGGACTCATTAGAGCCTCTTTGAGTCGGCTTGTTTGACATCCACGTTGAATTCGCTCTCATTTGCCACTCACAAACGTTGATGACTGCTAAGCTCTCTGAAGAATTGGAACAAGCTCCTTTTTAGATGTCACGAAAGAAAAAAATATTGGAATACTTTTATTGTACCCTTGAAATAATGTTGGGGGATTAGAAGGACGAGATCATTAAGGATTTTTGAGTGTAATATTAAAAATGTTGTTTTTCATTCTGAGACTCTTGAGATAAAATGTAACGAGAAGTCTACTTTGAAATAAAACAACATTTTACTTTAGATACTTGTGTTTATTTAGTTCAAAGAGCATCAAACTAAAGCGATCTCAAAAGGCATTCAGGCGGAATAAGTGGCTTTTCTTAAGCTAGACGCACTTGGGAATCGAAAGATACTGAAGGTACTGCGATATATACATGGTTTATGTACACAAACAAACAAACAGCTTGTTTAGAATTTATACACAAAAACCATTGCAGTTTGGTATATTTTGAAGATTCATAAATCATTGTTTTAGCCTAAGCGGTAAGCCATTAATTACCTGTCAACAATAATTGAAATACCAGCATAGTTTCCATTAACCAATGCAACCAAACCAGCAGTGACTGCGGACTGACGGTACACTCGAAGGCAGTCAGATTGTCAGGCATATTAATGTCAGGGCCTGATTAATCCCGAATCGCACGGTAATTGGATTTCTGGCACAATTACGAAGCAAGATTACCAAAGCCACCATTGATTGACACTGGGACCTAATCCCTAACGTTCTCATTTGGTGACACATTGTCCTCAAGTTTAGACAATAAAGTCACGACCTCGAATCTCACTTACAAGAAGATTAATGAAACTCGCAATATTTTATTCTTGTTAATGTAATTTGTTAAGCCGCTGTGTTATCTTGGGTCCGTTTTTCTTGTTTTTGTCATTATTTTAGCCACAGATCATTAATTTCATTTCTTTTGGGTAATATTGTGTGCTTTTTAGCGTAATGCATCAAGATTAAGTTAGAAAAACTTTTCAGAATCAGGCAAGGTTAAAAAGTGTGTTAAATACAATTGAGATTCTATTTAGTAATAGCGGACGTCACGCGGTTTCACCCGCGTAGTTTCCGCTCCCGTGGGAGTACGGGGATTAAGTATAGCCTGTGTTACTCGCTGATAAATAAACTTTCCAATGGTGAAATAATTTTTGGAATCGGCATAGTAGTTTTTGAGTTTATTCATTACAAACATACACACACACAAAAATACAATTTATTCCTGTTTATATTAGTGTAGAAGGGTTAACGACGTTACTGACTCTATTAACAAATGTGACTCGAATTATTTATAATACGCTTACTCAATACTCAGCAGTTTATTGCATTTCACATGTATTCTTAGGTAGTAAAACTTATAATTAGATCACATGGACCCTGTCGGGCACAGCGAAATAAGTAAGTTGGGAGACAGGAGCTTTTGTAAATTATACAACGTCATCATTATCATTATCGTTATCATTATCGTTATCATTATCGTTATCATTATCGTTATCGTTATCATTATCGTTATCATTATCGTTATCATTATCGTTATCATTTTTTTACAACGTAGTAGGTGGGTACTTTGTGAGATTAATATTAATTTTAGTATAACATTATTATTAGTTTTGTGTTATTATTTATTATTACAATATATTAGTACACAATGGTATACAATATAAACAAGTATCAAGTATCTATTGAACATTTTATTTAATTCTTCTACTATCTATAATAATAGGAGTTAATCAAATAAAATTTTTAACCTCGAATACTTGACTAGTTATGACTTTATAAGTATATATTCATTTACTGAGTAGTAGCTTTGAGGTGGGCGTTGATGTATACTATAGCACATAACTGTAAATAAACCATTGTCCCTCCGTTTCCTGTAAAAGACAGAGGACAAAAACAATACATTCTTACAGTATAAAGGGACCGTAATCTTTAGGGCAAAGTGGCATATGACCACGGTTATCTTCTGAACATCATTATGAATATTAATCAAATACATTAAAATATGTAAGCTGTGTGTGTGTGTTATTTATTTAACAAACGATAATTATTGAATGAGTTATAGATACATAACAATTTCAGACGAGAATAATATTTTTTTGTTTCAAACTTTCGTGAGCGTGATTTTTAGAGTAATTTTTAGTTTTTGAACAATTTTTTGAAGTGAAAACGTCTTTAGACGCGTTGAGCACTTTTTGAGTGAACAAGAATCATGGATATCGCGTAACCGTCACATACGTTTATCGTAGCAGATACGCTACGGCGTAGCCGTAGCACGAGTGCTACGAACCAAAGATTTCACTTCTTTCGGCAGTCCCCAAACACAAGCAGTATTTTTAACAGCTACACATTCTCCACATCCGTGTACCACACGCGACAGTGCACTGATCACGTAAACAACTACAGTGTGTATTGGTCGTTAGCAGCTAGTAGTCTTATGCCTAATTACTAATTGTGTTTGTACGTACGAAGGTGATATCGTTCATTTGCTGCAAACGTCGATGCTTTGGCGTGTTGAGGAGGTTGGTGAATAATTTTGGTATCTATGTCTGTACATGTTTAGCAGTGGTATGAGTGCTCTTTACATATTTTTCATGCGTAATTTAAGCTTTATGTTTTTGAGTACGGGTGAAAGAGGGTTAAAAAAAGATAGCAAATAACAATGTGGTGCGTATGTGGTAGCTAGACAGGATGCAAACCGACTCATCACGAAGCCGTTAACCATGCATTATGTTCATCAAACAAATTAACTATACGCAAAAGTTCTCGCTGGGAAACGAAAACGACTTCTTTTTGTGATGTAATATCATGTTTTTTAGTAGAACTCAATGTAATGTAGTATGGGGTACGTGGAGGTGGTCACCGTTCATGAAAAACTTGTACTTATTGAAAAAAAAAATGTCATCAAGTTGGAACTTCCACTCCCAATATCTCCGTAACGTAACGGAAGGTTCTCAGGTATGGTGTAAAAAAAATGATCGCAATGACGGGGAAAACAAGTGCCTTCGGCTCCGTTACGAGTCTTTTTACAAACTTATAATTTTTTTTTGGTGGAAAAACAGATTTATTCCATTTGGAATTGAAACTTGGACTCAAAGCCTCGTTAATCGTTACACGTGCCAAGTTTTAGCTACTTGCCTAAAAATATCTTCGTTCTTTACTTTGTATTTTTATCTGGCTGCCATTAGCTCAGTGATAAATAAAAAATAAACCAAAAAGGTTGAAGTGAAGTGGTAGTTGGCACTGAATAGGGCATAATGGAAAACCTCAGTCACTTGCCACTGAGATTGTTATTTATGGATATTGATAGCAACCAGTTTCTCTTTTTTTTAATTTACGTAAGAAGAATTCGCACTGAAATTACTTTTTAAACCTTTTTGCTGGCGGCATGTTTGTGTTCGTTATTCAAATCCTTTTCAGCTTTAGAGATTGAGTGATCTATTACCAATTTTGGAATCTTTAACTCGGCAGTCTCTTTTTGTTTTGCGTCCTGTTGTTACTTCCACCAATTATGAATCTTTTAAAACCGACTCGAATATAATGGTTAATTCTTAAAATCGTTTGCTAAATCAAGATGCTAAAGTGATAAGGAAGCTCTTCTATATTTATAAATAATTAAAATATCACAGCTATTCACCTATTGAATGCATCTGAAAATATAAGGAACTATCAAAAATATACATTTTTTTAATTTTTGTTCTTCAGTTCCGGCTAATCTACGAAACGGCTGCACCAATTTGACGGGAATTTTACTGTTCTACGCACTAACTTAAGCTACTTTTATCTTAGAAACAGGATTAAAGTTACGTGTAAAAACATTTTAGCTCACGAGGACGATGGTAGCTAGTTTTTACTAAGTATTAATAGGTATTACATGAATGGCCATTTTATTTTACTCAGTATATATGTTCGTTCTGCGAGCCTAATAAATACAACTCATTTGGCTAAACCAGACTAAACATTCATATTTTTTGTGCCGGCTGCCAAAAAGATAACTTCAATTTATATGGCAGTTATAACCATCTGGACAGTGGACAGCAATAATCCCCAAGAGTTTAAGTTTGGGGAAAAGGACAACAAGGCCACAAAACAGTTTAAGGCAAAAACTTTTATCCAAATTGGCCAGCCCAAACCTACTTCCAGACTGTAAGTTACTGCGTCAGAAAAAATAAAACCTAACGTTTTGTGACTACATAAACCTGAAGAGCGTAGTATAGATTTTGGCCGTCAATATTTTTTTATATCGGCACGTGTTGTGTATTGAAAATGTGTATTTTTGGTACAATCTGGGGTGAAAGAAATATGTTGCGAGTGCCATTGTGTCAGTAAGTAACTGGTCTTTAAGTTGTCACGGTAGTGTACTTACATAACGAAACATATTTTCCTCAAGGGGGCTGAAACGAGGGGTCTCTTTTTGCCATGATCCTTTTTTATTAATGCCACCTTTTTCCATGAGGAAAGGGCATTAAAACAGATTTCGTTGGTGACGATGGGGGCTTAAGAACGTGGAGCGTTCTGCGAGTCGTCAGCTACCCTAAAAAAATTGTTCACTGGCTAATCTCTGCATTATGGCAAAAACGATACATAACAAATTATTAAAACTTAAGTTAACATGCACATATGTTTGGTTTTCACTTACACAAAGGTCTATGAATTGTCTGAAAAGCAAAACAATCTGTTGACAAAACAGTACCGATTTAAATGCAATCTGTTCTATTGTACCCTTTCTATTTTGTCGAAAATGTCACTATCAATGTTAACGGTCGGCCATGACGTAACTATGTGACCGCCATTTTGAATGCGTTTGCAATGAATATCATAAAGTGTACGTGTTATGTATGCTGAATGTTCTGGAGTTGTTTCATATGAAAATGGTTGTATTCCTTTAATAAACAAACTTCTGGTCTTGAAAGAAGTAACAAGTTATTCTTATTCTTAAATGTATACACAACATTACTTAAGAATGTTATAATTGCTATGGACACTTTTAACGTGCACATCTTGAAACATTGTTCTCACATAATACTCGTATACCATCTCAACATGAACGATGTAACCAAGATTTTGTAACAATATTTTGATTTAAAAGAGTATCCATGGAGTTTCTTGCCCGTTCCTCTCCATAGAGATCTACGCTAGGGAATGGGCAACTACAGTACTTTCACAGTTTATGTCTTGTGACTGGGACTGCAGCTACTTTAAATCTACTTTAAAGCTCATTTTTGTTTCGACAATTCAAAAGTGCCTGTAACTGGCCTACTTGAAATAAATGCTTTGATTTTGATTTTGAATTGTTATTATAGCATACGAATCAAGGCGAGCTTAACCCAGAACTGTTGTTTTCTTACAGCAACCTGTGCTAGTGAGTAGTGAGTAAGTGTAGTAATTGTCAAGTGGGTGTACAGTCACGAGCACCAATATGTAAACATAAAAGATTTTTTAAAAGGGTTTTTCTCCTACTGTTCTGATTAAAATTTTATGTTGTTACGAACATAGTCTTCTAGAACTCTTATTTTTATAAGAAAGGCCCTATCTCCTAGTTATAATCGTTATTTCTCGCGAAAATAGGTTATTAAGGAAAGTGTTTATATATTGGTGCTCGTGACTGTACTAGACACAACTCCACTATACCCTCTGGGGATTGTAGGTACGATATGTTATGTGATTGTCATGTATGTTGGAAAAACAGAAAATTTGTATTTTATTTCATGGGAAATTACGATTGTAACATATATATTTGATTTTATTTTAGTACTAGCTGACCCACGCAACTTCGTCTGCGTCACATAACATTAAAAAAAAATATCCCCGTTTTCGCAACATTTTTCATTCCTGCTCCGCTCCTAATAGTTGTAGCGTGATGTTATATACCCTAAAGCCTTCCTTGATAAATGAACTACCCAATACAAAAAAAAATCACTTTGAACCAGTAGTTCCTGAGATTAGCGCGTTGAACCAAACAAACAAACTAACAAACAAACTCTTCTGCTTTATAATATTAAAGTATAGATTTTATTAGATAAAACCATTATTTGTATTTTCCCATGTGTATATGTAATCTATACTCAATATTATTATATACTCTACACTCAATTTTACTCGCGTCAGATAACGTATTTTATTGAAGCAGTTAACTTTACGACTTTGTTAAATATGTACCATGGTCTTGTTCGGTTACACCGCCTACGAAGTTATCTCATTTATGACGCAATTTGTGGTTTCATTATGGCTTTCAAATTAGATTTGATTTTATAGTCCATGTTAAATTATGAACCGTGTTTGTTGTAACTTGACAAAGGTATGGTTATATGTAGCTTCTATGAAATTAAAGGGGTGTAAATCATCACTTGCCTACACTTTTCCCAACTATGTTGGGGTCGGCTTCCAGTCTAACCGGATGCAGCTGAATACCAGTATTTTACATGGAACGACTGAATATCTGACCTCCACAACCCAGTTAATACTAGGAAATACCAGTGGGCCACTGACTACTTATAACGACTGTCAAACATGGACAAATGACAGCCGGGACCAACGGCTTAACGTGCTTATCCACAGATCAACCTAGGCAAGTACGGCTTAACCTAAAGATCGACCTGAGCGGCTGATATTATATAGCCACGAGCTGGGTGTAAATAATCCATCTATTTTCGTATTTGTTATTTTATAGTTAGACTAGCTGACCCGCGCAACTTCGTCTGCGTAAGACGAACCAACAGTTCCTAAAATTAGCGCATTCAACCAACCTAACAAACAAACACTGCAGCTTTATAATATTAGTTCAGATTCAAATTGAAGTCAGTAACAATTTATTTTTTCTCGAATAGGTTTACATTAAACGCCAAAATATTCAACTTATGTTTTTTCCGAATAAGGACTCTTCCCTCGACAGCCTAACGTTTCCATCCTTGGACTCATCCACTCGTCAAGTGGCATGACATGAGCCGAGACACGTTAACGCTGCTTCAAACTGATGCGGACCTCTCGCATCTGCCTTCCTTCTCCAAAGTCAGACTTTCAATGATAGTCATACTCCAAGCAGGTCATCACAATACGATGTCGATGCTGTAAACTCTTGAAAACCTATTGCAAATTCCTTTCGTCTCCAAGCCTCCATCATGAGACCCTCGATGACAGTCATATTCTAGCTATTTCTAAAGTTCTCATCAAGGCGCATTAAGTGAGCCCAATGACGATTTAGCTGCTGTTAACTGTTGAGGATCTCTTGCTACTGCCTTCAGTCTCCATTGTTAGACCATCGATGACAGTCATGATCCAGCTAGGTTTAAAGTTCTTATCAAGATGCACGAAATGAGCCTTACACACGATAGAGCAGATTTGAAGTGTTGTGGTACTCTTGTGACTGCTTTTCGTCTCCATCGTCAGACCTCCGATAATACTCATACTCTAGCTAGGTCTAAAGTGTATATCAAGGTGCATGAAATGAGCCGACACACGATATAGCTGCTGTAACTGATCACAGTCAAACTTCAGACAGGTCTAAAGTTGTCAAAAAGGTTTATGAAATAAGCCCCAAAACGATCTTCTTCTTTATCGTGTGGTTATTGCCTAACCTGTTGTCAGAGTTTTTATGCCGCCCAATGTACTCTGTCTTGGCTTTACATGCCGTCGAGAAATAACTCTCAGGCATACTGTGGTTCCGGGCGTCGGGGGCCACGTGGTGGCTACCGGCCACCGTAGATGCGGGCCTGTGGACGGTTGGCTATGGGCTAGCTAGCTGTCCGTCCGTCTAACGACGACGACAGGCCGTGTCGACGGCGAAAACATCTGACACGGGCGAATGCCAGTATCATTCTTTCACGGAAAATCATAACACCGTGATTCAGAAAATGGAGTCAAATGCACAACGCCATTTATAGAGCATGAAGTTAAACTGCTAAAACATATGCATGGAAAGCGGTCGAACGGACACTCTACTGGCTTTGTAGATTTTTAAAGCAAGGTCTTGTTGACTATTCTCTTCTTCTCTATCTTGTGATATTTATTCATAAGTACCATTTTGGTTTCATAGATGTCATTGCATGTATCCTCAGATCATGATGATAAGTTCTCCTTAAAAACTTTAAAGTCATATATCTTTTGATGGAGATCACCGATTGCAAAGAATCAAAAATCAAAACTTTCTCTAAGTTATGCACAATAACAATTTGTGCATTAAATCAAACCACATTGGTTTTTTAATTTACACGTAAAAGGGCTACGTAGAGACACACAGACACAGACGATAATTTAAGAAATAGTATAAAAAGGGATCTGTGTGATCCTTTAACAGTTTAAGTGCCATGTTTACAGATTTATTATTTGAAATAAATGATTCCCAAACTGTCGTTTAAGTGTTAAAAAAATATGTATAAAACTATGATTTGGAAATATGTAAGCTTTAAAAAAAACAAAATACTTTGTTACAAAAAGTGAAAAAGGGATCGGGGGGAGGTTTGAACGTGCGAACCAAAGTTATTATCGGAAATCTTACAGCATTACACAAAATCAAAAAGTATTTTCTTTGTCTGTAACTGAGGCTTGACCTTGCAACTCACTGTTCGAAAGGCGATTGCCATCACCAACGGGCTATTTGTTCTCGTGACAACTTGTCTAAAATAGTTATTGTATTACAATGCACGTTATGACAGTTGTCAGTTGTCAAACAGTTGAAAACTATAGACGAAATGCAATATTGCTCACCCCCGTCAGTAATTAGCGTGATAATATATAGCCTATGTCCTTCCCCGGGTTGAAATACATATCCTTGCCAAATTTCATTACGATCCGATCAGCCGTTTTCTCGTGAAAAGGTAGCAGACAGACAGACAAACAGAGTTACTTTCACATTTATATAATGGTATGGATGCTAGAAATTAAAATATTATTCGGTAAGTATGTCGGTTTACGTTACCCCCAGAAGTTCTAGTTCTTTTTCTTATTGAATCAGTGTTCCTCCAGATTACACGGTTCGAGCTTAGTAGGTGGCCACGTTTATTTCGTTTATACAGGTCGTCAAGAGTACAGGAAAAGGACACATGGGCCACTCCAGCAGGCGGGACAGGAAGGTGGGGCAAGGCATCAGGAAGGTCTTGCACATAGACGCAACAAAAGCGAAACGCCCTTCGAATAAAGATTTTAAACTGATCATGTGAATACTATACGCGACTATGCAATGCCTGTATAAGTTGAAACCTGTATTCAGTCCGTTTACGGTGTGCAACACATACTACTTCTGCTGCATTACCTTGCTTTGGTTTTGATGAGATGTTGAGTGATTCAAAGAAGACTCTTAGAAAACGTGTTGTAAGAATGTTTGAAAAGTATTTACAATATGACCCTTTTATGAAGCACTTATGTCAAGAACGAAAAATACTAACCACAATCCAAAGACGGTCAAATATATGACAAGCGAAACCATGATTAACGCTGCTACGATTAGAATGCAGCAAAACACAAAATAATTTGGTACATTTGAGCCTACCAGCCAAATGTAAGCGGTAAGGTATCCATATTTTACGGCAGGATACAGGCGCAGTCGAGCTGCGGTTTCACTGCACCGCGTTACAGGTGTGTCTCTGTTTTAATCTCCTAATGGCCACCCTACCGCACTCCTAACCGAAGGGCACGTATACATTAGTGGAATTCTTGGTTTCTTTTTACAAAAAACGGATTGTTTTTCACCAATAGGAGTTCGGCAGTTCATCTTGTGGATGCTTTTAACAAATTGGTGACTTTTCTGCGTGGTGACAATGAATAGGTTATTTATTTATAGGTTATTGTTTTGTGAGTTTTAAATAATTATTTTGTTTTTTTTTATGTATAATTAATTTAATTTTAATTTTTGGCTGTGTTAAATGTGTACGACTGACATTTTAACTTCTAACTTTAAGTATTTTGACATTTATATTTCTTTATTTTTATTTCTATTTTTTCTTGTTTTGTTTATCTAATTATTCGGTTTCATTCATATTTAAATTTTAAGCATGTAAGTATTAGATTTTGCTGTGCCCTGACAGGGTCTACAACGGTTCTTAGCTATAAGCCTTTTGTTAGCACCATGTTTTACCTTGTGGAATGCAAATAAATGAATATGAATATTTTGTAAAACTACAAAATGTTGACTGATATAGTCCACCAAGGTAACATCATGTTAGTATTTATTTATACTGTTTAGTTTACGTATGTAAGTCCGTGTTGTTTATTATATACTATAGAAAAGCTGAAGTATTCAATACGTACAATTTATTTTACGTACGCTATATATTAAGACGTCAAACGTTAAAATAAAAGAGATCCGATTGATGGATTGTGGAATGCTTACGACATTCCATAATATATGTGTGCAGACTTTGAAAAGGAATGTGTTCGGTATACGAAAACAAAGGTCTCGTGGATATGTCAATCCTTTTTAAGCCTCTCTAGAAACTCTTACAACAAATGATCGGAGGGGTAGAGTCCTATAATCACTACAAGGCAGCTGGATTAGTGATACATGTTATCAAAGCTTTGAAAGAGACCGATGAAAAACTTTCTGGGAAATGTTGATCCAGTACCATCAAAAAGAAATCCTCTTTTTACAAAATATAATTCGAAATTCTCAGAAGTAAAAACGAGACGATCTGATAAAACTTGTATAAACATTGCTTGAGCACGAGTAAAGCAAAATCGTCGTAGAATTAAGTAGAATTTCTCAAATTCCTTTTTTCACGACGATAAGGAAAATTAAATCTAGACATTTAAATCAGGACGAGACTATAACTTAGATAGGCACTATCGTAGCTATTATCTTTTAAATGTGTTTTACGAGAGAATCCTATTCGTGAAAGTTCTGTACTGGTTACGCTCCAAAACGCATTGTGAATTTTATTCAGCGCTGTGGCGCGTGCAGCGTGTGCTTTAAAGCGCTTGTAATTAAAAAAGGTGAATGTTTTGACTCCTTTTTGCGAGATTACGAGATTTTATTACGAAAGTACTGTTACTGTTTGTTAATGCGTTTTTTACAGTGTAGGTCTGTTCTTAGTATAGCTGCGACAGTAGTTTTTGTGATCAATTGCAGTTAAGAGAAGTAAAGCTTCTTGTGGAGTATTTCCACCATAATTATACAGTGCATATTTCTGCCGCAAAGCAGCGTTGATGTGGTCTGATTTAAAGGTATGCAATGATCCGTGGCTGCGGGATTGTCCAGGGCTTTGGGACTTTTCTAAAGAGATAGGTCATGTGATGACTTCCCATCCATCCTTCCCATCCCACCCTAATTAGAACCCCTGCCCTATTTTAGAACTTCTTTTTTGTGGTCTGTCTGTTTGGGCTTCCTGCCGTTGCAAAAGAATTCACCAAACTCTGTAATTGACAGAGGGACTGCGTGCAACGAAATTGTTGCCATTGCGGGTATCTCTTGTGTAACGCTGTTATAAGAACGTAGAAATTGGCAAACATGAGAGGCCTATACCTTGCAGAGAGTAAAGTCGGACTGTGGTTGGTGTTTGACTGTTTGTTTGGTTGAACGCGGTAATCTCCGGAACAGCCGGCTCGAATGTAAAAAATATTTTTGCGTTGGATAGTCCATTTATCGAGGAAGGCTATATAACATTACGCTATGACCAATAGGAGCGGAGCAGCAATAAGAAATGTTGCAAGCGGGAAAAAAGCTTCCGTTGAGCAGGCGATGCGTTGCCATATCAATAAAGCACGCAAACGAAGTCGCAGGCAGAAGCTATTTGGCTATAATTCATCTTGGAAACTTGAACACCTGATTCAGAACCGCAACAGACCAGCTAAATTATAAGAGATACAAAAATGACACCATAGCAAAACTTGTTCAACGTGGTGAGCATTTTCTGCTGAGAGAATAAGTATCAAGATCTGGAACACCTGATGTGGAACTTCAAAAGCCCAGCTACACCATACACATATAGGAATGACGTCTTAGCAAAAGTTGTTCAATTTGATGAGCATTCTCTGATGATTTATAAAAATCTAACATTTGGAGCACCTGTTGTGGAACTCCAAGAGCCCAGCTACACCATAACACAAATACGAATGACGTCTTAGCAAAAGTTGTTCAGTCTGATGAGCACTCTCTGTTGAATTATAAAAATCGAAGATTTGGAACACCTGTTGTAGAACTCCGAGAGCCCAGCTACACCATAACACGTATAGGAATAACGTCTTAGCAAAAGTTGTTCGGTCTGATGGGCATTTCCTGTTGACTTATAAAAAATCGAAGATCAGAAACATCTGATGTGAAAATTATTGCCAAGGTATCACTAATTTCTACTCATCTACATCCAGGTCTCTAGAGACCAGTGATTATGCGCGATGAATAGATGCGCGACTGACCGCTGATCATGAACGTCATGCATTGTATCGCGAGTCGGAGACGATCACGGATAGAGAATTGCGCTTGAGTTCCAAGCGTATCTACGCATCGACTTCTGGATCTCTAGAGTCAAGTGCGGAATGTGATGCGCGACTGTTTGTTGATCGTGAGCGACATGCATTGCCTCGTGAATCGGAAACCGATACAGAATCACGCTTCAGTTTTCAGCGTATACTAACACTAGGTATTTTGAAACGAGTGATGAACGTGATGCGTGATGCACGTGTGTTGCGCGTGCGTTGCGGTCTTCTTCTGTCTCTTCATGGCAACGGACCTTTGAATTCTGATCGACTTCGACATCATCATATCATCTGAAGAATCGGATGTGTGTCAAGATATAGCCGTAGGGCATGGCGACCTACCTTGGGTTGATAAGGCACGGAGTGAATTTACGTCTCCGATGATTGAATACGCCACGTATTTCGCCATCGGAGGCATGGTTAAAAATTTATTTTTTGTGAAGCTGTTAAATGGCAAAAAGAACCAAACAACACATACCGTTGCTCAGGTGGGAAAGATCCGTTATCTTCCCTTCCCCGGGCTCTTAGACTTTTGACGACCCCTTTGTCGCTGGCATAAGCAACAGGATCCGCGTTCGAAGTCACGGAAAGAAGCTAGTTCACTAACAACAGTAACGGGTTGGGAAATTGGTTCTCTAATTCCCTGCCCACCATGACAAAATGGCGTAGAATTACAAATTGTATGCAGCACTATTAACTGAATTTATCAAACAATGTATAAACCTGCATTATTAGTATGTCAGGTTTAGTGTGTAGTACTAATTCCTTTCCATCAGTCTATTAACGTTAAAACGCCGTATTACGCCATAATAACATGAATTTGAGCACTTGATGGGATTCCAATTTGGAACTAAAATACGAGCCTGACAATGTTCTCTCTGTATGTCATTTCATGCCGGGATTCAGCTTTAAAAGTTAATGTACATACTAATTGTAATGCCTAATGTTTGCTCGTGTCATAGTAATTAAGTAATTAACACTAGGCATACAAATTATAATAAACATACATGTTTTTAGCATGTTCATGAACACTGATTTAAATAATTATGGAAAGCTCATTTGGTCTAAAATAAATAAAGTGTTGTCCCATGAGGCTGCGTTTGGATTAATTTATTTGTTGAGTGAGCAAATTAATTTATGATTGCATTTAATTAGCAGCGGGTATGCAAAAAACAATGCCTACGTTAAATGTTTGCATAATTTCTGTAAAATTATGTACATATTCAAACAGAAAGTAAGTTGTGCCTTTAATTTTTGCTCATAACTTTCCACATACAAGAGCCCTTATGTCTGAAGGTTTCAAAAGTGACGCAGATGTATAACTATTTTAATTCTCTCGCTGACCTCCTACTCTTTCTGGCCATTTTAAAGTACTGAAATGAACAAAATAAGTAGAATAAATGGCTTGTTTAATATGAATAAATAAAATAACATGACATCAAACCACCCGAAAGGTTAGGCAAAGCCCAATAACAATCAAAACGGTGCTCTCAAAACGGTGAAGGAAAACATCGTAAGAAAACCGGCATATCTTAAAATAAAAAAAAATCGAAGACATGTGACATCTACCAACCCGCACTGGGCCTGCGTGGTGGATTATAGTCCAATCCCTTTCATAGAGAGGAGACCTATGTCCCAGCAGGGTGAATAGTAATAGGCTGATGATGATGATGATGATAAATAACAATCACCTACATAACAATCACATCAAAAAATGTACAGAAATGTCACATTCATTTATTTGAATTAGGTTTGATTCCTCGACAAGAGACTGGAAAAAAATTTTTCGAATTAAAAAAAATACGATCTATTGCAGATACTAAATCAATCACACAAGTTTATTTCGGCCTATGTAATCTATAATTAATTACTGTATCATTTCATGCGGATCAAAAACTATACTGTTTCCCCCTGAAAGAGCTCAAAGAGCAATTTCAAAAGGTTAGCAAACTTCTGTCCTTTTTAAATTACCACAGATTAGCTGCATAAGTCCTGCAACATGCTAAGTGTGCGCCAGCTACTCACTATGCACTTAGTATTAAAACAGCACACCATGCTCACGTACAATGCTAATAATTGGGTAGACGACAAAAAAATCTAATTTGTCCGTCAGGTAGATTATTAAAATATATTTTACCCGTATTTTTTTTTTTTGTTACGTAAATCAAAATAGACGAAGAGGCGACGCTTTTAAAATTTCCAATACGTCACGCCTAGGTGTAACTTTTAGCTAGTTCTAACCTCACGAGCCCGAGGACTCCCGAGTTTTGATGCGTTTTATCTTTGTTAATATTCATTAATTTACAAAAACAAAAAATACGTGTTCATTATTTTTCTATAATCTGCCGGACTAAATAGAGTTAATCAAGCATTCTGTACATCAAATTAAGTAACTGAACGCAAAAATTATTGCTAGGAAAAACCTTTACTAAACTAGGTTATAAATCGTGTTTTGTGGTAGAACTCAATGTAACGCACTTAAAACATTGTGCTAATGGATGGATTGAGTAATACGGGGGCCGTGGAGGTGTTAAAAGTCAAAATCTTACAAAAAATACTTGTATTAAAAAAAAAAACAAAAAAGTTGTAACTTTGACCCCCCCATATCTCCGTAAATAGAAGGTTCCCAGGTATGGTGTAGAACAAAAAAATTATCACTATGATGGGGAAAATTAGTGCCTTGCGGCTTCGTGATGAGGTGTCTTACACCCTTTATAGTGTAAAATAAACTATTTTAGCTATGAAAAGTCTATTACATTTTTACAACCCATATCCAATGAAGAGACAGAAGATGACTTGTTGTCTGCAAGTAAACTGCTGACTCGTTTGTTTTTTTGATGTTAGTTGTAACTTTAGTAATTTACTTTTATTTTAATGTAATTTATTCATTTTAAGTAGGTAATTATGCACCTTCTAGCCTGGAACACAGGTTTCACCTAGTTCAGGAAATAAGCAACGCAGTGACATGAAGAGACTTAATCTATACATAATAAAATCTTAGGAAAGTCAAAACTGTATATTGAATATTTTTTTAAAGAATACTAAGGGCGTGATCTACAATCGATATGGAAACCAAAAGTATAGTTTTTAGAATTTTTGTCTGTGTGTCTGTATGTATATCGGAATAAACTCAAAAAGTACTGCATGGATTTACTTCAAATTTTGCATGAATATTACTAAGAGGTCGGGTCAACATATAGGCTACATATTATCACGCTATCACCTACGGGGGAGGAGCTGTGAATCTTTATTTTTCTTACGCATTTCTTAAGCGCTTTTTTTTTTTTTTAGTTATTAGACAACTTGACCAACGATGCAGTCTCACACATGATCCATCAATATTTTCATATGAACGAAGTCGCGGGCAACAGCTAGTTGTAAATAGGCCCCTTTTTATGAATAAACGATCTTATTTTTTTATTTAAATTAAACTGATAATCAGCACTGTTTGACCGTAAAAGTTTACAAGAGTCAGTTTCCCTAAAATGTACCACCCTTCGACACTTCCTAGAATGTTGGCTGTGAAGAAGTGGCAGAACAAACTCCCGAGCAGTAATTATCATAGTGAAGGCTTTATTTATTGTTCAACTATGCTGGTATGTCTTATTCAACTCTTTAATGTGTATATTATTTAATAATCACAAACAAAAACATTTTGTACAAGTATTAAAATGTGAAAAGAATAGGTAACAAGGCGTTAGAATCCAAATCTCTGTCTTCAGGAAAAGTGCCCTGAAGGCTGGCAGTATTGCCACGTGGATGGCAGTGGTGATTCTTTGTTTAAAAATTAAAAGGAATAACAAGGGATGTACAACATAATGTTCAAGGGACGGCTTTTCGCCTACGCCTTAGGCCAGGCAACCGAATGGAAATTAAAGAAAAACATTAAAAGACAACAGGCTGCTCGGATGTAGGCACAAATAAAAACGTCGAATTTGAATACAATAATGTGTTATTTCCACGTAAAACAAGGTATCAAAAGATTCTTATATGCCTATATGTTCAAGTTTTTCATCATTAATTTTTTTTGGATAACCATCAACTTGGAAAGCAGCGGTGGCACAATGGTGGCGGCCCCAACTTACAAGTAGTTGGTTCGAAGTCGAACCCAGGCAGGCACACTACTTTGTGTCATTTATTTTATTGCCACTGCTCTCAAAAAGGGTAAAGAAAAGCATTGGCAGGGAGCCGGGATTTCCTAGAACCCAAAAATTCGAAGACATGTGACATCTACCTCTCAGTGGACTCGTGTGGTGGATTTATAGCTCATTCCTTCTCATAAACAGAGTGTGTGTCCTAGTAGTGGGAACATTATAGGCTGATTATGCATCACTTATCTCTTGATGATGACAAATGCAAATACCTACCTACCTTCCCACACGTAATTAACGCCTTGTTAGTCTAATGCTCGGATAACGTTATTGATGAGCATGAGATTTACAGGTCGAGAACAGGGGCCCAAACGATGGGATTTGTCCGAGAACATTTTATAACAACCAATGGTCGTCAACCAATATATACCCCTGTGGCCCTTGACGAGGAGGAAACGGAACGCGTGGGAAAAATAACATTCAGAACCCCAAATGACGACCCGATAGTGGTTACCGCCAAATGTACCAAGATTATGCTGGACGATAAGATCCTTGAAATGGCACAGTCCATTTCAGGGATCCCGGACAACACAGCATCTCAGGGAAATTGGACGGTGCCCAATATCAGGTGGGTAAACGGAGTTCCCGGTTGCGGCAAGACAACCTGGGTGGTGAAACACTTCGATGAGGAGAATGACGTTGTCGCCACCACGACGACCGAAGCTGCTAAAGACCTCAGAGAGAAGCTCGCGCACCGCTTAGGAGACCGAGTAAAGACAAAGGTGCGCACTATGGCCTCAATCTTAGCCAACGGGTTCAAGAAAGAAGAGAAATGCTACCGCCTAACGGTGGACGAGGCTCTTATGAACCATTTTGGGGCCATAGTAATGGCAGTCAAGTTGTCAGGAGCGAGCGAGGTTGTCCTCATCGGAGACATAAACCAGCTACCATTTCTGGACAGAGAGAACCTTTTCGAGCTAAGGTATACCCGTCCAAATCTGGTGGCTGGCATCACCCAGGAGCTGCTCTGCACACACCGCAATCCAATGGATGTGGCATTTGCGTTGAGCGAGATATACTCCGGTATATACTCCTCCAAGCTGTCGCTGTCGCGGGTCCACTCACTGAGCGTGAAAGGTTACACAGGAGCGCAAATACCGAGCACCGCCCAAAACACCCTATTTCTGGTTCATACGCAAGAAGAGAAAGCTGTTCTCATCAGCCAGGGATACGGCTCCGGCGAAGGGTCGCGCACGCTAACCATCCACGAGGCCCAGGGTCTTACCTTCGACAGCGTGATTATCATCAACACCAAGTCTAGGAGACTCCAAATCCACGACAGCATTTCCCACGCGGTAGTGGCGGTGTCGAGACATACAGTCAGTTGCGTCTATTACACCGACGACGCCGATGACGCCACTGGCCGCTTTGCAAAGAGAGCGATGGATGCGCCAACTAAAACGGTCCTTGAGTACAACCTGAAGACGGCCATGCAGCATCGAGATACAGTCGTTGTGGAAGCTTTGCTCAGGCTAGCGAAGTCCCTGATCAGACGACGTGATTAACAAAAAACCCCCATCCTAACCCCAAAACCCAAAGCCAATACATCCCACTCCCAAACAACTCTGTTACCAAAAAGAGAATGTAAAACTGCATGGCAAGGTGAGTCTGTCATACTCACGTAAAAACAGTGCCGATGGTGGCGCTGCACATCCGGTCGCTAAGTTCCCTACAAAATGGTTGAGCTAAGCGGCGCGGATGTGCAGGTCATGTCCGTGAACGGGTGCCGACGGTTGCTGCCGGTCGACTCACATTGCCATGCAGTTATGAAACAGGTTGGTGTAGATTTTTGTTAATTTTAATTAGTAATTAAAAAAATAAATAAAAATATATATATATTTGATGGACTCACGTAGATCTTAAGTTACTAATAATAAGCTTAGTTTAATGTAACGTGTCCAATGATGGAGCACGATCGTAGTTTAAATAAAATGTAAATAAGAGCGCGGACCCCCACGTCTGCGGTAGAAAACTAAATAAAAAAAAAAAAAAAAAAAAAAAAAAACCAATATATAAAAAACAACACCGCAACCAATGTACAGGAACGGTCATTTCTATCCGGCGTACAAAAGTCCGTCGTCTGCGCTGTTTAACTTTTTTTCCTAAGTGAAAATCAAACGCCTTGTTTTATGTAACACGCAACTTCGTCTGCGTCACATAAGAGAGAAAAACAAAAGGAAAAAAACGTCCCCGTTTTTGCAACGTTTTTAATTCCTGCTCCGCTCCTAATAATTGCAGCGTGATGTTATCTAGCCTAAAGCCTTCGATATCCACTACCAACTAACCAACCCAAAAATAATTTTTCAATTCGAGCCGGTAGTTCCTGAGATTATCGCGTTCAACCAAACAAACAAACAAAAAAACAAACAAACTCTTCTGCTTTATAAAATGAGTATAATATTAGTATAGACTAGCTTCTGCCAGCGGCTTCGCCCGCGTGAAGTTTCAAAATTGGGGTTGAGTGAGAATATTATAAACGTAAGAGTAAACAAATATAATAATAACAAATCTCCGAACTGCTAAGCTATCGGGAGTTACACGTGTTATTGTGAGTCAACTATAAAAGATAGACATATGCTGTCTTGGGATATTTTTTATATAATTTTATGTGGAATATTTCCGTTATACATGATTTCTATGTAGCTTTAACCATTAAGCCTGCACACGCGACGGAAGCTAAAAAAACCAAGTAACTTCTCCCGTTTTCCCAACATTTCCTTTCACTGCTCTGCTCCTATTAATGGTAGCGTGATGAAAAGTATACTATTACCTGCTCAGGAGTATGTAGAATAATTGTACCAAGTTTCGTTAAAATCCGTCGAGTAGTTTTATTTTCTATAAATAACATACAGACAGACAGACAGACAGAAAGACAGACAGACGGACAAAAATTTTACTGATTGCATTTTTGGCATCAGTATCGATCACTAATCACCCCCCGATAGTTATTTTGTAAATATATTTCATGTACAGAATTGACCTCTCTACAGATTTATTATAAGTATAGATAAATAAACAAAATGTCACACCAATAGTAATCCCTGCTATGTAATACTGCTGAAGTGTACACCCACAATTCACATGAATGTTTTAGGCATTACCAGGCTTCGTGGTTGGTACTGAGAAATTCCCATGGAATAATCCATTAACATTTTACCCGTCCCGGGGGTCCCAGGTCCTCATGCTCAGGAGTCATGCTTGGGACCACTCGACTAACGAGGCAGTCACACACATTAACATCATCATCATAAGAAAGTAAGAGAGTGTGTGTGCGTGTGTGTGTATACTAAGTATGTATTTACAAACAAAAAATTATATATGTAGATTTAGCATTCAGAAGTGAAGATGTTTAAAATAAGACAACGAGGTACATAAAGTAATGAATACAACCGTTTATTCTAACTTGGAACAAAATATCAATTGCTGAAACTATCCATAACCATAATAAATCATAAGGAATTCAATTAACACGTAATTGCTTAGAAAAGTAGCGAGTAAGTACACAAAATAGGAAAATATAAATCTTACAGCCCTTTGAACGATATTCCCAACGAGTCTCTCGCTACCAGAGACTAAAGCAAGTTGTCTGTCACGCCTTTCCATAGAAGTAACCTGTGCTACGTACAACCTCATTTCTTCATAATACTACGCGAAACCTCTTTTCTTCCTAACACGGCTTCTCCTGACACCAAGTCGCCCTCGACTTGAAAGTTGTAGGTTGCAGTCAAGTGATGATCTTGATGCCGAACTGCTCCTATTCCAGCATCGAGATCAGGTGCGGACAGCCCTACCGCCACGGGTTCAGGTCATGCTCAACATCATCAGCTTCGTCATCTGAAAGAGTTTACGATGATTATTCCGTGTACGCAACAACACATGCTAATCACGTAGAAATTCAAAGTCCGCAATGGCAAAAATATAAGATGGTTAGCGTCCCAATCGTCCTATATCACTGCCAAAGACTTTACCTCGGCGAATAATGACAAAAATATAAGATGGTCAGCGTCCCAACCATCCCATAACATTGTTCACATAATTACTCGTACTACGACTAGACTAGACGGTCAAAAGGTCTAGTTCACACAAAACTAGAAGGTCTAGTATTTACACAAGACTAGACATAAAACACAAGGTCAAGTATTCAACAAGACCAGACATAACACACAGGATCTAGATTTCCAACAGTATACCACAACCAGCGCGTACTGCACCAGCAGCGACAGACGGACGTGTTGCACCAGTAGCGACAGGCGCACGTGCTGCACCAGTGCATCCTACGCCAGTAGCGCGCCTGCACCAGCACCACGCCCGCACCAGCACACGCCCTGCGCCAGCAGCGCACCCTGCGCCAGCAGCGTAGTGAGTTCTGCGCCCGCAACGCAGCGAGTTCTGCACCAGCAACGTAGCGAGTTCTGCGCCAGCAACGCAGAGAGTTCTGCGCCAGCAACGCAGCGAGTTCTGCGCCAGCAACGCAGCGACTCCTGCGCCAGCAACGTAGCGCGTCCTACGCCAGCAGTGCGTCCTGCACCAGCAGCGCAAGCAGCGCCAGCAGTGCGTACAACTCCAGCAGCGCAACCAGCGCCAGTAGAGCGTCCAGCACCAGCAGCGCATTCAGCGCCAGCAGAGCGTCCGGCCCCAGCAGCGCGCTCACGCGCGCTCCACAACACGTGCCTTTGGACACACCCGCACGCTTGGCGACACACACCTCTGGGAACAAACCCGTGTGCTTGGCAGACACACCTCTGGGAACAAACCCATGCGCTTGGAGACACACGTCTCAGGGAACAAACCCATGCGCTTGGAGACACACGCTTCAGGGAACAAACCCATGCGCTTGGAGACACACGCTTCAGGGAACAAACCCATGCGCTTGGAGACACACGCTTCAGGGAACAAACCCATGCGCTTGGAGACACACGCTTCAGGGAACAAACCCATGCGCTTGGAGACACACGCCTCAGGGAACAAACCCGTGCGCTAGGCGACACACGCCTTGGGAACACACCCGTGCGCTAGGCGACACACGCCTTGGGAACACACCCGTGCGCTAGGCGACACACGCCTCTGGGAACACACCCGTGCGCTAGGCGACACACGCCTCTGGGAACACACCCGTGCGCTAGGCGACACACGCCTCTGGGAACACACCCGTGCGCAAGGCGTCACACGCCTTTGGGAACACACCCGTGCGTTAGGCGTCACACGCCTCTGGGAACACATCCACACGCAAGGCGACACACGCCTTTGGGAGCACACCCACTGGATGGGGGACTCACGTCTCTGGGAGCACAGCCACTGGATGGACGACTCACGCCTCTGGGAGCACACCCACTGGATGGGCGACTCAAACCTTTAGGCACACGCCCAAAACCATCTCTGAAACCATAAATAGAAAAGAAACAGCACTCACTTAGCGAAACAAAACATTATGGCATTCGTTTCTGGGCACGTATTGGGAGTCTGCTTATGTGGTTTTTCCTCGAACAGTTTCAAGTTCATGGCTCTCGCATCCCAGGGTCTAGTTTGCTCATTGATTGCGAGTATTTTATTACAAAGGTAAGATTGACGACCTCGTATTCACATGACTGGCGGTTGGACCGGTAAGGTGGATCGTACCTTTATTCCTCTTCAGGAGTTCACAAAAGCAACATCAATAGATATCCCACAAAGCTTTTTTTGTTGTTTTTAGAATGCTTGTGACACTACTAGTCTACTCGACACTAGGTCACGCACCAGCGACCATATGGGCGGAGTAGAGGCGTCAGTGCCAATAATTAAATTGATGGCTGTGGTTTTTACTTGCTCACATGCGTTCATGCCTGACAGTTCCGGGGATTAACAACTATTTTCCGAGAGCTCGGCCACACCTGACCAAAGCTTGAAAGCATTGAACCTTCGGTCAGGACGATTTGAATGTCAAAAGTTCTAGAGAGGTACTGCCTCTCTTTGCGCACTTTAGTAATGCTGCCACGGTTAAGACTGTCAGCAGTTTTCAGGATTATTACAGTTTTAAACTAAGAAGCCATAACTTGCCGTTCACTTAGGCTTTTGAGAACACAGGAGTCGGAGTTGCTCGACAAGAAAGGTGCTTCAAAACATCAGACAAAATCAGCGAAACCAAGCTCCACTATAACTGAGAAGATTGGCAAGAAAATAAACAAAACAGAGAATAAATCTATGGGTGTACCCACGGATGCCTTGAACAACAGCTGTAATAACGTCTGTTTTGTTATTCGACAACGCTTCGCTGATTCCTAGATTGTGACTGGCTCTTAGTAAAGCACGTCTCTTTCTTGTACCTTTTTCTCTTGCATTATAAACACTGTGCTCCATATTTGGCAGCAGAAATATCATTGGCTGGACCCTGCGTCGCGGATTTTTAAAAACGGAAGCATCAACCGGTTCCATAGGATGCTTTTTAGAAAAATTACGACAAATGTCCTCACTGATTGCATTCGTAGCGTTCTTAGGTTCGAGATCGAACGACAAGATCGAGCGTGCGTGCTTCTTACGGCCTCTGAAACAACTTACTGTTCGGTTTCGGTAGGTTGCTATCTCTGTCTGTTTGACATTTTACTTGAGAGACTGTTAGGAAACAAAACGTCACTGAAAAACTTTCTTTGATTTTTCAAGTGACAGGTAGGTGACGCAGATCTAGAATATTTCAAGCTAACTTTGTTGATAGAAACACCGATAGTTGTGAGACGTGGCATAATAACTGCCAGTTATACGTAAGTAAGTTATAGAAAACGGGCCTTAGTCAACCCGGCGAAAGACTCAAGTTTACGACTTGGTTTTACGTAAATTGAAAGAATCAAGATTATGTCTTCAGTTGCTAAGTTCGCATTAGCCACGGCCGCCATAATTTGTGGGTTGTTAATACCGCGTATAACCAATTAAACTAAGGCCGTGTTCCGAGATAGGCTGTAAACGCTTTGAGCGTCCATAAACCCGTTCCGAATTAGCGTGAGCGCGATCACAAGCGCGATATCGATGTCCCTTGAATCGTCATAGATGACGTCATGACATGCGCCATCTTGCGATTACAACGACTATGCTCCAAATAAATATCACCGTGAGCGCTGTCAAATAACCTGACGACAGCTCTTAGCTGTCATAATCGTGAAATCTATATCGGAACGCAAAATATTGATGTGAGCGCTGTGAGCGATAATTTTCTAATACGGAATGAAGCCTAATAAGAGTTCGTAATTCTTCGTTAAGACATTTAACTGTTGTCAAACGTAACAAACTTATGGTACGCCGGGCGTACTCAGCGGCATATGTTGTAAAATTGTCGGATGTTGTGTTCATTGTTTCCAATAAAAAAAAATGTTTGTGAGTATGGACGGATGTTTGTTACTCTTTCACGCAAAAAACTACTAAGCGGATTTGGATGAAATTTTGAACACAGATAGTTTATAACCTGGATCCTATGGGACAATTATTAAACTTCACGCGGGCGAAACCACTGGCAGAAGCTAGTATCAACATAATCTAACCTCTGAGGGCAAAAGGGCTTTGAGTAAAAGAAGGTTAGACAAACCTATCTAACGACGAAACGATAGCGTCCCTTTATGCCATATAACCGCCGTATCGTTATGAAAAATACTCCTAATTTTCAGGTTCATAAAAAAAAAACACAAGAAGTGTCCCTTCAAGTGGCCAAAAAAGAGTTATCTTTATTTCAGCTTTTGCAGTTTCATTGAAACTACCTTCCTATAATAGTTTCAACACGTACCCATAGACGACTCATTTCGCGCATGAAATGACTTGTTGTTATTCAAAGACTAGAAACATTCAAGTTTAACTGAACAGTTGTCAACCGCTATTCAATTCAATTAGTATTTAGGCATCAACCACTATGCCAACTTATTATGTATTGGATCCCTGTATTAAGTGAAAGCGCCTTGTTCAATCTTACACAGCGGAACGCCACTTGTCATCGACAAGCTAGTCAATCTATTGAATGACACCTGGCAATCATCCGCATCTCACACTTTCATTTGCCGCTGCGAACTGCGACACACGTCGCACCACCTGGGATTTCCCTCTGCTCCTTTGACCCAGGCATCGTTCCATGGACCGATAACCACACCTGGACCACATCGAACCGAGAGTCCAATGGACAAACAAGGTGCCAGTTCGCCCTGACAGATGTCCCAACAATGGGAAATTGTTAGAGAGAAATCGCAACAAATCTAAACGAGATTGCTAATTACCATCCTTGCGCTAAGTACTTATTTAGGCTACGCAAAAGTCGGATAGAAGGCTGTTGTTGATTGTAATCTCAAAAGTATAATTGACGTTTCTAGATATGATTTTCAAACGGTATGATGCTTGCAACATAAGAACAAACCAATATAAATGAAGCTTATTTCAGGACATGAAAAATAAAATTAAAGTCTATCAGCTCCTAGAGAAATCTGGCCATCGTTCTATTAAAATTTAACCAACTTCGGTCATTGATGACCCTTTCATTTAGCCAAACTTTGACGTCGCCCTTGAGACAAAAAGCTACTCACGAAACACTCGGGAGTACCTCCGCACGGTCCACTTCGTCACGCCACAC
Source organism: Xestia c-nigrum (assembly GCA_916618015.1). Taxonomy (NCBI): domain Eukaryota; kingdom Metazoa; phylum Arthropoda; class Insecta; order Lepidoptera; family Noctuidae; genus Xestia; species Xestia c-nigrum. Next base: position 17,765,681 of record OU745247.1, on the reverse strand, counting down.
GTCGATGTCGTGATTGCTTAAATTCATAGTAACCAGGCGACCTCACAGGCTGTACAGATCTTATTCCACACTATGCTCCTTGTGCTGCTCAACGCTATGCTCCTCGCGCAGCAGCGATGCTCCTCGCGCTGCCTCGTTGTTCCTCGCGCTGCCGCGATCTTGCCTTCGCTGCACACACACTGCTCTACTCACACAATTAATTGCTACGCTCCGCACTGCACACAAAGGTTAATAGATTTTCAACTTTATTGCTAACTAGCATTAAATTCAAGGTTGATTGGGAGAATTTAAAAACTTCTCTCGTCTTTTCGTCTTCATAAATTTAAATGATTTTAAAACATAGAATTTTCGGTTCAAATCGAATGAGAGAAAATTTGATATTGTTGGTCCTTTGACTCGCACTCAAAAACTGACAAAATAGGGAGCGGTGGCCATGACGAGGAACATGATGTCCGGCATGACGAGTAATGCTGTCATACTACGTCTCTGCCTCCTTTCCTCACTACTTCCCATGCCACTCCTCGAGTGTGTGGCAGGCCCATTAAATCTTCCACGAGATAATCACATACGACCAGGCTTTAAAACTGCAAGCGATTGGATCGTTTGTACGAATGGTTGATGAAAGACACTCGAAGTTCTTTGCACGAACTCGTTGCGGAACATCGCTCAAGTTTATGGGGCTAAGCTAACGCGAAGTGACCTCACAACCGGGTTCTCAGGGTTATTTCTTCACCACCAGCATACCTGCCTCGCGTGTCACCTTTAGGTCAATCTCATGAATGACGGTGATCACGCGTTCTCAGCATATTTATCGCAAAGCTTGATATTCAATCACACACACGTGAAATAACAAAAATGACAAGAACAAAGACGAATAAGTAATTCAAAAATCGCCATTTTGACTTTCGGTTGAAAATTATTGTTATTTTGTTCCTTGAATATTTTACAAATTAGTGGGCAATTTGTGTTCACTATCCCACTTCTGAATTTAGCATTCAGAAGTGAAGATGTTTAAAATAAGACAACGAGGTACATAAAGTAATGAATACAACCGTTTATTCTAACTTGGAACAAAATATCAATTGCTGAAACTATCCATAACCATAATAAATCATAAGGAATTCAATTAACACGTAATTGCTTAGAAAAGTAGCGAGTAAGTACACAAAATCTAAATATATATAATTCAAAGGTGACTGACTGACTGACTGACATAGTGATCTATCAACGCACAGCCCGAACCACTGGACGGATCGGGCTGAAATTTGGCATGCAGGTAGATGTTATGACGTAGGCATCCGCTAAGAAAGGATTTTGATCAATTCTACCCCCAAGGGTAAAAAAATAGGGGATGGAAGCTTATATGAAAGTCCGTCAGTTTTAAAGTTAGGATCTTCTAATTTTGTGTTTAGGCTGACGATTGAAAATTAATTTATGCGTGTTTCAGCGTTTTTGATAACTCCACCCCGAAGCCTTATAAAGGGGATGAAATTGTATGTGAAAAATCCTTAATTTTCGACGTAAAAAGTACAAAATTTGGCTTATGATTGGAAGCTGACGCAACGGCTTCATTAAATTTCAACCCTTGAGGGGTGAAAAAAGAGCAACATTTTGTTTTTAATTAAAGTTTTTGTTTTTTTGAGTCACCAAAAAGTATCAGTTAGTAAGTCGTTAGTTTTTTTTATTTCAACCCACAAAGGGGTAAAAGGGGGGATGAAGTTTTGCATTTTAGTTGTTCATTCGTTCACGAATAACAGCAGCAGGAGAGACCTTTTGCAGCAGTGCAAGTTAATAGTATAGGCCGTACACAAGTTAATAGCTCACGTGACTTCGCGGCTGGCAGTACTTACCGTTTTGTAGGGACCTAGGTAAGCCGAAGATTATGGACTTACGGCAGGAGTAGAAAAAGAAAGTATGGCAGCCGCCGCTCCTGTGGGTGCCGCCCGCTCGCACCAACTTGCTGCAGCACGCGCACCAACTTGCTGCAGCACGCGCCGCTGACGCGCGCGCTTCGTGCACTCAATATGGTGTCACAACAGATTGATTGCTTCAATTGTACACAGCGAATTCACACGGGCCGCATTTTGCGCAATTACTTTAGTTTGTCAAATTAATTAATTTATTCAAAACATAAATAATTTCACTTTGAATATAACTGCTTTATTGTATTAGGTACCTAAACCTGTAATAATAGTTGTATGTGTTGTTTACATAAATAAATAAAATAAATAAATTATGTATAGTAGAACGAGATAGAATGAGTAATTGTCGATATCGTATTTGATACCAACTAGATTTTTTTATTTTGTAGATTTCTGTTTTTTTTTCTCTTCTGCATTTCTGATCTTACTTTTAATGAATGAAGATGAAGTCAAAATAAAAATCAAAAATGGCGCCGACGAAAGTTTTTGGATTTTTAATCATGGGTGTCGTTTCCGTGGTTTTTTGTGTCGCTGGTAGTGAAAATGAGGTAAAAATTAACACGGGGAAAAAAGTTAACAGAAGCAAAAAAAACAGTTTTCCTTTTTTTCTACGGCTACCCCTGACACTATTTTCACCCTGCGCCATTGTTAGGTAGAGGTGTATCTAATCCTACACCCACATTTCGCACATTTAGCTAAATCCCATCAACCGGGCATAAATAATACAATAACACTTTGCCCGTCCCGCAAATCGAACCCAGGACCTCATGCTCAGTAGCGCTTGCGACAACTCGAACAACGATGCAGTCTCACACATGACCCATCAATATTTTTACGCGAACGAAGTCGCGGGCAACAGCTAGTAGGAAAATATAAATCTTACAGCCCTTTGAACGATATTCCCAACGAGTCTCTCGCTACCAGAGACTAAAGCAAGTTGTCTGTCACGCCTTTCCATAGAAGTAACCTGTGCTACGTACAACCTCATTTCTTCATAATACTACGCGAAACCTCTTTTCTTCCTAACAGTAGTATATCAACTATCTAGTGTCCACGACACAAGCTTTTCTTATTGTGGCACTAGGTGGCGCTGTGTGTTAATGTTCAGCGATATTTATTTATTTTATTTTATCTGCCTAGTCTTTTCCCAACTATGTTGGGGTCGGCTTTCAGTCTAACTAAATGCAACTGACTACCAGTATTTATATGAAGCGTCTGCCTATACCTCCACAACTCAGTTTTTACTGGGTAATACGGTACCACGTGGTAAGACTGGTTGTCAGACTTTTTGAGCCAATGAGTACCTGTGACTCTCAAAGATCTATAAATGACAGCCTGGATGAACTACTTAACGTGCTTTCCCAGGCACGGAGAAAACTATGTATGTCATTACATACCGAATTTCGTCACAGATCAACCTAGGCAAGCAAGGCTTAACCTAAAAAAAATTCTCGAGTGTCTGTTATTATTTAGCCACGATTTCGAGGCAGTCTCACACCTTTTTTTCGGATGGGAACTCATCAAATGACTTCTTCCACTCTGGGTGGAACAGGAGGGAGGGCCAGACTTTTACTGACTAAAACCCATCCATGTTCCTTCCACACGTCTCACACCTGACACATCAAAATTTTCACGCGGACGAAGTCGCCGGCAACTGCTAGTGTTACATAAAATAATATTATTGAAGGCTCGGTAGACACTGTTAAAACAAACGCCTTCGCCCACCCTTGACAAGTTTCTTTTAAACTTAATTTCACCAAAACACACCCACAAACAGAAGTAGTATAAACTGTTATTACTTCGGTAATAGAGTTTGGTATTGGAAAACTTCAATGTTTTTGTTACTGCGTACTGCGTAGGCATCTTCGGAGAAAAGTTTTGAAAATACATTTTTTTGAAATTCTACCAGTGAAATAATAAACTTTTTTCTATTAAAACTTGAATATATTTTCTAACTATTGGTTAGTAAACACTTTGTAAGTACTGAAATTTGTATTGTATAATGGGCTGGTGTCCGCAACTCCACGTCAAAGCGCGTATTTTGCATATGGGTGGTATCCACCACGCGGGCCCAGTGCGGGTTGGTAGCTGATGTCACATGTCTTCAAATTGCATGCCGGTTTCCTCACGACGGTTTCTTTTGCCGTTTTTGAGAGCAGTGGTGATGAAATAAATTGCACAAAGTAAAACGCCTGCCTGGGTTGTACCTGAGCCACCACTGGGCCACCGCTGCTCTCACTGTTGTATTGATAATATTGTTAAGATGACAATATTAAGATATTATTCATGAAAGGAGCTTTGATATTGTTCAATAACAAAAAAATAAACAAGCATTGCATTGTGTTGCATAGATGCTCGTTTCTCTTCTATATTAATATTTTTTTTTAAACGTTAAACCTCTTTCTTTTACCTTTCTGAGTATATTTTATAACCTTTGACTCTTTGATAAACCATAGTACCTACGAACTCCAAAATTGGGTTAAAATGTTGAATCTTGAGCATTCTGCACCAAATAACAAGTGGAAACTACTTAACTTCTTCTACAAAAACACATCACCATCTATAAAAAGAATTCTAAATCTATTACGTCCACAGCACAATGACTATCTAACTAGACTCACAATCCTAAGTTCCAGCTCTTACTTGGAGAGTGCTTCGAAATGTCTTAAGTTGTCTTACGGCTTTAAGACGACAAACTAGAGGGAGACTTCGGACCTAAAGTGGTTCGCATCGACCGTTTTGCAAGTTGGTAACATGCCAACTATTATTAATCGCTTTTAGAATTATTGTTTTGTTTATTGCCATTGTGGGCGTATTATTACAGTTTGATGGAGTTACGTGGCTTGTGGCTGTGTTGCGTCGCATATTTGAACCTCCTTCTCTAACTATGAAAAAAAAAAGTAGTTGCCACAATCAAGATTTGGTTTAGATTGACTAAGTAACTTGTTTGCATCTGAGCCTATCAAGCACAATGATCACAACAACTACTTTTATTTGATTGAGATATCTTGGTTAGAGTTATCACAAAACCTATTTGCAGCAATCAAGTCAAAACATAGTTCCTCCAACCAAGTTTATTCAGTGTACCATATACACGCACACATACACAATAAGTTGATTGCCTTAAACAAGTAGCTTGTTCACCCTTATAAAGGAACTTGTTTATACTAACCAAGTAGCTTGTTCACCCTAATAAAGTGGCTTGTTTATACTAACCAAGTAGCTTGTTCACCCCAATAAAGTGGCTTGTCCATATACACGCACACATACACAGTAAGTTGATTGCCTTAAACAAGTAGCTTGTTCACCCTAATAAAGTGGCTGGTTTATACTAACCAAGTAGTTTGTTCACTCTAATAAAGTGGCTTGTTTATACTAACCAAGTAGCTTGTTCACCCTAATAACGTGACTTGTTTAAACTAACCAAGTAGTTTGTTCACCCTAATAAAGTGACTTGTTAACACTAACCAAGTAGCTTGTTCACCCTAATAAAGTGGCTTGTTTATACTAACCAAGTAGCTTGTTCACCCTAATAACGTGACTTGTTTAAACTAACCAAGTAGTTTGTTCACCCTAATAAAGTGACTTGTTAACACTAACCAAGTAGCTTGTTCACCCTAACAAACCTAATAAAGTGACTTGTTTATACTTGCCAAGTAGCTTGTTCACCCTAATAAAGTGACTTGTTTAAACTAACCAAGTAGTTTGTTCACCCTAATAAAGTGACTTGTTAACACTAACCAAGTAGTTTGTTCACCCTAATAAAGTGACTTGTTAACACTAACCAAGTAGTTTGTTCACCCTAATAAAGTGACTTGTTAACACTAACCAAGTAGCTTGTTCACCCGAATAAATTGGCTTGATTATACTTACCAATTAGCTTGTTTGCCCTAATAAAGTGGCTTGTTTATACTTGCCAAGTAGCTTGTTCACCCTAATAACGTTACTTGTTCAAACTAACCAACTAGTTTGTTCACCCAAATAAAGTGACTTGTTAACACTAACCAAGTAGCTTGTTCACCCTAACAAACCTAACAAAGTGGCTTGTTTATACTTACCAAGTAGCTTGTTTGCCCTAAACAAGACTCTTGATACATTTAATCATGTTTCTTGTTCGGGGTTATAAAGATAATCTTGGCTGCTCCAAACAAATTAGATGAATGTACCAATCAAGTGGAACTTGATTTATAATGTCACATAATGCTAGCTCAGCATTCGGTATTTTTGTTTTGTAATACCAGAGACTAGTAAAATGTAATACCGAATGTTGATTTAGTATTGTGTGACAATTAAAAATCAAGTTTCACTTAATTGGTACATTAATCTAACTTGTTCGGAGCACACAAGATTATCGATAAAAACCCAAAGAAAAATATATGTCAAAAATTGTTAGGTAACCTACCTATCTCCTAAAAAAGTTTGTTATCCTATAGTAGGGAAAATTAAATTAAACGATATAATTATTATACAATCATAATATATTGTTAGGTAACAGACAGGTTATATATACAGTGAGTTACAGACAAAATCTTACATGTATTAGACTTAAATTAAATTTTAATTGTAAAGTATATTTAGAACGATATACCTAAGTTATATAAATTGTGTATATACTCTCATAAAAGAATAACGCAATTAAGGTTAATTAGACAGACAGATAGTCTGACATAATAATACTGAATAAACATTATTATGGTATTAAAGTTTTTGATTAAAGTTACTGATACCAAATAAAAAACTAAAAAATAATATTTACTGTTTCTGCGCATTAAAATCAAGTATTGGTTAACGAAAAAAACTCTGTCTAAAGAGTGGACAAAACAGTGACTTCCAAAAAATGATATGAAAAAAGAAAAAAACAATATTAATTTAGTTTTTAAGTACCAAAGTTCCAACGCCTGATTAGTTTTAAACTAACAGGAGATGAAATCGAAAATCAAGCGTGATTCCCTAGCTTATTTCATCAGCCGAGGGTTGACAGGTAGTCTCCCTGCAGCTGCTTTTATCCCTTGCCATCCCTGCTGGATCAGAATGACCAACAGGACACCTTAAGTGAGCTACGGGACTAACACATCACACCAATAATTTTAATGAAATCTCCTCCAAAAACACCGTGTGATATGATTACTTATTGTACTATAGACGTTAAAGGTAGTTCAAATTTAATCCTACGTAAGGTCGAAAATTTCAATTGTTGAATTCTTTTATACGAAAACGTATAAAAACCCCTTCGTGGTATCCATACAAAACATACAACCCCTGAGAATCCCTACAAACCAAGGAAAGAACAAAAGCAAAAGAAGAACAAGCTAAACCACATACCTACTATACTAAATTATATTGTTTTATTTTAAAGCGGACTACGAATTGTTATATATGTTTTCCCAGACATAAGGACATTTATATTACAAGGTATCGGAGAAACTAGCTTATTGTAGAACAGTACTACCATTTCTGTTGCTTCAGGTTCTTTAACCTCATAGGCAAACAAATGATCGTCAAAACTCACAGTCTGAAATAAAGTTCCCTCAAACATCAGACTAGTGGAATCATATAAATATATGCTTTTTACTTTTAAAAAAGTAACCAACTCATCATTGTAGGTAGAGTTCACTAGTATAGTGCCCTCAGTGTAGCGTGTCGAAGATACAGTCGCCCAAGTTACTTTGGTGATACTTTTGTTGGGACACAATTGCAAGAGAGTTTGTAAGTATCTGACTTTGAAAGATAACACACGTTTAACCGGTCCAGTTTTAAGAATATCACTCAATTTTCCACATATAAAAATTGCATTTAGATTAAGTTGATGTTTCATACTTAATGACCATGTTATATTTCTGCGATTGTACGAAGCTCTAGCAGCTATTTTAGAAATTCTATGCTTTGCTTCGAATCTCATTGACCATAAAGACACTAGAGGACCAAACTTTTTAAGAGCAGAATGGTAGTGAATCATATGATGAAACTTTGGTTTTAAATGAACATGGGTAACTGACATGTACATCTGATTAAGCTCAGCAATTGTGGACTGCAATAATTCGTCAGTACCTTTAGCAAATGCTGTACATAAAACTATTTCAAGTACCTTTCTTAACTGTAGATATAAAGCCCAAGTGTCGTCTCCTCTAGGAACTAACTCTCCGACTAGTAACCCAAAGTATCTTAGGAAAGTCAGCATCTCTGAAGCGGAGAAACGAACGTTTCCTTGAATTAAGTGTTCCATGCTCAAAGAACATGGTTGATTTTTACTATCAGGGCCATACGCAAAAGCATGTAATCGTTCATTGAGAAAAAATAATGAAAAAAGTTTGAAATGTCGAATGTACTGAAGAAGAACAAAGTTCATCACATACTTGGCAACCCCTTCTAATATATCATGCATGCAGTCGACACCGACCTGATTAAACAAATCGAAACCTTTAACGTCAAGCCAAATACATCTTTCCTTGATACCAGTTTCTGCAACATTGTTGGTAAGTAAATCCGATTCATAATTTGTCGACGTACGGAGCAATGTTACATCTTCCCAACATTGACTTTTCATGACCTCTTTTCTGGTTTTACATATTCTGCATGCGAAATTGGCTGAAAAACTTTCTACGAAACCTGTCATCGAGTGGATGCCTAGATTATCCCCAATAATTAGCCCAAGCTCAAAATAGATGGTACCTTCGTATCCAGGTATGTCAAAATATATACCGGCTTCGCTAAGATAATTACATTCATCTATGATACATCGAAAAATTACCTTATTACCAAATAATGCTCTATCTGACGAATGAAATAACAAGGTGAGAAATATGTTGTTTAGTATAGAAGAACGGGTAGGTGGAAGACAAGGAATGGACGCGTATACAGCCCCTAATTTATGTTGACCTGAACGACTCCCCAATACATTACCAGTCTCATAATCGTCGAAAAAAATGAAAAACGGAATAACAGTTTTATTTGAGCGCGCTCTTATTCTGCTCTGCCAAAATGAGCCCTGGATAAAATTTTCAACAGCAGCACCTGACTGATTATTGATGAGACAAGTCATGTAGTTCAAGGTTTCCGATAGAATATTTTCCAAACTGAAAAAATTTTTTAGGACTTGTCGAAGGGGAATAAAATGTTGCTTGCATGCAACAGGTACCATACGCGTTACACCGGCTCGTTTTACACTGTCAAACCTCTGACCAATTATGACTTCTTGTGGTTTAATATAAGTATCTATGTTATTAAAGTATTGTAAGCGTTTATGTTCAGTATTAAATTGGTTCCATGGTGAAGTAATAAGTGGCAAAAGATTGTTTGTCAATGTATTGATACTGGTAGAAGAAATCGAATTTTCTGCGGACAATAATTTAAGGCGCTCCGTAATAGCCGGTACAACAGAATTTGACAAAAACTCTTCAAATCCATTTATTACCGCCTGTACAGCATTTCTAGGTAAAAGTGGATTGGCATATAGATTTGCTATAAAAATTGACAATGATTTTTCAACGGTAGTTTCAATACTAGAAGCATCAGCTACAACTGCAGCAGAATTTTCAAAATAATCTTTATTTGCAACTGCATCAGTAACGGCGACATCCACCTGAACATCTAACTCAGGTATCGACTCTCTGGGTAAATAAGTAGCATTCTGCTGTGACAGTTGAATTGGCACTATACCGACTTCCGAATCAGAGTTATGCTCCCGAAAAAAATGACGTCTAAAAGAGTTCAACAATTGAAATTTTCGACCACAGTCATTTTCTATGCATACATATATTTTGAGGTCTTTCTTGCTATGAATACTGTTAAAATGGAATTTAAGTGCAGCAAAATTTAATAATTCTGATCTACATACGAAACATTTAACCATTTTAAGTAGGTACGTAACTAGTTAATTACAAAGCTATTTTACAATCGCTGAGCAATGACTCAGCAGCAGTCGATCCTTTATCAAACTGTGATGTGATTTTATACAGTCCTCGTTGGATGAAGTACCATGTTGCATACGAGTCAAACGAATATTCAGCATTCAAAGCCCATATAGCTTTGAAACAAGTATCAACTGCCGCTAATATATTTGTTCTTTCGTATACAGCGCAATCATTTACAACAATCAAGAATGTGGTTATTTCCGATAAAGAAGGGCCTACAATAATGCAAAATGGCTGTGGCGAAAAACCTTTATCCATGAGTTTCTGTTTCCTCCTGTGTATTGCTTCTTTTATTTCATTATTCCTTATATGGGTTATGAAAGCGTCACGTGCCTCCACTTTCGTTGGCTTCCAAGCTTTATTTGTCTTTCTTTTGCCAGAAAAACTCACAGTTGAGCGAAGAAGGAGCGGTATGGCCATAAATGCCACTAAATTTGTAACTTCTTCATCGGGATCTAAAATAGAGAAAACAAATTGTCATATTCTGTCACTACTTAATCAAGAAGAACCGTGAGAAACTCTTCCTTTTTGTAATAAAAAAAAATACACTTACGATCGGCAAGCTCAGCAATTTCCGTATAAAAATTATCTTTGGTTTTTCTCTGGTTTAGCAATCTGATGATGTTTGTCTTCAACAGTGGGAAATTTAATAGTAAATTTTTGGTGTGGTTTGGATGAGAAACTTCAAAATCATGCTCCAACTAGAAATAAAAAAACACATCAATATTGGTGGACATTAAGGCACAATGGTCCGCTTTAAGGACTAAGTGCGGAAACCTAAACCCCATAACTAGAAGTGTCCGACTGCGGACTTTAAAGACAATCCATTGAAAATAAATATTTAAAACATCTGTGAAAATTTCAACTCAACAGACATACAGATAGACAGACAGCGGAGTCTTAATAATAGGGTCCCGTTTTACCCTTCTTTGAGTCAGTACCCTAAAAAGACTAGAAAAAAGTTTTTGATACCAGTAATACACATTTCATCCAAAATAACAGGTAGGTAAATGTGAGTAAATAATTATAAACACTTACCAAACAATAACCTAATGGCGTTTTCAGTGCTGGAAAATCATCAACATATTTCTCGATGGTCGGCCCTGTTTCACCAGCATGTAAATTTCGGATTCTATGTTCACAAGTTCGTTTCCATTTTTCCTCAACTATGTACCATGGATCAGATGAGTGTTTGAGCCACGTTATATCCTCCTCAACAGAAGTAGAAGTGAAAATTTCATCAGGCTCGTTAGAAAACGTTGAAGGTAGCGGTCTTGGTGATGGGCAAAAAGTTGAATTTAATGGACTTGACTCCCTGCTTTTTTTTGCCTTTACAGCTAACACTCCATGCCTTTGAAAGCGTTTCCGGGTGTTAAGGATCTGGTTTACTAGTTTGCCTCTCGCCTGTAGAGTGGTACCATTTGCTGTTTTGCAGGCTGGAATATAATATGTGGTTGACCTCTCCCCAGGGAAGAGTTTTTTTATTTCAGAGCACCACTTGTAGTATAAATCACCCCGAATTGGTATGTTTTGAAATTTTTGTAGAATTTCTTTTGCTATAACAGAAGCTAATAGATTTCGAGCACTGTCTCCAGGAAGACTGTCACCTGCATGAACCAGCAGACCTGCTGTCTCTAAGTTTTGTGCGAGTAGAGTCTGCAATACCTATAAACATAAAATTCAGTTGCTATAAATTTCAGTTAAAACAAAACACATTGGTGTTAATTCCTTAACATAAGAGATGGCTCACACCGAGACGCGATGCGACGCGACTCTGCGCTCACATTTAAATAACGCGACTCAAAATATAACATTATTTACTACACGAAAAGAAACACATATCATTGTGAGCCGCAGCCTGAGGCCGCCCGTGGCGACTTGTCTCTACTATTGCAAATGGTAAACTGTGCTGCGTGGCGTTACTAATTGTACTTTTATAAATATTTAGATAATTATGTACATAAATGAATACTTACACCACTGTCCTGTGCAGTTTGGGATTGTGTTGATGGACTACAGGCAGGTGTTAAGTCATACACAACCCCAGCTGTACCAATGCTTTGCTTATCATTAAAGACTTCCAAAGCTGTGGTTGAGATATCAAGGCTCTGAAACAACAAAACAAATTAGACTTCATTAAGGCTTACTTTATTCAAAAATGAATGAATACAATGTTATTGTCACTTACTACAATACTCGCATCATCTGAAGGCTCTTTGCCTACATATTCCGCAAACCACACCCTCCAGCAACGTAGAAATAGCACTCGTTGGCCTACTTTGGGGACCAGTTCTTTGATGGTGTCTGGCGTAAGGGCAGCTAATGCCTCCAGAGTAACTTGATTATCTGAAAGTGTATAATATTAACTACTTATTAGTAAAGTTAGTCCGAAAATTATTACCTTTTTTTTATATAAATATAACATGCTGATCATGCCCACTTCGTTGGGCGGTGACCGTGTCTACCACCTACCACCCACAACCTGATCAACTCACAAACTTAACAAATGAACGGTTACACTGATGTTTTTATTGTTATTTATTGATTGACATTAATTTTCTTCCTTATTAAATAAGTTCTAGTTCCTTATTAACTATTCTGGGCGAAGATTAATCCAAAAACACAAAAATCATGAAAATTGGTCCAGCCGTTCTTGAGTTTTAGGTGGTGTAACTGAGGGCTCGTACACATAGCGATCCGTTTTACAGGTCCATTATTTGATGGCGTATGGAGTTGCATGAGCGAGTTCACACACAAAACAGTATTCCGGATTCAGTAATCATGTCGCTCCGGTCCAATTCTGATCTGTTAAAACGGACCAATATGTGTAGGTACGCGCCCTAACCCTAACACGACTTTGTTTTTTTTAAATATATGTTACAGGCAAAACTCTTATTCAGTCAAAACCACTTTTGACTGGTGTCAGTCAGAACCTTTAAATTAAAATGCGATTTCTGCATTAAAAATTTGTTGAAAAAAACCTTAACCTAATAAGTTTCTATGGAAATGTTTGTTTAATTCGTTTTGACTAGTCAGAAGTAGTTTCGACTAAGAATTTTGACCGTGACATATATTGAAAGATATATAACCCATATTACAATCTGTACAAGTTTGGGACTATATACTAATAGGACTAAATAATGTGTGAAATGTCCAATAATGTTCATATTTATTTATTATGAAATCAATATTTTTATTTTACTATAAGTAGGTATTGTTCGCCTAGAACTAAGATCTTGTGATGCCCACCCCCCTATTTACATTTATGCTAAACATAATGTTTGGACTTGCCTCTGACTTCCCCCTGCTAACTTGGTATGGCAATTCAACTTTAAAGTTTTTGTTGCATCTCATTAAAATCACTAAAGTTATTTAATTGTTTCTCTCACTCTATCAAATTTTAAATAAAATATTTTTTTACCATGGATATTTCACACATCACTATCAACACCATACTAAGCTAAGCTTGTACAGACAGACACAGATACAGTTACACAAGGCAACGGCAAGGAGTGTATAGTTTGAATGTTTGATGCATATCCCACTGTACTTTGGGAAAAAGGAAGTTGGTATAATACATACTTTTTTTTTGTAAATAAATATTAGATACATAAAATATTATAATAAAACCCAGACAGCGAACAAACATTAATGTTCATCAAACAAATGTTTGTTCTCGGTAGGTATCGAACCCACCGCCCACAGCGCAGAAGGCAGCGCTGCTGCCAACTAAGCTATGGGGGACTACTAACATGATCAACAAGTTAGTTATGCATAACATGGTCTCTCAACTAGGTTGATGCATACAAACAGGTTAATCCTGTTTTTTCTTAAAGGATGCTTGCCTACCTATCAAAATGTAAAATTTTCATTTCAGATACTATGTATCTTTAATGTGTTAGTAAGCAAAAAACCTTAAATAAATAATCTAAAACAAAACATAGGCTTTTTTGCCACTAGGATGGAGTTTGGCCCAAGTACTGCCGGTCTTACACATCATGTCCTCTGCAACAACGGTTAGGTGGCTGTTATGCCCCTGTGCATGCAGGGATGTGGTCATCACTAATGCGCTAGTAAAGTGCCTACAGTATCACAGCAACGCGCTATGAAAATACATCATCATAAAACCGTTGTTCGCACACTTCGCTATTCGTATTCGCGTTTTTTCGACAATTACGACGAAGGGTGGAGGCTCTATTCACCTTTAACTGGCTATTTATAAGACGAATACGCTATACGACTAACGAAGTGTGACAATGTGTCAGACGCAGTGAAAAAAAATGAGGTTAGAAATGAAATTAATTATTTGTACCTACCTAAAAACGTGCCTGCAAGCTCAGAGAGGCCCCAAGTTGTTAAAAGCTCTAAAACTTCGTCCATTATAAACACCACAAGCGTGCACGCTAGATAAAATAATTTTAGTTAGGATGCATCACAAACACAGCAAATTGTCAATAAAATTTAAAGACAAATACTTACCAGAGGTATCCCACAAATGAAATAGGTATAAAAAGTGTTGTGTCTAGATTTGATTCTTGTTTTTCACGGAAATTAACTCACTCATTAAATGAATCTAGATTAGAATTATTGATATTTTTCACAGAAAATGAACAAAAAAAACGGCTGCGGCTGGCGGCTGAGTGACGGCTACAGAACAAATACGCGGCGGCGCGCGCCCGCGTCGCGGGCGCGCGCCGTACGAGTCGAGACGAGAAAGAACTTGCTTGAGAGTAGATAGAAAGTCAGAGATGGCGCGTGCGGCGTGGCGGCTGGCCGCTGGGCTGGAGGCCAGGGTTACCAACTCCTAAAAATATTTACCCCTAAGCTAAAGGCAAAAACTCCTAAAATTGCCACGTTTACTTGAACATCCCACTCATTTTTTTTTATTGGTTTTAGTCATAACAAAAAATTACTTGATAACGCAGCAGTTCAATTACAATATCTAAATGCAAAACTATAGATCAAACTGAACAATAACCAAGCCAAGGTATTTTATAATTTCTAGTAAACGTTAACAAAAGTCTATCTATACTATACTTAGGAGTAGAAAAAAAATCATTTGTTTAGGGTTAACACTGGCACTAGTGACAGTTGTTTATTTCTTTATATTTTATATAGTTGTGTTGTGCAATGTGCACGCTTTGTGTAAACATCTTCTTGGTGGAAACTACGGTGGCCACCCGTACTACAGGGTGAAATTGAATAGATGCGACAAATTTAAATATTCAATAATACGTGTTGTCAAGAAAATGTATAAAATATCAAATGTAAAATTAAAAAAATAATAGATTGCAGTGTTACGAAAACCGTTAAAATAATAAAAGTATCAAAAAATCTCGTCCGACTCATCGCAGTGCTCAATATAGCGGTCATTTACCTAATTTTGCCTTATTTTTTCTTATTTATTTTGCATATTACTGGAATACCGATAATTCGTACTCGAATAAAGAT
Source organism: Xestia c-nigrum (assembly GCA_916618015.1). Taxonomy (NCBI): domain Eukaryota; kingdom Metazoa; phylum Arthropoda; class Insecta; order Lepidoptera; family Noctuidae; genus Xestia; species Xestia c-nigrum. The sequence goes on along the minus strand of OU745247.1, from coordinate 17,750,398 downwards.
AATAACATCAATGGATCTTTTGAAAACGATAATCGCGTTTTTTTTTTAATGATTTAGATTGTAGAAAAGACAGTATATAATTACTGTGTTACTGTAACTGAAGCTCCAATTTCATTTTGTCGCATTTATTAAAATTCACCCTGTATACCTATTAATATATAGTATCGTACTTGATTTCAGGAAATTGTAATAAATATTATAGAAAAATACTGTATTTTTATCCCTGATTCAACTGTCGCGCTTTTTTTTATAAACTTTGACTGGAAGTCTGGCTGGAACGTACCCGTGCAGCGCTGCACGGAGTATTTCAGAACGAAACGCATTTGCGGTAACAAAACGTCAACTGTCAAACTGTCAATAATTGTTTTAATTGTTTAACTTCTGCTGGTAAAATAAAAAAAACATGGAAGATGTTATTGACAAATATGGAGCAAAGTGTTACAGTACACTTACCTAAGCGGGATTTCTTTTTAGATTGCATGATGTTTAAAAATAAATTTGTAACTTTTTTTTCTGAATTTATATTTACTATATTTTTGCAGCTTTTTTGGGAAAATACTAGGTATATTTGTCCAAAATAAAGGTGGCAACCCTAGTGGAAACCCGCAGTGACTGGGTTAAGACAAACAAGCTTTTTGTTTATGGCAAACACGCAGCTTTATTAGGGTAAAAACCTTACTTGATAGCTGCAATCAAGTTGTGTTGGAGTATTTTTAATGATTTATTTGATAGATACAACCAAGAAGGTTGATTGGGGCAAACAAGCTTCTTGTTCAGAGCAAACACGCACCTTTATTAGGGTAAACACCTTACTTGATAGCTGCAATCAAGTTGTATTTGATAGATACAACCAAGAAGGTTGATTGGAGCAAACAAGTTTCTTGTTCAGGGCAAACACGCACCTTTATTAAGGTGAACTATCAAGTCGGATAGAATTTATCATTTAAACTTGATTAGGGCAAACAAGCCACTTGTTTTGAGCAAACATTCTACTTTTTAAGGGTGAACACCCTACTTGGTAGCCGCAATCAAGTTGTGTTGGAGTATTTTGACCGATGTTTTTGATAGATACAACTATCAGACTTGACTAGGGCAAACAAGCGACTTGTTCAGGGCAAACACGAACCTTTATTAGGACAAACACCGTACGTGATAGTTGGAATCATGTTGTCATGTAGTTTGTTTGTATGATGTATTTGATAAACACAACCAAGCAACTTATTTAGCTCAAACATTTAGCGCAAGATTAGACCAAGTTGTATGATTAATACAATTAATTGCAATGATAGATGCTATCAAGTCACACCAACTTAATAAAGTTTCAATAATCTTTATTGAAGTAATCAAAATGCTTGATTGACACAGCTAACTTACTTTGTTACAGTTAACATTTTTTGAACTTGTCTCTTTTTTAACTCTTCTACTATGATGTCTTGTTAAGGGTAATCGAGAAACTTGTTTGAGCGCTCAATCAAGTGAACTAGTATTGCTGCAATCATGTCGTGATGATCAACTTAACTAAGATTTTGATTGATCTAAACAAGATATCGTCAATCAAGCTAAAAAGTCACTTGATTGAATTGCATTTTTTTCAGTGTGTGTCTCTCTCTTTCAGTCGTTTATAATTTGCTGCTACTATTTTGTAGTCAGTGTTTTCTTGAATAGAATTACAGTATTAGAAACTTATTGTGCATTTGTACTCGGAATATGGAAATAAAAACGTGTTTTTGAAGAAAGAAAAAATTGTTGCTTCACCCTCTTATTGGTTGATTGGAGACGTACAATAAAAAGGCATTTTTTTAATATAACCCAGATTACACACAGCATTAAAGCAGGGTTTTGGTTAAAAGAATCAAGTGCCCACTAAAAATGCTCACCAGATTAAAAAAAAAACGGATCATAAAGAGACTAGACTGCTTAAAACTTTACTTTCCAGAAAAGAAACGTATGTATAGTAAATCACAGTACCGTAAATTAACACGGACCATACCAAGCCATTTATTTCATAATCATTATTAAACAAACATTTGAGCCGTGTTTGCCCACTCAAGTGATACGGACTGAGCCCGAGCTAGTTCGCTCAAAGGGACAGGGCAACACAAACAATATTGTACTGACTAAACGTGAGTTACTCGAGTAGAGATGAAGACGAACGCATCCACATGTGAATGAAATTCAATGAATCTTTTGTTAGTGAATGTAGGAAATCTGGCAATTCCTACTTATATTAGTGTAGTATGTAGGCTTATTATTATTTCGTAAGTACATTTATTTATTTATTTAGACTTTATTTACCTAAACGCTTACATTTCTTACAGTACAATTTTACCACAATTAGTGCAAAAAAATACTGCCGACTTAAAAAAAAAAAAACAAAAAAGTGAAAAATAACTTTAGCTTCTGAAGTCGGTGACCTCTGTTTGATTGATTTATTTTTTTTTGTCACCGACTTCACATCTTGAGAAACCTTGCACACTTATCTTCGTCGAATCGGACGAATAGATATCGTTATACGAATAAGAAAATGTTCCTTTCGGCGCGGTCGGTTCCTTTGGCGCGGATAAGTGTGCGTACAAATCTTTTAAATAGACCCAACAGAGACTTATAAAACCTCCTTTCTCGTAATAAAATAAAATATTAAACCTTTTTTGAAAAATGGAATAGAAACAGAAAAACAAATGATACTCAATACTCTTATCAGATTAACTAAAGATACACTACGAGACGGTTAAACAAACCATTCCTGCACTCTCCTAGATTTACTAAGATCCCCACATGCCTGGAGAACGGGTAATTTTGTCCTGTTAGATCTATCCTTCTGGGCAGCATCGGTTGCATTAGTTCCAAATCCTCCAGAGTCTCAGCGTTCCTCTCACATTGAGAGTACATAGAAGAATAAAAACTAGATCTGTCAATATTAAAAATGGAAAACATTTCTTCATCAATTATTTTACAGACAGACACAATAGTTAACTAATCATGACAATTCATTTGTAATTCATGGCACGAGGATTGGGTTTACTAACGTCTCTACTCTCAAGCAGATTTTTGCGTGAGGAGATTTTGTATTCATTTATAATCACACTAGCCCCCGCACTTTCGTCTGCGTCATACTCGTATAAGAGAGAAAAACGAAACGAAAATCCCCGCAACATTTTTCATTCCTGCTCCGCTCCTTATAATCGCAGCGTGATGTTATATAGCCTATAACCTTCCTCGATAAATGGACTATCCAACGCAAAAATATTTTTTCAATTCGAGTTTGGATAGAAAAATTGAGATGAGATTGGCGCGTTCAACCAAACAAACAAACAAACCTACTCTTCTGCTTTACAATATTGGTATAGTACAACTCACGCCATTGTTGGAAGAAAGCAAAAATTATAGCACTATCCCAGCTCATCTATAATCATGTCAATCAGTCCTGCATGCTGTGTGTTGCGTGCTGCATATGTTTTTCGACCTTTCTACCTCATCATTTTTCTCCTCCCTTCCTCCCAATTTATTTGGAGTCGGTGCAGCTTGTCTTCTTTTTCCATACTTTTCTATTACTCGTCATCACAGTGACTCTCTTTCTGGCTATATCATCCTTCACACAGATCAACGCGCTTGATTTAATCACCTTTCTGATTCTATGTATCATAATCATATAAGCATTACCCACATGATGTCAGCCATGCACATACCTTCCAGATATTTCCTCAAACATATATTTGCAGCTAGTAAAGAGCAAAACTTTGGCGTTCAATTCAAAATATCTATCCCGCGACTCGATCCACTCAGAAGTCAAAACACTCGAACGAGCGGCAGTCGAAGTCTTATTAGTGTACAACTTAAGTCCATGAGCAATCGGGAAACCACTTCACTCTGATTGGCTGTGGAGTTATTATTGGCTTGCAGCACTAAAGCTTGTTATTGTTAGGTTATATTGAAAACGGTTCGATTCGAAACCAAGTCGTACCATTGTGCATTCTCAAATTTATGGTATTTTACCTTAAGTCTTAAACACGCATCACCATAATCTTCCTGCCCTTTTATGCCTTATCTTGTCCTGTTTGGGTCAACGTCAAGCAGATTCAACGAGATTGGTATAAGGTTTTCAGTACCTTGTGCCATTAACATATATTTCAGACTTTTCCGTCATCGTTATCTGATAAATGAAAAAAGTACGGCAGGCATGAAAGAAACACATTTGTTGATAAAAATGCTTTATTTTATAAGAAGAGGCACTTGTTCTGCAGTTAAAAAATAATGGCTGGTATTTTATATTAAAAACTGTGATGTCGAAAGCTGAGCAAAGTATATAAGATCGGAACGGAAGGCCACCCTTGGAAAATCCGGGATTAATCACGACGAGCAAAAAAAAGCGAGATTATTGAAAACTGCAAAGCTTTTAAGGAATTAAAATAAAACGAGGAAGTGAAGCGGACAAGCTGTTCATTATGTAATTGCTTTGATAAGATTAATGTTTTTGTAGACGTGCTCACTTTAATACACTGTTGGAGTTCTTGATTGGTTGTTTGCTAATATATTAGTAATCCGCCGTGAAAAAAACAGACTGATCATCATCTGGCTAGCCTTTTCCGAACTATGTTGGGGTCGGCTTCCACAATTCTTAAACAATTTGTTTTGTCAAAAATATTTTTTATTTAGGAGTAAACCAACTACTTGTATGCGTTATTAATTGAAAACAATTAAATAAACTAACTACAAACAATAAAGTGCATTAAAAACACCTCCTCAACGCCTTCAGCTGCTAATGTGTACAAGAGACTATGGCGACGTTGCCAAGTTGTATGGCAACACTTATCTGGCCAAGGTTAAAGTCAGCCCATGGGTCACGGGAAGCGCGAACTAAGTTTTGCGTTGTTTAAAATTGTGTTTTCTTTGCGGAAGTACTCATCTTCTATATCGCCTAGCCTTTTCCCGACTATGTTGGGATCGGTTTACAGTCTAATCGGATGCAGCTGAATACTAATACTTTACATAGAACACCTGCCTGTCTGACCTCTACAACCCAGTTAGTACTGGGTATTAAGATCCCCTCGGTGAGACTAGTTGTCAAACAAACAGGCTACGGAATAAATAACAAAAATGGTTGATGAATGTGACAAAAGTATTACATTTAGCAAATGAACAGTTGAAGGGAAAACTACATGTGAATTAAAGTGATAACTGTAAACAGACGATAGATTGCCAGGCATTCTGAAGAAAAGAGGCATTGTTGCGCTACTAGATAAATAAAACGCTCTAGAAAAGCCGTAACCCTTTTTCTCAGTCACTTTTACGGCTCCCTCATGTTGATAAGAAGTTGATACATTTTATATTTCCCTTTTACGCGATAAAAACTCGCAAAAATATTCACAGCGGAGTATATAGTCTCATTGTTTGCACTATCTATGCCTGCTACATCAGTGGGAACAGTGGGATGCTATTGTCGCGTCGAGGGATGGCGTCGTCTATTCTCACTTAATACGAATACAATGCATGGTATTCTCGGCCGATTTATCCGCTTTTGTTACTGAGCCGCCAATGTTGGCAACAGAAAAACTTTCAAACGTTTAGTGCCGACGTCTTCCTGTTTGAAATTTATTTTGCTATAGTGCCAATTTGTGTGGAAGTTTATTTATTGGAGCTTTTTGTTGGGTTGTTTTATGTTTTATTGAAAGTGGTATTTCGCAGGAACTAAGTACGATGAAGTGAAAAGCAGCGGTGGCCCAGTGGTGGGTGGCGGTTCGAAACCAGCTAGGCGAATTAGTTTGTGTACCATTCATATCACCATTGCTCTCAGAACGGTGAAGGAATATCGCGAGGAAACCAGAATGTTCTAGAACCAAAAATTCGAAGACATGACTGTGATATCTACCAATCCGCGCTGGGCCTGGTGGTGGAACCGTGGAAAATAGCCCATTCGGTGTGAGTCCTAGCAGTAAGAAAATTAAGCTGATGATGATGAAGCATGACAATGGTGTACATTTTTATTCTGCTCTTCTAAACCATTTTCTTTTTTTAAACTTAAAAATGAGACAATTAAAAACTATAGAATAGTGTCCAATGTCCAAAACAAATTGTTGAAACGTACTCATGTTTCTAGTTAAACACCTAATAATTGTACCAATTCTGCTTATCATCTTGAACAAGTTGTTACAACAAACCAGGGAGAATATTCAACAAAGTTAGGCCTTAGTTTCCAAAGAAAGGGACTGATACAATACGTAAACAAACAAGTCTGAGTCAAGCTTAGGTACATACATTTGAAACGCAAATATCACGCTGCGTTAGTAAACAAAATAAAGCGAGTTCTCTTGAATTTGCTTGAATTTAATGTCGCCTTATGTTTGTTTTATATTACAATGTTTGTTGAAAGTTTGGAGATGGAATAGAGAGGCCCGTGGTTAGATAAAATAAAATCTGCGGGTTATTTTGTCTTTGCTGCGGTTAGACGACGAGTGGAATGAGAAAACCATTGAGAGGCCCTTATTCTCACCTGTCAAGAGCACTTCATGTTATGAGAATCTCTAGAGTCGTTAATGTACTTGAAATGCTTGGATATATACCTACTCTGGTTTATCCCGGAATTTGGAGGATAAGAGCTTCAAACAATTACTATTAGTACTTTGATTAGATTAGGTTGATCTATATTTTTGAGAATTTCCTTGACCGTAAACAAATAGGTTCAGTATAATTCTATGATCAGCAGCAAACGGAAACGGCTCTAACGATTTCGATGAAAGACAACAGCAGAATGTGGATCATCTAAAACAAATGGTTTTCTTTATTTTGAACCGAGCAGAGCTCGATCGCCCAGGTACTTGTAAATAACATAAAATATTGTGTTTTAACCTAAGATTCGGTAGGTCACATAAATGTTGTAAATATACCCCTTAATGAACCCGAAAGGCACTTGTTCTCCCCGTCGTAATTGTGATATTTTTTTGTTCCAGACCAAACCATGGGAGTTATTGGAGGTCAAAGTTCCAATTTTTCCACAAGTTTTTATTCGAATACTAGTTTTTAAGGTACCTACTACTTTGCTTTAAATACCTCTATAACCCGTTTACTATTAAAAGGCGTAAAACGTCCATAAACACATTTTTTTGAGTTTTACCGTATAATTTGTCACCTCAAAGACAAGTACATAGTTTCCCAGTAATAATTTTTGAATGGAGTTACTTAGTATGATGTACAAAATGTTTGACATCCCTGCATCAACCGGGTGTAAATTATAGTCTCCGGCCAGTAACTAAGAAATTCTAACGGAACCTTACAAAACCAGTGTAAATCATTATAATATTGGTAGTTATGGCAACAGTTCGTGTATCAAATCCTCTCCATCAATTTCATATAAGCCAAGACTCAGTTTAATGTGTTTGTAAAGGAAATTAGTGTTTAAGAGATAATTTATAGTTTACAAGTTTGTTGAGAGATGTTTTGTATTAACGCTGTTTCTGAATTGTCTACAGTTTGTTCTGAAAGGTGGTTTGAACTTGTAAGTTATGAGTTTAGGTTTTTGTAGACTTTCAAGGAGTTTGTGTTGGAGATAAGTAAGATGATCTATGTTCAGCCTTTTCTTATTCACTTAAAATTATGTTATCAAGGCAATCAAGACTTCTGGAGACATTGTTTGCCTTGCCATAATTTAGTGGAGATTGGAACCACAGAACACAAAAGGCGTCCCTTTGGTTCACATACTGACAAATGTTAAGATATTGTATTAATTTGATTTAAATTTTATAATTATTTTAATTGTAATTTAGTTGTGATTTTAATTTTATTATGATGTTGATTTTAATTTGATTTGACTCTGATTTGGATTGACTTTATTTTGATTTAATTTTGTTAATAATTTTAATTTCAATAATGATTTTAATTGTGATGTTGATTTTAATACTATTGAGTATTTGATTTTGTAATTTTTAATTCTGTGTAGTTATACCTATGATCCAATGTTGATTGAGTTAAATAAATAAATAAATTAAATAAAACCTATTTCCATGTTGACCTTCGCAAGAAGATTTATGATCGTAAAATCTTCCTCCTGTGATATTCGCGCAAATAGGTTCCACGTGCCGCATTAATAAAAGGTCAAATTACAATGAGTTGTGGTTGAAATAATTTCATATAAACGAACTCAAACAAACGTAATCAGCAGCATACCAAGAACTGGTGACGCAGCAGCCAATATAAATACAATGGTTTTGTAACTCCATAAAATAATACTGTACTGATCTGCCGTCGAAGTGTGTACGAAGCAAAATGATTCAACCGCTGTCGCCGATGTCAATGTTTGTACGTCAATCCAATTAGCCCCCGGGACAGTAACAGAATACCTACTAAGTATTTTAGTAAAAAAACATATTGACAGGGGAAAATGGAAGAAAAAAAACGTGTTGCACCGACCTATACAACATGCTACAAAAAAAGGATATGGTGATGATAAAAACAGAAACATATTCGCCACATGTAAACATTTAAAAACCCCCGAAATTACTGACATCAGTGCACTCTGATGTTGGTCAAACAAAAGGATGAAAAACCACGTCCAAACTTAATAATAATTATGCGGAATCTTGTTAAACATGGTTCTACATAAATAAAATCACATATCTATTAATAGAGCAACAACTTTATTCAGCTCCACACACATCACACCACATCACATTTTAACCATTTTTTTTATTGTTTTTTATTTATGTTTTGTCCTGTCGGGCTAACAAATGCTTTTTCTTTCTTTCTTTCTTTATTTATTTATTTATGTACACACAAAATAATAATAGAATATCAAACTCAACAAAAACCTGTAATACAAATCTGCCGTCGAAGCGTGTACGAAGCAAAATGATGCCGCCGCTGACGCCGACGTCAGTGTTTGTACGTCAATTTGACTAACAATCCAATTACCCCTCGGGACAGTAACAGAATACTAATTATTCGAGTGAAAATACGAAGCCGACAAAAACATAGGTATCTCTGATCAGAACATTATGTCAATGTTTAGCTTTTGATACGGAATTAACCAACTATTAGTGAGTTCGCTCAAATAGTGACGATGCACTGAAATGGTTTGGCGGAATTTAATGTTATAGAGGTGTCACTTTATTTCACCAATGTGATAATTATAACAATACTAGCTACCGCTCACGCCTTCTCCCATCATCATTATAACATCAGCCTATTAATGTTCCCACAGCTGGGACACAGGCTTCCTTTCTTTAAGAGGGAATGGGCTATAATCCACCACGGGCCAAGTGCGTTTGGTAGATGCAACATTTTTTGGTTCTAGGACATGCCAGTTTCCTCACGATGTTTTCCTTCACCGTTTTGGGGGCAGTGGTGATGAAATAAATTACACAAAGTTATGCGCCTGCCTGGGTTTGAGTCCACGACTTACTATTAGTAAGTCGGGGCCGTAACCACTGGGCCTCCGCACCGCTGCGGCTTCTCCCGCGTAAGAACAATTTTTTAACAATATTTTTTTCAAATTATAGCTTTTATTGTGTTATTCTGATATTTTAAATTTAGTAATTAATGCTCAACTAACTGGTAACTAACTAATGTTAAGTTTTAGGAAAATCCCTTTAGTAGGTTTTGCGTGAAAGAGTAAAAAATATCCATCCATCCGTCTACTTTTTCCTCTAAAATAGTAGTAAAAAGATCAGTAAGATTTCACGCGGCAATAGAACAAGAAAGTTTTGGTGCTATTCTTCCTTAGATTCCATCACCTTAACAGCAAGTTCTTAATTTTCTTCGTATTGTAAAACATTACATAAAAATGTATTGTTTAGTTGGCAGCTGTAATTTTAATACAATCATAAAATTTATCACCAATTTGCTTCTAAAACTTACAAGGTATATTGTTTTGGTCCGGTTAGTACGTACTTTCATTTTGTTTTCCTTTACAATTATTACTTTTAAATTGGACTAGCAAATGCCATAGTTTCTCCGAATCTGAACCGTAATATTACCTTCCAGCCCAATTATGAGTTTATGCTATTGCTGTAGTTAGATTACATGCGTTAACATAATGACATCAATTCGGTTTAAACACGGCACCGCTCGTATATGAACTTTTGAACTAACTCTATCTAAACTATATTATTATAACTTCACATTTAGTTCTGTTTTACGCTCGTTAAAGCTCAGTTTAGCTGTGTGGTTAACTTTTTATGGTTCAAAGTTTTGGATAAAATGTGATCAGATAATGAACGACTTTGGTATGTCGCATTATACCTTTATTATTTGCATCTAAAAAGTAAAGTAGTTTCTACTAAAAAGTGTATGCGAAAGCAGCTCATCCGGAGGTTTATTTTAAGTCATTGAGCCAGGTTTTATATTGTAGGATAAAGTTACACTGAACGAAAACTGAACTATGTCCGAAAACACCGTAAACGGTTAGCTAATTTGCTTGCACGTGCACCTAATAAAAGTACCAAAAACATGAAAAAAACACCTTCACCGCGCAACTTCATTTACCCACAAATTCGGCGAAAACTTTCAGCAAAATTCGCCACTCATGTTCTCGCCCAATGAAACATTAAAGGGAACTATAAATAAGAGTGAGAGGGTGAAAAACTCTGCATGTAAAGTCTGAAGCACGTAAAGCCGGAAGTCCGGCGTCGGCCGCATCCTGCTCCGTCTGCTACTGAAAGCCTTTTAGTTCAATTTAGCGTGAAAAAAGAGTCTAGCTATTCTGTGTTTTATGTCACTAGGGAAATTGCTCTCGTCATATCTAAGTTCTCGATTTGAAAGCGTTTTTGCATCACTGAGTAAGGGGGTAGTTGGGATTTTATGCGATAACTGCTCTAGGGTAGTGTTGGGATCGGAAACGTGTATAAAGGCTTTGAACTGTCGGGTGGCAATTTGTAATGAAAGGTATATTTTTTATTCATCTTTCTCTCGTTCGTTTCGAGCAGGAGTTTGTTAGCATTTATAGCGAGTGAAATATTGCTCATAACACGAATAACTTTACGAAGAATTTTGTTTATTATCGCGATTGAATTCGGCCTTCGTTTGATGTGAATTTATTACACACCTGCAGCGACGTCCTTCCCTTTAAATTTTGCAGTAAACCTTGACGCCTTGGTTCCATTAATTCCGTTTCCCAAACGCCCCGTTTTAATCGCAATTAAGCAAGGCGAGGCATTTATCTAAATTGTCAATTTCAATTGAAAATTCCTTAGAAATTCTCCTCATTTTCTTTGTTGGGAAATGAAGGCAAATACAGCAAATTCCTTTGGGACTTGCTCCGTTGTACAAAGACAAAACTGAAATAGTTATTGAGCCATTAGGAATTCAAATTGCCATCTTTGAGGGGACGTAGTACCTTGTTTGACTGGAAACTACTATAGGAATAGAAAAAGACGGCGAAGTTCGATCCAATATGAAAGAATCCGAAAAATAATTTTACGAGACTTTTAACATTATTTCTCGATTCTATCTTATAATGAAATTCTTTGTAAATTTCTCCATTTACGTAATCAAAAGGTTATTATTCTCCTTTTTTATTAGATTCATATTGTATTTGTTATTTAGTTGCTTACTTAGTTGAATGCGTGTTCACACATAATTATTGCTAGCTCATATATAACCGAGTAGGTACTCGCATTTAGCCTTCGCTTTTAACCACTTTCTCCATCCACAAATAAGGCAAGATGTCGATTATATGCACAATCATAATGACCTCCTTCTTATTAGTCGCTCCAGTTCCTTTCCATGTTCTGTTAAATAACCCGTAACAACTTCCGGCAACCTCTTAAACAAAGCTTTGATATCCTTCGATTTCCCCAACAAGGAAAAGAAAAAAAATTGCTGCGTATCTATCACGCATCTGCGTATACGATTCGCTGACGAATCTCAACGACACCCCAATCGTTCACAAACAGTAATAAAACCGCATCACCTACCATTTATCCGGTTTGTTTGTGAGGCGAACGTGATTGGGGCCCATACGGACAAAGGGCGCACGAAGAATAACGCCAGATCTGAAGATAATGAGATTTTCATGAGTATCGTGATAATAATCTGTGGCATTGTTTGCGTGTGGCTGTCGGCCGGCAATTATTGGAACAATGGGGACTAGGAAACAGTTTATCAGATAGTAATGAGTAGTTATTCGTCTATTATAGGATTTGTCTGGAAATAGTTTCGGCTTGTAGATGAGTTTGTAAGCAACTCCCCTTGTGTTGGGATGAGGCTGTTTAGGAATAAAACGAAACACAAATTGCTCTTGTTAGTGATAACAAGCATAAAATTACATTTAATTTAAATTTCAGGATTATCATCGTCGTAACTAAAAATAGTTTACGAAACAGATAATTAAATTATTTCTAGGAATTCCAGACCATCTTGTATTAATCCTGCTAGCAATAAGACAGAACGCTGTTAAAAGAACATTCTTTAAAAAGACGCCATGTTATTTGACTAACATTCAACAAATAAGAACGGGCAGTTACTTTGCAAATGAATGGCAAATTAAAAATGTTTTATTCAGATATTTCAGTTGCAATTTGCTTCGTCAGTAATTGACTGGAGGAAAACTAAATTAAGGGTGGTGTACAGACGCCATTACGATATTAAAACGGGAAACTCTGTCCGTCTCATTACAAGACGAGTGCTAACTTTAGTTCAAGCCAAAATTCTCGAGACAGTTGTTGTATTTTGAAGTTTATTACATTAGTACATAAAGTTCTTTGCATATTTAAAACATAAACCCAGTTTTTCTAAGCAGAACTTTTATTTTGAATTAGACCTTAGGGCGCAGACTTTAAAAGTGTTTTGTATTTCTACAAATACTTTCAAGGGCTTGGCGAAAGCTAACTAAATGGTAAGGCCAATAAAATATCCAACAGAGTTTTGGTTTTTTCTTAATAATTTTCGCTGTTGAATTTCGCTATTATATTACTGAGTCCCCTTGTTTTGTTATGAGGTCGTGTTAGCTGAGCATGCTAACTCTTTATGATTATATCGGTAGGATATTATAAAGTTATTAAGTTAAAAAAAAACTGCATGCAATGTCGAAGAAAAAGTAGAGTGAAAATAAAATGATCGTGGCGTGTCGTCTTGCCTGATTGTGATTAAACATTGTATTGTGACAGGCAAGAAATGTTACTGCTGTTATAATCGCAAAAGTGCACAAAGACTTGCCAGTATGGTCGTCATTGGAGCAATGTGCTTATACAAGCTGGATTTTTTTAATGCCACCTGGAGGTAAAGTCCTCTAAATACTGGAGATAGCAAATTTTACTAAAAGGAAACATTTCTTTATTTTTATAAAGAAACAAATCGGCATTCACAGATTTTCGAAAATTTGTATGTCAAACTCGGGCATCAAACATGGGATGGATCGTCTCAAGTTCATATAATCATATTAATCATTAAATCTCTCTAATAAATTAGGAAAACCATGAATAAAAGTGCATTATCTTATCGAATTCATCCCATTGAATTTATAACTGTTCTAAAGATTTCATGGTTTTCCCTTCATTTAAATTATCAAGTTTATTAGAGAGATTTGATCCATTTGGTTGCACCTATCGATCAATGTGAAAAAAAGTTGAGAATGTTATTTTTTCGAACTTTGGTCGGTTCGGTTTCCGAGTGTGGTAAGTGAATTTTCAAAAACCTGTGAAGGTTTACTTTTGAAAATAAATGAATGTTTTCTTTGAGTAAAATTTGCTATCTCCAGTATTTTGGATACTTTCCCTCCAGGTAGCATTGAAAAATTTCCACTCTGTATACAACGAATAATACGTTTCCATAGGAAACGGTGATGAAAAAAATACAGTAAAATGGCGATCGCTACTGATTCCGAATTCAATTGATCCCTTCTTCGATTGATATGTTCATCGAAGTGTCACAGTGTTTTTTATGGTTTTGGTTAAGAACAGGATTTTCCAGGGAACTGATTTTGATGTAGTTTTCCTCATTCAGTCTCCGGCTTTCGGAAGGTATTTAACTAAAAGAAATGTTTTGACAGTTTTGAAGTTGTCAAAACTGGTATCATTGTATTATGATAATACTAGCTGACCCGCGCGACTTCGTTTGCGTAAGACGAACCAACAGTTCCTAAAATTAGCGCGTTCAACCAACCTAACAAACAAACTCTACAGCTTTATAATATTAGTACAGATTGAAGTCAGTAACAATTTATTTTTTCTCGAATAGGTTTACATTAAACGCCAAAATATTCAACTTATGTTTTTCCAAATAAGGACTCTTCCCTCGACAGCCTTACGTTTCTATCCTTGGACACTCGACAATATCATACTTCAGCTAAGTCGAAAGTTCTCATCAAGTGGCATGACATGAGCCGAGAGACGTTAACGCTGCATTGCCTTCCTTCTCCAAAGTCAGACCTTCAATGGTAGTCATACTCCAGGCAGGTCAACACAATACGATGTAGATGCGGTAAACTCTTGAAAACCTATGGCAAATTCTTTTCGTCTCCAAGCCTCCATCATGAGACCTTCGATGACAGTCATGCTCCAGCTAGGTTTAAAGTTCTTATCAAGATGCACTAAATGAGCCTTGAACACGATAGAGCAGATTTGAAGTGTTGCGGACCTCTTGTGACTGCCCTTCGTCTGCATCGTCAGATCTCCGATAGTACTCATACTCTAGCTAGGTCTAAAGTTTATATCAAGGTGCATAAAATGAGCCGACACACGATATAGCTGCTGTAACTGATCACAGTCAAACTTCAGACAGGTCTAAAGTTGTCAAAAAGGTTTATGAAATAAGCCCCAAAACGATCTTCTTCTTTATCGTGTGGTTAGTGCCTAACCTGTTGTCAGAGTTTTGATGCCGCCCAAGATCCTCTGTCTTGGCTTTACATGCCGTCGAGAAATAACTCTCAGGCATGCTGTGGTTTTCTCACGATGTCTTTCTTCATCGAAGCAAGCGATCTTTCCTTTCTTATCGTGTTGTTGCCTAACCTGGTGTCAGAGTTTTTATGCTGCCCATGGGCCTCTGAGTTGGCTTAACATGCCAAATGTCTCTCAGGCATGTTGGTTTCCTCACGATGTTTCAGCAAGCGATGATTATACAATACGCACATGAATGCGAACACAACTATTTTCAATAAAAAATGGGACAAACTTTGCTAAACACGCTTTTCAATAAAAATAATCATGAAAATCGGACTTTTCTGGAAAAAGTTATGCGTCATCATCATCATAATCCATAATCACGGTGATTCAGAAAATGGAGTCATATGAACAACGCCATTTACAGAGCACGAAGTTAAACTGCTAAAACATATGCATGGGAAGCGGTCGGACGGACACTCTACTGGCTTTGTAGATTTTTAAAGCAGGGTCATGTTGACTATTCTCTTCTTCTCTATCTTGTGATTTTTATTCATTAGTACCATTTTGGTTTCATAGATGTCATTGCATGTATCCTTAGATCATGATGATAAGTTCTCCTTAAAAACTTTAAAGTCATATATCTTTTGATGGAGAGCACCGATTGCAAAGAAACAAAAATCAAAACTTTATCTAAACTATGCACAACAATAATTTGTGCATTAAATCAAACCACATTGGTTTTATAATTTACACGTTAAAAGGCTACGCAGAAACACACAGACACTGACGAAAATGTAAGAAATAGTAGAAAAAGGGTTCTGTGTGTGATCCTTTAACAGTTTAAGCGCCATGTTTAAAGATTTAGATTCCCAAACTGTCGTTTAAGTATTAAAAAAAAAATATGTATAAAACAATGATTTGGAAATATGTAAGCTTTAAAAAAAACGAAATACTTTGTTACAAAAAGTGAAAACCGGGTGGTTTTTCAACGTGCGGACCAAAGTTATTATCGGAAATTACAGCATTACACAAAATCAAAAAGTTTTTATGAATGTACTGAGGCTTGACCTTGCGACTCACTGTTCGAAAGGCGGTTGCCGTCACCGACGGGCTATTCGTTCTCGTGACAATTTGGTTAAAATAGTTATTTTGTTACAATGCATGTCATGACAGTTGTCAGTTGTCAAACAGTTGAAAACTATAGACGAAATGCAATATTGCTCACCCCCGTAAGTAATTAGCGTGATAATATATAGCCTATGTCCTTCCCTAGG
The DNA here is from genome assembly GCA_916618015.1 of Xestia c-nigrum. NCBI lineage: Eukaryota > Metazoa > Arthropoda > Insecta > Lepidoptera > Noctuidae > Xestia > Xestia c-nigrum. The sequence continues at coordinate 17,734,317 of OU745247.1, read as the reverse complement.
TTGAAATACATCTCCTTGCCAAATTTCATTACGATCCGATCAGCCGTTTTGTCGTGAAAAGGTAGCAGACAGACAGACAAACAGAGTTACTTTCGCATTTATATAATGGTAATGGATATGGATATGGATTTGTCATCATGATTAATTCGTGTAACATCACGCCTGTTGTCCGCGAAAGGTAAGACAGATGTATAAGTAATAGAACGCCAAAATTTTGCCAGTTATGTTTAAGTCCCATGCAATAGGGTGCATGCCTATTGCCATCAACAAATCGCAAACAAATCTAGACTACGTGGCTGCAACTGAGAAAATCCAGATGGAAAAACCCAATCAAACTTAGACTTTGATCTTGCTCAGTAAATTATATTCCTTATTTAGGTCTTACTTCACCAAGGAGATGACGGTCTGATTATCTAAAAACAGCTGTTTAAAACACATTTGAACATGTCACAGTTACAACTGTTTTAATATAATCAGACCGTTATCTTTTTGGTGAATATAAACCTTAATCAGTTGAGGAAAACTCAAAGATAAAGAGTCCCTTGCCTAAGTAATGGAATTGTTAATGGTAATTTCCGATATCCTAGGAAGACTGAGAGAGCTAAAAGCTTTGAGAATGAACGACTCTTAAATTTATAATAAACCTATCAGATGCACAAGGAGCAGCCATTAGAGATAAGCTGTACTAGTAATATTCACTATAGAACGTTTTGCAAATATAATATTCCTTTAGAGAGGATACGATTTAATGCTCAGGGTTTTATGTTTTACAAGAAATAGTTGTTGAAGAAATAGTTTTGCGAATTAAGCATCGTTTGTAAACAAAAAGAAAACAGCGATAACACAATGATAAGTAATGTTGATACAAACAATTTCTGTGATAGACATCAATACCATTATATAAATGCGAAAGTAACTCTGTTTGTCTGTCTGTCTGCTACCTTTTCACGACAAAACGGCTGATCGGATCGTAATGAAATTTGGCAAGGAGATGTATTTCAACCTAGGGAAGGACATAGGCTATATATTATCACGCTAATTACTTACGGGGGTGAGCAATATTGCATTTCGTCTATAGTTTTCAACTGTTTGACAACTGACAACTGTCATAACATGCATTGTAACAGATTAACTATTTTAACCAAATTGTCACGAGAACGAATAGCCCGTCGGTGACGGCAACCGCTTTTCGAACAGTGAGTCGCAAGGTCAAGCCTCAGTACATTCATAAAAACTTTTTGATTTTGTGTAATGCTGTAATTTCCAATAATAACTTTGGTCCGCACGTTGAAAAACCACCCGGTTTTCACTTTTTGTAACAATGTATTTTGTTTTTTTTAAAGCTTACATATTTCCAAATCATTGTTTTATACATTTTTTTTTTAAATACTTGAACGACAGTTTGGGAATCTAAATCTTTAAACATGGCGCTTAAACTGTTAAAGGATCACACACAGAACCCTTTTTCTACTATTTCTTACATTTTCGTCAGTGTCTGTGTGTTTCTGCGTAGCCCTTTAACGTGTAAATTATAAAACCAATGTGGTTTGATTTAATGCACAAATTATTGCTGTGCATAGTTTAGATAAAGTTTTGATTTTTGTTTCTTTGCAATCGGTGCTCTCCATCAAAAGATATATGACTTTAAAGTTTTTAAGGAGATCTTATCATCATGATCTAAGGATACATGCAATGACATCTATGAAACCAAAATGGTACTAATGAATAAAAATCACAAGATAGAGAAGAAGAGAATAGTCAACATGACCCTGCTTTAAAAATCTACAAAGCCAGTAGAGTGTCCGTCCGACCGCTTCCCATGCATATGTTTTAGCAGTTTAACTTCGTGCTCTGTAAATGGCGTTGTTCATATGACTCCATTATCTGAATCACCGTGATTATGGATTATGATGATGATGACGCATAACTTTTTCCAGAAAAGTCCGATTTTCATGATTATTTTTATTGAAAAGCGTGTTTAGCAAAGTTTGTCCCATTTTTTATTGAAAATAGTTGTGTTCGCATTCATGTGCGTATTGTATAATCATCGCTTGCTGAAACATCGTGAGGAAACCAACATGCCTGAGAGACATTTGGCATGTTAAGCCAACTCAGAGGCCCATGGGCAGCATAAAAACTCTGACACCAGGTTAGGCAACAACACGATAAGAAAGGAAAGATCGCTTGCTTCGATGAAGAAAGACATCGTGAGAAAACCACAGCATGCCTGAGAGTTATTTCTCGACGGCATGTAAAGCCAAGACAGAGGATCTTGGGTGGCATCAAAACTCTGACAACAGGTTAGGCACTAACCACACGATAAAGAAGAAGATCGTTTTGGGGCTTATTTCATAAACCTTTTTGACAACTTTAGACCTGTCTGAAGTTTGACTGTGATCAGTTACAGCAGCTATATCGTGTGTCGGCTCATTTTATGCACCTTGATATAAACTTTAGACCTAGCTAGAGTATGAGTACTATCGGAGATCTGACGATGCAGACGAAGGGCAGTCACAAGAGGTCCGCAACACTTCAAATCTGCTCTATCGTGTTCAAGGCTCATTTCGTGCATCTTGATAAGAACTTTAAACCTAGCTGGAGCATGACTGTCATCGAAGGTCTCATGATGGAGGCTTGGAGACGAAAAGAATTTGCCATAGGTTTTCAAGAGTTTACCGCATCTACATCGTATTGTGTTGACCTGCCTGGAGTATGACTACCATTGAAGGTCTGACTTTGGAGAAGAAAGGCAGATGCAGCGTTAACGTCTCTCGGCTCATGTCATGCCACTTGATGAGAACTTTCGACTTAGCTGAAGTATGATATTGTCGAGTGTCCAAGGATAGAAACGTAAGGCTGTCGAGGGAAGAGTCATTATTTGGAAAAACATAAGTTGAATATTTTGGCGTTTAATGTAAACCTATTCGAGAAAAAATAAATTGTTACTGACTTCAATCTGTACTAATATTATAAAGCTGTAGAGTTTGTTTGTTAGGTTGGTTGAACGCGCTAATTTTAGGAACTGTTGGTTCGTCTTACGCAAACGAAGTTGCGCGGGTCAGCTAGTAATACATAATGCAGCAATAGTGAGGCTGCCTTGCGTTCTTTGGGTCTCGGGATCGAATCCAGGTAGAAGCAAATGTTTTTGTAATGAGCATGGAATGTCCATGCTCATTACATTGTTTCCGAGTCATGCATGTTTAGATGTCTAAAAAGTATGTATTTACAAATAAAAAAGTATCTATGTAGCATATCAACTATCTGGTGTCCACAACACAAGACGTGTTGCTTAGTGTGGCACTAGATGGCGCTGTGTGTAATGTCCAGCAATATTTATTTATATTTTGTGTTGTTTGATGTTAAGGGCTCCTCGTTGGTCTAGTGTTTGCAACTGTTGATGTCCTTTGTTCGCCCTCGGGTCGGGCAAATTGTTATTGGGTTCCCCATTGGGAATTTGTCAGTAGCAGCTACGTAGTCTTGATTAGCCTGGATGGTGTCAATAGCCTTGCCTCCCTATTACAGGGTAATTAAAGATAACTGGTGAAATGATGGTGTACTATTACATGGGACTTAAAGATAACTGGTGAAATGATGTAGTACTATTACAAGGGACAGATAACTGGTGATATGATGGTGTACTATTACATGGGACTTAAAGATAACTGGTGAAATGTTGGTGTACTATTACATGGGACAGATAACTGGTGATATGATGGTGTACTATTACATGGGACTTAAAGATAACTGGTGAAATGTTGGTGTACTATTACATGGGACTTAAAGATATCTGGTGAAATGTTGGTGTACTATTGGTTACACCTCTGCCTAACCTCATGGGGATTACAAGCGTGATGACGTCATACTAATGAATTAATAAAAGTAGCAATGATTCACACCTTTAGTACCAAACCTTTAAATCATCGCCACCATCATCAGATTGAGGCGTTTTTTCTCTCATAGTAAGGAAGCCTATAGCCCAGAAGTGGTAAAGGTTTAAGATTATCAGCAAAAAAAGCTTTTTTTTTATGCTTTTGTATGACATTGCCCTTATGTCAATCAAGTAATTAGCACATCCCAATTATATTAAAACGACCCATATCCCAAAAGTTTGTCACTGAATGTAGTTTCCAACCAGGCGTTATAGCTATAATCGAAGTAATTTGCTCAACTTAGTAGGAAATAAGAAACAAATTATTCGGCAAAAGTAATGGAACTACGAATTAGTGTAACTACACGAACGATTAAGTTTCTCTAGTGGTCGTTTACGACAAATTATTGTAAATTGCAAACGGACTAATGTTTGTCCTGTAGTGTTATTTGCCTGAACCTTTTCTTACTTAATTGGAATCAGTGATTTAAACTAAATGGTAGTTCAACTTTAAAAAGCCTTAAAAATTAAATAAGAGACGATAAGGCGTGAGAGTGAATATTTTGAATATGTGTAAACCGGGCAAGTGCGAGTCGGACTTGCGCACGTAGGGTTCCGTACCATTATTATCAAAAAATCACGTTCGTTGTATGGGAGCAAATAATTATTTTATCATGAGATACAGCCTGGTGACAGACAGACGGACAGTGGAGCCCAAGTAATAGGGTCCCATTTTCACCCTTTGGGTACGGAACCCTAAAACCAAGTGCGAGTCTGACTCTCGCATAATTCCGTACCATTGTAAATTAAAATTAAATTCCATTCCATCATAGTTGTTGTTATTTAACAAAAATACACACTCGTGAAATACAGCTTTTATTTTCGGATGGGAAATCATCAAATAACTTCTCCCACACTGGGCGGAGTGTGACTCGCTGGCCGCACCCGGACTCGACGCAATCGTAGCAGTGCTACGCCGTAGCTCGCTGCGTAGCAAGACTTCACAGTAACTATAGTTGAAACTGAAATATATGTTTGCTCTAAGTCTAAGTGTTAAGGTTGAAAAGTGGTTGATCGTCAGTGAACTCAGAGGGACATAACTCAAAATTGGAATTGTAGATATGTTTTACAAAATATGAATCGTGGAATGCTAAAACATTGGCTTATTTTATTGCAAACTGCAACAAAACACTGCGATTGCGACTGAAATCAACAGTTGATTCTAAAATCCCCGTTCGTTTTAGTCTGCCGGTTTGTTTAATAAACCTGCCACTAAAACCATTGATCTCCTTGTTCCTGTAATCTGCTTTTCACTATACGCTTGTTATTTCACCGTGGACGGGTTGAGTTGTATTCGGGACTGCCGATGCGGTGCATTAGTAAGATAAACAAAGGACTCACCGAAAGAGCTTTGGAAACGCAGAAATTTGGACAACAATGTCAACAATGTAACTAAACTACTTAAACATAAGGGTGTTTTTTTAATGCTGGGATGACAACCGTGGTCATATGTCAACGTATTTATACTTATAACAGTCCCCAAAAACCTAGAAAATTATTTTCAACAAAACATTTCGAAAGTCTATAACTTAAGTTATACAACAATCACTCATAGCCTAAACCTTTGATTGAAAAATTCTCGTAGATACCTTTCCCACAGAATCGGTTCATAAATTCATTCAGGTGGAACGAAATATTTCCATCAATAATTCTGTGAGTCAGAAAATTATTCTAATTAGGTTCGCAATGCTCACCTTTTGTCACAGAATAGATTTATCCAGAAGGCCAGCTTCATTTAATGAGTGAAAATAAGGACCCACACAGACGTGATACACGGCATGTATAAAAGCACTGTTGCGTTAAACGTTTAACGCTCCAGGGGAGGAGGGACACATTACGAAGTTTCACTTCTTCCGCGCGGAGAGACTCCACGCACTATTTTTATATTCTTTTATATTAGAATATTTAACATGTAATTTAAATGTGTGAAGATGAATAAACGAAATAATTATGTTAACGCATTAAATTTATGACTCGCGTAGTTAAAGTGAAAAAGTCTTGGTGTGATTTTGGTTATGTTATGAAGTGGTCTATCTGCATCTTTCTATTCTGTGGGATTGCCAAGGTAAAGGTCAGTTGGCGGAATAATTTCGCCTTTTCTCTTATTGTAATGACGTCTGGCGTTTTTATTAGAGACCGCTATTTAACTTTGCTTGCTAGTTAATTATTAATTAGACAGTTATGGTTCAATATTTGTTTTGACAAAAGCAATAATTGGCAGAATAAATCTTTTTAAGATGTTGTAGCATATACATAAAATATAGTGAATGCTTTCTTCACTTTCATAAGCAATCACTTTAGTTTATGTAGTTTTTAAATTTCATAAAATTAATTAAATAAATAGGCCTCGTATAGTAGGTAGTTTATAGTCCTACTGTAGTCTAAATCACAACGTTGATAATCCAATACAAACACGTACCCTTTCCAATTTATCCACCGAAATGCCTACAGAACTGTCATCCTAACCCCTTATGCTAACCCTAGGTGTACCCAAACGGGCGATAGGACTCTCCATCTGTCACGTCGAGCAATAACTACCGGAGATACACCCCGTACTCGGCATTCATCAAGATGACTGACACCAGATTAGATATCTCTCCATATTCGCTACCCGCCTAGGGAATAAACTTGTCGGAGGCGACCGGCTCAATGTAGATATACACGTAGATGGGAATTATTTAAAACTAGCTTTTGCTCGCAATTTAGCCTTCCTAGATGTCAGATATTATCACACTCTAACTCAAAACAATTATTACAACAAGATCGTTTTGTTGTAAGATCCAAGACAGTTAAATTAATTCTCTGGGACTTCGTCGAGCTTCATTATCTCGGCGCTTTTCTGGTGGTCGACACTGTCAATTCGGACTTTCAGGAGGTACCGTGGTTTGGGAATAGTGTGGCGGGATTGTCCCAAAAAAAAAGATCGTTACAGGCACTTTTTGAAGGTTAAAAACATAAGGCTATAGCTAAATTGCAATCACATGGTATTTAACTTGTGAAAGTGCTGCTGTTTAACTCCATGGACACTCTTTTAAATGAAATATTTTTACATGATCTCGGTTACATTGTCATTATCAAAGAGGACTGCCGGTAGGGCCGCGATAAAATTTACCTATGTCGACCCAGGTTTATCTCATCCATATTTCATATAAATCCGCCACCAGTCGTTTTGTTGTGGAAAATTAACTGAAAGACTAGTAGCCCAACTAATAGATAAAGCTATTTTCGTATTTTTAATATAAGTGTGGAGTGATGATGTACAAGGAGTTTAATCACTCACGGGTAGATAGATGGTTATCATCAATAATATATTCAGATATACTAAAAAAAAACCTACTGACATTTTAGTCGATATCAAGGGTCTGCAATCGATTGACACTCTTTTTAATTTTTGTACTTATTCCAAAGTATTTTAATATTTATTTTAAAATATGATACATTGATTTGTAAATATGTTTCAATAGATATTTTATCAAGATCAATAATGTCTTTTGTAACAATAAAGTATGATGAATAGCAAAATCAAATTAAAAACGCTGATATTAATAATAAGTTGACTTTTACTTTTCACGTTTTACAACTAAAACACTTTGCAGTGAACGCAACTACAGTATTCAATAAGAAGATTATAACATGCTAGCAAAAGTTACTCTCGTTGCATTTCAGTAAAGGATATGGGTATCTCGGATCTTAAACTTAATTTTCATAACTTTGTATCTACAAAACTTTCAGCCTCATATTTTATCGTATTACCGTCTAGGCATGTTAGCACAATAAGATATTATAATATATTTCTAGTAGAAAAGTCTATTCGATAGTCGTTCACAAAAAAAAACGTTTTTTTTAAATTTGCCTTTGTGTTTCTTTTGTTGTCATTTGTATTGGAATCGTTATTTGCTTTATCGTGTTTCGAGATGTATGTGAAAATGTGCTTCGGGACGTGCGGTGAATCTTGGAGCCGGGGCCAGCTTATCGTATCATACGTCGACAACACGGTTCTCACCGAGCGATCTGGAGCAACTGAAATGCTGAATTATGAATCCATTCTCGATGGAATTGAATTAGGAATAGGCATTTAACATTCCTATTGATAGGACATAGTACTCCCTCTCAGTTACAAGTGGACTGTAATCCACTATGTGGGCCCAGTGCAAGTTGATAGATGCATGTAACATGTATTTGGTTTGCTTTTCATGGGGATGCTGTTTTCTTCAGGAAATTGCCCGTCACTGTTTTGCGGGAAGTGGTGATGAAATAAGGAAGTAACACAAAGTTATGCCTAAGTACCTGACCCGTAATATTCGAAGCAAAAGACGGTATCACTAAGTATTTGGCTATGTTGATCATCATCCAAGACTGTAAATCCGCGACTAGACCCTAGCCTGGTCGAATATATAAATGTTCATTTGATCCTCGATACAAATTGCTTTAACGATTGGGAAAATTGCGATGCTTGAACATCACATTTGCAACATTCTTTATTAATCATATTAAGGTAATTATAGAAATATGTAACAGAATATTTTATTGTTAATCAATACTCGATATAAAAACACACAGAACAATTGACTAAAACATCGACTCAACAACGCTATCTGCACATCACTAGATCCTTTCAGCGGAGCTCGTTCACGTTGAACGTTGTACAGGAATGTGCGCTTCTATCTGTTTACAATTTTGATCAATACATGAGATTAAATTCGCCTTTGTCTGCATTCCGTCCGGAACTCTGCAATCACCGTTATTATGAAACTTTTAAGTTGGGATGCTTAGTATGCTATTGAGTCTGATGAGTAACTTTGTAAACAATGTTCTCATCCATTTTTGTACGCTTTTGTTAGTAGAAAGAAATAATAAACAAAAAAAAAAAACATTTAATAGCCCCGCACAGGACAAAACACATAATAAAATAATAAAATTATCAGTACAAATAATAATAAGAAAAGTTTTCAGAAGAAGCAGGTTTTGGACACTCGACTTATTGAGTCGATATTCATTCCATTTAGATAAAATCCTTTTTTAATTTGGTAGCGGTGATTCTGCTTCCAGGAGCTGATTTTGGAGGACATTTCCCATTCACATGGCCAATCGAGTTCATTCATGTCGTTTCGATTAAAGTCCCTACATTTTTCAGACAGAATCGTCAGTAGTCGAAACAACTGTGTTACAGTTTGAGAAATATTATCTATTATCATGTTGGAAAACTGTGATATTTTATCCAAAACGTAATCATGGTGATAATTTAAAGTTTTTGATAACAAACCAGTGCAGCAATACTCTCTTGTATTCAGAGTTTTGAGTTCATTCCTTTTCAAACATGAACCGACGGTGTACGACTACGTAGGTTTAAAAGATTCTAAAGATAGATTTCTTGGTAAGTCAACGAAATGAATTGGTAGCCAAAGGCTATTGGAGTTCTATACATTTCTATAGAATGAATTATTTTATTCAGTTTTATAACAAGCTTTTCGGAATTTAGAAGATTTTACTGGTTTTCATTTTTACCTTACTTTTTTTAGGCATCCTCGCAGATGGGTAAAACATCCTTTTAGAGTGAAGTATTATTGTACTACCCAGTGCAAAATAATTTACATGAGTCATACTAAAAATACTATTTGCTAGTTACTTGAGATTCAAGTGACTGTTTGTCAAATAATGAGCTGACATCAAGTATTCCCAAAATATTTCTCAAGTCAAACCAACTTTAACTTAACTTTTCATAGATTGCAGACGTCTGCTCATAATATCTTCAGAACGTGACACCTCTCAAATATATTTTCTATTTTCAAGCATTAAATTCTTCTGCAAAATCTAAGGAGTTTCACACACAATTGTTCAAATGGAATGGAACATTGGACGCGGAAGATAATCCAGGTAAATTGTCCGTCTGTAAGGACTTTCTAATTAGAACCGCAATCGTAGGAACGGTTCAGAGGAAATAAGGATTTAGACAATGAACGAACGTATAAAGGAAATGGTTCATTCTATTAGAGAGTAATGTTATTTTCGAGCATTGCACATTGGGGCAATTATACATTTGGATGGCTATTCTATTTCTCAGAACGAAAGAAAACTTTACAAGCGTTTCAAAAAAAAAACGTGAAAAAAGCTGACATTTTTTAGAAAACGATACTGTAATTAATAAAATGTTTTTAATAACATAAAGACTCTTAGAACTGTTTTAAACAGTTGCAAGCAGATTAGAGCAGAAAAGATCGAATTAAAAAAAACAACTAACTACGTGTCAATAAAGTAATTTCCAACCACTATACCATGCAATAAATATTTGTCTGCGTGTCCTATGAATAGGCTATTAAATCATCCAGTAGCATTAAAAGGTCGCACACAGGCGCCAAGTGGTGGCGGTGTGGGGTAATATTGTAAAGAACTCATTATAATATGGCAGCACCACCCCACCATGTTATAATAGGTAACCCTCGCTTTATACTCAACGTCTATTACAGATCTATTATAATATTTAAATTAAAAAGGTACGCAGCATCTCTCTGAGTAAATAATTTGAATTTTCGTTGTGTTGATTTTTGAAATGGTTTTGCTAGCAGCAATGATCCTATGCTTGTTATGCACAGAATGTTGGATTTCGACGTCTTGTATTATTAGACAAAAGTACATTTACAAGGTACATTTTGGTTCCAAAATAATGAGTTTACCTTACTATGGTAACATTTTCCCAACAAACTTTCACTGTTTTCGTTTCAAACTGTTTTCACTGTTGAAATAAATTTATAATAAAATTGATATGGTAAAAAACTTTTTTGCAAAAAATAAGACCGACATCACACAAAAAGTTAAAAATAACTTTAGCTTCAGAAGTCGGTGAACTTTGTTTGATTGATTCAGTTTTTTTGTCATCGACTTCTGAAGCTAAAGTTATTTTTCACTTTTTTGTGTGAAGTCGGTTTTAATTTTTTCAAAAAAGTTTTTATTTTTCACTTTTTAGTGTTTCATTTGTGCTTAGCGCGCCGGCGTGATTTTTTGATACGAACTGGTGTAAACAATATACAGAGATTTCAGCAATCTCAGTATATTTGCTATCATTTATTGAGGAGTTCCGTAGCCCACCTCTAAAGTTCTTCATCAGATCTTCATCAAATTGAAATGGCATCATTTCGAGAAAGTACACTTCCTAAAACTACCCAAATTGCTTCTAGTGTGCTTAGAACTCTATTTTGTGAGACAAATCAAACCTTTTCTCAAGTGAATCTTTTGTTAATATTGAAATTCATTTAATATAACACGCGGTGCACTTCATTTGCTTTTTCTACGTTCAGAAGCAATTAGGAGCGAGGGCAAAATATTAATTTTTCTTTTTCGTGTTAGGAGTTTCATGGAAATTAAAGTAGATGGCTTTTTAATATCTTTCTTTTGCTGAAAACATGTCGGTAATCTGCCGACCTCGCTTCTCTGATTTCCACTTTAATAGGCCAAAAAATACTTGTACAGATGTAAGCTCGCAAATGTTTCTACCAAATGTTACCTCGGGGTCGTTTTACTGAGATGGAAATGTTTTTACTTTCAATACAAAAGTGCTTGTGTATTGAAAACGCTGTACAAATTGTCGGGGAGGATCCCAAGGGCACATTGAAAGCGTGTTTTGGAGATACATGTTACCTGGCGTCTTACCACCGAATAAACGTTCACTTAGAGTGGTTTGTCAATACGACTCGGAAAGCTTTTACTTTGCGCTCCTTGCAAAATACGTAAATATTTTTGGCTACTGAAGTAGAAGTAATAAGTATTTCAACGCGGTTTTTATTCCCTTTGAGGGCCAATTTGGTAGACATTTAATGAAGTGCCAGCTGTTGTGTGGAAAATTGTTTCTTAGTAGGAATCAATGACACAATCACGCAATGTAAGTATGACTAGCCAACCAAAAAAAGTTGTCATTTATTTTTAGACTACCTCGTAGGTCTAGTGATCGCAATGGCGACTGTAAATAAGAGGTGTTTGATTTCTGTGGCCGGCTGATGGCAATAGGCTTGTTTACTGAAAAATTGTAATTAGTCCGTCACTTAGATTATCAAAAAATATTTGACCCGTATTTTTTCTTTTATCACATAAACCAAAATTGACGAAGATACGAAGCTTTTAAAATTCTCAATACGTCACGCCGTGCTTTAACTTTTAGTGCGTTGTGACGTCACGAGCCCCCACTCCCAAGTTTTGATGCGTTCTAACTTCGTCAGTATTCATTGATTTACAAAAACAAAAAATACGTGTCCATTATTTTCCAATACTCTAACTGACGGACTAAATAAATTTGCAATTTATTGATGGTGGAAACTAGCCTATAGGCTTGCCCTCTTTTACGTGGAACTTAAAACATAACTGGCAACATGTAGGTGTACTCTTAGGAAGGTAAACCTTTGCCTAACCCTGACTATGTTACTTTGTAAATTGATGACGTCTCTGTCCAAGTTATGTTATTTTCATTTTGAGGTCGTCACTCTTATCTGTTTTTCTCTGGTGTTGACAAAGGTAACTTAATATTTTTATTGAGTGTCTATTTTCGTCTGTCTATTTACAAAATTGTTTTGTATATCTCCAAAACGTATCTTTGTCAAGAAGACGTCACATTTTTTCTCCTTTGAACTTTTATCTATTATATAAAATAATATATTTTAGTAAGCAATGTTGTTTTTCCGATAGCTCCTTTGACGTGGCATTTTCCTGTAATGCAATATAAATACTTTTAGTAATATTAAATCTTCTGTATTACTGAAGGTTGCTTTTGTGATACAATTTAAGTAAGCTCAAGCCTTTTCTCTTTACATAAAATATATCTGTATGCAAAGTAGTGTAGTATAGTTTACGATAGATTCGAACTCGTTAAAACTTCGCCTTCGACGCGATACAACGTTAGTATCTCTTGGAAAGTCATGTTGATCCCGGTTTTATACGTTTTCGATTATTATGGTTGCCATGGTGATCCCAGATCGAACGTAAACAGTGTTTCAAGTGTCCGTCACCGAAATGGAACTGGAAATAAAAACGAATTGTGAAACGTGCAGGCTTTGTCTGGTATTGATTGTAGATTAACTTTGGTCTTTATTCTGAGTAATTCATGTTTAGATTTGTATGTTTTCGTCATCAATTTCCTGAACGGATAAAATAATAATAGTAATAATTTTAGTATAAGAAAAACAATAACACACAACAACATTTTTCAAATAAAAATGAGCATTTCAGACAAAGTGAATCGTTGGTGCCTGTACCAATGATTGAAAATCATTGTATCACAGACACCAGAATAAAAAAAAACAATGAGTCGCTACTTTCAAATGAGTACGACCCATACTTTATCTTATGATAAAGTACATTTTTCAAATAAAAGTGAGCATTTCAGATAAAGTGAATTGTTGGTGCCTGTAGTAATGATTAAAAATCATTGTATCACAGATACCAGATTTTTTTTTAAATGAACAATGAGTCGCCACTTTCAAATAAGTACGTAGCATGCTTAATGTAATAAAATAAAGTATGGGACTTACTCATTTGAAAGTGGCGACTGATACTGAATTCATGTAAGTCGTTTGTCGTGGTATGAAAATGGAATGCAGAGAATTAATACACACGTGATAAATAGTGATGGACATATTTTATATTGATGGAAGGATCCAATTAAAAGATGGAAAGGTTATGTGAGAAATGATATGTAGGAGAAAGGAGTGAATGATGCCGTGACGTCTGGTAAACGCAAGTAAACTTGATGCCACACCACAGATGACAGATAACTCACTCCATACAAAATGTTCAATACCTACCGCTATAATAGCCTACACTTTTAAGTCAATAGACGCTGCGAACCAAAATGTACCTCACCTTACAAACGTAAAGTGGGTTTTGCTTTGTAGATCGCGCAGTCGCGTGGATATTGCGGATTGCTAGGGCTGCCTCTGTCGACGAAGATGTTAGTAGGGATTTTTAGTAAAGGTACCTACGTTATAAAATAAAAAACGTTTAAAATGTATCAGAATTTATAATTATTTTAACGGAATAATAATATATAAAAAAGAATTGTAAAAAAAAATGCATAGAGGTGTTTTATTTTGATGTAATGATTAATATTTTTTTCCCTTCTTTAAATTCCCGATTGTTAACGTAAAGAATATTCGAAATCGGTCAAATAGTTTTAATAAGTTATCTTTGGGGAATATGCGTAGGTACGTGCGCGCCGCGCGGCTGTTGACAACCCACTGCGCTATGGGTTACCGGTTACCCGGCGCTCGGTGGGTGATTAGCGCGTGTAAGTACATGGAGTTTGTATCTCTAATCTGTGGCCACACCCCAAATAGAACGAAACAGAGGCAGCAAGATGATGATGATGTTTTCATAACAACTTCTTACTAATTCTTCTTGTACTATTAATTTAATTGTAAAACTTTTAGTATGTTATTGCGTGAAAGATCTTAGCTCTTTTTTGCTTAAAAAAATTCATCATAATTTGGAGTCTCAAGCATGACCATAACTTCTTAATTTTAAGAGAACCCTAGTTACGTCACAGAATTTCCTACTCAACTAGTAACTTTTAGTTAGGGACTTAGCTTAATAAGTTTTTACAAGTTGTTAGGCAAACTTAGGGCGGGTTAAGCAAAGTGCAGAACCTTAACTTGAATTTGGTCTAAGACAAACTGTATAAGTAAACTGAGACGAACCTAATTAATGAAGAAAAACAGAAGTTGGTTTTGAGAGCTTGCAATTAGTTTATAGGTTTTCTTTAGGTTAGCTTATTTTGCTGAGTTAGTTCCTTACGATTTTATTTGGAAAATATAAATGTTTTGATTCGTATAAGCGGCCAAGTATTTGGACGAAAGATGGCAACATTATTTTTCAAGGGACAGTTTTTATAAAATAGGTACGCATAAAACAGAGGATATTTAATGGCAGATATTATGAAATTATGACTGTTCCATGAAACGAAAAGGTTGTACTCAATCTACCGTTACTGCCGGAAGAAATCCACGATATATTTCATTACCAAGACATTAGCTTTCTCATATTAAATAAATAGACTGCAATCTGCAAACACGTGTCCACTGAATTTATACTAAATTGGAACACGACCCCAAACGTTCAGTATTTCCACTCAATTAAATGAGTCGATGGGACAGAAATGCGGGTACAGACAGATTTAATCGCAAGACATTTTGGTTTGCCTTTCATGTGTAATTTCCCACGGGTTGGGTCCAAACCCACTCTTTGATTATTTCCTCTTCAATAGTCCTTATATTTTTATTCCTATCTTTTGTTTTGTACCAGTTCTGAGGTCATTATATTTTGGTACAGTCGCGTCGTTGGCTCTTCGTTCGAGGGTGCTTATAGCGGTCCGTTTGAGTGTTTGGTATTTTGGTCTCGTCTGTTGCTTATCCTTTACGATTTGATTAAATTGGTATGCTTTACCGGCTTTACCCCATACTTTTACAATATTGGGTTTCGTGATTTTTCGTGCGTCAAGTAGTCAAGTCTCTCTCTCTCTCTCTGTGTGTGTGTTGTGTGTTTTTTTTTTGTTGTGTTTTTTTTCGCATCCGGTTAGACTGGAAGCAGCGCCGGAGGACGCGGCGCAGCACATCCTCGAGGTGTGCCCGGCTTGGTCCGAGCTGCGCCGCGGTCTGACCGCGGTAATCGGACCGGATCTCTCGCTTCCCGGCGTCGTCCACGCCATGCTGAGGAGCGAGGAGGCCTGGACAGCGGTCGCCTCCTTTTGCGAGGACGTAATCTCGCAAAAGGAGGAGGCGGAGCGCGTGCGGGCGGACGACCCTCTCGCAGCGCTGCTCCGCAGACGAAGAAGGGGTCGGAGAAGGCACCGTCCTCTCCCTCCTCATAGTGGTGACGGGCGGGCGACAGGCACGGGGGTGCCTTCGCCCGCATTGCACCCGTCACCACCTTCGTCAGTCATTCCCGGGCCCTGTGTGTGTGTGTGTGTGGGCCCGTCATGAAGGGCAATCGTCGGCGAAGGACTGGACGTAAAGGCTAAGCCGGTTTCCCAGTCCCCCGCCACTCGGACGAAGCGGGAATGTCGCTGGGTTGTTTTAGTGGGTATACCGGGTCAGACCGGGGAGTCCCACATAGCCCTCGCATTTCCCGATGGGAGGGATGCGTAATGCATTTTTTCCCAGCGATAAAAAAAAATATGATGATGATCGCTATTATTATTCTCATTTTCTCATTAAAGTTAACTTAAAAAAAACACTCTTGGCTCACTTTTCCTAACCGTTAAAATTTCTTACGCATTCAAGTGTTTTTCACCGCAAAAATTACTGTCAAAACTTTCTCCAGATAAGCAGGAAACCGCTGAAATTTTTAGATTATCTGGGAAAAATACTTCAAGCGTTTATCTTTGAGTTTTTAGATCATCAATCACTTCTTGAGTCCTTTCATTTTACGAGTGTCTCCTTCGCAATTTTTACTGGCCGAACAGCTGCGTCTGATTCTTTTGTTACCTTCGCTTATTAGACAGTAACATATTTGTGAACGTCTGATGAAGAAAACTGTCTAGATATGTTTCGTTTTGGACAGCATTTCTAGGTAAATGATACATGTTGTATATCTAAGTGAAGAAAACTATAAACGTAAAATATTTTAGGTACCTACACAATTCGAAATTGAATTATATCTTTGGCTTTATTACTAATATTATGGAATGGTAGATCACCTCCACACAGCAATAAAAAAGGCTATCCTTATAAATGTTTATTTTCATTATCTTCCCAATCACCAGCTACGATTTCTGTCAAAAACCCGAGGGCTATCATCATCATTATCATTCTCAGAATTCAACCGATCACCACACAACTTGTCAGTCATCAGCGCCACTTTCAGACTTCCTCTAAATTATGTTGTATATTTTCTTTGGCCATATCCACCAAAACATGGGTATGCTATAAGAAAAAAAAATACATATGTAGTATATCAACTATCTAGTGTCCACGACACAAGCTTTGCTTAGTGTGGCACTAGGAGGCACTGTGTGTTAATGTCCAGCGATATTTATTATTATTATATAAAGTTTGAACGTAGACTGAACCATTACCTTAAACCCATTGCTCAAATATTTTATCTTTATTCTTATCACCGTAATCCGTTACGCTGATTGCTTGAAAATCTTGAGAAATCTTTTGGAATATACCTTACACGATATAGCTCTGTAATTACACATTTATAACGCTACTTTCCAGTTCCTTTTCTCCAGAGATTCCATTTTCATTACACCGTACTTACAAGTAATGAACTGCATCCGTATGCTAACTACTCAATGATGACTTACTATTAAATTGAACCTTACATTTTGCGCACCAAAGTCGCTATTCGCTTGAAAGTTTCTTTTGAAAAGAGTTTTTTTTAAATCAAAAGCCGTTTTATCCAGTGTGATCTTTATTTCAGTCTGGAATGGTTGAGTAGAACAAGAATATTTATTGTTATGTGAGATTAGACATATTTTTAAGTGGTGTGTAATTTTTTTTGGATTTTAACATAAAGATTTGTTGCTCTATTAAGCTCGCTAAGAATAAAGTGGGTTGTAAAGGTTTAGCTTTAGAGTTTTTTTTATAATTTTGAAAGTTGTTCTTAATTAAGGGTAATCAAATGAATAAAATTATTGGTTCTCAAAGAAAATACTCATTTACACTATTCTCATTTACCACTCGAACTTGGCCGCTTTTTTAGTCACTAGTCTCCCAAAAATTCGAAGACATGTGACATCTACCAATCCGCACTGGGCCCGCGTGGTAGATTATAGCCCATTCCCTCTCATTGAGAGGAGGCCGTGTCCCAGCAGTGGGAACATTATAGGCTGATGATGATGATGATGATGAGTCTCCCACTGTATAATAACATACACACAAAACCTAATAATGTACTTGGAAATAAATCTTATCCTTGCCTTGTTCAATTAAATTAAACATGACTGCCGCTGTTGAAATATTTGCTAACATGATGTGTTTTTTTTTATGAAAAACACAGGCGTACATCAAACTTCCGTCCATTATCTCTTCCCTGACATTTTCCCCATAAAACATACTCGCTACTCAAACAACTTTTACATTATAAAGACGCGTATGCTTAAGGACTGGAGTATCAAAGGAAGTTTACTTTCACGTCACATTGGCATTACTACATTATATTAACATGTAGATAGGACCACCCAATTTAATATGACACCCCTTCCTCTCCTCGATTCTTGAAAACAAGTAAATTATGGCTTAGTTGAAGGCCCGTCTAGGGGTCTGCAGTTCCTGGTTGGTCCTTACTAGTTGTTCGTTAGCCAGGGATCGGCTTCCGGTTTCCTTATCAAGGCACATCCGGCTCCAGAGCCGTTTTGTTTCTTTGAGAGTGTACTCCGGATGCCCGGGAGCACGACGGCCGATTGTAAACGTTGGGTCGTATGTAGAATTAGCTTGTATTGTCTTTAGGAAACTGTGTTTGTATTGAAATTTAACTAAAGATAGACGAATTTCTATTTATTAAAATAATATTAACTTAAAATAGGAGCTCATGGCTAAATAATATCAGCCGCTTGGGTCGATCTTTAGGTAAAGGCATGCTTGCCTAGGTTGGTCTGTGGATGGGTGACCACCCTTACATACCGAGTTTCCTCCTTGCCTTGGAAAGCACGTTAAGCCGTTGGTCCCGGCTGTCATTTGTCAATCTTTGAAAGTCGTTACAGGTAGTCAGTGGCCCCAAAAGTCTGACACCAGTCTTACCAAGTGGTATTGTATTAACTGGGTTGTGGAGGTTTGATA
This sequence comes from Xestia c-nigrum, assembly GCA_916618015.1. Classification (NCBI taxonomy): domain Eukaryota; kingdom Metazoa; phylum Arthropoda; class Insecta; order Lepidoptera; family Noctuidae; genus Xestia; species Xestia c-nigrum. The sequence goes on along the minus strand of OU745247.1, from coordinate 17,715,630 downwards.
GGCAGTCGCTCCATGTAAAATACTGGTATTCAGCTGCATCCGGTTAGACTGGAAGCCGACCCCAACATAGTTCGGAAAAGGCTAGGCAGATGATATTAACTTAAAATAAAAATTCACCCGACCCGCGCACGCGTTCCGTGTGTTGTTGTCCATATAATTATATAGAATAGACCCGCGCTCGCCCCGCGCCCGACCCGCACCCGTTCTCTGTGTGTTTTGCGCTTTAAAGCACGCACCTCTGATTTATCGTATTCATGTGCGTATTGTATAATTAATAATAAATAAATAAATATCGCTGGACATTAACACACAGCGCCACCTAGTGCCATACTAAGCAAAGCTTGTGTCGTGGACAATAGTTGATATACTACATATATACTTTTATTTTTTTTGTTTGTAAATCCATACTTATTATACATATAAACATCCATGACTCGGAAACAAATGTCCATGTTCATCACACAAACATTTGCTCCTACCGGGATTCGAACCCAGGACCCTAACAACGTAAGGCAGCGTCACTACCACTACGCCAATCGGGTCGTCAAAAATTATCACTTGCATCATGAAAGAATCAGCATGAAAAACTTAGTTGTCTTGTTGCTAGAAGACTTTGGTTGGATTTGGTTCATACAGGTTTTGTGCAGGGCTGCTATTTTTTTTAAATCAAATAAAAGGTCGGAAGTTATGCTGTATACTTCAATGATAAACAAAGTCATTAAACAACAATTAATCATTGTATTACTGCTTTATTTCATTGAATTAAAATACAAAACTTCATAACTCCCATCCTGAGTTAATAAGATAACCCCATGACTACAGGACGGTGCAACTAACGGGTGTAGTGTGTCCGCACGCCGCAATGGAATGGCGGGTTTACACGATAACAAGTGGAACATGTGACGTGATATTCACAAAATGCCAACCCAAATAGTGCACCTGAATTACAGGATTTTCGGCTTTATACTTTGGAATTTTGGAGCGACTCTAACTGCTTTTAAATTTGTAAGTTTAGCGTGTGTTGTTGATAATTCCACTACGTATCATCTTGGGGATAACATTAATTCGGCTGTATTATGAGGCTTTTAGATGAGTCCTGTCTAACGATGTTTCTCTAAACATAATGATCATATTTTGTTATAGAGAATAAAGATACAGGATTTGTCTCTTACTTTGATGTTAAGTATTTTAGGTTTTAATTGCATCAAGGTGATAATGTTTCTTGGGAAAAGGTAGATAATAGTTTATCAGTATTGAGGGGTATTCATCAGCAGCATTATGCAGGGGACTTTATTTACGTTTTATTTAAGGCAAGGAAAGGATTTTACATAAATATTACATTCAAGAAAAGTTTAGTCAAAAACAAAAATAAACCCGGCCAAGGGCGATTAGAGGGTTCCGTTTAAACTTATGGGTATTTTGTTATTAAACTACATATTTACGGTTTTTTGATTTTTTTTATTTACGTGTGCTTAAAGACATTGCATGCTTCTTGCCAATTTTGTGATTCTAGGTCAACGGGAGGACATGAGTTGTCCGGAGGAGTTTGATTTTTCACTGCTCTAAGATTTTACATTAATTTCAGCTTGATACCTCCATGTTCCTCAGAAAAAGGATCCTGAGAAAGATGAGCAACAATGTGATATTTTAAGTGTTCCGTTTATGATCTAAGTTATAGCTACAGTAAAATCGCTCTAAAACTCTTAACCGATTATAGAAACCAAAATTAAATTGTCTTGTCATTCCATTCTAAGAAAAACGAGAACCTCCTTCAGATAATGAAGTCAAAGTCAGGCTCAACTTCTTCAAGATCCTTGTACCAACTTAGTTATATAGACCAAACACAATTTCTATTCTAGGCTAGGTATTATATAGTCCGGTTTTATATAGCAAGCATTAAGTACAGAGCGCTGTCATTTGAAGCTCGGTACCAGGGCGATAGGCTTCGAAGGATCTGTGATTTATGGCCCTATCGGACGCGAAATTCAGGCGAATGATATTTCGGCTAGTTCGGGGACATTTACTGGTTTCTGCTTTAGCGTATTATTAGTTAAATTAGAGAAGACATTGTAAGTCGTCGCCTGTTATTTCTATGTCGCAAAAGATACAAACTCCATTGCAAAAATGAATAAATACAATCTCATTCATATCATAAAATTGACAACGGGATAATTATTTACCATGATCATCAACAGCGCCGAAATATCGGGCACTCAAAATAAATAGTCAACTTGGAAAATATCTCGTTTTTATTGTTAATGATAATGTTAATGACTATGTCAGTTTTAAGATTTTTTCTAATTGACCCCCGACGCAAAAGCGACGGGTGTTATTATAAGTTTGACGTGTCTGTGTGTGTGTCTGTCTGTGGCATCGTAGTTCCCGAACGGGTGAACCGATTTTGATTTTGTTTATTTTGTTTGAAAGGTGAATTAATCGGAAGTGTTCTTAACCATGTTTGATAAAAATCGGTCCAAGATGGTCACCGTCACAAAATGACAGATTACATAATTTATTCAACAATAACCTCAATAAAATGAAAGGACTTGACTAGTACAATACTGTACGCTATAATAAATTTCAAATCCAAGGTGGCCGCCACCACAAAATTGTGAATTACATTTTTTTTATCACAACTTCCTCAATATGTGTATCAAATGAAAGGGCTTGACCAGTAGAATAATGTACACTATATTGAAAGGGAATGAGGAATATTATATTGTCCTGTTTTATATATTTTTTTAATGTAATGTAACTTGTAATTGTTAATGAAAAAGTTAAATCTATTTTACTTTTCTTATTCTTAAGAACCGTTTGTGAGATATTGGCCGGAAAACTCTTCTGTATGTGCGGTTTTTCCTTTGCCAGCAGTGGGACAAAATCGGCTAACAAAAAAAGTAAAGAACGAAAGAAGAAATAAAGAAAAATGTTTTCTTTCATGATCTTGATTTTGTTAAGAATAAAGTTTTACACGGGACGATGAACTCATACATACCTGGCGTAACTGTTATGTGACAAAGGTACAAAGGTACAGCTCTGTTTAACCTTTGGAGAAGCTGGGGCATAGTGTTGATTTTGAAAAACCACGCGACACTGGTGGGATTGTCATGAGCGCGAACGCTGAGAATACATAAGTGCCTGTTATTTTTCAGCGCCATAAGAATACAACGAAGCCTCTAAGAGTCTAAGTGAACATAGTTAGGGTGTTATTAATTCCCAGTAAGAACACTTTAACAATAATCTTTAGAACTCTCCTTTTCTTTTATTAACGAAGTCGCGTGCTTTATTGATATCCGCCTGGTCAACGGAAGCTTTTTTCCCGATTGCAACATTTCTTATTGCTGCTCTGCTCCTATTGGTCATAGCGTGATGGTATATAGCCTTTTTTTTAGGACGCGAAATCATCAAATAATTTCTCCCACTCTGGGCGGAGCGGTTTTAGTCAGTAAAAGTCTGTAAGACTTTTACTGACTAAAACCCATCCATGTCCCTTCCTCGCCCTTTATGTTCCAGGGCCACGGTATCTCTTTCGAACAGTCCCGCAGCCCCGGCAGATGTTATATAGCCTTTAGCCTTCCTCGATAAATGGACTATCCAACGCAAAAATATTTTTTCGAGCCGGTAGTTCCTGAGATTAGCGCGTTCAGCCAAACAAATGAACAAACAAACAAACAAACTCTTCTGCTTTATAATATACTAGCTGACCCGCGCAACTTCGTCTGCGTAAGACGAACCAACAGTTCCTAAAATTAGCGCGTTCAACCAACCTAACAAACAAACTCTGCAGCTTTATAATAGTCGTATTAGTACAGATTGAAGTCATTAACAATTTATTTTTTCTCGAATAGGTTTACATTAAACGCCAAAATATTCAACTTATGTTTTTCCAAATAAGGACTCTTCCCTCGACAGCCTTATGTTTCTATCCTTGGACACTCGACAATATCATGCTCCAGCTAGGTCGAAAGTTCTCATCAAGTGGCATGACATGAGCCGAGACACGTTAACGCTTCAAACTGTTGCGGACCTCTCTCCTCTCTCGTCTCCAAGCTTCCATCATGAGATCTTCGATGACAGTCATATTCTAGCTATTTCTAAAGTTCTCATCAAGGTGCATTAAGTGAGCCCAATGACGATATAGCTGCTGTTAACTGTTGAGGATCTCTTGCTACTACCTTCAGTCTCCATTGTTAGACCATCGATGACAGTCATGCTCCAGCTAGGTTTAAAGTTCTTATCAAGATGCACGAAATGAGCCTTAAACACGATAGAGCAGATTTGAAGTGTTGCGGACCTCTTGTGACTGCCTTTCGTCTCCATCGTCCCCAAAACGATATTCTTCTTTATCGTGTGGTTAGTGCCTAACCTGTCCTGTTGTCAGTATTTTTATGCCGTCCAAGGTCCTCTATCTTGGCTTTACATGCCGTCGAGAAACTCTCAGGCATGCTGTGGTTTTCTCACGATGTCTTTCTTCACCGAAGCAAGCGATCTTTCCTTCCTTATCGTGTTGTTGCCTAACCTGGTGTCAGAGTTTTTATGCTGCCCATGGGCCTCTGACTTGGCTTAACATGCCAAATGTCTCTTAGGCATGGTGATTTCCTAACGATGTTTCAGCAAGCGATGATTATACAATACGCACATGAATTCAAACACAACTATTTTCAATAAAAATAGGACAAACTTTGCTAAACACGCTTTTCAATCAAAATAATCATGAAAATCGGACTTCTCTGGAAAAAGTTATGCGGCATCATCATCATCATCCATAGTCCGACTTCACCGACTGCTGGGTATAGGCCTCTCTTTGTTTGTGCCAAGCTTCACGCTCTTGTGCCAGTCTCATCCAGGATATTCCCGCAGTGGCAACAATATCGTCTGCTTATCTCACCGCTGGACAACCAAAACTTCTGTTTGGATTTCTAGAATGCCACTTGGTCACAGCTTTACTCCACCTGACATCACCGCGCCTTGCTAGGTGTCCTGCCCTACTCCATTTGAATTATCATCATTCATCATTATTTCAGCCGAAAGACGTCCACTGCTGGACATAGGCCTATCAAGCGTCACCACATTCACCGGTCTCGTACGACTTCATCATTCGGTTATTTGAGTATTGCTCAGCCATAATATAGGTACCTACATAAAGTAAAACAGGCGTTGAATTGAGAACTTCTTCCAAAAAAACAAACTTGAGACATCTGACACGGGAGAAGTCATTCCCAGAGTGGGAGAAATCATTTGATGATTTCAAACCCTAAAAAAAAAGACATCCGACACGGGCGAATGCCAGTATCATTCTTTCACGGAAAATCATAACACCGTGATTCAGAAAATGGAGTCAAATGAACAACGCCATTTATAGAGCACGAAGTTAAACTGCTAAAACACATGCATGGAAAGCGGTCGAACGGACACTCTATTGGCTTTGTAGATTCTTAAAGCAGGGTCATGTTGACTATTCTCTTCTTCTCTATCTTGTGATATTGATTCATTAGTACCATTTTGGTTTCATAGATGTCATTGCATGTATCCTTAGATCATGATGATAAGTTCTCCTTAAAAACTTTAAAGTCATATATCTTTTGATGGAGAGCACCGATTGCAAAGAAACAAAAATCAAAACTTTCTCTAAGTTATGCACAATAATCATTTATGAATTAAATCAAACCACATTGGTTTTATAATTTACACGTAAAAGGGCTACGTAGAGACACACAGACACAGACGAAAATTTAAGAAATAAGGAATAAGGGTTCTGTGTGTGATCCTTTAACAGTTTAAGCGCCATGTTTACAGATTTATTATTTGAAATAAATGATTCCCAAACTGTCGTTTAAGTGTTAAAAAAAAATGTACATTGTTTTGTACATTTTTTTTAACACTTAAACGACAGTTTGGGAATCATTTATATTGATTTGGAAATATGTAAGCTTTAAAAAAAAAAAAACAAAGTACTTTGTTACAAAAACTGAAAACCGGGTGGTTTTAGAACGTGCGAACCAAAGTTACTATCGGAAATCTTACAGCATTACACAAAATCAAAAAGTATTTTATATCTGTACTGAGGCTTGACCTTGCGACTCACTGCTCGGAAGGCGGTTGCCGTCACCGACGGGCTATTTGTTCTCGTGTCAATTTGTCTAAAATAGTTATTCTATTACAATGCATGTTATGACAGTTGTCAGTTGTCAAACAGTTGAAAACTATAGACGAAACTAGCTGACCCGCGCAACTTCGTCTGCGTAAGACGAACCAATAGTTCCTAAAATTAGCGCGTTCAACCAACCTTACAAACAAACTCTGCAGCTTTATAATATTAGTACAGATTGAAGTCAGTAACAATTTATTTTTTCTCGAATAGGTTTACATTAAACGCCAAAATATTCAACTTATGTTTTTCCAAATAAGGACTCTTCCCTCGACAGCCTTACGTTTCTATCCTTGGACACTCGACAATATCATACTCCAGCTAGGTCGAAAGTTCTCATCAAGTGGCATGACATGAGCCGATACACGTTAACGCTGCTTCAAACTGTTGGGGACCTCTCGCATCTGCCTTCCTTCTCCAAAGTCAGACCTTCAATGGTAGTCATACTCCAGGCAGGTCAACACAATACGATGTAAATGCTGTAAACTCTTGAAAACCTATAGCAATTTATTTTCGTCTCCAAGCCTCCATCATGAGACCTTCGATGACAGTCATATTCTAGTTATTTCTAAAGTTCTCATCAAGGTGCATTAAGTGAGCCCAATGACGATATAGCTGCTGTTAACTGTTGAGAATCTCTTGCTACTACCTTCAATCTCCATTGTTAGACCATCGATGACAGTCATGCTCCAGCTAGGTTTAAAGTTCTTATCAAGATGCACGAAATGAGCCTTAAACACGATAGAGCAGATTTGAAGTGTTGCGGACCTCTTGTGACTGCCTTTCGTCTCCATCGTCAGACCTCCGATAGTACTCATACTCTAGCTAGGTCTAAAGTTTATATCAACGTGCATGAAATGAGCCGGCACACGATATAGCTGCTGTAACTCATCACAGTCCAACTTCAGACAGGTCTAAAGTTGTCAAAAAGGTTTATGAAATAAGCCCCAAAACGATCTTCTTCTTTATCGTGTGGTTAGTGCCTAACCTGTTGTCAGAGTTTTTATGCCGCCCAAGGTCCTCTCTCTTCCTGCCGGGGTTGCGGGCCTGTTCGAAAAGAAACCGCGGCCCCGGAACATAAACGGCGAGGAAGGAACATGGATGGGTTTTAGTCAGTAAGAGTCTGACACTCCCTCCCGCTCCGCCCAGAGTGGGAGAAGTCATTTGATGATATCCCATCCTAAAAAAAAAAACAAAAAAAAGGTCCTCTGTCTTGGTTTTACATGCCGTCGAAAAATAACTCTCAGGCATGCTGTGGTTTTCTCACGATGTCTTTCTTCACCGAAGCAAGCGATCTTTCCTTCCTTATTGTGTTGTTGCCTAACCTGGTGTAAGAGTTTGTATGCTGCCCATGGGCCTCTGACTTGGCTTAACATGCCAAATGTCTCTCAGGCATGTTGGTTTCCTCACGATGTTTCAGCAAGCGATGATTATACAATACGCACATGAATTCGAACACAACTATTTTCAATAAAAATGGGACAAACTTTGCTAAACATGCCTTTCAATAAAAATAATCATGAAAATCGGACTTCTCTGGAAAAAGTTATGCGTCATCATCATCATCATCCATAGTCCGACTTCACCGACTGCTGGGTACAGGCCTCTCTTTGTTTGTGCCAAGCTCCACGCTCTTGTGCCAGTCTCATCCAGGATATTCCTGCAATGGCAACAATATTGTCTGCTTATCTCACCGCTGGACGACCAAAACTTCAGTTTGGATTTCTAGAATGAATGCCACTTGGTCACAGCTTTACTCCACCTGACATCACCGCGCCTTGCTAGGTGTCCTGCCCTACTCCATTTGAATTATCATCATTCATCATTATTTCAGCCGAAAGACGTCCACTGCTGGACATAGGCCTATCAAGTGTCGCCACATTGACCGGTATCGTGCGACTTCATCATTCGGTCATTTGATATTGCTCAGGCATTATATAGGTATCTACATAAAGAAAAACAGGCGTTGAATTGAGAACTTCTTCCAAAAAACCAAACTTGAGACATCTGACACGGGAGAAGTCATTCCCAGAGTGGGAGAAGTCATTTGATGATTTCACATCCTAAAAAAAAAAAACAAAAAAAAGACATCTGACACGGGCGAATGCCAGTATCATTCTTTCACGGAAAATCATAACACCGTGATTCAGAAAATGGAGTCAAATGAACAACGCCATTTATAGAGCACGAAGTTAAACTGCTAAAACATATGCATGAAAAGCGGTCGAAAGGACACTCTACTGGCTTTGTAGATTTTTAAAGCAGGGTCATGTTGACTATTCTCTTCTTCTCTATCTTGTGATTTTTATTCGTTAGTACCATTTTGGTTTTATAGATGTCATTGCATGTATCCTTACATCATGATGATAAGTTCTCCTTAAAAACTTTAAGTCTTTTGATGGAGAGCACCGATTGCAAAGAAACAAAAATCAAAACTTTCTCTAACTTAATATGCACAATAATAATTGGTGCATTAAATCAAACCACATTGGTTTTATAATTTACACGTAAAAGGGCTACGTAGAGACACACAGACACAGACGAAAATTTAAGAAATTGTAGAAAATGGGTTCTGTGTGTGATCCTTTAACAGTTTAAGCGCCATGTTTACAGATTTATTATTTGAAATAAATGATTCCCAAACTGTCGTTAGAGTGTTTAAAAAAATATGTACCTATAAAACAATGATTTGGAAAAATGTAAGCTTTAAAAAAAACAAAATACTTTGTTACAAAAAGTGAAAACCAGGGGGTTTTTGAACGTGCGAACCAAAGTTATTATCGGAAATCTTACAGTATTATTATTATTTGTATTTTATTACACAAAATCAAAAAGTATTTTATGTCTGTACTGAGGGCTTGATCTTGCGACTCCCTGTCCGAAAGGCGGTTGCCGTCACCGACGGGCTATTTGTTCTCGTGACAATTTGTCTAAAATAGTTATTCTATTACAATGCATGTTATGACAGTTGTCAGTTGTCAAACAGTTGAAAACTATAGACAAAATGCAATATTGCTCACCCCCGTAAGTAATTAGCGTGATAATATATAGCCTATGTCCTTCCTCAGGTTGAAATACATCTCCTTGCCAAATTTCATTACGATATCAGCCGTTTTGTCGTGAAAAGGTAGCAGACAGACAGACAAACAGAGTTACTTTCGCATTTATATAATGGTATGGATGCAATATTGCTCACCCCCGTAAGTAATTAGCGTGATAATATATAGCCTATGTCCTTCCTTGGGTTGAAATACATCTACTTGCCAAATTTCATTACGATCCGATCAGCCGTTTTGTCGTGAAAAGGTAGCAGACAGACAGACAAACAGAGTTACTTTCGCATTTATATAATGGTATGGATTAGTATAGATTTGCTGAACCCAGTAAGACTTCACACTCAATACAAGAGTCGCGTTTAGACCATTGAAGGAGGTGCTTATTTCTTATCCTATTATTTTGATTTCCCAAACTGACTGCCTCGTTGCGCGTTGGACGTTTGTTCGTAAGCGCAAACGCCGAGCATGAGGTCCTACGTTCGATTCCCGGGTCAGAGCAAAGTGTTATTGAGTTTTAATATCAGGAATTTCTCATTAACAGCCACAGAATCTGGATTTGTGCCCGGTTGATAACAACAGGGTCGCTCCTTATTTCAAGGGACTTAAAACAAAACTGGCAAAATATGGTTGTACCTCTAACCATTCGGGAATCATAGGCGTGATCTTATATTGTCATTTACGGGATATCTTTCGTGATTATTCGTCATTTTGAGCTCCCGATATATCGACGCTGTTGCAAGCGCCATCATGATCGCGATCATGGAGAATGCATGCGGGTGGATGGAATATAAGTTTAGTTTTAAACCGTGAACGCTTAAAACAGTGTTTCATATAGGCGTGATGTTATATTATGATTTTCTAAACAAACCATATTTGTGTGTATTTATCTCTGACCATCCCTTTGGGGTAAACAGTCATGACGTTGAGTAGAATTAGCACAAAGTAAAATTATCCACATCATGCTTCTATTTATGTAACGCAAGCAAATCCATACTGGCGCCAAAATATACCCACTTCAGCTGAGGTACTGCTGTCTGCAGCAGAGACCAAATGTAGGCCAATGCAGCGCTGTATTATTAGATTCAGACACAAAGTGAAACTGTCACTAGATGGAGTGTTATGCGGGGACTAGAATTTTCTTCATCGTCATTGTTGCTTTGAAGTATGAGACGTGAGTGTGTACTATTTTAGGGGTAGGTTTATGATCGATTTGCTACATTTTGGTACGTTTGGTACGAGCTATACTTTCCGTACCTGCAAAATGGATTATACACTTTCTTAGTCGCCGATATCTCGGTGGTATGAGAAAATGTTACACATCTCATGCCGACGACATGAAGTGAGTCCACTAGGCGGTTGATAGTGGTGCTTCTATACTAGAATGTCCTACATCTTCTGCACACCTGGACATAGGTCTTCACTAAACATTCCCACATCGACCGGTCTTTCGAAACTACTACTAGTAAATTATTTTCCCAGAGCTTTAAGTCAAATAATTTATGCTTAAAAGCAAAACTTAGTTCCAGACTATAACACTAGCCAAGCGAGACATTTACTGAATACTTGAACTTACGTCACACTCAAAAGCAAATTACAGAACTTGGGTTAGACCGAAATATTACACAAATTTCGAGACGGACAATAATTTGAAAGAGGCCGTCATTCAAGTGTCGGGCGGAACACAGGTAGGCACTCATCTGATTATAAATAATTAAAGCGGATATACACCGAGGAGTTCGCACACCATTGTTTCTGTAATGGATGCGATGTGTATTTTCCGCTTGCCGTTCAGTATATTTGCGGCTTGCATGCCTTATGGCCGAGTATAATTGTGCTCAAAGGACATGTGGGTATATTTGTGCCCCTAATTCAATTATTCCACACCAAAAGAGTAATGTAAGGATGTGTCAGAATAGAATGTTTCAAAATTTCAAATGAAATTGCTTTTAGCCAGCGGGCGTTGTTTGTTACTGGTTTTAGCCGCTGAGTGCTCTAGACTAAAATGTGTTTGGATTTATTTATCAAAATTGAATTTTACCTTGAAAATTCCAGGTAGGTTTGTGTTTAGTTCCATTTGCAATCAGTTTGTTTACAGCTACGGCCAGTTATAACTTCCATTTGGGGAAGGCTAATGTCCAACAGTTGATTGTTGTGAATAAAATATGGCCGTGCCAATCTGCCATCAAATCTAAAAGCAGAAACACATTTATAGAAATGGAGATTTGATTCAAATAATCCTAAATAGACAAAACACAAATAGAAGCAAAATGTCAAAGTTGAAGAAGCTAGTTTAATAAACTATTCTGAGTTCTACTCAGAATAGTTTATTAAACTAGCTTCTGCCAACTGTTTTGCTCGTGTGTAGTCCGATAATTGTGTCAGGTTACAATATTTTGTGTTTTCTAGGTTGTAAACTATCTGGAGAACCTGGACTGGGCTGTGGGACTGTTCGAAAGAGATATCGCGGCCACGGAACATACAGTGCGAGGAAGAAGCATGGATGGGTTTTAGTGATTGAAAGTCTGACATTCCCTCCCGCTCCGTCAAGAGTGGGAGAAGTTATTTGATGATTTCTCATCCGAAAAAAACAAAGGTTGTAAACTGTGTGCAAAATTTCATCCATATCTGTTAAGTAGTTTTAGGTAAAAGGGTAAAAACATAGATACATCCATACTCACAAACTTTCGCATTAACACTTATATTTAGTAGGACTAAATGTGTTCGTAAGCTGAGGGCGGGAGTCTCCATCTTGTTTAGTCAGGGACAATAAATAGACGAGAGAGAAAAAAAATAACATCGTTAAAATATTTTTCTGTGAAACATTGCCATTTTAGAGAATCGCTGAGCTATCGATATCTGAAGGAAACACGTTTTCGACTTATGATTATTCAGCAATATTCTGAAGGTATTTTCTATTACGCTGAACCTTTATTGGTTTTGTATAGTGTTGACGGGCGTTTTATTAATACTATCGATCCTTTGTTGGCTTTCAACGAAACGTAAAAAGATAGCTGGAATTGGAAATTGTATGATTTAGGCAATAATATATTATAGAAGTTGAAGTATTATATCAAACTGCTAAAGCAGAATTCCTTTTTATTTTTCAAACCTACATCTTCAAGAAGGATACTCTGAAGCCCGGCACCATCACGCCGAAGACATCAAGTTCCATAAATCCTACCTAATCTGAACATGTACACACGAATATCTAAACGCCTTCCATGATCCTTCCGACAAAATAAGTTTCCGTGTGTAAATCGCTGCGTTCCTCCAACGTGACAGCAGTCAGATGATATCACTCTGTATTAGAGCCTGCCTGATGCCCCGTGAGGCAACCTGCATTCAAATGAACCTCGACACTCGTTCTTACCCTGTACAGTCTACAAAGGAATCTTGTCACTCTTTCATATAGTGTCATACACCCTAACTTTAGGGAATTAATGATTGAAATATTTAGTGAAAGTTATTAATATTGTGAACGTTTAGTCCTTACGAATAAAATGTAATTTGGTTAAAAAAATAGGTGCCAAAATAAAGGGACTACTGGCATTGGTAATAATAGAATCAATAATTACAAATGCATTATAATGCAGTATTTTACGCTTTGTGAATATAGGTATTAATGAGGACAAATAAAATAAGTTATAAACAATATCTATACAATATCTATCTAGTTAATATTATCGGCCTAATAATATAAGTACATCGTGACAGCTGTCATTTTAATTAATTTAAATCCACTGTGTGACAAATAGTTTTTGACATTTCATTACATTGACAGCAGCACGCACCTTGAGATAGTTTTAAAACCTCTTTTTTAAGTTGACAGACAGAAAAGTATAAGCAAGCATAAAATAAATGTGCACTACACAGATCTACATTCTTTAGTACTCAGCCGTGTATTTCGTAGACACATGAACGGTCCCGTTCATCAGTACATTAAAAAAAAAAACAACAAAACAACGTGAAAAAGGAATTCTAGTTAGCTGCCTGGATACTTACCGCTTTTGTTGACTGTACACACACTCACGCAATCTCGACAAGGATTCACAAAACGTTGGCACTACAAAAAATAAATCAATGGAATGAGTTTTGTACGGCATTTGTTACAGTTTGTACATTTTAGTGTATTTTTAGTTTTAGATTGGTTTTCAGCTGTAGCAATGCGGCGTTACTGGGTTTTTGTGTTCGATTTGATTTTAATGTTATTTTCCCGGTTTGTTGCAATGCAATTTTGTTCGGCATTTATCTCCAATTTTGTTACTTGTTTATGGAGCTGACTTTATGTAGCAAAGAATGATCGTCGGAAAATGATGGCCTTGCAGGACATAAACTGACTTCATTGGTAACTAGCTCTTCCCTCGCAACTTTGTTCGTCAAAAATTGTGATAACTCGGCTGTGCATGACATCTATATAATTAATTTATAGCTTACGCTACTTGATAAAAATGTGGCTTTTCAATGGTTACAGAATTTTTAAAATCAGGTGAGTAATTCTTGAGTTAAATCGTTATAAACACACAAAAAAATCTTTCCTATTTGTAATAATATTAGTAGATATAGATATTCTTCAAAAACATCAGAGGTCTTTTTAATTTTTCTCTCTATGGAGTTTTTTTGACCTCATCAATAGTTTTCGCTAATTCCATGGGAAAAGGATTGCACACGTTTATCAAAGAATAAATATTATCCCTAATGCAAATTCTTAAAAAAAATACTTTACCCTAAAACGCTCTCTGAAAGAAAATAATAAACGAAACAAACCCACACAGTACGAAATCGAGCGAGAAAAGTATTTTCCGATAACAGAAGAAATAGCCACCAGAGATATTAGACGCTAAAGTCCATGTTCACGACAATTCGTACATTCTCATAATGTCTAAACAAAGGCTATCGAAAAGATTCGAGCCATAGAACAACAGTGGAACAAGGAGTTTAGCTGTTAGCCAACGGACTTATCGAAAAAGTTTCGCCAGTTCCTAACTATGTGCGGTAATAAAATATTTATTGAAACTCCAAGAAAACTGTACTGTATCGTCATGGTTTGTTTCGTTTTACGGGCTAAAGAAGTTTCATGTTAAGTTGTTTTTAGTTTATAGGTTATGTTGAACTTACAACGACATCACGGTTGGCGCAGTGGCAGAGCGATGGACTGCGTTGTTCGTTTCGGGTTTGATCATGGAACAACTATGTATTTGTATGGCCTACATACAGTTGTTTCGGGTTTGACTGTTTGTGTATGTGTGTATAAGTGTCTGTAAACTCACCCACGATACAGAAGAAAATCCAGGTGAGGAGCAATTGTTTAAAACAAAATTGACATCTACATATGGTAAGTAAAATGCGAAATCTAAAATAAAGAAAGTGTCTGAATTAGAAAGATCCTGATTTACAGAACATCCTGCTATTGACCGAAGTCGTGATTCATGCGCACATAATAATGTGCATCCAAAATTTCGAGCACATAAAATTATTACTCCTAATAGAATTATTTATTGCAGTACTACTACTATTACTATTCAAGGATTCAATTCAATTCTTGAATACATAGTTAGGGTAGGTTAAAAAAATGTTTCGTTGTCCATCCCCGACAAAGTTCCATGGAAAGATTTTACGATGTCATCGAACTACAGTGGGCCACTTGCGTAGTTTTTATGGGGAAACGAAACTTGTTTATTAGTACATACACACTAAAATCCCTCAGTAACTAGTTGATACCATAAATAAACGCGTTACGGTAAACTATTATTTTAGCAGTTATTTACAACAGGATAATGAGTAGCCGATAGATCTCTATAATTTTCCCAAATCGTTATAGCAGCTAATTCAACTAAGTCACGCATACATAAACGTTTGCATGCTACGAAAAGTAAGTGGCTGCTTTATAAATAAACAACCCTAATTTAGTTTAAGAATATATGAACCAAATACGAATGCCCAAATTCAATGGAACTGAAAATTCAACATCATTAGATCACGCCTTATAATCCCTGAGGTTAGGCAGAAGTGTAAGTACCTAACAAGTCTCGAGCACCCATATTTCGCTAGTTACATTTAAGGCGATTACATGAGCTAAACGCGAGTTTTATAATTACTAAAAGTATACGATTCACTGCTATAAACAAGACCAGAAAAATGCTAGCATGACACTTTTTTTGAAAACATAATACAATTAATTTGGCTCGATAAAAAGAAATCACGAACTAATCTCTAAAAATATATTTTGAAACAATAAAAAACATACTAATATGCATGCAATAATTCTGTTTTTTTAAGCAAAATATTAGCATGATACTGTTTCAGTTTTTTAATCCAATCAATAGTTTTTTTGTAAATCGATCGAAACCACTCATTTCGCGCTATTTGGCCCGCAGTGACTGACGTAACAACTACTTTGTAGTGCAAGCTGATTAGAACTTTATTCTTACAGCATTTCAAACGAAGTTTGAACCACCACAAATAGAGTTTCTAATTTAGCTCGTCTAAGCGCCTTAAGTCCCATGTAACAGGTGTCGGCCTGGCCTATTTCCATCAGCCGGGCACAAATCTAGACTCCGTGGCTTCCTCTGAGAAATTTATGATGAAAAACCCAATGACACTAATGGTCATGGTCCACTAGACAAGCACCGCACCGGTACCGCTCAAACCCAGCAATTAACTTGCCATTCAAATTAGAGCATTAAATCGTGTGTATGGCTTATAATGTACATATGACTGGACCTCTGATTTTTGGAATTCATGGGCATATTTTATACCTATGGTTTACGGTATATCCGCGCACGCGTCCCCGCTGTACACACACTTAAAGTGATAGCTCCGTCAAAAAAAATAGAACAAATAACAAATGTCGCTTATTTCATTAAAAAAAACTTATACAAATCGAAAGACAAACGTGTGATTCTACGTGTTATCAAAACAGTGTCGTGATATATCAAATGGATTACAAATAAACAGCAAAACAATTACTACAAGATCTACAAAGTGTCTTGTGACACAGTACACTGTATACGGTATATACCTACGGTATACAATACGCTTGTGAATCCCAAAAATTAGAGGTGCGTGTCTACAGTATACCTAGTTATCCCTTGCTTTGGCGAATAAAAACATTCTTAGGAAACAAAACTAGCATGCCTGAGAAGTATTTCTCGACGGCATGTAAAAACAAGTCAGAGGAAACCCGTGTGTGCCATAAAAACTCTGGCACCAAGTTAAGCACTAAAGACACGAAAAAGAAGAAAAAGGGCTATTACATACAATAAAAGGTAACTCACAAAGACCTCACCTTTGGTTCATGGTTCAAAGATATAAAATATAAAACGTTTCAATTTTTCGATGTTCTTATTCCTGCATTTCAGTTTCACCGTATATCAAAAGATAACAGTCAAAGAAAACGGTCTTATGTCAGTACCATAAAGGAATCCCCATCTATAAGACCTGTCAGTGCACTTTAAAATGACTATATATATATAGTATCGACATATAAGTCGTTGCTTTTTCCCCGGAATGTTTAAAGCCTCTGGCGAAATTCCTGATGATCCCTTTATATCGCATTTCCACAATTCGAACGAGTAAGCTAATGTTTGTTCACAGTACAGTTACCATGTAAAATAGATGTATAAGTGAAATTTTAGCGGTTACATAAACATAGTCGAGCGTTTTGTTAGCTTAATATATTATGTTAGGAATTATCGGATAACACGGAAATATGTCTCAAGGAACAAGGAAAGTATGTGACGATTCCTATTAAATCTATACTACTGTACTTATATTACCAAGAGGTAAAAATTCAAATGTCTGGGATTATCTGCGGAAGTAATAATCTAATTGACGACCCGATTGGCGTAATGGTAGTGACGTTGCCTTACGTTTTTAGGGTCCTGGGTTCGAATCCCGGTAGGAGCAAATGTTTGTGTGATGAGCACGGACATTTGTTTCCGAGTCATGGATGTTTATGTGTATAATAAGTATGTATTTTCAA
This sequence comes from Xestia c-nigrum, assembly GCA_916618015.1. Classification (NCBI taxonomy): domain Eukaryota; kingdom Metazoa; phylum Arthropoda; class Insecta; order Lepidoptera; family Noctuidae; genus Xestia; species Xestia c-nigrum. The sequence goes on along the minus strand of OU745247.1, from coordinate 17,698,445 downwards.
ACAAAATTATATATGTAGTATATCAACTATCTAGTGTCCACGACACAAGCTTTGCTTAGTGTGGCACTAGGTGGCGCTAGCGATATTTTTTTGTTTATTTTTATTCAAAAATTTTTTTCAAAGGCGAAAAGCTTACATTATTCGTAGGTGCTATAGCCACAAATCATATACAGGGTGGTGATGACAATACGACAATAAATTAAACTACGCATATTTCAAGACGTTCCTAACAAACATAAAAAAAATCGTTTGAAAATATCAAGTAGTTTAGTCACAGGAAATAATTTTTCACCTTCAACATTTGCTACATGATGTATCTGATTTTAAGGAAGCACTAGCAGGTTAACGACCCCTTGCCAACTCGCTATTTAAAAACTTTCGCTAAATTTGATTTACTGCAAATTAGACCTTAAACCAGGCCAATAAGAGTCATAAAGAGTATCCTTAGAGTTAGATTTTGTCTGGTTTTTTTTTTTTTTAATTTCGGTTTTGGGTTTTTTTAATTGTGTAGAATTATTCCTATGAACTAGTATTACGCGTGTTTTCATTTATTGTCGTATTGTCTTCTCCACTCTGTATATATTATCATACATTAACCGAGCTATCACAATTTTTGCGGACAAAGTCGCGGACATAGTGCTAGTCCAGGCTGTCGCAACTAAATAGTGACTATTACTGTACGTTCAAAATTATGAAAGTATAATTATTAAATCTATTAAACCTCACAACGAACGCTTGTTTGCGTTTATTTTCGTCTCACTATTCAAAGGTTCCTGGAAACAATCAGTTTCAGGTTCAGCGAAGTAATTAATAATTTATTTTAGCCAGTCTAAACCTACTACCTTATTCTAGAAATAGATTTGAAACTCAAATAATCAGAATCGAATAGTAATCGCTCGCTTTCCGAAACCGATGTCCGTTCGAGAGACACCTCAAATCCCAAATTGGAGAGAGGTACGTTTCGGGGTAACATGTTTTATTTTTATTTCCCTAGGTTCGATATTCGTGTCTACGCAAGTCGACAGCTCACCAAACAAATATTTCGCCTTGTTTTCTCGTGGATTACCCACATTGACAGGCTCTTTGTGTGCTTTACTTACTTTGTACCGAACCTCGTCGTTGTATGGAAATATTTTGTAACGTTAACAAATATTGTTACGAATTTCGTATACAGGATAATCTGAGCATTATTACATTCAGCACATTGTTTTACAACCCAATTAAGTTTTATAATCCAGTATGGCGGAGTAAGTTTATAGAAAGTATAACAATGTCGTTGTACTTTGTTTAATTTTACTGGGAAAATCTCTCGGAAAAGTATTTCTGAATCAAACAATAGCAACTGATTTCAGTTTGTTACCCGTTTAATCAAACAGAAACACTCCTAAATTATAATAGTTAACGATTTTCGCAAATAATGTCCCAAAATGTTGGGTACGCCTCATCAATACGAGGTCATGCATCATTCTGTCTCCAGGAGAGTGGAAGATTGATGGCCCAACTTACTAATTGAACTTCATTAACGACCATAATTAATAAACCATAGCAAAAACACTAATTACGCACCTTTGAGACTGGCGTGAATTTATTACTCATACAACTAAGTAGTGGTAACGCAACTTTGTAGGAAAATATTAAGCTTTTAGGTTGTATAATTAAAAGGTACCTACTTACGAGTGTTTAGCGTCGATGTCAGCATCAAGACTTTCTGACAAAAGTTGATTTTTCTTAGAATAGAGATTTCTCTTGTCTATTCGAAAATCGAATTCAGTTATTTATTGACGTGATAACGTCTTATAAATTGATAATACCAGCAACACTCATGAAAAATAGTAACGTTCCATAGTAACGTTCCACCTCCTTTTTTGTATTACATAAAATAATGATTATGACGTTATCACGTAAATCTATCGTCATATCAAAGAATAAATATTATCCCTAATGCAAATTCTTAAAAAAAATGCTTTACCCTAAAACGCTCTCTGAAAGAAAATAATAAACGAAACAAACCCACACAGTACGAAATCGAGCGAGAAAAGTATTTTCCGATAACAGAAGAAATAGCCACCAGAGATATTAGACGCTAAAGTCCATGTTCACGACAATTCGTACATTCTCATAATGTCTAAACAAAGGCTATCGAAAAGATTCGAGCCATAGAACAACAGTGGAACAAGGAGTTTAGCTGTTAGCCAACGGACTTATCGAAAAAGTTTCGCCAGTTCCTAACTATGTGCGGTAATAAAATATTTATTGAAACTCCAAGAAAACTGTACTGTATCGTCATGGTTTGTTTCGTTTTACGGGCTAAAGAAGTTTCATGTTAAGTTGTTTTTAGTTTATAGGTTATGTTGAACTTACATTGACATTACGGTTGGCGCAGTGGCTGAGCGATGGACTGCGTTGTTCGTTGCGGGTTTGATCATGGAGCAACTATGTATTTGTATGGCGTTGGTTGTTTCGGGTTTGACTGTTTGTGTGTTTAAGTGTCTGTAAACTCACCCACGATACAGAAGAAATTCCAGGTGAGGAGCAATGGTTTAAAACAAAATTGACATCTACTTATGGTAAATAAAATGCGAAATCTAAAATAAAGAAAGTGTCTGAATTAGAAAGATCCTGATTTACAGAACATCCTGCTATTGACCGAAGTCGTGATTCATGCGCACATAATAATGTGCATCCAAAATTGCGAGCGCATAAAATTGTTACTCCTAATAGAATTATTTATTGCAGTACTACTACTATTACTATTCAAGGATTCAATTCAATTCTTGAATAGTTAGGGTAGGTTAAAAAAATGTTTCATTGTCCATCCCCGACAAAGTTCCATGGAAAGATTTTACGATGTCATCGAACTACAGTGGGCCAATTGCGTAGTTTTTATGGGAAAACGAAACTTGTTTATTAGTACATACACACTAAAATCCCTCAGTAACTAGTTGATACCATAAATAAACGCGTTACGGTAAACTATTATTTTAGCAGTTATTTACAACAGGATAATGAGCAGCCGATAGATCTCTATAATTTTCCCAAATCGTTATAGCAGCTAATTCAACTAAGTCACGCATACATAAACGTTTGCATGCTATGAAAAGTAAGTGGCTGCTTTATAAATAAACAACCCTAATTTAGTTAAAGAATATATGAACCAAATACGAATGCCCAAATTCAATGGAACTGAAAATTCAACATCATTAGATCACGCCTTATAATCCCTGAGGTTAGGCAGAAGTGTATGTACCTAACAAGTCTCGAGCACCCATATTTCGCTAGTTACATTTAAGGCGATTACATGAGCTAAACGCGAGTTTTATAAATTACTAAAAGTATACGATTCACTGCTATAAACAAGACCAGAAAAATGCTAGCATGACACTTTTTTGAAAACATAATACAATTAATTTGGCTCGATAAAAAGAAATCACGAACTTATCTCTAAAAATATATTTTGAAACAATAAAAAACATACTAATATGCATGCAATAATTCTGTTTTTTTAAGCAAAATATTAGCATGATACTGTTTCAGTTTTTTAATCCAATCAATAGTTTTTTTGTAAATCGATCGAAACCACTCATTTCACAGTGACTGACGTAACAACCACTTTGTAGTGCAATCTGATTAGAACTTTATTCTTACAGCATTTCAAACGAAGTTTGAACCACCACAAATAGAGTTTCTAATTTAGCTCGTCTAAGCGCCTTAAGTCCCATGTAACAGGTGTCGGCCTGGCCTATTTCCATCAGCCGGGCACAAATCTAGACTCCGTGGCTTCCTCTGAGAAATTTATGATGAAAAACCCAATGACACTAATGGTCATGGTCCACTAGACAAGCACCGCACCGGTACCGCTGAAACCCAGCAATTAACTTGCCATTCAAATTAGAGCATTAAATCGTGTGTATGGCTTATAATGTACATATGACTGGACCTCTGATTTTTGGAATTCATGGGCATATTTTATACCTATGGTTTACGGTATATCCGCGCACGCGTCCCCGCTGTACACACACTTAAAGTGATAGCTCCGTCAAAAAAAATAGAACAAATAACAAATGTCGCTTATTTCATTAAAAAAAACTTATACAAATCGAAAGACAAACGTGTGATTCTACGTGTTGTCAAAACAGTGTCGTGATAAATATCAAATGGATTACAAATAAACAGCAAAACAATTACTACAAGATCTACAAAGTGTCTTGTGACACAGTACACTGTATACGGTATATACCTACGGTATACAATACGCTTGTGAATCCCAAAAATTAGAGGTGCCTGTCTACAGTATACCTAGTTATCCCTTGCTTTGGCGAATAAAAACATTCTTAGGAAACAAAACTAGCATGCCTGAGAAGTATTTCTCGACGGCATGTCAGAGGAAACCCGTGTGTGCCATAAAAACTCTGGCACCAAGTTAAGCACTAAAGACACGAAAAAGAAGAAAAAGGGCTATTACATACAATAAAAGGTAACTCACAAAGACCTCACCTTTGGTTCATGGTTCAAAGATATAAAATATAAAACGTTTCAATTTTTCGATGTTCTTATTCCTGCATTTCAGTTTCACCGTATATCAAAAGATAACAGTCAAAGAAAACGGTCTTATGTCAGTACCATAAAGGAATCCCCATCTATAAGACCTGTCAGTGCACTTTAAAATGACTATATATATAGTATCGACATATAAGTCGTTGCTTTTTCCCCGGAATGTTTAAAGCCTCTGGCGAAATTCCTGATGTTCCCTTTATATCGCATTTCCACAATTCGAACGAGTAAGCTAATGTTTGTTCACAGTACAGTTACCATGTAAAATAGATGTATAAGTGAAATTTTAGCGGTTACATAAACATAGTCGAGCGTTTTGTTAGTTTAATATATTATGTTAGGAATTATCGGATAACACGAAAATATATTTAAAGGAACAAGGGAAGGATGTGACAATTCCTATTAAATCTATACTATTGTACTTGTATTACCAAGAGGTAAAAATTTATGTCTGGGATTATCTGCGGAAGTAATAATCTAATTGACAACCCGATTGGCGTGATGGTAGGTATGGTGGTTACGTTTTTAGGGTCCTGGGTTCGAATCCCGGTAGGAGCAAATGTTTGTGTGATGAGCACGGACATATGTTTCCGAGTCATGGATGTTTATATGTATAATAAGTATGTATTTACAAACAAAATTATATATGTAGTATATCAACTATCTAGTGTCCACGACACAAGCTTTGCTAAGTGTGGCACTAGGTGGCGCTGTGTGTTAATGTCCAGCGATATTTATTTATTTATTTTTATTCAATTTTTTTTTTCAAAGGCGAAAAGCTTACATTATTCGTAGGTGCTATAGCCACAAATCATATACATATTATCATACATTAACTGAGTTATCACAATTTTTGCGGACAAAGTCGCGGACATAGTGCTAGTCCAGGCTGTCGCAACTAAATAGTGACTATTAGTGTACGTTCAAAATTATGAAGGTATATTTATTAAATCTATCAACCCTCACAACGAACGCTTGTTTACGTTTATTTTCGTCTCACTATTCAAAGGTTCCTGGAAACAATCAGTTTCAGGTACAGCGAAGTAATTAATAATTTATTTTAGCCAGTCTAAACCTACTACCTTATTCTAGACTAGCGCCCGCCACGCGGTTTCACCCGCGTAATTCCCGTTCCCGTGGGAGTACGGGGATAAAATATATCCTATGTTACTCGTGGATAATGTAGCTTTCGAATGGTGAAAGAATTTTTAAAAACGGTCCAGTAGTTTTTAAGCCTATTCATTACAAACAAACAAACAAAGTTTTCCTCTTTATAATATTATATATAGTATAGAAATAGATTTAAAACTCAAATAATCAGAATCGAATAGTAATCGCTCGCTTTCCGAAACCGATGTCCGTTCGAGAGACACCTCAAATCCCAAATTGGAGAGAGGTACGTTTCGGGGTAACATGTTTTATTTTTATTTCCCTAGGTTCGATATTCGTGTCTACGCAAGTCGACAGCTCACCAAACAAATATTTCGCCTTGTTTTCTCGTGGATTACCCACATTGACAGGCTCTTTGTGTGCTTTACTTACTTTGTACCGAACCTCGTCGTTGTATGGAAATATTTTGTAACGTTAACAAATATTGTTACGAATTTCGTATACAGGATAATCTGAGCATTATTACATTCAGCACATTGTTTTACAACCCAATTAAGTTTTATAATCCAGTATGGCGGAGTAAGTTTATAGAAAGTATAACAATGTCGTTGTACTTTGTTTAATTTTACTGGGAAAATCTCTCGGAAAAGTATTTCTGAATCAAACAATAGCAACTGATTTCAGTTTGTTACCCGTATAATCAAACAGAAACACTAGATCAATCTTAAATTATAATAGCTAACGATTTTCGCAAATAATGTCCCAAAATGTTGGGTACGCCTCATCAATACGAGGTCATGCATCATTCTGTCTCCAGGAGAGTGGAAGATTGATGGCCCAACTTACTAATTGAACTTCATTAACGACCATAATTAATAAACCATAGCAAAAACACTAATTACGCACCTTTGAGACTGGCGTGAATTTATTACTCATACAACTAAGTAGTGGTAACGCAACTTTGTAGGAAAATATTAAGCTTTTAGGTTGTATAATTATAAGGTACAGTTTACGAGTGTTTAGCGTCGATGTTAGCGTCAAGACTTTCTGACGAAAGTTGATTTTTCTTAGAATAGAGAAAGCTCTTGTCTATTCGAATATCGAATTCAGTTATTTATTTGTTTATTATATGGCTTCTCAACAATGACTACACTGATACAATATAATTTATCTACCCAAATATTATAAACCCTCTCTAATGCGTTCAAAAACCATAGGCAATGACCAGCATTACCAACCAGCAGAAATAAACGGAACTGTAATGAACTCATAACCTACTGAAAACAGTAGGTTATGAGTTTAAATTTGGAATAAGTGTCAAATTCAAGTGAGTGTGCTATTCTAGTACCGATCTACATTAAATCAGATATCGATACGAAACCCCAATTCAGTATGATTTTAATTATAAATCGCACGACATTTTGATCTCGAGTGACACAAGAATAGTAACTTTGTTCGTTTGCCTATGATAGATATCCGAAACGCCGCCATTTCGAGTTGGCATTTGTTCGTTAGCTTTTTATTTCCAGCAACGAGTAGACAAATTCTGATAAGTTCTTTATTTCTGTCGAAAATGAGTGATAGTGACTCAGAAATGGCCATGAACACTCCGCCAGATATCGTAAATGCAGCGACGAATGCAAACTAATAACCTTTTACCACATAAATCAAGGGCCAAGTAACAATGCTGGTCATTTCCCTATGGTTCCTGAACCCATCATAGAAACCTTATGATATTTGGGTAGATAAAGTAGTGTATGCAACTATACATAATTAGGCATTACAACACTCGTGTGATGCTATTAAGAAACTCGCCTTCGGCTCGTTTCTTAAACCCACACTCGTGTTGTAATGCCCTTCATTATGCACAGTCGCATAAACTACTATTGTACATTGCAAACTTAAGTCTAAGCGCCTCATCACTCATTATGTACCAAAATAGGTTATATTCTTGATCCACAAACTCCTTTCAAGGACTTGATTGACTTAAAACGTTAACGAGCTAATTTAAACATAAGACGGTAACCTTTCCATGTTCTATTTGAATAGGATAACACAATATCGTCTATATCCAACCTATAATTATCTCATGACGTAGAACCAAGCTATTTCTGTACTTTTAATATAGAATTAAACCCGATCTGAGTAAACTTCATGCCTGTATCTAGTAATGTTTTCTTTTATTAAGGGTGGGTTTCAATGTTTAAGACGGCTTAGATAGGTAGTAGTGTGCTTAAAGAAAATAAACACGAAAAGCGGTTGTGTCGCCTTAAGCTATTAGGTACAAGAATTTCCTCTTAGGTTTAAAACTGGGACTAGTGTGTAAATAACGGTAAGTGGGTAAGAGTTCCGTCTAGTACCACGATAGTAATCCATTTTCTCTGCCAACACAAGTACTTTTCGGGTTTTAATTATAATATTTTTTGGTTATACCTCCCGAAACGAAGGTGAGCAAGCATCTGACAGAAGCAGATTACAAAATGTAATCCCACAAAAGGAAAGGTTTTGGAAGCTTAAAGATCCTTTGTCAAAATATGGAGCAGAAAAATTTGCATGAAATACGATTTGTTATATTATTCACAAAATCTGGAAAGGTTTTTTTGAGAAATCATTTAACTGTAACAATAACTATCTAATATTTTCAACCTTAAACCTCAATATGACCATTGGGATTTTTTATAGTGTATTTTTTTTTTCCTGTGCGAGTTGTTAGAGGTCAATGAGTGTAACTGTTGTTCACCTAAATGGAGGACTCAACCCTCTAGGCTCCTTTCGCGTTATCCGCTAATGCGATCTTTAAACGCCAGTCTGTAGTTTCAAGCAAGAAACAAAAAAAACAGAAAAGAGTATAAACGACACATTATACCCACATGAGGCTTAATTAAATAGTGTGTGGGTTTCCTTAGATATTCCCAATGTAGATTATTTTATTACACGACCGCCGTGGGGGTCTTATATTCAAATTTAATAACTTGGCTCAAATTAAGGTCTCGCATGCCCTTTCTTGTTAGCGTTAATAAGGTGCGTGTTGTGAGCATAAGTTTAGGCCCCTGCTGACGTCATAAATGCGGACTTTATACCGCATGCAACCGAGCTAAACGATGTAACGTTAGAATACAAAGAGGCAGGCTTGTATCTAAGCTCAGAAGTATACCAGGTTTGAATAATATTTGCCGAAATTGCATTTAGAATTTTTGAACTGAAAACTGCTTGTGACAAAAACATGGAATATTATTTTACAAAGCTTTGGAATATTTTTGTTTTTGAATCTTCTTCATAATGCTAGATTTACCTTTGCTATGTTTTTGACGGTATGAATATTTAATCAACGCGGGCATTTGTAAGAAAACAAAGTAGGTGCATATCTATGTAGCTCTTGCGGCATAAGCCTGTATATTAGAACTTCATCTGAATATTTCTGGATAAATTGTAACGGAAAATTCTCGGATTGTCGCCAAAACGGTGAGGGCTTGTGTGTTTTTTTCGCATTTTGCAGAGCTCAGTTTTTATTTAACCCATAGCTGAATGCGCGCAATACAAAGGCGTGTCAAGCTAGCCGAGTCTCGTATGTACGTATCTTTGAAGTAGCGTTTAACTGGAAGGGGCATTGATGAAACAGTGAACGTTATTTTACAGTTGTGTCTAACAAACAGGTACGCGGATTACTGATTGGAATTTTAAGTTTTGGCGAGAATTTTATCCGGATTTTTGGTTTGCAAAAAACGTGTTTAACTAAAACCGATGTTATTTTAGCAGCTGCTTTTCTGTACACGAAGGGTATAACCAACGGTATCGGCGGCGGCGGCATCTCGCGTCCGGCCCTGGTTCAATCCATGGTCCGGAGCAAGACGGAATGTGAAGCCGTCACCGCCATCTGCGAAGCAGTCATGCTAGGGAAGGAGATAGCGGCACGCAAGGGGGAGAGAACCTCTCGTCCCAGCCCCCGCGGGAGACGCACTGGGTATCGGGGGCCACGTGCTGGTCCCCGGCCACCGTAGGCGTGAGGCTGTGGGCAGTGAGCTATGAGCTAGCTCGCCGTCCATTCGTCTTATGACGACAGGTCGTGTCGACGGCGCGTTCGTGTTCCACGCGCGCCTGCCGCGGAACTGTTCGAAAGAGATACCGTGACCCCGGAACATATAGGGCGAGAAAGGAACATGGATGGGTTTTGGACAGTAAAAGACTGACACTCTCTCCCGCTCCGCCCAGAGTGGCAGAAGTTATTTGATGATTTCACATCCGACAAAAAAGGGGTAACCAACGGTACCCTATTACAAAGTCACCGCTGTCATTCCGTTCGACATGCCATGACGAGGGCGCGTTCGTGTTCCACGCGCGCCTTAAAGAGATGCCAGCACATTGAAGGATCCCGCAAGGGCCGAATTTTGCCGAGGCTGCGGGACTGTTCGAAAGAGATACAGTAGCGCCGGAATATATAAGGCGAAGAAGGAACATGGATGGGTTTTAGTCAATAAAAGACTGACACTCGCGCCCGCTCCCCCAGAGTGGGAGAAGTAATGATGATTTCACATCCGAAAAAAAGAGTAACAAACCCAACCCAAGCCTATTACTAAGTCATCGTTGTCATTCTGTTCGTCCGTCTGTCCCCCGTTCGTTTGTCTGTCAATGTATCTCATGATCCGTAACAGGTAGACACTTGAAATTTTTATGTTTTTGATGTCGGCCATCTATTATTTATTTATTTGTTGTTATGTCGGTATAACAACAAATAAATAATAAAAAAATCAGGCGGTTCCCCTACCACGTTGGTACGGAACTCTTCATGCACTCGCTTTAGACTGCTTTTTTTTTTAAATTGAAGAGCTTGGATATCAAACTACTTTAACCGAATTTCCAAAATACTCACTAGAAGGCGACTTCTTTGACGACTTTTTTTATGTACTCGTATTTTACTTAATTTGGGTTACTGATAAGATTAAGGTTCGATAATCTATTTTGCCTTTGACATTGGTACAGCTGTACCAAACCAAATAGTACCAAAACATTTCAGCATATAAATTCTATGCCGAGAAACCCGGTTGAGGAATGAATAACAAGTTTTCTCTAAAGCCTTATGTGAAAACTTTTGCGGACCACAGAAAATTTCGACATATCACTCTATTCATACAATAGCTGACATTTTAAAGTTAGTCCGTCTTCCCTCGTGGTGCGAGTTGTAAAGATACTAGTGGCACGAAGCCTGGAGGGCCATAAAGTTGGGGGAATTTTGTAGTGAGTCTGCGTCGGGGGACCTTAAGTTGAGAGCTGACAACCACGCTAGATACGAGGTACCTCATCAAAGTTAAGTAGATACATTAAAGTTATTGTTGGAGATGGGCCGGTAATTTAAATTAGCCTGGAAACTTTTCAACAGTTACAACAAAAAAAATGTTACTAAAAACTTTTTTTCGTGTGAAATTTATCGGTGCGTTTCTTTCGTTTTCTCTAGCTGTTACAATTTATATCATGTTTCATATACGATGATACATAAAATTAGCTTTACTCTACCAAAACACCACTAAAACTTAATAAACAACACATTATTACCACTAAAATATGAACTTAATATTCAAAAGCGCGCCAACATAATTTTCCGGCACCGCACATAACACAATACCGCAGAAATTCCATTTTCCAAGACACACTATCTTACATCCTTGTCATTTCTAGTTTTTTCTTTATGCATACTGGCACGTATGAGTATGTATGGTGTAATCATGGTTTCATCAAAAGAGCGGCACACTGGCGCACGCTCCGCAGCCATCATGGCTCGTCACGACGCCATTCATTCGGTCCCGTTGATGGTGGTCGCAATTATGTCAAGCTATGAATACACACATACTTTCACTGTATTTAGCTTTTCAACTTTAGTATAAAAGCTTGTTTTGTTCCTAATGATTTCCCTTTTTCGTTCGGGTATCACGTTGCGCGGCTATTTGTCAGTGAAATTGTATTTTTGAAGGGTCTATCTAGTAAGCGCGCGAACCGCGTAATGTTTCTGAATTTTGATATCACGTCGCCTTACAATTTGTTACTTGAGCTTTATTATAAGATTCATGGACCTTCAGTTTTATGATACCTCAGTACTTTCGCAAAGATCTCCTTACTAAATAATAACAGCCGATCGGGCCGATCTTTAGGTTAAGCCGTGCTTGCCTAGGTTGGTCTGTGGATGGGTGATACCGAGTTTCCTCCGTGCCTCGGAAAGCACGTTGGCTGTTGCTCCCGGCTGTCATTTGTTCATCTTTGGCAGTCGTTACAGGTAGTCAATTACACAAATAGTCTGACAACCAGTCTTACCAAGGGGTATCGTATTACCTAGTACTAACTGGGTTGTGGAGGTCAGATAGGCAGTCGCTCCATGTAAAATACAGTTATTCAGCTGCATCCGGTTAGACTGTAAACCGTTCCCAACATAGTCGGGAAAAGGCTAGGCGATATAGATGATGAGTACTTCCGCAAAGAAAATACAATTTTAAACAACGCAAAACTTAGTTCGCGCTTCCCGTGACCCATGGGCTGACTTTAACCTTGGCCAGATAAGTGTTTCCATACAACTTGGCAACGTCGCTATAGTCTCTTGTACACATTACCAGCTGAAGGCGTTGAGGAGGTGTTTTAATGCACTTTATAGTTTGTAGTTAGTTTATTTAATTGTTTTCAATTAATAACGTATACATGTAGTTGGTTTACTCTACAAAATAAATAAATATTTTTGACAAAACAAATTGTTTAAGATATTTTCATACCTACAAGTCCGAAGTCGTACGAAAATAGAAATTAATTTTCTCAATTTTCGCCAGCTCTAATAAAATAATTAATACAAATCTCCACTCTTCAGTCGCACATTTTGAAGATTGAATTATTATTTTCTTAAGATATGCCCCTTGTTCTGAGTGCTCTCAAAAATTTAATCGTCTAATTGGAATTTAATCCAATTTATACGTATCAAATGTTCCTACTTGATAATTTGCAGATGTCTTAGAAGTAACGAAATACGATACTTGCTAAATTTAATACAAGATTTACTTAACATTAATTAATTTTGCAGGTAAAACTAGAAATTGAAATCGGAGGAATTTCATTACTGAACGTAATAATATTATTAATTACTTCTAATGATGTAGGTATAGGCTGTGATATTTGTAGCTAAACTGATTGTTGCCTTCACATTTGATTACATGTTAGTGATATGATATAGATTATGAAGATCTAATTAAATACTTACGTACGCAGGGATAATCAACTAGGTACGGTCGAACAAGATATTTATTTTGGTTTCCAGTTTAACCCACAAATTGCATAGTAAAGTGCGAACCAAATAGCTTGTTCGACCGTGCATATTGTATATCAATAGTTCTTATTTTTTTATTTTTTTATTTAACGATTTATCTACACACTAAATACAGAAAAGAAGAAAGGAATAGAAAATAGGTACAAAGGTGATGCCTATTTCTAAAGAAATCTCTTCCAGCATACCTGCGAAAGGAGAGTAGATAAAAAGAGATGTAGACATAGTGTGTAAAAGATGAGAAAATAGAATACATACAAACAAACGATAAACCTAAGAATATACTTACATACATACAAGACAAAAATATATCACACAACCATAAACTACAATAGTTCTTCTTCTCAGCGTGGTGATAGAAATCTAAATTGTGTCGGCCCAGAACTACTAGTTTCGGTAGCGTCTATCGGTTCCTGTAGTGAACAAACAACAGGATACGCAGAATTAAAAAAATATTTTTATTGTAGATTTGTATTTGTTAGTAATTTCAAAATAACAGCTTATTATTGAACATATATTATTATGTCACCGTAAAATTGTGAAACACGTTAGATTCTAATCTCTAGCGAATCGCTCGAAATAATGTCAACTGAACATACGGAAGTATCTCTGCCCCCATAATCGGGACTTCTTGGGGCACCAAACCCACCCTCCCCGTTAGGTTAGTTAGGTTCCTTTAAACGTTGCACTCGGAAATAGGGGCCCGTCGACTACGCGTTTTAGGGAAACATATAGTGTTTTAAGGTTAGGTTATATTAATCGGTATTTCTCAGGAATGGTATTGTTACATCGGACCTACTAGAACATTCGAGAAAGCAAGTGATTACAGTGTGTGTACGTTAGAAGTTCGAGAGCATTCTATTATTATTAGTTTTAAAGTTAGGTAGGTAGAAACTCGCGACCTATTTATAAAAAGACATTAGAATTTCGACCGTACGCCCAGGGTATACGGTTCATATTTGTTTGTACAAGTAGCTAGTAATAATAATTACCTACCTACTGTTCTTTTGTTAGTGTTTTTTTATGACCCTCTAGAATATTCGTGGTTATTCTGGTGTGTCTGTTGGCGAGTATAAATACACTGCTCAGGCCCGCGACAGTCAGTCTTGTTTTGGCTACACAACGAAGCGAATCGAAGTGAACTTGAAGAGCGATATCTAAGCGAATAGTGAACAGTAGTGTATTGTAGTGTACTTGTGATTAAGTTTAAATTGTTTTGTGATTAATAAAGTTATGGTGTTGTTTAATCGGTAGTAATTAATTTATCTCATACCCAGCTCGTAACAGTATATTATCATTTCATGAGAGTGGTACCATTGGGCAAAGGCCCTCCTTCCCTCCACACCGCGTGAGTTGACTACGATCTCATGCATTTCACGAAAAATAATGTGTTTTATTGTAAGCAGTTTGACAATATTTCGAGAGTTTACAATATCGCTACAGAAATTACAATGTAACGTGTTTGACAATTTTACGGTGACATATATTTGAAAGAAGTTTTTTCTCCCTGTTTGTTTATTCCGGCTAATCTCCAAATCGGCTTAACCGACGGGGGTTGACGGGAGTTTTATTATCATCTGGTACTTAAAGAGTAACAAGGTAGGTCTGCTGATGTGAGTTTGAATTTGAAATGTTCATCGATCACTAATCAAAAGAACGTCACCCACGCTACGTTTGCCAGTCCACGAACCCAAATGCTGTTCCAACTGCTATCGTTTCTGACTGGCCGTCAATATTATTTACCTGTTCCTGCAACGTTGCTCTGAGCAATGTTTTTAAAAGTAATAAACCATCAAAAGGGCGTTAATCTGTGCCAAACATCGCCCATCGTGTGTACGAACCATTGCACCATGTAACGTTTTACTTTGCATACGATAAACGGGATTGGATTCATGAGTTCCGGGCTAAAAATTATGACGTCATTCTAGTGGCGTGTGCACACTGCACATCGAAACTGACGAGAGGGTTGGTAACTACATAATATACATTTTTACACGCTAGTGGGTCCTAGCCTTTATAAATCACAACGCGAGCTTTCACAGTACTTGGAAAACTGTTCGTGTTTATCAAAGCAAGCTATTTTCTTGGAATTTTGTAATTGTAGTTTATTTTCTGAAATCCTATTACATTTGATGGGCGTTATTACCCGCAGCAAACTGTACGCTTCTGATAACTGTGAAATAAATCCTAGCGAAATGCGAAAGTAAGTTTGTTTTTACCTTTGCACGCATAAACTGCTGAACTGATCATCCTGAAATTTTGCGTATACTTTGTCGGATGTACAAAAACAGACAGGATAATTTTCATCCTGAAAAAAGTTCTGTTCCGCAAGCCCCGCAAGGGCCGAAGCCTGCCGGGGCTGCGGGACTGCTCGAAAGAGATACCGCGGCCCCGGAACGTAAAAGGCGAGGAAGGAACATGGATGGGTTTTAGTCACTAAAAGTCTGACAGTCCCTCCCGCTCCGCCCAGAGTGGGAGAAGTTATTTGATGATTTCCCATCCTAAAATAAAAAAGGGAACATCAATAAAGTTCTTATGATTATAAACGGCACCACATTTCTTTCGAATAATAATTGAATTACTCGTATATTATTACAAGCACCCCGAATTGATTATCAAATTCGAAATTAACGCGAGCGACGGCCCGGGGAAAAGTTACTGTTTATAATATTGTCCATTATAATAGAAAAAGAGGACAATTATGTGTCTTCAATATGAAACTATTCTTGCTCAAACTAGGTCTGACCAAACTCGGGAAACTGAAAGTTGGTGCGACAAAGTCGAAGTCGCAATTACTTCTCATATTTCTACCAAGGATACAATAAGCAGGAAACCAACTTGGTTATTATTTTTTGGCATGATATAGTAGCCGTAATCAGAATTTGTATCAAAGATAATAAGCAAAAAGAGTAACATAATAAATTGTCTTTATTAAAACGGACCCTAGGTCAACACACACACAGACGAATATTGTATGAAGAAACCTGTTCGTTCTCGCTATTGGCCCAGAATCCTTATGTTACTTATATTTTAGGCGAGACACTACGCACATGGAATAAACAAAAACTAAGAGAAACCTTTTGCAATAATCTCGGCAAGGCTTCGTGCAGTCATAAGGTTCAACCGAGACATGAATATTAACAGAGAAATTTCTTTCCGTTCATCTCACGTTCCAAACAATTTGCCATCAGTTGCCATAAAATGGTCCGGCAAAGCGTACATAATGGGGGACAATTTCTTTTACCACCTGCGCCTCTATAGACATTTCTACTGGAAATTGCATGAGTCCGTAGATAATTTGCAACCCTTACTGTCTCGTTGATGGCGAAATAATCAATAGATATTGGAGAAGTTTTCTGGAGTTATGGACCTTGTGTTGTATTGGATGGGAATTTCGTACGGATATTTTCGTTTATAACCATCATCCGTGTAATCCCCGAGGTGTTAGGTAGAGGTGTACCTTATAGTACATACACATTTTGCCAGTTATGTTTAAGTCCCATGTAATAGGGGGCCAGCCTATTGCCATTAACTGGGCGAAAACCCAGACTCCGTGGCTGCTACTGAGAAATTCCTGATGGAAAAAGCCAATGACTCTTTGTCCTCATTCTCAGGAGTCGTGCTTGCGACCACTAGACCAATGCGGCAGTCGACTATTTTCATAAATTTGCAATTTTTTCATCGATATATGCAATACTTCGTGTTAACAGATTGGTAGTAGATAACGTGTCAACTAACTTAATAATGCTCAGATGTTTGTAATTTTTCTAACCCCCGACGCAAAAACGACAGGGTGTTATATGTTTGACGTGTCTGTGTGTGTGTCTGTGGCATCGTAGCTCTCGCACGGATTAACCGATTTTGATTTTGATTTTTTGTTTGTAGTCGGGAGTGTTCTCAGCTATGTTTGATTAAAATCAGTTCAAGATGGCTGCCGCCATAAAATGGACGATTACATATTTATTCAACAACTTCCTGAATATGGGTATCAAGTGAAAGGGCTTGATAAGTGAATTTCAAATCCAAGATGGCCGCTACCACAAAATGGTGATTTACATTTTTTTTGTAACAATATGGGTATTCAATGAAAGAGCTTGGGTAGTAGAATTACGAGTATGTACCTGAAATTGAAATAATTACCCTATGTGTCTGGGTTTTTTCATTTTTTTATTTAAATTGTACTTGAGAAGGAAAATCTTATGTTTCATATTACCTACAAGGTGTTTTTACAAAGTTCGCTGTTATTTAAAGTAAAACAAAAAACTAAAATACACCTACACCTTATAAATATAAATAAGAAAGTGGGTTAAAGCTGAAACGGTTTCTTCGCTCGTATGAGTCCAACAATTTTCTCAGATTTTTCTTACATTTTCTTGATAACGCCTTGGTTTTCAGTAAAATTGGACTTTGTATTTATAAAAAGCATCTTCAAATATGCATACTTTGTTAAACAGATTCCTTTGTTACAGAATAACCTAGGGAATTGACTGAGTTTTGATTCAGTAAAACGTTACTTTGCGTTATTGCACTGGCCGTGCGTCTGATAGGGTTTCCTTCGGTATAATGCTATGTGATGAATTTTAACAAACATTCAACACCTACTTAAGGGATGAATTTTCTGGAAAAGAAGAATCCTTTCTCAGAGCTGAAAAAGGAGCTCTACTGTTACATTTCATGCTTCAAAAACCAGCAGCTTAGGCTGAGATCCTCGACAGTCCTTATTGGTATTCAGTGACTCGAAAGTCAAACTACCAATAGGTTTCGTATTACCCAGTACTATCTGGGTTGTGGAGGTCAGATAGACAGTCAATAACTTCATATAAAATACAGGTAGTTGGCTGCATCCATTTAGACTGGAATGCTACCCCACATAATTAGAGAAAGGCTAGGCAGATGATGAAATTCCATAACTTGTAGATAATCAATACATTGCTTTCTTCTCGTACTTTATTTATCTTCAATATTTTACTTTGTAAGCCTACAAACTCGTCAAAAGCCATCTAAAACTAGCTATTCTCAGCGCAAACAGAGATACGATATTCATTTTCTACAGACAATTGTATCGCAGAAAGCAAATACGAATTTCAATGTGAGAATCCAACAAAGGATCCACGGCTGTGAACTGATAGAATTATCAATTTATCATCAAAACTATTCAGTGCTATTGAACTGTGTTGAATGCAATCGGAAGCGGACTCATTAGGAAATATTATTATTAATAGGATACTAGAATGAACAGGGGTCGCGCTAGAAGGAAATATATAGACCTTATTAGTGAGATTGCAAGTTTAGCGCGTGATTGACCAAACCTATGAATGTGGACGAAGCTAAAGAGCATATTATATGAATGACATATAAGAGGTTTCTCGTTTTCTACTTAGGGCCGTCCACCCTTGGAATAATTTTTTCACCATCTCCTTGGCCAAGTGAAGCGCATCATGAAATTTCGTTTCGAGAGACGAGCTTATCTGGACGGACCATCACAAAGAGCTGCGACCTCTTGGCCATTTATCCACCTTCCCGGTAACCATCAGTTGTTCGAGATTATTCCCATCTAGTGACCGAAAAATTCCAAAACTCCACAGAGGCAGGTGGTATCAGGTCTGGTATTTATTTATTTTTCTGGCTACCACTATGGAAAAAGAGACGTATTTATGCATGTAGAAATGAGAAGTCAATATGTCCCTACAAATCATTATGATAATGACTTATGGAACCATGTCCTTTTTTCTTTTTTTGGGATGGGAAATCATCAAATGACTTCTCCCACTCTGGGCGGAGCGGGAGGGAGTGTCAGACTCTTACTGACTAAAACCCATCCATGTTCCTTATGTTCCGGGGCCGCGGTATCTCTTTCGAACAGGCCCGCAACCCCGGCAGGATGGAACCATGTCTTGGATAATGGTTTAATTTAAGTAAATTGGTCATATTCATGCTACTATATGAGTAAACCTAGGCTAGGTTTACTTTTTATTTGTTGTCTAAATTGACTATAATTTTCCGCTTATCAGTTTAATGACTAATCTTTTGTTCTAATGTGGGCCTTTTAAAAGGTAAATAGCTGGTAACGGATACGGCCCATCTTGTAACTTTCCCATTTCGACAACTAAACAAAAGACGTGCGAAACAAGTGAAAAAGTGTGCCAACTCGTTACTATTTTAATCTTCATACATTGAATCCCATTTCGTCAACCTTAAATTTCATCTGTTTTGTTGTACAGTACAGTCAGCTCCCAAACTTACAAGGAAACCATTTGTTGATGTTGCTATTTTTTGTCTCTCTCTGGCACACGAAAGTTTGTTACGACAGAACTTAATTTTGAATTTGAACAGAAAGTACTAGGAAAACAGTACTCCTGCGAGTACTACCGAAATTGAATTGTATCGAAGAATTTGGAAGTCAAGCCTTTGCCTAGTAGTGAGATGATACAAGCTAACAGTATTACACAACTTTCTGTACATAGGTACACCTAAGGACTTACGAGAGTCAAACGACAAAGCTGTCCGGGTCACCAGTTCCGCTACTGGATGGACAAAATGTGTATTATCGATACAAGTTGAAATCGCACTTAATCAAAGCTGTATCAAAGATCTTTGTAGTATCTACCTATATTATATTTCAATTACCCGGTCAGTTCTATTGTAACTCCACTTTGTTCGTGGACCGTTTCCGAAGGACCCGCGACTTCTCGTTATCGAGTTATTCGAAATAATCCTTTAACTTGGGTTTCGTTTGAAATATCTCGTTGAAGTGAATTGCAAGTTTCAGCAGGATTTCAGTTGTATTTAAGTTTATCGAGTTGTATTGTTCGGTTACCGTTCATTCCCTAAGGGTCCGTATCTCTTTTAGTTAGAAGTCTTTAAGATATTGGTAGATATATTGTGCTGTATTGTATCGGGCTGGTTTATAATTCCATCACGTGCAACGTCTAAAGCGTGTATTTTATTATTTTGTTAAAACTAAAAAATGTTTCTCTGCTCCCAAAACGATGAAAGGAAAACATCGTGAGGAAACCTGCATGTCCTAGAATCAATAAAAAAAATGGAAGACATGTGACATCTACCAATCCACACAGGGCTGGCGTGGTGGATCATAGCCCATTCCCACTTATACAACATGCAATGTCAAATGCGCAAAACCTTAGACACCCCAAATGATTTTAAATCAATCTTCCTAATTCTGAGAGAAAAAAAAAATTAAAGGTTTTCTGTTGTTTTAGTTTTACTGGCAAGAACAAGAAAATTTTAATTAGACAACAACCATTTACGTTTTGTTTTGTTTACCTATTTTGGCGGGTTTGAGCATGTGATAGCTTGATCTAAATAAATTAACAGGGCAACAGTTAATGAAGATTTTATGTAAAATCGAACCTTTAAAAAGTGGTTCAATTGATTCTGCTTGTGATTCTGATCACACTATTATCAGGTACACTATTGTCAGCAGAGGCAACATTAATAGGCTGATGATGATGATGACGAGAAATGTTAACGAAGTAAAACTACAACCAACAAGAATCAAAATATTTTATACGGAAAAAAATTACAGCATTCTGGAAATACAGAGATAAAATCCGTACCTATTTGGTTTAGGTGTGGACTTGAATAGCAGATTTTCAAAATGGTAAGAAAAAGAGTAATGGTGAAACATCCATTATAAAGACACAAGTAAAACCACAATTATTATTGCCATTAAAACCACGTCCGATTCAAATAGAAACTGAGTCAGCAAAGACAATTCATTTTCAATACACTTCCTCGAAAACTGGTTCTTTTCGCACTACGATTAGGTTCAAAATGCAGTGTATTTCACAAGGGTGCATTTTTCATGTTTTTCTACACATGTGCAGAAAGCAAAATTGTCACAGATAAGACAAGACAAATGGAAAGCTCGGAAAAAAAAAATATATTCTCGTGACATTCACGACACAAATATTTTACATTATTTTATTTTATTTCTTCAAAAGTGTATTGAAAAACGTCGTGGATATTAAAATTTGTTATTGCAGTTCTCGGCTCGAAAACACCCTCGCCTTAACTTACTTGAACTTCAATAACAAACTTTCTCCACTTGTATCAAAATGTACTATTCCAATTACGCTCACAAAGTAATAGTAAAGTAACTAATTAATTTTGTTCCAGACAGCCAATGAACGCGCTTCATCATTATGCTTATTTATGAAGAAAAGGGATGTAAAAAATGGGTACCAGTCACTGACTTGTACGGGCCCGTTCGTGAGGTTTAGTGATTAAGGAGTACGCCTTCCCCGCAAGCCGCAACGAACTCAGCTTGCAGGTAAAAGAGTTATTAGCTCCAAAATGCCGTGTACCAGTAATTGATTTGCTTTTGTTACTTCAAACGACTTGTGAAGACTTCTTTGTCGGTTTGCGCTGTGCTTTTTCTAATATTTTTTTGTAGCCTTTAGTTGAGCTGAGAAAATGTAATTTAAGTTTATTATTATTTCAAAGAATGTCTTGTTAAGGATTTTTGGTTTGTCGTTAAGATACTCAGGCCCACTATGTCGCGACCATATAATTATCGTTGGATTTTGTTGGCAAAAGTAGTGGACAACAGTAATCACGTCGTGTGAGTACCTATGAATGGCGTAGCGGTAGTAGAAGCTGCCTTACGTTCTTGAGGTCCTGGGTTCGATTCCTGGTAGGTGCAAATGTTTGTGTGATGAGCACGGACATTTGTTTCAGAGTCATGGATGTTTATACAGGGTGGTGATGACAACACGACAATAAATTAAACTACACATACCTCAAGACGTTCCTAACAAACAAAAAAAAATCGTTTGAAAATATCAAGTAGTTTGGTCACAGAAAATTATTTTTCACCTTCAACATTTGCTACATGATGTATCTGATTTTAAGGAAGCACTAACAGGTTAACGACCCCTTGCCAACTCGCTATTTAAAAACTATTACTACTAACTAACTATTAGACCTTAAACCAGGCCAATAAGAGTCATAAAGAGTATATATAGATTTTGTCTGTTTTATTATTTTTTTAATTTCGGTTTTTTGTTTTTTTAACTGTGTACAATTATTCCTATGAACTAGTATTACGCGTGTTATCATTTATTGTCGTATTGTCTTCTCCACTCTGTATGTATAATAAGTATGTATTTAAAAATAAAAAGTATATAAGTAGTATATCAACTGTCTGGTCACCACGACACAAGCTTTGCTTACTGTGGCACTAGATGGCACTGTGTGTAATGTCCAGCGATATTTATTTATAATAAGTATGTATTTACATACAAAAAGTATCTATGTAGTATATCAACTATCTGGTGTCCACAACACAAGCCCCGTTGCAGTGTGGCACTAGATGGCGCTGTGTGTAAATTGTCCAGCGATATTTAGTATTATTTATTTATTTACCTCCATTTGAAAACACAAGCCACGACACTTAAAACTACACGATCATCTGTCGTCACGATATAGTGGGAACGGTGCCTAAAACAGAAAATGTAAAACAACACTATTACTGTCAATTGAATTGACTTTATTAACAGTGTTGTAGTATTATAAAATGTAGTGCACATTAACGTGTACCTATTAAAATTTAGAATGTATGCTTTATGCATGAAAAAATGAGTAAAACCAATTGACATTATTTTACTTTTATGTCAAACCTCAATGGAAATAACGTGACCATTATAAAATCAGCAGAAATCTCAACAATAATACTCATTTTCATTAAACCGAAATTTAATTTAAAACCAATTATGAAACAATGTGAATGTGAACTTGAATTTAACCGTAATTCATCAAATCAAGGAGAATATTAGCAACAACTGTTTTCATTCAACTGAAATTTAATTTAAAACCAATGTAAACTCTGCTGCATGCCTACGCAAATATAAAAGGAATTACTTGATCCATATTAAAACATTCTAGGAACCAGCATCCACAATTGTAAATTTTGAGGTAAAGTCTAAAAAAATATTTTGGAATAATAAATGAACCAATGTGAAATTCAGTGTAGTAAAATAATGGACAAATAATAAATAGTGGATGTAAAAAAAACGGCCAAGTGTGAGTCGGACTCTCGCCTCAGAGTTAACATTAAAAAAAAACACGTTCGTTGTATGAGAGCCCCACTGAAATATTTATTTTACTAGCTGACCCACGCAACTTCCTTTGCGTCACATAAAAGACCTTTGTTTGATTGATTTAGTATTTTATCACCAACTTCTGAAGCTATGAATGTGCTTACCCTTTCACAGCGTACCGGCGTGATTTTTTGTTATAAACTGGTGTAAACTATAGACAGACATGAGATTTCAGCAATCCCAGTACATTTGTTATCATTTATTGAGGAGTTCCGTTGCCCATCTCTGAAGTTTTTCATCAGATCTGTACCAAATTGAAGCGGGATCACTCCGAGAAAGTACTCTTCCTAAAAGTATTCAAATAGCTTCTTGTGTGCCTATAAAATTTGAAGAGTTCCCTCTATGTTTCCAGGATCCCATCATCAGTATCCTGACTTGATGATTGTGGGACCACCTGGAAAGTATACCCTTTCAAACCAAAAAAAAAACAAAATTGGTCCAGCCACCTTCGAGTAATCGGGGAACATTGAATTGAGAACCTCCTCCTTTTTGAAGTCTTTTAATAACAGATAATAAGAATTGAAGAGTTCCGTTACTTTGTCATGAATCCCATAATCAGAACCTAACCAAACACTCATCAAACTGCCCTTGAAGTACACTCTTTCCAATAAAAAATAAAAAATAGTAAATGTCACGGTAATAAGCTTATCCCCAATAAATGGAACTTAACACACCTTCATTATTCTCTTGCCCTTATCCCAATTTATTTGGGGTCAGCGCAGCATGTCTTCTTCTTCCATACTCCTCTATTTGTCGTCATCTCATCAGACACTTCTTTTCTTACTATATCCGTCTTATCACAGTCCATCCATCGTTTCTTTGGTCTTCCTCTATTCAAATACCCATCCACATTGATCGACATCGAACTTAACACACCTAACTGTCGAAATCTGGGAGTATTGTACACATCAGCGTACTCCCTCAGAGCATACAGGCGTAATGTTTCTGTCATGATGTTGTAATAACAATAAACATCCAAGCGATTGCAGCAATCACTGCAAATTTTCCGTTTAATTTTAAAGAGTTAATATCTCTGAAGATCAGCATTAAATCTAATCAAATTGAAATGGGAAACACCAGCTTTCAAATAAAAAAAAGAATCATCAAAATCGGTTCACGCAGTCGATAGTTCTGAGGTAACCATACACAAAAGGAATAAATATTCCCCGTTTTGCAACAAATTTCAATCAGTAGTTCCAGAGATTAGCGCGTTCAAGCAAACAAACCGTATTACGGTTTCACTTCGATAGATTACAATCTGCCGAAAAATAATGCTTTATGTTGTAAGCAGCATGTTCGTTTGATAATCTTTCGAGAGTTTACAATCTCTCTAGTTATATTACAATCTAACGTGTTTGACAATTTTACGGTGACAATACATACAAAAATAAAGGACATTTTTGTATAAATATCATATATAAAATGATTGTATTTAATAGTATAGTATAGTAAACACCTCATATGTGTAGATACTTCACAGTACCTACACATATTAGGTATAGCTTAAATCAACCGATGATTTACGCCATTTAATTTTACCATTTGAATAACTAAAATTTGTTAATAGTGTGAAATATTTCCACCACCTATTGAATAATTAACATAAAATGAAAATTATATTAACTCAGCTCGCATGAAATAATAGGTCGTGCGCATAAATTCAAAACCTTGAATACATTAATGAAAGGATAAGCCGCGACTATAAGCCCTGGTTTTAGCATGTAAAGTACTGAGGGTGATACTAAAAAAACATTATTTTTTACGACCAAATGTATACCTACTCGCTGTAACGTGAAAGGCTTTGCTCGTGTAGGTAAATTAGAAGTAACTTTCCAGTTCATGCGCACATACGTTTTGACCTCTATAACAAGTTTTGAACACTCACTTTTAGTTGGTACATATATTACGTGACTGAAATCGTTTTTCAAAAAAACTTCATTTGTATTTTTAAAGTTAGGTAAAAAAAGGTCCTTTTGAGCTAGCATTGAGCGCGCGTGGTGTACCTAAAACTAACGTAAACTGATTTGCAAGTCGCTTTTAAAATTAAAAATATTCGTTTTACTTATGGTGTTAAAAACCTCTAAACGAAGCCGAAAGTTACTGGTTTTCCCCGTCATAATGGTATTTTTTTTGTTCTACACAATACCTGGGAGCTTTCTAGTTACGGAGATATTGGGGGTCAAAGTTCCCAGTGTTTTTTTTTTAATACAAATTTTTATTTTCAGATTTTTACTTTCGACATCTATACAACCTCCATACTATTCAATCTATCTATCAGCACAATGTTTTGAGTGATCTTCATTGAGTTCTACCGCAAAACATTATTTTTTACCCCAGTAAAAAAATCGTTTTCCAGCAAAAACTTGTCCGTAAAGTTACTTAGTTTGATGTACAGAATGCTTAGTTGACGGCTTCGTGATAAAGTTGTTTACCCCCAAAATTTTCATAATTGTAAGAATGTATACAGGGTGTATTTCACCTCATCACAAAGCCGTTAACCAAGCATTCTGTATAGCAAACTAAGTAACTTTACGCAAAAAACATTGCTGGGAAACAACTTTTTTTTTTTGAGGTTATAAATCATGTTTTGTGGTATATCTCAATGTAACGCACTCAAAACACTGTGCGGATGGATGGATTGAATAGAACGGAGGTCGTAGAGATATTTAAAGTGAAAATCATGCGATAAAAAGTGGTATTTAAAAAAAAACTTGTAAAAATCTTGCAACTTTGACCCCCTATATCTCCGTAACTAGGAGGTTCCCAGGTATAGTGTAGAACAAAAAAAATATCAGAATGACGAGGAGAACAAGTGCCTTTCGTATTCGTTAAGAGGTGTTTTACACCCTTTATACATGTGTGTGTATCGATTGTGTACTTTACGAGTATGTACTGATTGTGTTTGTTGCAAATAAAATATATCAAGATAAAAATGTACAAATGCTATAAGATAATAAAATTCACGTATCTTCGTTATGTTAACACCACGTGCTCGTGGTAGGGCTTCAGTCTTAATCGTGTTTATTAATGTACTAAAAGAAATAAATAATAATATAGCGTATAATCTTTCCAATCCTATAAAATTCAACAGATGAATAAAGGTTTCATGAACTTCTTTCAATAGCAAAAATTACTTAGGTCCATGTTCACCAAATAGATGACGGTCTGATTATCTAAAACAGCTGTTTAAAACACATTTTTGTATGGGAACATCTCACAGTGACAGCTGTTTTTTAGATAAACAGACCGTTATCTATTCAGTAAACATGGTCCTTAATGGATTAGCAATTTATATTCTAAAATAAAGTGAGAACACATGACCTGCTTACTTCAGGACATGCAGATTTAGAAAAGATACGCATACGAGCACCTTAGAACAAGTCATTCACATTCCACTTGTCTTGAGCTACTAAAAAGGAGCTAGGAGATTACAAAGCAAAATCAACCTTATCTCACGTCTATCATAAGAATAGGCGAGCGAAACTCGAGGATGAAGAGGCACTTTCAAATGCAGTAGGCACTTTACACGTGGGTTCATAAGATGATTTGCAGAATCAGCCCTCCATGCTTTTGAAGGGGGTTTGAACAAAAGAGATACAATGGCGTGTACGAATAACAAATTAAAGTAGGTACTAGGGTGATATATTTTATCACTACATATTATAGAAGAAAGTCCTCCGCCGCGTCTGTCGGTCTGTTCGCGCAAAAACTAAATGCTGTTTTCACCAATGGATACAGGATAGTCCGGTAAAGTAGTTAAGCGACCTTAGCGAGTTTCAACTACGAGTGGTCATACCTAAAAGTATCAAACTCTTCCGCCTAGTTAAATAAATCATAGCCTAACTAACACAATTAACCCTGAACGAGCAACAAATACATACGGAATTAATATAAGAGCAAATAATCCATATTGCATGAGTGAGGCGGTACATTTCGTCTCCGGTTTCTCAATGAAGACGCCAATTTCATACTTGACAGGAATTCCAATTACAACCATTTAATGTGAAATGGCAATATCACGGGTTATATTGCTCATAGATTTTGTATTGCACTGCACTTATTGATCAATGATTCTTGAGACGCAGAGCAATATACCGTCGCGTTTATTGGCTTTAGTGAGATGGAATACAGACATCTTATGAATGACTTGTAATTAATTAAATTGGAAATTGATATTTGATCGTGAAAGCCTTACCAGACAGCAAACCCTTCAAGAGATGGTATTATTAATTATCGAGTAATATTGGAATTACTAAGAAGTCATAACTAAAGTTAATTGATTATAACTTGCTGAGAGTGTCAAATGACATTTAAATTACGTAAAATGTTAACGAAAAGCCTTTAAAAATCCCGTGGAGTTAAAATTTTAAACTCACGTATAATTTTTACTGTATAAAACTCGTTGAATTACATTTAAAAATTCAGGCATACGTAAACGTCTTTTAATATTAGGGCGTAATGCAAAAGCTGTTACAGCAATTACAAAGACGGCTACCGCATGCATTTTACATGAGCTCTCGTAACCAGCTGGAAAAATCTGATAAAAGCCAACGATGTAGCAGCACATGGCTGCTCGTGATGATACTACAAGTTTCCTTCAGAGTGGCGATTTATCACGTAAGCGGTGAGCTATAACCTAAATGTAAGAGCGATTGGATGCAGGTTCCGTCTGAATGATGCATGAGACACGGCCAATGTCGCACATGTGCGCGCTCTGCGCAGATGCCAACTGTACCAATATCAAGCTATCTTCTGATACGACTAATTTAATACGCTGCAACATGTGCCAACTAACGCGGAAACACATAACTCGCACTATACGTGTCACGTGCAAATGGAATGGTTATGCACGGATTATCGATACCCATAGCGCGTACGAATGGCACAACACTGGGTGATAAAAATTTGCGAGCATCCAATGTTCGACGCGGCTCGAGTTCGGCCCATAATCGTTGTTCGAAACGTCTAAAAATCCGTCGAACTTCTACTACTGCGCTATTTGCGTCGCCTCTTACATTTTATAATAACGGCAAAGTTAGACAGGAGTATGCTTCTTAAAAGTTTGTACTCGAGGCCCGGATAACGTTGCATCCCGCGGTGCTTGGCACGATTCCAGAGGACATCGTAGTCAGGACGTCGTCGTTCTAAATTATTTTATTATTTCATGACGTTAGTAAAAACATTTAAGTGGTTCGCGCGCTGTGTCGGTTTTTATTCAAACATTGTTATTTATGTGACGTCACACGCTGCGAATACAATGTTCGAATATCGTGGAGAGGAAAGCTCTCGGCTCCTGTCGTAACTCATACATACGAATCAGTTACTGCCACGTGTTATTATAAACTATGTTTTGAACCACTCATATCCGTATTGTAACCATCCGTTGTTTGTATAACACTGTTTGTGTTATATGACTTGTAGGGATTAATTCTCGATTTCGTCGAAGTTTTGGCTTATGTTTTATTCATGTAGTCATAAGTTCCAGACAACGGTGGCGGTGGCAATGTAGGTACAATGTCACACGAACTTGTGGAACGTCGTTAGTATCTGGTTACATATGAACAGAATCTAGTTACACTGTTTGTATACTCCTTGGTTCTTTTATTTCTTGTAAGGGATGTTAATAAAAATATAGTTATGTAAGAACGTTTGTTGGTCCTGGTACATGCCTAGCTAACACTGGTCGGGATCTCCCAAAATCAAATACCCTAACCTCATTGGTCATCTGATTATTTATTACGCATGTTATCCAATTTGTGAAAAAATATAGTTCTGGTCACGACGACTACAAATGCTATTATTAGCATAATAGTACACTTTTCAGCAAGATTTTGGCTGAAACACCCAATATGTTGTGACATTAATCTAGAAGAACGGTTAAACGTACTGTCTGGGACCTTTCCAGCGTATTGCGGTATACTTTATCAGACAGTAGACATCTGCTAAACATGGGTCACATAAATAGCTACAATGAAATATTTTCGCTGAAATAGTTCTGTACTCTTCTTCACTTGGTGTTTTTGGGCTGTTTATCGTCGTAAAATATATCTGGCACTCAAAGAGAACTCTTAATTCACTATAAATTATCAATTTAGCCATTTACCTACGTATTTTGAATTAGGTACATATATAGCGGTCAGAAGTATTTGATATTAACTTAAACCCCGACTGCGTTCGTTTGATGGTTGAGCGTGGATATTTAAGAGACAGACAGGGCTAATTTTGTAGTATGTTTTGAACGTTGACTTAAGAACTTTAAGAAGACTAACTTGATATCGCGCATCATGACGAAACCAACATGCCTGAGAGATATTTCTCGACGGCACTTAAAGCTCTGATATTAGGTTATGCACTAACGAAGAAGAGTTTATTTACTTAGTTTAGTTAAGTATTGATCTTATTTAAATTCTGCCTGTATTTGTCTGAGAAAGAACTCAAAAGCCCCATGGTCATATTATTATATTAGGTACAATACCAATAAACTACTGCCCCAAAACAATTCTTGGAGCTTATTGGGTAGTAACGATCAATTGCACAGCCCCCAAGTTGTCGTGTAGAGTGCACTGCGCAATTGAATTTGCATAGTGCGATAACAGTTCCAATATCCGCTAGGGATAAACCGGTTGGTTATGTACAGTACACACTAGAGTATGTTTTAGATTATTAGCCATTATGTTTATGATAATGGTGGAAACTTGTTTGGGTGGGTGTATGCGTTGTTTGTTTAGATTTTTTTTTTGGTAATAAGCTTGTATGTTAACATTCCATTTGTTTTTGTTGTTGTCGGTGAGATAATGAAAGTTTAATTCAAATATATTAATAACATAGTGTACTCTACTTATTAGGTAAAATCAAATTGAATTTTGTGCATTACGATCTGTTATTAATTATTACAGGTTTGCACTAACGCTTCTGGCCACAAGCGCCTCTGCTAAGGATGGGGCCCCGGTTTCGAGTTCCAGGAATTTGGGGAAAGAGTTATTGATTTTTTCATGAGGTATTTCTCAGTAGTATTGGCAGTAGGTTCACGCTCCGTTACATGAGTCTAAACCTTGGAAAGTGTGGGTATACGCAATACACAGGCCAATTATTATTAAGTATTCGTAAAATAAACTCTAACTCCAATCATAACATATCTCCATTTGCTTCTAAAACCACCAACACACATAACCACACATGTTTATAATCACACTCAAGTACGCATATACTTATGTGCGGTATGTAGAACGCGTCGTCGAGCACGCCAGTAATTATCGACATCAGTACGAGTAAAACTAAATGACCTCTGATTTAATTCGCCCACATCCAGTTAACGATCGCTAGTTTAATAAAAATATATATACAAACCGTCCATAACAACAGCCTGAAGTTAATTGCGAGCTTTATAGCCATTAAAAGGTATATAACAGCGCAATATTTACTTTGACAAATGTTAATTTGCATTTTGATTACTATGACGTGGATTCTAGTGTTGGGATACTATCGAGTAATGTTCAATTAAAACAATGCGTTGTGTTAATGTTGTTGTTGTTTGTGTTAATTAAAAAAAAAACATGGAAAACGTCTTGATTTAGTTTTACACGATGTTTATTTGTTGCGAATTTCATTTTTAATAGTCATCAATGGTAGAAAAGAACACCCAATCATGCGAATTGCATTTCAACGTATGCGGATATGTACGACGTGAGTAGTTTTCATATATCAGGCAACTCCAATACCTTGAGTACCAAATATTTTTCCGATCTATTGATCTCACATACGAGCAATCCCACTAATGTTCAGAATTACATCCAGAGCACTCTGTCCAACGGATAATTTGAGAGATCGTCCAAAGCGCTGGAATTCTCTTGGCCTAGGACGTGATTCGCATTCTCCTCTGGAGGGAATTCTAGGCAATGAGCCTTCACACTCGGCCTGCACTCCAACCACGCTCGCGGAAATTTGCCAAAATATTTTGTGCATCCTCAGCTTTTTAATTTGGCTCTAGACCGGGACTTAACGCAAGATGTTCCAAGTTTAATCTATGGCCTAAGAAATTAAATGCTGAATTATTACGACTATTAAGAGCCGGCAATATCTCTCTGTATTAATTACTTTTGTCGTTAATTTGTAGTTCGGTGCTGTTAATGTTGTCGTTAAATGTCTATTGTATAATTTACTTGTATTATTACATAAAAAATGTAGTTGTACTGGCGAATTGTATCACCCCAAATATTTTTTGTTACGTAACGTTTCGTGAAGTACAAAATCGAGCCATTTATTATGACTGAGCATGTTTTAGACGTTCCGCGCGTGTACCAGTCTGATTTAGTCTACGATAAACTGACAAGACAAACTTGGACGGATGGTTTCACTAATTCAAGCCGTCTAAATATTTCGTGCCTGAAGTCTTGAATAAAGTACTAGTTTCCTTTGTTTCTGAACAGATAGATTACTGGCTTGTGACACCAACAGGCTTGTACAAAGCATATACGGTTGAATATTTAATGGCTTCCATCCTTTTACCGCCAAACAATACGTCTAAAAGCCTTAAATAAAGGAATGGCTTTTGTTCTATGCTACCAGGGTACCAGGCGATCAGGAGTGCGGAGCGGTCACGTGGTCTGTGTACACCGGCGGGATAATTCGGCCGGCTGGCGTTGCTCCCTCGCGGCCATTGTACTCCTGGTACGTGACGTGTATCGCAATCCGACGATTTATATTAAAAAGGACGTTGTTGATGAAGAAGTTAAAGTATAGGTGCTTGTCTTGAAGTTTTAGTGCAGTTTGCTGTCAGTGTTCGTAAAAGATAGTATTTTGTTAGCGTGTTAAATGTTTAAGAAGTGCAGAAATTTGTTAGTGGAGATTGTTTACAGCATTATTATATACACTTCTAAAGCTTTGAAAGATTAACAATTAACTAGATTTTACTTTGTATATTTATTTATTTTATGTCATTCTCTGTTTACTTTCAATTCAGCAGACGTGTCTAACTAATCCCATTCTATGTACAATAAGAAACCATGACTCTGTATAAATCCACGGCAATGTATCACTGTCTTATTCAAATTAAAGATCTCCTCTACAAAAGTGTCACGTTGTACTGCATAAATTCAGTCAAGCACACAGCACTGCAAATCCTGCGATTAAGTACAGCAACCACCACATAATATGGTATTTTTGCCAACATTCGCTTTACCAGATGATAATCCGGCTTTGAGGAAACATAAAACATAATATGCGATCTCGGCAACATCGTTTACTCTTGTTGGTTCCTCATTGAATTACTTTATGAAATTCTAATGAGTTATTTTGGCATTGCTTGATATTATGTAATATGAAATAGGATTCTGTTTAATATTGAAAGAGGGTTGGTAATTTCGTTGCGTAAACAAGATAAATAAGTAATGAAATTGTCTTCAAATACATCTGTTTTGAATGTTGGAATATTTGTGTAGACAGAGGCTAATCTATAAGCATAATATGAGCATTTATTTCCAACAGAAAATACTGTTACTCATTCTATAAAATAACCTTTTAAGAAAAGACAACAACCCTTTTCCTTAGAACAAAACATAAACAGAGTATCAATTTGTTTTATGGCGCGGAAATTTACGAAATTTTAAGCAAATCCGACACAACTTATTAAAACCGTTGTCCCAACTCCTGATTACATCGTAAAGTCAAACTTTACATCCAAACCGTCATAAATCTCGTACACTCGTACAGTATCCTGCGACAATAAAACCAGAATCTATTAAAAACATAAAATAGCTTCTCAAAACTCCATACAAGGACAAAGGAGGTGAAGTAAAGTAAAGTAACGCAGAACGTTACAGTAACCCTTTTACTTTTTAGGCTCAACACCCGTAAAAGTATCGAATGTCGTAAAATTGATCCCAGTAATAAAATTACTATACCGTGAAGGACGAAAATGAAATATTGTGTCACCATTACTTAGAAAAGTATTTCAAGTGTGGACGTGAGACCAATGTTTTAGTTTTAAACTTTATGGTACAAAACGATCAGAAAAGAAGAACATTAAAATATGAGATATATTTCCTTAAAGCATACTATGAGCACTGTACCGAATATTATTTTATCTAGATCAGATTCGAGGCGATGACATTACGAACATATGCGAACTAAATTGTGCCACCGCTCAGATAAGCGATACGCATAAGCCGAGCATTGCTATAAGGTAACAACAGCCATCATCGACCTCAACTACATTTAATCTACGAGATATTTGGATTTAAAAACAGAAATAAAGTCCGATGATACTTATAATCGAAGATTTTTCATAAACGACTTTGATGTTCTGACTCCCAAGCAAAGAGATGAGCGTCACCACATTTATTTTGACATCAACAATGGTGGATGATAAAATACAACTAGATTAAAAAAAACAGATTTATAATGATGTCACCGTAAAATTGTATTAAACTGTTAGATTGTAATCTATCTAGCGAAATTTTAAACTCTCTAAAGATTGTCAAACATACATAATGCTTACAATATAACGCATTATTTTTCGGTAGTATAATCTATCGAAGTGAAACCGTAATATTGTGAAATGCATTCGACGGAAGTATCTCTGCCCCCATAATCGGGACTACGTTTTTTAGGGGAATATAAAGTGTTTTGAGGTTAGGTTATATTAATCGGTTTTTCTCAGGAATGCTGCATTACCTTTTCAAGGGACAAGGGTGACCTCCCCTCCCACTTCGCGACCTTTTACAGCGCGCACTTGGAGTTCCGTCGCATACATTTTACAATTTTACGGTTACACTTCGAAATAATATTAAAATCTACCAAAAAATAATGCGTCACATTGTAAGCAGTACGGTCGGTTGACTATGTTGTATCTATCGAGAATTTACAATCTCGCTAGATAGATTAAGAAAGAAAGAAAAAAGCATTTATGAGCTCGGCAGGAAAAACATAAAAAATGGTTAAATTGTGATTCTAACACTAGTAAAAAGTAAACAAAGTGAAAAAAAAACAAAACTATTAAAAAAAACAAAAACAAATTACAAACAGAATCTATCGGGTTTTACAATCATACGGTAACATGTATATGTCACCGTAAAATTGTCAAATACGTTATATTGTAATATCTCTAGCGATATTGTAAAATCTCGAAATATTGTCAAATGAACATACTGCTTACAACAAAACGCATTATTTTTCGTGATATGCATGCGATGGTAGTCAACTTACGCGGTGTGGAGGGAAGGAAGTGTCCCCCTTGCCCAGTGGTACAACTCTCATGAAAAGATATTACCCTACCTGAGAAATACCGATTCCTGAGAAATACCGATTATTATAACCTAACCTTAAAACACTTTATATTCCCCTAAAAAGCGTAGTCGACGGAGCCTCGCTTCGCGGGGCCCCTATTTCCGAGTGCAGGGTTTAAAGGAACCTAACTAATCAAACGTGGGGTGCCCCAAGTCCCGATTATGGGGGCACAGATACTTCCGTATGTTCAGTTGACAATAATTCGAATACAATATCGCTAGAGAAAAACACGTTATATTGTAATTTAACGTGTTTGACAATTTTACGGAGACATATATAACGTTTGTTTGATATCCGTAGGTATCTTTGATATTCGTAGATTACCGAGTTTTCTAGAGGATAAGATTTTTCAACAATGATAAGTGACACAAGTATTTATAACAGTGTGTAGTTTCGAACTCCTACGCAAAGCTATAAGAAAAAAGGGCATTAACCGCTATTGCCACACTATTGAACACCAACTGAAGCATGAATGGCAATTAATTGGTTAACACGAAAAGTTTTCTTGTCGATATAAGGAGTTGCGGAAGTCAAACAAAGAACAATCGGCAGGAACTAGGATAACCGATCGGTCCCAATAGATTAGGCCGTGTATCCTTTTGAAGAGTGAGTATCAGTCTGTATAAAATAAATAATAATAAATAAATAAATATCACTGGACAGTAACACACAGCGCCATCTAGTGCCACACTAAGCAAGGCTTGTGTCTTCGACACCAGATAGTTGATATACTACATATATACTTTTTGTTTGTAAATATGTACAAAACTTATTATACATATAAACATCCATGACTCGGAAACAAATGTCCATGCTCATCACACAAACATTTGCTCCTACCAGGATTCAAACCTAGGGCCCTAAAAACGTAAGGCAGCCTCACTACTTCTACGCCATTCGGGTCGCCAAAGCAAAGTTGTGTATATGTCACAGCCAAATCGAAGAACGAGTCGCATTACATAATGGCGCGCCGGATTGTAAAACGTCGCCGTTATGTAATGCGGCGTCGTCACGTTCAGCCGGGCCAGGACAGGGCCGAGTCAATATGTCGCTTTGAAAGCGAGCGAAGCGAGCTCGGTACTTAGGGCACTCGACGTTCTGTCATGTTAGGTTACTTAAAAGCCTCCATAAAGAAATAGAAGCCCTGACATAAATTAAATTGGGCTACGTCTACTACGCCTTATTTTCGGAGTTTTCAGTATTTTATTCGGCCGTTTTACAATACGGCTAAACGTTGGACGCCGCTTTGTCGAACGTAACGCCACTACAATCCGGCTGAACGTGACGACGCCGCATTACATAACGGTGACGTTATACAATAACAGTGTGTTATACGAGTTGCTTACAAAATATGTGTTAATCATCAAATAAAAGGTTTATTACAGTTTTTTTTTCTATGTAGCTACTGAACTATAAAAGGAGTTTAAACGGAACCCTTCCCAAACCCGTGAACCAATTGTTCTGGTCATTGGACATATTAACTCTATTCAGTTATGGTCCGTACCAAAAAATATACTTTTACATCCATTAGAATTTATAATATAAACCACATAAAAGTGGTTTAAAATGGGTATAAAAACTAATAAGTAAATAAAATGAGTCGTTTATCTAAAATAACGCTGAATGACAGTTTTCATTTGTACGTAGAAATAAATACTCAACTAGTTGACATATGATTTAAAATATATTGCGAATATGAGCAGGATTGTGATACAGAGATTACTGTAAATGTGTCTACCCACACATTTGTATGTAATGTAATTGTTTGGTGCAAGCCATCATAACATTGAACTATGTTACTCATTGCTTTAATCAAATAGTTGGTGTTTGAATGGGATGCCTGCGCAATTAATTATTGGCAACGATAAATTAACGCAACATAATTCGCAGTTTATTTTTGCACAACCAACGTAACAATCATCAATTCAATCATCACATACCGCCGGCAATAAAGCAATGAAATGGAAATATGTTTAAAAAAAAACAAAATTATGTATTTTATAATCTGAATGAGTATTTTGATAAAAAATAAGTTAAACCTAATTTATTTTAAACTTGCTGACCAGCGCAACTTCATCTGCGAGTGAGGGTTAGTTTTTTTTTAATGAGAAGTATCCTACGTTACTTCTAATACATCCAAGAATATGTGTACAAAGTTTCATAATGATCGGTTGAGTAGTTTTCGCGTGAAAAATCAAAAAAAAAAACAGGGATACTATTGTAAATCCGACTTGGGAAAGTTCATACGCACGCACCACATCCAGTGCACTCTGTACTTGCTAACGCCGTGCTACCCGGTGAGCTACGGCGTAGCACTTTGCTACGATTGCGTAGCGCCCATGCGTTTAAAAAGAGTACTGTTTCTTTTTATACCCAAACGATGTGATAGTAAATAGATTATTTGCCATATCGAATTACGTAACATACTGATGACTTCTGTACATTATGCCGCCTTAAAATCATCTGCCTAGCCTTTTTTCTAGTATGTTTGGGTTCGCTTCCAGTATTACCGGATGCAGCTGAGTTACGGAGCGAATGCCTATATCTAACCTCCACAACCTAGCAGCTACTCCCATCCCCACAACCATAGTTTTACCGACTGAAGTTTGTGCTGGCTGGCATTAACCTATTTTATATTTACCTATTTTTGTTACTAGCCTTAATTAATTGTAAGCCTTAATTACTTGTGAATGTATTTGCAACAGTTTGTTGTTTCCTTGCTTTCCAATACCAACCCACCTTGCATCTGGGCTTTTGTTCCTTTGACACTGAAGAGACAAAAACGCAAATGTAACAGTGGTAATGGGTTATATGATATGCCTGGGTTCTCAGACTTTCGGGCCTCCGACTACCTGCAACGACTGTCTAAGATCCACTAGGACATCAATTTGACTTTTCAAGCTTTCCGAGGTATGGAGGAAACTAGGCACGATTATATTATGGGTAGTCCATTCCACAGGCCAACCTAGGCCAGCGTGGATTCGATCAAATAACAATTCGAGCGGCTATTATTATTTGGCCACGAGCTCTTCAATGGAGTTTCTTCTCTATAGAGATCTGCGCTAGGGAATCATGAGCGCAGCGAGAGGCATGTACAGTACTTCCAGAGCTTTTATGTCTTGTGACTGGGACTCTAGCTAGATTTAAATTTCAACTTTATTTCGACAGTTAAAAAGTGCCCGTAACTGGCCTACTTGAAATAAATGCTTTGATTTTGATTTTAAGCTCCTCTGACGAAAATAATTATACAAATTAATATTAGACATGATCACACACAAAAATACTTACGTGCAGTAAGTGGACTATGTATTATAAAAAAGTATGATACATAGTCATATATCCACTGTTATAGTACTTCATCCAAAGCCACGCTTTGTTCCCGAATGTTTTGTATTATTGTCGTTCTGTTCAGTACTCACATTTTTTCTCTGCGCAAACCATTATGTAGATTTCAATTCCATTCAGGGTAGATTTATAATTTACAAGATTTCCATTTCGTAGGATTTTACTTTTGTTTATTATTGATGTATCATTTTTTCTCCGCTTTGTTTTTTTATATAAATCTAGTATATAAATCTAGTATCTATACTTTTGAAACACGTGAATCGAATCCTTATTATCAGTAATGTACAAATAAAATATATAGGTTCTAGGTAATAGCGAAAAAGAGATTTTTGAGAAGTGTTTTTTTTTTGTACATTCGTACAAGCTGGTTTTTCTTTTTTTTGATCAAAAGCTGTTGTTTCGTTTTGATTTTACTAATTGGTATTCTTAAAACAAGGAGGCTGTACCCGCTTTTCTAAATGAAAAAATGCATTCTTAAAGTAACAAGTTACAATAAATTGAAAATTTAATAACCCCCGACACATAGGGTCAACTATCTACAATGGGGTTTAGGTTTCCGCTCTTAGTCCTTGAAGTGGACCATTGTGCGTGAGCCATGGTGGCCGCTTACTCCAACCAGCCCACCTCCCTCCAGAAGCAGATTAAACTTCCCGGTCTCCTCAGGACATCTGCAAGTGATCTTGGCGTTCCCAGGATCTTCTCGCGAATCTTGGTAACGCCTGTGCACTCAAGGAGCACATGCGCTACCGTCTCCTCCGCCTCCATGCACGCTCTGTACAGGGGACTGTCAGTGATTCTTAGGATGTGGAAGTGTTTATTCGCGGTCATAATTTCAAGGTATTCCCGGTTTTTGGTGTCGGCCTTTTCATTTGATACCCATATTGAGGAAGTTGTGAAAAAAATGTTAGTAATTCTGTAATTTTTGGTAGCGCCCATCTAGGATTTGAAATGAAATTTATTATATCGGATAGTATTCTACTAGTCAAGCCCTTTCATTTGAGATCCACATTGAGGGAGTTGTAGAATAAATATGTAATCCGTCAAATTGTAGCGGCCTCCATCTTAGACTGATTTTTATCAAACATAGCTAAAAACACTCCCGACTAATTCACCGTTCAAATAAAATGAAACAAACTAAAATTGGTTCATCCGTTCGGGAGCTACGGTGCCACAGACACACACACACACACAGACACGTCAAACTTATAACACCCAATCGTTTTTGCGTTAGGGGTTGAAAACAGACTTGAACCATTTTTAATAATGCGACTTTTAAATTTCGATACACGAAACATTAGAAGTTCCAAAAACTTTTCTCATAACACTTCGTCCGCATCAATTTATATCCTTTAATCCATACTCATACATCACATTCTCCCTGTTGTTTAACTTTTTTCTTGACAAAAAAAATCCTCTTCAACCGTTATAGCGAAATTCATCCTTAAGAGAAATAAAGAGTCTCAGATGAAGCCGGATATCCGGATTTAAAAGCCAAGGAAACATGGCCGGGAATGTGGAGAGCTTTAAGCACTTTAAGTTAATTTTCATTTGTGTTTTTTTTTTCTTTTCACAGAAGAATATTTTCATTTGGTAGCAAGTAATTAATTGTGGAATATTTCGTTCTTTGAAATAATTACATAAATATCGTTGGACATTATACGTAGCGCCATCTAGTGCCACAGTAAGCAATGAGGCTTGTGTCGCGGACACCAGATAGTTGATTTACTACATAGATACTTCCTGTTTATAAATACATCCTTATTACATAATTATATGACTCAGAATATTCCACACTTCATTATTTGTAGAAATGATTTAGTTTGATTAACCTTGAACATATTTTTCAGTACGGTAGAATGTTGTGGCGTCGATTAATTAGCTTTTGTGAACAAATTGCTGTAGATTATTGCGGTCTGTCTAGTGTTAAATTGGTATTGGCTATACCAAATAATTTACTGTCGCTTAATGACCTTTAATCATCATTTAAATAATGTTTTACTTGATTTCGAACACCAAAATACCAGATCAATTAAAAGTCAGACAATTTAATTAAGATATCTCTGACTACAATTATGAAGTTTCCGTCGTATTGTACAACTTACGAAATATTCCAATTATCCGAGGCCTCCGCGTTTCAATTTGTGCAAGTTTCTCCAGAAACGTACAGTATTAAAGCAAGATTCGCCCGGTCCTCACATAAAACTGGTTGTAATGTGAGTGAGTTCGCGACGTCGGTCCGCCGCAGCTGCTCCGAGTAATGTCCCTCACTCTTATACTATCCGGTTTATCTGCAGACCTTCTGCGACACGCCTCGGCCCTGATTTATATATGAAAAGTCTCAATTTATTGCATACCCAGTTTCGGTAGTTAATAGCTCAGGACATTCTGGGGTTAGCCGCGCGGTCAAATTAATGAGTGTGGGACAAACAGCCAAATGTGAGTGCTTTGTTTTTGTCCGTTTCGGATCAATTGATTCACAAAACAATTTTAGAACTTAAATTGGTTGCGATAAGATCTATTATGCTTTGCAGGTCTCCCAATTGCTTGGCTCCTGAAAAAAAAGCAGATAGAATTTATTAGTTTTAATTATCCATAAAACACGCTTATCTTTTTAACTTTAATTTACTTTCCTCTCCTTTTACATGACTTGTGAAAACTAATTAACACTTATTTTAGAAAAGGAACACTAATTAAAGGCGCAAGAAACTTACTTTGCATTTTAAACAAAATTTAAATGTCTGAGACATTTTATATTCTTTCAAGCTGGGCTTGAACTAATGAAGCTTGAATATAAAACGATCAACTTCAACGTTGACTAATTCGTCAATAATCCTTTTATACAAATTGCAGTTTCTTTTTTGATCTTTAATGTTCCAAAATGCCGTAGTCTTTACAATTTCTCAGTGTCTTGTTTTATTTTTGTAAAGTTATATTTCCTTCTGAAATCACGACGTACCTTCCTCATTTATATCACGCTTGCGAACACAAAATATGTTAGTTATAAACAAACTCGACAGATATTATTATCTGATGCGCAGATAAGACAGAAGCCAATAAAGAGTGCGATGTCCGACCGAAATTTCAATTTGCAACGCGGTTGGACTTGTGATTTGAGTCGGAAGGAATGAAATATTATGCGGCTCGAGTTCGGAGCCCTGACCCATGTCAAATCAGCATTCGCAGGTATGCCACGAATTATTTACGGCCAACTCACTGCTATGAAAATTTTTATCGCAACGATAAATCTTTATTAGCCAAGTTGGAGGAATTTTTCCGGGTGTCAGACGAGCCTATATATTTTTAGCTTGGATTTTATTTTCTGTTAGGTTTTTATTCGATATTTACTTTGTTGAACTTAGCTCACTATACAAACTTTTGCCGATCTGTTATACGAAGAATATGTATGACGTAAGTTCCTCGAAGTGATATTGATTTTGTGTTGAAGTACGGTCGGTTGTC
Organism: Xestia c-nigrum; assembly: GCA_916618015.1. Taxonomy (NCBI): domain Eukaryota; kingdom Metazoa; phylum Arthropoda; class Insecta; order Lepidoptera; family Noctuidae; genus Xestia; species Xestia c-nigrum. The sequence continues at coordinate 17,657,285 of OU745247.1, read as the reverse complement.
GAGTGCTCTTATCGGATGAAAGGGTCCATGGGACGAAACGACGCTGAGTACTATAAAAGATAAATCAAAATACCATCATGCTGTCCTCTGCGGTACGGGCTGAGACATTTAATTGCGTGCTTGACATTCAACGACGTATCCGATTCATAGTTGACGTGACAGGCAATCTGTTCCCCATTATACGAATTCCCTATTCCCCTATTATGTTGGGACATGAATCCTCTATAATCTGAACTAGTATATATGCTATTCAATATGCGGAATGATATCTAACCTAAGCAATTATGGATACCTGTCTACCATAGAGACTGAGATCCCTGTATCTCTACGGTATCAAAATAATTATAATTCGAACCTTTGCTTCAATACCCAACATTGTCAGTACGATACTGATACATTGTAAACTAGCTTTCGATGACATCAATTTAAGGAAAGAAAACGTGCCAAATCACGTGGTATTAGGACAACACGTAATTCTGTCCTTAAGGCTGAGAGCAATGCAAGAATTTGTGACACACCTTACGTAACCAAAGGTAGTTTTACTTAACTATTAAGACTATAAAATTCTCGAGTGCTGGACGATAATAGCCCTACCTGTCACAATGAATTTTATTACCAGCGGCACCTTTGATCTAGTGCCATGATTTTCAGTTTTATTTTCAGACAGAACAGAAATAAAGAAGTTCAGAGTTCGTTTTATTGGACTGGCTGCTGCAAACATCTCTGAAATTCTTAGGTCTTAAATTAAATATAACCTACCTTTGACATTTGACATCGCTAACCTAGATCTCGAATGAGCTAACCTAGCACTTAAGTCATAACGACTAAGAGTCAAATTTGCATGATTATTGTGGTTGAATAGTGTTCCTTGTTTGTATTGTTGTCGTTTTCAAACCAGAACGTAGGCGTATGAATTTATCGTTCTCGCTAATTGAGTTTTCCTATGTATCAATACCGTGTCGCCACAATCAGAAGCTTAAAGGTCATGGCACATCATACCGGGAATAGTACCGCTCCAACCCAACAATTAACTTGTCATTCAAATTAGAACATTAAATTGTGTGCCGTATTATATATTTCAGTGTCAATACGAGCAGTCAGCGAACTTGCTACTATCATACAAATAGATTCGCAGCCCGCGCGCATCTAGTGAGCGGACCACATGCTTACAACGCGCTGACGACGCGTAGTTGACGCGACTCCGTGCTACAGCTGTGCAGTTGCAGTGCCAGTATAATGTGCGATGGCCTTTACAAGCGACAGACGTCCTGTCAAATAAATTGACCGGAACAACAACGACGAATGAGTTTGTACAATATCATGTACGACAAAGGAAGGAAAAAAGAAGTATTAGATCACAATGTGATGTGATGCGGAGGAATGAGGAAAATGTCGTAAGGAAGGTTTTGAATATGAATGTGGATGGGTATACGAGTAGATTCATTGTGTGAAGGACGATAAGGCATGAATCATCTAATTAGACACCTCAGGCATTTTTATAAAGGGTGTAAAACACCTCTTCACGAAGCTGAAAGCCACTTGTTTTCGCCATCATAGCGATCATTTTTTTTGTTCTACACCAGACCTGGGAACCTTCTAGTTACGTAGATATGGGGGGTCAAAGTCACAACTTTTTGACAACCTCTTTGTTAAATACTCGTTTTTTTTTTCTAAGATTTTAACTTTTGACGCCTCGAGGACCCCCGTACTATCCAATTCATCCATCAACACAATGTTTTAAGTGCGTTACATTGAGTTCTACCACAAAACGTGATTTATAACCTCAAAAAAAAAAGTTGTTTCCCAGCAATAATTTTTGCGTAAAGTTACTTAGTTTGATGTACAGAATGCTTGGTTGACGGCTTTGTGATGAGGTGGTTTACACCCTCTATACGTACGAAACAAATACTCGCGTAGCTATTCAGCAAAATATTGATTCAAAAGCATACGAAATTCTGATTGTAGATAACATCTGTAAAACCCTATTCCTGGTCACCGTCCGTAAACCCTCTCCAGTCAAGGACTACACAATGGCCCATCATTCGGCCACTCCAAAGGATTTCCATAACGTCAGAGTAAGCTCAACACTTCTGCACACATCAGATCACTAACGTGTTGGTCTCCGAACTTAAGATACATATGTGCTGTTTGTAGGACATGGGACATGTCGGCCAAATTGCCGCATTCTCGTCCTATGAATATTGTATGAGTAGTCCGTACTGTGCGATCACTTCATCATAACGCTTGAGGGATGGGCAACGCATGCTCCATCCTATTTATCTAGGAGGGGTTATTGGCTGCCTGAATATGCATAGCAAGCCTTTCAGCTTCGGATAGGATTAATGCTTGTCTAGTTATTTGAACACTATAATCTTGGGGTTTGTTTGTGTTAATTTATGCTGGAGTGTAGTTTCTGAGTTTATCCTTCGGTATACGTATGTAGTTTAAACTTATTTGTTTTGTTAGTTTAACCGTGAAGTCTGGATACATTAAAATAATATTAATCAGCTGATTGCTTAGTTGGTCAACGGTTTTCGAGCGCGACTGCTAAGCGTTTGGGTACGATTCTCGGGAGAGTGTTATTAGGTTTTTCCATCACGAATTACTCACTAGCAGCCACGAGCTCTAAATTAATTTGTGCCCAAAGGATAGGTTGATGATGTTAATAGGCTTGCCCCTTATAGCAATATAATATATATATATATATTTATATATAAAATATAGCCTTTATTTTACTCTGACCTTAAACATAAACAAGTAAAACTGCATTTTAACTTACAAATAATCAGCTACCAGGTCAGGCTGTCTTGCGATATAGCCCTCCTCTATTTCCCTCCAATCATTCCTGTCCAGAGATCAGGCAGATCATCCTCCCACCTTTTCATCTGTCTTCCTCTACGTCTTTTTCCATTTCATGGGTACCATTCTGTGACTTTTTTGGTCCATTTTTCCGTCTTGGCTCTCATCTGTCCATTTCCATTTATGTGTTCTGGTTTTTACTCTAACGTCTGCCACTTTAGTGATGTTTCTTATTTTCGTAGCCTTATATTTGTCCTAAGACTAAGACTACAAGACAAGACAAACAAATGGAGTCAAACATAGCAGGCGCCAAATATATGTGCAATAACAATTGTGAGATACTGCTCTGCCTTACCCTTCGGGGATTACAAGGCGTGATGTTGTAGATGTTAAAATAATAATGTAATAATATCGCTGAACATGACACACAGCGCCATCTAGTGCCACACTAAGCAAGGCAAAATAATCTTGATCAACCTTTGAATGACCTGATTGTACAAATACACTACCCTTAGATAGGTTTAAGTCGCCTGCTTCACTGTTTACCAATACAATGTATGAGGTTCTTACTCCATATTTTTCCAAGAAGGTATAACATGAACTCGCAATCGACTAAAACAAACTATCTTTTGTCAATATTTCCATTAAATATATATATTGCCTTTTCTCACAACTTTGTCCGCGCTAAAGTCTTTTACTCTCTTGTTTTTTGTCTCAAACATTTTATTTTACTGTTTTATAATAATACTCTTTCTATAAAAAGTTTTGATTGTGTCTTTATTTAACTTGTAAGTTAAATGAAGTCCATTCAACATTCTGCTGCATTATATTATTTTAAATGCATTATATTATCACAATATTTATAAATTATATTATTATTTGTACCTTTTGTAGTAGCCTAATATTATATTTAAAATAGGACATAATTTACGTAAGTTGTTGTTTTGCCATTAATTCAATTTTATATTTTTAATGGTTTAAGCAAACTTCAATACAAACACAAAATTGGTTATTAAATAACTTAGCAAAATCTTTCCTTAAAATCTAATTTCGATCTAAAACAATATTGAACTGTCTGTTCAATCAAAAATGTGGATAACAAAGTCAATCATAAACAACAAAATATCGAGTTGTTTCTAATTTTCCATTTAACTTTTGTACGAAATAAACAATGCTTAGAGGAAATTCTGTTGTTCTAAATAATAATCTTTATGTCAAAATCTCGGTGTCGTGATGTTGAGTGATGTTATCAGAGTCTATCATAACTCTGTGCAAGAAAATTAGCTCGGGGGTATGATAGGGAAAATGGAGTTTTATGTCAGTTTATGATACGTTGAATTCTATTGTTGAGAAAATATAGAGTGTTTGTTATTGTCGTTGATACGATGACATAATCTAATAAAGAACGCCTGTATCTTCTAAGGGTTTAGCAGAAGTGTGGAACATGGAACACCTACATATCACAAGTAATTGTAAAAACCTTCCTTTGTCACCAAAACGAAATTCATGGACGTGTGCTTTCTTCCCATTTTGACCTATGAATCCCTGCAGTGGGATAAAGCAGACTAATAGTATCAGTATCAATGTGAGCGAGGCTATTGCTGACAACCGGACACAAATCCTAACTACTGACTACTACTTAAAAAATCTCAATTGAAAACTTATTATACTCTGCTTGAAATGGGCTTTAATAAACGCAAATCACATAATTACTAATAGTAATAAGAAATAATAATAATATAATTTATTCATTATAAAATGTAATAATTTACTAGACCTACGAATCTAGTAAATTATTAGAAAAACATTTATATTTCCTTTATTTAGCAAAATTATCATCTAGTATAATTATAACGGACAAGCAATTTTATCATCCCAAACGACAATAAATATTAGTAGGCGCTGAATTGTGGAAGCTTTGGGAGCCATCTATTATAGCTGTTGACATTCAAAAACTGTTTACTCGCAGCCTTATTTGAATAGATGAATTATTGTTACCTAGAACAAGTTTGTGCCTTTGCTGCCACACTTAGATAAAATATTAATTGACCAAAACAAAGTGTTTATTATATTTCTACAAAATACTTATCTATACTAGCTATACTAATATTATAAAGCAGAAGAGTTTGTTTGTTTGGTTGAACGCGCTAATCTCAAGAACTACCAGCTCGAATTGAAAAAATATTTTTGTGTTGGATAGTCCATTTATCGAGGAAGGCTTTAGGCTATATAACATCACGCTACGATTATTAGGAGCGGGGCAGGAATGAACAAGGTTGCAAAAACGGGGATTTTTTTTCCTTTCGTTTTTCTCTCTTATGTGACGCAGACGAAGTTGCGTGGGTCAGCTAGTATAATTATACGTCTCTCATTTAAAAAGAAGATTCACAGAGTACTGCCAAACAATTTTGATCATCTTCAAGAAGCCCTAAACCTTTGCAGGCTAATTTAAATGTAGGTAATTAATTGCATAATCACAATCACACGTAATACTAACCATTGTTCTGTGAAAATTATTATGTACACACTACCTACAATTTTTTCTACTACTGGGAAAAAAATCTTCTCTTATCTAATCATACTTTTGTAAGTGTAGATTTTCTGCTTGAATAGTTTGAAAACATGAATTTAGTTTACATTGAAAATAAGTTATTCCTTTACAATACCTGGATGAACTTTCGTGCTTGGTGCATAAAGACAAAGAAATCCTAAAGGTCGCTCTAATTTAAATTTAGAATTTTTCGATTCAAGATTCGAAAAAAACAAGCCCTTCTTTGATTGGCGAAAGGATTCACAAACAGGGTTTCAATTCTGACGAAAGCATAAAAAACCTAATACAATTCCGTATAGGCACATACTTATAGTCGATAAAGTACAGTCACAAAGATAAATTGCGTCATGTCGATACTGATCGAAAAGCGAAAAGGCTTTGTGACAAAGATACTTCCCTATTTCGCTTTTGCAAATAACTGTATCAGAATATTGTGTATTGAGCATGTTTTAATGTTAGGATTGTACGAGTGCTGGAAAGGGCAGAGAGAGAAGGGATTTCCTATATGTTGTGATAGCAACATTATGTAGGGGTATTTATTATTCATTTTCGTCATTTTCGCAAACATCATTTACGAACATTGAATTGTCTCTAACATGGTAGTTTGATGATGGTCGATGATAAATTAAATTAAACACTATTTTCTTAAGTTTAAAAGCAACTTGGTACAGATTATTTTTTACAATAAAATCATCAAAATAATTTAGGGAAGCAAAACCGCAACCAACCTTTAACAAAGTTAAGGTTTAATACACATTAATTAATGAGATTTTCCGCACATGATAATAATATCGTTTTCATCAAGATTTAATTAAAAGAAAACTTAATTTACCTACTGCCATAATTCAGCCCTAAAAGTATAGTAAAGTTTTCCGTCACTTTGTATCAGTTTGATTACGTGGTTACTATAATTATTACTAACATTCGTCCTTACGAGACAAAAACGCTAATACTAACACGTACTAAAATGAATCATATCTCAAGTATATTGAAGTCGTAGGTACAATACTCGTATAATATATTCAACACACACCAAGTTTAGCTTTAATGGGTTATTGATCCATATTACATTACACTTTTTTCTTTAGGACCCTCTAACACAATCTACTTTACAGCGGTTGGCCGCTGTCCACTTTTATACTCCGTAGATTACGTTTTAATATTCTTTCTAGAACATTTTTAAGAATATTTTATTAGTTCTGGAAAGTTTTATATTGACGGCCCTTTAGCGAGAGTTTGGGAAAATTCCAACAAATATTTTTAGGCTGATGAGAATTTTTTAGATTGTTTTTTGGTTATTTGAACCTCTCAGGTCCTGATTACTGTTTGCACATAATTCATTCTTGTTCTTTCGTATCGATCATAGATATAATAATAATATTTCTGTGGTATCGATGGTATGCGCCCAGTATGTGGCCATGTTAGTGGTGTCTGTGGGGTGTTCTCTATTTGCAGGTGTTGGGACACTTTGGACACTCCAAACAAGTCAAGTGGGACATCGACAATATTAATCATTCATCATCTCCCACGTACATAATAATTACCCCTGTTCGAATGAGATTGCCATTATTGTTCTTTATTCTGAAAAAAGAAACATTTTTTTTAATTAAGTCGTTTGCCGCCTACCCTATAATGAAAACCGTTTTATTTGAAGTTTAACTCACTCGAACACAGTGACAAACTTTCGCCTTTGCACATTTTAAAATTAAAATGGTGTAATGTTATACACTAAACTTCCTACTTACTCGAAAGCTCTTCGTAATAGTTTCTTCATAAGGTATTGTAACAGTAGGTAAGGCAACTTAAACTCGTATATTTTCTGCGCTATAACTTGTTCCAATGTAATTAAAAGTTCCTCTTCGTTAATCGTTTATTGTTCCAGTTGTGAAATATTTATTTCTGAACACTTTGCATTTAACGTATTGCGAAACAAATGAATAAATATCGCCTGACTTTATTACGCACAAAACTCTTTTTTTACAACAGATAACTCACTAAAAGCATTAAATTACATTTACCATGACACTATATCATAGTCAGTACTTTTTATAATTCAAAACGATTGCGTACAAACCCATCAACAATGTTAATGGCCACTTCGTGTCACGGAAAAAAAAAATCAAAACCGTTATATAAAAACATGGATTACCGTGAAAACCAACATTATATGTTGTCATGCAACGGACTCGGGGAGCCAGGTATCAAAATAAGCCGGTTTTTCAACGGAACCTCATAAATTACGTGACATTCATCTTCTTGACACTTGAATAACACGGTCGGCCCGCGCCCATTAGCCTTTAGACGAAACAATGGGTATAGGTGAAGAGCGGACTCTATGTCTGCATGTCCATTATATAAAGTTCACCACCAATGATGATTAGGTCGATGCCCCAGTTTTGGATGAGGTCGGGTGACGCGCCAAATTAACTTGCATTATTTTTTTCAACCGTTGTACATGTGCTGGAAATATGTTTAACCAAATATACGAGTATAATATCGTTTCATTTCCCTCGTGTGATGGGCAGTGCTCCAAATTTTGCAAACACTAGAAATAAAACACCACAGCTTGAAGCTACGTATGAAATTAATGCTAGGATAAAAATGTCACACAGTGCATATTATACTGTTAAGCTCCGTTTTTGGAACTTAACAAAGTATTTTTGAGTAGAACTGAGTTGAAATTCAATTCTTCGTAGAAAAAATGTGATAAGATTTCAAACAAGACAGATTATAAAAAGTAAAGCTGCTCAATTACTATGAGACCAAACCCGGAGTAGCGAAAAAAACAGTTTCCTACAATTAAGTACGAGTACGTTTGCATAACTCGTCAAAATGTATGGAACAGCTGATTTTATTTTCGTGATTTCAGTGTTTGGTCCCAAAGTAAAAGTTGTTCAAAATGATGAGTACAATGGCCCTTTAAAAGATTTCGTGTATATGTACAGAACATTATATGCACCACCTTATACATATGTGAAGAAGACATGTATGTGGTATGTGACTTAAAAACAGGTTGAATACCAAAAGATCCTATGCAAATAATGAGGACTGAACTTCGAAGGTTATCACAGATGAGACAGCTGTGGAACTAAAAACAAACATTCTTGTGATAAAGACCGCAATTTAAAAAAGAAAACAAAAGAAAAATTCGATAAATTATTCAAATTTATTTTCGTCTGAATGACACAGCCATTTGGTACATTCGACCTAAGCCTTTCTTTATTTCTTCCAATTCATCTAAACAAACCTTTGAAAGGGTCTTTTTTATGCCACAATTTCAATATTTTTGGTAAAATCGTCGTTTATATAGTAACCCTACCTGTGGTTCCAAGTTTTTCTTGTGATACCTTCTCATTTACCAAAATAAATGTATTTCATTTGATTTATTGACGGATCTTTTTTCATATAATTATATTTATGCTGTATCTACTTCCATCGTATCGTAGGTAATCGTGCTCGGAAGACTGTGTTTCTGGGTACGATTCCGGATGAGTGATGTGGAGCAGTACTTAGACGCCTAAGCGTCCTGTTGTTTATTTTATACAGGTAAATTAGTATTTTCTTTCTTAATATAATTATAGTATTAATTATTATACTAGAAGATTTAGTTCATTGACGCTTTCATTTATAATACGACAAAACATACCTAAACGGTTTTGTTTCATCAGGGTAGGTTTAAATGAATTACGAAAATAAAAATAAGGCTGTATTTAGTTCTGTCTCACTAATTCACAATATAAGAATTTTAGCTCTGTTTTCCTTTCATAACTGTAAGAGCATGAAAAAGGATTTGTTTGCTTTTGAAATTAAAACGTCTTTGAATTTTTATTCCGAGCTCTAATCTTTTGAGGTTTTTGCAATGATAGTCTTGAAGCCTTTTGATGGTACCTATTTTTCATTACGAAAGTAGGTACTCAAGTATATTGAGAACAATATTGTAAGTATATTAAAGAGTAATAAAAGTGGCAAAGTTTTAGGTCTGCAGAATTCAAAATAGTATCCAAGAAAAAGAATTGAAAAATTTTGCTGCTTGAATAAGTGGTTCTGTCGTCTAAGTGTTGTCCTAATCCCAATTATACCAAATTATGACCGAAAAAACGACAGCAATTTTTAACAATTTTATTTCGAAAAAAGTTTTTAATCTCGAAGAGATACTTCGTACTTTTACATCATACCGGCTAGGTTATACTTTTTGTTTTCAAATGATAATATGATTTTTCTTTTATTTATTTCGATTCTCACAGTCTACAGGGATAAAGCTCAAAGCTCTCCTCATACTATTCAAAGATTATCATCGTGTTTGCTAGCATTTTTTCTCGTCCGCAGACAATCCAGTTCTCATGGAGCTTATCACGTATAGTACGCGGTTTTTGCAGTCTCCATGTTTAATGGCGTGGAAACTGTGATAAATTACGTCTTAATGCCTTTTTTCTCTGGAGCGGGCCTATCGCTAAGTGGACCTTGTTTTATTGTCGGTAATGCATGCGTGCGCGCTCGTTTGAAGTTTTTTTAAAATGTTTTGAAGAGGAGCTTTGAAAGTTTAATAAGCGGAAGATAGTCTCTGAAGTGTGGTAAACACTTTGCTAAATGGTGTGTGTGAGGAGATTAATCGTTTTGTGCTAGAGTAGTTTTTGTCGTATTCGTTTAATAAGTATGTATTTACGAAAAAAAGTACACACGCCTCGTTGCTTAGTGTGGCACTAGATGGCGGTGTGTGTAATGTTCAGCGATATTTATTTATTATTTAGTTGGTGCAGGACAATTTGGTCAAGTATTTCAGGATGTTAATAAATCACACGCTTTCAATAACTAGGTAATATTATTAGAGTAGAGCATTTGTTACCCAACAAAATGAGATTTTTAACAATAATCCCCTTCACATATAGTTATGTACATTAACAACACTCAAAGCCTGCATCAGCGGTGGGGACTTAATGTAGGCTTTTTTTTCATAATTTTTAACAACGAAAAGCCGCTCATTTTTTATTAAAATGAACTCTTCGTTATGTTCATAACAGTGACATATTTATACGTAAAAGCAAACATAATGAAAAATTATGTCCATTATGAAGTTTACACCAGCGTGTCGTGCGAGAGAAATCTATAGTTCCATTACACCGGATTTATGACCCTGCTCCCCGTTATACCAGGACCTTTTACCAAAGGTGCGGTATTCGTTTCGTACTTTCCATAAACATCAATATTCAAATACGCGGCCTCTAAAAACTCATATGGCCCAGGTTTTTATGACGGGATATTTTTCATCGCCTGAATATTAAAGCGGAAATCCCGCGCGGATCGTGGCTCCAATTGAGCCATATTTTCACAGTCTGACCTTTGAATATTCTATTGAGGTTGAAAGGCTTCTGACCGAACTGTTTGAGCAACAGCAAAGCAAACTTACAGTACGATGAACACACGCCGACATTGCTCGAATCCGACATTACAAAAAGTCGATACGTAAGCTAATTTGTTCGACCAGAAAACGCTGTATTGCCGGAATTTGCTATTAGGGTTTCTACAAACGTATTTTTTTTTCTTTTTCCACTCAACTAGTTTCTAAACGGCCCTTCAGTGTTTTTCAGGGTCAGCTTTTAATATTTCTGTTCGAATAAAATTCCCGCGTTCAATTTATTTACCTACGTTGGGTATTTTATTCAAATAAAACCTTCAAAGCGACCTTCCATTTTTTGTTAGTCTGTTTTAGAAATATAAAATAACGGGTAATACGGGTAGGATTACTTTCGTGAGTAATTTTGACAAGCATCAGATTATATCCGCTAAAGATTAAACTGTTGACGCGGAGTAGGTAATTTATTTCAATTAATTCAGCGACGTGACGCTCCGACAGATTCACTGAATCATTTTTCTCCTCGGCAACGCGAAGACGTTGACAAATGAGCAAATTATTCGGTCACTTCACTACATGTCACTGCGTAAAAAGCAGGCCTAAAAAAAGGAGGCTGTATTTTCTGTTGTGTTTCGATTTCCCGCGTTTTTTTCGGACGTGGAAAAATTGTGTTTATTAACAGACTCCTCGCTGTACGGCCCTAGAGATATGGGGACTGAAACCGCTAATATTTCAGTCTGAAAAATCACTGTCGATTTACTGCAGTGAAACGTTATAGATAAAAATTGACCGTTTTCAGCGATTCTGCTTCTCTTGGATGCCATATTTCAAGGCGGGTCGACGATACTTGAAGCTTACAAAGATGTTAATTTTTAAACCCTCGTCTTAAGCGAACGTTGAAAAACTGTAAAGTGAGCGTTAAAATTGTAGGAAAATGCTTCGTTTTGCAGGTCCTCGAAGGAACTTGACTAAGTTTTTCGTCTATAAACGCAGTAATGTATTTGAAAATGAACACCAAATGTTTTAATCACAAATCGGTAAATGTTAGTCGCAAAATAAAACAAAACTGTTAAAAACTTTGTTATCACATAAAAAGCCGGATTCATCAAGTTGCTGTAAAAAATAAAAAAGTTCTAAGACACAAAGAGCAGATATTACACGTACTTATTATGATAAATAATGGTCTTTAGGTAAAACAGCAATATTGAAAGTAATAATGAGCTCAGTGGACGGGCGAGTAATGAAAACAGATGAGGTTAGGGAAAGAAAATTTTCCAAACAAATGAAATTACGCACCCAGGAAAAGTCCTGCTTATCTGTCTGCCGGACTTTTATATGAAATTATGGTTTTTGTTTCAAGCGTGATAAAGCTTATAATGGCGTGCAGGTTTTCAGTGGATGACATATGAGCTAACCTGTGAGCGTTATGCATACCGTTACGTATACATGTTTAGATACTTTACCGAACAATATTGACCAGTTTATATAGTTTTTTTTTACCTTTACATTTTATAGATCATAGAGTTTAGTTATGCAATTGTAATATCTCAAAAATTTAAGAAATATTTTTAAATAAAGAGTGTAAACAGACTCTTACAGAAACCGAAATGCATTTGTTCTCCCAACAACTTTGACGGTTTCGTGATGAGTCTGTTTACACGTTGTATGTAAATGCAATATAATTTTTTAGAGACCAATTGTCACAATCTGCCTAGCCTTTTCCCAACTAAGATGGGGTCGGCAGTCGGCAGATGGGGTCGAGTCTTACCCAATCCAGCTGAATACCAGTACTTTACATGGAGCGACTGCCCATCTGACCTCCACAACCCAGTTGGTACTGGATAAAATATTATACCCTTGGGTAAGTCAAGTTGTCAGACGAACAGGCCACTCATGATTTAACAACTGTCAAAGATCTATAAGTGATAACAAGATCATCAAATGACAACTGGGACCAATTCTAATAACATGTTTAAAATAATAAATTAATAAAAATAAACTCGCTAGAATGTTAAATAAACAGGAGTACGAAAATAGACACGCGATTCAGAACCTCAATTTAATAAATCTACAACGGACAATATTAAAGTATACAATATAGGGGTATCTCAGGCAGGGTTATAACTTTTATTACGACAAAGCCAGAAGACAAGAACAAGGCGGGTACTGTCTCATGACTCGTAAAAGGGTGCGTTTCAAATTTTCTAAGATACGGATAATGATGATGGGCGGGAAAACTTAATTTAAGGCCTGTTCTAAGGATTTAAGGTCACGTTTTTATTGTTAAATACCATGTTCCTTTTACTTGGAGTCTTTTACAAAGGCAATTTAATTAAACTTTTTTATTCTTCTTAATTTTTGTGCCTTTCAAGTTTTATTTGCTTCTCAGTGGCCTGGTTTGTCGTTAGAACTTATATAGTGTTGATTAACGTTCTTGCTAACTGATAAGAAGTTTTGGCCTGTACTTTAGAATGTTATTCAAGGTAGAAGATCTCGGATTGAAACAAAAATTTTGAGAGATCGCTTTGGCGCTCAGTTGGTGTACGGTCGAAAAAGCTATTTGGTTTACACTTTACAATGTAACTTGTGGGTTAAACTGTATACCAAATAGCTTGTGCGACCGTACCTACTACACGATGGATGACTTATCAACGTGGCCTCGCTTTATACAACGTGTGACAGAAAGGGTACAGTCATATGAAAGGGTGTGCTACAGACCATCAAACTGAACCACTTTCTCCATGGGACCACCTTCGAGATCGTGAAAAAATTTTCAACGGCCCCATACTAAATTCCAGTACCTACTCGACCAACAGAGCAGCGGTGGCCCATTGGTGGCGGCCCCGACTTACGAACAGCAAGTCGTAGGTTCGAACTGAGCCAGGCGCATTACTTTGTGTAATTTATTTCATCACCGCTGCTCTCAAAACGGTGAAGGGAAACATCGTGAGGAAACCGGCATGTCCTAGAACCAAAAATTCGAAGGCATGTGACATCTACCAATCCGCACTGGGCCCGCGTGGTAGATTATAGCCCATTCCTTCTCATTGAGAGGAGGCCGTGTCCCAGCAGTGGGAACATTATAGGCTGATGATGATGATGATGACTGGACAAAATGTATGAAACAGCTGATTATTTTAATATGATTACGATGGTGGTCCCATAGAGAAAGTTTGATGGTCTATAGCACAATACCTAACCTAACTGATCGATTTCTTCTGTTCCAAACGTACAATTTTCAAGTTGTACGTCTAGAATAGAATATATCTACGTTTCAGTTTTTTACTAGCTCCCTTCTTTTTTTTTTTTAAGGATGGGAATTCATCAAATGACCCCCCCCCCCCACTCTGGGCGGAGCGGGAGGGAGTGTCAGACTCTTACTGACTAAAAACCATCCATGTTCCTTCCTCGCCTTTTACGTTCCGGGGCCGCGGTATCTCTTTCGAACAGGCCCGCATAAACTGGTTGTGAGCTTGATAATCCGCCGTGTGCGTAGGTATCTAATGAATCAGTCCCATGAATCAATTTGATATTCTAGTTAGTAACTTAAAACATATTTAATTGCTGAAGGGAAGCATTTTATTAATGTAACTAATAAAAAAAAATGTTTTAATTTTTCTTCCCACAGCATCTCTAAATATTTTTATATAGGAACATTACTTTTACGTCAGCAATTTTGTAGCGCAATTTGAACCTTAAATGTGAATCTCGTCATTCGCAATTTGCAAAGTTACGAGCCTTGAAAGTCATTTGCAATTTCTTCTGGTAACTTTTTAAACCAATGAAAATTATTATGAATCATAATGATTTTCGAAGTAAATGAAATCATATTCCTTGAGCTGATTTAGGATTCAAGAAAATTGCGTGGGTTTTGGATAGGAAAAGGGTAGGTTTGAATTATATAACCCTTTGTCCATTGCGGTATGATTTGTATATTATCAAGGCAAAAGTTTAATTAAGCGCATTTAGCTACAAGCCGTTAGAGATACGACCTATTGTCGGGCCCACGCTGTCCCCCCATACTTTAGTACTAATGCTGTAATGAAACATAATAACATTGTAATACCAAATGATTTGAAAAGAGTAACCATGGAGTTTCTTGCCGGTTCTTCTCCATGGAATCGACCAACGCAAACCGTGCACCTTTTTCGACGTTTTATAAGTGCCCATCCAGGCCTATGTGAAATAAAATATTTTGATTTTGATTTTGATTTTTTAGATCTGGACAGTAAGAAATGGAAAAACCGGTCAAGTGCGATCCAGACTCTAACACTAGAAAAAAGTATTATGTAAACCTTGATATAATTTTTCAAGAGCTGTCAGCAGATATCTCAGCCAGTTATATACGTAGAAAAAATGTTTTTAAACCCTCACTTGTATCGAAGGCTATCACTAGTTTTTTTTTTCCAAAATTTCACATCACTTTTGTGTAGCGGTTCATAGAAGATACCTACTTTCCTGCAATTGTATAGTGCTTACAGTGTCGCAGTAAAAAGGCTGTGACATACGGACAGATAGGCAGACGACAAGATAAATCCATAAGGGTCCCTTTTTTGCCATTTGGCAACGAAATCCTAAAAAGGTAGGCCCAGAAGTAGGACAATATATGATTTAGTTGTAATATTTTGTTTAACTATAGTCGCGACAGGTTATAAACTTATTTTTTTTAACCAACTTAATGTTTAGAAAATAAACATACCAGCCTCACATTTTTCAATAACCAAAACAGTAGAAAAATCAAACAGATAAACGACCAGGCGACATAAATAAAAACTGTCATGAATAATGTGAATAAGTATGTGTTGGTACGACATTAATCACTATAATTAGTCTGCGGTCGCGACCAGACACTACACAATTTGGAGGGATAAAATACTGCTATTATATTAATTTTGTCTCATACAAACGTACGGAAAGTTAACCTAGTGTGTAGGTAAATTTGTCTGATTCTTTCATATGGAAACGAAATCAGCTCAAAAAAAAATGTAGATCTTTGATATTTATCCTATTCTAAATTTAAATTGATGGAATTTTTAGTTTTGGTCATGCAAAACCAGTTCTAGTTCAGTAGTAACGGAAACCGGTTCTCACTACTTATTTTTCATAAAGGTGTCGGCGGTTATTTTCCACCACACAAAATATTTGGTGGAGGAGGTGAATTTTCATACAAGCCCCTATTGTAATATCGAAAAATCACGCTTTATAGTATGAAGTAATTAAGCAGCTATTTAGCACACCTTTATTATCTGATAATTTCGCACTCGGAGTCTGTCAGCGAACAATGGAGCAGTATCTTCGGAGTGAAACTTACTGATCATGTAAGGAACTCGATACTGTGTTCCAAAAGTCCAATTGCCGATGTAGGTCACACGGCTGCCAAGCTTAAATGAAACTGAGCCACATGCCGCATACCGGAGGAGCTATGGGTTAAAGCTACCACTTAATGGGTGCCAAACAGCAGCAAACAGCAATGCGGCAGGCCCAGAAAGAGATGGCGGGACGAACTTGACTCCTTCCACAAAGATTGGCGTATAACAGCACTAGATAGGTAGTGGAAGGAGGGAAGGGAGGCTTTTGCCTGGTCTCTGACAATAGGTAAGGGGCTAGGTAAATTAATTAGCAATAACCTGAATTATTGTACCCAAAACAATTGCATGCCAGGGTCAAGCTACAAACAGGTTATGGCATCTGCGACAAAAACCGTTTGTGATCCTAGTACCACCATAACTATATGTATAGGTAATAGTTCTAAGATTAAGAAGGAAGATATCACTGACTGTGTATCCGAGTTGTTAAAGTTAAAATGTAGTAAAATCATATTGTGTACTTTTCCCTATTTTGAAAATTTGGGTAATAGAAAAAACATATACACATGTAACGGACGACGAGCCCTTCACAAAATGTAACCCTAGTATAAGTAGTTTTTAGGAAAATAACGGGGACCTCTATGTCTGTCTACCCCCGAACTATTATATACTAAAAGGCCTTAAGCCTTACGCAATGATTTGCGATGTTGCATCAGCTTTTGTGGAGGGGATATTGGTCAAGTCAGTACTTGTCCAAAGGGAGATATTACGCAATAAGTTAAACTATTGCATCAGCTAATGGGAAAGTCCATTTTCACGGGCTATGATTGATTAAAGGTCCCAGAAAGACGCAATAGTGCCCCCACAACTTGCAATGGCGTAATAATCTATGTAAGGGGAACCGATTATTTAATCGATAATCGAGTCAAATAAGAACAAGTAGAAATAAGTAATAACTTCATTCAACCAGTGAATCAAGGAGAAGTCTTCAAGAAGTCAAGGAAGAGCTCCATATCAGACAGATTGTCAAAGATATAAAGTAGATTCATAGTTCTTATCAGTTACCTAGTGTCGTAACAAAGTTAATAAGTAAATGAGTCCCACGTTCCCCACGTCGTAATACGTTATGTACATTCCTTATGTAATAGGAACATTTAACAGTGTAAACTCTTGTGCCCCGCTTCAAATATAAGCTATTTTCGATCTCTAATATACAATAAAAGTGTTAAAGTATCCACCTCTTTAATTCAATACAGTCCACCCCAACATTTGGTCCATTCGAGACGGATAAGCAGTGAAGTCCCAACATTTGGTCCTTCAGATCCAGTTAAATAGCGAAAAGTGCCGGTATAATACATAGCGCGTAATAAAGTGTTATAAGCGGGCACATAAAACTGTAAGTACTGAACGAAATTAACTTTATATATATCGTGCGTAAATAAAGTTCCGTGATAGGAAAAGTGATATTCTGTGTGCCAAAATCGCGATCATAAGTGCGCGGTAAAAAAGGGTAAGCAGAATAACAGGATTCATAAGCGATATTCTGTATTAAATCGCGATCATAAGTGCGCGTTTAAAAAAGGGTAAGCAGAATAACAGGATTCATAAGCGATATTCTGTGTATTAAATCGCAATCATAGTGCGCGTTAATAAAGGGGTAAGCAGAATAGTGGGACTCATAAGTGAATATTAAAAAGTAAATTGACTCGATTCGCGTTGTAGAATGAAATACTAACGGATATATTGTTATAAAACATATAAAAGTGACAGTGTTGTGAATACGTGAATAAATAGTTACGCGTCATATACAAGCGCGCGTTATAGAACATAGCGCACGCCCGTTGATAACGTATTGCCGCCGTGACTATATAGTGCCGTATGGTACATAGGGCCGTCGTAAGTACATAGTGCCGTCACAAGTATATAGTGCCGTCACAAGTATAATAGTGCCGTCGCGGTAAATAGAGGAATAGTCGTGATATAATAACAGCGTCGAAGTGCAGCTAAGTGAACGTCGTAGTGGACGAATCTGGTGAAGTCCAAAACCACAGGATAGGACTGTCGCGCATCTTTCTCCCCGCTTAAAGTCAACCTGTAGCGTACCATCTCGAACAATGGTGGTCACCCGAAGCCAGGGTGATGCTGCAGAAGCTGAGGACCGGAGGCGGGCCCTGCAGGAGAGGGCAGACGAGCATAGAGAGGCAGTTCTACGCCAGGAAGCGGAACGGATTCGAAGAGAGAGACTACGGAGGATTTCAATAAACCCACCCTTGTCACCGGCAGTGACAAGTGAGCAAAACATTATATCTTCACGACCAACTACCGCGCCCCTTACGACAGCAGACACGACCTTAGCAGGACCATCGTCAGGACTTCTTTTGAGTGAAGAACAGGAACAAAGGACGAGGTCACCCACCCGATCGGTGAGGTCACATAGGTCACAGAGGTCACAGAAGTCACAAAGGTCAACCAACAGTATTACAACGCGCATAAGGCTAGCCGAGTTGGAAGCAGCAGAGAAGCTTGCAGCCATCGCCCGGAAGAAGTCTCTTGACCTGGAAGAAGACCTGGTCAAGAAAAGATTAGCCGCCCAAGTATCTGTCCTAGAGGATGAACAGGACAGCCTGCAGGATGAGCCCCTCATCACTCAGGAGGAAAGCCATCACAGTAAAGTGGATGAATGGCTTCAAACGAACCCCCTCAGATCACGGGGGGAGGGGGACCAAGGCCCCCCCCGGGAGAACCCAAGACATATTCAATTCGACTTGCCACGGGGAAGGTCGCCGACATCAACGAAGCACAGAAACAGCATCGATAACTTGGCAACGACCTTAGAAAGAATGGCAAGACCCCGATTACGGCATACGGATTTACCGGTGTTCTCCGGTAGTGTGAACGAGTGGCTGCCGTTTAGGGCGGCCGTGAACGACACTACCAACATGTACAGTATATCGCCTGCTGAGAACATACAGCGATTAAGGAGCTGTCTCAAGGGAGAGGCAAGGGAGGCGGTTTCCGGCCTCCTACATACTGCCACTGATCCAGAGGCCATCATGAGGACACTCGAGCAATGCTTCGGACGACCAGAGGCACTCATCGCTCGCGCCATCGAAGATATGAAGAAGATGACGAAGCCCATGGCATCAGCCTCGGACTTAAACAACTTCGCCATCAAGGTGCAAAACGCGGTATGCGTGATCAAAGCAGTCGACCGAGGAGGATACCTACACAACCCAGTACTGACTAGCGAAGTGCTGGACAAGTTGAGCCAACATATGAAGTCGAAATGGTGCGACTTCGCCTTCGAGAACGACGACAAAACGGAGCCGGAGATAGTTATGCTGTCTCGTTTCCTGATGCGGGAAGCGGATAGGGCGTTACGATACGCCTACGCCCCGCCCACTGGCGCCGCGCCCGCCAACCAGAAGAAGGAAACCAGACAACCAGTGACAGCAAAGAAGAGAGCTACCCCCGTCTACACAGCCGTCGAGAGCCAAGAAGAAAAAGGTCGGTGTCCTAACTGTAAACAAGATCACGTATTACATAAGTGTCCCAAATACAAGGAGATGAGCGTCAAGAAGCGATGGGAGTATGTCAAAGCCAACGGCATATGTTTTAGATGTGTCGAAAGTAAACATGGGCGATATAGATGTAAGGCGAAGCCGTGCGGCTTAGGCCAATGCCGCCGGCCTCATCACGCCTCCCTCCACGAAGAGAGGGAAGGCACCAAGGAAGAAGTGACGACCGTAAAGGTTACCGCAGAGCCCAGCAAGGAAGAAGCGGTGCTGTCGGTGGCGACCAAGTTCGCGGCCGACCAGAAGAAGGTACTGCTGAAGATGTGCCCCATCATAGTCACCGGGTCACGGGGGGAGGTAATGACGTACGCATTGTTCGATGAAGGAGCGACCGTCACCCTCATTGATCAAGACCTGGCGACCAGAATAGGAGCTGAAGGGACCTCACGCCCGCTACACATACGCGGCGTGAACATGTCTTCGGAAGTGCAGGACAGCAAAGCGGTACGGGTGCAGGTTAGGAGCATCCGGAAAGACGGTCAGTCACACGAGCTTCGAGCAAGGACCATCAAGGACTTGAGGCTCCATCAACAATCCATCCCAGACAACCTGCTGAATCACAAGCACCTGCGAGACCTGCCCAGAGAGGAAGTCTGTTACGAGCAAGCTCGTCCAGGCTCTTGGTGGGCACAGACCATTGGGAGTGCATAGTGACCAGGGAACTACGAGTCGGTGGCCGCGATCAGCCAGCCGCCTCGCGAACGGAGTTGGGATGGGTGGTGCACGGAACAGCACCACGAAGCGTTATCACGCAAAAGGAAGACATACTGCACGTCATCGAGACCGGGAGAGGAGACGAGCAACTGCACGATCTAGTCGAAGCACACTTCAAAATAGAAGCCTTGGGCGTCGCCAAGAGACCCCGCGTGAACGAAGCGGACCAGCGGGCGACGACCATCGTGAAAAGGACGATCAAGAGGATCGACGAAGGCTACGAGGTGGGGCTGCCGTGGCGAACTGACAACGTGGTCATGCCGCCAAGCTACGGAGCAGCGCTGAGACGACTGAAGAAGATCGAACAGAAAATGGATGCGTCACCGGACTTTGCCGTGCAGTACGCCACACAGGTCAAGAACCTGTTGGACAAAGGATACGCGATGCCATGCGACGGAACAGAAAAGGATAGCCCCGTCTGCTGGTACCTGCCTCACTTCGCTGTACAGAATCCAAACAAGCCTGGGAAACAGCGATTAGTCTTCGACGCGGCGGCAACGAGCTACGGAAAATGTCTCAACGACGAGTTACTGGAAGGTCCAGACCTACTGCAATCCCTGCCGGGCATAGTATTCCGGTTCCGAGAGCGGGCAGTGGCAGTCACCGCAGACATACAGGAGATGTTCCTGCGGGTGAGAATAAGGCAGCAAGACCAACCAGCTCAGCAGTTCCTGTGGAGAGACCAAAACAGGACGTCGGCCCCGCGTCACTACAAGATGAGAAGCATGATCTTCGGAGCAGCCAGTTCCCCGTATATGGCTCATTACGTCCGGGATTACAACGCGGAGCTTCACGGCAGAGAGTATCCCAGGGCCTTAGAGGCCATAACCAAGAACCATTACATGGACGACTTGGTGGCAAGTTACAGCGATCCAGAGGAGGCGTGGAAGACAGTTAATGAAACAAGAAAGGTGCACGCGACCGCCGGCTTCACGCTGCGAGGTTGGAGCTCCAGCGACGCGACGGTTTTGCGCGACGTGCCCCAGACACTCCACGCCACCGCCCCGACACAACTAGGAGGGGAGCAACCTGAGAGCAAGATACTCGGGCTGTACTGGAACGCAGAACGAGACGAACTCGGGTTTAATACATCCATGAACCGAGTGCCGTCTGAAGTAAGAGAACGAACTCGTGCTCCCACCAAGAGGGAGGCACTGAGCGCAGTGATGTCCATCTACGACCCGCTAGGACTGCTGAGTCACTTCACAGTACGAGCGAAGATAGTACTCCAGAGCCTGTGGCGCCTACAAACAACGTGGGACACGCCCATTCCGGAGGAAGAAAACGAGCTCTTCGCGGCCTGGCTAGGTCAATTGGAGGAAGTAAACAGACTGCGGCTACCCAGGTGCTACCTTAAGAAGAAAACACAGCGCATCGAACTGCACGTGCTGTGCGACGCAAGCGAACAAGCGTACGCGACGGTAGCATACTGGAGAGCAACAAACAAGGATGGGACCATCGACGTCGTGCTGGTCGCGGCCAAGGCAAAAGTAGCACCGCGGCGAGCCCAGACAATACCACGTCTGGAACTGCAGGCAGCGGTGATAGGAGCCCGACTCGCCGACACCATCAAGAAGGAACACCGCATCGAGGTCAACAGTACGACTTATTGGTCGGACTCCTCTACGGTGATCCACTGGATCCATCACGACATGAAGAGGTACACGCCGTTCGTCGCGCACAGACTCGGAGAAATCGCCGAGCTCACCAGCAAAGAAGAATGGCGCTGGGTGCCCACGGAGCACAACGTGGCGGACGACGCTACCCGACTCACCAACGCGCCGATCTGCGCAACCGACCGCTGGTTCCGCGGGCCGGGTTTCCTCCGTCTATTGGAGGAGGACTGGCCCGGGACGCCGGCGTCGGAAGAAAACGAAGAGGAGGTCCTGCACATTGCGCCGGCCCCTGAACGAGACAGCTGGCTGCCCGATCCTGCCCGCTTCTCCAAGTACGAGACGCTGGTACGCGCTGCTGCGCGCGTGCTCGCATTTATTGATGCGTGCCGCCGCGTCTCGCCTCGACTCGAACATCGGCACATTGAACGCGCCGAAAGGGAGCTCCTGCTGAAAGCACAGCAGGACAGCTTCGCCGAAGAGTTGAAGAGAATCCAGTCTGCTCGCCCCGTCCCCAGGACAAGTCGGCTGTACAGACTGGACCCCGTATTGGAAGACGGCCTATTGCGCGTGCGAGGACGAATTGAAGCCTCTAGCGCGCCTGTGGAGGCCAAGCGACCTATCATTTTGGATGGTCGCCACCGAGTGAGTAAGTTAATTGTAATGCGCGAGCATTGCGCCGCTGGGCATGCCAACAGGGAACGAGTTACCAACGACTTACGGCAGCGCTATTGGATCATCCACCTGCGACCCACGGTGCGAGCCATTGAAAAGGCCTGCGCATACTGCCGGAGACTGCGAGCAACGCCGCAGCCGCCGGCCACGGGAGACCTGCCACGCGCCCGCCTGGACCCCTTCCATCGCCCGTTCACCAACTGTGGTGTGGACTATTTCGGGCCCATGATGGTTAAGGTGGGCCGGCGCCGAGAGAAGCGATGGGGCGCACTGTTTACGTGCCTCACCTCCCGCGCCGTGCATCTCGAGCTCGTCGCATCATTATCAACAGACTCAGCCATTATGGCGCTGAGAAGGATGGCTGCGCGCCGCGGCTGGCCGCGGCTCATGTATTCCGATAACGGAACTAATTTCAGAGGAGCAGATCAAGAACTGCGAGCGGCTTATGCGGAGTGGGCACCGGCACTGCAAGAAGAGGGACTACTGCACCGAATGGAGTGGCGGTTCATCCCTCCCGGCGCACCCAATCAGGGCGGTGCGTGGGAACGGCTGGTACGCTCCGTAAAGACTGCCCTCGCTGCAACTCTGCGCGAAAGGGCGCCTGCTGAAGAGGTGCTGCTGACTCTGCTTACCGAAGCGGAGTTCGCCATCAACGCACGCCCTCTGACTCACGTTAGCGTGAACCCCACCGATCCGGAGGCCCTCACCCCCAACCACTTTTTGTTGGGATCCTCCACGGGCCTACCCTCAACAGGGCCTTGTGACGAGGCCGACCGACGTGCTTGGCGGGCCAGCCAGGCCCTTGCCGATCACTTTTGGCGACGCTGGCTGCGGGAGTATCTCCCTACACTGGTACCCCGCGGCGAGCCGCAGAGCAAACGCCAACCGCCGGAGATCGGCGACGTCGTCATCATCGCCGACAGCACCCTGCCACGAAACGTGTGGCCACTGGGAGTCGTCGAGAACATCTACCCGGGACCTGACGGCGGCATCAGAGTAGTCGACGTGAGAACGAGGACGTCTTCAAGCGTCCGGTCAGCAAGCTCGTCGTTCTACAAAAGGAAGAGAAGGCTGCGCAGGCTACGCCGGGGGGAGAGATGTAACGGACGACGAGCCCTTCACAAAATGTAACCCTAGTATAAGTAGTTTTTAGGAAAATAACGGGGACCTCTATGTCTGTCTACCCCCGAACTATTATATACTAAAAGGCCTTAAGCCTTACGCAATGATTTGCGATGTTGCATCAGCTTTTGTGGAGGGGATATTGGTCAAGTCAGTACTTGTCCAAAGGGAGATATTACGCAATAAGTTAAACTATTGCATCAGCTAATGGGAAAGTCCATTTTCACGGGCTATGATTGATTAAAGGTCCCAGAAAGACGCAATAGTGCCCCCACAACTTGCAATGGCGTAATAATCTATGTAAGGGGAACCGATTATTTAATCGATAATCGAGTCAAATAAGAACAAGTAGAAATAAGTAATAACTTCATTCAACCAGTGAATCAAGGAGAAGTCTTCAAGAAGTCAAGGAAGAGCTCCATATCAGACAGATTGTCAAAGATATAAAGTAGATTCATAGTTCTTATCAGTTACCTAGTGTCGTAACAAAGTTAATAAGTAAATGAGTCCCACGTTCCCCACGTCGTAATACGTTATGTACATTCCTTATGTAATAGGAACATTTAACAGTGTAAACTCTTGTGCCCCGCTTCAAATATAAGCTATTTTCGATCTCTAATATACAATAAAAGTGTTAAAGTATCCACCTCTTTAATTCAATACAGTCCACCCCAACAACACATGTTAAATAACCATATTCATTTTCTAGTAGGTCACTATAGTGATAGACTTATATATCTGGATATCAAAACTATTGTTGGTAATCTTAAGTCGACACGAGGTAAGGTGTATCTACCTATTGGATGTAGACACAAAATAGCTCGGCTATTATCTTATAGTATTCACACAGATATAAATAGTATGTCTAAGTTTAGTTATATTATTGATACATCGACAATTAGTAATTCTACTAATGTTAAGGTGACTGGCATGAATGAATATAGCACTAGTGCTATAAATGTTTACACACATACTGAGAAGGATTCATCTGTCACCGTGGAAAATTCTCAATTAGGGTTTATTAGTGATAGGGTCTTGTTGTCAGAGGATGGCACGGGAGTCTCCGGCCTCACTCCATATATTAATTTAAACTAGAAAGTGTACTAAACTGTAACTTTTAGGTGTAAAACTCCAATACAAAATGTTCAGATTAAATTCAGACCTATAACTTCTTGCAAATTAAATAGTTTTAATATTTCCCTACAGAACAAGTTAAGTGAAATGAGCCAAGAGGATACTAATATAAATCAATTGTATGATCGTTTCTTTTCATTAGTTCACACGGAATTCAACAAAACTTTTGAAAAGAAGACAAAGAGTATTTGCCCTAAATTTATATTTAGTGATTGGGCAACTAGAGGTATCAGAAAAAGTAGGGAAAGACTATTTGAGCTTTATAGCCTTAAGCCTTTTATAAACACAGAAACTTTTAGCAAGTATGTTGCTAAGTATTCAAAGATTTTTAGAAATACTTGCAAAGTTGCTAAAGCCCTTCACATTAGCAACAAGATCAAAACAGCAGAAAATAAAATAAAGACCGTTTGAAAAGTCATAAATAACGAGACTAACAGAAAGAAAATACGTAATAATAGCTATACATTAGATACAGCATGTGGTCCTAAAAGCTCTAATTAGGAAGTAGCTCAAGAATTTGTAAATTTCTTTACCGATATACCAATAAAAACTACGGAGGCCCTTGATTCCTCACCTGAAATATCAATTAGCTTATTAAAGGCGAATGTGTCTGGCTGCCTGGCTGAATTTAAATTTAAACACATTAACCCTATAACAGTTATTAAAGCTTTCCGGCAAATTAAAATCAAACTGACCGAAGATTTATGAGGAATGTCTATCAAAGTTTGTACATCTATACTTGAGACCATAGCCCCGTACTTAGCTTTAATTTTTAACTCATGTGTAGACCAAGGAGTGTTCCCAGATTTAATGAAATACAGTAAAGTCATACCTCTTTTCAAATCCGGGGACAGTAAAGATGCCAATAATTATAGACCTGTATCCGTGTTACCAGTTTTTAGCAAGGTTTTTGAAAAAGTAATGCTTAATCAAATGCTCTTTCATTTTAACACCAACAGAATCTTGCATGATCAACAGTATGGTTTCACCAAGGGACGTTGTACAACTGACGCCGGTGTAACCTTATTAAAGCACGTTTTTGCTGCGTGGGAAGAGTCCCAAGACGCAATAGGAATTTTCTGTGATCTCTCCAAAGCTTTTGACTGCGTAAATCACGACACATTACTTTTGAAACTGGAGCATTACGGTCTGGGTAAACTTGCACTTAGCCTGGTAAAATCATATTTGAGTGATAGACTGCAATATGTTCAAATAAATGGTGTCAATTCACAGGGTTTGAAAGTAAAAATGGGGGTTCCGCAAGGCTCAATATTGGGTCCTTTCCTTTTTCTAGTCTATATAAATGATCTACCCTATTTATTGAAAAACCAACCACATAATATGGTGTTATTTGCTGATGACACTTCCCTAATTTTTAAGATAAAAAGACGGGCCCAAAATCTAGATGAGGTGAATAACGCCCTTCTTCAGGTCCAAAATTGGTTCACAGCAAACAATTTGGTATTGAATGAAAAAAAAACTAAATGCATAAGATTTTCCTTACCGAATGTTAAAAGTAGTGATTGTGAGATAATATTGAATAACGAGAAACTCGAATTCGTAGATAAAACTGTTTTCCTGGGGCTTACGCTTGATTCAAGGCTTCAATGGGGGTCTCACTTAACATCGCTTGCGGGGCGCTTAAGTTCAGCAGCATATGCCATCAGAAAAATCCGTCAATTCACTGATGTAGATACCGCTAGACTGGTCTATTTTAGTTACTTCCATAGTATAATGTCTTACGGTATTTTGCTATGGGGACGGGCTGCTGATACTGAGTCTATATTTATTCTGCAGAAAAGAGCCATCAGAGCCATATATAATCTTCGTAGGCGCGATTCTCTAAGGGAACTATTTAAGGATATTGGCATCATGACGATTCATTGCCAATGCATCTACGAAAACATAATGTACGTCAGAAAAAATCTGCATCTTTTTGGTAAAAGAGGTGACAGACACAATTACAGTACTAGAAATAGGAACCAACTAGTTCAGCCAGGCTTTAGACTCGCTAAAGTAGACTCATCTTTCATGGGGTACTGTTTGAGATGCTATAATAAAATTCCACGAAGTATTCTTGAACTGAATGAGAAAAAATTTAAAACATGCATTAAACGCATACTATGTAAACAAGCATATTACAAGTTGAGCGATTATATCGCTGATAAAAATGTTTGGCTTAATGCTGGTCCTGCTCCACATGGACAGGGGCGCAAAAATTGATAGCATTAAATAGTATTGTTGGAGCTGCTGAAGATTGTACAACTATCCTTGCATTGTATAGATTCTTTGTTAGTATTATATAATCGCATAGCCCATATTGTGTGAGTACTATGTACTAGTAAGCTATCATTCACTGGAAACCTACGGCAGTTCTTGACTAGAATGTGCCCTGGCGGTTGAGAGTATGTCATGCTCTCTCAAATGTCTCGCTGATGGTGGCGCGTGTGTCGGACCATTTAGTTCCCTGCAAAATGGTTGAGCTGAATGGTGCTGATCCATGCGTCATGCTCGTGAACGGGCGCTGTCAGTTGTGACTGGTCATCTCTTAGTCGCCATGGTTTATTTGAATTAATTATTTTGTTTTTGAGTTGTATTTTATTTTTGTTTTGCTATGGACACTTTTAACGTGCACATCTTGCTACATTGTTCTCACATAATATACCATCTCAACAGGAATGATGTAACCGAGATTTTGTAACAATATTTTGATTTAAAAGAGTGTCCATGGAGTTTCTTGCCCGTTCTTCTCCATAGAGATCTACGCTAGGGAATGGGCAACTACAGTACTTTGACAGTTTTTATGTCTTGTGACTGGGACTGTAGCTACTTTAAATGTTCATTTTTGTTTCGACAATTCAAAAGTGCCTGTAACTGGCCTACTTGAAATAAATGCTTTGATTTTGATTTTGATTTTGATTTGCCCTGCAGTGGGACACAAGTGGCTGATAATAACAATAATTATTATTATTATCTGATATCTGCCAAAGCTAGCACGACTCATCATCATCATCATCTCAGCTGAAAAACGTCCACTGCTGTACATGGGCATCCCCCAAGTGTCGTTACATTGACCGGTCCCTTGCGTTTCGCATCCAATGGATTCCCGCAATCTACACCAGGTCATCGGTCCACCTAGTGGGAGGTCTTCCAACGCATCGGCGGCCATCCGTTCTGCGAGCAATGTCCCTGCCCACTGCCACTTAAGTTTAGCAATTCTTCGGGCTACGTCGGTGACCTTGGTTCTCATGCAAGCACGACTGACTTTTCATAATATCCAATTGTTCTTACCCTACAGTAAGGCACTACTTACATATAAAAAAATTGGTTGCCTGTAAAGTCGGTATACGGGCGAAAGTTTTACGTGACAACGACTTTGAGTTGTAAAATGATTTTAATGTGAATATTCATTCGTATAGTAGGAAGAAGGATGAAATGAACCGGTGTGTATGCCTATCTCTCTCACTCTCTCTCTCTCGCTCTGTCTCTCTCGCTCTTAGGCGGGCTAACTGTGCTCGAGTGGAAGGGACGCGTGCCTTTCACTTTTTATGTCTGTCTCTCTCGCTCTTAGGCGGGCTAACCATGCCCGAGTGGAAGGGACGCGTGCCTCTCACTCGCTCTCATTGTGAGCGCATAACGTGAGCGGAGCGTAACGCAGTTTCTTGAAGTGTCACCCGGCAAACCAATTTATAAGACGTTGTCACGTCAAAACTTTCAACTTTTTGTAATGACATCGGTCTGGTGAAACGGGATCTCCCTCTATAAGGTTATAATTTAGCTTCGTAGTCAAATCGATATGACAACGTGACTAACGGTACTAACAAAATTAATGCTAACTAAAATATGAATACATTGCAGTAAGTGTGCATAAACAAAATTAACTTTTTCGCAGAGTGTGTAAAAAACAAACATAATATCGGTAAACTTGGAACGTTCACTGACCCGATATATCCGTGTGACGTCATTCGCCGTGACAACCACGCGTGTCACGCTGCGAGCGCCGACGCTTTATTACTACATGTTAGTTGTTGAAGCGAATTTTCAACGCCCTTTTAATCAAACTGTGTGTTTGTTTAACTTAAATTGCTATTTTTCTAAGAGGAAATACAAATAAAGAATTAATGTTAGGCGTTATACGAGTTATAACATTAGAATTATAGTGATGACACTAAATTGTACTCGTGTAAAATTAACGTCTATGTGACTTTGTGGTGCAGATTGCCTTTCTTCCTAGAACTGCAATATTTCTTAGAAGCACTACGGCTGAAAGAGAATTTTTTTATTTTTTATTTTTCTCGAAGCAAAACCATTAAATTTTACCTCGTATCTGATATAAAATTCAAGAACGGACATCATGTCACGCTACGAGCATCGAAGTGTAACTTCTCTATAAAACTTTTTTACATTTTGTAATAGTGCTGGCAAAACAATCACATTTTAAGTTATAATTGTTATCGATTCAAAAGCGTTGATAATAATGGTTTAATTTGTGGTAAATACAGTGTCATAATATTGGTGTCATTCCAGTGTTCATAACATGCATGTCACGCTCCCAGCATTGACAATTTAATACAAAGCTTTTTGATAAACATTTACGCGCTTTTTACTTTGATGCATTTGACACAATGCTGGTGGAGTGGTGGCATTTGGTGCAACGGTAGTAGAGTTATATCCACAAAGTGTAGAGATCAAAAAAGTTAATGCAAGATGTAAAGGAGTAGGTGCAACAGTAGACTTATTCGGTGAAATACCTCTTTAGGTAATAATATGTAAATTTAAAATAACTTGTGTAGTGTATAAAAGACGAAACTATGCTCATTTATACAACTAATAATAAATGAATTACTCATTTTTATTGCAGTATATATTAAAATTCCCAGTTTTCTTGTGACTACCATGTCCATTAAATAAAAATGTTGGTGACTCAGCAGAAAAGATCCAGTTGCATGTCATTGCATTTATAATATTCATAACTTGTCGTCAACATACTGTCAGTCGGGCGTCACGTTTCTTGCGTGACAATGCTCTATTAGTTAAACAGAAGATAAAAGTCAACCCAACACATTTAAATAAGTTAATTCATACAAGGAAACGTTTTCATCACAGTTAACGCTTGTCACGCCGACAGCAAAATCCTTTTAATGAAAATAAATTCCTGTATTTCAGCTTCAAGTAGAAAATAATTATTTCTTGTGCATGTGTGATTGGCTATTTTAAAAAAAAATATGGCGACGCAACTACAGTCAACTACAGTACTTTCTCAAGTTATTATGCCTTGGGACTGTGACAGTAATTTTGTATTTTTGACATTCAAAAGTGCCGTAATGGTCTAATTAAAATAAATGCTTTGGGTTTTTTGAGTTTTGAGTTTGATACATAATTCTTTTTTAGTCATTCCATCGTTTTCTTCATCTTCTTTATTTACACAATCCATACCATTATATAAATGTGAAAGTAACTCTGTTTGTCTGTCTGCTACCTTTTCACGACAAAACGGCTGATCGGATCGTAATGAAATTTGGCAAGGAGATGTATTTCAACCTAGGGAAGGACATAGGCATATATTATCACGCTAATTACTTACGGGGGTGAGCAATATTGCATTTCGTCTATAGCTTTCAACTGTTTGACAACTGACAACTGTCATAACTTGCATTGTAATAGAATAACTATTTTAGACAAGTTGTCACGAGAACCAATAGCCCGTCGGTGACGGCACCCGGCTTCCGAACAGTGAGTCGCAAGGTCAAGCCTCAGTACAGATATGAAATACTTTTTGATTTTGTGTAATGCTGTAAGATTTCTGATGATAACTTTGGTTCGCACTTTCAAAAACCACCCGGTTTTCACTTTTTGTAACAAATTATTTTGTTTTTTTTAAAGCTTACATATTTCCAAATCATTGGTTTATACATATTTTTTTAACACTTAAACGACAGTTTGAGAATCATTTATTTCAAATAATAAATCTGAAAAAAAGCGCTTAAACTGTTAAAGGATCACACACAGAACCCTTTTTCTACTATTTCTTAAATTTTCGTCTGTGTCTGTGTGTCTCAACGTAGCCCTTTTACGTGTAAATTATAAAACCAATGTGGTTTGAGTTAATGCACAAATTATTATTGTGCATAACTTAGAGAAAGTTATGATTTTTGTTATTCTGCAATCGGTGCTCTCCATAAAAAGATATATATATGACTTTAAAGTTTTTAAGGAGAACTTATCATCATGATCTAAGGATACCTACATGCAATGACATCTATGAAACCAAAATGGTACTAATGAATAAAAATCACAAGATAGAGGAGAAGAGAATAGTCAACATCAGCCTGCTTTAAAAATCTATAACAAAGCCAGTAGAGTGTCTGTTCGACCGCTTTCCATGCATATGTTTTAGCAGTTTAACTTCGTGCTCTATAAATGGCGTTGTTCAATTGACTCCATTTTCTGAATCACGCTGTTATTGGGAATGGCTTCTCCCGTGTCAGATGTCTCAAGTTTGGTTTTTTGGAAGAAGTTCTCAATTCAACGCCTGTTTTTCTTTATTTAGATACCTATATTATGCCTGAGCAATACTCAAATAACCGAATGATGAAGTCGCACGAGACCGGTCAATGTGGCGACACTTGACACGTGGCCTATGTCCAGCAGTGGACGTCTTTCGGCTGAAATAATGATCAATGATGATAATTCAAATGGAGTAGGGTAGGACACCTAGCAAGGCGCGGTGATGTCAGGTGGAGTAAAGCTGTGACCAAGTGGCATTCTAGAAATCCAAACAGAAGTTTTGGTCGTCCAACGGTGAGATAAGCAGACGATATTGTTGCCATTGCGGGAATATCCTGGATGAGGCTGGCACAAGAGCGTGGAGGTTGGCACAAACAAAGAGAGGCCTGTACCCAGCAGTCGGTGAAGTCGGACTATGGATGACGCATAACTTTTTCCAGAGAAGTCCGATTTTCATGATTATTTTTATTGAAATTGAAAAGCGTGTTTAGCAAAGTTTGTCCCATTTTTTATTGAAAATAGTTGTGTTCGAATTCATGTGAGTATTGTATAATCATCGCTTGCTGAAACAACATGAGGAAACCAACATGCCTGAGAGACATTTGGCATGTTAAGCCAAGTCAGAGGCCCATGGGCAGCATAAAAACTCTTACACCAGGTTAGGCAACAACACGATAAGGAAGGAAAGATCGCTTGCTTCGGTGAAGAAGGAAATCGTGAGAAAACCACAGCATGCCTGAGAGTTATTTCTCGACGGCATGTAAAGCCAAGACAGAGGACCTTGGATGGCATAAAAACTCTGACAACAGGTTAGGCACTAACCATACGATAAAGAAGAAGATCGTTTTGGGGCTTATTTCATAAACCTTTTTGACAACTTTAGACCTGTCTGAAGTTTGACTGTGATCAGTTACAGCAGCTATATCGTGTGTCGGCTCATTTCATGCACCTTGATATAAACTTTAGACCTAGCTAGAGTATGAGTATTATCGGAGGTCTGACGATGGAGACGAAAGGCAGTCACAAGCGGTCCGTAACTCTTCAAATCTGCTATATCGTGTTTAAGGCTCATTTCGTGCATCTTGATAAGAACTTTAAACCTAGCTGGAGCATGACTGTCATCGATGGTCTAACAATGGAGACTCAAGGTAGTAGCAAGAGATCCTCAACAGTTAACAGCAGCTAAATCGTCATTGGGCTCACTTAATGCACCTTGATGAGAACTTTAGAAATTGCTAGAATATGACTGTCATCGAAGGTCTCATGATGGAGGCTTGTAGACGAAAAGAATTTGCAATAGGTTTTCAAGACTTTACAGCATCTACATCATATTGTGTTGACCTGCTCGGAGTATGACTACCATTGAAGGTCTGACTTTGGAGAAGGAAGGCAGATGCGAGAGGTCCGCAACAGTTTGAAGCAGCGTTAACGTGTCTCGGCTCATGTCATGCCACTTGATGAGAACTTTCGACCTAGCTGGAGTATGATATTGTCGAGTGTCCAAGGATGGAAACGTAAGGTTGTCGAGGGAAGAGTCCTTATTTGGAAAAACATAAGTTGAATATTTTGGCGTTTAATGTAAACCTATTCGAGAAAAAATAAATTGTGACTTCAATCTGTACTAATATTATAAAGCTGCAGAGTTTGTTTATTAGGTTGGTTGAACGCGCTAATTTTAAGACCTGTTGGTTCGTCTTACGCAGACGAAGTTGCGCGGGTCAGCTAGTACTCAATAAAGATGACTTCACAAACAAAATGCAACTGCAAATAATCCTATTTTACTCAGCATTTGCTCTTTTAAACCAATTCGTCACGGAGTTCATCACGCCTTTTCCGTCGCTCGACGACAGGGCAATTTACTTCAATTAGCTTCAAGTTATGCCCATCTCCGATTACTTTTAACTGAAAGGGGTTCTTGTTAATCGATAAGTATTTTCTGCTATATGTAGGTATATTTATATTACCGTAAAATTATAAAACCCATTAGATTGTAATCTATCTAGCGAGATTGTAAACTCTCTATAGATTGTCAACCGAACATACTGCTTACAATAAAAGTAATACAAGTAAACGCATCATTTTTCGGTAGATTGTAATATATCGAAGTGTAACTGTAAAATTGTTAAATGTATGTAGACGACCCGATTGGCGTAGTGGCAGTGACGCTTCGAATCCCGGTAGGAGCAAATGTTTGTGTGTTGAGCACGGACATTTGTTTCCTAGTCATGGATGTTTATATGTATAATAAGTTTGTATTTACAAACAAAAAAGTATATATGGAGTATATCAACTATTTAGTGTCCACGATACAAGCTTTGCTTAGTGTGGCACTAGGTGGCGCTGTGTGGTAATGTTCAGCGATATTTATACTCAACACGCGCGGAGTGGCGGGGAGGTCCCCCTTGCCCGCTGGTACTACTTCCATGAAAAAGTAATGCACCATTCCTGAGAAAAACCGATAAATGGAACCTAATTACAAAACAATTTATTTTCGCCTAAAAAGGTAGTATTTCTGTCTTCGGGCTTTAAAGGAACCCTTAAACGTGGGGGTGCATCAAGTCCCGAATATGGAGGCGGAGATACTTCCATCGCATGCATTTCACAATTTAACGGTTTCACTTCGATAAATTACAATCTACTGAAAAATCATGCGTTAAATTGTAAGCAGTATGTTCGGTTGACAATCTATCGAGAGTTTACAATCTCGCTAGATAGATTACAATCTAACGGGTTTTACAATTTTACGGTGACATATTATAAGTTATATATTAATGTTTTTAACTAAGTTAAGGCATCTAACTTGCGACCTTCTTTTATAAAATTAGAGAGCAAAATTCTGCAGACATCGTGGGTATTTTCTTTCTTTATCGTGCGGTTAGTACCTGACCTGGTGTCAGGGATATTATGCCGCCCATGGGCCTCTGACTTGGGTTTTACGTATCATCGAGAAATGTCTCTCAGACATGCTGGTTTCCTCAAGATGTTTTTTTTCAACAAAGAAGTGATAATCCCACTAACATAACCCATAGTTTGTGAGTATTGATGTGTGGATGTTTGTTGGTCTTTGGCACAATAACGACTGAACGGATTTGGTAGAAATTTTGCACACAGATAGTTTGTAATCTGAATTAACACATATATATTATAATACTTTTATTTCGATAGTAAAATCCCAAGGGACTATTATCAAACTTCCCGCGGGCGAAGCTGTTGGCAGAAGCTAGTGAGAACATTACGTACAGTCGAGGACTTTAATTGTTGAGCCATTTACCACTATACGTATTTTAGCCGTGTAATACAAATCGGGTTTAGTAGATAATATTCACACTCGTGAATGTATAAAAGTGCAAAATTGGAAAGTAGTGAAAGTGGCTTATCATTAAAAGACCTCGACTTTACATACAAACTCATGAATCCGAAAAATTAGAGGTATTGGGTTCAAACTTGAAACCTATGACTTGTCAGTCTGATGATCACACCATTAGGCTATCACTGTGGCTTAACCATGAATCATGTTAAGTTACAAATATTTCAAAAAAATCTTCAGAGTTTCATTCGCTAATTTAATTTGACGCCCTGTAGACTTATGAAAATAGCATTCTCAATTCAAGCAAAATTGATTTATCGTCGTCGCAGTGATGAATGGACCATTGCTCTCAGTCTCCAAACTTCTATTTCACTTAGTTTTGTAGGTCACAAGCTGACAATAAGATTGTCTAGACCGCTCACAAGATGGCCCAGTTCCATAATGTCTGAAACTGTATCGAAGATAAGAACTTTATAATATTTTAGTGCTATGGTTCTGGACTAGCCAATTGGGTTAAGCTTTTAACGCTACATTTTACTCGGGAGGGGAAAATGTAAGGTCTTGAGAAAGGAGAGCTCGGCTTAAATAAAACAAATGGCAAGCGAACAAGATAGGACAACCTAACCTAAAGAGCTTACCTATACGGGGCTGGAGCTACCTAACCCTAACTAGGCCAGGGAAGCCGGCGTACGGAACTGAAGATTAAATGGAGAGAGCTAAGGGTCGTCAGACGTAAGCTTTTGCAGCGAAGGGCCGAGGGACATCAGTCAGTCTTCACAGCGCTGGACCGAGGGACACCCATCAGTTATCAGTCTTCACAGCGGAGGGCAGAGGGACCACAGGCGTCTGACATCGTAGCGGAGGGTCGAGGGACTTCAAACAGTCTTCGGAGGGCTGGAGGTCGTCAATCTTCTTCTCGGACGGCCGGAGGACGTCAGATTTTTCGCATCTGACGTCCTCCGGTCCTTAGGAGGTTAACTTATAAACCTCAGAGGAGGGAAAATTCCTCTGGTCACTCTTGTAACATTGAAGACTTGTGGTTTGTTTAAAAAAATAAGGCCTTAATACATTACACGGTTTATCAGGCTCTGCCTGCAGGGAAAGGGAAGTGTAATAAGAAATCCTGCTACCCTGCCGCGCTGCCGATCGTGTCCGATAAATCGTGTAATGTAATAAGGCCTACAATAAACAAAAAACGTAATGAGGTCGTTATGATTTACCTAAACGACCTACAACTAGCTCCAGCAATAAATTAAATGAAACCTAAACTTGTCACTGTCATTATCTGACATTACAAAAGTAAACAAAGATTGAAAGCACTAAATCATAACAGACCGTCATTACAGACCTGATATTATGTGAAGAACTTATCGCTAAGATAGTTTTCATACCTTTTGGAAATTATCTATGAAGTTTGTATATTCTCGTCAACTAAAATATTGAAAGGCTATGTTGACAGCTAACATCAAACACTAACGTGTTTGCCCAACAAAGTATAGCTCCAGGCTTACCAATATGTTACATATATGTATTAGTAAACACTTTCAGTTCCATGTACACTATAATTGTACACGTGTACTACCATGTAGAAATACATAAATTGTACCCTGCGGCGATATCAGTGTGAGATATTATGTTAGTGGGGCATGAAACCAGTCATAACCATACCAAATAGGGACTAAATTACACCTATATTTGTAGATCTGTGGCGAGGTAAAGTGCCAGTAGGAAATTAAATGACTTTTAAGTAAATCCTCATACAATATGTCTTATATAAAGACGAGGTTTTCTTAGAAGCTAAACTATTCCACGTTCGAATATTTGTTCTGGTTGAATAAAATATACAAGTGGCTAAGTCAACACACTTTTGTCGCTGTAGTTTCGTTAAGAAACCAGCTGACACTTTTTCCTAATCCAACAAATCAAGCTATGTTTAAATGTCAGATCATCGCATGCCTTGACTTTTCCCAACCAAGTCAGCTTCCATACGAACGCTGAATACGAGTACCTTACTCGGATTGACTGCCTATCTGACCTCCACAACCCAGTTCCAAAGTAACGGGATCCCTCTTATTAAGACAATCTGTCAGATATACTGACTGTCACATTTCCTATGACGAATAAGATATAGGAAATCGTATGTTTCGAAATCTGATGATAACCAGCGTTATTCAATTAAATTGTACCAATATGCACACCACAAACAGGAGTTAACATAACAGCAGCTTATCTCAGTCCTAATATTATAATTATGAAACTTATGCAAGGTATTGTTTCGCGAATATCCAGCTCTAAGCCAACGAACAGTCTGTCTAGGCATTAAGGAAATCCACCGAGGGTCTGCCTAATCTCCATTTAGACAATAGAAGTGCTGGAACACTCAAGTTATAACTTCTTTGTTAATCTGCCACCAACTTGTGTATAAATAGATCCTGGTTTGCGGGTAACTCAGACCTCTGACTGCTCACAGTCGCCTTGGTGAATATAATTTAGTTTACTCAATCTGGCGGTTTCGTGAACAATTTATTCGTACACTGAATCTGTTCAAAGTTATGCTGAATTTTGTTTAATCTCATTTTGTTGTATTACCAGCGTTTTGATTTAGAGTTTCAAAACAATAGTATTAATAAAAGTTCTTAGTCGAAGTTGTTACGCTATCTGCTTTTAACAAAAAGCACTTACTGCCTATAACATCTCCGTATTTTATAAGGTCTACTTAACCAAACAAAAAAGGTAACAATAGTGCCAGCCAGCCCTAATTCTTTTCTCTGTGAAATCTTTTAAAAGGCTTTTCTTTTCTACTTTAAATACATCTGTGTAAAGATATAATTAATTAGTTTATTCCCCACGTACTTCAAAAGAAAGCCGTCTATACAATACAGACGAACCTTTTTATACTGGATCAAATACAACCCCACTCAATACCACCACTTAATTATTCCTCAATCAACTTACTAACGAGGAAAAAATCCCACCCCATTTTCTTTTATCAAAAGAACCCCTGTCCACTATAATTACAACAAAGAAACCCTCAAATGCAGCGCAACTGAACAAAGTATATCTAAGTATACGTTGTATATTTACGTATACATTGTACCGATGTACCCCAGTTATTATTTCGGCGACGGGCGACCGCGGTCAGCGGTAAATATATCGCGGCGGTACATTCGGCCGCATCCGTGCACATGAATATTTCATGAAGCCAGCCCTGATCACCGACGTACCGGTGACAGACTTTGTACTTAATTCGTGGACCGCTCAATCTTATGACGTCACTGACTGTAGCGTTCTTTTGTTTTTGTGTTTTTTCTTTATGATGGAATGTGTGTTCCAGTTCTAAGAGGAAATGGACTGAAGAAATGTATGAAGGGATAATGTTTTCTTGTGTTCACGTAAATGATGTTAAAAAAAATACAGCTCACCAATAACTGTCTGTTACAATAAAAAAACTTGAGCCTGTGAAAATGAATGTAAGATTTCCATGTATGCTTCTTTTTCAGTCAGTCACAAGCGAGTAATTAATTGGGTTCATTATATTTTATTTGCACAGTATCACAATTTATTGCTGCAATGATATTTTCGATAATTGAAGATGCAGTTTTGAGTTCTTCAGTATTAATTATTTAATTTATCAAATATTATAAATGTTGATAGCTTATTTACGTTGGGTTGATTACTTTTACTCAGTTGTAGTTATACTTATTTGTGGAATATTTACTCAACGACATAAAAGCATAAATCAATATCTATTTCAAAGTTGAGAAGTATCACCAACTTAGAAATGCAATCACCGTTAATATTAATTTAGCTACATTATTTTCTACTATAATTTCAAACTAATCAATGCGGAATAGAGTTCACTCACTAGGGAGACCATACATCTGCGTGTTATGGGGACGAATCTCATTTCACAGCCCTCGCGGGGGTAGCTACGCGAACATTGCCCTCCCTCGAAGCGAAACATTGCAATGCAGCCAGACTTATTATTACCGTAGTTTTTTAAGCTTTTATCAAAATAACGAGTGAATACTAAATATTAAGTGGTTTGGGAATTGAGAAAAAGAAGCACTTCTTTGTGTTAAATACTGTAGTAGTTTTAAATAGAACCTAATAGTACTAAGTGCTTTTTAAAAGTTCTATTTGTTTTATTTCTTTACCTTGATTCCCTTGTGTGGTAATTTCACAGTGACAAAAGAAAATCTTGTATTTAATAGGTACATAAAAATCAGTTTAAAAGTTTCAGAAAAAAACAATGAATGGAATTATTAATAGTATTATATTTTGTTATTGATTTTAATTGTTATTTTTAAGACTTGACGCAAAAACGACGGGGTGTTAAGTTTTATGTGTGTGTGTCCCTGTGGCATCGTAGCTTCCGAACGGATGAACCAACATTGGTTTTGTTTTTTTTTTGTTTAAAAGGTGAATTATCCGGGAGTGTTCTTAGCTATGTTTGATAATAATCAGTCCAAGATGGCCGCTGCCATAAATTGGCGGATTACATATTTATTCAACAACTCCCTTAATATGAGTATCAAATGAAAGGGCTTGACTAGTAAAATGCTATACGCTATAATAAATTTCAAATTCAAGATGACCGCCACCACAAAATGGTGAATTATATATTTTTTCTCAACTCCCTCAATATGGGTATCAAATGAAAGGGCCAATACCTTGAAATAATGACCCTATGTGTTGGGGCTTTTTAAATGTTTAATGTAACTTGTTTGTGACCTATATTGATGAAAGTATGTGTGTATACGTTAAGGTATGAGCCTTTTTTACCTGGAAATAAATGGATTTTTGTTTGTTTTTGTTATTTTAATCCGACTTCGGCGTAGTCCTAAAACAATATTCCTATTGTTTTTACATTATGATTTCCAAGTAAATTAATTAATCTCACAATTTATTTTCAGATTCAGCGAGCAACGAAAACACATTCCCTCATCAAAAATAGTAACTCAAAACTAATCAATGTTGCAAATGTAGACAGCCGCTAGGGAGTCTATACATCTGCGGGGTTCGCGGACGAATCTCGTTTGGTACCCCCCCGGGGACACGACGCGCCGACGAGCAACGTGCCGCGAATACAGCCACCAGTCCGTGAAACATTGCTATAATGCATCCGTATTGTACAGGCAAGCTCTGATATCGATATGAAAACTTTTATGCTGATTTGAAGAACAATAAGCGGCTTATTGCGGTTCTATTGCTGAGATGGATTTATAGTGAGTTTCTTTGGAATCAGACTTGGAAGGAAATGATAGCTTCGGAAATTTTGATACAGTCAGCAGAATGCGTTAGCTTATATACTTACCAACCTTTTGTATAAGAATATATCGTCTACTCGGGCAAATAATTTAAAAGAGTAACGTATGTGTTTCTTGCCCATTCTTCTCCATGCTCATTCCCATCATCATCATTTTAAAATTTTCACCATCACCTCCGCGAATTGTTGTTAATTTGTGCGTACAAAAGTGGTTTGTAAGTGATCTGACTTATAAAATTACCAGGTATATATGTCACCGTAAAATTGTCAAATACGTTGTATTGTAATATCTCTAGCGATATTGTAAAATCTCGAAATATTGTGAAATGAACATACTGCTTACAACAAAACGCATTATTTTTCGAGAAATGCATGCGATGGTAGTCTGCTCACGCGGTGTGAAGGGAAGGAGGGGTCCCCTTTGCCCAGTGGTACAACTCTCATGAAAAGATATTGTACCATTGCTGAGAAATACCGATTATTATAACCTAACCTTAAAACACTTTATATTCCCTAAAAAGCGTAGTCGACGGAGCCCCGCTTCGCGGGGCCCCTATTTCCGAGTGCAGGATTTAAAGGAACCTAACTAACCTAACGGAGTGGTGCCCCAAGTCCCAATTATGGGGGCAGATATACTTCCGTATGTTCAGTTGACAATAATTCCAGAGTTTACAATATCGCTAGAGAGAAACACGTTATATTGTAATATAACGTGTTTGACAATTTTACGGTGACATATAATATACATAAGTCAGAAGATCTGTTAGAAAAAAATTGTATAGAGAATTAAATCAGACGAGATAGGTACTTTCTATACAAAGGAATAAAAAAAGTACACGCAACTCACAGGCGGCAGCTGCGAAACACAGTCTAGTATCCAATAAATGTCAGTTATCTAGTAGACTATACAGAACATAGCCATGTTTAAGTGACTAGTTTATGCTCTGGCGACAGATGGTATTATTCATTTCATCCAATTTAGTTGATGTCAGATAGAGTAGGTAGTAGTTATATCTTCAACATAGTATCCCACCCAAGTACTGTATGGTCAATTCACTAAGTTGGTAATGATGTATGTATATTATTGAGATTCGGAAACAAAAAGAACGCGGTACAACTTTACTTCGGTACTATCGTAATAGTACCGAAGTAAAGTTGTACCGCGTTCTCAAAAGATATCTTTTTCACATTCGCTTTTCAGAAATCGTGAATCCTTTCTCAGCAAAATGCTTTTTCCAGTAATATTCGTAGACTACAAAGCTTTGTATATAGAGGAACAAAGAGGTGAAATATCAAGAACCCAAGTTAATTCCACGACTGAATATCTGACGGTAACTTGAGGAAAGTGGGGTTATTTTACACAAGCTCTGAACATACTCTGTGAAATGCATTGTCTTTAATAGACAGGTAAGCAACCTTATCTACTCCGGAACTTGATATTATCTCGTTTTTACCGCAGAGTGGCTGTCGGTAAACAATAGAATATCCCTACGGATAACCCCATTCAAAAGAGCGATATTTAGCAATTCACCCCATGGTTTGTGAAAAGAAAAACGCGACTTTAGACAAAAAAAAAATGTTAGCATTGAAGGACGCTGCTGTTTTCATTTTTTGATGACACTGTGTCGTGGAAGCACAGCAGTACTGAAGTAATTTATAGATCTAAACTGAATAGATACAAAAGGTAAGGACATACGAGCGTAATATGAGTCGCGTAAATTCTGTAAGAAGTCATTATTTGGAAAAGGTTTTAACTTAGCGGTGAGGTTTAAACAGCAGAGGTAACGCAGCAATAGGTATTATAACTCAACGGGGACAATGGGAGTAATTTGAAAAGTATATATTACAGTAAATTAACGGGGACAGCGTACGGGGACAACGGGAAGTAATATTATTTATTTTATTAAATTCCCTTTGTCCCCTTTAACGGGGACATGGACTACGGGGATAACGGGAATACAGGATAATATAGACTCATTTTACGTCGTCGCGTGACACAAAACAGACTACTCGTGCTGTGGCCACCAATAGGCATGACAACGGTATCAAAAAATTGCAAATCTATTAAATCTGTCAGTTGTAAAATAATGAACACTTATTTTTTGTTTTTGTAAATCAATGAATATTGAGACAAAGATAAAACGCAACAAAGCCTGGGAGAGGGGGCTCGTGACGTCGGAACTCACTAACAATTTTACCAAGTCGTGACGTAGGTATTGAAAATTTTAAAAGCTTCGTACCTTAGTCAATTTTCGTTTACCTAACAAAAGCAAAAAATACGGGTTACATATTTTTTGACAATCTAACTGGTAACTGGTATACAAATTAGTTTCTTTTTCTTCTTCTAACGTATACCAACACCAATTTCGGTATCAATCGTGGCCATTTAAATGTATTCTGTCGTATCCATTTAAACCGTGGTTGATAAAATAGTTTCATGAAAATAATTTTAATATAAACTTCAGTTGATATCGCTCGAATCGCAGCGATAATGTAACCACTCACCAAACATGTG
This sequence comes from Xestia c-nigrum, assembly GCA_916618015.1. NCBI lineage: Eukaryota > Metazoa > Arthropoda > Insecta > Lepidoptera > Noctuidae > Xestia > Xestia c-nigrum. The sequence goes on along the minus strand of OU745247.1, from coordinate 17,614,848 downwards.
ATTGTAGAATTATGATCATTTAAAACTGAATCATATTGCGTTCGGTTACCGCAATGTGATTGAGAGTATGTTGCTGTGTTGATGGTATTTACTGATAATTGTAAATGTGTGTGCAGTATGACCAGAGTATTTACAGTCTGTGAATGGCTGTAATGTGAAACCTACTTTGCTGCAATTTGTGTTAAATTTTAATGGGCCTGCGTCGTGGGAACGTGCCATATTTTCAGGCAGGTCGAGCCAGCTGGATGATTGATCAATAAAGGACAGTGGTAGTCATATGAGATTCACATATACCAGGGAAGCATACCCCAAAATGAGGTGGGCTCTACTCAGCAGCACGAAGAACAAAGCTGCCAATTTTGTGTGACGTTAGTTACTAGTTAAAATTATTGCCATTGCTGTTATCGTGTGGTAAGTGCCCTAACCTGTTGTCAGAGTTTTTACACACCCCATGGGCCTCTGACTTGGTTTAAAATGCCGTCAAGATATGTCACTCAGGCATGCTGGTTCTCTCACGATGTTTCCATTCAACAAAGCATGTGAGAATTAAAAAAAAATAATACCTAGACGGCTTTCACAGTTGTTACCAGGTTATTCTTTCTTTTCCCATGTTAATACGTGTTTTTATGGCAATACCTATGTAATTTACATTAAACTTTTCTTGGTCTCGATATTATATTGTAAAAGCATCATCCATTACATAAGAAATCCTAATATGAAATGTTTATTGAATCAAAGAAAGCAGTTCCAATGCAGTGTGGACTGAAAAGCCATTAAAAGAAAGCTCAATTTGTCGAAGTGTAGATAGTGATCTTGAAAACCAATCTGTTCTAGCTTTATGTGATTTTAACGACTTTTATGTACCTAGTAGGTTCGGAGTCACGATTGTTTTTCTAGTTAAACTTTGATACGTTATGTTAACTCTAAAAATGTTTGATAAAACTTTATAGTTCATTACGACTTACGCAGTGTTCTGCTTGAGCAACGAATACGACGCGACACGACACGATGCAATGCGACGCGACAAATGTCCTACGTCGTTTTGGTCATTACTTCTCGAATCATGGAGAAGCACAGTACAATTTGGCTTGAAAGTTCATGTTTAAAATAAATATCGTAAAGCGCGACATGAATTAACTGAATCAAATCAATCAAATGAACAAAAACCTTCTTCTGAATCAACCAATTCGTATTTAATAGTGTCGCGTCTGGTCACCTTCAAAACAAGTACGCGTTACGTCGCGTCTCGCCGCAGACTGCCATATAGGCCGCAAGCAGTGGTGATGTGCGTTGAATGAACGAACTAGTTAATTCGACCGTCTACGTACTGTCAACGAATGGACGGTTCATCAACAGTCCATGGACTAGTCGAATCCGTCGACGTCTCAATGGCAGTCAACGGCTCAACTGAATGCGTCTACCGACTCAAGAACGTAGGCAAGTTGTTCGTCCTTAGAAATAAAATAAACGCTCAAACAAATTTTCTAAATCTATCATAAGAGAGCGTTCATATTTGTATATCACGACAAATGAATTTGTGTTACTTGCCTACGTTTTACATCAGTCCCGTACTAATTTCAACTGTCTTCTGCTAGATTTACAGTTAACATTTGTTTGAGCAATTATTTTAGAGTCTCTGGTCAACTGTCTACGTCGTCGCCGTCAACGTAGTAGACTTCATTGCAACGTTTATTTCAACGTCTGTATAACCAAGTCGACGCATAAACTAGTCAACGAATTCAACTAGTTGATGGACTAGTCGATGAACAAAAATGGACGGTCTAGTTTCGTTAACGCTAAATGCGACGACGACCTATCTTTGTCGTTAAGTTGCTCGCGTTCGTCGCGTTCGCAGCGTCGCGTCGCGTCTTATTCGTCGCTCACGCAGGACACTCTTCACACCGAGACACGATAAGACGCGATGCAGCGCCACAGTACTGAAGGAGGCCAGTGATGCGGCGCATCGTAAAATGGTCGGCGGCGTAGCGCGGCGTGGTACAACGAATTCTGAATTCTCACAATGAACTGTGTATCGATCTATCATGGGGTTTTGGTTTCCGCACTTAATCCTTAAAGTGGACCATTGAACTGTATATGTTTTCGTGTAATAAATAAAGTTGTATTTTGTGTCGCTGTGTAATGTGCGCAGCGCCCTGCTTCGCGTCGCGTCTCGGGTAAGCTGACGCTTAGGTAACATTTTGTTATATGTGTGCCGTTCGTCTCGCACAATGCCATGCTTTCGACTAGGCTATGTCTCCCCATCTATAGAGGATGATACAAGAAAGATGTAGTAGAATTTTTATTCCGTGGTTTACGATGTGGCCTGAACTGACGCGATCAACTGATCATACAAAAAAAGACGTGTGGCACTGCCGATGCCGCGGTAAAGCTATTGCATTTGTTTTTTACGGGGGGTGTTAGGTTATTCTCGTTACGGAATTTCTGGATTCGGTCTCCACGCTCAAGGCCCGCGATATAAGCTATGCAATAGCTTAAAACGTTACGAATTTCCAAAAATCATTCTTTTCCAAAATTTATTCAGTTTCATGATCATGAAACTGAATAAATTTTGGAAATACTTAAATGTTTTTTTTTTCTTGTGTCAGATCACACACCCACGAAAGAGGTACCTATTTCATTTATTATGTTACATCCTGTAATAGTCCTTGCTTGTTTTATATTATTTTGTGTGTTTGTGTGTGCTCATAAAGATTAAGAAATTCAGAACTTATTTTTATAAAATCTATGTATGTATGTATATTATAATACATACATATATCTTATACCTAACCTAACCTAACAATAATGCATGAAACCCATTCCCAAATAAAAGTACATGCTTATTTATTCACGACCATTACCAGCAGATTGTACATACATAGGTTTTCATAACCGACAATTTATTGCCGATATAAAACTGCCGTTATATTTCCACCGGTGATGTGATGTTCGGGTGCCCTCGGCTGCTGTCGGCTCCGCTCGGTTGTATTCGGCTCTACTCGGCACCCCTCGCTTGCTCGTTGCCATGGTTTGGTTTAACATTGATGGAGGTTCTCGACCAACTGTCACTCGCAATTTATTCCCATGCGATATTGATGTTGGTTTTATATTGCGTATTGACTTTTTGGGTTATGGGCTCATCGTATCAGTGATTGAATTGTGTTCAAATGATGTGTGATTAAATTAAAGTATCGAAGAACCGATTCTAGAATCGTTGTTTTTCAATCACGCCTGTTAGTGCCACAATTCATTACTCCCTCAAGATATGATAGGAAAAGCCCATCAAATTTTGCACGACCTGGGAATTTAACCAACAACCGACCAACACGGCATGAAATAACAATTGCTCGAATAATCTTCAACGTAGTTAAAATTGTACTTAGCAGATCAAATTGCACTATTCGTCGATATGAAACTGACATATATGTGCATAACACAGCATGTATCACAATCAATGAATCAAATTTAAGGTATCTTACAGACCATCAAACTGCACAACTATACACGAATATCACAATCTAGAAAAAATATTTGCTGTCCCATACAACATTTTAATAACTTCTCGACGCAAATGTGTGGGGCAGTTGATATTTTTTTTTGCGATTACAATGTTGTCCCCACGGAGAAAGTTGTTCAGTTTTATCGTCTGTAACACACCTTTCTGATACACGCTGTATAATATAATTTTGCCCTAAATCCATATGAATAATCGAGTAATACATGTGATCATGATAAAAGACAATTCACTCACTGACTTCCCTTTTATAAGGTTTTAAAATAAAATATTGAAAAAAAAACACGGCTTTTATTTATTACTGTGAAGATACCGATCGGCACCTATAAGGGAGGAAATATAAATAAATAAATAATAAATAAATATCGCTGGACATTAACACACAGCGCCACCTAGCGCCACACTAAGCAAAGCTTGTGTCGTGGACACTAGATAGTTGATATACTACATATATACTTTTTTGTTAGTAAATACATACTTGTTATACATATAAACATCCATGACTCGGAAACAAATGTCCATGCTCATCACACAAACATTTGCTTCTACCGGGATTCGAACCCAGGACCCTAAGAACGTAAGGCAGCGTCACTACCACACCCCGTGTAGGGCACGCCACGATAGTGGCGGTAAGTCCCCTCTTTGAGGAGTGGCTGGAGAGGCGCCACGGCGTCCTCACCTTCCGCCTGACGCAGGTCCTCACCGGACACGGATGTTTCGGGAGGTACCTGCACCGAATCGGGCGGGAGGAAACGCCCGGGTGTCTCCACTGCGAGGATCGACCGGAGGACACGGTGGAGCACACGGTGGAAGTCTGCCCTGCGTGGGCGGAGCACCGCCGTGTCCTCGTAGCGGCGATCGGCGGCGGCGACCTCTCGCGTCCGGCCCTGGTTCAATCCATGGTCCGGAGCGAGACGGAATGGGAAGCCGTCACCTCCTTCTGCGAAGCAGTCATGCTAGCGAAGGAGGTGGCGGAACGAGAGAGGGAGAGATCCTCTCTTCCCGGCCGCCGCGGGAGACGCACCGGGCGTCGGGGGCCACGTGGTGGCTACCGGCCACCGTAGATGCGGGCCTGTGGACGGTTGGCTATGGGCTAGCTAGCCGTCCATCCGTCTAACGACGACGACAGGCCGTGTCGACGGCGCGTTCGTGTTCCACGCGCGCTTCAAAGAGATGTCAGCATAAGGGGAGGGGCCCGCAAGGGCCGAAGCCTGCCGGGGTTGCGGGCCTGTTCGAAAGAGATACCCCTCGGAACGGCCTCGGAACATAAAGGGCGAGGAAGGAACATGGATGGGTTTTAGTCAGTAAGAGTCTGACACTCCCTCCCGCGTCGCCCAGAGTGGGAGAAGTCATTTGATGATTTCCCATCCAAAAAAAAAAAAAAAAAAAACGTCACAACAATTACAATGTTATCCCCATGGAGAAAGCTCTTCAGTTGTATCGTCTGTAATACACTTTTCGTAAACACGCTGTATAATATTTGCCCTAAATCCACATAAATAATCAAGTAATAAACGTGATCAAGATAAAGTACAATTCACTGACTGACTTCCCTTTAATGTCATTTCAATATAAAATATTGAAAAAAAATCAATGAACACGGCTTTTATTTATTACTGTGAAGATACCGATCAGCACCTATAAGGTTTTATGAGGAAATATGCCTACATAGAAGGTTAGGGGTAATCAATACCAGGCAATCCACCCTTTCAATTAACGCTAACTGCTTCTATACGGCTTCTAAGTTCGATGGAATATCGTATATATAATTACGGTGTTTAGGTAGTTTAATTATATATATTGGAAAGCTATCAAGCTTACTTTCAACCAGATGGTACAATGGATTGGACATAGATTCGATACGTCTGCACTTTTACTTATATGTTTTAAATGTTACAGCACCATGCTGAGATAGGAGCCTTTTGGTCTTGTACAGGAAAAATTGTATTTTGTTTTTTCTAATGATTTTGTTATTATTATTTTTTTCTCTCACTATGTTCACTTTACACTAGTGTTATAATCATAATTTAACTTTTTTTTTTGTTTTGTCCTGTCGGGCTAATATATGCTTTTTCTTTCTTTCTTTCTTTCTGTAAATCTTTAAACCAGAATACAGGTTAGCAGCAGAAATGAACTTGTTTGATGGTTTGGTAATACTTCTCTTTACCAACCGTTTTTCTGTTACGATGTTGAGATTATGATTGTTGATCTTATGTACCAATTCCAGTGGTACCAAGGGTAAAAAGTGGTCTCCGCCGTGTCCTCGTGGCGGCGATCGGCGGCGGCGACCTCTCGCGTCCGGCCCTGGTTCAATCCATGGTCCGGAGCGAGACGGAATGGGAAGCCGTCGCCTCCTTCTGCGAAGCAGTTATGCTAGCGAAGGAGGTGGCGGAACGAGAGAGGGAGAGATCCTCTCTTCCCGGCCGCCGCGGGAGACGCAACGGGCGTCGGGGGCCACGTGGTGGCTACCGGCCACCGTAGATGCGGGCCTGTGGACGGCTGGCTATGGGCAATAGCTGGCCGTCCGGCCGTCTAACGACGACGACAGGCCGTGTCGACGGCGCGTTCGTGTTCCACGCGCGCCTCAAAGAGTGTCAGCAAAAAGAGAGGGGCCCGCAAGGGCCGAAGCCTGCCGGGGTTGCGGGCCTGTTCGAAAGAGATACCGCGGCCCCGGAACATAAAAGGCGAGGAAGGAACATGGATGGTTTTTAGTCAGTAAGAGTCTGACACTCCCTCCCGCTCCGCCCAGAGTGGGGGGGGTCATTTGATGATTTCCCATCCTTAAAAAAAAAAAAAAAAAAGGGTAAAAAGTGGTAGTAATGGATCGCTTGGAACGGACTACGGGAATAGACGGAAAACACTGTTTCTCAAGTCTCCGGTGTAAACCAACTTTGGAAGCCACGACTTATCAGTGGGGCTTATGTTGTACTTTTTTTTAAATTTAGACAAGCTTTGCATCTCATCATCGGGGCCGGTCAATGTGGCGACACTTGGGGGAGGCCTATGTCCAGCAGTGGACTTCTTTCGGCTGAAATGTCGATGATTCCCATTGTTATTCATTTAAATTTGTTTCAACCATAAGTCAGCCTCGTCGACGGCGTGTATGTGTGTTGAAACCACTTTTCCCACCTATGGGGTCGGCTTCCAGTCGAGATCCAGCTGAATATCTGTATTTTAGATCTTACTCAAAAACTATGTTACTAGTTAGTTAATACCCAATGAAAGCTGGTCTCTCATTCCATTGAATCTCCGTAACATTTGTCACTGGCTCAAGGTCAAATTGCTGCTGATTTAAGGTAGACTGTATTGACCTCTTTACATAAAGATGGAATACATACGTTAGAAGCTTCGTAAAGCGAAATATGGTTTCCTGATTCATGATCATCAAATTAATTTACCAGCCAAATATGAAAGACACACATTTTTCCCGTTACTGTAAATTAATTGTTTGTCATTCGTCTAATTAATCGTAAAATGGAGGGTTTAAAGTTTTTTTTTTATTTGTGAAAGTTGCTAATGAAATGATGCCTCGTTGGTCTAGTGACTGCTGAGAATAAAGTTCTGGGTTCCATTTCCGGGTCCAGAAAAATATTGAAGGGTTTTCATTAGTAATTTCTCAGTAGCAGCCACAGAGTCTTGATATAAGCCCAGTTGATGGCAATAAGCTCACCTAAAAACATAATTATCTAAATGTAGATGTACTATTAGGTTTACATCCACCTCTTAGGTTTACATCCACCTCACCCTTTGGAGGTCTCTGGCGTCATGTAATTAGGTGTGTATGTATGAATGTATAAATAAAATTACCAGATTGTTGTTAAAGTACAGGTTTTATTATAAGCTGCAGTTTACAACTCTTAACAACATGAAGTTTCCAAGAAACTTTAATGTTTTCGTTCATTATTAATGTTTCATTAAATTTATTTACACTTACTTAAAATAAACGCTTACATATTGATTACATTTGCCATTGTTATCGATGATACACACTTCTTTGAAGTAGGCATCACATGGTTAAACCGAACTACAACGAGTCGGTGTGGATACTATTCACAGGTTACTGTTTACAAATAATAAGTTATTATCCTAATTTTTACATGATAAAATAGTTTTATAAAAATTTTATACAAGCAGTATTCGTATTAAGTACTACTTCATCTTAACTTAACGATATAAAAGAAATGAAGATTCGAAAACTATGGTTTTGAGTTCAGATGTTGTCGTAGCGGAGAAGTCAGTCTTTACCTCGCTAAATTAAGTATAGAGAGTGTAACTAAACTTGACTGTGGGTCAGTGTATTGAAATTGGTTTTCAGTGAGTTGATATCATAGTTGGTGGGCCAGTCCGGTTGGTTTGATAGCGATAGAGATTTGACATTAGAAATCACAAAAGATTGTTCAACAAATTCCGGTGGATCTACGAATGTTCCGTTCGCTTGTTTTTTTTCTTCAGCCAATGCAAAGTCCCTTATCATATCAAGCAGTCTCTGCCAGAAATTTTCTTCGTCCCACTTCAGCGTCTTTTGAACATCCCTTTGAGCTTCTAGGAATGCATATATTGAGTTCTCGGGTCCAATATCGGCGAAAACATAAATGGTATTTTCCGTTGTCAACATCTCACTGTGTATTTTCTTGATGTCAACGTGACCAAAATGAACCATTAGATAGTTGGATGTGAACAGTACAATTTTAGCTTGTGGCTTCCCAACTTTAACGTAACGTTTAAAATTTGCCATCTTTCTAAATCCATGCGATGTGTACTTCGAATTTTTATCGTTTTTTATTGGAAATAGATCTTTCAGACATTCCGTCTTATCCATGATTGGTAACATTTCGTTATTAACAAAGTCTTCATCTCTAAGAGCGAAGTCCAGGTTTACTTTAAATGCCTTTTGTTTTTTATGAGCTGCTGAATTGAAAGCATTCATTTTTTTCTTTACAATCGATTTAATTTGTCTCCTATAGATTATGAAGATTATTAAAATAATGATGTATAGTGATACAACAATTGTCATAAGCGTGATGAGAATTGTGAATCTCATATAACAGGCTTCTTTAGCCCAAAGAGGACATCGCACGTTTTTCATGTCGACAATCTGGAACAATTAAGAACGCATAAGTTGCGTTTCGTTCTACATATTCTTAAATACAATTTAGGAGCATGGTATTATCAAAAGATATTATAGAACAAGTCCTCCGTCGCGTATGTCTGTCTGCTGCACAAATTTTTATGCTGTTTCACCAATGGATAGAGTCTTTCTCGAGGAAGGTTTTAGTATAGTATAATTTGTAGCGGGAAAAGTTGCGGCTTTTTCCGCGAACATCAAATTAAATTCACTCACCTTAGTTTTTGTATATTCCAGTAAATAATCCATAAACAAATAGTTTTCGCATCCACATTTGAGAGGATTTTTAGTAATCCATACGTTTTTAATGGGTTTTTTCAATATGTCTCGATATTTTTTTAAAGCCTTCTCATCAGTCTGTAAAAAAACAAGTGAAATTAAATTACCCTCGAAAATTGAACATCTTAAAACATTATATAACTAGTGTTTAAATTACTCAAAACACTTACCCATAGTCTTTGTATATAATTGTGACTAATATCCAAATTCTCATGGCCATTCACCCACCAGTCCTCAAAAGCCACATTAAATAGATTGTGACTTACATTCAAAAGCTTCAAATTATAAGTATGGGTAAAAGGCGACCTCCTTTTCACCAGCCAAGAGTTATTTGTCAACTCTTTGTCCTCAAAATCAAGTCGATTGTAAGCCAGAGATATTGACATTCTCTGTTTATTATTACTGAACAGATACGATGAAATCGTTCTCAACTTATTGTGCTCCATTCCCAAGTAAATTAGGCTTAGTAGAGACGAAAAGGTTTGCCTGCAATAAAAGTAAATTACGTCACATACCCGATAATCGATTGAAAGGGTATTGAGCCAACAAATTTTACTCACCCAGAAATTTCCTCAAGAGAGTTATGACATAATTTAAGCCTCTCCAATCTCACTAAAGATGAAAACAATTTAGGCTTTAGCTCGGTTAGGCGATTGTTACTCAGGTCTAGCTCCAGAAGATTTATTTGGTCGTTAAAAATAGCTTCCGGCAGGGTTGTAAGGTCATTGTATGCTAATGATATGTTAGTAATTAGCGGTGAGTTGGCAAAAACATCGTACGGCACTCTCTGTAGACCACTTCTCTGAATATATATTTCTTTCAAGTTTGGCAAATCCCCAAAAAGGTATTTAGGTAGCTCTCTCAGTTTGACGTCATTATTTAGTATCACCACCGTTTCAAGTTCCGCATTATTTCTGAACAAATTCTGAGGTAATGATGAAAATTTGTTGGAGAATAATGTCAGCTTCTTTAATTTCTTCAAGGGCTTAAATATTGACGCAGGAAGTTCGTTAAGACCATTAGAACTGAGATCCAACTCCTCGAGCACGTCGACGCCGGTGAAAAGATCTTTAGAAAACCAAGTGACGTTACTCTGCCACAGAGAAAGTTTCCTTAAGAAAGATAAATGGGAGAATAAATTCGAAGAAATATTGGTCATGTGATTGTGGCTAATTTCTAAAGTCTCCAGCTTTTCTAATGGCTTGAACAACTCTTCAGAGAGGTTAATAGTATTCGATCTGATGTTGAGCCAAGTTAACTTATTGATATCCATAAACAAATTGTCTGGAAGATGTGTTATTCCATTTATCGACAAAAGTAACTTTGTCAAGTCTTGTAATCCTGTAAAGTGCTTCCTGTCAAAGTATCCTGATAAGTTTTTCGCATTCTGGAATATTAGTGCCATGGTCTTTGATACTCCCATGCTAGTCATCACATCTTTGAATGAGGACGCTGGCAAGGGACAGTCCTTAAAACTGACAGATTTAAACGAACTCATATTGTTGGCACATTTTGGTAGCTTGCTGTAGTCGAGACTCGATGCGTTCTCACATTTAATATTTATGTAGATGTTTGGCAGTAAATTTATTTTTACTGTTCGACCTGAAAAGTTTATTTTACTTTAGTAAGAAGCTGTTGAAATATACGACACTTGAACGCGACTTTAAAACCGAACATGAAGTAATCCGCTTACGGTGACGTAACAGAAAGTGGGGAGAGAAGTTTGTGTGAAGAAAAACTGAAAAGACGCTGTGATAGTTGGAACTGAGTTTTAAAAGGCATTCATAAATGTCAACATTTAAGTGCACTCACCATCGATGTTGCAATTGAGTTCAACGGCGAGCGTGCCACCGCAAACGCAGTTAGGGTCACTCGGACACATCAGCCGTGCTGCACCAATTATTTGTAGTGTCAGCGCGACCACCGCTGCATATATTACTTTGCGATACATAGCTAAAACCTCGCTGTCACTAACAACATTTACTTCACCCGCTGTTTCATAATGTGCTGTAGTTTTATGGTTGTGTGTATCCTTGTCCAGCCCATGTTTTCCTTTTCATCGAATCTGTGAACAATAAGAGACTCTAAATGATTGCTGTGATATATGATATGATTTAGCTACGTGGTTTTCATTTGGTTTCGAGTGCCGGCGCTGGAATTGATTCCCCTATTCATAGTTTACAAGCATAGTCAACAAAAAGCGCTGAGAGATAAATTGCTGGGCGGCAAATATAATGGAACTGTCTATGCAATAGCCAGTTATCTCGGTACGCCGTAGTCACGTATTTTTATTTCATTATTAAAAACCATAAAAAATAGTTCAAGTAAAGTTATTTGAAAGCGAAAGCACTTGTGGACAGTTTTCCCTTAAATTGTGTTTTAATATAAATTACATAAATAAATAAAATGTGAATATATAAAATTCCGCAGCCTGCACGTTCAATTAATATGATGACTTTTATGGATTTTCTGCACAAAACTACTAGCGGACGTCACGCGGTTTTACCCGCATAGTTCCCATTCCCGTGGGAGTACGGGGATAAAATATAGCCTTATGTTACTCGCTGATAATGTAGCTATCCATTGCTGAGAGAAATTTTCAAACCTGTCCAGTAGTTTTTAAGTTTATTCGTTACATATAATAATACAAACAAACACAAAAATATTTTCCTCTTTGTAATATAGAAGTATAGATAAGGTAAATGTCGAGTAATCGTTTGATTATTTTATACTTAACAACGTGTGAAATAACGATGCTCTGAAGTCATAAAACCCTTCGCATATAAAATAAATGAAGAGCTTCAAGCCCGGAGCAGACAAGCAAGTAAGTGACTTTTAAGCCAAAACGCAGCAACCGCACCACACCGCACTATTAGCCACCGCGATAACGCCCAACATCGTCCGACTTCGTCCGATACCACACGACGTCGCACGATACCGCACGAGTCCACCCGACACGCCACCAGACCGTTATCACAATTTCCGCAATAGGATTAGGTTTGTTTTAATGAACCGTTTTTGGTCGGACATGTTTTTTCAACGGATAACATACTGCCCTTTGTTTTTGTGCGTCCGGTTTTTTTCACGAATTTATCGAAAACACGGTTCAGGAAATTGAGTCAAAATAATGAGTTGTGGTTGTGGAAAAAATCGTATTACTGATTTTGCTCTAAAATTGCAATTATGATTCGAGATTATTTCAAAGCTTTCAGCAGCAGTAGCCGATACTCATTCGAATATTATTCTTTTTTTTAATTAAGGACTGTAACTTATTTAAAAAACTGCCATAATACAATCAGTGTTCATGTTATGCGACCTTGATGGGATCCACCGAGGAAACATTGTACTTAAGGGGGAACCCCATGGGGCTGCGGGACTGTTCGAAAGAGATACCTCAGCCCCAGAACATGAAGGGCGAGAAAGGAACATGGATGGGTTTTAGTCAATAAAAGTCTGACACTCCCTCCCGCCTCGCCCGGCAAGTTATTTCATGATTTCCGTAAAAAAAAGGGAGAATCCCATTGATTGACTTTATTCATGAAATAGTCATTCATTAGGATTTAAAATGAACCTAGACTCTAGGTTCATTTCAATAGAACCCTCAGGTCCGAGAGGGTTCTATTGAACATTTTAATGATTATAATTAAAACACATACGTATTACGGCTGCAAATCATATTGTGATCAACATACAACCTGACAGTGACCGTAAATTGCAAAAAAAAGAAAAGAAAATCTGAATTTAAGGTGTATGCTACAGGGTAAAAAACCCGCGAAATTAAAATTTTCTTATGTTTTTTTTTGCAATTTACAGGCCAGTCAATACAGTCCTCCAAATTAATAAAGGTCTACTAAAAGATTTTGTTCAAGGTCAAAGTCATTTCTAGCCCTTAATGAACTTGGAGGGCTACCCTAGAACATCACTCTTTTTTTTTTTTTTTTTTGGGATTGGAAATCATCAAATGACTTCTCCCACTCTGGGCGGAGCGGGAGGGAGTGTCAGACTCTTACTGACTAAAACCCATCCATGTTACTTCCTCGCCCTTTATGTTCCGGGGCCGCGGTATCTCTTTCGAACAGGCCCGCAACCCCGGCAGAACATCACTCTTAACTACCATGGCGTTTCCACCTTAAACTCACAATCTAAGCCACAAACAACGTTGCTAAACTGTCTATGCTGCGCAATAACTTCAAATGCTAAGTTGCAAGCTATCAGATAATCCAAGTAGACAGTCCAGTTGTTAGACTCCAACTTGAATTTATCGAGTAGGGAAATGTCTGGCGTTCCGAGACCTTCCCGAAGACAATCGAAATTGGATTCAGGATATATTGTGTCTTATGTCACAGCACTACGGTCTAGATAAGTTAGATATCGATATTTTAGATAGGTATTTTATTCGTAACAAGAAAAATGGGTATATTTCCTTTGTACTTGATGTATGAAACTTTATTACCTAAAATGACAGTTATTGTGATGGATGCTCTATTTTGTTCTTTTAATCCTCATCATTTTATAAAAAAATACAAAATACTTTTCTCAAATAAATGTGCTTTTGTGGAACTTGTGATAAGACGCATTTAACGTTTTTATAGGACACTACAAATCGGCAAGTTTTAAGCTTTATTAATAAGTCGTTGCTATCAATACATTTCCTTTTGCTCTTTCCAGATGCTACCATTATCTCAGGAATTCCCATATTGATTACCCATTAAATCCTCTTTGGTATTCCCACTTATAAATTTGAATGCACATTATTATCCTCTTGAGTGTTATAAATGATCTGTCATAAGGCGGGTGGGATTATTTCACTTATTTTGCAAATATGTTAACCTCTTCAAAACCAACAGAATATGCATAGTGCCAACAACATCTCGGATTTAAATATTAGAAGCTCCACAAATGAAATTAGGTTGTTAACCCTGCGCCTACGGGCGTAAGCCGCTTGCTTTTGCTCAAGTTACAACTAAAGTAGAATTATGAAAAGCTTAGTATTATATCTCTTTATGTAAAAAGAAGGATAAAGAGTAACTTCGTAAATAAAGTAAAGGAAAACAAGATAAAAATATGAAATTATTTTGGGTTTATATAAAGACGGCAATTTAGGATATCCCCGAACTTGTTTATCGAAGTAAACAATTGATAGGAAAAAAGGTAAATCGAATTTGCTAGGCGACGGTTAATATACAAGTTCCTTTTGATAGTTTCTCCAGGGATTGGAAACATGGAAGAGGTGAAAATTTAGTTTGCATAAACAAGGTACCCTTGGAGAAAGTTGATCACTTGTTTTGCATGCTTTTGAACTAGTGTCGCAAATAAAACTTCTTTTATAACTAGCCTGGAAAGTTACGATACGAATAAATATGATAAATATGCTGCGTTCGGAATTGATAATATTGTTTTTAGTAACCTTATTCATAAGAATCAATACAAAAATATTCAGTTTTTGTCACCAAAATGTAGGCAAACGTCTTGTTAATCTTTGTCTTTTAGGCACAATCGTTTGACACACTCCAATAGTAACTTACGTATCTATCTGAATTGCTTTCTTGAGCCTTCACTTTTACAGTTTTAAAGACGGTGTTTAGGAACCAGTCCATGACGTACGTTTTCAACATAGCTGCGTACTTCTCAGGCTGTAAAATCAACTACAAATAGTAACTTACACGTCCCATAACAAAGCCTTTTAACTTTTTTTTAGGATGGGAAATCATCAAATATCTTCTCCCAGTCTGGGCGGAGCGGGAGGGAGTGTCAGACTTTTATTGACTAAAACCCATCCATGTTCCTTCCTCGCCCTCTATGTTTCGGGGCCGCGGTATCTCTTTCGAACAGCCCGCAACCCCGGCAGGAAGCCTCAAACCTCAACTAAACATTGCACCAGTTCCATTATTTTCAGATTCCTTCAAAATGGAACTAGTGATTATAAAAATCAAAACTAGTTCCATCATGTTACTAGTGGAACTAGTGATAAAAAAAAAACAACACTAGTTCCATTTTTTTCAGATTCTTTCAAAATGGAACTAGTGATAATAAAAAACAACACTAGTTCCATCAAGGAACTGTCAATGGTACTAGTGATAACGAAGCATACCAATAGATACAGTGCTCACCATACTTGCATAAAGCCGATTATCATAGCGGCACACGACAGATATGGAACAAATACAAAATACGATGCTACAGACGTGGCCATATGCGGCTGGCGTTTGAGATAAATGACCACTGCATTACACAACTTTTTCACGGAAAACTAACTTGCTAAGTGACTTAGCAGCGTAACTATCTACAGTTTTGTTCTCTAGTCACTAAGTCACATATTTTTTTACTACAATATTTTTTCCGTTACTTAGTTAGTTTGTTAACAAAAATGCTGTTCTTTCTGGAGGTCTCACACACAGGATAGTCCGGCTTAACAGACGACAACCTCCTAGATCGATGGAGGCTATTAACAAAAATAAAATCCTACATGTTGGTTCGCAAAACTTCTGCTCCTAGGAATCCTTGAAACTAATTCTTTGAAAAATAATACCGCTGACTATAATGACACGATTTCGTTGAAGGCTCAACGTAAAGTAACGATTTCCTGCTACATTCTGTTTATAGATTTTGAAACAAACTTTTTCTACTGCTTCCAGTTCCACAATTCACTCACATTCGTTAGGAAACTTTTCGTATCGATCGGATTTGTCGGTATTTTTACAAACACATGTACTGTCAAGCGGTCCTTTTTCAAACGACTTCCAAAAAGAGGAGGTTATCAATTCGTCTGTATTTTTTTTTTTTTTTTTGTGTTTGTTACCTCAGAACTTTCGACTGGGTGAACGGATTTTAATGATTCTTTTTTTATTTGAAAGCTGGTGCTTGTCGTTTGGTTCCATTTTAATTTGCTGAAGATCTGATGCTGATCTTCCGAGATATACAATGGAACTCTTCAAAAATAGACGGCAAATCTGCAGTAATTGCTGCAATCGCTTGTAGGTTCATTGTTCATACTACATCATGACGTAACATCACGCCTGTATGCTCTGTGGGGGTACGCAGATGTGTACAATACTCCCAGATTTCGACAGTTAGATGTGTTAAGTTCCATTTAATGGGATCCTGGAGAATTAGAGGGAATTCCTTAAGGGGCCGGCGGAGCATACGTATTTCATACAAACGTAATACCAAAATGATTTGTAAATCCAACATATTCTTAAAGTAGTGTGTATTTATTTCGATTGGGTTACAGAATATCTATGTTCCTGAACATACATTTTGAAAGGAAAATGATATAAAAACGAGATATGAGGAATTTAAAATTTCCATAGAAAACTTATTTTTCTCTTAGCTCTTGGTCAAATCAGTGTCCATTCAAAATATATATTTGGGAACCTAGATATTCTGTAATCCAATCGAAATGAATATACACTACCTTAAGAATACGTTTGATTCACAAACTGTTTTGGTATTACGTTTGTATGAACTACGCATGCTCCGCAGGCCTCTTAAATTTTATAGGCACACCAGAAGCGATTTGGGTAGTTTTAGGAAGAGTACGTTCTTTGAGTGATCCCATTTCAATTTGGTAAAGATCTGATGAAGAACTTCGGAAGATAGGCGACGGGAACTCCTCAATAAATGATAGCAAATGTACTGGGATCCCTGAAATCTCACGTCTCTCTATTGTTTACACCAGTTCATAACAAAAAATCACGCCGTTACGCTGTGAAAGGGTAAGCACATATGAACCACTAAAAAGTCAAAAATAAAAACTTTTTTGCAAAAAATATAACCGACTTCACACAAAAAAGTGAAAAATAACTTTAGCTTCAGAAGTCGGTGACAAAAAAACTAAATCAATCAAACAAAGGTCACCGACTTCTGAAGCTAAAGTTATTTTTCACTTTTTTGTGTGAAGTCGGTTATATTTTTGTTTGTTACCCGACTGCGGCAAAGCGAAAAGGAAGGGTTTTGATTTTAGTAGTTTGTGTACGTTTGTTTGTATTTATGTATGTTCCTCTGTAGCGCCTAAACTATTCATCCGTTTTTGATGAATAAGGTGTCAATCGATTCTTTATTACGGCCCGGATAACATGATCATCATCATCATCAGCCTATTAATGTTCCCACTGCTGGGACACAGGCCTCCTCTCTATGAGAGGGAATGGGCTATAATCCAACACGCAGGCCCAGTGCAAATTGAGTAATGTCACATGTCTTCGAATTTTTGGTTCTAGGACATGGCCGTTTCGTCAGGATTTTTTCTTTCACCGTTTTGAGCAGTGGTGATGAAATAAATTGCACTAAGTAATACCCAAACCCACTACTTTCGTAAGTCGGGGCCGCCACCACTGGGCCACCGCTGCTCGCTGTAGTATTTCACACAAATCTTGTTTGGATTTCGAAGTTCATCTGCCATGTTACCTATAAACCTCTATACTTCAAGTTTGATAATTATGATTAATGATTAATTTGATAATTATCTAGCATATGACGGATCATATGCTTTCATAATATTATTTCCGAAGCAATTCTTCACGGCACAAAAAATCCTTCTTTTTTTTTAGGATGGGTCCTTGCCTTTTCATTCGGTTTTATGTTACATTCATTTATTTTATTCGAGAGTGCCTACTCGTATATGCACACGCTCTCCTCAAATTTTGTATACACCCACGAACGAACACAAATTCTCCTTTATATTGTAAGTACGAAACAAGTAGGTACTCAACACAAGCTACGGTGGTTGAAGTTTATAAGGAAGCTCTCGACTTGGGAACCGTCAGGCCCTTAATCAAACTGTTAAGCAAGAGCTCAAGAAGTTAGTTCGAGCTCTTCGCGACTAAACCTCGCAAAACATAAGTGTTACCACTATCTGTATAGTGAGCGCTGTTTAAATTAAACTATAGGGTACTGGAACGTTTGAGGTAAATAGAGCAATGGTTGCAAGTTAGGTTAACTTTATTTTGTGTTAAACTGTGTTTACATTGATCAAATAGCGCAAATATTTAGACAAATATGCCATGTGAATAAATAGCATAAAAGCGAGCATAGTCTAAGGATGATATTTTGACACATAGACTTTGACGTCACTAAGGCCGTAATCGAGGACCGGTTTTGAGAGCGCGTTCCGGTTCACCAAAAACATACTACTTTGAACATATGAGCTAGACATTAGAACACTAGTAACTGCATTTAACAGTCTTATGTCTGTGTGGTTGTCGTAGAACCTATCTTATAAGAAAAGGTTTCTAGAAAATATTATCAAACCAATAAACAGACAATTTTGGAGGAGCTCCTGGCTAAATAATATCAGCCGCTCGGGTCGATCTTTAGGTTAAGCCATGCTTGCCTAGGTTGGTCTGTGGATGGGTGACCACCCTTACATATCGAGTTTCCTCCGTGCCTCGGAAAGCACGTTAAGCCGTTGGTCCCGGCTGTCATTTGTCCATCTTTGACAGTCGTTACAGGTAGTCAGTGGCCCCAAAAGTCTGACACCGGTCTTACCAAGTGGTATCGTATTTCCCAGTATTAACTGGTTTGTGGAGGTCAGATAGGCACTCGCTCCATGTAAAATACTGGTATTCAGCTGCATCCGGTTAGACTGGAAGCCGACCCCAAAATAGTTGGGAAAAGGCTAGGCAGATGATGAAACAGACACTTTTGACGGATAGAGATAGTTGGCCACATCTGTTGGTAATATATATTGCGAGAGTAAGACCAACGGATAGTCACGTCAACTGTGGCTATTGCTTGCATCGAGTTTCCTATCCCGAAGTTAGCAATTCTTGGGAGCACAGTCTAAATTCAGTTTGGCTTCAGCAGCCCAAGACTGTTTGCTATACAATACATGTATATATTCGCTAAAGGAATACTTGTATTATTTGAGGTTCTATGTTGGCTAATGCAAGATGCAAGGGAGATAAGACTTACGAATCATCATCATCTTCCTGCACTTGTCCCAAGTTATTTGGGGCCGACCCCAAATTTTCCTTTCTCCCCAAAGATTTAGGAATGGAAAGAGCAATAAATTAAAATGACTGACGTGTTCACGTCTATGAAACCTCTTTATAACTATAGTGTGTTTATGGTTGGAGGCAAACTACAAGAATTTTGCACAAAATTCATATTATTACACTAACCACATATTTCAGTAGGTAGGTACTTATAAAACCTTTTCATAGCATATCAATCTTAAGCATTATTAGAAAGCAACAATTGGTAAAGAACAACGATCCGAATTTCCTAATACCTGTTTTTGGGCCATATATCAAATAACATACCTATTATTAGGCTACGGTCTAATGCACTCATATCATTTTTACGCCCACATAATTTCATACGTACTCAATTCCCCCATCGATTGCTAAAACCAACTTTATTCTGGAGACGTAAAGTGTGATTTCGTATGATAAAGTTTCTGAGAATAAACTCCAGGTATCAGGTGCGGTGAGGTCGTAAGCTCAACGGATTTAAGGCTTCGCATTCCAGGTGTTACGTTACTGAGGTACACTCTCACAATTAGACGGGTTCAGAAAATTGATGTTGTTTACGAGACACTGGGTAACATTGGGTAGCACTGACTGTTACGGAGTAATACAGGCCAACGCTGTTGCGTTCGTATAATAAGGTTTTTAGCAGTCAGTTGAAATTGGAGTGGTGTTGAGTGATGTTTTCGTCTCGTTAGGGAAAATTGGCTTGAGACGGTAATCTCTGATTTTCTTTGAGGTTTTTCAGAAATATAACAAGAAATTATGGAAATGATAAGGCTTGAAATAGAATATGTTCATCAAGGAATAATTTTTCGGACTCGTACTTTGTGATTGCAAAAAAGTATCTAATAACTACAAAATAATTGGTTTTCTAAAAAAACTAAGATAAATCTTTTTAATTCGGTCGACCTAAGTCTGCACCTCACTGTAATGCTGGCCATCGAAGCAAGGTGCAAACATAACTCAACCGAGTTGTACATAGAAATTATTCATCAAAAAAATAACTTACCATGTATGACACAACAATTATAATAAGTTAGCAAGAAAGTATCAAGACATTGAAATTCCAATTAATACCGCTAATTAGTTACTCTAATTATGAGTAATACCTACGAAAAGTAACTTATTTCAAAGTAAACGTGATAATTACTTAATTAGTTTAACTTCTATGAATTGTGTTAATGAGTATCTATATTTTGTAAGCATTATTAGGGTACTGCAACCAAAGAGTGGCAATAGGACACTATAACGTTTAGAAGGATAATTTATTCTTTATTGTGTGGTCAGCGCTTAACCTGGTGTCAGAGTTTACATGACATATTGGCTATGTATATGCTATCGAGAAATATCTCTCAGGCATGCTGGATCCCTTGATGTTTTCCTTCACCGAAGCAAGTGATTATGGGCACCACTACCACCTACACCACTGCACGGGCTGTATCTATAAAATCGTCACCAGCAGCTATCCACGTGAAACAGTAGGGAGGAGTAAATTTCCACGTAGGTAGGTAAGAAAAAAAACTTGCGAGCAGTCTACGGGGACTGATAAGTAATCTTAATCTGCTGCGGGTTGTGCCCCAAGCACGCGTAAGCGGTGCTACGCCGTAGCGGATCGGCTACGAGTGCTACGAAGCGTTAGGTGATTGTGAGTTCCATGATTTTTGTTACCCAAAAAGTGCTCGAAGTTTTAAGACGTGACGTGCGTACTAAATGGCAAAATATAAATACACAACTAATCATCCGAAACAACAAAACTAACGCCAACTTGCTAACTACAGGGTCAATAATAATGCCTCTGTCATGAAAACTATAATGAAAGGATCTAAACTATAAAATTTTTAGTAGTACATAACCCTTAGTGGGCTTAGTATTTTTCTCGTCTGGGAATTTACCCACGTGCTTGTCACACTAAGGGGTTTCATACCCCGTTGGCCTTTTGTCCACGCCTGTAATTACGGTAAAAAGAACAATGACTACTCCCCTTTTGCTTTCAGAAGTGTTAGACAGCTGTGTTTGTACCTATGCAATAAAAGGTTTTTGCGCAGCGCTGACAGTTTTCAAGGATTGTTTTGCATTTTTAACTAGACATTTTTAACATTTCATCAATAAATTTTTTGATATCATTGTTACATGAAATTGTGTCAAAGGTCAGTCCAATTCGATTATGGATCATCGGTAGAGCATAGTTATATCCAAATCTTCCAACAAAATAAAGTTAGAACTCATTTCTTTAGATATGTTTGAGAGTCAGCTCTTTTTGAGCGTTAAAATTACATAAGATGGCTTCCCAAAAAATATGCCCCGCACCACTTCTAAATTTTTTAGCTGGGAAGAAAAAGTCGTGTCTTCAATATTGTAAAACTCCTTAGCAATACATCTGGCTACTGAGTTCGAAGAACTAGTTTCTATACGACTGCTTTTATACCAATTGTCGGTTTTCGTAGTGTGTTATTTACCTACTACAACAAATAAATAAACTACCTTCGAGCACAAAGAACGTGATAACACAAAAAAACTACATAATAAGACAATATTTCACACCTCTTTGAACATTTCTAATATAATTCTACCGTTACCTTTGGGCCCCTCCTGACATCGTCACGTGCTTCTGACACGTATTTTGTTATCGTCCGTAGAATTACAAATAACATTTTATTTACCATTGAAGAACACGAACTTGTATTGTTCGGGTCGATTTTCAATTCGGTATTATTTGTTGAACTTTAGCCGATTCATTCGGCTCTTGTCAATCTGTTCTGCAACTGCCAAGATTAGTGGGATTATATTCAGATCGGTTATTTCGACCTAAACAGAGTTATTTTTTAAATCGAATCTTGGTAAATCCTAAGATTTGCCGATGGTATGGTGGTAAAAGTTCGAGGTTAGCGATGGTTCCAGAATAGTAATTGGACTTTTACTATTACGAGTTGGTAAGTCGTAGTTTTACTGGAAAATCTAAAATGTACTTGAAAATCATAGGATAACTCGAAAATCTTAGGATTTGCCGTAGTTAATGCGTTGTAGTACTGTTAATGCCTGCGTTAAAAAGTAACATTAATATATACCCCTTCATTAAATAAATAAATATAAATATCGCTGGACATTAACACACAGCGCCACCTAGTGCCACACTAAGCATAGCTTGTGTCGTGGACACTAGATAGTTGATATACTACATATATATACTTTTTGTTTGTAAATACATACTTATTATACATATAAACATCCATGACTCGGAAACAAATGTCCGTGCTCATCACACAAACATTTGCTCCTACCGGAATTCGAAACCCAGGACCCTAGGCAGCGTCACTACCACTACGCCAATCGGGTCGTCATTTATGTGACAAACATTTTTTACGCGATGAAAATTATTCATTTCGTAATTTATATAAAGCTCCTGGTTTATTTAAATTCTGAAATGATTCAGTAAAGATAGCTCTACGTAATTTTGGATGAATTTAGTTTGAAAACTTTCAAAGTTATCAAAGCCGGGTGAAGTTATTTCTGTAACCTAATTTAGGACTGGGTCGTTGAAAGATCGTGACTAAATGGAAGACCATTTAGTTTAAACCTAAAGTTTAATTTCAAGCATAACTCGTATTTTAAGTACATAACATCACGCCTGCAATCCCAGAAGGGTTAGGAAGAAGTGTACCCATTAGAATACCCACATTTTTTGTCCGTTAGGTATGTTAAGATCCCATGTAATAGGGGTGAGCTTAATGCTATCAACCGGGCACAATTCCAGAATATTTAAAAAAGAAAGTGTATAACAATAAGTATATTTATTTTATCATCACTGCTTCAAAACGGTGAAGAAAAACATCGTGAGGAAATTGGTATACCCTAGAACCATAAATTCGAAGACATGTCTATCATATCTACCAATCCCCACTTTGCTCCCGTGGTGGAAAAATATAAGCCCGTTCCCTCTCATAGAGAGGCCTATGTCTCAGCAGTAGGAACATTAATAGGCTGGTGATGATGATGATGATGATGATGATGTAACATAAGAAAACGCTAGGACCACCAAAACACAGTTTCACGAGGTAATACTCCAAACCTAACCCTCCCAACCCGGTATAAAACATTGCAGCATTACAGAAAGATAACACGGAAAGAAACGCGAAACGCCCCTCTGCAATATAATCCTACTTACGTGATAACGCAATAAAAACTAGAAGAAAGCACATAACGTAATTCTATTACAAACATAAAACTCCCATCAGCATTGTTTACAAAAAACTGTCGTAATAATTTTATTTTTCCGTGACGTCACTATTATACCTGTTGTTCTTTCTGCTGATCACTCAAGTGATAACAAAGAGGAACAATGGACCATCCGGACGAGTTTAGGGTTGGTATTCGGGCTTTTATTGTTTCAGGGTCATTCATTTAATTAATTTGTCATTTAGGGGCGGTTGAGTGACAAAAGTACGGCCGACCCAACTCGTTTGCTTATCTCAATTTAAATAGTTGGAGTTGTATTGTTGGCTGTTTTCATTCAAATTAACGGACGAAAGGTCGATTGAGGTTCTATCGACTGGCGATTTGGGGGAACTAACTTAATAGTTACATTATTTTGTTTTGTAGATCCGTCTGTTACACGGGTATACTTTGTTAAAGGTGGATCGATGTTACGTCTTTTTTCAGAATCCACATAAAAGACAGACTGAAACCGCATGACTGAGTCTTCATCTGATTGTATGTACATTTCACAGTAAATAAAAACGTACAAAACGTACTTATTCCCATTCGAAATCTAAATCATAAAAAAGCTAGTCCAACTAAGCTTTTACAAAACTTTCCATTTGAACCGTAAATGGAAAAGAGAACAAGCTGCCCATCACCTCGCGAAATTGTAAGAGTCAATCGTCGGAAATGGATCTTTGCTGTACTCGCTAGTGTTCCGATAGCAATCGATGCCATAGCGAATGGCGCAATGGCGGAGATTCGGCCTTCCATATCGAACGCAGACCAAGAACCCTGACCTCAGGTCAGGGCTTTGTTGTTGCATCCAGATAAATATTTGTATGGCCTTGTTGGGTTCTAAAATTGGATGGTTGTGATATTGCATGATGTGCTATTAAAAGTAGGTTTGGTTATCGCTATTGTGCTTCATGTAGACTTGTTCAATCAAATTATTGGCATGGGAATATTTTTCTATATTATTTCATAATTTATCTCATAATCATATTCATACATTTTTTTTTGTTAAATTTTGAATGCCGAAACTCAGGCAAGCTGGGGGCTCACTATTTGTATAACTACTTATCATTATTTTTCATTTTTAGATTGGCGAACTTAAAAAGGGTGATTTGAGTTTAATGGTACTTAATTTCCGTTAAAAAATATACATTTCAGCTTATACTAGAACTTTTTTTTATGACTGCGGATGAAATTGTGTTTACATATATCTCCGAAACTTAATCTATAAGAGAACCACATCATGACAGCAAGGTCGCTTTAATTAATGTTACTTCTAACTTCTCCTTTCGCAGCCAACTATCTTAGTTACAATATATTTACGAAGAAAAAACAACTATACAGAAAAACAACCCAAAAGTTTGTTGTACCCATTATTTTGTTACACAATACACATGTCATAATCTTTTTAGAAATAAAGTGTGTGTCTTTTATGAAAAAATACATGTTCCAAGTTAAAGTTGGTAATACGATATATCCCGGAGAATGCCCTAGGGGCAACGGGTCATACGTCCCTAGTATGTCTTTTTTGTAAAGAAAAATACGCATCTGAGGACGGAATAACAAAAAATCGACGGAAACCTACGAAGCCTCCTATTCCCTAATGCAATTAAAATGGGCCGATACGTTGTAGTGTGATTCTTCGAATCTACTGGTAGGGACATACTGTTGGGGGATTCAAAAGTAGCCTTAGGCAGTGCTGCCAATCAAATTGGTTTTATTTATTTGTATTCTTGAATTTGGGGAACTTACGTCCCAGTCTCAAAATGAAAAGTGTTTTGGTACGATTTCTAACTAAAGGGCGATGAAACGTTTATAAATAAATAACTTATTTAGTACCAAACCAAACAGACAAGCCTCAAATTAAAGTTAGCACGTTGTGGAAAATAAAATAATGGCAAGTAGTTTTCTGGCATAGAGTGACCGAAAGATAGAAGCCAATTGGTTATTGCTACTGCAAATAAAATGTTTCAACCTACATGTTATTCGACCTTCGTGTTTGTTGCGGTAGGTATTTCTTCTTATCTGCTGGGGTGGTTTGAGGTAAGCAGTTGTGTCCCCGCACTCTACCCAGAAGTGGGTGAGAAGGAACTGCATATGGTTTTACACAGAAGGTGTCTGACAGACCCCTCATATCTAACACAGAAATCTTGATGATTGAGGGTTTATACCTACAAGCAAAGAAAAAGGAAGTCCTATTATCCCCACAACTACCAGTAGAAATGAAAACCAGGACCAGTAGCCATCAGACAATACATTCTTTGTTCTTATTTCTCTCCTTGCAAGGACGTCGTATTTTCCTTGAAGAAAATATTTACACACCGTACGTACTGAGAATGTATGAATAGAACAGAATGGGCGTTCTATCCTCAGCTGGCAATAAATTATTACTAAGCGTATATCGACGTTCTCTGTCTCACCGCGTTAATACTAAGTAATACATAAGCCCGATTTTAAAAGATTTCAAGTATATTTGTGAAGTGTCTTTTAAATAAAATTTTCATCTTCCCTATTTTTTTCTAAATGGGTAAGGAAATGTCGGTACAGGTACACCTTTAGTCATGAAAATATTCAATCCCTCGTTGCATGCTCACTGTTCAGTCCACATATCTTAGGATAATTTATACTCCTGCTTAGCCATTTTGGGAACACAGGAGCTATGAGTAACTTTATTTTTTTATGCCCTAACTTTTTTGGTTCCGTCCTGTTTATTTATTTAAGAATAGTCAACAAAGCATACATCTAAAATACATGTCTTAGAACTCATGTTGAATTTAACATTTTATAGCGTAGCCTTAATTAAAGGCTGTCACGGCATGCATTAAACATAGGAGAAAAGAAATGCCGTTAAAAAAATAACAGATTTGGCTTGTTTAGATCAATCTAAGCAAGCCAAATCTGATCAATCTAAAATCCGCTTTGTGCTACTTTGATTGATTGTTTCTGTTTATTTTAACTGAATTTATATACCAATCTATTGGTACATAAATACAGCCAATTGTGACCAACATCAGACATAAAAATGAAAACTTACCTTATACATATTTTGCTTTCATAAATATTTGTTATCCGTTGTAAGGTTTTTTTTTTATCGTTTTGTATGCACTACTGCATGTCGAATATCTACGACAAATAAATACTTTTCTTTTAATGTTATTAATTAATGTGTGTCATACACATAGGTATAGTGTGCTTTTGTTGTCATTATACTGTCTTAAAATCCGACTTGTTTATTAAAAGATGACTTTTAATATGCCCAGACAAAGATTATCAAACGGTTTTATATAAAAACGGATATTAACAAGCATCTCTTTGCCTTTATAATGCTACACAGTTTTGTCAAGCTTTAATTACTTTTTAGATAATAGCGAGAGAAAACATTATGAAGTTCCACGACCGGCATTGAACTTTGTAAATTATTAATTAAAATTGTTGGCTCGATTTCGTTGTCAAAGTTATTTAAAAAGTGTAATAATAAGATTAATATCTGTTGGTTTAGAGGTTTTGTTTATGATACACTGCTTTAAATGTTATAATAATACTAAAATGTAAATAAATCTATTATTATTTATGTGAAGGAACTATGATTATTATCATCATCTGCCTAGCCTTTTCCCAACTATGTTGGAGTCGGCTTCCAGTCTAACTGGATGCAACTAATTATCAGTATTTAACATGGAACGTCTGCCTATTTAAACTCCACGACCCAGCTTAGTACTGGATAATACGATACCCCTTGGTAAGACTGGTTATCAGACTTTTTGAAGCAAATAGGTATGATTATGTGCGGTAAAAACCTTATCTTCTACAGGTAAAGACTGTGTTGAGTATTGTAGGCACGTTTGGAGGACACGAGGCCAGCTGGGTTTATCTTGTGAAAATTTAATGTACTTACAATAATTTATTACATATACAAAGTAGTAAGTGTCCCGAAAGTCAGACAACCCGTCTTATCGAGGGGTATCGTATTACTCTGTACTAATTGGGTTGTGGTGATCAGATAGGCAGTCACTCCATGTCCATTACTAGTATTCAGCTGCATCCAGTTAGACTGGAAGCCCACCCCAACATAATTGGAAAAAAGGATTATGTGATTTTACGTAAGAATTCCTAAATAACAAAAAAAGGACAGAGCCACAAATACCAAGAAATCTAATCAGATCAATGTGCAATCCGTTTGCTAAGAATATGTTGACTACTACCACGTCAAATTTCGTATGGGCTTGTAGAATTTAGAGGCTGGTGATTGATCATCATCATCATCATCATCAGCATGCATGGTTATTGTAAGACTACTGTCAGTCTTACAATAACCATGCAGCAATCCATCAATTCAATGTCACTTACGAATGCATTACATTCAGATGACAGCCTTTGATACCTTTGAGTACTGTCCGTCGACACACATCAATACAACCTATCTACCTGATAGTTATACTAAATCGGCCTCGGCCCGTTCATTATTGCCGAAGTAATGGGTATGTAGAAACATAATGACATGTCATAATACCGGATATCAGTAACTTGGAATTTTTTGAGGACCTTTCATGTCTAGACAGAGTTTTAATAGTAGAAAGCATTTATTTTTCATTTTAAACGTTTTGTAAAATTACAATAACATTTTTTTGGTTCATGTCATGTTTGAAATGAATCTCGTTAATACTATATGATTAAACTAGTACATAAAGAGCCAATTCTATGAAACAGAACTCTGGAACCATGAAGAAAAATCTAAAATCATCTTAGCAACAGACACAAACAATCTATTAGCCTTGTTATCGGAACATTGATCCAATTAAATTCCAGACGAAAATACGGCCAATTTACAAGAGCATAATATAATACCTTCAAGGTATAAAGTTTACTTACGCAAGGAATTTTGAAATATTCTTGTCAGATATCAAACATCTGCCCCGGCCTTATTTGAACGCTTGGAGGAGATGATGAATTCTCTTTTTTAATTTCACTGAGATGGAACAATGCCAACATAAAAGCATCGAAGAAAAAATATTAGGGAAAAGTTCGCTTTATAAAGTGAAAAAGAATTTTGATATTGAAAAATGTTCGATAGAAGTTGATCTTTATTTTATAATCTTCCGGAATAAGGAAAACAAAGCTATCCTTTTTAACATTTGAAAACTTGAAAAGGACAAACGATACTGGAGTTGTTATAAAGAAGGTAAAATCCTACAAAATTCGCGAAACACTGAAAGGCGCTCTTTCAGTTACAGCAAAACTAAACATTAAAAACAAACACCTCGAAACACTACATTATGCAATGAAAAACGAAAGTACGCGAAAAATAACTCATTAAGTCTCTGCAAACAAACTAAGAGCAGAAAACAAGGTAGCTAAACAAAAAAGAGAAGCATTCTTCGGTGAAGATCTCACGAGGTACCGAGCGGCTGCCTATGTCGGTATCAAAGGAGCTAATTAATTATCTCGAGCGCTCGTGACGCTATAGAATACGACCCCAGGGTGTAAGCGAGGGTAAGCGCCAAATAGACACTTGTACGCGTAAAAGGAACGTAATGTGAGCTCATTGTGCACATTCCAGTATTTACTCCCAAAATACACCAACGACGAAGTAAACACACTTAGAGTACGATTCATGCAAAGGAAAGGAAGTTCCAAGACGATGTCGCGAGATACTTATCAAAATAAAGTGTGTCATAAAGCCTTAGGCAGAAGGCGTTGACGGCAAGATAAAGCTACAATTGAAAAAGCATCCCGTAAAAAACACGCCGTTTTTTTATCGTAATTATTCAAGCAGTTTTTCTCCGCAAACGTATTGTTTCTGGCACCAAGTGGAAGTTCGAAACTAGAACAATTGCGAGAGTTTTTGTACGGTTATTGTTGCCGGCGTTAAGCTCGTATCGCGAGATGAAATATTACTTACGGCACACACGAAACACCGTTGCGTTGGCACGATATAAACCCCATTTTTGTTTATGTAAATGCTACGCACCATACTGCGAGATTTCATTACCATAATATTAGCTGGCAGCTCATAATGGAAATGGAAGCAGTGTGACGCACATAATATTAACGTTAATAATTTATAACGCATAATAATCACATCGAAACCAAATGAAATATAACCATCGACTGTATTACGTTGCACATTTTATGAAACAATAAAAATTCTAAATAAGTAGTAGTTTTAAAATAACTTACCTGTTGCGAAGAGTATTTTCCAAGCACTTATTAACTAACAATTTATAGAACACCGATACTTATTATACTATTATGAAATACTGCTACTAAAACCTTCAATTACAGTTGCAATCTCTGAATGAAATTGAGAAAGATCTCTACGCCGAACTGTCGTAGAGGGGAGCGTAGGCCAGACCGCTACGAGCGCTACGAGCCAACTGCCGTGCTACGCCGCGGACAGCTACGGCTGCAAACACCGACTGCAAATAAAGACAGAAGGAGTCGTTCGGCGATCGGCGGAAACAGCCGAGCGCTAGCCGAAGAACAAAGTTACTTAAGGGCGTTTACAAAGTAGCTTGATTTTAGTCGCAGATTGTCATCATTATTACAAGACTTAACTAGATAAAAAATGGTTTGGTGGATTAATGGTGCTTCTTTAGATAAATCAGAAGGGAAAGTATGCAAAATATTTGTAGATGTAATAAACAGCAATTTATATTTTTTATGACTGAAGTTTTTTAACATCATTTTTAGTCACGAGCTTCTAAACATAACAAACGGTAAGTCAACAGAATATTTCATGTCCTGAAACCTTTATTGATCTACCAGTGCCTATAACTTCTTATATTGTTCTACACAGGTGAATTCCCTTGCTAAGAATAAACAATCCCACGTCATCCCACGAGTGTCGTGAGTGTAAGGGTACGTGGCGTACACCTGTGCACTGATAAGAGAGAATACGTATTGCGAATTTGTATTCCTTATGTGTTGCGAGCTCTAATGGCAAACAAGCCACGTCGCCGGAATATGATACGACTGATATAGATGACGTGTTCATCAACATGTTGACAATAGGCTTGTTTCAGATGAGAGTGATAGCTGGTTTGAAAACTGAAGAATAAACGTTTTAATTTTCTATGTTACCTGTCTATCCTCTTCATTATCTAAAAACAGCTGTTTAAGGGTCATGTTCCCCTACAAAAACACAGAAACAGCTGTTTTTAGATAATCAGACCGTCATCTCTTTGTAAACAAGGACTTCAGTGTGGTTAGTGCCTTTATTTTTGTTTTTTTTTTTTTGGATGGGAAAACATCAAATGACCCCTCCCGCTCTGGGCGGAGCAGGAGGGAGTGTCAGACTTTTACTGACTAAAAACCAGCCATGTTCCTTCCTCGCCCTTTACGTTGCGGGGCCGCGGTATCTCTTTCAAACAGTCCTGCAGCCCCGGCAGGCTTCGGCCGTTGCGGGCCCCTCCCTTTATGCTGACATCTCTTTGGGGCGCGCGTGGAACACGAACGCGCCGTTATCACGGCCTGGCGTCATCAGACGGACGGTCGGCTAGCTAGCCCATAGCTCACCGTGCACAGGCCCGCGTCTACGGTGGCCGGAAGCCACCACGTGGCCCCCAACGCCCGGTGCATCTCCCGCGGTGGCTGGGGCTCGAGGCTCTCTCCCTCTCACGTTCCGCCACCTCCTTCGCTAGCATGACTGCTTCCGTGTGCTCCACCGTGTCCTCTGGTCGATCCTCGCAGTGAAAACACCCGGGCGTTTCCTACCGCCCGATTCGGTGCAGGAACCTCCCGAAAAATCCGTGTCCGGTGCGGACCTTCGTCAGGCGGAAGGTGAGGGCGCCTAGGTGCCTCTCAAGCAACTCCTCAAAGAGGGGACTTATCGCCACTGTCGTGGCGTGCCCTACACCTTGCGACAGTTGCTGTCTCCATCCTGTGCCGGAGGTTTGTCCGCTGAGCGGCGATTTGCCGCGACAGCGGAGTTTCGTTTTCGGAGTTTCGCCATTCGTGCAGGCGCGGGAGGACTATCGCCTCCAGATGCCATGGCGGCAATTCGGCAAGCAGGCCCGCCGCTAGTATGGTTAGTGCCTAACCTAGTGTTTTTAAGCCGCACATGGGCTTCTGTCTTGGCTTTCGCTCATGCTCTTAATATAATCACAACATGAATGATGTAACCAAGATTTTGTAACAATATTTTTGATTGAAAAGGGTGTCCATGGAGTTTCTTGCCCATTCTTCTCCATAGAGAGATCTACGCTTTCAAATGTCCAATCACAGCACTTTCTCAAGTTATTGTGCCTTGTCATCTGTATAATTAAAGTGTAAAAAATTAAAAAAAAACGAAACATTGCCTGTTTTACCCATTTTTAATAAAAAATACATTTTAAAGTTAAGAAAGTGGTGAAACAAGAAAAAAGAAAAAAAATCTTTTTAAATACCCGGTGGGCCAGGGCCAAATAAATTAGGGCTCAGTAAGTAGCAGATGACCCCACCTATCCACCATTTTCGTATGTTCAACGTTCTGCCAAACACCCTGTAGAAGGTGTAAAACACCTCTTCACGAAACCGAAAGGCACTTGTCCTCCCCATCATTGTGATATTTTTTTTGTTCTACACCATACCTGGGAACCTTCTAGGTACGGAGATATGGGGGGTCAAAGTTACAACTTTATGACAAGGTTGTTTTTAAAGAGAATTTAAAAAAAAAAATTATTTTTGTAAGTTATTGAATTTTAACACCTCCACAACCCCCGTACTATTCAATCCATTCCTCAGCACAATGTTTTAAGTGTGTTACATTGAGTTCTACCACAAAACATGATATATAACCTCAAAAAAAAAAGATTTTTCCCAGCAATAAGTTTTGCGTAAACATACTTAGTTTGATGAACAGAATGCTTGGTTAACGGCTTTTTGATGAGGTGGCTTACACCCTGTATACCATAACCAGAGTTCAAATCATAATCCTAATTTCATAAATTTCATAAAACATTTTCAAAGGAGAACGCGATCAGAATGCGATAAAATCTCAGCTGAATATGTCGTAATATTTTTTAGACTCGCCAGATTTGGCCGGCCGTTTTTATGGGAGACGGTCCTTTTATGACGCAAATGTGTACAGATCTGTTACTGTGATGTCAGAAGATTAGAGGATGCATTGTTACGGAATAGGAATAAGATTTACGATGAACTCGTTAGAGAATTTACACTTCCACACTTATATTATAAAGAGAAATGAATTGCTTTTTTGTTTGTTACGATTTAACTCAAGAACTACTCAAACGATTAAAAAATCTTTCACCATTAGAAAGCTACATCTTTACCAAGTAAACTATAAGTTATATTGATATCGTGGAAATTAGCCGAGCTATCATAATTTTCGCGAACGAAGTGCTAGTGTGAGATCAATAAAAACGCAGATAACTTGAACGCTACAACAACCTACGTTCAGAGTATGTCGTTCACTCATTTTTACACATATCTTTGTATTTTACTCAAATATCTCTTACAAAAGACATTTAAAACACACAACACTACCTACTACTACAACTATAACTACCAGTGGTGCAGCTACAATTAAAAAAAAAACGTTGTGTATTTTTTTGCATCTAATCTAAAGCAAAAACGGTGCTCCAACTGATGTTTAGTGCGAAAACAAATATAAGGTAGAAAACAGGTTCTCAACGAAGCCTTAGTTTATACCTAACAAGAGCTAGGTACTTACCTCACTTAGTAGATAACTTTCACTTAATCTACTTTGAACATCAGACTTCAGAAACATTGTATAAAATAATATTATAATAATGTTCCTTATTTTCACTCAACCTACAACTTCTGAAATGTATTAATTTTTTTGTCAAGAGTTTTGTTTGTAAAGTCTGAAAAATGTTTAGGCAAATTGACTACCAACTTGTAATTCGTTGACGGCTGTGCGAAATGGCTTTAATACGATGTGTGGTGTCCTCATATGGGCCTTAAACTCATATGAGGACACCACAAGATAGTCTGGTTGAACAGTATTGCAAACATATCGAGTTAAAACACGTAGAGATTCAAATTGCCGGATAAATATTTAGAACATACATTTCTTCACACTTACTCTGATGCAAATACGCGTGTCAATATAAATAGAGCTTGTATTGTATTGTATTGTATTGTACAACGGGCTGGTGTCCGCAACTCCATGTCAAAGCGCGTATGGGCATAATCCACCACGCGGGCCCAGTGCGGGTTGGTAGATGTCACACATGCATTCGAACTTTTGGTTCTAGGATATGCCGGTTTCCTCACGATGTTTTCCTTCACCGTTTTTGAGAGCAGTGGTGATGAAATAAATTACACAAAGTAATACGCCTGCCTGGGTTCGAACCCACGACTTACTGTTCGTAAGTTGGGGCTGCCACCACTGGGCAACCGCTGCTCTCTCTCTCTAATTAGAGCTTACTTAGCAAATAAGCTAATTCCAAGTACACAATACATAAAATTCTTGTGATAAAACTCGTGACATGTTTGTAATGTCGAACTGCTTCCACGCCAGTTTAATTGAATAAAAATTATTTACCTAATATCTATGTAGTGTTATTACTAGTGCTGCCTTTTATAGTGCCCTGCTTCCAGTCTACCAGACTAGTAAAGATTATACCAGTAAGATACAGAATTTGAACTTGTCCGTTGTTTTGTTCTATATTTGTGTACCTTTTTTTTTTTTTTTTGAGGATGTGAAATCATCAAATGACTTCTCCCACTCTGGGCGGAGCGGGAGGGAGTGTCAGACTCTTACTGACTAAAACCCATCCATGTTCCTTCCTCGCCCTTTATGTTCCGGGGCCTCGGTATCTCTTTCGAACAGGCCCGCAACCCAATATTTGTGTACCTAAGCTTTACTTTACTAGTAGCTTTACCTCTAAGATTTTCTTCCCTCGGAAAAGTTGTGCGCGTATAAAACCCCGAAGATACATAAAGTGACTTTAATTGAGTGTCCATATTGTCGTCTGTCAAGACATTCGTACATCGCCAAACTAAACCGATTGTTGGGATATAACTGGAATTTCGATAATCTGTTTTTGCCCCGCGAATCCGCTCTAACAGATCGGGGCCACTATAAATCATTTTCGTATGTTTTGCGGTTTTATGTGGATATTTTGCGACGGCTCGGTTTATCTTGTACCGTTTTAGGATTCAGACGCAATTCTCGTTCGAATATTGTGATTTATTACACTGAAACAATGTAGTTTATGATGGTATTCACTGTGTACTGTTTAATTCACTTCACGTTTTCGCAGATTTATGCTGGATATTACTAAGGATCGGTGGGTTGTTTATAATTCTGATCTGGTAAGATAGGGCCGAGTTGGGCTCTCTGATAATTTAGCGAATAATATATAATATTATTAGGAACGCCCTGTATCTAAGAACTTGGCTATACTTTCGATAATAAGTTTATAACTCATAAAGCATACGGTCAGTGAATTCCTTACTGAGAAAGTTTTTTTTTAACTTAATTATTTGACATTGATATTATTTAATTGACATTGTAAATTTTATTCTATTACTGACATTTTTATTTTTATTCTATAATTGACATTGAATGGTTTTTTCTATCTTAAGTTATTTTGAGTGTTATTGTAATTAATATGACCAATTATGTAAAAGAGTATACACCTTTAAGGTAGATTTTTGAGGAACTGATTATTTATCATGTAAAATGTACCAAAAATCACACCAATAAATGTATTTGAATTTGGAATATTGGCATTCAAAATATTTTGATCCCGGACATTTTGGGTTTTGTCACACGAATACTGCCTGAAAAGCGGAGCACTAGTTGTGACACTAGATAGACCAATTTGACACTAAGTAGGAAAAGTATCGGATTAAGATTTTTTTGTATTATCTCGTCTATCACTCGTAAGTATTTAAATGTATTTGTAAAATACCTATACTTTTCATGACAGTGTTTGGGACATAAAAGGCTGGACATAATTTCGGCAGCTATAGAGTTTGGTTATGAAATTCAGTCATCCTATAACGAATACTGAGAAACCTTTGTACCATTGTACGATCAGAACCTTTTTGTTATAAAAATGTGAAAGTACTGTCACAAAAATACAGTTGTTAAACGATATGTTTTATAACAACATATAATCTCAACATGAATGTTGTAGGTAACCAAGATTTTGTATCAATAATGTGATTTAAAAGAGTTTCCATGGAGTTTCTTGCCTGTTCTTCTCCTTAGAGATCTACGCTAGGGAATGGGCATCTACAGAACTTTCTAAAGTTAAAATGCGTTATGACTGTGACTGTAGCTTTGCTTTTCTTGTATTTTTGACATTTGAAAGTACCGTAATGGTCTAATTTAAGAAATGGTTTGAGTTTGAGGTTTTTATGTCCTACCCACAAAGATTCTACCAACTAGGTTCCTTTGTAGTAGTAGTAGTATAGTACTTCTTACTGACTAGAAAATGTAGACTAGAAAGTTTAGAATAAAAATACACATGAGGATTATATAAGTATGTTTAGTCTCAAATCTCTTGAACCATTAAACCACTTCTTAGGTCAAAAATATTCATGATTTACGGCGACAGGTATAACAGAATCTTTACTGAGGTAAATATTGTGAATAACTTTGAACTTTTAAAATTTAAATAAATTATTATTACCCTAGTTAATACTAGGCTTATAATAATTTATTTAAATTTGAGATCGTCCTGACTTACTTTGGGAATTTGTAACACAATAAAATTATCAAGTTGATAATATAGTTATTGAATGAGATTATAATTGCCGTTATTTTCAGATATATTAATAACAAATTACAATAATAATGTAAAAGATAAATTTATTTTGCTAACTGCGGGTGCGCGGATGGCGAGGTAGTGGCGCCCGCGCCCAGCCAGCGCCATGCCAGCGCCACGCCATCTTAGTATGTGTCACGCCACAGCTCTTCTATACATTTTGTATAAAGTATCAAAGAAGTGGCGCCACGCTACCACCTCGCCAGCACCGCGCCACCGCCATACGCCACTTGTATATGACCCGCGCCTTATGTTATGTTGTCCTGAAAACTATTGACAAAACCACGAGTTCAACTAGTATCCTAATCCATCTTACATAGCTAATTTAATTTAGATATTACACATTAAAGTTAAGCATCTAAAGTAAAAGGTCAAGACATAAATTAGATTTATACTAATTAAATTAATTACTTAGGTTTTACACTTTGGGCCCACATAAATTTTGTTTGTTATTTATATTCAGCGGCGACGTGACTAGACAAACAAACGCCAAGTTAAAAGGGTCCCGCTAATGTACTTAGGTTGAATAAGGACCTTTCAGTGACACTTGAATAGCATGAGAGAACCCAATATTCTTTTTACCGAATAACCTTTTACCCCGTGTCACCAAACCTCCCGTTTTTACCGAGACAACTCCCAGTTTCATTGAAAAATAAACGTCCATGTAGACACCCGGTGCCCCATAGTTGCATTGTGCACGATTGGACAACGGGTAAACGAAACGTTCCGAAACAAATTTAACTTTCAATAAAAGTTTTTCATTGTGTGTCCCGAACTAAAATAAAACATAGCAACCCTATGGTTACTATCCTTTTAGTAATTCTGAAACTGTCCAAGCTTGCGGAGCGCCCCGTTAATATTAAACGTAATGGTGACACACCCTTTGGATATAAATAGGGCTGGTGTGTGAGAAGAGAGCCGAAAACATACCAACATAACAGGTATTCATTACATTATGTGTCTAACGCGACGCAAAAAGGACACCTGAGACTTGACGAAACGACGCCATTTCACTTTTTTCGCACCCACTTTTGAGATATTTAACTCAAGCACCAGCAACATTCTGAAACACAGAAACTTACGTATATTTGCATAAGTTATTTTGGAAGGCGAACGCGGCCATATTGCCGTGAATATTTAATGCCCTGCACCGAATACGTTCCCGAAAAATATTTCTTTGAACCATCCGAAACACTATTCAGTGGACGCTGAGTGAATAAAAAATTTCTCAATAGAAAATGCGTGTTTCATTCCCTGCGAGAGTTTTGTAAGAGGCCTACCTATGTCGAGATGCTTTTAGTGGAATCACTGTATCGCGTGCCCCGTGTAATAAACATTGCTGGCGGGTGTTATTAATAGTTGTGTACAGTATTACAAATTGTCTGTTCATTACTGAAACCTTTCAAGTTTCCGCCAAGGTTATATAAATTTCTCACAAGTTCGTGGGACCTTAAACTTAATCAGGAACGACCTTGTTTTAATTATTTTCAAAGACGACTGTTATTAAGTTATTGCTTGAGTAAGGAAGAATACTTTTGGTGTAATGCTTTTATACCTTGGGTAGCTAAAATATTCAAATCAAATAAATTATACCTTTTGTAAAATTTGCAAAACAATTGATAACAATAAAGCTGTAAATAAACAATAAGGTACGTCGTATATCCCATAAAAATTCAATTCAGTGGAAACGAGCGAACTAAATTACCCACGAGCCCATTGTACTGTATCGTGGGCATACATCATCTTGATACGAGTACCTGCCCTCGAATTCAGAGGAGGATTTGAATAGATACCCCATATCATTGCGTCGTGAATTGTTCATAAATCTTCCTATATGCCGTCTTTTGTTTAGCCCACCAGCGTGAATACCCCACGAGGCTTAGGCAAATTCGAGTTCGCCTTTAGAGAAATTGGACGGAATGGTAGGTACCACAATGTGTACGTATAGTGCTATTACATGATAGCGGATAATGAATTTGCTCTTTAGGTTATTGTTAAACACGGTTCGAGAAATTCCCTGTTCAGAAATCACTTTAGAGGAGCACTCGAGCTATTAGCACATAGTTTAGAGAACAGGATACGCCTCAGCTACTGCGTTTAACTCTTCAGTCTCCTGATACTGTTGTGACTTTCAAGCATCCGTATTTAAGTTTAAAGTCTAATTATTTTAGGTAAGCATTTTGATTACTTAAAATTATTCTCATCACTTTACAGGCATCCATTAGATAATTTTAACTCAAACACAATATACAAAATTAATTTATTACAAGACATTTCTTGAATATCAATTTGTAGTCCGAAGCATTTCTAAGAAGGCGTTAGTAATTAAGCCTCTGCCGAGTAACAGCCTCGTTTTAATTTCAGCAGTAATTCCAAACAATTCAAAGAGTTCAAAGGGCGGAATTGCCAAAATTAATTTTGAGTTTCCGATGAACTTAATCTTTCATTAACCTGGATTAATTCTATTCAGAACTCGAGGCGAGAGTGCGACAAACCGCATGCACCTACTCCGATACAACTCGTAATTTATGAAAGCGCCAAGACGGATGAAGTTAGCATAAAATTATTATCATAATTTCTCACCAAAAACTTCCGAGTGAGTTTGCTCCATGAATATGCAAAGGGAAAGTTCACAGTGTGCCAACTTTTTTATGAGTCCTGTCAGAATACTTGTAATACTGCTGTAATTTGCATTTGTATTTCATATTTTAAAATGTTATAATTAGAATATTTTGGGTGCTAATGCGTGTATTAAAATTTGTGATTTACATTTTAATTTGCCTCCGTCTTAAAGACTTTATTACATTTTTCGTAACAATGTTTCCATTCTTATGCCAAAAGTTATGAAAAGCGTTAATTTTCTTAGCTCTATTCAAGAAGATTGTATCATTTATTTAATCAAAACTGAAATGACTAAAAACGAATGAAAGACTGAAATTTAGACACGAAATTAGATTAGTCTGATGTAATGTTTTGTAATTATAATGTATTTATTTAAAAGTTTGGTTAGAAGTCCTTTTCATCATTACTTATCAAAGGAAATTCATTTTAACCATAAACGTAGTTACACCTGAGTTTTGACCTCAATCTTATTAAGTAAGAACTGACACAAACAATTAAATATTCTTCAGGAAACTCTTAATATATTTCAGCGTCCCCATAAAGCAATTTAATATAATTTTCAAGGAACTCACACACTTCCTTAAGTCCAGGTTTCAGATATTTCAGAACAAGCTGTTCATTTAAAGCTACCTTTCTCAATGGAGCCACAACTGCTTTAGAACATTTTACTGAAAGACACGTCGATGTTCCAAGTCTTTTCAAAGCTTTCAACTTATTGAAAGCTGATAAAGATCTTAAAAGAGTTCGGAAAATGAAGTGTTTCTCGGAAAATGTTCCTTGATTTGATTCTTCAATAGAAATAAATTAAATTGGAGTGTCTGTTGGCATATTTAAAATAACAGCTTTTGATAGCTGAATGCATACGAAAGAATATACAGTAGTATATACAGAGTCCTGTATTGTTACTGTATAAGTATATAACAATACAACTTTTTTTTTAATATTATCTGTCTGTATGTCAGCGTGTTTGTATCGGCTAATTCCCGAAACGGCTGCACTAATTCTGATAGAAATTTACTGACAGTTAGTTGATGTTATAAAGAGCACTTAGGCTACTTTTATATTTTAGAAAAACAATTTGGGTTTTGTGCAAAAAAAAAAACAGTAAAATGTTGACAATGTCCAATTCAAAGAGGGAATAATTATTTTATAATCATTTCACCCGGATGAAGGTCGCGGGACACAGCTAGTTCTAAATATATTTTCTCATGAATCAATCAATGTACTTGACACGTGCTCGTATTTCTAGATTTTATTTTTATACAGAGAGTAGGTACAGTATTGTTTTTAGAACCATCTGTCCTTGGGGTATCCGTTTTCTATTATTTTTCACAGGATGTGTAGAAGAGCGGGTATTTTAATACCGTAGTACGTTATTTTGGCGTTAAAGAAGTGCAAATTCTTAGCCATATTTGATTGAGTAAAATTTAGAAAATGTTGGGTTTTAATGTTGAATGGTGTTGTGTGATGTGTTGTTTTTAACCGACTTCTAAAAAAAGAGGAGGTTCTCAATTCGGACGTTTCTATTTTTTTTTTATGTTTGTTATAACTCCGTTGCTTGCCAACCAAGACTATGGGACCATTTGGAAAGGGTATCCTTTCCAAATGGTCCCATAGTCACCAAGTCGGGATCTGATAACGTACAGCGATTTTGGTATTTTATACAACAAGTGAAGAATTTGCGTTTGATAAGAACCATTCTACCATCACATCTGATGATGAAACCAAGAGTCACGGAACTCAATAATGAGACAATGTATTCTAGTCGTGTTTGGGCTTGTTGTAATTGTAATGGTATGCACTTTTAATGTGTACCAAGCACATGTCAACCGCTGAAAAGTGAAAAATAAAAAAGTTTTTATTTTTCACTTTTTTTTGTTGATGTTGATGTTTGTTGTGAATGTTGTGTTTTGGTGGCTTCAAGAGTAGAGGAAGACCAAAGAAAGGATGGATAGTTGATCCATTAATTCTTTGGCCCTCTTTTCCTTATACTCTGGTATTTGGATGAAGATCTCTAAACATATTCACTAATCATGCTGTATGGCAAAAAATGTTTATTTAAACAAATTATTGAGTTCATGCCGGTTTCAGGGTGTAGGAAAAACATCGTGAGGAAACCGGCATATCCTAGAACCAAAAAAATCGAAGACAAGTGACATCTACCAATCCGCACTGGGCCTGCGTGGTGGATTATAGCCCATTTCCTCTCATAAAGAGGTGACCTGTGTCCAGTAGTGGAAATATCAATAGGCGGATGATGAGGATTAAGTTCACTGTACAGCCATCTGTATGGCCAGTAACTTTACTTTTCTAGTCACTGAAATTAACTTGATTCCGCAATGGGGTTGGCAACTGTGGAACTAATGGTGGAACGAATGGATGTGAAACATTGGTTGAAAATCTGTCAGTCGTTTATATTTCAAAATAGTTTGACCTCATTGGTCAGATTGGGTCTATGCGGTGGACGCGCCATCTACAATCAGCTTTAACTTGCCGATCCCATTAGAAACTTAAGATAAATATTTACTCGTCTTTTATAATGACTAGAACAAAATATTGAAACCACAGAACTGTCTATACCCATTTTTTGGGCAGAAATATTTATTACCTTTATATTTACTGAAATGCAGAAACAAACGAATATTCATTTCGTATTGTTACCTACCTTACCGAGTTAGGGACAATACTCAAAGAAAATAGCATGGCAAAGATGTCTCCAGGGTAAAACTCCCTTTGTCGTATCTTACGACCTACACATGAGACGAAGTAAAGGCTCCTTCCTTTCCTTAAGTGGGGAGCACATGACATCGTAAAATGAAAAGGTAGGGTTCAATAGACAAAAAAAGAAACATTATAATTTATTTTCAAAAATATACACACGTCGAGGAGCTCGTGGCTAAATAATATCAGCCGCTCGGGTCGATCTTTAGGTTAAGCTATGCTTGCCTAGGTTGGTCTGTGGATGGGTGACCACCCTTACATACCGAGTTTCCTCCGTGCCTTCCGAGGCACGTTAAGCTGTTGGTCCCGGCTGTCATTTATCCATCTTTGACAGTCGTTACAGGTAGTCAGTGGCCCCAAAAGCCTGACACCAGTCTTACCATGTGGTATCGTATTTCCGAGTATTAACTGGGTTGTGGAGGTCAGATAGGCAGTCGCTCCATGTAAAATACTGATATTCAGCTGCATCCGGTTAGATTGGAAGCCGACCCCAACATAGTTGGGAAAAGGCTAGGCAGATAATAATACACACGTCGGCAAAATTAGGGGAACAAAATAAAAGTGACTTTTATTTTAAACTTATGGGCACAGTCAGCCAAACATTGGGTATATCTGTAGCAGTAGTCTGTCAAACAGACAGGATTTTACCTGCAAAGGCGAGAGCAAGGTAGAACTAGTGCAATCAGTGCCATAGACGACGTTTTGTAAAAGCACAAACTTGAAGAAGTCAGTCAAACAACTGTTAAAACCCGAAATGTTTTGGAAAAAACTGCGAAACGAACGTGTTAGTGAAGGAACAGTGAGTAAATTTAGCATATTAATATTTTTCGGTTACGATAATGTTTGTTATTTTTCTATAAGTACTTAAATAAATTCTAACAACCCTACATTTTGTTGCTTTTTTTCATAAAATAAATAAACATTCTCAAACAATAAATAAGATAAATACATTAAATCTCAACAAAACATTCACTCTTTTCCAAACATTCACGTTTCCCTTATTTTGCCGGTTCTTATGTTTTATTTTGGGTAACTACATATTACTTCTAGATTTTTACCTTTATAAACAAAGGTCAATTTAATATTGTTGCATACATATACCTATACGAGTAGGTATAAGGTAGCTCTAATAGAATATTTGAACTTGTATTACGTTTCGTAAAATCTATTATCATGCCCAGCTTTTACCTCGTTAACAATCAAAAGCCTTTTACTGCTTATTAAGGTAGTAATACGATATTTTATCGATGCTTTTACGGCTAATATTTTGCTTTTAATGACTAATTGAAAGAGCCAATACCCTTTGTACGTGAGTGCTCTTATTCGATAATGATAATTCGTTTAAACGGGTTTGCAGCGGTTTTCCATAGAAACTATAAATAAAATGAATCAGCTATGTACGATCAGTGAAATTAATAAGTATCCAGGTCGACAGATAAAGTTGCAGTTTTTTTTAGAAATGATTTCATACCTTCAGATGAAATTTAATTATATAAACAAATTTAAATATTTACATCAATTTTATTTTATTTTATTCGAATACATCCATTGGTTTCTAAGAAAACTTCAATTAAAAATAAAAACGTAGGTATATTACTTATTTAGTTTTCCCTCTGTACGTCCTTGGTAAATTTCATAAGTAGGTAATCACATAACCATGGGACAGTTCAAATGATTAAATTTTACTTTAACCATAACCCGAGGTTACGTATACAATTTATAGAGGGAGAAACCATCTGATACAGATAAATTAGATAACTCGTTCATCATCATCATCATCATCATTTCTGCCGAAAGACGTCCACTGCGGGGGCCGTAGCCCCTGCAGTGGACGTCAATCAATCGTCGACGTCGTCGTCGTCAATCGTTTATAAATTCGTCATTCCAACACGATCCCATTCTCATTCCATTGTCATTTTGCTAAAAGTTCGTAATCTACTAAATTAATTATGGTCGATTGTGTTATAATAACATTATCGCATTACCATTATTATAAAACACGCCAGATTTCATTTATAACTTTTATATATTGTTTATTAGTATTATTAGCCATCTGAAGTAGTAAAAAGGTTCGTAAAATGCACTAGTAATTTTTTTGTCATTATGTACGAGATTACCATTCATTCATTCTTTCAATGGAGTGTCAGTGATTGATCATTGGAAAATCATAATGACGCCATTGTGTTAGTTGATTACCAAACTTGTCAATATCTACCATTATAAAGTCAATGACATACCATTCTGGCACTACGTAGTCGACTTGAGGCCCTGAACATAGGCCTCTTCCAAGCATCACCACATTGACCGGTCGCGTGCGACTCGCATCCAGTTCGTTCAGGAAATTATTATTTATAAATCTTCTGCAACCTCTCAACAATTCAGAAATTAAAACA
Source organism: Xestia c-nigrum (assembly GCA_916618015.1). NCBI lineage: Eukaryota > Metazoa > Arthropoda > Insecta > Lepidoptera > Noctuidae > Xestia > Xestia c-nigrum. The sequence goes on along the minus strand of OU745247.1, from coordinate 17,571,271 downwards.
AACAAACCAACACAGAAAATTCAATTCAAAACATAAAATAAGTGGCGAACTGTCACTGCAAGGCCAAGTGTGGCACAAAGAAACTAAAATTGAGTGGATCCCGGGCGGGGTGGCGTGCATTGTGGGACGGATCCCAACGGTGTGGATGACAGGAAAGAGTAATGCTCCTCGGATACTTTTGCACTTTGATCTATAGCGGATCTTTGGCGGTGTCCCTCGTCTTACCTGATGTTTGTAAGTAAATTGATTTTGGTTTACGCCCTTTCACTGGGTTAGGAGATTCAAGATTTCGTATACAATCTCGATTTAGCACGTAGCCACGACTTGTCAATCTCGACTCGATAATGTATTTCCTTCTTGAGGTGGGTAATAGATTATTTTATTAGTGTGTTTGGCACTAGCAATAAAAAAAAAACAAATATTAGACAGACTCGTACATAAATGGTTCCGTATCATTGTAGCAGGAGAGCTTTCTTTAATTTTGGTTTATAATTATTATTTGTTGTTGTAGCGTCAACAAAAATAAATATTCTGTGACAATTTCAACCGTGTACTTACGGTCATGCTAACAGACACACGGACGGACTGGTGGAAAGCGATGGCTTAGTAATAGACTTCCTTTAGTTATCCTTCGGTTACGGAACCCTCAAAAAACCACCAAGTTAAGCCAAGTCTCTTTATTCACAAATTACTTATTTAGCTCACTAAAGCTATATCAACTTCTAATTTTTTCCCTAAAATACTCAATCACAAGCAAAAAAGTAATACCAAATACAGCTCTAGGAAATATTTCTACACCCCTGATACACTGTTTGTAGCTAACTCAACATACCACATGCTGAGCTACTTAAGCGTAGTGCTCGCAAGCCTGTACGCAGTTTAAGCCGTAACAACATTGTTAGCATAACATACTACATAGAGTACCGTATTGCGAATAAGATTCGAATATCACGTTAGTTGGAAGTGCATTCTGTAACATCAGAAACTAATGTTTCCAAGAATATTATGCGGGTTACCTTTATCTTACAAAGTGTTGCCTTTGTTTACGGTAACTAGGTTTTCATTTCCTCACAAAGCATGGGTCTGGAAACAATCTCGCTTTTCGTGTACATAATTTGTTATGGTTGCCCCCAGTGTATATAAAAACTACGTCTTCAAACCTTTATTTATTTTGTAATTGACTGTTGAGCTAATTGCGCTTTTTTATTTTTGTCATTAAATAAATAAATAAATATCGCTGGACATTAACACACAGCGCCACCTAGTGCCACACTAAGCAAAGCTTGTGTCGTGGACACTAGGTAGTTGATATACTACATATATACTTTTTTGTTTGTTTGTAAATACATACTTATTATACATATAAACATCCATGACTCGGAAACAAATGTCCATGCTCATCACACAAACATTTGCTCCTACCGGGATTCGAACCCAGGACCCTAACAACGTAAGGCAGCGTCACTACCACTACGCCAATCGGGTCGTCAAACTCATTCAATCATCAATCGTCATTGAGTATCTTTAGTATGAATGTCATAGATTTTATGTATGTTCATTCTTGGGCACCGGTTCATAAAATTTTTGACCATCAGCTGCTTTATTTAGGAAAAGAACGCGAATAACTTCTTATTCTTTTATCGTATAGATGGCTAAAGTCAATTGGCACATAGGTGCAATTGAATAACGCAACTCAAGATTTGAGTTAGACGAGTATGAAACAAAAGTTTAAGGGCCAGTTTCACCGGTTGCGGATAAAGTGTCGGTTAGCCTATTAGGAACTTATCTGCCAGATAAACTAACACTTTTGGTTTCACAGGTGTCGGATAGCGATATCTGGTAGATACAGTATTAGTTATAACCAGCCTTTAAGTGGTAGATAGTATTAACTATCAGATAACTAACCGACACTTTATCCGGAACCGGTGAAACTGGCCCTTAATGTTTTGAATTTTGGCATAAGTAGACTGCACCTAACTTAACATTTAGCTTCAGACGCGACTTCAGTTACTAGTATCATATTATAAGACTACATAAAACCACAGTAACTCTTTCTAATTAATATATCCTCGACCTGACAATTTACCATTAAACTCGCAATAAACTTTTGATTGCTCAAGCAACTTCGGTACAGCATTATAAACTTGTTTCATTCGCATGCATGCAATCGCTCATTGAAGTAATAGAGCCATTAAGTTAAACACAGACGGCAACGCGGCTCTAGCCAATAGTTAAGATGCCTTAATAACGGCAAACGACTGGAAGCAATATGCCATGAATTATTAATGCCACCTCGCGGTGAAGAAGTTAGTGCCACAAAGAAATGCCGTTTTTATTTTGTACCGTTTTGCTGTAATTAGGTATGAATTTTTAATCGGTTTCAAAGTGGAGGATTTTTTTACTTATTATAGCGTCTATTTTAATTAAAGAGCAGGTGTTTGCCTTAAAAAAAGATGGAAGTATTTTTTTATATCGAGTTAAAAAATAAAAACAACTTCAAAAAAAGTAAAAAATAATTATAGCTTGAGAAGTCGGTGACCTTTGTTTGATCGATTTAGTTTTTTTGTCACAGACTTCTGCAGTATACAACCTTATTTTTTGTTTATACTAAACCCGAAAAGGGGTCATTGTACTCATCATTTTGAACAACTTTTTCTATGGGATGAACCTTGAAATCGCGAAAAAAAAATCAGCAGTTCCCTACATTTTGACGAGTTATGCGAACATAAATGTAGGGAACAGCTGATTTTTTTTTCGCGATTTCACGGTTCGTCCCATAGAAAAAGTTATTCAAAATGATGAGTACAATGACCCCTTTTCGGGTTTAGTATAAACAAAAAATAAGGTTGTATATAGTAAAGTTATTTTTCACTTTTTTTGAAGTCGGTTTTATTTCCTGCAAAAAAGTTTTTATTTTTCACTTTTTATTGGTTCACATGTGCATACACCTTCACAGCGTACCGGCGTGATGTTATGTTATGAACTGATGTAAACGATATACATACGAGATTTCAGCAATCCCAGTCCATTTGCTATCATTTTATTTAGGAGTTCTGTTGCCTGTCTCCAAAGTTCTTCATCTTCACCAAATTGAAATGGGACTACTCCGTTAAAGTACTCTCCCAAAAACTCCCCAAATCCCTTCGAGTGTGCCTTTAAATTTAAAGAGTTCTCTCAGTTTATCCAGGATCCAATCATCAGATTCTGACTTGATGAGTATGGGACCTCTTGGGAAGAAACACAAAAAAAAAGTTCCGTTCAGCCATTTGCGTGTAACCCAGGAACATACATAAAAATAGAAAAATCATAAAGATTCCGCCGAATTGAGAACCTTCTCCTTTTTGAAGTCTGTTAAAAAGTATCACAGGTGTTATACTAATGTGCAATTTCTACTTACTTTTTACTAAACATTTGACACCTTTTCAACCAAATGTAAACAATGGCACTCAAATTCATCAGTTTACCACTCATTTGCACGCGCAAACGCGCATTCCCAGACAATTGAAGAGCATAAGAACTATGAATAAATAATCTAACACGGAGTGAAGCTTTAATGTTATAAAAGAACCATATAAAGGGTGTAAAACACCTCTTCACGAATCCGAAAGCCACTTGTTCTCCCCATCATTGCGATATTTTTTTTGTTCTACACCATACCTGGGAACCTTCTAGTTACGGAGATATGGGGGGTCAAAGTTACAACTTTTTGACAAGATTTTTTTTAAATACAAGTTTTTTTTGTTAGATTTTAACTAGTATCACCTCCACGACCCCCGTACTATTCAATCCATTCATCAGCACAATGTTTTAAGTGCGTTACATTGAGTTCTACCACAAAACGTGATTTATAACCTCAAAAAAAAAAGTTGTTTCCCAGCAATAATTGCTGCGTAAAGTTACTTAGTTTGATGTACAGAATGCTTGGTTAACGGCTTTGTGATGAGGTGGTTTACACCCTGTATACGTTAAGCCCACTATGTTATAGTCAAGCATCGCATCCTTCCTGTTGATAAAATTGCTTGACATTCTACACAGACTGGAAAGTGAAGGCGGTTCGCTGCCAAGAGCTTGCCAAAAAAACGATGTAAACCGCCATTTTTCTTCCGACCTTTCTTAAAGCGGAATTTAAGAAAAATCCACAATTGCTTCAAAGTTTGTGGGCAGACAGCGTGTTCTTCGCTTCTTTAAGTTTTTCATTGAGGTTATTAAACGCACTCTTGGGGGAATTAGGCTCGCTTTACTAATTAAACTAACGGAAGGCATTGCCGACGTCAGACGTATGCCACATAAAGCGGAGTGCTATTCTCAAAAAGTTTTTAACGCTGATGAGTTGTAGCTCGAGGCAGCAATTTAAACTTTGAATTCATAATGAATTCCTCAACTAAAGATGTACGGAATTTGCTCTTGTGACGTGTAATTTCAGTGAGTTTCCTGAGGCGGCCGAATGAAATAAACATTCGTAAACTCGATTCAAAGTTTGTGCAGCAACAAATTGTTTGCGTATGGATAGATGTGTAGCGTAGCAACCATAAAATACTTTTTTTTTCATACAGCTATTTGATTTTCTGTAGATAGGAATGAATGGTCATCAAATATTCAGAATAGTTTGAACGGTAATGGCCGTTTCTATGTAAATATCAGTGCTTTACAAACTTCATAAATAAAATCGTAGATCTACGTCTACGAGTAGTAAGTACCGATTCACGTCGATATGAAATCTGAATAAATCGGTAAGTGCTTTTACTAATGCTATTGGAATCTAGGCATCGGTTGGAATATATGAGGGTATGAATTGTAATGAACATAAAGTATAGTAGTGAAAAATCTATTCTTGTTTTTTTTGTTTTCACAAACAAGAAGTAAAATAGCTGCCACGCATAGCATACTAGCTACTTACGCATATCAGAACTGAAAAATACTTGGATCTGAAGTACACGATATATGAGACGACATACGAAATTGTTTTGAGAAAACAATTAACACTTTTTACCCGTAGGTAAGCTTCAGCTTTACTATCTGGAGCCGATATCTTTTAAAGTATCTTAAGAAACAGAATTATGATGTTTTTAAGTAAAGTATTGACGATAGCTGCCTTTTCCGGACACATAATCATAAAACTTATGTAACGGATTAACTTTTCCAAGAATGTAAAAAATATACTGATAAAGAAATGTATTTTTGGACTACGTCAATAAAAACGAGATTGCTTTCAGATTGCGGCCTAATCTATACTAATATTATAAAGCTGAAGAGTTTGTTTGTTTGTTTGTTTGTTTGTTTGAACGCGCTAATCTCAGGAACTATTGGTTGGAATTGAAAAAATCTTTTTGTGTTGGATAGTCCATTTATCCAGGAAGGTTATAGGCTATATAACATCACGCTACGACCAATAGGAGCGGAGCATAAATGAAAATCTTTCAAAAACGGGGAAAATTTATTCCTTTTGTGAGCTTTTTCTCTCATATACCTATGTGACGCAGACGAAGTTGCGTGGGTCAGCTAGTGTAGAATAAATCTACTTTTGACTTAAACAACGTGATCTTAAAAAGTAAGGCGATTAAGGGATTTGAGCTCAGATACCCGACATCAAAATATCATTATAAAGGAACGAGCAAGGTTTAGTCAAATCCAGGATTTTATATTGTTTTCCAAGTAATATATCTTTAAAAAGGGTAATCTATTATTTTATGGAGAATTGATTGTTTTTCACTAGTACTCATGACTAGTGATTAGGGAATCGACTATCATGGTGTAGGCATGAGAGTAGGGGAGACGAATCGCATGTGACTAGAAGAGTGAAGAATATAAAATGTTGATAGAGGGAGAGGGAAACGATGAATGAATTGTGTAAGGAATGATAATTATGAAAGCAACAGTGACGGTTGACAAGCGAGAATGGAAGGAAACAAAAAAATGGAGTGAGTATTAATAATTTCATATTTTATTCGATTCAATGTATGGTTGCTAAGAAATGCGAAGAAGTAGAAACTTTGTGAATCCAAAATCCCTACTTATATTGAAAATGTAAGTTTGTTTGTTACGCTTTTACGCAAAAACTACTTAACGGATTTGGATGAAATTTTGCACACATATAGTTTATAACCTGGATTAAAACATAAAATACTTTTTATCCCGGTAGTAAGATCCCATGGGACAATAATCAAATGTCACGCGGGCGAAGCCGCTGGCAGAAGCTAGTATATAATAAAATGATGTAACTTTCTTGAAATAGTTTCAGCATCTCTGGGAATCGGCAAAAATGCGGAGGACAGCTCACCTGATATTGACTTGAACGAAATTAATTTACATTTCTCTAAATCACCAGGACCTCGATTCTGCTAATACAATAGTGTCAGAGTAGTCGATCATTGATCTCATAACGATCAAGTTCTGTCAAATTTTGACAAGTTTGTTAATTCTACTATCATAATGGCGCCATTGTGACTTTTCAATGATCAACCACTTACACTTCATTGAAAGAAATGTCATATAATGATAATCTCGTACTTACATAAAATCTGGAATGAATAAATGTTTGCATTTAGTAGTAGATTTCGAAAACCATTTTCACTATGGGTTTTATAATAATGACAATACGACAATGCCATTAAAACACAATTTTATTACGAGACCATTGACCGACCGTTGTGAATTTAGCAGATTACGAACTTTAAGCAAAATAACAATTTGATGAGAATGGAATCACGTTGGAGTGACGAATCTATTAAAATAGCAGAATTAGGCCCCAGTGACTCTGAATGATTGTGTTAAATCTAACACCTCTTAACGATCTCTCTAATGTTTTTTTAAACCAGTTACAGAAGGGGATATTAGGCGGGCTATTACATATATTTCCACAAAGGCGGTGGGTGATGTGATGCTCTCCAACTTTAGATGCTTCATCCTATCCTTGATGACCTTATTCCTGTTACATTACATATTGTTAACTATTCGTTATATAACGGTACACTTGAATGAAGCTTGCTCAGACTGGTGCGACCTTTCTGCGAGTGTTCCTCAGGGTGGCGTCCTTTCTCCTCTTCTTTTCTCTGTTTTTATTAACGCTATCACTAATATATTAACTGCCAATTATCATCTCTATGCAGACGACTTGCAGCTTTATCGCCATTTTAAACTTGAAGAGCTTCCAGGAGCCATCGACGACATCAATAATAATCTTCAAAACTTCAGTCTATGGAATAAAAACATTGGACTAATAATTAACTCAACTGAATCACAAGCTCTCATTTTTGGTGGCAGATACTTCGTCAATTTATTAAATCATCAGTCCCTCCCACTATTATGTTTAATACTGTCGCTATAGCCTACTCCAAGAAAGTTAGAGACTTAGGTGTGTTCTTGGACTGCAACCTATCTTAGCACGCTCACATGGCTAAAGTAAGCAGGAGGGTCTTTTGTTCGTATCGGTCACTTAAGCTACTTCAGAAGTTCCTCCTATTTCAGAAAAAAATACTCTTGCTTTAATCTCTTCTTCTTCCTCTTCTAGACTCCGCTGATGTCTGTTTCTTTGATGTGACTGAGGAACTTCTTGATAAGCTCGAATGTCTGCAGAATTTGTGTATACGCTTCATTTTCGGGCTTCGAACGTACGACCATGTGTCGGAATTTCGAAAATAGCTGAAGTGGCGACCTATTCGACACCGTTGAGATTCACACACTCTCTCTTTTCTCTTTTCTATTCTTCAGGAGCGCTTCGAATTTCTTGTTCCTAAAACATTTACGACGTCGAGTAGACGTTTTGGTGGCCACTTAATGTTATTTAGTATAATCGTATAAACGTTATAAGGACGTTTACAGGACGGCATTAGGGCCCATTTTATTCAACTTAAGTCGCTAAGAGTTTCGTGTAACAGTCATATAAATACCTAACTTAGTCGCACAGTAGTCGTATACATGTCGGCGATCTGACTACTTATCATGTAATGATAGGTGTCGCGGCATGTATTCGACTTCGGGTTGAGTTATTGTACACAATATGACTTTAATATAATGTAATCGTTGTGTTATTGTCGTTTAAAGATGATGCTTAACTGAACGAAAATATTGTAACAGATTATAACACGTTAATTTAATTTGGCAGTGTTTTTGACAGCTGAGTTAATATTTACATTTTTTTCATGGTTATTTGAGGTGATAAAACCATTCCATCAGTTGTAAACCATTGCGCAATCAAGTTTACTGATTAATGTGGGGTAAGTTTATAACAAATTTTTCATGCGCTTTCGAAATTTTATTGTTTTCGCATATTTTATCACCTATTTCTTAAATGTATCTATTTTTTTATTACCTATTTCTTAAATGTATCTATAAATGTAGCAAAATATAAATATTTGAGTTGTATGAAACACTAACCAATTCACACTTTATATCAGTAATATAATATATTGCTTCAGTTTCCTAAATTATGTTGAAAATGAACATGATGCACTTTGGTTAAGTTGATTTGTTAAATTTGGGTTTAAATGTGATACGGAACCTTTCTTATTTTCCTCACTCTCAGCTTGATCGGTCTTACTTTGTAAAACAGTGCGTGCTTGAAGCGAATGAAAGTTGTTTTTAGCTTTTCTTTTTAATGGACTCCTTCTTTTAATACTTTTCCCCTTTTTTAGACCCATGTTGTATGAGACAATAAATGAATAATATGCTGAATTTGATTTCAAAATGGTGGAAATTGTATAAAAGATAATTATAAACCTTTGATGGCTGGCGATGTTTGTGATACTTTAGGACGTATACAGGTTACACTCGTAATACTTATTCGACTTATATATACTGGTTACAAATACTACGTGTAAACAATTATTATCCGTTTAGCAGATGTTTAAAAGGTAATTATATGACAAAATTTACTGTTTTACGACATTTATACTACGATAACGTTTACAGGACTAAAAGTTGTATAATTTAGGTTTATAGATGTCGTCGTAGACGATATTATATGATGATTGTATAAAAAGCTCGAACGTCTATATAACGTCTATACGACATTATTATACGACAAAACATTTAAATGACTATTCGGACATATAATACGCCAGTACATGACAAAGTGGTATAATAATTACTATAAAATAACTTTAAAGGGACTTCAGGTCATATAAAAGTTTGACTATATGACAAAAATGTTTGTTGGGACGTTACCCCTATCGGACATCTTCATCTCTTCTCCTTCGTTTCCCTCCCCACTCCTCGAGTCGGTATGATGGTTCTTTTACTGTTCGTGCTGTGCGCCTTTGGAATTTGCTTCCACACTCCTTGCGGGATAGCCCTTCGATAGATGTGTTCAAGAAAGGAATAAAGGAACATTTCTTGTCGTAATGATTTTAGTTTGTAAATAGTGTTCAGATCAACTCAAGTATGGTTTGTTGTAAGAAAACCCAAATCTGGGTTAAGCTTGCCGTTGTACATAAGCTATATATATTTTAATTTTGTGTATATCTTCCTTTGTATGTATAATTTTTGTATGCAATAAAGAATAAGAATAAAATTGTAAAAAAACCCAATTCTAGGTTAAGCTCGCCGTTGTACATAAAGAACACATAAAATGTTACACTGTGTGTGTTTGTTTATCTTTTAATTGTTGTGTGCATAAAAACAATAAGAATAGTGCTAAAGTAGGTACTTTACTAAGTTACAGGTAAATAAACATCCTCGTAACTCTTCTAAAGGGTTATAAGTATTTTTTTCCAATTGCCACTCAAAAACGGGCATTTCGGGATTTTATTCATCGATAACAGTGAATAAAATGTTCTTTTACTCAATGAGTGAATTACGACATTTTGAATTTGGAACAAGAATAAAAGTGTCGACAAGATTATAACACAGAGTTTCGAATATTGTTCTAACTTCAAACAGTTTTTACATGGAGCGGCTGCCTATCTGACCTTCACATCCCAGTTAGTACTGGGTGCGTAATACAGTACCCCTTGATAAGACTGGCTGTCAGACTTTCGGGCTAGCTTCCTGTTATGATTGTCAAAGAAGTACAAACGATAGCCGGGATCAAGGGCTTTACGTACTTCCCAACGTATGGAGGAAACTCGGTATGTATTTAATTAGTGATCCACCCATCCACAGACCGACCTTGGTAAGCATAGCTTAACCTTGAAGATTGACCCGAGTGACTTATTTTTAAACCAAGACAAATATAAATAGTAACTTACTATTCTTCTTTATATATTATTGCAGTTAGTAAAAACTAGAGTAAGTACACAATTCGTGAAAAAAAAATCTCGGTTTTGTATCCCTCGCTCCTCTCAGGATTTTACTCTAGAACCCGTCGCTACGCTGAGGATTCTACTCTAGAATTCTTCGCCGCCATCGGGATACAACTTAGTCCCTCGAATGAAATTCCTTTTTTTCACTTGTTGTATAATCTAGTATTCCTATATTTTTATCTAGAAATACCCTAGTAACAAATAAATCCATTCAATCGGAAATAAGGGCAAGTGACATCGCCAGGATGCTCTATTTCCCAGCTTTATCCTTCAATAGATCTAATACCATCAGGCGTACCAGGTCACCCAGAATAAGTTTATCAATGACCCAATTTTTAACAAAAACAAGCTCGGAATAAACAAACCGTGGATAACTTGGTGAAAGAAGGCTTAAGTGGAAATTGAAAAGAATTATAAACATTTATGGAAAAGCGAAGTGTAGCAGATTTAAACCTTTAATAGGGGAGGTATTACCACAAATAATGTGAAAGGGGAAATTTATAAAGACTTAGGCGAAGGTATTTTGTTTTGGGTCCTGTTTATGTTTTCGGGTCTTTTATAGAATGTGGTGTAATATAAATTAAGGAATTACTCGGTAGGTAATAGTCTGAAGTTTCGATTTGTGCCCGGTTGATCGTAATAGGGTCTTGATGAGACTGACACACAGCTGGCGATATTTGGGTATACTATGTTACACCTGTGCCTAAGCCATCGGAGATCAACAGGCGTGATGTTATGATATTTCAATAGGTGTCTATCATTTCAACAAAAACTAGTGGTTCAATAAAGTTTCACCAAAAGTCCATTGACAAATGTTCATTTTACAACCAACGTTTCGTATACAAACAAATACGAGTAGTATACGAAACGTTGGTTGTAAAATGAAAATTTGTTCGCAACCACTTATTCCGCAAATGTTTTATTTAAAAAACATTCGTTTTGCAAACATTGATTTGGCAAATACTTCTTTTATTTATCAAATGCATCAGATTATATTTATTCATTTATACATTTTTTATTTCTTACTTATATACTTTTGGATAAATCACTTTTCATCAAAATAACTTACACGCTGGTATTTTTTTTTACTTTTTTTAGAAAAAGTTTAGGAAATGCATAGTTTTATAACATGCAAACAATCATACTCCAAGTATGCAGCAAGCAGCAAGTGAGTCGCAAGCATGCAGCAAGTGAGCAGCAAGAAAAAAAAAGAAAAATAAAACACAAACAAATCATTATTTTTTCATTTTAACTCATAAAACAACGTTTGAAACATTTTGTTATTAAATAAAAGTTCAGCAGATAATTATTTTGCTAAGTGAATTATTTATTAAACTTGTTGTTGTATAGTGATGAAATAACAAATACTGTTTTTGCTAATTGTTGCTAGTCAATTAAAAGTTTTTGTTTTGTGAACTGACTGCCACCAATTCAGACGTTTCGTGGCGCACGGCTGTGGCGACGAAGCTGTGCGTTTGTTGTCTTGCCTACGGAAGTTCGTTTGTTTTCATACAAAGCACGCGGTGCGGCAAACGTACGCCGTCGGTACCGCAGCGCATGCAGCGGCGCACTTTTGCGCTACTCCGGCGCCGCAATGGTGCGACATGAAACGTTTAAATTGAAAGCGCCCTAATTTGCCAAGTAACGATCGGCATAACACGATTGGTCATAATCATCAGTTCACATCAATAAATTTGGCAAATAATTGACTTGAAAAAATTAAAATCCTACAAAAACGCGCCGTCACAAATTTACAATGCTTCAGTAATGAACAGGCATCGGCAATGCCATGTCATCGTAACCTGACAGGTCAACCAGACAGGTACACTTTGGCGTGTATGGCCTTTAGGTAGGTATGTCAGCCGTCAGGTATGTGAAACTTTTAGTTTTTGATATGAGAATATCAAAATATAAAAGTTTACATACGACGGCTTTGATTTTAGTTTCATAAAATGATACATAGGTTAAATTGGATTTTGTGAAGCGAAACATTTCTACAGAGAAGCATTTGCCAAATGAATGTTTATAAAATTAGTTTTTATAAAATTAAATGTTTGCGAAATAAGTTGCTTGTGATGAATAAATAGTATGAATGAAACGTGGGTTATAAATCGTAGTCGAAAGAGTTTCGATGAAACACGTGAACCGTTTAAATATGAAGTACCAAATGTACCAACAACTGCTAATCGGAAAGAAGTAAAATAATCACGATGTATCAGGGCAATTCAAATAAAAAAACAAATTAAATTATAATATCGTTATTTTAATTTGATTCAACATCGTTGAATATCCTGTTGGATAACCATTTACATAAATAAAACGTAAAATAAAATGTTTATTTTTATCATTTACTTACTTTTATAACTCTAAATCACAACACAAAGTATTGAAATTCACCCACAAGAGAGCTACAATAAATTATTTAAGGATGACATCGAAAAGCGGCCGTTTATCATAATTCATATCCCAGATCCTTACAAAAAGAAGGTTTCCCTAAACTCAGATACTCTTAAACAGAAAATGTTTGGACAAATTGGTGGCGATCCGAATGGAAAACGACCAAACTTGAATACAATATGTTGTCCTTTACTAAAGCGGAATAAGAAAAGTAGAGCTGTCAAGTAGGACCTTTATTAAACTACGCTGAAGTTTTGTAACGCTTTGTGGAACGTTTATTCTATCTGTGAGTGTTACTTCGGATCGTACTGTTCTAATGGAAACTGTTTATGGCGATGTATTATATCATGGTCAAAAACAATAATATATTTTTTTTTTTAATTGTGTAGAATCAGCGCTTTTTGAACTTGAACAACAAAATTATAATCTGGTTCTCTTCAAAGTTCTAGTGAATCGGTTTCTTTAAGGCACGTGAGCTCAAGAGAGCAAGAGAACCAAGGTCACCGACGTAGCCTGAAGAATTACCAAACTTAAGTGGCGGTGGGCAGAGTACAGTGCTCGCAGAACGTATACGTAACCATAGCCAATGGGGCCGAAAAGTTCCGGAGAGTGACCGCGAACCGGAAGACGATGCGTTGGAAGACCTCCCACTAGGTAGACCAATGACCTGGTGAAGGTTACGGGAATCTGTTGGATGCGGCTCGCATGGGGCCGGTCAATCTGGCGAGACTTGTGGGAGGCCTATGTCCAGCAGTGGGGCGTCTTTCGGCTGAAAAGATGATGATAATGATGATGATGGCACGAGTTGCGGCCAAACGCAAGACTAATATCTTAATCAAAATGTAAGGCAGAAAGTAAAAAACGCCACATTTTAGTAATTTACCGGTTATATTTAGGTTTTTACTACAAGATTTTGTAAGGTTTATCTATTATGTTCATTGATAGTTTTAACATGATTTTATTTTCCTTTGATGTCTGATGACATTATATTTGGTTATTCAGCATCAAACTAGACAAGAAGATTCAAAGTAACATCATAATCGCAATTTCTATTACTTTTTATTATGTCTTGGAAAAAAGAAGAAATGAAAACTTTTAGCATAGTCAACTCAATGCAGAAATTCCAGTCATTGTTTTACAAATCCTCGGATAGTTCTTTCATAAAATAAAATAAAATATAGCTTCGTCCTTCTAAGTTTTACTGTGATTCATGTATTCGATTATGAAGCAAACGACTGAACTGAGAAACGTCTCGACGCTGTAACGATGTCATTAATATTTTCGAATAGAACACAATATTGCGAAGTTTTTTTTCAAACATTAATGTACTTCACTTGCTTCAGGCTGCTGAACATACTACATTCTGAATAGCATAGCCTTTACCCAGTTGTAATGGCTTCTATTAAATTGTCGTAAGTTAAAACCGAGACGGGCACTTTTTTATGCGTAGGTAATTAATTAAAAAAAAAAAATTGTGAGGAAACCGTTGCCAACTGTAGCTGTCACTGACGCGTCGACGCTTGTGGTCGCCGACGCGACGCCGGCAGTCGTTGACACTCATTTACGCGGCAGGCCACAACTGCTAGCGTCGCGTCCCGTCGATGGCAGTCGTCAGCGTTCGGCGGTTGCCGTCGAAAGGTGGCGACGGCTGCAGTTTATCTGTCATTGGCAAAGTGCCGCTCGTCTGTAGGAAGGCTTAAACGCACTGGCCCCGTGTGGTTGATTATGGCCCACTACCTCCCGTATAGGTAAACCTACCAGCAGTGGGAACGTTATGAGCTTATTTGGCTGGGTTCTTCTTGAAGTAGTCAGTTGATCTGATTATCCCAGTATCCCAGTAGCAAAGCCAATCACTTTATTTGCTATTTTCTTTTTTTATTCAATGTAAAAAACACGTAAACTGTGTATATAATGTTCTCAAATACTTAAAAAAAAAACTTTTTAATGAAATAATAATATCTTTCGAATTTGCTATAGTACATTTCGCTTTTTTTTTTCCTTTGATACCTTTTTTTTTAAAGTTAGGCTACTTATTCTGTAAACATAAAAACAATTCTTCTTTTACTACAGAAAAAAAAAGAACTGTTTAATTGCCTTATATTACCAAATTCCTAAGCCCATCGCGGGTTCGGAATGCGGTAGGGAAGTGTGCGGATAAAAGCTAATATTCTACAAACAAAAGTATTCTACTATTTGATACCCCGAAACCGGGGAAACTTTGAAAAGGGTGTGTAACTGTGTAGAAAACGTAATCGATGGGGTTCGGCCGGCTCTCTCTTTCTAAGAAGCTTTAAGGAGGGATGCCAATACTCACTTCATTATTCGTGTTCGAAGTTTGAAATTCCGTGACAGCTCGAGTTCAAGGAGCTTACGTACGCCTCAGAAACCCTCCAGTTTCACGAAGGAGGCTCGACTGCATTTATCAATCTAACCTGTTTCGTTTTAAGCGAATTACTCCGATAAAACCGTCGGCACCAGGGCACCGAATTATTCACACGGAACAAAGCGACACCCACCTTTTCAGGCAGGCCTCTGGATTTCCAAATTCATTGCGTCGTAAACAAAAGGACAATTTTTAAAGCTTCAACGTGAGTGTTTTGCTGGGACGTGTATTTTTTCTGTCATATTTCACTTTTGGTGGCCTTTGTGATCGATTCCGGTTTATTCGGACATTTTCGTTTTGAGTCGTTGTTTGATGGGTCTATTTTCGATCGCGAGTTCGTGACTACGCTTTTATTAACTTTGGGACAGCTATGAACAGATTTATCGATGATTACCAAAGCTGTTCTATTTAAAGGTGTCTGTTATTGACTTCTAACACAAAGAGTATCGGTGCTCTTAAAATTTTCAAGGAACTGACCCGCACTGGGAGCGTTCGATTAACAGCCCAGCAATAAACGGATTTGGAAAAAAAGAAGACTATAAATCATCACATGCTTATTAAAATAGCGAAGGTGTAAGAACCGCTCCGGCAAGGCTCCTGTGGATCCCAACGTTAAACTATGCGCGACGCGAGGCCTAACTTCTCGGTGTACATTTTTCGCCTACATACACCACTGAGGCAGAGGACATCGAGGAGTACGTGCGCCAAAGGTTGAAGTGCACGCCAAGAGTAAGTACAGCTACTGGAGTCGCGCCACAACGTCAGTTTCAAGGCGTTTGTGGTGCGCATACCAACATGTTTGCCCTATTTGGTTTGGGGATGGGTTTTGGCAGGATGTGGTGTTCCGTCGCTTCCGAGGACAATTTCCACAAGAACGCACAAAACATCGTGCAAGTGAAGTGAATCGTGTACTAACAGCTATAAGTTACTTATCTACGGGTATTTGTTACCTGAAATAAATAGTTTATTTTTAATATTATAAATGAAGATACTGAAGTTTCTAAGAAGTCAAACCTTTAATTTTCTACATACATGCTACTCACGCCTTTTCTCATGGGGGTTAAAACCATAGAACATCACCTGCTACTATCCAAACTAATTAATTTTGCCTCGTCCACGTTTTCGTTCATACATCTGCCTCCACATATTCACAACGTTTCGATTCGGGAAGTCGTATGTCTATCTCACTCGTTTTCTTTATGCCAAAAAAGGATAGACACCCGACTTGTCGAATCGAAATTCATTCCAAGCATTTCTGTATACGGGGGCTGGTCATACACGCACGCCGGTTACAAGTACTACGCACCAAATCCTTCTGAAGAATTTAACCAAAAATGTAGTGTGTAGTGTGTATTTATTTCGATTGGATTACAGAATATCTAGTTTCCCAAATATACATTTTGCATGGACATTGATTTAAGTTATGAGAAAAATAAGTTTTCTATGGAAATTTGTTATTCCTCATATAATAATAATATATATGATTATTTTCTCATCACAAACGTTACATTGAACATGAATTATATAATCTAAGAACACAGGGTAAACATTTGTGAGAGACTGGTGCCCGAAATAGGTATACAATACCTGTGTTACGGGTCACCAGGCCCCCAAGACTTAAAGGTATAAAACCAATTTAGATATTAAAAAGGACAATAAACCAGTAAGGAGAAAGACTAGTAAGGTTTTTTACTACTTGTTAATAAAACATAGTAAACTGAATAGACTCCAGTAATGAAAATTCTAGTAACGTAATTAATTAAATTCTATGCAATGTTTCGTTAAAAACTCTGTTGAGTCGTTATAATTTAGGGCAATATTGTCAGTTTTCTGTAAGAATTAATTGAATATTGAATTTACTGATAAAATATGGCATGCAATTAACATGCGTTTGACTTATAAAAATAAACGACTGTTTCCGTTTATCTTTCATATCCAGACTATTCCAGTCCCGTTTCCACGTTTTAATTAATTTCCTAGTGAAATAAGGGCTTTATTTTCCTAACTTTTTACGCGTGACCTCATACCTATCATGAGTGACATATAAAATAGAAACAAATATTGGATACCCATTTCACCACTCTAGTTGCCTACTTAAAGTTGCGTACGCTGTCAAAGTGTTCAACTCATAACGCAGGTACTTAGTTGCCAAGTTTTATTTGCGAACCAACTCAATCGTATTTGCTTGTAGTAAGGGTGGTTTTTCTGTGTATTTGAAAGTGTTAAGTTGTAGAATCGAGGCGATGTTATTGCCTACGTGTCCGTTTGTCGGTCGAGAGACGGACTGACGCGTGACACGCTCTTTATTGAACTTGCAACGTCTGCTTCCAATAATGTGGAAACAAAGTTGGCGTGTTCAAACGCTTTAAAAGAATTTTATTTTCCTTTGATTTTTTTTCTCTAAAGCGTTATTGCAGTACGTGACTGCAGGCGTTTTTAATTTTATTTTATGTTTATAGAGACGGGACATATTTTTGCCACGTTAAAGCACTTTTCAAGGACCGTTTCTGTTGCTGCAGGCTCGTGGCTAAATAATAACAGCGCTTGCCAAAGTTATCAGTCCGTGAATGGGTGACCATCAATTTTATTACATACATACGAGTAGTTCCCTCCGTGTCCCGGAAAACACGTTAAGCTCTTGGTCTCGGCTGTCATTTCTAATTCTTTGACAGCCATTAGAGGTACGGCCCGAATTCTGACAGCCAGTCTTACCAAACGATGTCGTATTACCCAGACCCACCACCAACCGGTTGTGAAGTCAGACAGGCAGTCGTTCTGTGTTAAATACTGGTATTCTGATGCATCCGGTTAGACTGGAAGCCAACCTCAACTTAGTTGTGTATGGAGACGGATCACACTTACTAAAGTAACTTCAACTATATGTCGAAAGACCTATCAAACATTGCTTCTTTTCTTCTTCTTTCGTGCTATATCATCATAATATTAATACGTGAAGAGATAACTTTGTACCCCTTTTTACGAAAATGCGCGGACGGAGGAAATTTCGCTTACTTATAGTTCACGTAGAGGAATAGTGCAGAATGTTAATATGTTTTTATTTTTTATTATGCATTAAAAATACATTAAATCATTGAATTAAACATAATACAAACTATTTTACCATGTATTTGACACACACGCATACTTGCGGACGTTTCGTATGTTAAAAGAGTTGGTCGTCATGGCAACGACTTTGTTGACGTTTGACAATTTATTAAATGTGAAGCAAAATCTTTGTACGCCTTTTTAAATGAATTATGGTCGAAGTTCCACCACCTTGCACTGGCTAGTTTTAATAAAAAGCAAAACAAACAGAAATATTTGAAAAAACCTTTAACAAAAATAAAATCAGCATCCGAAACTTGTTTTGCCCACATAAAATTTACTAGCCATCTATTCCATATTCAAGCTCAACAAATATAGTGCGGAAGATATAAACCTTTGTTTATTACGTACCTACAGCATTAATAACGGAGTGATTATGTCGATAAAGTTACGAACATGGAAGTCAAGGAAGGCGATAACTTCACGACACGACTCCGCAACGTGTCAAGCTTTTAGCTGACGTCATAGAGAAGTTAGTGAATGGAGGAAAATGTGGAAACGAGGACCGACATTCTTTTAATGCACCATCTCAACAGGAATGATGTAACCAAGATTTTGTAACAACATTATGATTTAAAAGAGTGTCCATGGAGTTTCTTGCCCATTCTTCTCCATAGATATCTACGCTAGGGAATGGGCAACCACAGTACTTTCACAGTTTTTATGTCTAGTGACTGGGACTGTAGCTACATTTAATTATCATCTTTGTTTCGACAATTCAAAAGCGCCTGTAACTGGCCTACTTGAAATAAATGCTTTGATTTTGATTTTGATTTTGATTTTGATTTTGATTTTGATTTTCTTTTATACTGTGATTGTTACTGGCCCGACGCAAAGTCTCCGATTGATTACTCCGTGAGCTTTACAAATAAGTTTTAATAGCACTCCATCTACTCACGACTCCAAGTCAAACGTGCGACCTCACCGCTACAGCAGTGTAAAAGTCTGCAAAACAACTCCGAGCAATATTTATTCAAAGCTACGTCACCCGTCATTTATGTAATGGCTTAATTGGAAAGTTTCGTTGAGTCGGTCAATTTTCGTGGCCATAAAGTGGCACAAACCGAGGACTTTCTCGCGTGCCACCATGTTTTACGCTCGCGGAAAATAACTTTGATTTTTCAAAGCATGACTAATTGCGTCCGTGTACTTTCAGCCTTACACAGTAATTACTCGTAATGATAATGTACTGGAATACGGCGTGTTAACTTACTTTGTATTTTTTAAATACTTTGACCGATAGCTGAGCTATTTGTCGAGTCAGTAAGAGCAGTTAACAAGAACTAGCAAAGCCTTAAAAAATATCCCTAGTATTAGTACTTATGTAGATCTAAATAAGAACTAGAACTTATTGATATGCCCTCTACAGGTAGCATCTCACATTTACAATCAAAACTTTATAATAAATGCAGTCATAAACACAATTTAGTGACGACTCAAATAAAATAAACCCGCCGACAGTAACAATAGCGTGACTACGAACGACAAAACTTATCAGCTAAACACGAAACGTTTCACAAATTCTCTCACACGCTAAACAGACTTAACACCTTCGAAAAGTACCGTGAAATGAATTAAAATAAAACCCGAAATTGTGTGGAAATGTTCGAGCGATACTAGAGACAAACTCCACTTCTTAATTAATTAATATCGATCGAGCTGAAACTTGGGTAATTAATAGAAACGTGGTCCCCAAAACTTAGATAACCCTTTGTGAAGTTCACGTATTAATCCAGGGAAGACACAATGAAAACTCACTTCGAGGGAAACTTTGATACTCGTCTATAGAGCTTCGTGTTGATAAAGTTAGGTATTTGTGTCCCACGGAATTTCCATTGTAATTGGGTGCGTTGCAATTAGCGCTTTGTTAATTACTTCAATTTATTTGGTTTGATATCACAGGTATTATTGTGAAGTATTAAATGATCACTGTATAGTGTTCACACTACGATGTGTTTAAATTATTATGGGTAAATGTAATAGTGCATAGAAAATGTTTGATGAATTTGAAGTAAATAATAAAATAGTTTGGCTGTTTATTTAATTGAATGAAACTGGCCAAATGTGAGACGAACTCTCGCAACATAATAAGACACGAGGCACGTGGAAAAAACAATAATAGAAATCTAGAACGTTTTATATGTCAAACATTCAAAATTATGCCTTGAGTTAGGTCTGTTTTTTCTAAGATAATGGCCATTTTTATACGCATCTGCACCAAAGAGTTCCTTCGTGTATGTAACCCTTGGGACCAGTGATAAGGTTGGTAAAGCTTTTAAAAATACCACAAATTGCTAGTACATTTGTCCCATGACACGCCACGTTAAATACCGCACCTTGAAAAACTCATTGGCTCTCGCTTATATGAACTTTTGTAACGTATCTAGATTTGAATATTTTTAAAGTTAACGGTTTCTCTGCACGCGAAAGCTAAATTACGTTATGCATATCCCCAGCGTTTTGCTGACTGTTTATAAATATTTATTTATACCGTGGTTGAGATTAGTCCAGCAGTAATGCTGCACTGGGGAATTTACCTGGGCGCGATTTTATGCAAGCGTAGGTATTCATCAAATGCAGTAGAATTTTAAATTGAACGACTTTAGTTGGCTAAATTTTAGTACACACTGGTTTTAAGTTGAAGAAACGATTACTTCAGAAGTTTTTACACTTATTTTGTCTTGATTGAGATTCACATTGTTGAAAAATGTTTGCTACTCACAAATGTTTTACTATTTCGTTACTTTTAACATTTTCCCCTTAACTAAACTTCAAAATAGAAAATAAATCTTTAAAAGGAAGCACCAGTGTTATTTAGAACAGGGTAAACAAAGTAAACTAAAATTTTCTCCTTAAACGCGTTCAAAGATTTCAGTTCGCCACACAGTCTAAATGAGTGTCTCGGGCATGTAATCCCAAGCGTCTAGTTTAACGAAGCGTTGTGAAACTTTTTCGTCTTTGTACACGTAAACAAACGTATTAAACTTTATACCAAACTCTACTTTACACCTTCGCAATAGGACATATTTTACAAAAACTTGATCTAGTGTCTACTTTTGCGCCCTGTTTGCGGATTTTGATGTACTTTTTGGATGCCCTCGTTAGTCTCAGTACGTCTTCAATTATTATGTAGTTTTCATTCTTTTGAAAGTTAACGAACTCCGCAATATTTTGTGTATCATAATTAGTGTTCCTTGATATATTTTCTCTGGCTTGTTGCGCTGCAAAGGCGCCTTGATTGTGCAGCATAAAGTATAGTCAAGTAATTTACTAGTAAAAGGGGAACTGCAGTTTTTGTCTAGAATTCTCGCAAAATTTGGGACATTGAAACTGTAACCTACAAGCTTTTTTTTGTAGTTGTGTGGGAGTATGGTTCCATATTTATTTATGTTATAAATGCGACGGTTATTCTAATTGTCTGTGTGGTCTTTAAACCACTAAATCAATTGGCATAGAACTGAAGCAAATAGGTAGCCTACTGGGACCTCAGAAACAACATTCTTCAAGTGAAATATAGACAAAGCCTCGGTTAGTAACTAGTATATGAATAAAGCATAACACTTTACACATTAATTACCTTCCACTTTCATAAAATCACATCATTATATACTTCCATTAAGTGGAAAGGAGTAACTACGCCAATCGAGTGCCGTGAACATATATGAAAATTATTTACGTTCGATGAAAAACGGCGTAGTATCGTATCGTACCGTATCGTTGCTCATATGGATTTAATTAAAACCTCAGTTGATTAATTGCGCTCTAGGGCTTCAAAATATTGACCAGCCTCTGTGAAGCATTCATAAAATATACACGCAGTTTTTCTACTATAAAATCGCCGATGAAAAATGTTAACATCGAAATATAGAGAGTATGTAGATCTGATCTATGGATTATTAAATGCTGGTATAGAATATGGAATCAGGTTCTGTTATTACATTTTAATGAAATAACGTCATGTGCAGATTCATGAAATTTTTACATAAAAGTTATATGCTTTTATTTTCAGTCGTCTGGCAGATTATAAACATAATAATCTCGCTGATGTATCAGGATTAGGCGCACAATGCCACATTCGCAAAATGACATGAAATTTCGTAAAATGTCACATTGTCAAATTGCCATATTGCTGCACTGACCATACGTATGCTCACATCATATGTGATAATGGTGTGGGGACCATTACGATTTTTAAACAATGTTTTATTATTTGTTCCGATCTCATTGCTTACAATGTGCAGTGTAAGTTTATTGTTTAGAAAGTATGTTTTCTTGCGATATGTGATCATGGTGTGGACCATAACGATTTTTAAATCAATGTTTTATTATTTGTTCTGATCTAAATGCTTAGTGAATGTCCAGTGTAAAAGTTTTTTGTTTAGAAAGTGTGTTTTTTGTTAAATATATCTTTTTATAAAGCAGATTGTATTTTTTTTACAATTTAAAGGTTATTTAATCAATAAAACAATGAATTTTGATAATTTTGTTTATTTTTCTTAAGCTAATGTCAGATGTTTACTTGACCTCACGCAATCTTCTGACTGCGGACCTGCAGGAGGAGGCAGCGGTGGTGGAGAATACCCAGGCACCACCAGCTACAGTCCTCTTACAACGCTTGCATGACCAGATGCCGACACAGGAACGCTTCATAGCATCCTAGAATGAGAAATTGGGTTACATTAGCAAAATGCCATTTTCGCAAAATGCCTTATCGCGAAATACTATTTTCGCAAAATTTCAAATAATCAAAATATCGAAATGACACTTGGGACATAGTAATTTTTTTTTTATATTTAGACGCTAAATGTTTTTATGAATAACGTCACCTAGCTATAAGCCTATAACTTTAATAAAGACTTGATTAAGCAAATCGTATAATCTGATAATAAATGGCGCATGCGGAAAAGTACTTTGATTGAGTCATCATTCTAATTATTCTTCTGACATTAAGTGTACGTATGATAATATCATTGCATGCAAATGTAATAACATTTGCATCTTACCATTATTAATATTAAAATTGTTAAAAACATTGAACGAAGGTGGGTACTTCCAATAAAAAAATAATTTGTTTACTCACAAGGAAAATAAAATCAATGTAATGACTATTAGATTATTTGTACCCAAAAGATTAGGGAAAAAAAAATTGTATGTGAAGACGGTGCTGTAGATAAAATTATAGTATTTGCTACAAAATTAGCTAGAAGAGTGATCCAGAACAAACGAGGTGACTACTATGCAGAGGGAACCTTCAAGTCATGTCCCTACCCGTTCTATCAATTATATGTGCTACACATGAACGTCAATTCTAATCCAAATTGCACAAATATAATCCCTGTGATTTAAACACTATAGCGATGACCGTTTGTCATTAGCAGAATTTCTGTGTTAAGTTATTTTTCTACAATTATATAAATAGACATTTTATAGTTTAAAACATAATTATATTATAATTATCAGCAAACAGCGGACCCTGTGCAACTAAATAGTTGACTCCGTACAATTTTACAAAAAAATTGCTTTTTTGCACAAAATTTCAATTTTTTGTTAATTATGTTTACACAGCGACAATTTCAGTTTAGATTTCAATTGATTTTATGTTAAAATAAATAAAATGAATAAATAATGTGATTAAATATGTAATTAAATTATTATTTTTATATTCATTATTCATCGGCTGAGAATGAGTCATTTTGAGAAAAATGTCATTTTGCGAATGTGTCATTTTGCTAATGTGGCATTTTGCTAATGTGGCATATTGAGAAATGACATTTTGCGAATGTGTCATTTTGCGTCACTATGTCATTGTGCGCCTAATCCATGTATCACCTCACAACATAAGTTACAAAGGGGTTTCGATAATGAACTAATCTGTTATTTTCATTAATATTTATCTGACTTTTTTGTTTCTTATCTGACTTCTCACTCTCAGTATTTATGCTCTGCGCACAGCAAGGATCTTCGTTCTTCCAATAATCGTCTTCTACGATGTCCTACTCACCGCTCTTGTGATCTCAAATCTTCCTTTCCTGTATAGGCGGTTTTTCTTTGGAATGCGCTACTTCTGAATATCAGGATGGCAACCAGCCGGCTCACATTTAAAATAAAAGCTCGCGAACATACATAAGTTGCCAGAAATATCCCACATTATTTTTATTTTCTTTATCTATGTTTGTTTTTGTATCTTTCTGCACTTTGTATAATTTGTTGTATGCATGTATATATTTGTGTCTATTGTTATATTTTATTCTTGAATTTTTTTTTGTACTGTTGCACCTACTGCTTTATCTCTGCATCACCCTAAGGTAGACTGATAGAAAATGCCCAAGGCATTAAGTCTGCCTTTGTACATTATATGCATAAACTTTTAATAAATAAATAAATATTTCTGACAACAAAATTGTGATTTATGTTTAAAAAAAAATATAACTTTTTTTTTCTGCAAAAACGTAAACTAACCGCGTATGGTACGATTTCTAGGGGAACAAAGTGAATTCATGTTGGTTTTAAAAGTATACGACATGTTCTAAGCGTATGTTATTTGTGTTTTTGCGGAAGTTAATTGTACATATAGATCATTTTACAACTGAATCAAATTACCTGTTGATTCACATCAGAACTGTAAATCTATACTTATAATAAATCTGTAGAGAGGTCAATTCTGTACATGAAATATATTTACAAAATAACTATCGGGGGGTGATTAGTGATCGATACTGATGCCAAAAATGCAATCAGTAAAATTTTTGTCTGTCTGTCTGTCTGTCTGTCTGTATGTTATTTATAGAAAAAAAAACTACTCGACGGATTTTAACGAAACTTGGTACAATTATTCTACATACTCCTGAGCAGGTAATAGTATACTTTTCATCACGCTACCATTAATAGGAGCAGAGCAGTGAAAGGAAATGTTGGGAAAACGGGAGAAGTTACTTGGTTTTTTTAGCTTCCGTCGCGTGTGCAGCCTTAATGGTTAAAGCTACATGGAAATCATGTATAACGGAAATATTCCACATAAAATTATATAAAAAATATCCCAAGACAGCATATGTCTATCTTTTATAGTTGACTCACAATAACACGTGTAACTCCCGATAGCTTAGCAGTTCGGAGAATAAATGTGAATGTAAGTTTGTTTGTTGCGCTTTCACGCGACAACTACTGAACGGATTTGGATGAAATTTTGCACACAGATAGTTTATAACCTGGATTAAAACATAGGATACTTTTTATCCCGGCAGTAAGATTCCATGGGACAATAATCAAACTTCACGCGGGCGAAGCCGCTGGTACATTATAAAACTTAAGACGACGGGTATTAATCGCGAATTTACCTTTAATTTAATCCCAACGTTTCGACCGGATTGCACCAGCCGTGGTCGCGGGGAGACTGAAGTATTGGAGGTACCGCGACAGCAAAGTGAAGGCGTTTATTCAACTACCCTCACTCATCTTCATAAATGTTAATGTTAATTCGCGATAAATACCCGTCGTCTTAAGTTTTATAATGTGTTCTGATCGTGAAAGTTTAAAAAAGGACAACAACTGTAAATTTCTGATAGTTGTATTAAATGAGTTACTATGGCAAGTTGACTGTTCTAGTATCGACATCATCACTCTTTTTCCCTTATCCTTATTCATTTGTGGTCGGCGCAGCTGCCATCTTCTTCAATACTTCTCTATTACTCGTCATCTCGTCAGACACCTCCTTGTATCATTCTGTTCTTGTATCGTGCATCTGTTCGTGTATTAAAATTGATAATGAGAAAGAAAAATAGATATATTCTATCTGTACTACTCACTCAATTCACTTATTACATAACATAACATACACCTGTAATACCTGTAATACCTGTGAAGGGTTAGGCCGAGGTACCTAATAATATAGTATTCAGTACCAGACATTTAGTTTTTCGTCATTTTCGTTTAAGTCCCATGCATGAGGGGCGTGCTTTTTTCCATGAACCGGGTACAAATCAAGACTTCATGGCTGCGACTGAGAAATTCCTAATGGAAAAATCCAAAAACACTTTGCCTGATCTGGTAATCAAACCTAGGACGTCATGCTCAGAAGTCGCGCTTGCAGCCACTAGACCATCGAGTCAGTTATTCTCATATTAAGTGAATCAATTTATATCTCAATGGTACAAATAAATATCTACACAGTATGCAAAGTACCAACAAATTATCTTTCATTTTAATACCGTCCAAAGAGCTTTTGACTTAATCTACCTGGCATTATTCAACCTAATATTCGACGCCCAAAACTCAATGTTCCTCTGTATTAATAATTCCAAGATTAATTATCGCTTTATTAACAATTAGCTGGCGCCATATTTGATGGCTATGTAATTTAAATTAACGATATTGAGCTCGATGCACGGCGCTCAAGTGCTGAGCATATTTGCTCAATATTTTCAGTATGTCATTTATAATGTGTGTACTTTAACGTTATTTTCGACGTAATCTAGGGAAAGTGGTCTAAGCGGTAATGGCATAATTAAACGTAAACCTAGTATCTATTTCTTTGGGGTAGGTAAGTACACTGTTAGTCAGTATATGTCTATAGTTCAACTAAATACACATACCACTCACAAGTCAGTTTTATCCATTGCGCATTGTAGACAAAAAACGGAATGTCGTGTATTAAAACAGTTTTCAGTAGATTATTGAAGACTGAATTTTTTGCAAACCTTTTCGTCACGTTATTTTCTCCTAAATGTCTGTCTATACACGGCCTTAGATTCAATTTACCTCATACTTACTTATTAGCAACAGTAGAGTAAAGAGCGGCAACCTATGTAACCTTCAGATTCGCTATACATTGGCTGTAACTGTTTGAAATGCAAAACGAAAGACTTTGTATCGTATAGAATTTGTGTCGTTTACAATCTCTTTGAACCTAGCCAGTGAATAATAAGATAGTGTCGCTGGAATTCGATACCGATAGACCAAATCCGATGCGAGAGTTAAGTTTGGTTTGACTTGACGTTAAAAAATTAAGGCGATTACATGAGCTAAACGCGAGTTTTATAATTACTAAAAGTATATGATTCACTGCATAAATAAGACTAGAAAAATATATGATATTCTTCAGGATATATGCTAGCATGATATTGTTTTGAAAACATAATACAATTAATTTGGCTCGATAAAAAGAAATCACGAACTTATCTCTAAAAATATCTTTCAAACAATAAAAAACATACTAATATGCATGCGATCATTCAGATTTTTTGGAAAATAATTCTACAAGCATTATATTAGCATGATACTGTTTCATTTCGCGCTATTTGGCCCGCAGTGACTGACGTAACAACCACTTTGTAGGGCAAGCTGATTAGAACTTTATTCTAACAGCATTTCAAACGAAGTTTGAACCACCACAAATAGAGTTGCTTATTTAGCACGTCTAAGTGCCTTAAGGAGAAATTTAGTTTTAAGTTCATTTTTAAGACATTTGACAATGTAAAATCAACTAGCTACCCTAATACCTTAACAAAGTTTTATTCCGTTAAGACTGGAATGAAACGCTAGGAGCCAGGCTAATTATTTAAGACAGGCAGACAATGCAAGACATTATTAAAACGCCCCTGTTCTACCGTCTTCAAATGCAGATGCTAGAACATTGAGAACGTCTGTTTTGTTTTATTTCAATTATGTAACTCGTGGAGAAGACAATTCGTTTCTAGAACATTTGTGAATGGCATAGAATGCAGTGTAATAAATATACGCGAATAAGTTTTGAAAAAAAAAACTACTGAAGCTCAAGCTCAAGTTTGAGCTCAAGTTGCATTTAAGTTTATATGTTTCCGTGGCTGAAAATCTGGTGCATAAAAATTATGCCATCAACTAGAATCTCATCAGTCTTTAGAAAAATGTGGTAGACTTTAGATTAAAACCTATTATTCTGGCTTTACTTTCGTAGATTTTTTTAAGATTTCGATACCTGTCTGGATGTATGGTATACAACTCTGGGGCAGTGCTTGTGACTCCAATATCATAATAATACAGTGAAAGCAGAATATGATCCTCAGAAACCTTTGCAATGTCCCATGATACGTCACTAACGCACTACACTATCATCAGGGGATGAGCACGATGAAGGAAGACAGTCATAATATTATAGAGACATAAAAGGAAGCTGGAAAGACCCAATAAATTGGCGACTAAGCTAACAACTAGAAGCTACAAAAAACGGCTAAAACGGAAAGACATATTGACCATATAATCCACTTCTATGGTCTAATGACGATGAGGTGACCTCACTAAGGACACACTCAAACTGCCACATCCTACAACACATCTGCTTATAGCTAATGCTGATTGCAGATAAATAGAAAAAGTAATTGTGTGTCCTGATTCCTCCAACACTACTCACATTTTACTGGATTTTAACCGACTTCCAAAAAAAAGAGATTCCGAATTCATCGGAACCTTTTTTTATTTTTTATAAATTTTTATGTATGTTCCCCGATTACACAAAGATGCCAGGACCGATTTGGATTTTATTATTTCGTTTGAAAGGGTCACAGGTGGTTCCATAATCATCAAGTCAGGATCTGATGACGGGAACCTGGAAAAATATAGAGAACTTTTTAAATTTTATAGGCACACATGATGCGATTTGGGCAGTTTTCGGAAGAGTACTTTTTATAAAAAAAAAGAGAAATAGAAAATGTTGTTTAGTTAGGTACAACTTTGTGGAGATGTAAGAAAGCAATTAAATAAATATGCGGGGGGCAGTTTTTTGGGGACTGTCGATAGAAGTGAAAACGAGAAGGCGATAAGCTATAGCGTAGTCGTACGCGTACGTGACGGCCACGCGAGTTCTATGATTTTTGTTCACTCAAAATTTACTCAACGCGCCTAAAGAAGTTTTCAATTTAAAAACTTGTATCGAAGTCTTAAGTCAATTGATCAGCTAAGACTCAGTTTTCATGGCAACGGTTCACAACGTTCAACAAATCGCATTCTTAATCGTATTCGTTTTCTTTGTTATCTGGATCTTCAAAGACAGCCGATTCCTTTTTAAAATTGCCCAATCGTGGGTGTTTACGGTAATTTCTAGACAAACCAAGGCTGTCAGTGTGTCTTATGTGGATTTAGGGCGTGGCGAGGTTGACTTCAACTTAGTCAGCGACTTAGAACATCAGCATAAGGTACAGAATAACTCTTGAAAATGCCAGTTCAAATACTGCCATTTGATTCTTAACGGTCCCATATAACTGATAACAATACGGGTAGTTCATTAACCCTGAGATGAATCTACAGTAATAAAGTGAAGTATGAAACATTTCTGCTCTTGCTATAAGATACCCTTTAGAAATGCAATTAAACGTTTCATAAAAGCGAAAAGCTGTTTATTTCGAAAAGTATGTAAAAGTTTCTATGTACAATTATGGTGTCCACGAAACACGCCTCGTTGCTTAATGTGGCACTAGTTGGCGCTATGTGTAAAGACCAGCCATATTTATTTATTAATTATCTTTTATTCATAAGTCTACATAATTTCTTACATTTTTAAATATTAATTTATAAAATTAACTAAAAAAAAACATTTATAAATATAAAAAAAAACAGTAGCCCACTAGTGCTGGGGACAGGGTCTGATTAATTTATTATTAGAATCTTTAAAAGTATATTCTGGTGCTTGGTCACGTGCACGGCTGCTGAGCATGTAGTCGTCGGTTCGGTTACGGTGAAGTAATATTGGTTATTTCCTTCAGGAAATTTTACAGCCATGCACCCTATAGTCCCCGCCACGAGAAGCTGTAAGTTTTGTGAACACATATTCGGGTTCGCAACCTTTGGTTCAAATAAAAAATGTCAGCGTCAGCGTGAACTTTCTTGAAAATGGTTGCCCAAATGTTTTCGTTACATGATGTTTGGCGACCTGAATGGCGTAGTTGTGGTGAGGCTGCCTTACGTTCTTAGGGTCCTGGGTTCGAATCCCGGTAGGAGCAAATGTTTGTGTGATGAGCATGGACATTTGTTTCCGAGCCATGGATGTTTATATGTATGATAAGTATGTATTTACAAACAAAAAAGTATATATGTAGTATATCAACTACCTGGTGTCCACGACACAAGCCTTGCTTAGTGTGGCACTTGGTGGCGCTGTGTGTTAATGTCAAGCGATATTTATTTATTTATTTATGTCAGATACGTTCCAGTACCACAAGACATTAGACAACAGCGCTTTAAGTCGCCAAAATATAACCCGACCAAGTAAAATTGGTCCTTAGTTTCAAATTTCACGTATGACAATTTGAGTTGATTGAATTTGGGATTATTTGTTGTTGATTGATTTGTTGCTGCGTAACTTGGTAGAAATTCTTTGTTTATAAAAATTATAGCTTCTCGTGGCGCAGACTATATACTAAACCACCTCATCACGAAGCCTGACGGCTTCAAGCATTCTGTAGGTACATCAAACTAAGTAACTTTACATAAAATGATTGCTGGGAAACAACTTTTTTTTCGGGGAAATAAAATCACGTTTTGTGTGTACAACCTGTAAAAATATATTTTATAGAAGTATGTAAGTATGGATAAAAAGAAAAGAGAAGTTAATTCTTGCAAAGACCTATTTGTTTCTAATCGCATGTAGCATGTAACTAAATATAGAAGTAACAAATGGCCATCTTCTGCATAATTCTGTTTATTTAAGGATAAATCCTCTTTACTAAAGTTCCTGAATCTCATGTTCCTCCCAAAGTTATACCCATGAAAGTTTTGAGTGAAAAATTGCAGTAATAATTTTCGTAGAGCTGTGAACGTCTTGGCGAACGTCTTTGTAATTAGATCCCCGACTGAACTCCAGTTTCCTACGGTCGTTTTCTTAATAGCTTTGTTAAGAACTTATTTTAATCATTCAGATCTTCGTACCTAACCTTGGATGTAACCGAAATTCTTTTACGATTAAACGTAATTACTCCAACTTTAATGCTTTAATGATGTACATTCTACAACCGTAATGTAGAAAAGTTGAAGAAAGTAAAAAACTTTATCTGCGGTATTCTTTTAGCCTTTTTTCACTTCCATAATTAACATTCTTTGATATTCGTTCTTAATTTACTTGGAGAACATCTCGTTGTTAATTAGCAACACTAATTATGTTAGGTTCTAATGAAAGCGGGTAATTTATTAACAGTTGAGAATTCCTGTCTTCCGAGATCCCGGTTATCAGGGCAATAAATTCAGCGATCCGGCTACAATATGGCAGATTAATGACTTTAAGAACAAAAACAAACAAAAACTTCCTATTATTAGTTGTCTGTTTAATCTGTTCCGAAATTGTATTATAACTTGGTAATGTAAAAACTTGATTAACTACATAAAACCAACATTTGTTTTAGATCAATCATAAATTCAATTTACTTACGAAAAATTGTGTTTTCATAAATAAGATGCCTGACACGAAATTCAACGAATACTTTTTGATTAGCATCTGAATGAAACGAAAATAACGAGTGTTTCTCTTGTTTTTGTGAAATAAATTGTTACTTGTAGACACAGCACCATTTATGTTTGTCATTTAAAGGTACCGTGGCCCCGGAACATTAAGGGCGAGTAAGGAACATGGATGGGTTTTAGTCAGTAAAAGTTTGACACTCCGTCCCGCTCCACCCAGAGAGGGAGAAGTCATTTGATGATTTCCCATCTGAAAAAAAAGGTGTTTAACGAAACTATTGGGCCTACCCCACATATTATGAGACAACGGCAGGCAAATGATAATGAGGAGCTGATAAACGTTACTGAAAGAATCAAACTATTTGCCAAATGGGCTGTATCAGTTAAGATTATAATAGACACGCCAAGAAGTATTAAGTTACTAATAATTATACAACGTGTAACAGAAAGGGTCTAGTCATATGAAAGGGTGTGCTACAGACCATCAAACTGAACAACTTTCTCCAAGGAACCACCATCAAAATCGCGAAGAAATAATCAACGGCCCCATACTAAATTCCAATACCTACTCGACCAAATGTATGAGACAGCTGATTATTTTTTCGCGATTTCGATGGTGGTTCCTTGGAGAAAGTTGTTCAGTTTGATGGTCTGTAGCACACCCTTTCATATGACTATCCCCTTTCTGTAACACATTGTATATTTTTAACAATGACAAGATAATTAAAACGTAGTAGCAGCTGGATACTGTTGCGGCCAGTGTTTTATTTGGTTAATAACGACGAATAAAAACCAGTCCTTTTTTTGAGGTCGGTAAAAAAACATGTTATCACTAAATTGGAGCGTTGACAAAAACACGTGTGTTTAGTATCCAATATCCAGCTTTCTAGTTCAAAAACATTAACGTATCAGATATTTTGATCACGTCCCCACTGATCACAGAATCCAATTTGCAGTACAAAATAATACAATTTTACGTCGACAAGCCCCGTATCGATTTAGCTGAAAATTAGATTGTAACCTGCTTTAAGTCAATTACTATCGCCAGGACTCGGAATACGTACGCGGGATTTTTGATACTTGAGAGGCTATAAAATGAGGATCGTATTTTTTTCGAACTTTCGTCCATATTGCCTGTTTTCACATATTCTACGTAATTAGCTGTTTAAGCGAACGAACAGTTTTTTATGGGTGGTGTTTATCATAAACTGTGAAAAATTACTGGAGTTGACAACTACTTGTACGATATAAATTTTAATAAATATTTCACCACAATATTAAAATGCTAGACTAAGGTCCATGTTCACCAAAAAGATGACAGTCTGATTATCTAAAACAGCTGTTTAAAACACAATTTTGTATGGTAATATGTCACAGTGACAGCTGGTTTTAGATAATCAGACTGTTATCTTTTCGGTGAACATGGACCTTAATAAAAAAAACAGCGACCGACAAGCGCTAGATTTTTACATATTCCCAGGAAACCACATTAGGACACCCTGTGTCGTGGGACCCAGTCTCTTGCTAACTAAGACTAACAAGTACAAAAAAAATAGAGAAAATTAAAATAAAGAGCAATAATCAAGTTAACAATATAAAACTTATCATCAGAGCACTAACTTTGAAAGAAAATTTAAGGACAATAAAGAGTGTTAAGTTACATTCCAGAAGGATTTTAATATTTTTTGGATGTAGTGCATATTTTGTTCCGCAAACCACTTTTAAATATACAGTAAATAACAGTGAACTACTTCCTCAAGTGACTGAACTAAAATCGATCAGCGTTTTTTCATCCGCAGCTGTCGAGCCCTGACTTTTTCAGGCGGCCTCCTAAATTGGGGAAGCAAACGTTTAAATCACTCAGCCTTTAGAAAAAAAGGATGGCGTAACTTCTTGTACTCAGATTCATGACTTCCAACATATTGGGGTTACGGAAAACCTGAAAGGAAAAAAGAAAGAGAATGATAAACGTACTTTAACAAATTGTGTAATATTCACTGGATTTTTTCCTTTGTTTCAAGAAATAATGAGAATAAATGATTGTCATTTTGCTGTAAACTTTTCATACGATAATTTATCTCTGGGAAGAAAAAACTCCTCAAACAGAAGGTACGAGGGGACAAAAGCTTAAATAAAATTTACTTTTTGACAACAGTAAAACAACAGTCGTTTAACTTTTCGTATTAGCGTTGATTCTGGTGCTTTTGTTTTCGAATATCGCTAAATTGTACAAGACAGAGAACTATTCCCGTTGACGTTGCCTTTCTGTTAGCATCTACAATTTTCGCATCCATTTCTCAAGAAGATATATTGCTTGGATATTGTCTTTATTTTACTTGATAGCTACGAGACGAAACGACGCTGAAATTTTTATTGAGATGTAGGTACGAGTCACTTGCTATATTTTGTAGTGTATATGTTATATATAGCTAAAAGAAATTGTGGATATAAAGTTAAGATTAGCCGGCTAAACTTAAATAACCTTATCTTAAGTTTATGCACCTAGCTTTAGCCGTAACATATACATAAATCAGATATCTTGTTTAAGATGACTAGAAGATATTTATTCATTTTTAGTTCAGTCTAAACGCTGCATTTTTTGCGCGCTCTCTGGGCCCCCATAATCTTGCAGACGCAGCCGCAGGCAACGCTAGATAATACCACAAAGTTTAATCGAAACATTTTTATCTCTCTATAAACTGAAGGCGGGAAACGCGCAATAAACACGACCAGTATACAAGTTTTCAGTTATGAAACCATAATATTCTTCGCGAGAAATTTCCAGACAGAGAACGAATAATCCTACTTGGAGAACTTTCTAATAACGCTCTGCTCTTTAGATTCATTGCACCTTGCAGAAAAATTTCAAAAGTTTTCCCGGGGACTTAAGAGATGTTTGTGGAACTTTAAGAATGACATTAATCTTAGTAATTTCTCACCAGATTTGAAAGCGTTAGCTTAACACTTTGCGTTTTTGGATTAAAAGTTTTAATCAGTAGATAGACTTGAGATAAGCGAGTTCGCTTAGCATGTTTGCTCGGTGTTTTAAATGAAGTTTGTGTCAGGAAATCCGATTAGATGGTTTTATTTATCAGCTTACCAAGAGTTTAGATAGATATCTGTTCTGCTAACAGAATATTATATAACCGGCTTTTTTTACAATTATTTTGTTCATATTAAAGTCGCAGACAAGGTTAATAGGTATGTAGATAATAAAATCCAGTTTATGTTTTAGTTTAAAATAGCGATGAGGCAAAATAAATTTTCATACCCAACGGGCTCATTCGTTTATTCATTTAAAAACAAAATAATTGAGTGCAAAATAGAAAAAGCTCAACTTTCTAACTAAAGTTTGTAAGTTGAGCATCTTCTCGGCGAGACATCGACACTCAACACTCTTAATTAAGTTATGATGAAGAACTTCATTTTCAAGACTTTTTCTCAAAATAACGAAGAAATTTCAAATAAATGCTAATTTATTTTAAAAGATTATTTATTATTATTTATTTATTTAAAAGATTTAAAATACTTTGGAACGTAATGAAGCAGGATTTAATTTCATTCGCAATCTAAGATTTCATTTCAAATGTGTATTTAGAAATGTAACTGCGCTTAGCTAGCTATTGACTGAAATAGTTTCGTGGATTGTTCCATCACTCCACCCACTTCATCATCATCGTCATCATCATTCAGCCGAAGGACCCCGAAGCCGAAGCCGAAGTGTCGCCACATTGACCGGACCCGTGCGTCTCGCATCTAACGGATTCCCGCTACCTTCACCAGGTCATCGGGCCATCGGTTCCTAGTGGGAAGGTCTTCCAACGCATCGTCTTCGCGGTCACCACTCCAAAACTTTACACCACCACCCACTCCATACTACTAAACGTTATAGAAAGAGCTTGTAACATTTTTGAATGAAACGCGGCCGGATTTTTTTCCGCCATTTTGTTTTTTTTTTTACAAAGTAGCGGCTACGCATAAAACTTATAAAGGGTGTAAAACACCTCTTAACGAATACGAAAGGCTCTTGTTCTCCGCGTCATTCTGATCATTTTTTTGTTCTACACTATACCTGGGAACCTTCTAGTTACGGAGATATTGGGGGTGAAAGTTGCAAGATTTTGATACCTAAGTTTTATTTTTAAATATTACTTTTTATCGCATGATTTTTACTTAAAATATCTCTACGACCCCCGTACTATTCAATCCACCCATTCGCACAATGTTTTGAGTGCGTTACATTGAGTTATACCACAAAACATGATTTATAACCTCAAAAAAAAAGTTGTTTCCCAGCAATACTTTTTGCGTAAAGTCACTTAGTTTGATATACAGAATGCTTGGTTAACGGCTTTGTGATGAGGTGAAATACACCCTGTATAAATCGATAGTTGGTATCAATATAAACTAGTTCTGTTAGAGTTAGATTTTGTCTATTCAAAACTTGTTTG
Source organism: Xestia c-nigrum (assembly GCA_916618015.1). Lineage (NCBI taxonomy): Eukaryota > Metazoa > Arthropoda > Insecta > Lepidoptera > Noctuidae > Xestia > Xestia c-nigrum. Next base: position 17,535,281 of record OU745247.1, on the reverse strand, counting down.
TATTGATACCAGCCAGCGATTAATATAGATCTTATCAACATTTTCATAATTTCAGCCCAATGACGTCCACTGCTGGACATAGGCCTCCCCCAAGTGTCGCGACATTGACAGGTCCCTTGCGACTCGTATCTAACGGATTCCCGGAACCTTCACCAGGTCATCGGTCCACCTAGTGGGAGGTCTTCCAACGCATCGTCTTCCGGTTCGCGGTCGCCACTCCAAAACTTTACACCACCACCCACTCCATACTACTAAACTTAATAGAAATTTGATATCCAAGAATTTAGGTAATTTTATAGAAAAACATCTGTATCAAGTGAGCCATTGCCACAGCCGTCAAAGTTGTGTGATTGCGTTCGATAGATATTAAAACCATAGCGGTGTTCTTCTTTTTCGTGTGGTTAGTTCATAACTCGGTGTCAAAGTTGTTATGCAGCCTCTGACTTGTGTGCCATCAAAATATCTCTCAGGCATGCTGGACATGCTGGTTTGGTTTGCTCACGATACGTTCACCGCAGCAAGAGATAAAAAGTACGAAATTCTGGCTATTTGCGTAATAGCCAAAATTTCGTACTGTCTTTTTCGGATTCATATGCGTATTGCATTAAGGGATTGTCGCATTGTCGATAAAGCGTATATTCGATTTGGTGTACTGTCGTTGTAGCGAACTGTCGATTTAGTGTAATGTCGATGTAGTTACTGTCGATATTATGTAGGTAACCCGTGCCAGTCATCAGTCCACTTTACTCATCTCTTTTTGTTAGTTAGTATCCTTCATTCCGTTTCAATATACTTAGTTTACATTATTCTACTAGTCAAGCCATTTCATGTAATACCCATACTAAGGGAGTTCTAAAAAATATGTAATCCGCCATTTTGTGGCAGCGGCCATCTTAGACAAATTTTCATCAAATGTAGCTAAGAACACTTCCGACCAACACACCTTTAAAAAAAAAAAGAAATGCTCCAGACAGACACACACTCACACACACAGACACAACAAACTTATAACTTGCCCCATAATTTTACGAAACGAAGAATATAACTGAATTTTGCGAAGTATTCAAAAAAGGATGTATATTATAAAGTTAAGAACAAACAATACAGGTACATAATCAACAGCTTCTCGTAAACTAACTTTGTAACAAAATAAAGGTATAGAGTAGCAAGAACACAGTAGATACAACAGTTGTTATTTCTTTGTTTCTCTGTTTATTCCCCAAGAGGCAAAGCGTTGTACTTTCGAACTCGCTCCATAAAAAGCTTCTTGTAGTTAAAAGACAAGAAGGTACAAAACCAGAATAAAATAGATGCAAAATAACGAAGTGCACTCTCTTAAGTACTAGGTATTACAAGAAAAATGCATTAATAGAAAAATGTATTTTGCAAGAAACATACTTTGTTTCTGCTGGTCTTAAGAAACAAATTCAATATGATAGTAGTAACTTTTTGCAGCACAAAGTTACATTTCGTCAAATCATAATCATCTTCCCGCCCTGGTCCCATTCTATTTGGGGTCACAAGTTATCTTCTTACAATCTGTCCTCTCACATTATTCCTCAAATAATCCATCCATATTTTCTTTGGCCTTCCTCTCCCTCTCCATTCATCAACACTCATATCCATCACTCTTCAATTCAAATTCAAATTCAAATAATTTATTGTGGATCACAGGTTCATAAGATGTTGTGATAAATACAGGTGTCTGCTATGTCCCGCCATTGAGGCATACAAAATTCATGTCACAAGTTTGGAACAAAAATACAATACCTACTATTAGTTAATTAATTCAATTCAATTAAATTTAAATAAAATTACAATAAAATTAAAATACAATACTATGAATTGATTAATTAAATTCAATTAAATTTATATAAAATTACAATAAAATTAAAATACAATACTATGAATTGATTAATTAAATTCAATTAAATTTACATAAAATTACAATAAAATTAAAATACAATACATTTTTTTCAGGCAGTACATTATGATTAAATTAGCAAAATATTTATGTCAGATTAGCAAATATTTATTCAATGGATTTCAAATTTAAGTAATTTATTGTGGATCGCCATTGAGGCGTACAAAATTCATGTCACAGGTTCGGTAAATATATAGTCAATTAACATACATCCAACTGTCATGCAATACATTATGATTAGACTCGGTCAATAATTATTTAAGTCAAATTAACTAATCGTTCATTTGCTTTAGTGTATTGTCATCCAGAAATTCTCTAATGGAGTAATAACATTTATTTATCAGTAATTCGTGTAGTTTTTTTTTTGAAGGTATATATATCGCTCATAGTTCTGAGAAAAGGTGGCAAATTATTAAAGATACGTGGGCCCATACAAAAGATGCTTTGGTGCAAAAGCTTTGTTTTACTGGCTACGGTGCGCAGTTTATCTTTATGTCTGGCCCTAGTGCAAAAGTCAAACAAGGTTGTATTTGTTTTTATGAAGACTACAGTTTCATATATGTATACGCAAGGGAGAGTTAATATTTTTAAATTTATGAAGTGTGGTCTGCATGAATCCACTTGGTGTATATTGCACATCGATCTGATACACCGCTTTTGAGCTCTAAAAGCACGCTCTTTTTCTACAGAGTTACCCCAGAATATGATGCCGTAACGTATAATTGAAGCAACATATCCATGATAGGCGGTTAGTAGTGCAGACTGACTGACAGTGTTTCTTAGTCTGTAAAGAGCGTAAGAGCTCTGACTAAGCCTTTTGCAGACTTGTTCAATGTGTGACTTCCAATTCACTTTGCTGTCAATATAGAGACCCAGAAATTTGGTTACATCGATTTCTTCTATGCTGGTTTGGGAGTAAGATATATTTAGGTTGGCATCTGGCTGTACTCGCTGTTTAAAATTCATGATTTAGGTTTTTTCGAGGTTTCTTTTTAAGTCATTTTTATCAAGCCATTTTATAATTGTTGTTAGGGTGTTATTTATGTCAAGTTTTAGATCAGTTCTGTCAATACCAGTAAATAATATAGTACTATCGTCAGCAAATAAGGTCATATGGTGCATTGTAAGAGTCGACATGTCATTTATATAGATAAGAAAAAGTGGTGGGCCTAGTATACTGCCCTGGGGAACACCGGAAAGGATATTTCTAACCTCAGAAACAACGGTTTCTTCAGTTCGGCTAGTTAGGGAGACTCTTTTTAATTCTACCATCTGTTTTCTGTCACTTAAATATGATTCGATTAGTTTGAATACGTTACCTCTTACACCACATGCATATAATTTATCCAGCAATATTTTATGGTTGACTCGGTCGAATGCTTTTGACATGTCCATGTAAAGAGCTATGGCTGGCGACCTAGTGTCCATATTTAGAAGGACTTTGTGTAAGAAGTTATACATTGCTGTGTTGACCGATTTATTTTTCCTGAAACCATATTGACATGCGCTAAATATGTTGTTACTTTCGAGAAATGGGTAGAGGCAGTTATATATGGTTTTTTCAAAAATTTTAGAGAAAATTGTTATTAATGCGATTGGCCTGTAGTTACTGATGGAACATTTGTCATCTTTTTTATGTACTGGTTTTACCACTGTCAATTTTAATTTTTCTGGAAAAATACCATGTTCTATGCACAAATTAATAATGTAACTTAAAGGAGCAGCAATTAAAGTTGCTACATCCTTAACAATCTTAGTAATAATACCGTCATAACCTGCGCTATTTGTATTCCGCAGAGAACTTATAATTTTAAGAATGTCTGGAGGAATTGTTGGGGGCATGAATATTGATTTAGAGTTAAATGTCAAGTTAGAGGAATGTAATTGTGTTAAGTCAGAGAGAATATCATTATTTTTTTTAACAATGTCAGCAAAGTAGTCATTTAACGTATTTGCTATAGTCATAGGATCAGTAAGTACATTGTCATTGATTATCAGTTTCTCAATGCCGTCCTTAGGATAGTTGTATTTAGTGTCATTTATTACCTTCCACGTTGCTTTGGATTTATTAACAGCCGTATTTATAAAATAGTTGTTCTGCGACCTTTTTGTTAGCGAGATTATTGTTTTGTATTTTTTAGCGTAAGCTTTAAACTTCATTTTATTGTCGTTGTTTGAGTTTTTTCTGTACTTCCAGAGAAGTTCGCGTTTACGCTTACTACACATTTTTATTCCTTTTGATAACCATTTAGGTCTCGAAATATTATTAATACGAATTTTCTTTATAGGAAAGCATAAGTCATAGATCAAGCTGAATATATCATGGAATGAATTATAGGCACTGTTAGGGTCTGTAGACTCATAAACACTGCAAAACGAGATTTGTCTTAAATATTTAGCAAATAAACATCTATTTTCTTTGGTGAAACTACGTTTATAAACATACCAATATTCAATTGGACTAAACTTTTTTAATGGACACTTTATAATTTGTGCAGTGTGGTCGGAGAGCGCAAAATCTCTGATTTCACCTTTGCAGCCCTTAATGTTATGAGCTATGTTATCAATACAAGTATTGCTGGCGCTTCGTGTTACTTCATTAAACTGAAGGGTTACATTAAAACTTAATAGTAACTCTACAAATTCAGCAGATGTTTTTGAGTTGATTGTAATATCTATGTTGAAATCTCCACAAATAATTATTTTTTTACTTTTACATAGTTTATTCAATATTTTAGTTAAAATTAAAAAGAAAGAATTTATTGATCCGATTGTTTTGTTCGGCGGTCTGTAAATGCATACAATATATATTTTGTGGTCTATTAATTCAACGGCCGAACATTCAATAAAATTTATAATAGACATTTTGTTGACATCATCGAGGGTTTTAAATCGCAGTCCATTCTTAATTAAAATACATGAGCCTCCATGTCTACTACATCTCATAAAATATGACCATCTGAACTCTGAACTCTTTTAATCATATTTCGTCAAATATGTCAATGGAATAAAGTTATGGCTTGAAAATTAAACCGTTATGGTTGCCATTCTCTTATTCCAGTTTCTGAGCTATTTTTCTTCGATAAATCATTATCTATCTAGTTTTACCCAACTATGTTAAGGTCGGCTTCCAGTCTAACCAGATGCAGCTGAATACCAATATTTTACATGGAGGGACTGCCTATCTGACTTCCACAACCCAGTTAACACTGGGTAGTACAATATCAAGGGATTTGACTGGTTGTCAGGTGTGATGTATGTGGTAGTCATAAGTAATAGTGGGTAGGTTGATATTGTTTTTGGTTAATCACCACTAACACCTTTCACCATAAATAGTTTATCCTCGTCGCCACTGAAGAGTTCTTGGGTTGGAGGACTCGAAATACAGGAAATAAGTAATAGACGTAGTCATGGTTAGATGCAACGTATAATGGACTGGCCAAAATCCTTGACAAGTGAAACCAAGTACCCACTATAATTTATATTAAAACAATATCAACCTACCCACTATTACTTATGACTACTACATACATCACATCAGGCTTTTTGGGTCACTGACTACCAGTAACGACAGTCAAAGATCTACAAATGACAACCGGGATCAACAGCTTATCGTGCTCTCCAAGGCACGGGGGCAACCAGTATGTAAGGGTGGTCACCCATCCACAGACCAATCTAGGCAAGCACGGCTATAAATACGTCTGTAATAAAATTCTTCTTTAAATACGTTTGTATTTTATTCTATCTTAATAGAAACAGTTAAATAAATTTTTTTTTTTGTAATATTGTACAACAAGGTCTGCACTTCAAGTTGATGTATCGGTATAAAGCATAAATAAACTCTACGATAGCTTATACTCGACTAAGCACTTATCGCTAAAAGGTATACAAGAGTGACGAACCATTTTAAAAGAAAAGTAGTGACTTAACCACCGCGGGATAATATTTATAAACCACGACTGGAGTTAGCACATGTTACCATATGATACAAGAACGTTTCACCTCCTATCGTACAGACTTTGTCCCATGCAGTCAAACTGGGCACTCGAAACGAACTTAACTGGAACGAACACCCGTTGTTACCCGAAAGAAACACGATAATTCACGAATATCGAGTTTCGGCGGGGCCGAAGTTACGACTGAAATGAAAACTGTGTAGCTGAAACTAGATTTTTTGGGCGAAAATGGCCGAAACAGAAACAATTTAGTAATCTATGTTTATACTTTCTATTCCTAATATAAACAAAAGAAATAAAATCTACATAAAATCTACTCAAACACAAAATCAACCACCAGTTAACCTTTACAGCAGATTGGATGGAGTGCGGTCTAGGAAGGTGAAGTTGAAATATAAAGGCGGTTTCAAATAGATACCGCCTCGCTTGGAACCAGCGTTGCCCAAAGTGAATACCGTTCCCTAGGGGCAGAAGTCTAGTGGACATTTGGTAATTAATTTCATGGGGCACTTAATTAGAAGTATTTTGTAAATACGGGAGTTCGTAAGAATTAGGTGTAATTATAGTAACTATTTAAGTGAGTATGTATTTTGTTTACTAGCCTACATGGTGTCCCACTGCTGGTCAAAGGCCTCCCCTTTCTCCTTTTAAACCTCTTTATTCTGTGCAATCTATAGCAATGGCAGCTCCCCAAACATGATCATATCGTGAGACCACCTTTCCCGCGGTTGACCACAAAGGCGCTGTTGTTCCTCAGTATCCTACAAAATACGAAGACATTTTTCTTAATTAAAACTAAAGTTTGAGAAATTCTGTCCTTCACCATCCTTCATTTACTAAACATGGCCTTTTAATCAGTCACTATCATTTGTAAGTCTGTTTTCATTGTAAATTCAGGAAAACGGTATGCGCTTACCGGAATTAATTCTGCAAGTGGATGTTAGTGCTGCCCACTTTTGGGTAGACCCGTCGTAGGTAGGTACCTACTTGTAGAAGAACATAGCAATAGGTATTTTAACTGAATAATATTTCATACATATTAAAAGTATAGTAACACGATATATGGGACATTGACGCACAATCATCACATACAGGGTGTAAATCATCTCATCTCGAAGCCGTCAACCAAGCATTCTGTACATCAAACTAAGTAACTTTTTCGCTAAAATTAATGCTGGGAAACAACTTTTTTTTTGGGGTGAAAAATCATGTATTGTGGTCGAACTCAATGTAACGCACTCAAAACATTGTGCGGATGGATGAATTAAATAGTACGGGGGTCGTAGAGATACCAAAAGTGAAAATAATGCGATAAAAAGTGGTATTAAAAAAAAAACTAGTCAAAACTTTGACTCCCAATATCTCCGTAACTAGAAGTTCCCAGGTATGGTGTAGAACAAAAAAAATATCGGAATGAAGAGGAAAACCTTTCGTATTTGTTAAGAGGTCTATTACTCCCTTTATATCAAACTTCATATATAAAGTTTTCATTTAAATTTCATCACACTTGAACACATGATTTTATACCCGCCACGGTAGAAAGCCTTTGCCCAGCAGTGAGACAGTAGGCATAGAAAGGAATCCAGTGGTATTCGGTGTACAGTAACGCACTAAATTCAGGGTAAGTTTTTTTTTACACACAGCACCATCTAGTGCCACACTACGCAAGGCTTGTGTCGTGGATATCAGATAGTCGATATACTACTTAAATAATTTTTTGTTTGTAAATGCATACATAATATACATATAAACCTCCATGACTCGGAAACAAATGTCAATGCTCATCACATAAACATTTGCTCTTACCGGGATTCAAACCTGGGACCCTAAGAACGTAAGGCAGCCTCACTACCACTGCGCCATTTGGGTAATTTGCACATAGACAACCTCTATAGCCTGTTTGGTAACCTTAAGTTTACATCAATCACGTCAAGACATGCACTGATGCTTGTGTCTGCATCACCCAATGGTTGACTGGTAGAAAAAGCCCATGGCATTAAGTTTGCTTCTGTACTATGTGCTTGAAGTGTTAAATACGTAAATACAAATAGAGTAATCAGTCCAAGAATATTTTTTGTATAAACTGATATACGGAATCTAGAACTGAAGGTTACATTTACCTTTTGATATAGTAAATTCTTTTAAATCAAGTGTATTACTGTTATTACTAAACTAAGTCTTTATATCAAAAATATTATTCTAAAAAAATATCAGCTTGAGTAAAAATAGTCATAAATTTTATAATTCTAAAGTCTAGATTACTATAAACCTACGTTTAATGTGTGTGGCTTTTGAAAGCACTTTATTATGTCCAAATCTAATAAAAACCATTTATCTTTCTATTCAACAGTCATAGTTTGTGACAGCACCATTAGCGTTTGCAAAGTCCAGTTTTTACCAACTTTAATAACCTTTTCAATGCAAAAATATTAGGCACAGACTTTTGAAAGCTGATAGTTTTGCACAAACTAAATATCAACAGTAGTTTTGACATCCAGTTTTCAAATTCAAATTGAGTTCCAAATGTTTCGTCCCGAAGGAATGAGGCACATGAACAGCAAACTTTAAATTGAAATGTCATCCATAATATTTGTATACAGTCGCTTGCAGATTATGTAAATGTTTGTTTTTATAATGAAGGCCCGAAACTAAGTAATTAAGAAGGAGACGCGGAGAACTGACGCCGCAGTCTCTCCTCGCAAACTGTAACATAATTCTGATGTTAATCGTACCGAATGTAAAAGGATAAATCGTAAACCGAGACACTGGAATTGGCAAAGGCCCTCGAGAAAAAAAGGTACCGGCAAACAAATAGAGCGTAAAACGTCATATCATAAATCCCACTTACTTTGCCGCTATCCAACGATTTAGAACTAACCCGTAGTTATAAATTTTCGGATACGCTACCGAAAATAGCTCTGCGGCGAAGGCCTGGTGTGCAGCCAAACAGATGAAATGTAGCCCGTCGACGGTCCATTAGGAATTAATGGGCCGATTCGAGAAATGTCATCTTCCGGTAAATACTGGTCATAATTCATTTCGTAGTTGACAAGCACAGGGTTCAGTTCCGGGCGAGATCTTTCAACAAAAACAACCGGCAACCTGCGAATGAAAGTAATTCATTTCACAAATTAACCGTTGAAAAGGTAATTTTATTTGCACAGATCTACCCTTGAGACTGCAAGGCGCGTGGAGGTTATTTGAGAGACACGAACCAGCTTGCTGTTAATAAATTACTGTGAAATAGAAGTTTTTGTTTAAGAGATCTTCAAAAGGTTTGTAATTTTTGCGCACTGAACGAGCGTGGTAGGCCTGAATTCCAGTTGCGCTGACGGTCGGTTACGTACATTGTGTTCTATGTGTGCGACGCTGACGTCAGCGGCGACCGACAGCCCTATTTTCGTCACAACCGACCGGCAACCAACCGTCAGATATTCAGGCGACAAAAAATCAGGCCTAAGCATCTGTCTATTTTCGAGTTGTAAAACTGTTTGCAGTATGACTTTTTTCATTGCATGAAACCAGCCCTCTAACTCCATCCTCATTGCCCTCACACTATCTAATAAACATCAACCAATCCAAATCCACGATAACTAATAACATATGCATATTGAACAACCACAAATAATTTATGGCATCTAATACATCGCAGCCAATATCGTAATTATTCGAGCAATTATAATCTCTATGTAGCTACGTTAAGCTGATATCTGACGTGTCAATTTTTGTTTATTTATGAATTTCACTCGGCATTTTCACTCGAAGGTAACAATGACATAACCTTTTCCCAAAGGTAAGGGTTGCATAACGCCACCAGTTACGATCCGTAACTACTTACTCATTTTGCTTGGTCTACGTTCAGATTCAAATGAATTAATTACTAAACCAATTCAACGATGTTGGATTTCAGCATCTTTGAGTTGCGCTCCGAATGAAAAATTAAATGAAAAGAGTAGGTAAACATTCATGCCTATTTCATCAGTCTATATCATCAGCCTGTCATTATCATCATCATCTCTTTCTTCTGCTATTCTTCTCTGTTCTGGGCGTCCCTTATCCATCCGTTTCCCGCGACTTCAACGATATCGTCAACTCAACGCGCTTTTGGATGACCCTTGGTTATTGAAGCCAAACCTTGACCACCATTCGATCAAAACCTCCATTGACCATCTCCGCGTTATGTAAATCAAGTCGGTATCGTGAGGATATGAAACGATACAAACCTAAACACTCACTCGAGTAAAGACATCATCTGATATCAGCTTTATGTACAGTCACAAACTAATGTGGCGTTCATGTTTACACTAGGTATGATTAATAGTCGATAATTGGCCGGGACAAGCGTTGGTACTTAATCTATGAATCGGTAATATTAACGGTGCCAAAGGGAACTCGGCCAATACAACAATATTAGATTTACGGTCGCTGCACAGGTAATGGTTGGGTCAACACTAATGTATTTAGTGGGATAGGTCTGTGTGTATTGTTGTGATGTGTGTGTGAAGTGCTTAAGTGATGTAAGTCAACTAGAGGATCTGAATCCAGTATTAAGTAGCATAGATGTACCATTACATACCGATTTTCCTCCGTGCGTCGTAACTCACCTTAAACCAATGGTCCCGGCTGACATTTGTAGATCATAATACTTTAGTGGCCCGAAAGTGTGACAATCAGACTTACCAAGGAGTATTCGTATTAGCCAGAACTGATTTGATTTTGCAGGTGAAATAGGCGTAAAATACTGGTATTCATAGCTGAGGAAAGGCTGAGCCAACGATTAGGTAGCGTATGTGCACATCTGATCTCAATATATAACAAAGTACAAAAACTACTTTTCAGAACTTACATACAATTTAGCTCATATTTTCGGACGGTTTATGGGTATAATATCTATTCAACTTATTGATAGCATGAAGTTACGCAACTTATTAATAGCACAAGGATCCGCAAGGCGGCTTGCTATTTCTGGCATTCACGGACTATTTTTTGATACACTGCAACAAAAATAAAATGACTAACTGTTATTTGGGCATAATAATGCCTATTAAATTATTTACTTCACCTTATACGTCGCAGTCACATCCCTTAAATAAAATAACCTGCAAACCACTAAGGAATGACCTGAGGGTCTATAACTATATTCCTACGTAGTTACATACGGCAGCTGTATTACCATTACGCTTGCCAAGTGAGAAGTTACGGCATTACGCCCTCCAGTGAGACCTCTGTAATGATTCAAATGTTATTCTGTCTCAAGTCTCATCACAGAAAAAATACAAGTGCCCGTAATAGGTCAAATTCTTATACTTGATCCTTTTAATGTATTACTCGTATTTGAGATTTTCTAAAAAACAAAATATGTATATATATAATATATACGTTTATAACAATTCATAACATATGTATAAAAATAATAATGTATATTCGTTCATTTTATTTCCTAAAAAAATACATTAAATTATTAATAAGTTTGTTTCTTTCTAATCAAAAAATTCAACAATCATAACAAAAATTTAATAGATTATTTGAATGAAAAATTAACATCAATTTACATTTTAAATCTCCTGATACCTTCTTGTAAGAAGCCATCACCTTTGTACTATTTTCTGTTCCTTTCTTATTTTCTGTAATAAGTTAAGTAAATAAATAAATAAACCATATTTTTAATTTAGAAATTAATGCTGAAAAGATTTATCGACGCAATTTTAACATTACAGTGAGAAATTACATAATAACCCACTGCACACCGCCACTAACACGAAACAGCGCCCACCGTAATCCAATAAATCTTGAAAAGAAGGGAACGTGGTGCGAATCCAATATCAAAACTAAAGGTTTGTAGAACAAAAGCTTGATGCGCGGATAAAAGAATGGAATGGAGTCGCATTTCGAGCTGTGAAACATTGGCGTGTCAAACCGCGTGACGGGGCCGACGACGCCGCGACACGCTCCTATATCAATTTCACGGATTAAACTTCATGTGGATGTATCTTCACGTCGTCATTACACGCATTGGACGTGATAAATGTATTACTTTCTTTTCTGCGATACAGATAAAGAAAACTGGTCAAGTGTGAGTCGGAGTGACACTAAAGGATCTGAAGCACAACAAATATGGCATTACTTTTTTTTTTTAATGATAGAGGTCCGAGGCGAGAGACCAACTAAAAATCTGAGATAACAACTAGCTACCTATTTATGTTTTAAATAAACAGAAATATAAACAAATAGGAAACTGGACCACCGTTTATTCCAATACTTAAATGCTTCAAAGCATGTAAGTATTGGAATAATTAAACGGTTAATTAAGGGGTCCCGTTTACAACCTCTATATACCTGTGGACCCTATATACATCACAGCATCTGCCTAGCAGTTTTATAACTGTGTTGGGTTTACCTTTCAATCATTCTGGATGCAGCTGAATACCAGTATTTTACATGGAGCGTCTGCCGATCTGACCCACACAACCCAGTTGGTAGTGGGTAATACGACACCCCCTTGTAAGACCCTATATACATGCTAGGTACCCTAAATCTGCAGACGAAATAGTTAACCCATTTCTGTAGACAAAACGCAATGCTGTACAAAAGTTTGATGTTCGAATAAGATCGGATGGATTCACATTTTTGGTTTGAAACATTGGCATGCCACAGGGCGTGACGGCTTCCGATGCGCCCGAATGCCGCACTCTGATATCAATTTCACGGATTATACTTCACACGCAGGAATTTTTATATTTTTTTCAAATCAGACGCAAACTCTACACCAAAATATTTTAGCTTTTTTGTAATCGTTCACATTTACGTGAAGCTTGATACAATATCAATTTAAGTCGTTTTTAGGGTTCTGTACCCAAGGGTAAAACGGGACCCTATTACAAAAACTCCACTGTCCATCTGTTCGTCATCAGTTATAATTTTCACAGATGATAATATATTTCTCTTGCCGCTTCAACAAATACTAAATACAGAAACAAATGTCCACCTGTATCAAACTACGTTTTTCAATATACTTTTGAAGAAATAAAATAAAAGAACGAAAATTTTTACTGTCATGAATTGTTACGAAACTATGATTTTAATTTTTCTTTTTTTTCAGTGCTTTGTTTTCGCCAGTTCGAAGAAGTAAAGGTATGAATACGCTAAACAGCCTAATATAAAAATAGTTTGATTTTTTAATTTAGAACACAGATAATGTTACTTTGTTTATTTATGTAAATAATTATAAGTTTTAAATAATCATGTTTATCTATGATTTTCTATTTATAAACACAATTTGAAAATTCAAAAAATGTTTACGCCGTACAGACGCATATTGATTTGGCAAAATTAAAAAAAAAAACACCTCTGACTATAGGCATTGAACTAATTTGGACTAAGTATGAGTATACTTATCTGTGGCAATTTTCATTCCCACACACGTGTTGGAAAACTTTGCATGTTGAACCTAATCGTAGTGCGATAAGAACCAGTTTCCAAGGAAGTTTAGCGAAAACATGTTTTTTTTGCCATGTTGTCTAATGTTGTATAGATAATGATACGGAACCCTTTGTGCACGAGTTTGGCTCGCACTTGACTGGTGTTTAATTCAAATAGTTATACTTAGTTATTGGGTATTCTGTGTACGGTCAAGCCAGTTATTTGGTTTACATTTGACGAATGTAGTTTAGTAGTTAAACTGTAAACTAAATAGCTTAATTAACCGTACACAGAATACCAAATTACTAATGTCTATGTTCGCCAAAAATATGACGGTTTGATTATCGAAAAACAGCTGTTTAAAACACATTTTTGTATAGGAACATCTCACAGTGGCAGCTGTTTTTAGAAAATCAGACTGTTATCTTTTCGATGAACATGGACCTCAGTATAATTATTTGAATTAAACACCGGCCAAGTGCGAGTCGAACCAAATAGCTTGTTTGACCGTACCTACTGGACAGTAAGTAAGAAATATATATATTTTTTAATCTGAACAGAAATTGGTATTTAAATTGATAATATTTCACTGCCTCGTTGGTCTACAGACAGACGGACAATAATGTGATCCTTTATAGGTTCCATTTTTGCCGACTTAAGGAAAAACCCTAAAATCGGAGGAACATCGCAGAAATTTACCTCTTCAATTTTATTTGCATGGTTGAGTTTCCGAGAAAACTTGAAAGATTGACATTGGCAAAATAATGCAAAGTGCTTCTTAACAGCTTTTTCAGAAAAATAATAAAATATGTATATTGGAGTACAAAGCTTCTGAAATAGCTGACTGACCCTTATGGACTAAGAAGAAAAGATTGACTATTAGCATTACTTATGCCAGGTATAAAACACGTGCTTTTAAATAATTCTCCTAGAATAATTCAACATTTTCAGGCAAAAACACTAAGCATAGTAGACACCGGAGTTTTAAACCTTATACCAACACAAATAAAAGTTATAACGACTCACCCTCGACGCAATCACTTTACTATACAGTATAAATACCGCATGATTTCTTGCCAAAAATACAAAACTCATTCTGTTACTACCAGATACTATACAAATTCTCGGCATTTGTATACGAATATGTACAAAATAGCACCCTCTAACAACGCTACTAATCGTAAACATAAATACTAGGGGGGATTCAACTGGTGGTAGACAAAGATACGCAGTTGTTACAATATCGTCGATTGTTTTATAACCTGTTCCGGACCTAAATGGTGATAGTCACGAAACTATGATAGTACCTTTAGGCTGAAGACACACGGGCTTCGGGACTGTTCGAAAGAGATACCGTGGCCCCGCAATATAAAGGGTGAGGAAGGAACATGGATGGGTTTTAGTCAGTAAAAGTCTGACTTTCCCTCCCGCTCCGCCCAGAGTTGGGAGAAGTTGTTTGATGATTTCCCATCGGAAAAAAAAGAAAAAGGCTAGACACACAGACCCGTTGGTTGCTGTTTAGAGCTGCCCTGCGTGGTAGTTGACATTATACAGGATATAAACAGAGCCTTCAGAGCCAGATCGACTGGCTCTGAAGGCTCTCTTTACATCAAATTATGAAACTTCAGGCAAAAGGTAAGGTCTAGATCAAAAAAAAATATCGCAATGAAAGGGAAAAATATGTACCTTGCAGCTTCGTTAAGGGTCTTTTTACACCCTTTATAGTTAACCAATGCATGTTTATTTATTTAAACTTCATGTACAATAGTGGCACTTAATAGGCGGATGTAATACCTCAAGGCATTCTCTATCAGTCAACCTAACCATGACGCCCCGTACATGACCTCATGTGATGTCACTTGCGATGCGACTATCATCTAGACCAGGCTTTCCCAAAGTGGGCGATAATGCCCCTGCAGGCATAAAGGGGCATTTTTGTAAGAATCCCGGACAAAACTGGGAGCGTTGTGTAGAGGCTTAGGGGGCGACTTGTAATTTCATCTAGTAGGACTCTTAGATACCGACTGAGCTCTCGACTCTCGACTACAACTTGTGAACACCAACTAATATTAATATCATATTACTATATTAATTTATTTGCATTCCACAAAGTAAAACATGGTGTTAACAAAAAATGCTTAGAGCTAAGAGCCGTTGTAGACCCTGTCAGGGCACAGCAAATACTTAACTTGAAACCTGAGCGCCGTTGTGTACTACCTACTGCGCTCAAGTTAACTCTTGCGGGTTATAGTAAATGTTTCGTTTAGAGTGAATGCTTAATCTTCGCTAATATAGCTAAAAATAATTAGTTTAATTTGAAGTTACAGTAGTTTTTAAGTTGATGATAAAATGGGGGCACTAAAAAAGATTTTTATATCAAAATGGGCAGTAGACAAAATAAGTTTGGGAACCCCTGATCTAGACATACGCACAAGTGTCTTCTTTTTCCGTCCATGGCTGGTAGTCGCATCGTGATTGTAACGTTGTACGTGGTTGCTAACACATTTGAATCATACTTGAAATGAAATATCTATTTACGCTCGCAGCTGAGGGTACTTTTAGCTGGCGTTAGAGGAATCATTATTAAGATACCGTCACAAAACTCGCGCACGAAACTAGTTGTGGACGAATGTTTCCCCTCTTCATACCGCACGCCTAACGTTCGCGGATTACCAACGGCTCGAGAGAAAAAAGGAATCACTCGACCGGCCGTGCTGCCACGGCCGGTCGAGGGTCCTTTCACTTCTCACTACACATCGGCAGAGTGATCGCGTGTGCCATTTTTTTTATTTTACCTCTGCCAATCTCCTATCGCTATTGCTTGGAGCATATTATTATAACATTTAATTTATTTGCTGCATAAATAATAAAAGTTAAAATCAGTGTAACCCCGATCGGGTGAGTGTTGCAAAACTTTTTAACTAGAATTAAGTAGGTATTGGTAGCATGACTTGGCAAAATATCGCTTTGTAGTAGTGCCAAGTTAGGACACCTGAATTGTTGATTTAAATCACAGTATTGAGCCGGTGTATCAACGGTGATTGCTATTTTAATCATCTAGTAATTTTCTTTCTTTTATTTACCGAATGTCCTTGACATTGTTGTTACGGAACATGACGGATACCTTTAAATTCTCTTGAACCTTTCATGTATGTATTTAATTCTTGATTAATGTAGTTGGTGAATTGTAGTCGATCATTGTATTGTAAATTCCTGTAAATCATTCTTGTTATTTTTCCATCTACCTCGCATTACTAGATATCATTTTTCTGCTTCATCATGCTTCTAAATTGTACCACGCTGCTTAGACTGCTTCATCTTGATAGCTAATTGATGCTAGAACACCACCTTCCACCGTAGATTCCATTTCCTACGGCTATCGGGATGTTGCAGTCAGTAGTACGAATTCGGTCATTTTCTAAAATGCCCAATTCCGGATATTCCAGGGTTCTTCCGTACCGGTCAACCTTGATTAGCTGCTGCTGCAGGGGCTGTGGCTGTACAACTCTGCAGGCTACGCGCTACCCTCAACAACCGCAAGACCGACCTACCTACCAAACATTATTCTACAAAACATCTACGTTCTGGAACCTTCAGGATAGTGGTTTTCTTTAGGCGGTCTAGAACCCAACACGAGCTCGATATATAGAACCCACACCAGTCTTTTACTGGGGTGATTATTAATTCTAATTAAGTACCCACACCTAATTGTTTCTTTACTATTATAATTTTTTTACTTTTATTTTTTTCCTATTATAGTTTGTACTGATTCTTTCGAGTTTCATTTACCGGCTGAGCCCTAAACGTTACATGATATCTAATGGTGTGCTCTAATTAAAGTTTTTATTTTTGTATAAAGTTTTTTACTCGTCAGTCTTTGTCGCAGAAAATGAGTCGCTTGTGTCTCTAACTAGTAGCCAATCAATAGTGTAGTTAGGGTTACGCCAAACTGGACAACAAGCAGAGCAGTAAGCGATGCTTTTGCCTGTGTGGCTCCAGCCTTAGGTAACAGACCTGGTGACGTGATGTCATTTTACGCCGACGCGTTTTCATGTCATATTTTTTTGCACGAGACGTGGAAAGTGTCAATTTAATATCATGAAAGCTTTTAAGCACGAACGTGGCGTATTAAAATGAACCGCGTAACGTATAAACACGTGGGATAGGTATCACTGACGGTTTTATCCGACGCCATGAAAATCTGTAATGTAAAATTTACACCGAGTGTAAATCATTTTATTGGATAGAGTACCGCCCGTGTAAATTAAATTGCTTTCATAAAATTCAATCATTAACCTCGGTTCCTACGAAGATAAAAAGAGGTCATGAACATTCAAATTAATTTTGTCAATCCTTTAATGAGCCATTTAAGAACTTTACCGAATCTAACAACGCAATAAAATCTTCACGATTCTTGCAAACAAACTTTGGTGAGCGAGTATAAATTAATTAGAAAATTGAGTTTGAGTTGACGCATCAGGCCGCCGCCGTAACAAGTTTTGTTGCCCAAATTTCGGGCCCCCGCAATATGGATTAGGTCAATTTAAAATCATTACCATAATTTCTTATCAAAAACTTTCAACTGAGTTTCGTTCATGAATATTCCTCCCTTATTTGGCTGTTCATTCTACGTTGTTTTATGTTTATTAAAGCTTCACAACGTCCCTGTCAAGAATACTGCTATTAAAATATACTGCGGGAACTCTCAGCGAGTCCACTTCAACTACAAATAGGAACTTTAAAATATTATGTATCGATCGCTTCCAATATTCAGGCATTATTATTTATTGCTGAGCAGTACGCGGAAAGTTTGCCGACGTTGGCTGGTATAAAATTTGTTGTAACACATCGGGGCCTCGATAGCCGGGGGTTACTTCGGGGGAACTTTTCCATTTGCCAGCAACGTCACGTCGACGAGAGTAGTGGAACACGCCAGTAGCACGCGCCACTCGATAAATCGTCGGCCAACGAACGATCGGGAATCATGCTCAGTACCCACGTCCAGCTCCAGACAATTTGGCACAGCGCTAAAGTTTATATAACCATCAAACCTTCGCAATTTATTCTCGTATAAATTCTTAAACAACAATTAAATTCATTATTAAATTCCTTATCTCGAATCCACGAAACTTTTCTTTAAAAATAAATTTCCTTTAGTACACAAAGTTTGTAACCGCGACGACAAAAACATAATTGTAAAACTTGGGTTAAGTCAGCGCCAAATTGCCTGTTTTAATTAAAAAACCGTGCGCCGAGGGCCCCGTCGCAGATAACAATTTAATGTAATGGCGATATTCAAAGAACTCCTTTATGGACGATTCGTGGAAACCTGCATAATGAATTAGGCTCAGTAAATATACCCACCTCCTACGGAAGGATTATTACTGATATAACGCAAACTGAAGAGAGAGAAGACTTCACAAGAAGCTTTACTTTGATTATTCATAAAACTGCCTTAACTTATGAAAGAGTGTTTCTAGTTTCGCCTAACACTCTTTAACAACTTGGAAAAATACCTGTATTCATGAAGGTTCTTGAAGACTTTTTGCTGCTACTTTCTTTATGAAAGCTAAAAAGAAAAGAAAAAGGGCGGTCTTATTGTGTACCGAGTTACTTATTCAAGACACATATAACCCGATTTACATAAGTTCCCAAGTTTTTCTTCACTTTTATTTACCTGTACGGTACTGGCCTCTCAAAGAAAGATATAACATGCACGTTTCGGTTGGGGACGCAATGTGGCCAATTTGCGGGGATCAGAATTTGCGTAAACCCTAAGAGAATGGGACAAAGACAAAAGGTCGTCCTGGCTGAGATTTATGAAGATTGCGGTCCCATAAAGTTGTGTCAGCGATGTACGTGGAGTGGAGAGAAAAAAACACGATGTTTTGCAGCACTACAGCTAAATGGTCGCAAACGGATTCAGTTCCCAGCTATAACAGTGGATCATTGTCGGAAATGAATTATTACTTCGCAACTTTTACTTGAATGCAAGCGGGTAAAAGGAACAATATGCAACCTTCTGTGGTCCATTATTTAACTTGATGGTATTCAGATTTTCAAACATTAATCATCTTGATGTAAAGTGATACTTCGCTTTGAATGTTTTGTAGTAGATATCCTTAACTCAGTACAATATTGTGGGGTTTTGGGTCACCTTTCTCGACGAAACGAACGTAGATTTAAAAAACAGATATTCGCTCTCACAATCTAGATTGCCTTGGAAGTCCTTATTCTATTTCGGCTGCCTCTCGTCTCTAAGCAACGGAAGCCCTATTTTTTGGGCCACATTTTCATTGATAAAAATTCATTACGAGCTAGAAGAAAATGCTAGCGCCACTGAGATTTTGTATATATTCTTTGAGCTCGGATTGTGAATATTGCTGTGTGTTCTGCGTATACTTGTGTCCCTAAAGAGATGAACGTACCTTATACAAATCTCTTATTATGAAATGTATTATCATAAAACATACTATTTTATTTTAACAAAAATAATTTACAAATTCTTTTTAAATATTTGAGTTGATTTTTTTTGAAAATTTGAACGTTCAGACATCCGTAAACTTTGTTGTCATTTGCAAGTTCATTTTCTTCAAAAAATCTACATGGATAGTAATTTTGTTTTGTTTCCAGAAAGCGTCATAAAGATTTTTAAAACAACTACAGAAAATGTAGAGCGTATTTTCGACCACAAAACTGAAACGCGCACTAAAGACTTTTTATACTTTATTCACGTAGCAAGACTGTAATATTTTCTAAATTTCAATATATCACGTCCCAAAAGAATATGTGCGTTAAAAAATCGCTATTTACTTTTACCTAAACCTAGACGTAAAAAAAGTCTGCCAGACACAAAAAATACCTCACATTCTTTTTCCAGTGAAACTTACAAAGTTTTTCAGGCGAAAAGCGAGATAACGAATATGAAAATCAAAGGCAACGTTGTCAGGTAAGACTCAATTATCGATGACGCCGCTAGCTATGAATATTGATAGAAATATTTGCATACTACCCGCACGGACCGAACGATATGAAAGAAAAAATAACACTCGTATGTAGATGCAATTGTATTCAGAACTTGCTTTCGCAGTTGGATACATATTCAGTTATTCGTCAACCCTAGTTAGCGAGTCGATGCGACTGTTTATACTTTTTCATTCGACAGTTTAAATTAACGAGTTGGATTTGTTTTTGTGAGGGAAAGTTTTAAACAGCGTATGCATCTATAGTGAACAAATTGTGAAGGCGAAAAATGGAACATTGTATGTATTGCGATCTTTAGGGATTGAATAGCGTTGATTGAGAGGCGTTGTTAGTGAAAATTTGTGAAATATATTGAAAAAAAAAACAGGATGGTGGCGCATGGTCTCTGCAGGCTAACTATTCGTTGTACCGTGTTAAAAGCTCTTGAGTCAACTAACAATAATTGTGTCGTTCCTAGAACACAGCTGTATACCGTCCGTCCATCCGTCTTCGTAATAAAGGATCTCATGCACTAAGCGGGCCACGACGACGAATTTTCGCATAACCGACCTTTGCGAATAAATGTTCCTCCTGGTTGAAACTTTTGAGGCCACTTGTAGTGTACTTAATACTAAAATGATCTGCTGCTTCGAGGAGCTCGTGGCTACATAATAACAACCGCTCGGGTTAACCTTTAGGTTAAGCCGTACTTGCCTAGGTTGGTCTGTGGATGGGTGACCACCCAAACATATCGAGTTTCCTCCGGATCTCGGAAAACACGTTAAACTATTGGTCTTGGCTGTCATTTGTAGATCTTTGGCAGTCTTACCAAATGATATCATCGTATTACCCAGTACTAACTGGGTTGTGGACGTCAGACAAGCAGTCGCTCCATGTAAAATATTGATTTTCAGCTGCATCCGGTTAGACTGGAAGCCGACCTCAACATAGTTGGGAAAAGGCTAGGCAGATGATGATGGACGGCTGCTCGATCGTAAATGACGAGAACGCTTTCTTGGCGCGACATCACGCACATACATACACACACCACACCATTTGAATATGCAAGGTGTCAACCAAGCATTCTGTACATCAAACTAAGTAACTTTACGCTAAAAATATTGCTGGGAAACAACACTATTTTTGGGGTGAAAAATCTTGTTTTGAGGTAGAACTCCATCTGACGAATGGATTAGTAGTACGTGGGTCGCAGAGGTTTAAAGCAAAAAACTTGTAAAAACTTATATCTCCGTAACTAGAAGGTTACCAGGTATGGTGTGGAACAAAAAATGAACAAATTCTTTTCGGCTTCGTAAAGAGGTTTTTTTACACCCTTTAAGTGTTAAACTGTATGAAGTTTGGACTCTGTAAGCTACCTACCGGCACTATAAGCTAGTGAGTCAACTACTAAATATGTTGCTACTAGAACACAGGTGGACACTGCTGCACACGATTCCGTAATAATCCCTTAGTTGCTATAACGATACCCAGGGGAAGTGACTGGGGCAACCTGGTACTATTTTGTACCGATATTAATTTTACAAGCGGGCTGGTGTAAAGCTGTAGTTCATTCAGCAACATACTGTATTATAGTTTAGACACCAATTTCCAGTCAGTTCATAAGAACAGAGTTAAAATGGAGTTTAGATGATACTTTTATTTTGATTTCTTAAAATTGTATCAGTTAAATTGGCACGAATTATTTGAGGATCGCCTGTGGACATTCGGTTACTGGTTTATTTCTATAACGACTCCGGGATGGCTGTTTTAGTTTCTAGTTAGTAAAATGTTAGTGTAATAAAAATCGGAATACGGTAAAAAACTAGAAGACTAAAAGAATTTTCACATTTTGAAGAAGATCGGACTGCGTTAAAAACTAAAAACAAAAAAAACAATCACATCAAATGGTCCCTCCATTTGATGTGATTGTTTTTTTTGTTTTTTTTACAGCTTTTACTGCTTCCATTGATATGGTTTGGTAATCATTAAACACTAGATGTGACAAAACTGCCGTACATATACTTCGAAACGCCCGTAGAGGACACGGGTGTATCAAATTGACCTCAGCAGTTGAATCAACGACGACAATAGGACGACACATTACCGCTTCCCCATTATATCGCTGTGTGATATAACCGATTGTGTATGTAAGTATATGTAAACGCGGTGCGGCAAATTACAAACAGATAGCGAGAACAGCCTTTGGTAGTATTTACCGACCCGCATGTGAAATTCAACCGTTCATTATGCGTAGTGACGCTCGTCAGAAACAATAAGGTCGTCGTCAGGTATCAATGTAGCCATCACTCCAAATCCGT
The DNA here is from genome assembly GCA_916618015.1 of Xestia c-nigrum. Taxonomy (NCBI): domain Eukaryota; kingdom Metazoa; phylum Arthropoda; class Insecta; order Lepidoptera; family Noctuidae; genus Xestia; species Xestia c-nigrum. The sequence goes on along the minus strand of OU745247.1, from coordinate 17,512,701 downwards.
TGACATATTCAGCGGTAATCAGACAAACATATTACTGGCTTTGTCACTAAGGTGGCAATCGAATTTTAATTAAAGAATTGGGTCTCTGGTTAAATTAAGACTCTTTCAGGACGTTTCCCAAAAATAGACGTTTTTTTGCGCTGTTTTTTGTTTTTATTATGAGAAACGGTCTTATAAATTGGTGGTAGCCAATAGTCACAGAATGTTTATCTTTTATGTCAAATCTTCTATCAGATCGTATTATTTAAGATCAATATTTTTGAAACGTAACCTCTCAAACTTACCATCGCCTTGCAGGTGGTGACTACATAACCCACAATTAATTAATTTATTAATAACATTCTCCTGTGTACACTATAACCAAGTCCTGCTAAACACGGTAAACGCATTAGTGCGTCAAGTCGGTCTATTGTATCAGTAGTGTGTTAACGCTTAGAACTAAATGCAGCACGCTACGCTGTCGTAGCGATTTGCTACGTGAGCGTAGCGCTGCTACGAACGCTACGGTTATTTCGTAGAACAGCTACACGTACAATATTGGTATTATGCGATTAGATTTAACTGTTTAGGTATTCGTGTTATGTAAAGCCTTGTTGGCACTGCATGTTCGTCTTCTTCTCTCATGTTGAAAGAGCTGTATAAGCTTGGTTCGTGAATAGAAGTCCTACAAGGTTTCAAGATTTCATATTATTTGCGATTGTCAAATAAATGGTTCCCGATGTTTTCTACAATATTTAATTATGACATAATTAATTTGAATCAGTAGGTAGTAAAATATATTTTTAACGATGCAAGGTATTTTACTTATAGTCTAAACAAAGCATTATTTAGTTAGTAGGTGTACCAGGAACTCACCAGTAGTACGTAATTTTCACAAAGTGTAACATAATAGTTTTAACTTTTTCGTGTGAACCCGAAGCGTGTGTCCTATTTGTTTATTTATTCATCGACTTTTTATTCATTTTAAAGCTAGATTTAATTGATGTTTTAATACGCTACAGTCATTTTATCCCTGACAGTAGCAACAGAACATAAACCTTATAAAAAACGAAATTAAGAATACTTCCTTATTGGCAGCAAAATCCACCAGCAGCTAAAAGACTGCTGGTAGATTACTGTCAATATACGAAAATAATAACATCTCATGCGAATCTAAAGAACTGTATAAATAAACAAATATTTGTTGACAAAAAAAATCTTACATGTAGCTATAAATACACGCATAAGTCTTACAAACTGCAATACATGAGGAATGTTGAATATTACCAACTGAAATGCTCTTGGTCCGTCCTGAAAAGCCAATATTTTGAGAAATTTAATATCACTGCAAGGGACTGTATAAAATATCCGCGAAATATTACGACTTGGTCAAGGTTTACGAGGAGAAATATGTTCGAATGAAAACTATTTTAACAATAACTAACATTTCCTTAGAAACGTATTAGGTTATGGTTTTTTTGTGACCCTTTCAAAATTGAAGGACTTGGAACAACTGAGGCGTTTTATGAAATATTTTTAATGAGGACAACGAAAAACGGAAAACAAATTTTCAACTGACACGTCTAAAGCGGGTTTTTATATACAAATATTATTGGTCAAATCTGTCGTACAAAATTTATTCAGTTTATAATAATTTGGAAGAGTTGTCATAAAAACATCAACATCATCAGCCAACAGCAGTTCCCTACGACTGAACAAATAATCAATCTGCTGCTACCAGTCACTCTCTAAATTCACCTTCACGGTTCGTTCACATTGGAACCCTTGTAGGTGGTAATTCACCCTCAGGTGATCCCTGTTAATTCACATAGGCAGTTTCTGCTGATACAAAAGTGCGTTGCGCGCAAAACTTCTATCACGGATGTCCATTCATAGCTCAGTTTCTTTATGTGCAAGTAAATTAATACGCTTGATTCCTGTGGAAAGTGTTGATAATACGACACACATAGAAACAGTAGTTGTAATTTATTGTCTGGTTACTTGTGGTATCCTGAAAACATTTCCAGGCAAGACTTATGGTTAGGACTACGACTGTCTTGTTACGAGCATGCCATAAGGTGAGACGAAGCACAAGTGACTAAAAGGATGATAAATACAAATATTGATATTTGTATTTATCTATACTTATAATAAATCTGTAGAGAGGTCAATTCTGTACATGAAATATATTTACAAAATAACTATCGGGGGGTGATTAGTGATCGATACTGATGCCAAAAATGCAATCAGTAAAATTTTTGTCTGTCTGTCTGTCTGTCTGTCTGTCTGTCTGTCTGTCTGTATGTTATTTATAGAAAAAAAAAACTACTCGACGGATTTTAACGAAACTTGGTACAATTATTCTACATACTCCTGAGCAGGTAATAGTATACTTTTCATCACGCTACCATTAATAGGAGCAGAGCAGTGAAAGGAAATGTTGGGAAAACGGGAGAAGTTACTTGGTTTTTTTAGCTTCCGTCGCGTGTGCAGCCTTAATGGTTAAAGCTACATAGAAATCATGTATAACGGAAATATTCCACATAAAATTATATAAAAAATATCCCAAGACAGCATATGTCTATCTTTTATAGTTGACTCACAATAACACGTGTAACTCCCGATAGCTTAGCAGTTCGGAGAATAAATGTGAATGTAAGTTTGTTTGTTGCGCTTTCACGCGACAACTACTGAACGGATTTGGATGAAATTTTGCACACAG